>OY979694.1:136537353-137803853 GCA_963855945.1 Thereva nobilitata
GCGTGGTGCTTGCGCTGCCGCTCACTTTTGCCTACTTTCTACTTTTGGTGCGCGCCAGTACACCAGCCAGTTGGGAATTTTGATAAATGAGGGCGCTGAAGTCAAAAGTATCCCAAAAAACATTCGTATTTAATCAATTTTTGGTTTTTCCTGTAAAAAAAATAATTTCCAATGAATTTTTTTTTGCATTGCCCCATTTCCAATAACTTAAGCCTCAAACAGAACCAATCCGCTTCATCCGTTTTTAAAATTTTGACATGACTTAGCGCCACGCATTGTAGTTGCACTCAGCTACATGGCGCGCGCCAGAGAAAAAGCCAGCGCCAAGAAGAGCGGCAGCGCCAGGGCCAGCGCCACATTGTAGTTCCCACTTTACGCTGCTGGCTGTTGTTGGTGCTCTACCAAAAGTTGCCACGCTGTAGCCAGCTACATTTAATAGCCTCGACACACGGCAATCAAAATATGACAAAAATTCCTAATTTATGACGAACGCCCTTACGGGGTGACACACGTTAAAATACCTCATTATATTATGACAGTTGTGCTGTAGTGAAAAATGTCAGAGAACGAAAAATAAAAAAAAATTTCTATCTTTGGTACGTTGTTGCCCCAATGGAAGGGAAACAAGTAATATTTAATTTTTTAATATGGAAAAATGTAATATTTTTTATTAATTTTCAAGTAAAATAAAATTAAAAATCAGCTGACTCTGGAAAAACGCCTAAAAGCGGGCTTTTTAACATGATCTATCGTTCGACAGAAGGCTCTCTTTTGAGATTTCGTACTAGATTAACCAAAATTTGCCTAATCGGTTTTCCTAATTGATGAGGTTCATATTCCTAATTAATGATGAATTTTCGTCATAAATGCGTGCGTGTGTCGAGGCTATAAGACACATGGGTACATTTCTTTGCTACACAAAATTTAGCAACCAATATTCCGAAACTTTTTTTAACGTATTCTACACACTAAAAACTATTTTTTTAAAAAAAATTAGTTAGTTAACATTTAGTTAGAGGTCAAAACCCCTAACAACTGGACTAAAACAGAAAGGGGAATGCCCACCGACCATAGGCGCTTCGGCCCTGGGTGCCCACATATAAAAGTATAAGGAAACTATAATATCCAATTAAAAGAATGAAATGGCTAAGGAATTGGAAGAATGAAAAGCCTGGAATTTTAAGAAATACAGGGTGCGACCAAAGTCCGGCAACGGTTCGATATTTCCTGAAAGGTAGGTGGTCGTGAAAAATGTTTCGAGCGAAAGTTGCTCAACTTGGAGGGTGGAATCGTTTGCACACACATCTCACCCCCACCCACTCACCCCCTAGCAGAGGGTGGGGATGAATCTAAAATTTCAAATGGCAACCCCCATTTTTTTCATATATTCTGATTCTCCGCAGGGAAATATGAAACTTTTGCCTAAAAATTTTTTTATCCGAAGCCCCCGGCACCCCCCAAAATCATCAAAATTATCCCCAAAAATCATTCTTTTGGGGGTCCGGGAAGCTTCGGATAAAAAAAATTTTCTAACAAAAGTTTGATATTTTTCTTCGGAGTATCAGAATATGGCATCTGAGTGGTATTTTTAAGTGAGCTTCAATAAAACGTTAAAAATTAGAAAATAATTTTAGATTGTATTCCCATATATGAAACGTATGCCATCTGTGCACAATATAGCAATTGTATATTGCTGCCAGTAGAGTTCGTTTATTTGTTGGATTACCATTTTTTTCACGGAGTTAAAACAACGTGTAGTCAATTTTCGTTTGATTAATGGTGGCGCTGCAGTCAATTGTATCCCAAAAAATATGGCCGATTGTATTTATCCGGTTCATGGCAAAGCTCGTTTATTACTAATATGTTTTACGTTTACCGGCTTACAGCTGTTTACCAGCTTCTAAATTCAATTTATATCAATGAGATTATTCGTAATTAATAAATTTTTGATGTTTTCAATGAATTTTTATTAATTTCATGTGGGCTACATCGGACAAAGGTGACATCTGTGGCCAAAAATGAACTAGAAGTTTAGTTTCTTCTACGCATCCATTTCCTGTCATTTTCCCCATAAGAGTTTTTCCTCCTTGTATATTCTCCATGCTCCGAAGAGAAATATCAAACTTTTGTTAGAAACATTTTTTTATGCGAAGCTTCCTGGACCGCCAAAAGAATGATTTTTGGTGGTGCCGGGGGTTTCGGATAAAAAAAAATTTAGGCGAAAGTTTCATATTTCCCTGTGGGGAATCAGAATCTATGGAAAAAATGGGTGTTGCCGTTTGAAATTTTAGATACATCCCCAACCTCTGGTAGGGGGTGAGATTAGGGCTAACTACAATGGTCTTAAGACGTCTTAAGATTTCTCGTCAAATTCTCTTAAAGGCCCAACTATAATGCACGTAAGAAACGCACGTCATCTGGGCGCTCTCATGGAAATTAATGGGTTCGGCCATATTGGACGTACGTCGGTCATATTTTGTTTCGTTAAGTTTCGTTAAACGTAAAAATGCGAAATGAACCGCGCTCAACGTACGTTTTGTGAGAATTTGCAGTAAAATTGATGACAGTTGATTTTTTTTTGTTGTCGTTTTGTGGGTTTTAAACAAGAAAGAGTATGGAAAATATTGTGCTTCAAATTTATGGGAGTGATTTTGACGAGAAATTTATTATAATTGAAAATAAACACGATTATTTTTAATATGCAAAGATTAATAGCCAAGTCTTAATAGCCAATGAATAATATTTATGCATTTTAATAATTTTAAACTTGTGAAAACTTTCCGTATACACAAACCATTATACGTTTGACGAAAGTTTGATATTTACGCACGTCGGCCGGCATGCGTTTCTTATTACCAGTTTAGTTTCCATGCAGAGTTATCCTGAGTTTACTCAGATTAAGCGCCCATGGAAACGGGGATTGAGTAAAGTCTCGTTAAATCCAAGTAAACTCAACGAAGCCAGTCCGATTAAGCCGGGTTTTGCATATGTGTGTGTTTCAGTATCCTTTACTGCACATATACCAACGGCGAGGCAATGTTAAATTAATTATCTGTCACTTTAACTAAGAACCGTCATGGAAACAGCATCGAGTGATCTTGAGAGAAAAAGCTTTCTGTTTACTTAACGAAAACTCTACCCTGGCTCATGGAAACACAGTATATGTGCATTATAGTTGGGCCTTTAAGCTAAGTATGCTGTTCTTAAGTACGGCGGTCAAGAAAAATGCTCTTATTATTTCTCGACCCCGGTACAGAAAATTTTGACAAGTGAATGCGAAGACTTTTTTTCTTGACTAAAATTGGCATTTGTGTAGGAAAATAATATCTGGCTGCGGGAAATGTTTTTTAGAGTCCTTCCGCATAATAAAAAAAAATAATTTTCTCAGAAACGTATTTTAAAACAACACTAAAATAATGAATAATCACTTAAATTGGCCTTTAATTATATTAAGCTCTATAAAAACTATTAAAAAAATAATGAAAACACTTCCCGCGGCCAAATCTGTTTTCCGCCACAAACGAAATGCCAATTTCGGTCAAGAAAAAATTGTCTTCCCAATTTTTTCTTTACCGCATCAGGAAAAGGCTCCATCTGCGTGTCAGAATAGTACTAGCACTTTTCTTGAGCGAACGGCGTACTAGGTACAGACATTTCTTGAGCAAATATTCTTAGAGCATTTCTTGACCGATTACTTAAGCGTTTTTTTACATAAAGTTTATATGGGGAAATTTTTCTTGACCGCCGTACTTAGGAACAGCATACTTACCTTTAAGGCCCAACTATAATGCACGTAAGAAACGCACGTCAGCCGACGTGCGTAAATTATCAATAAATATTAATTATAACCGCGGTTTCTTTTTTTTCGCATAACTAATCTAGTTAATGTTGTTAAATCCTTTAATAAATCCAAATATTACATTATTAAATATCTTTTCCACAGAGCACCTTATTTCAAATAATTTTTTTTCTTATATTTCCACTAATACTTTAATTTTTGTAAAACGCTAAATTAAATATCAATCGCAAACGCCACTTTCTTGAAGATTAGTAAGCCATACACTGAGAGTTTTTTCCCCGCGCCAATTGTCGCGCCACGCAATCTGCCAGTTTTTTACCATCTGGTGTGGTCAACATCACACGCCAATTTTTTCTACATTCCATTTGACACTCAATTTTACAGTTTTTCTGTTGATCTATGCACACATGGAAAAATTCAAAAAGTGGCGTGTCATTTGGAGTGTAGTGTTGATGGTTATTTAGGTGTTGACATGATTGCCCCTTTAATCGACTCATTCTTTTACGAACCACAACATGGGTACAGAAAAGGGCGTTTGACCACCTGAAATCTTATGCTTCTAATCTCCCCGCAAGATTATCTCAGCCACCCTACAAGGACAGACTGAAGGTGTTGGATCTCATGCCGCTGTCTTGTCCTTAACCGAAACGTTAATGTAGAATTTCTATCGAATAGAATCAAATTTAATTCGATGTAGTAGACATACGAAAGTACTAAGGGAATACAGGCATAGTACCGAGTACGCAAGGAACGAACCCTTCAACAGATGCTGTTGGGTCTTCAATAATTATGGATCATGTTATTCCCCTTCTATAAATAAAATATCCTATAAAAACACCGAAATTTTATGATATATTTTTCCGTGGTGTATGGCGTGGAACTTTGAAAAAACAGCCACTCCACACGCCGAGTCAAATACATACATTTTGTTGTTGTTTTTCAAAAGCACATTTAACTGCCACGCAATCCGACTAACTAACTTTTATAGTGTATGGACAAAGAGCTTTGTCAAACACGCAACGCAAAGTGGCAGTTTTTTTAACCCGCCAACCGACAGTTTTTTCGAAAGAAAAAACTCTTAGTGTATGGCTTACTATTCTTTAAGATTCTACGGTTCTGAGCGTAGTCTTAAGACAACGAAAGTTTGCGAAAGAGAACGAAAGATTGTCTTAAGGCCATTGTGGTTGCTTGTCTAGCCCCATAGTAGCGTACAAAATCTTAAGTAGTCTTAAGACCATTGTAGTTAGCCCTATTTGGGTGCAAACGATTCCACCCTCCAAGTTGAGCAACTTTCGCTCGAAACATTTTTCATGATCACATACCTTTCAGGAAATATCGGACCGTTGCCGCACCGTGTATTTCTTAAAAATCCGGACTTTTTAAATCCAATTCCTTAACCATTTCATTCTTTTAATTGCATATTATCGTTTCCTTATACTTTTATATGTGGGCACGGAGGGCCAGAATTGGGCATTTCCCTTTCATGATTGGATATTGTAAAGTGAGTCTTAGAGCGTACGTAAAAATATCAGGACCAAGCCGAGCTTTTTTTGGCGCTGCAACAAATTTAATGTTTTAAATCCACTTAATTGCAAAATACATTATGCAAAAACTATTTGACAGACACTGATCGGGTTAAACGTACCTAAAACTACCTAATTCCAGAATTACCTTGAAAAATAATGGTATTTTCTTTTGTTGGCATAACTTTCAAGTGAGGATACGGTTTTTCGCAGTTTTCGGGTATTTTGCAATGCACAAATACAAATTTAAAAAATCAAATTTACGCTAAATTTTATCAAATCCAATAACGAACAAAACGTGTCCTACAAACTTTTCGCTAGAAGCCTTCGTGAAAAGAAATTTATCAAGAAAGGTAAAAAACAGGGAATTTTTCAGTTTTCGGGCTCCCACAAATTTTCCAGGCTTTTTCATTTTTGCGAACCCCCTAGATATTGTTGGGGATGTCGTTTCTGACCAATTCCACCAAAAACATCCGTTACATCACGCCAAAACCAAAATTTATATGAAAATTCGCAACTAGAGAGGTTAGAAATCAGCGAGTTAACTTATTACCAGGTCGGAACTGGTATTAACTTTTTATCTGTGTACCGAAAATCGTGGTCGGTAAATACAAAATATCCGCGATATTTATTATCCAGGTCGGTGAATACGGGCCTTATATACGAACTGTTGTAAAAACTTGTCTATACTTGCACGGAATGCGGGCCAGGAGTTCTCTCTGTTTATAGCAGCTTCTACGTCGTCTGTAATCAGACACGAATATTGGCGAATAAAATTGTCACAACGGTCGTAGCGCCCGTTACTGTATGAAGGCTAAGTGAAACCCGAGTTCGCTTGGTATTCGAAATCCGTCATTTCCGATGCACTAACGCAGCACCCTTCACCCCTTTGATATGATACTTTATACCTAATCTACTGGGACTTTTATAACGACCGCTTTTATATTTAAAGCAAAGTCTCTCAAAATATTTTTTTCTTTATTTCCAAGCAAATAACAAAAGATAATCCAACTACAATTGAATATTTAATAAATATTTTTGTACATGACTTTTTCTTCCTTGACTTAAAATCATCATAGTCTATGAAAAGTGGTGGTTTGTTAGGGCTAAAAGACTGCAGCTAAAAAGTAGAAAAATTCTCTTCAGCTTGCGTTGTTAGCTATAAAGTAAAACTTACATATTTTGTAGTCTTTTTAGAATCTTCAATAGTTTTTTTGTACTTTTTAAGCAATTTGCGTGTTGCATTAATATCACCCAAGGTTACTGGACCAAAGTTTCCGTCTTTAATGTTCTGTTCTATATATTTCATAGTTGCAGTTATCGTTACTAAATGCTTCATATGATTGGCCATTATAAGTAAGATATCATGAAACCTAGAAAAAGTAAGAATTATATTAACTGGCATATACCAGCTTCCAATTTACGTTTCAGAGCCGTTTCTTTGAACTGTTGTTATTGATTTTGTGTTCCAATGATTAAGATGGTACCTGGAAAATATATTTTAGCATACAACACTTCAAATCTTATTTAAAACCCACTGAAGCAGTCCCAGCTTTATTTTACCCCTTTGGAATGGATACTGAATACCAATTTCTTCCATTCCGTTATCTGTTATTGTTAAAAACTCATACAATCCAATCCTACTTTTTGCGAAAAATTCTAAGAATCTCGGCATCTCCATGTCTTCTAAAATTTTGTATACATCAGGAAAATACTCGGGAATATCGGTTTTAGCAAAAATCCTCGGAATCTGCTCTTGCAGTGTACTGAAACAAAGAAAAGTCGTGGGAACGATATAATCAGTCTTTTCTATAGGTAACATTGCCAATATATCGTTATTGCAGTGGAACTGAGCCATTTGCCTGGGGGAATAGCCCCTTCGGTTGACAATTTCAATATTAATTTTTGCGTCTAATAAAATTTTAACAATATCTTTGTGATTGCTTTCGATTGCATGAAAAATAGCGGTCATTCCCTGATTGTCACAGGCGTCAAGAGAAGCTTTATCTATTAGAATTTGAGCTACTTCTGTAAGACCATTTTGACATGCGAACAGAAATGGTGTCATCCCATATTTATCCGATACATTAACTACAGCACCTTTCTCTAATAAAATTTTCACAATCTCGGCAGAACTTTTATTATCCTTGTTGCAACATGCTTCCATGAGAGGCGTAGTCGAGTCAACTTGGCGATTAACAATAGCCCCACACTCTAGTAAATATTTAACCACATGTAGTTGGCCATATCTACAGGCATAATGCAGTAAAGTGAAGCTTCCTTTAATTGGCTCATTTATATCAAAATCTATAGACTTTATTTCCTTTATTAATCTCTCTAAGTTACCGGAACACACTGCATCAAACATGTCTTGATCAGGATCAGCAACATAGTAGGAAAGGGGTTTTCTGGTAACCTGCAACTGTTTTTACAATTATAAATTTCATTCTTTTAACTCAATACCTCATCTCCAAAGCTAAATCCATCGTAATCGTCATCTTCCGAGTCTGTTTCTGGTGGCCTGTACATCTTTCTTAAATATTTACAAGCATAGTTAACGTCAAGTATATAGCCAAGGGAACTGTCAAAAATTCTGACCAATTCGGACTTATCTTGACAATTGGTTATCAGGGGCTAGGAATAACTCTTAGATATAGAACTACAGGAAAGGCCCTCGCGTGTAAAATCCCTGTATGTGAGCGTAATGAAATCCGGTATCAGTCAACTGTCAAACTGGGCTATTTGCTTGTTAGTTGACTGTCAAATTATAAATTGTTTTCCCGCGTTCGGTAGTGCATTTTCTTTGAAACGAGTGTTTTTTATCAAATTTACTTACAGTTTTTTTCAAAACTAAATTAAAAGAAGAAAGAAAGTTCAAAGAATTTGTTTTCAGTGCAAGTAAAGTTGTTACGAGTGAATTTTAAGTGAAATAAGAACAATGAAGTGTGCAGGTTGTGGATGTACGAATAATTCGCTAATTCCGGGAGGAAAATCCTTTTTCAGGTAAGTGGGTCAACTCAAATACTTCCTAAACATATATATTACATATTGCCATAAATAATTATGGAAATCACTGAGCTAAATACTCTAAATAATGTAAATTTTGTGTGCTTGGATTTCTTTGTTTACATTAACTAATGCCACGCAAAATTCAAGGGGATCAGTTGATCAGAATGCGTAGTGACGGCGTGTAAAAAGTTCATTTGTAGGGGCAAGATTTTATTTTAGTTAACTGATTATTTCAACTCGCTCTTGTCCCTCTATTCCATTCGCTTTATCCGCTTGTAATGGACAAACAACTACTAAAACGTGAGCACTCACACAAAAAGAATTTCACTACGCTAAAATTCGGCGAGGGCCTTTCCTGTAGTTCTATATTCTAAGGAATAAGTAGCGGAAGGGCTCTTGCCGAATGTGAGGCCCGATTCACAATGAGTGAAATTACACGTCATACGTCAAACCTGTCTGTGTATGATTTGAGTATTACACGATGCACTTAATTTTCTGCCTCTTTTCCGTGTAACGATTCTATTGTCTATGTGGTTGTGTACAAAGCAACAAAAATTCTCATAATTTTCGCAGCCCCAGAGAAAAAAATTATGCTTGTGTTAGTGTAATTTGCTGTGAGACCGAAACAATTTTTGGATTTACAAGTGAGGCTCAACACATACCCTTCCCTGCGCCCCTTGTCTAAAAAACCGGTTTATTGGAAATATTGGAAAGTGAGTCTGGGAAGGTGATAGGCCGTGTAAAGGCCTGAACATGTAGCCGAAGCGAAACGAAAACGAAATGGAACCGAAACGATTTCCAATATGATAGTGATTATATAGCAATCGGACTGAATCGGTTTGTGACATTTCTGATAATTTTTATGCTCAATGAAAAAGTGGCTAAAAAGTTTTTAATTTAAATGTAAATATTATAAGAAAATTAAATAAAAATTATAAAATAATAAGCCCGATGCTAAAATGGC
The DNA here is from genome assembly GCA_963855945.1 of Thereva nobilitata. Taxonomy (NCBI): domain Eukaryota; kingdom Metazoa; phylum Arthropoda; class Insecta; order Diptera; family Therevidae; genus Thereva; species Thereva nobilitata. Next base: position 136,546,649 of record OY979694.1, read on the forward strand.
TTTTCTGTTTATTAAAAATCTACAAAAGAAAAAGAAAATGTGACTTTGAAACCTGACAATCAGCTGATCAGTACTTTCCAGTGCTGACTAGCTGAAACGAAAGCCGAAATGAAATGAATTTATATCCTCCGCTCCATTTCGGTTTCGGTCGCTACATAATTGAGTTCATACATTTTCATACAATTTATTCCCTTCATTTCGGTTCGGTTTCGTTTCGGTTCGGTTACATGTTCAGGCCTTAATTTGGCTCAATGAGAGTTTGAAAGCTGCAACCGTCAAGCTTCATCACCTTGTACAATACCTTGTTTATGGGGAAGTCGAATTTCGGCTTAAGATAGCATCCCGCTCCATATAAACAGTCTTAGTCGAAATTTGCCTCAAGCTTAATTTATTTCCATTACGAGGTGAATTTGTTTTACATTTTCTTGTGACTGGGGGCTTACAATACCAAAACAGCTGATAGTATCAAGAATAGTGTCTCAAGCTTTCAATAACAAGCACGAGTCTCAAAAGCTTGTGACTTATGATTCCCTAGTAGCAACGCTTTATGCAAAGGCTTTGCACAAAATTTGCTCAAATCTAACTCCGCAATATCCAGAATTATTTGTGCAAATGTTTTGCATTATTTTTTTTTCTGTAAATGAACTTATAAATTGAAAGTTTAAATGGAAATATAAGTCCTGTAATTTTTATGTGAAAATACAAGAAATACCATTAAACATATTTATTAAAAAATGAAAAATGATCTGTTATTTTCCTTATAATCCCACAAAAAGCCCTCACCTCTACCTTCAATTACCTATTAGTATTTTTTGGAAACGACTAAAGGCCCAAACATATAGCAGAAACGAAAAGAAACCGAAACGAAAACGAAATGAACTTGAAAATGATAGCGATTATATAGGTGCCTGAGCGAATCGGTTTTTGACATTTGTTGACAAATTTTGCATTGAATAGAAGAGTTTTTTATTTTCGATTACATATATTTTACACTTTATATAATTTATGGCGGATGTCGAGAAATCATAACTTAAATTTTTTCACCTCGTATTGACTGCATTCTTTTAAAATAACTTCTTTTTCGTCCTTTCAACTACTTTTAATTCGAAAACAAACTGTCGAACTGTCAAAGTAACGGGCTGAATAGCTGAAACGAATACCGAAATGAAATAAATTTATATCATTCGTTCCGATTCGGTTCTGTTCGTTTATATAACCGAGTTCATACATTTTCATACGATTTATTTCATTCTTTTCGTTTCGGATCGTTTTCGTTTCTGCTATATGTTTGGGCCTTTAAAGGCCCAATCATATAGCAGAAACGAAAACGTCCCGAAACGAAAACTAAATGAACTTGAAAATGATAGCGATTATATTTTTTTTTTATATTTTTAACTTTTACTAGCACAAGGCTAGTGTACCCAGTTGGGTCTCTTAACAGGTCTGAGCTTCACAGCTATATGGACCTGGCTTCATTTGATATGTTAAAAATTAAAATCTTAGCCATCTTGATTATTTCATATGTTGATTTTCCTAGGCTGGTCGGTTAGTTCAGCTTGGATGTTAGTTTGGATGAAGTAGTTTAATTTGTTGACTCTAGTTAAATGCAGATGTCTTTATTTGATTTTCCCATGCATAATTGCAAGCAGAGGGGGTTTTGTCAAGAAATTGAGTTATATAATTTTGATATTTTGATATTATTATTATTTTTTTTTTTTAATTATTTTTTGATTTTCTCTCTGGATGGGTCAGTCGTTTCCGGATTTGGAAATTTTGTCTGTATGTTCATGTAACAAGTACGTTACAAATGTCTAGTCACAGTTAACCTAAAATATGTCCTTATGATTAGTTATACAACATTTGGCCTGGGTGATTTATCTCTTAATGTGACTTTCAAGTTAATTTTGTTTACTTGTATTTAATACATACAAGAATTGGGTAATCCGATTTTAAATTCTGACACATAAGGTGTTTATTTAATTTGTCAAGGTCACTCCTAAAGGTATTTGTTTTATGTTTTCCTAGATTGAGTATAAGTATCTCTTATTTGTTAGATAGAGAGTCCCGCTTTGCTCAGAAATTCAGCCAGTATTTGAATATTTGGACTGTTAAACGGGGTTAGGATTTCCAGAAGGCTGCCAGCCTCATTTAATAAGGGAAACTCTTTCCTTACAGATAGAAATTTTTTGCATTTGATGATCATGTGTTCACTATCATTTGTCATATTACACGTTATGCACATTCCATCCGGTATAACTTTCCATGAGGCGAGTCTGGCATCATCGAAGGTGTGACCAGTTATAATTCTGTTTAGCATTCTGAATAGTCTGGGAGGGAGTTTAATTTTTTTGAACCAGGGAGATATAGGGACTGTAGGAAAGATAGAAGAGAAAAATCTGCCCTTAGAGATGGACGCTTGTTGGAACTGTGCATTCCACCTGGCATTTAGTTTTTGTTTGATGTTTAGAACAAGATCCTTTTGGTTGAGCTTGTGACTGAGGATCTCTCCGCAGTCTCTGGCTCTATCTGCTAAAAAATCTGCTCTCTCATTTTCTATAATTCCACTGTGCGAAGGCACCCATAGGACATTTATTTGTGCAAAGCTTTGTGATTCCAGAAGTATGGCATTAACTAGGTTGCTTTGTTTTCTATTTGCAAGTACTTTGCAGCTGTTAAGGCTATCAGTTATTAGAACTATCTTATTGTAGTTCATATTTTTGGCATGAGCTAAAGCTAATTTTATAGCCATCAGTTCAGCAGATAGAGTTGACATATACCAAAAAGATCTGTAAAGTTTATCATGAGCTGTATTGCCAAATGAAATGCCAATTCCAACAGTATTATTTATAATTGAAGCATCTGTCGTGATAATTAAGGCATTTGAAGGGAAATTACTTCTCCTCTCATTCATGAGTGCGCTGATTTGAGATTTAGGGATTTGATCTTTTTTCCCGAGACCTTTCAGAAAAGATAGGTCATATGTGAAGTTATCCCAGGAAACTGGAGTAACCTCGTTATAGTCATAAAGTTCGAATATCTCTTTGTACATCAATGTGATTTTATCAAGAGAGGTGGTGGGTGTATGTAGATGTAGATAATTAGGAATCTTTTTTTCTATGTTTATGATTCTTACAATCTCTTTAGCTGTTATTAACTCTGCTCTTAGAGTGGGTGGCATCTCGTTTGCTAGGGCATATAATACATGATTTGGTGTGGATTTCGTGAGTCCTAGACATTTTCTTAGAAACCCATTAGTTGTGGTCAGAAATTTTTTTTCCAGGGTCTTAGATTCTTCATAAGAGAGTACTCTGGCGTATTCCAATTTTGCTCTAATCAAGGATCTGAAAAGCAGCATTGTGGTTTCAGGAGAAGCTCCAAACTTCTTCTTGCTGAGAATGGTAATTATTCTTTGATTAGAGTTAGTATTTATCGCCTCATTAAGTTGTAGTTTGCTGTTTAAGTTGCTCGAGAAGGTCCACCCCACAAATTTAACATTAGTAGCACTAGCAAGATTTGCCCCATTAAGATAGAGAGATAAAGGCTTTCTCCTACCCAGGACAATAGTTTTGGATTTCTCAGAGTTTATGGAGATCTTCCTGTTTGAAGCTATGTTATTTAAATCATCTAACGCAAGTTGAAGTTTTGATTCAATCTCCACCATACTCTCACCTGCAGCAACCATACAAAAATCATCAGCAAACTGAAATAGTTTAATCCCCCAAATTTCCACTTCATGTAGTTTGGCGCTGTAGATATTGAAAAGAATGGGACTGAGTGGGCTTCCTTGAGGGATTCCACCAAGTACCTCCTTGGATACATCTCCCAGACAAATTATTCTCTTGGAAAAGAAATTGCAAATCCAGTTTATGAATATGAGGGGTATCCCATATTCCAATAACGAGGTATATAGGATGCCAAGGTCGACTCTGTCGTAGGCACTGTCAAGATCTAGGACCACCATAGCCACATGTTTATGCAGCTTCCTATAGTTTGTAACTGTTTGTTGTATCATAGATAGACATGTTGTTGCCGAACGGCCTTTTCTATAAGCGAAACTTGATTTTGGTAAGATATTTTTTTCTTCTATGATATTGTTAATGTATGATTTAATGAAAATGTTTATTATTTTTATAGGAACTGATATTAAAGAGATTGGTCTGTAACTGGAGATGATGCAAGGATCCTTTCCAGGTTTTAAAATTGGGGCAATCTTTATTTTAAGCCAGCTTTCAGGTATTTTTCCAGAGTTGAAGGTGTATTTTAAGAATTCCATCAAGGCAGTCTTCCCGCTGGCTGAAAGTTTTCGAATCATTTCAAAAGTGATTTGGTCTGAGCCAGGGGATGATCTAGATTTTTTTGCCGCTAATACCTCATTTAGATTATCAACAGTCCATTTAATTGGGTTTAACGCATTAACAGGCATTAGGTTAGGTATGTGAGATGGAGCAGTTACTTTGCTGCAAAGGAGGTCGACGTAATCCGAAGGGGAGACAGAATGAGCTGTAAAGTTATTTTTAGTCTTTCTTCCTTTCATACAGGAGATCACATTCCAAAAGTTTTTGCCATCAGTCTTATGACAAAGATCGTTTATGAATTTAGTCCAGGATTTCCTTTTGGCTTCCTTTTTTTCTTTTATAAAAAGAGCATTTAGCTTATTGTGATTTATTAGATCATCAATTTTTCCATGATTGTTAAATTTAGCAAGATAATTTGACTTTTGTTTAAACAGGCTATTTAGTTTTTTATTCCACCAAATTTTGGGGATATAGTTAAAAGTTTTGTTCCTAACATAAAAGGTAGCCTGGTTTATTGCCTCAGAAATTTTGTTGAGAATTGTAGCAGCCTCTCCATTATCTATTTCCAACTTACCAAGAGATTCGAGGACCTTGCTGTTTGCAATGTATCTTTTTCCTTTTTCCTCTTGGCATTTTTGCGAGATCTCAAAGATCAAGGGAATGTGTGGGCTGCCACCGAAGGAGACGTGTTTGTTTTTACAAGTTATATTTGAATCATGGAAATTGGTGTAAAAAAGGTCAATTACCGATTTGGTGGGATTGATTTTCCTGGATATACAGGTTGGGTTGCCATTATTTTGACAGGAAAAACCTAGACTAGACATAACGTCCCTCACAATGATCCCTCTGCGATTCGATACGACATCTCCCCAGTCTATACATCTTGCATTAAAATCCCCCGCAACTATCGCCCTCTGAAAATTTGCAGCACACCTACCCACCTTTAAGATTTCCTTTGTGAATTCTTTATTACTGGAATTTCCCCTAGCATAAATGGAGAAAATGGTTAGGTTCTTTTTTAAGTTAACTGTGGAAACCGCGCAGGCATTTAAGGCACTGCTTATTTTTATTTCTTTGAAGGAAATTTTTTTTAAATTGCAATGGCCGTTCCTCCAAAGCCATCGAGTCTATCATTTCTTATCAGATTGTAATTTTGTAGCTTTATATGGTCCGTGGGCAACAGCTATGTTTCAGCTATCAGGAGAATGTCTACATTGTTCTGGTTTAGAAAAAACTCCAGCTCGTCAATATTTTTAATGAGGCTTTGTATGTTTACTTGTAGGATTTTCAACATTTTGTTTCTGTTATATCAGATTTTTGTTCTTTGCCCAAATTTACTTGTAACCATTTTTCCAGCAGTTCTTCCAATATATTGTCCGAACATTGCGATAACTTTTTTAGTTCCTCATTTTCCTCAGTCATATTACCTAGGACCTTTTTTGACTCGGTTTTGAAGTGTTCCACTAGGCTTTGAATAGACTGTTTGCTGGTTTTTTCGATACTCCTGTCTCTTGTTGTTGTCTTTGTGAGTTTTTGTGACTCTTGCATTGCCTTTCTTGGGGGTTTTTTCAGGATTTCGCTATAAGAAGTTTTTCCTGATAATACTCGCTTACTATCTCCCGTGTTGCTATTTATTTGATTATTTGTCTCCCTATATTTCATTTTATATATGCGCCACATCTTCCTCGGCCTGGTTGGTCCTTTTGTTATCTTGAGCATTTGCATTTGAGGCTTTAGCCGGACTTTTACTTTTTATTTCCGTGCTCCTATTTTTTGGTATTTTGTTTGGAGCCGATATAGGGTTTTGTACAACTTTATTTCTTTCCATTGATTTGCTAAGTCTAGAGTTGAGAAGAGGAGACTTTGTTTTCTTTTCTCTTGTTAGGCTTTGCGTGCCTTCCCTGTCAAGAGTTTTACTTCCTAGTCTTGTGGACGTTCTTTTTCCCGCGACTCCATTTGTTTTCGGTTTATTTTTCTCGTTTCCCTCAAAAGATTTGCTATTTTCCATTCTTCCCCAAGGTGCGCTTGTTTGGATAAGAGTTTTGGGACACTGTACGTCTTTGATTGAAGTTAACAGCAGAATCAAGAGAGTGGAGGGTGTGTCCGTAAGTAGTAAAGGACAGAAAAAATTTTCATAAAGATTTTGATAAAAAGTTTGGTAGCAACAGAAGGGGAAAGAGGGAAATTTTTTTTTTTTTTTGAATTAATTAAGTAATGGTTGGATCAGGGGTATGGTTATCTAACAACAAGGGAGGAGGGGGGTGTATGAATTTTGTTTAGAACCAACAGCAATAATTATATATGTCAATTTTGAATCAACAACAGTATCAATACTAGGGACCGAGAGCTGGCAACAAACCTAATTTTAAGTCTAAATTTTAAAACAAACCATAAACTGTACTTTTGATAAATTGCATTTGACTCTCTCGAAAAACTTACTTCTCTTCCTTGCCGTGCTAGAGTTCACACGCTACAGTGTCCGCGACTTAACTCTTGTATACTTACTATCGGAATATTAAAAGTATTAAAGTGTTATAACGTAGTGGGATCAGTAGTGTTTTTATTTCTCTATTAAGCCCCATCCGGATATATTAACTCCTAAAACTTAACATACAATTTTATCTAACTTTAACATACATTTTTTGGTCCTTCGAGCCGGATCGGGCTAGTGATAACGGATAACGGTTCATACTCTCGGTTAATGGTTCGCTAGTGAATCGCAGTGTCTTTAAAATTTGATAAATACCTAATCAAATTAGCTAAAGTGAAACGTTTTTCCGACAAAAATTAAAAGTGAAATTAGCTTCAAATTTTATTCCAAATTTCTAACTGTGTAGTGGGAATATTTCCGTGAAAGCTTTTATGGTCCACACGATCACTCCATGTGCTTATGCAGATCGCAGCATAAAAGCTCCAAGCTCTAAGCTCTATACTTCAAGCTACCCCACAGATGAAGGAAAGCTCCTGAACTTTAAAGATCGGTGAGTTCGTTCCAAGTTATACTTACTAATACTCTAATACTCAGTGTCACAAGCTCTCTGGAGAGAAGTCAAAATAATAAACTTTAAAACTACGAGAAAAGAGCTTCAACTGATTGATACTCTTATACTCCTTACACTACAAGAAAAGCTTTCACTCTCAAGGCAGGAAATTCTCAAAGCCTCACAACTTAAAGCTATTATATATGCAACTCCATTCACTTCATAGACTTCATGGACTTATAATTAAAACAAACATGAAACAATTCTCGTAAACAATGCGTAAACATTTAAAACCAATATTAATTAGCAAACGAAATTTATATGTGTTTCTTATATACAAGAAAGTAAAGCAACAATTTATTACTTTTAAATAAATTAAGGATTTTCGGACTTTATACTTTGCTACAAATAAACTGTCAAAGTGCTACTTAAAAGTTTACTAACTGGAACTAATATTACAATTATTTTTAACTTATTGAGAAGATTATTATTCCATTATTTTAGAAGTTTTCAGACTTTGTATTACTACGCACAAAGTGTCAAAGTGCAACTTAAAACCAAATGAAAATAGAACCGGAGTGGTTAATATCGAATTTTGTGGACTTATGTTACTAGATAAAAACCCGACTCTTTTGCAAATATAAATTATTATGGTTGTGAAAACGACTCGGTAGTGTCGCGCTTTGCCTATGCGGTCTCTACGTTGGCTAAATCATAAAACAAAGTAGCCTCTATTTATGTACCTAATAAAGATTAATAAAAAAAATTTTGTGTGACTTGTTTTGGATAACTAATAAATCTAACATCACTTTAAATAATCTACATACTTATATTAATAATATAAAATATTTTAGAAACAAGCAAGTGGTTTTATCTTTAACTAAATAAATATCTCCAACGCAGTTGCGACAAAATATTAAACTATTACAACAAAACTATTGCGACAAAATATTAAACTATTAACAACATTATGAACGCAGCTAAGGCTAAACTTAAAGCATCCCAAGAGCGTATTGTAAACTTCTTAACAAACGTACATAAAGTCGGCAAAGACAAACGAAATGAGATCTTCCTTCGCAACCGTTTGCAATTACTAGATTCATATTGGCAATATTTTATAAAAGCAAATGATGATTTGTATAAACTAGTCTCGGATGATGAAAAGAAGCGAGAAAACTACTTCACTGCTGACGTGTTCTCGACCGTGGAGAGCGCTTACATGGACGCCTTAGGTTGGCTGAAGGAGCACCTCGCTCAGTATGAAGAGAGCCCTCGTGACGCATCACTGTTAAATTCCACCGTCCATAATTCTACCACTTCATCATATCAGCCCACCAAGTTACCAAGAGTGAATCTTCCAACTTTCAGTGGTTCTTACTACGATTGGCCCTCCTTTAGAGACACCTACATCTCCTTAATCCATCAGAACCACAATCTAACCAATATTGACAAAATGCATTACCTCAAAGCAGCTGTTACTGGAGAAGCGGCAAAATTATTAAAGCATTTCGCGACAACTAGCGCCAATTATAGCGCCGCCTGGGACACCCTGTCCACGCGCTTCGAGAACAAGCGAGTCCTGGTCAACTCCAATTTAAACGCGCTGGTTAACATACCGGCCATGGCTGGGGAAACAGCTGCGGAACTTCGTAGACTTGTTGATGGATTCAACTTAGCTGTCCGAACATTGAATAATCTAGATCGTCCTACTGAACATTGGGGTGATTGGTTCGTGTACCTACTCTCGAACAAACTAGATAGTTGTACACGCAAGGACTGGGAGACGTCCCTTAGTTCATCTACAGACGTGCCCCCCTTCAAATCACTCCAGACCTTCTTGGAATCACGTCTGCAAGCCTTAAGCGCCATAAAAGATTGTGTGAAAGCCCTACCGCGACCAGTAGTACTGCGTCAACAGCCATCGCATCCAAAACTTACTACTCGCAGCCATCACACTACGAAAACCAAATCTAACGAATGCGGCTGCTGTGGCCGTGGCCATTTCATCATGTTCTGTCCTCAGTTCCGCTCCAAGACCATTGAAGAGCGCATAGATTTACTACGGAAGAAGGCAATCTGCACAAATTGCCTGAAGTCGAGCCACGTAAGTGCAACATGCACTTCAGAGAAAACCTGCCAGCGGTGTAACCAAAGACACCATACGATGATCCATCAGGCACCTGTACACGGAGTGGAAAGCCAACAATGGCACAAATCAGAACAGTCTGCTAGCATGACAGCCAACCCTATGCGAACTGAAACCTCTACATCTAGTCAAACACTTGCCCACGTAGCCAGCAGTCACGTCAACAAGCCTAGACAAGCCACCAATTTACTAGCTACAGCCATGGTGCTGGTAAGATCAGCTGAAGGTGGAACTATTCGCGCCCGAGCATTAGTGGATCAGGGATCGGAATCTTGCTTCATGACTTCGTCTTTGGCTAACGCTTTAAGACTTGCCAAAAGTACTGCGGATATTTCAATCTATGGAATGGGCAATACTCTTGTAGGTACAGCTAATGCAGTCGTTCTTCATGAAGTTATATCTATCATTGATCCTTCACAAATCTATACAGTTGAGTCTCTGGTCCTTCCATCACTTACCCGTCTGATGCCAGCAAAACGCATTAACCCATTGACGGAAATTGCGGCTATAGCCGTCATAAGCTTACTTCCTCAAAAACAAATGACGGCTGTAGCAGTCATAGAAAAAAAGTTGTATTTACAAAAAACGGTTGCATTTAATTTGAATTTCTATCGTTATTTTCAAATTAGGGGATCTTTTGAATATTACACATGTATTTTCTGCATGAACAGAATTCCTGGTAATATTTTATATACAAAATTCGGTAAATCCCCGGAACTATGAATTGGACACTGCAATGAATGTTATGACGTCTATAACCGTCATTTGGTCAATTGAATTGTGTTTGTTGTAGAAGAAGTGTGTTTTTGCGCAGGTTTTTAAAAAATTAATTTCAGTGCATTTACGAGTAAATTATAAAATAAAGTTTAAGTTTAAAGCCTTGTATTGATTTTGACCCTTGAAGTAAGAGTTTGGAATTTATAAATACATATTTATACATTTTTATGCAAATAAAATAATTTTTGTAGCCATGGATCCTTATGATAAGCGACAAACGAAAATTTGTGATCTATTCGATGCTCTAAATGATGATGATATAGAAAACGTTGCATCTGAAGAATCTTCTGACGAATCTGTAGAATCTGCGGACGAATGTGAAGAATCGGCTGAATCTGATGAAGATCCTTTTGCAGACGATGGTACTTATGGAAATGATCCAGATTATAGACCTGAGTACTCATCCGATGAAGATGAAGAAATTTTAATTGAAAAAGGAAACCAACCAACAAGTTCGAAAGAAAATTATAATATGCAAGATCAAGAATATTACGTTTATTGGCAGGAGAGTAATGCAGAAATAAAAAAATCGATTTTTATGAAGAGGCCTGTGGCATAAAATTTGATCTCGACGAACATTCATCCCCACGAGATATATTTAACAAATTTTGGGATGAAGATATTTTGACATTGTTGACCAACTGTACAAATGCTTATGGCAGCAATTTGTGCCGAAGTGAAGGACCAAAGACGCGGCAATCTCGGTCTCTGAATTTTCGTGAAACATCAATTGACGAACTGCATAAATTTTTTGGATTGTGTCTCTTGCAAGGCAACAAACCAGCACCATCGATACGGCACATGTTCAGCCATGATTCGCTGTACTACTCACCAATATTTACTTTTACCATGAGTGGTCGACGTTTCGACCAAATATTGAGATGTTTGAATTGCCATTTTGTTTCTAATGAAAAAGGAAAATTAAAAAAAATATCGCGACTATTGAATTGTGTCCTAGACAAATTCCAGCAAGCTTATTCTCCGCCTAAGCAATTATCGCTGGACGAGTCCCTATTGCTATTCCGAGGACGACTAAGTTTTCGCCAATATATTAAAAGCAAAAAAGCACAATATGGCATAAAACTTTACGAATTAACAAGTTTCGATGGCTATGTGCTAAATATAAAAATATATGAAGGAAAGTCCGAATTGACTACCTCATCAAAAACCAGGGATGTGGTGATTAGTCTAATGGAGCGGTATTTAAATAAAGGACACCATTTATTTATGGATAATTTTTATAATAGTGTCGAACTTTCAGAAGAGCTCCTTAGACATCATACACACAGCACGGGTACTTTGCGCTCAAACAGAAAAAATAACGCGAAGGAAGTTATAGATAAAAAGTTGAAAAAGGGCGAAATGTTTTGGCAACGAAAAGGTGATGTATATATAACAAAATGGAGAGACAGAAGGGAAGTCTTAACAATAACTACTGCACATCATCCTACTCTCGTTTCCACAAAAAACAGATACGGGGTTGAAAAAATTAAACCGAATGTAGTAATGGAGTATAATGCATACATGTCTGGAGTCGATCGATGTGATCAAATGATTTCATACTATTCGTCACCAAGAAAAACCATTAGATGGTACAAGAAATTAATTTTCCATCTGCTCGATCTATGTGTCTGGAATTCATACCATCTATATAAAAAAATTAATAAGAGAAAAATATCATACTTAAATTTCAGAGATGATATCATCAAATCACTTATTCAGCTTCCAGCGGAATTGCAGAACGGAATCATTTTATCAACATGCGTCAAGAATCTTGGTCGGCCAAAATGTGCCTCCAAGTCTTCACCTTCTGTATCAAGAATTTCGTCTCCATGTTCAAGTAGTGATCTTAACTCTCAAAATAAAGGCATCCAGCATTTCATGGAGAAAATTCCAGTTCCTTTAGGCCACAAAAGGAAATCTTATTTTTTGCGGTGCACGCATTGCCATACCAAGGGGAAACGAAAGGAAACTTCTTACAGGTGCAAAACATGCAGCAATAAACCTGCATTGTGCTCAAACTGTTTTGAAGAATACCACATTTCTATGCAGTGATATTGATGTTTCTATTATAATTTTCTTTTGTATAAGTATCAGTTTTCCTTTCTTGTTAGTTTTTTTTTGTTTCATTTCGTTATTTACATGTTTATGTTAACTTAATAAACTTGGAGTTAAAACAAATTTTTTGAAGTGAAACTTCTTTGCTCTCGTTCCGGGGATTTTGAAGTGATTCGATTAAGTACGAGTGAATTCAGAAAACAGAAACGAAAACAAGGACAGTTGTACGAAACGGAAGTTGCCTTCTCACTCATTTACAACTGTCACAATTCAGAATCGGCAACAAAAACAAGGAGTGCCGTATGAAACGGAAGTTGCCTTCTCATTCGTTTACAAAATAACGAGAAAAAAAACAAAAATCTTGAAACAAATTAAATATGTTCAACAAAACACAAACACAATGAATGCACAAGTATACATACTAAATATTTAGTTTCCACTGTATTTCGTTAAACATTTTGGATTTAAACAACCAAGCTGATGAATTTCGCGAATATCACCGCCAAAAGAGCAGCAAACAACAAAACACAAACAAATTTCACAATTCAATGAATGCACAACTAAACTAACAATTTAGTTTCCACTCTATCTCGTTTAACATTTTGGTTTTTAATAACTTAAACTGATGAATTTCGCGAAGATCACCAAGTAGGTGACAGCGACAGCCATGATAGCAATTAAGTGATGCCATATAAACAAATTCTACCAAACCAGCAGAAAAATATTTACAATTTATTTAAATTCGTACATAGATGGCGTAGGCATCGGTAAAGTAAAAATGCGGAGTCGGTTATTTAAAAAATTAAGATTGTTTATTAAAGATAAAGTTTTTGTAAAAGCAGCGAAATGTTTTTGATTTTATACAATGTACTCATTACTTTCAAAATATTCATTATACTATGATTTATCAATTGAGTTAAAATATTATGGTTCTTACTTCCTAGTCCCTGCTTCATTCATATTTTAGATTATAACACAAGCCACGAGCAAATGAAGAAAAAAATACAATAATAAAGATCACATAGACATAAATATGTACGCGAAGTTTCACTTCGGCTTTGTGTTCTTTAATACACAATTATTTTTTAAACTATGCTTAAAAGTTGTAGACACCGGTTTCGTTCAAGTCAAGAAATCTAATAGTTCGAATATTTTCTTTTTGGTTTCTTTAATACGTTCAAATTCACCAACTGAAAATTCGTCAAAAAATAACTAAAAATAAGTGTGAATTAATTTATGTAAAACTTTGCAGTGTAATTGCCTCCATTCGATTGAAATTGAGAGCCTGAAAATATGCAAATTTTCACATTCAATGCTATTCTTATTGCAGAAAGAGAAGTACAGGGTGCGGCTAAAGTAAGTTTTTAAATTTTATGTTTAAGAATATTTAATTTTTTTTTTCTTATTTATGAAAAAGAGGCGGAGCTGCTATAGCCGTCATACAAATAAATATTAAGGAAAATGTAGCAGCCACCCTGGCATATTGCGGTATTTGCCGTCACGCGGCTTTGACCGTCATGAGTAAACAAGCTTCTAATGAATCCAAACGTTACGCAAATGACGGAAATAGCCGTCACAATATTTTGGGCCCAAATCTACATTAAACCAATCCCATAACATTCAGAACACATTAAATATTAAAAAATCCCTCAAATAACGAATATCTACAAAAATATTGACATATAAAAAAAGTGTGTTTCTTCGAACGGCATGTTATAAAAAGTGTCCGTGAATGGGTTAATAAGCGAAACTGGCCACATATAGCAGGATTGCAGCTGGCAGATCCTTCATTTGACAAGCCATCTGGAATTGATCTGGTTCTTGGTGTTGATTTACACGCAAGAATTCTATTAGCCGACATTCGTAAAGGTCCAGTTGGAACTCCCGTAGCACAAGCTACAACTTTAGGCTGGATTATATCAGGGCCCATGGCTCAAGCAGCAGAACAGGCTTCACTCACAACGAGTCATCACGTCACTACTACCACAATCAACCTTGACACCCTATTGCGAAGGTTCTGGGAAATTGAAGAACCGCCTCAGCAACATTTGCTGGACCCGAAAGACGCTGAATGTGAGAGGATCTTCCAGAAGACTCACTATCGAGATGCAAATGGTAGATTCGTCGTACGCCTACCTATAAGGAATACTGAACTCCAACTAGGAGATTCACGTGAAGCTGCCTTGAATGCCCTGATCCGTATGGAAAGAAGGTTCAACCGAGATCCACCGCTACTCAAAGCATACTCGGACTTCATGGAGGAATACTTATCTCTTAATCATATGGAATTGGTGCAGGATGAGGGAGAAGCACAAGGTCCGGTATACTATTTACCTCATCACGCCGTATTGAAACCAACTAGCTCGACGACTAAATTACGAGTGGTCTTCAACGCCTCACAGCAGACTCGTACTGGAGTATCATTAAACGACCTACTACACATTGGACCAAAGCTGCAAAACGACGTCTTCATAGTACTAGCGAGATGGCGTTTCTTCCCGTACGTCTTTACCGGTGACTTGGAGAAGATGTTCCGGCAGATTTTGATAAACCCGGCAGATATAGACCTACAAAGGATATTGTGGCGACCCTCTCCATCACAACCAGTCAACTGCTACCGTCTTCGCACTGTTACTTACGGCACCGCCGCGGCACCCTACCTGGCTTGCAAGGTGCTCAAGCAACTGGCAGACGATCACCTACTAACACATCCTGAAGGTGCAAAAATCATCCATGAAAACACTTACGTAGATGACGTTCTTTTTGGCTCTTATGAAAAGGCGACCGCAATCCGTGTTCGTGACGAATTGAGAATGATCTTCAAATATGGAGGCTTCAACCTGCGGAAGTGGATGTCTAACACTCCCGAATTGCTGACAGACATCCCCGAAGCGGACAAGACTACAGGTATAAACGAGAAACTCATCACGGATTCCCAAATAAAGACATTGGGCCTTGGTTGGAACCCCCAGCTCGATACCTTTCGCTACTACATCACTCTTCCCAGCACTACGAGCTCATCTAAACGGTCTATTCTCTCCGATATAAGCAAAATCTACGACCCTCTAGGATGGTTGTCCCCAGTGACGATCACTTCCAAGATACTCTTGCAAAAATTGTGGACTGCAAAGATAGGCTGGGATGACCAAATCCCTGCCGACCTCAATTCTTCATGGCTGGACTATAAGTCCGAACTAAAGCACATAAACGATCTTCACATCAAACGTTGGTTAGGAACAGGAAAATCTCTCTCCAATGCTGAACTACACGGCTTTTGCGATGCTTCGCAAGCTGCATATGGAGCAGCCGTCTATCTGCGCATTGCACAAGATCCGAATAATCCACATGTAACACTTATTGCAGCCAAAACCAGAGTGAGTCCGCTGCGTACTGTTTCGTTGCCACGCTTGGAACTATGTGGAGCGGCTCTTTTAGCTGAACTTATATCCTACATTCAACATAACTTAAATCTGGAGGCGATACCCACACACGCTTGGTCGGATTCAACCGTAGTGCTAGCTTGGCTCCGTGAGCATCCGTCTAAATGGAAGGTCTTCATAGCCAACCGTGTTGCTCTGATCCACGAAAAACTTCCACAAACATTGTGGCATCATGTCCCTACAGCGCAAAACCCTGCAGACTGCATAACCAGAGGTATTCCAGCGGCTAAACTAAGAGACTATAAGCTTTGGTGGTCGGGACCAGAGTGGCTGGCGAAATATCCTGTCGATTGGCCCAAGATGACTGACCTTTCTATACCTTCGGAAGTTTATGAAGCTATTCGCCCGAACCAGTCAACATCTATTTTTATCGCACACAGCGTGCATGATTCAAGGACATTCCTTCTGCCGAGGTACTCGGACTTGTCGAGGCTCCTTCGTACAACCGCCTACTGCCTACGATTCATACACAACAGCAAAACTCCAGCGAAGTTAAGACATACAGGCTACTTAAGCCTAGCCGAACTGGATTTAGCCTTAGAGCACTGGATTAAGGTTGAACAGCGACAGGCATATCCCAGTGAGCTCAACTGCCTAGCGTCAGGAGCACCAGTCCCCACAAGAACTAAACTTAAAGCCTTGAACCCTATTATTGACTCCAAGCATATATTACGAGTGGGTGGCAGACTAAAAAATGCGCTCTTAACAGAAGACGAAACACACCCTATCATACTTCCAACTGATAGCTACTTAACCAAACTTCTAATTGCCAATGCCCATTCAAAAACTCTACATGGAGGCACACAAGCTACTCTCCAACAACTTCGACAAAGGTATTGGATCCCCAATGGTCGAAGAAAAGTGAGACAATTTATACATCAGTGCGTTATTTGCTGCAGAGCGCGAGCTAAAACTTCTACCCCGCTTATGGGCGACTTACCTCCAGATCGTGTACGTCCAACTAAACCCTTCCTTCATAGTGGCGTGGACTACGCTGGACCCTTTATGATCAAACCGAATCGAGGCCGAGGACGGACTCGACTCAAGTGCTATGTAGCAGTCTTCGTCTGCTTCTCTACGCGAGCAGTGCACCTAGAATTAGTCACTGATTTAACCACTGAGGCATTCATCGCAGCGTTCCGTCGATTCGTAAGTCGTCGTGGAAGATGCGCAAAACTATACAGTGACAACGGCAAAAACTTCGTGGGCGCAGATAGGCAGCTGTCAAAATATCTTTACCAACTTACTCACAGCAAGGACCTTCCGCAGCTCACCCTCAAGGACGGAACAGAATGGCACTTTATACCCCCCGCTTCCCCACATTTTGGTGGTCTCTGGGAAGCTGGAGTAAAGTCCTTTAAGCATCACCTAAAGCGAGTGGTTGGCAGTCAAACTCTCACTCTGGAGGAGATGTTCACCCTACTCGCACAGATCGAGGCCTGTCTCAACTCGAGGCCACTAAACGCTATCACAGATGACCCCACGGACCTGAATGCGCTAACCCCTGGGCACTTCTTAGTCGGAGAAAGCTTGCTCGCCGTGCCTACGCCAAATACACTAGGTACGCCACTTAACAGATTGGATCGTTGGCAACTAGTACAGCAGGCGTATGAAAGCTTCTGGGTTCGCTGGTACAAGGAGTACCTATGCCACTTGCAGTCCCGTTACAGGTGGCAACATAAAACTAAACCTATAACCGTCAACGACCTCGTCGTTATCAAGGAAGACAAACTACCCCCCCAACACTGGCGGCTAGGACGCGTCACAGAACTTCACCCAGGAGCGGACGCGCAAGTTCGAGTCGTGACCATACGACACAAAGATGGATACTGTAAACGTCCCGTGACGAAACTCTGCATCCTTCCCATCGACTTCTAACCCAATTAATCTAACTTTAAGCTATAGATACTAAACAAATTACAAAAAATTGATAATAATAAATATGAAATAATCACTTTTCTGTCCGTAGATTTATTAAACTTTTATCAGCACCTTACTATGGCGGGCGGCTCAGGACTAGGAACTTCCTCATGGCGGGCGGCCGTTCTGCACCTCTGGATTTCGTGCTCCACACGAGGCGGGCGGGATGTTTAGAACCAACAGCAATAATTATATATGTCAATTTTGAATCAACAACAGTATCAATACTAGGGACCGAGAGCTGGCAACAAACCTAATTTTAAGTCTAAATTTTAAAACAAACCATAAACTGTACTTTTGATAAATTGCATTTGACTCTCTCGAAAAACTTACTTCTCTTCCTTGCCGTGCTAGAGTTCACACGCTACAGTGTCCGCGACTTAACTCTTGTATACTTACTATCGGAATATTAAAAGTATTAAAGTGTTATAACGTAGTGGAATCAGTAGTGTTTTTATTTCTCTATTAGGCCCATCCGGATATATTAACTCCTAAAACTTAACATACAATTTTATCTAACTTTAACATACAAATTTAATAGCTTATTAGATTTTTTTTTTTTGATCAAGGCAATGACTATTTACCTTACATATACGGTATTTATTTGGTAATTCACAAGCAATGTGATTTTTAAGCATGGATCCTGTATCAATGTCAGTTCGAACTCTTACAGGATTGAGAGTGAAATTATATAGTTATAAGGTCGTGTACAATTGGACACCTGAAGTGTACATAGAAGATAATAAGATAAAGATTTGAATTTGAAAGTGATAATCTATTTGAGTAGATTAGTGGGAATCATGGACGACTATTAGTTTGATATGGGTTTGAAAAGTGGCTAGAAAACCAATAAATTATCTTGAATAGATTGAAATTGTTTGCAAAACAATCTTTAATTTTGTGGATGTCACTCGTTAGAGTATGTGTTAAAGCACTAATAGCGTAATAAAAGTTTTTATTGTATATGGTATCTCAAGAATGAGGTAGGTTGCTTCGAGGTGATTTTTTTTTTGTTTAAGAATCCTATGTTTTTCGAGAGAACTTATGTTCAGATTTGGAGACCTAAATATTGGAAATTTAGGTCAAAAAAGGAAATTTCGTATGAAGTTGGGCTTTTTGTGAAAAGCTTAGACTAGCTAGAATTGTTTGAGGGTAGATTTTCTTTTTAAGGGGGTTTGGAGGGAATGTTGTTAAATATGTTTCAGAAATTTTGTTTAAATGGATTCTAGTCAAAAGGTGTTTTGTAAAGATTTTTGTGGAATGCAAGTCTTAAATAGGGAATGTAGTCTCCGATGACCTGGGGAAGAAGGATCCAACCTCATCAATGAGGGAGATTGTCGGTTTCGAGGATTAAAATTTGAGTGTTTTTCCGATTCACTTTTTAACTTTATCACCGTAATTTGATAGATCGAGACCATGTGTGTGTCGTAGATATAGGGGATAACCGTTGCTAGAATTCAATTCCAATTATGCTAGGGACAAAATTCACGTTGTTTTCAGATTTGGAGGCGTGCTGCAATTTACGTGTAAACTATAGGTTAGAGAAACCAAAAATCAATTCCAAAGAGGAAAACCAAAAAACTCCAAAGACGAAAGATCCAATCTTTTGTTAATTTAACAGTCCCTTTGAGTGACCTTGAGAAAGTGTTTTTAGTTATTGTAATTTGCGGCAAAAATTTTATATAATCCTTTCTTAATACTCTTGCATAAGGCCTAAAATTTAAAACGAGACAATTTGGTTAAAAAGCAGAAAAGAAAATTAAAGGTGCCCCTTTCTATTGTCTAGAACATAAAATTATAGATATATAGAGTAATTCAACTTTGTAGAGATGATTTGTTATTATTGATATGTAATAAAAAATTTTAAGGACGATAACAGGATTTGAAAGACATAGGGGATAACCGTTACTAGAATTTAATTCCAATTATGCTAGGGACAAAATTCACGTTGTCTACAGATTTGGAGGCGTGCTGCAATTTACGTGTAAACTATAGGGGAGAGAAAATAAAAATCAATCCCAAGGAGGAAAACCAAAAAACTCCAAAGACGAAAGATCCAATCTTTTGTTAATATAACAGTCCTTTTGAGTGACCTTGAGAAAGTGTTTTTAGTTATTGTAATGCGGCAAAATTTTTATATAATCTTTTCTTAATACTCTTGCATAAGGCCTAAAATTTAAAAAGAGACAATTTGGTTAAAAAAACAGACAAGAAAAATAAAATTGCCCCTTTCTATTGTCTAGAAAATAAAATTATAGATATATAGTGTAATTCAACTTTGTAGAGATGATTTGTAATTATTGATTTGTAATAAAAAATTTTAAGGACGATAACAGGACTTGAAAGACACATGAACATTAAAAAATATTTTGATAAGACACGTGTGTTCGAATTTTATTAAAATTGAAGATTTAACTTCCTAAAGGTAACTTTCATAAGACTAACTTGTATGAAAATTTTTTCATATGAATTTAAATTATTAACAATATAAAAAACAAAAAACAAAAAAAAAATTTTTTTTTTTTTAATTATTTAAACAGTTCAACATTATTTAAGATTTTTATAACTGTATCACAATGGCTACCACGTGAATTTTTGCACGTAAATTTTATTTAGACGGGAATATAAAATCACAATATACTAATAAAAAAAAAACTTTTTATATAAAGAACAAAAAAAACGGAAAATTAGTTTTCACAGTAATATAAATGAAAGGAAAAAATATCATTTGAGAGAATTTAGATAAAAATTTCCATGTGCCTATGCATCAAAAATGGCTACCGATAAGTCGGCGCATGTACGACATTTTTTTTTTTTTATTTAATAATTTGATCTGTTTAATGTCTCTTTATTTATCTGAATAATTGAAAAAGGCAATTGGACATTGGTTTAATTGTATTTAGAATCAATTTAAGCTCTATGAATGAATAATTTTAAAAATGAAAACAATTAAAAAACAATTTTATTTAAAAAATAAATTGAGAAAAAATAAAAAAGATCCTTAAAGACACCCATTACACATTTGCCATCTTGGGAACACTTTTAAAATTTTACACTAACAAAATTCACATAAAAAATTAAAGTCAAGTCAACTGTTCTCGTCGAGATCCAGAGAGAGAATGAGATAGCGATTATATAGGTGCCTGAGCGAATAGGTTTTTGACATTTGTTGACAAGTTCTGCATTGAGTAGAAGAGTTTTTTATTTTCGATAAATACATCTATTATAGAATTTATATAATTTATGGCGGATGTCGACAAATCACAAGAGAAATCAAAATTTAAATTTTTTCACCTTGTATTGACTGCATTCTTTTAAAAAAAACTCTTTTTCGCTCTTTGAACTACTTGAAATTGGAAAACAAACTGTCTGTCGAACTGTCAAAGTAACGGGCTGAATAGCTGAGACGAATACAGAAATGAAATAAATTTATATCTATCGTTCCGTTTCGGTTCTGATCGTTTATATAACCGCGTTCATACATTTTCATACGATTTATTTCATTCTTTTCGTTTCGGTTCGTTTTCGTTTCTGCTATATGTTTGGGCCTTTAACGCTGTAGAATGTTTTTGAAAATACCCAAAACTTCAAGAGTTAATTTCTCAAAAAAGAAGCGAGATATCGAAAAAAATCATTTTACATTTTCGTCTTATCTTGGGGTTTTGTATCGAAATTCAAGATTTAAATATCGGCGCCACGGAAATCGTAGTTTTGATATAACAAAAAACCTTTGGGAAACACCTCAAAATGTCAAACTTCAAGTGTCAATTGCTCGAAAACTAAGCCAGACATTGAAAAATTTTATTTTATATTTTCGTCTTATTTTGGCGTGCTTTATCAAAAGCCATCGTCAAACAGCGGGGCCACGGAAATCGTAGAGGTGCCGATTTTAAGCTTAAAAACGTCTTACGCATAAAGGTAAATAATTCACAGTTTCAAGCTGCAGGCCTCAAATGAAGCCAAAAGTCAGCTGAACTTTGAAGCTTTCATTTATTACGTTTACATGTACTTTGGAGTAGATCCAACTAACCCGGGGCCAGACGATCAATTTGTCAGGTATATCAAGTCTATAATTTGTCATCATCAAGTCTATAATTGTATATCGCTAATTTGTCGCTAATTTGTTAGTTCAAAAAAAAATTTGTCGTTCATCTCATTGTTTAGAAAATGATGAAAACGCTAGCTTCATAACAAGCTAGCTAGCCACACTAGGCCACAGCTAGGAGCCAGAAGGCCATTATTACCGATCGGCCTATCAAGGTGGCTGGCCAACGTGCGTTTCTTCCATTCAAAAGGAGATGACAAAAAGGCATTGGTGCAGTAATTTGTCGCTAATTTGTCGCTGAAAGGATCACCTAATACCGATTTTGTCGCCAGTTTTTAAAGGAGTCAGAAGACGATTATTACCGATCCGCCTATCAATGTGGCTGGCCTACATGCGTTTCTTCCATTCAAAAGGAGATAACAAAAAGGCATTGGTGCAGTAATTTGTCGCTGAAAGGATCACGTTATGCCGATTTTGTCGCCGGTTTTTTAAGGAGCCAGAAGGCGATTATTACCGATCGGCCTATCAAGGTGGCTGGCCAACGTGCGTTTCTTCCATTCAAAAGGAGATAACAAAAAAGCATTGGTGCAGTAATTTGTCCCTATTTGATTATTACCGATCGGCCTATCAAGGTGGCTGGCCTACGTGCGTTTCTTCCATTCAAAAGGAGATAACAAAATGGCATCGGTGCAGTAATTTGTCGCTAATTTGTCGCTGAAAGGATCACCTAATACCGATTTTGTCGCCAGTTTTAAAAGGAGCCAGAAGACGATTATTACCGATCCGCCTATCAAGATGGCTGGCCTACGTGCGTTTCTTCCATTCAAAAGGATATAACAAAAAGGCATTGGCGAAGTAATTTGTCGCTGAAAGGATCACCTAATACAGATTTGGTCGCCAGTTCTTAAAGGAGCCAGAAGACGATTATTACCCATCCGCCTATCAAGGTGGCTGGCCTACGTGCGTTTCTTCCATTCAAAAGGAGATAACAAAAAGGCATTGGTGCAGTAATTTGTCGCTGAAAGGATCACGTAATGCCGATTTTGTCGCCGGTTTTTTAAGGAGCCAGAAGACGATTATTACCGATCGGCCTATCAAGGTGGCTGGCCAACATGCGTTTCTTCCATTCAAAAGGAGATAACAAAAAGGCATTGGTGCAGTAATTTGTCGCTGAAAGGATCACGTAATGCCGATTTTGTCGCCGGTTTTTTAAGGAGCCAGAAGGCGATTATTACCGATCGGCCTATCAAGGTGGCTGGCTAACGTGCGTTTCTTCCATTCAAAAGGAGATAACAAAAAAGCATTGGTGCAGTAATTTGTCCCTATTTGATTATTACCGATCGGCCTATCAAGGTGGCTGGCCTACGTGCGTTTCTTCCATTCAAAAGGAGATAACAAAATGGCATCGGTGCAGTAATTTGTCGCTAATTTGTCGCTGAAAGGATCACCTAATACCGATTTTGTCGCCAGTTTTTAAAGGAGCCAGAAGACGATTATTACCGATCCGCCTATCAAGATGGCTGGCCTACGTGCGTTTCTTCCATTCAAAAGGATATAACAAAAAGGCATTGGCGAAGTAATTTGTCGCTGAAAGGATCACCTAATACAGATTTGGTCGCCAGTTCTTAAAGGAGCCAGAAGACGATTATTACCCATCCGCCTATCAAGGTGGCTGGCCTACGTGCGTTTCTTCCATTCAAAAGGAGATAACAAAAAGGCATTGGTGCAGTAATTTGTCGCTGAAAGGATCACGTAATGCCGATTTTGTCGCCGGTTTTTTAAGGAGCCAGAAGGCGATTATTACCGATCGGCCTATCAAGGTGGCTGGCCTATGTGCGTTTGTTCCAATCAAAAGGAGATAACAAAAAGGCATTGGTGCAGTAATTTTTCGCTGAAGGGATGACGTAATGCCGATTTTGTCGCCGGTTTTTTAAGGAGCCAGAAGGCGATTATTACCCCGGCCTATCAAGGTGGCTGGCCTATGTGCGTTTGTTCCATTCAAAAGGAGATAACAAAAAGGCATTGGTGCAGTAATTTGTCGCTGAAAGGATCACGTAATGCCGATTTTGTCGCCGGTTTTTTAAGGAGCCAGAAGGCGATTATTACCGATCGGCCTATCAAGGTGGCTGGCCTATGTGCGTTTGTTCCAATCAAAAGGAGATAACAAAAAGGCATTGGTGCAGTAATTTTTCGCTGAAGGGATGACGTAATGCCGATTTTGTCGCCGGTTTTTTAAGGAGCCAGAAGGCGATTATTACCCCGGCCTATCAAGGTGGCTGGCCTATGTGCGTTTGTTCCATTCAAAAGGAGATAACAAAAAGGCATTGGTGCAGTAATTTGTCGCTGAAAGGATCACGTAATGCCGATTTTGTCGGCGGTTTTTTAAGGAGCCAGAAGGCGATTATTACCGATCGGCATATCAAGGTGGCTGGCCAACGTGCGTTTCTTCCATTCAAAAGGAGATAACAAAAAGCCATTGGTGCAGTAATTTGTCCCTAATTTGTCGTTGAAAGGATCACGTAATGCCGATTTTGTCGCCGGTTTTTTAAGGAGCCAGAAGGTGATTATTACCGATCGGCCTATCAAGGTGGCTGGCCTACGTGCGTTTCTTCCATTCAAAAGGAGATAAAAAAATGGCATTGGTGCAGTAATTTGTCGCTGAAAGATTCACCTAATACCGATTTTGTCGCCAGTTTTTAAAGGAGCCAGAGGCGATTATTACCGATCGGCCTATCAAGGTGGCTGGCCAACGTGCGTTTCTTTCATTCAACAGGAGATAACAAAAAGGCATTGGTGCAGTAATTTTTCGCTGAAAGGATCACCTAATACCGATTTTTTCGCCGGTTTTTAAAGGAGCCAGAAGACGATTATTACCGATCCCCCTATCAAGGTGGCTGGCCTACGTGCGTTTCTTCCATTCAAAAGGAGATAACAAAAAGGCATTGGTGCAGTAATTTGTCGCTGAAAGGATCACGTAATGCCGATTTGGTCGCCGGGTTTTTTAAGGAGCCAGAAGGCGATTATTACCGATCGGCCTATCAAGGTGGCTGGCCTATGTGCGTTTGTTCCATTCAAAAGGAGATAACAAAAAGGCATTGGTGCAGTAATTTGTCGCTGAAAGGATGATGTAATGCCGATTTTGTCGCTCGTTTTTTAAGGAGCCAGAAGGCGATTATTACCGATCGGCCTATCAAGGTGGCTGGCCTATGTGCGTTTCTTCCATTCAAAAGGAGATAACAAAATGGCATTGGTGAAGTAATTTGTCGCTGAAAGGATCACCTAATACCGATTTTGTCGTCGGTTTTTTAAGGAGCCAGAAGACGATTATTACCGATCCGCCTATCAAGGTGGCTGGCCAACGTGCGTTTCTTCCATTCAAAAGGAGATAATAAAAAGGCATTGGTGCTTTAATTTGTCGCCAATTTGTCGCTGAAAGGATCACGTAATACCGAGTTTGTCGCCGGTTTCTTTCCTTACTTTTTTTGGGGCAGTAATATTACCCACCAACTTGAGGTTAGCAGTGTTTCCATTTTGGATACAATTATTGTATCTTTTGGATACATTTTTAATTTCGCAGTGTCGATTCGCAGTATAAGTTATTTATAGTATTACTGAGAGTTGAATACAAATAATGCGCCGAAATGAAAAGAAAACTTGACCTTTATAATTTTTTGATTTCGTTACTTTTTAAGGCTGACACTTCCTTTTCAAAAATACAATTCATTGCTACTTTCAAAAAGGTTTAAAGATTGGTAAAAATTTGGAATTTTACTACATCAAATTTACCTGACCTATTGTTTTTGTTAAAAGGTAATTTTTATGAGGATATCATAACTTTTTTGGAAAATACAATTTTTTGAAGTGAAAACTTCTATAGGCACGTTGGGCACTTTTTGGCCTGGGGAAAAAACTAAAAACTCGCGTCACGCGCACTTTTTGTGTGCCATCACGCGCACGTACCATCACGTGAGAAAAATGTTTCCTTTGGGGGTTTTAGTTTTAATTATGTAGTATGAATTATATATTATATATTAAATATTATATATTAAATATTATATATTAAATATTATATATTGAATATTATATATTTAATATTATATGTTAAGTATTGTGTATTATGGACTATGTAGTGTACTACGTACTATGAGCTATGTACTAATTATTATGTATTAATTATTATGTTCTATGTGCTATGTATTATGAATTATGTAGTATGTGCTATGTACTATGCACTATGTACTATGCACTATGTACTATGCACTATGTATTATGTACTATGTACTATGTACTATGTACTATGTACTATGTACTATGTACTATGTACCATGTACTATGTACTATGTCCTATGTACTATGTTCTATGTACTATGTACAATGCATTATGTACTATATACTATGTACTATTTAAAATGTATGCACTATGTACTATCCACTATTTACTATGTATTATGTACTGTGTATTATGTATTATGAATTATGTATTATGTACTATGTACTATGTATTATGCACTATGTGTTATGTACTAAATACTATGCACTATGTACTGTGTATTATGTGCTATATACTATGTACTAGGCACTATGTACTATGTACTACATATGGACTATGTATTATGTACTATTACTATGTGCTATTCACTGTGTACTATGTGCTATGTATTATGCACTATGTACTGTGTACTATGCACTATGTATTTTGTACTATGTACTATTTATTATGTACTACGCACTACGCACTATGTACTATGCATTATGTACTATGTATTAGGCATTATGAATTATATATTATGTATTATTTTTTGTGAATTATCTATTACTTTGTTGTTCTTCTAATTTTATTGGAACATTAACAATAAAATAAACTTAAATGGAATATTCATAAACAAAATTTCTTGATCCTTATCCTACTGTAATATTAAGATTGATTTGGAAATATAGACTAGCCGGCCATAGAAGTTTTCACTTCCAACGTGTGGTCCTACGCACACTCATATTTTTTTATATGTATTTGAAATAAGTTGAAATAAATTGAATAATGTTCATCTCGAGAATTCCTGTGTGTAGACGAAGTCTGTTTGTTCGTACAAGGTAGCTGCTGTGTATTAGGATAGTCCCACTAAATTAATACTTTAAAGCACAAAGCTTCCTCGTACATATTTTTTCATAATCTTAATTTTTAAATACTACGCCCATTTTTGATTTACCTAATTAATTTTTTTTATAATATCTGCTTAATAATGTTTTTTTCTTGTACTACGCCTATATATGTAATTAACAAAACTGTATAAAATTTTTTAAGTTATACTTTTTTATTAAAGTTATACTTCTTTAGGCACGTTTTGAAAATATTATGAGAGTGAATTTTTAGGAATGTGTTAACAAAAGAATCCGAGGAATGTGTTAACACAGGAAACCGAGGAATGTGTAACGGGGACGGTATAGGCGAAGGGGTAGAGGCTATGGAGCGCAAGCATTTGAACTCTCATTCTTTAGCTATGCGCAGGTTGGGTTTATTATGAGCATATGAAAATTCTTAGCCAATGTCTTTTCACGATGTCGATAGGTGGGGGGGTTTTTATCCTGGGGCTATGGAGGGAAATAAATTTCATGTCCGATTCATCAGCTAAGCGTGAGTTTGGGTTTTTTGTGGGCATAGGAAGATTCGTAGCCAATTTATCGATGAAGGATGCTGTCACGAGGATATGGAGGGAAATCCGAGGCGTGACCTATTCATCAGCTATGCGCGAGTTTCTAAGGGCCAGTTTCATACGGGCCGACTTTTTCAGAAGATTGTTCTTGGTTGGTTGTCGGCCCGTGTGAAACTGGCCAAGATAATAATGAAGCTATACTGACAACTGTACAATAACAAGCGATTATTATTTACTGTTTTACTAATGATTTTGAATGGTTAAAACTTAATATAATGACTCAATCAGAAATTAGTTTAAATATAGTATAATCTATATATATAAAATTCGATGTATGTGTGAATGTATGTCTTCAGGCATAACCCTAAAATGGTTAAATGAATATTTTTAAGTAGCTGTAGCATAAATACACAAAACACAAATTAATTATAAAGTTAACGAACAAACAATAACTGAAACATTATAACATAACACAAAACATAATAAATATACAAAATTATACCATATAAAATAAAATGCACAAGTGTCGTCACTGACACTTCATATACATTGTTACCAATAGACAAAATATAAAATAAATTCGAAATTCAAAACAGAATAAAAAATAGGAAAACAGAATTTACCCCACCGAAAACGGAGGCACTGCCAGGCACGCTCTCCTGCAGAAATATCGAGATTTCTTTTATTAATAGTTAAAATTTACCTTCTCAGGTCAACGACCCCAGTGCCTTCGTCTAGGATATGTATATAAGTTTAGTTAGAGATTAGGTATTATTGTTCTTGTACTAAATCGTGTTGCATCCAAACCAAAATCAGTGAAGTTAATTCAGTAAATATAATTTAAAATATAATTGCAGTTATCTTAAGTCAAGTCACTAAATAGAATGTAAATTATAATGTGAAGTTGAAAAGTTGAAATTAATTGAATGTAAATTATAATGTGAAGTTGAAAAGTTGAAATTATATTAAACAATATGAAGTTAAAAAATGTATATTGATCTATCGACAATTTCTAATATATTGAATATATAGACAATTTCTAAATAATTTTGTGAGATATTTTTAAAAGGTGTCTGTTCATTTTTTTTGGTCCTTCGAGCCGGATACCTTTTGAAATTATTCGTGAACGATATTTGAACGTCTAATGGGCGTTAATTAAGTGAACTGTGTGCGTCTAACGGGCGTTAAATTACTATATTACATACGTCTAACGGGCGTTAATCAAGTGAACGGTGTGCGTCTAACTGGCGTTAAAAAACTATATTGTATTCGTCTAACGGGCGCTAAAATTTAAACTCTATTCGTCTAACGGACGTTAAAAAATTATTTTATGATCGTCTAACGGACATTAATCATTTGTGCTAATCTTTGTGTAAAATAAAATAAAATAGCGGAGTTCCAACCAAAAGGACATAATATTTAACGGTACAGGAGGCAACGGACAGTGAAGACGTGTTAATCATCCCCTACAATAAATTTTTAAGTAATCTGGGTGAGTCCGTTCCATTTTTTTAATATTCTTAGAAATAGTATTGAATTATTAAAAAAAAAAACAAAGAGGCCGTTTTCATTAATGCAAATTTGCGCATATTTGCGTGCGCACAGACTTCATTAAAGCAAATGAAAAAAAACTTGCGGGCGCATAGGCTTCATAAATTCAAACATGAAAAGCATATGAAAGCAAATGCCGCAAGTACTTTCGGAAGCTTGCGCTGTTTCTTGTGAAGAAGAAGATTGTAACGTCACAACCTGTCGTGCCAGTAGCTTCAAAGATGGAACCGACTGGATTTCAGTAAATAAATTTTTAATTTATAGCTATTATGATTGTTATTTATTGTTTTATATTTAAGGAGCAGTGAAAATGTCATCTGCAGCACGGAGAATATTAAATTATTAGTTCGAGTAGGCTTGATTTGGAAGAGGACTTTGTGGGAGGAAAAAGAAAGAAAAGTGTGTTATGGCGGCAAATCCAAAAAGAATTTGAAAATATTTCTACACTAGTGCTGTGTCGTTCGCGAATGATCCGTTCGTACTGAACGGAACAGTGTACTGAGCCAAATGAACTGGTTCACTAAATAGTACATGTTCCGTTCACTCGTTCAATGGTACTGCACTGGTTCAGTGATACTGAACTGTGTTATGAACCATGAACGAAGAACCAAATGTACGGGTCTCTAATGAAATGACCTAAACTTTTGAATGATCTGAAAAAAGAGCGAATGAATGAATCACAATGAATACATAATGGTGGGACCACACTACGCGGTCTTGGGTCGTACGCGCTTTTGCCTTTTTTTCATATAGAGTTTTATGACTTTTTTACGACTTTTTTACGGCTTTGTCCATGGTAAAGGTCGTGCGGCACAACAACGCGGACAAAAGGCTGTGCTTAAAAAGGTACATTGTGCGTCCACACACTATGAGCTTTACAAAAGCGCGTACGCCGTTTCAAACAAGAATTGATTTTTTCTCACTCATGATTCAGAAAATTAAAAGATCACGCGCGCTTTTGGCTGGCCGTACGACCAAAAGCGCGTGGATTCTAAGTCCGCGTAGTGAGGACGGGCCTTAAGGGGTGAGATATCTTTTTCAGAGAACTTGTTTTGGTTGTATTGATGATATGTAAGATGTGAGTTGCAATTTCTCTCTAAGAAATTCCAATTGGAAATAGACATTTTCAAATAGATGAGAGTTAAAAAAGTTTTATGAAGAATATTTAAGATTTAGGAAGAGTTCTAATTAGAATTTCACTCGTATTTTTCTAACTGAAAAGATATTTTAAGACGAGATTGTTTTTAATTTATTTGAATAGAATATAGTATATCTTAAGGGGAGTCAATTAGTTCGAACTGGAAGTTTGATTTTATTAGGAAATTCATTAATTCTTACCAGTAGAAATTTTTTTCAAATGTGGGTGCATGGGTAGTCTAGTTTTTTATTGAACTGTATGTTTGTAATTGTATTTAAGGGCACTCCATGTTTTGAAGTTTTCACCAAATTTACGGCAAATGAGCCAAATGAACCGAATGAACGGATCTTTTGAATGGTTCTTTTTAGTGAGCGGAACCAAACGAACCAGTTCACTGAAAAGAGCCATTTCGCCCAGCACTAATTGGATAGGTTAGAGATATTAAATGTCATTCAGAAAGTAAGCTGTGGAGTAGAATGGGTGTCTAACATAGTTATAGTTGAAAAATCGAACAAAAAAATTAGATTGTGTCCAAGGGATCTAAATAAAGTGATAAAGCCTTTGAATTACCCTATCCCTTCATTTCGTGAACTTAGCAAGAAACTCGGCGGTAAATCTATGTTTACAGTACTCGATCTTAAAGATGGCTACTGGCAGATAGAACTTGACGAAATATCAAGCAAATTGTGACTTTCAGCACACCTTTCGGGTGCTACTGCTTCAAGAGGTTGCCTTTCGGGATTAAGACAGCTCCGGAAATATTCCGGATGTTAAGTATTAACAAAACGGTTGTTATACTTATAAAAACGTTTATTAATTCTCACGTCTTTAACATTGCTCGGACTACTTATGACTAAACTTAATGGCTAAGTTTCTCCAATATTAAACCCTGCTAAAGTGTTGCCAGACTGCTATATAACAGTCCTCCCCATTTAGGCTGGCTTGTAAAAATCTGTTTGCTTCCGCGTCCTTAAGGATCGGCGAACTTCAGGCTGGTTATTTGTTTCTGCCACTGTTTCTTCTAATCCTTCTTGATTCTGCCACCGGTGTCCCACGTATCTGTTTAACTCTTCTTGATTCGTTTGTCTGTGTTCCGCGGGTTTATCTAAGTCTTCTTGGAAAAATCGTTTGATTATCTGATCTACGTGCCTCCTTGCTATTTGTCCTTCGCTGGTTTCACATACATATGAGACTGGACCGGATCTTTGTATGACCTTGGCTAAAATCCAGCGCGCACCTGGGCTATAGTTTCGAATTAGCACGTCTTCACCTACTACGAATTTCCTTGTAATTGCTTCATCAAAATTTTCCTCTTGTCCACTTCTTATAGCTTTGTCAGGGTGTAGTAAATCTAACGCTGTTTTGATTTTGCGTCCCATCAACAACTCTGCTGGCGTTTTCTTTGTAGTGGAATGTGGCGAAGTATGTTGCCGGAACATAAACCTTGCGACTTGAACGTTGATATCACCTTCCTCCAAAGACTTCAGGACTTGTTTTGTATATCCGACCATTCTCTCAGCTTGTACATTACTCGAGGGGTGGTAAGGTGCTGTGTATCGAAACTGGATACCGTTTCCGCTGAAGAATGTCTGAATTTCCTCTGACACAAACGCTCTTCCATTATCCGAAATGACCAGGTCGGGGATGCCATGCGTTGCAAACAATTTTCTGAGATGTTTTATGGTCTCTGCAGATGACTGCGAATTTACAACACATACTTCAACCCATTTAGAGTATGAATCCACGACAACCAGGAAGTTTTTATTTCTAAATGGCCCGGCAAAGTCCATGTGTAGCTTCGACCATGGAATTTCTGGATTCCTATTAGCTTGAAGTGGGGCTTTCGGAGGGTCTCTTCGTTGCTGCTGACACTTCTTACAAATCTTAACGAACTCCTCTATGTCACGGTCAATGTTAGGCCACCACACGTAACTTCTTGCAATTGCTTTCATAGTTGACATACCTGGGTGATTAGCATGTAGAAATTGTATTATTTTATCTCTCAAAATGTTGGGTACCACTACACGACTTCCCCAAAGAAGACATCCTTCATGTACTGATAGTTCTTCCTTCCTACTGCGAAAAGTTTCAAATTCTGGTTGCAGTTTTTGTGTAGATGACGGCCAACCGTGGAGTAAAAAACGAACGACCCTGCTCAGTATCGGATCCTTATCAGTTTTTTGTTTAATTTTATTGTGGTTCACAGGTGGGTCTGTAACTCCTTCTAGTAGCAAAATATCACCCATCGTATTTGATTCCTCCACTCGTGCTTGTAACGGTAATCTACTTAAACAGTCTGCATTTCCGTGTTCTTTACCAGCTCTGTATTCCAGACAGTAGTCATAAGTACTTAATATTAAACACCACCTTTTCATTCTCGGTGAAATTATTATCGGAATACTTTTATTTGCATCAAAAATGCCTAATAACGGCCTATGATCTGTTACGATCGTAAATGGCCTGTTTGCTAGATATTGATGGAAAGTTTTCACGCCAAAAATTATTGCTAACGCTTCTTTGTCAAATTGACCATAATTTCTTTCACTTTTACTTAGTAGCATACGCAATCGGCTTTTCTTCTCCTTCAATTTTATGAGCGAGGACAGCCCCTACACCATAAGGTGAGGCGTCACAGGCTAACACTACTGGTTTATCTTTGTCAAAATGTGTCAAAACTGGTTTGGATGTTAGCGTCTTCTTCAGTTCGTTAAAAGCTCTTTCACATTTGTTATTCCAAATAAACTGTTTGTTATTCTCCAAAAGCCTGTGTAAATCTTCTGCTACAGAAGCCTTATCTTTTAAAAAACGATTATAAAAATTTATCATTCCTAAAAATGCTTGTAATTCCTGCTTATTTTTGGGAGCAGGTACTTGATTAATGGCTTGAATTCGCTTGAGCGATGGCGAAATGCCGTTGCAATTTAATATAAATCCTAAACATTCTATTTCTGTTAATGGAAATTGACACTTATCTTGCCTCACAGTTAATTTGTGTTGACGTAATCGCTGCAAAACTTCAAATAACCGGGTATACAATTGTTGTTTGTCATCTCCTGCTATGTAAATATCATCTAAATAAGCTGCAACTCCCGGTAGACCTTTTAGAATATTGTCTATGCAGCGCTGAAAAATTCCTGCTGCCGATTTAATACCAAAAGCTAAACGTTTGACTTTGAACAGACCTTTATGTGTATTGACTGTAAGTATGTGTGCCGCTTCATCATTAACAACAAGCTGTTGGTACGCTTGTTTTAGATCTAATTTAGCGAACAATTTAGCTGGAGCTATAGCTGCAAAAATTTCATTAATCGTAGGTAAAGCATAAGTACCTTCCCTGATAAATTTATTCACCGTACTACGGTAGTCACCGCATAATCTTATCGATCCATCTGATTTACGAACTACAACTAAAGGTGTTGCCCAATCTGTAAACTCTGTCGGTTCAAAAATACCTTGCTGCACTAGCTTATCAATTTCTTCTTCCACTGCAGGTTTTAGAGCAAAAGGTACTTGGCGATGTTTAAGAAACACTGGTCTTACGTCAGCTTTTAATTCGAGTGTGACTGGACGACCTGCATATGCGCCTAAATTATCACAAAAAACATCTGAAAATATATTTTTTAGTTTTTCAAACTTGATATCAGTAACTTCACTATTAATTAAATTAATTCCTTGCACGCTGATACCTAAGGGAGCGAACCAATTTCTTCCCAACAGGCTACCACCATCTCCTTTGACAACTAATAAAGGCAGCATTATGTTGATGTTTTTAAATAACACATTTACCCGTGCTTCGCCGATGACGTTTAAAGGTTCTTTTAACCACGTCCGCAGACCAAACTTGCTTCTTACTAACTTCATTTTACATTTGTTTATATTATTCCAATCCACTTCTGAAATTATCGAAACTGACGCGCCTGAATCAAACAAAAAGAAACACGCACATTATTGCAAAGATCCAGCAGGACTTAATGAAAGAACATTCAATTCATTTAACGATTCCTGAAATAAAAAACAGGATTTAAAATCTGACCAAAAAATATAGGTACGTGATGGTATGAATTAATAAAAATAGAAAATTTATTTTCTTTATTATTTAGAGACGAAAGGAAAATAATAGGCAATTCTGGTGGCAGCCCATCAAATTGGGAGTTGTATGAAGATATCCATGGCTTTATAGGGAGCTATAAAGCTAATTTTACTTGCGAACTCGCAAAAGAAAGTTTAGGTGAGTTAACACTAATCTATTTATTTCTAGAAAATTACATGACAAAATTATATATAAATTTCTAGATTTTGAGTTGGATGAGATCCAGATTAATTATGATGGCAACGTGCAATCTCCACTTGAAATCTCTGCCGAATCATCGGTTGAAAGTGTGATTGGCCCAACAGCAACAATTTCGCAAGCTTCTTCCTCGTTGCCATCGCCTGCGTCCTCACGAAAAAATGCTAGAAATAAAAAAGGAGACAAATTTGAAGAAACTTACAACAGAGAAGTGGATTTGTTAGAAAAATATTTTAATGAATCCATAGAAACGTATAGAGCTAGAACTGAATTATTGAAACAAAATAATGTGATTTTGCAAAAAATCCTAGATAAAATGTAAGAGATAGAAAATGACAACAAATGAATTTACCTAAATTAAGAAAAATAATGCAATTATTTAATTTAAGAAAAAACGAAGTGATAATAAAATAAAGAATGAATTTACCTAACTGATTTTTGATTGCTTCTCTTATTTGTGCCCCTGCTTCATTTCCATTAAAACGATTGTGAACTCTCGGTTCTTCAGGAATATCCGGGAGTGGTAATTTCAGCAGCCATTTATCGTTGAACTCGTCGTTGTTGTTATTACAAATATTATGCAAAATGCAGCATGCTTTTATTATAATGAAAGCATTATTTAATTTCACTTCGAGACCTTTCCCTATTCTCCGAAAACGAGCTTTCAGATGTCCAAAGGCGTTTTCCACAACCCGTCTGCATTTCGATAAATAATAATTGAACTTCTTCTGGTCTTCAGATTGATCAATGGTGAATGGATATGGTTTCATTATCATATCTGATAATTTGAACGCAGAATCTCCAATTAGCAACACAGGCACATTAACCCCAGCAAAGTTTCTAGCAAATTTTTTGAATAAGGGATTGTGCACGTGTTGTTTCTTTAAATTGGAACTTTCCCATATGGAAGAATCGTTAGCTCTTCCAGGAATACCAATATTCACGTACATGAAACGGTATCTGTAGTCTACTGCAGCGAATAATATTGTGGAATAGCTCCCTTTAAAATTATAATAATCCGCTGCTTCATTTTTAGGTGGATTTAATTTTATGTGACATCCGTCAATAGCACCATAGCATTGTGGGAAATCTAGTTTCAGGAAACCGTCAGTGTTTTCTTTAATTTTATGTTCTGTTGCCGGGTAAAATTCTGTGAAACAATGTCCATATTGATTATTTATCTCCTGACAAAATTCCAAAACAATTTCTCCGACTGTTGATCTTCCCACTCCAAATTAATCTGCAATTGTTCTATACTCGGATGATGACCCGAGCGCATGCAATGTGATCGCTATCTTCTTTTCTATGGGTATAGCAGCACGCATATAAGTATCCTGTCTTTTCAGTTTTCCCATTTTCGAAACAATTTCTTTGAACGTACTTCTATTGACACGAAAACGGTTTTTAAATTTCTTGTTATTAAAAGATGGAACGCATTTTTCCCAGTAATCGGATGAAACAACCTTTAATATCA
Organism: Thereva nobilitata; assembly: GCA_963855945.1. Lineage (NCBI taxonomy): Eukaryota > Metazoa > Arthropoda > Insecta > Diptera > Therevidae > Thereva > Thereva nobilitata. The sequence goes on from OY979694.1 coordinate 136,582,410, forward strand.
ACAACATACATTTTATGTTTATGTAGTTTCAAAAAATAATAGCAAAATCTACTTACATGTGACCAAACTATTCTCTTTTTATGTTGGCGTTGAGATAAACTTCGCTGAGTTATTATATTACGCATTCGCATAAATGCCCGAAGGGCTAATATTTTGCATTTTCTTGAGTGCACTTCCAAAGTTTCTATTTTATTTTTATTTTGAATATAAAGTAACAATAACTTTACAATATTTTTATCCATTTTAATCTAATCCTTGAAATTTGAAAAGTACAAATTTCACAGTTGACAGATAAATGACAACCAAAACAAACCGGAATACTGATGCAAGTGTGTCTCCAGTTTTTTATATTGCAATATGGCAATATTGCAATATCCCGATCTCAATTACTATACCGCAAGTCTGTCTTCGGTATTATACCGGAGACAGACTTGCGGTATAGCAATTGCAATTTCACTTAAACCGCAAGTGTGTCTCTGTATACTGAAAAGAAATCACGGTGCACACTTGGTATACAGAACATTGAAACTCAATATTTCAATTGAGAAAAATATCGTGGTATAGCCTCAGTGTACCCAAGATTTTAACCAGAAAATAGTTTGAACATAAACCAAAATGATACTTTAGAACAGAATTTTAAATCTTATTTTGGCAGCACTGCCTGTATGAATCTGTCAGAATTCAAAATTTCAAATTTCACTTTTATTTTTAACTAGCTGGGACCCGGTGCGCCTATGCTGCACCCATAAGCCAATAGTAGTAATCAGGTGATATGAATTTTAATATACAGTAGGAGAGTTTGAAAAAGGCAATTTTTTGGTATTTTTGATTCCAAATAACAAAATGTGAAACTATTAGGGATCTGACATTTTGATCGAGACAATAAAAACCATCCATTGACATGGGATTTTTCGAGATATGAATTTTCATACACAGATGAAGTGTCTCAATGAACCGCTTATTTTCTGTATTTTGGATAGCTTGGGCCCGGTGCGCCTCACTGCACCCAACGTTTAAACATTTAAAATCAATCCAAACCCTCAAAATTCAACTCTTCTTAACCGTTAACGAAAAACCAACTATTCCTATAAAAGTTGGAGTCATTAGATTCAAAATACATTTATTTGAACTATAACCAAAATTGTCTGTGTATTCTGTTAAAACCATGAACGTTAAAAGATTTAAAATTAATGCAAATAGCAGCATCCAGCACTCGAAATTCGAAATTGGAAAGCTTGGACAATTTCCTATTAATGCTGTAAACACGGCGAAACTATTTTTCTCGGCCACGGCGAATGGCCCGACGAAATTTGTTGTGTGCACACTCTATGAGCGACGGCGACACAAATTAGAAACACACACCGGAATAATCATCTTGGACAGACGCATATACTGCACACGCCCGCAGGAACACACGAGAATAGCAACACAAACCCATGCCACAACACCCATGCAACTTTGACAGGCGACGGCTACGAAATAGAAATTAGATTGATTCGGTAGCCACGCTCGGCGGCGTCGCCGTCGCAGTCGTCTGCAGATTGTGCGCCTCCATATATAAGCCGCGTGTTCTATTCGTTTTTGACAGTCGCCGAGGAAAATAGTTTCGCCGTCGCCCTTAGCATGTTTACAGCATAATAATGTTCAAACAACTTCTACGCTAGGGCCATTTTTATATTGCAATATGACAAAACTGCAATATATCGATCTCAATTGCTATACCACAAGTGTGTCTCCGGTATTGCTGTGTAATGTTCTTTGCGTTTAACTCTGTGTTGGGTTTTCTCCATATCAGGGTTACCGTAAGATCGAAATATATTATGGGTGCTTTCCATTTAGACACAGGGAGACACAGTGTTACACTGTGTCCGACACAGAAGTGTTCCATTAACGACACAGCCGGGCACAACCAAGACAATGCTACCAACAGTCGCGAATTGAAATGTGTTCGTAAATTAATAATCTATAACAATATTGTTTCACTTTTAAGATTCTCAGCATTTATAAGATGTCGGGTAATTAATTTAAGGAAATTATCAACATAAAATATACGATTTACTTATCAAACAAAAATATAAACGAGGAAAGTGCGCCGTGGCGGATTTTTCATGAACTTAAGTGTTCCATTTGGGCTTACACAGAACGACACAATTGTCTTTCTGTGTATAAATGGAAGGCACCCTATATTTACTCTCGTCAGAGAATAATATATTGTTCCAGAACCCTTCAGGCATATTTATAATTCGTGATTTGTAACCTATTTTTTTATTAGTTTTGCTAATTATCCATTACGATGAGGGATTCTGCGTATGGTCTTGGGGTGAACATCTTTATTAAAATGAACTTTAACTTCAGCTGCAACCTCTGATGATGTTGTCTTGGGATTTTTCTTAATTATTCCTACAACCTATACTTTGTAATTTTAATTCATTAATAAATAAAATGTTTTCATTAACCTGCGCTATCCTTGTACTTAGTTTTCGTGGGCGTCCACTTCGAGGAGAACTTTTAAATTCCGCGTCGTAACGGTTTACAATACTACAAACTGCAAAACGACTCCTTCCCATTATTTTTCCGATCTCTGCATACGATTTATTTTGTTTAAATAAATTCAAGATTATGTACTTTACGTTCTTCTGGAGTAGTTTCCTTCTAGGAGCCATGATCACTACTTTACAAATAAGCCATGAACGCAAATATATTTTACCCCTTTTCAAATACAGGGGACTTCCCCGTTATATTACCATTCTCAGTCTTGCCAGGGTTACAGCCTAGTTAATTTAGAAAGTCTTTTAAAACTCAGTGTGTGAAAACTTTTGTCCGAGGAAAAAAGTTCATTTACGAATATTTGGCTCCTTCCCAGAACCGGGTACCATTTTATTGGTTTCATTTTTGTGATATTTAATAGCTAAGGATGGATATTTGTTTTCCCAAAATAATGAAATAAGTAATTTATTTGGGATTTGTTTTAACACTGGTTTTATTCAACAAATGGCTATGTGTGCAAACTTTTGTCCACCACTGTATATATTTGTGAGTTATATGGATTTCTGTTTATAAAAAAACCCACAATAATAATAGAAAGATTTTCTGTGATATTTAATTTTACTGAAAATTACCAGGAATTGAGTAATTCGAGGGATTGTTTGTATAATGTGTGTTTTTTAGGTTTTTCCATTTTGTACCTATTTCGCCTAATATTCATTACCTGGAAAAGTATACGACCTAGAGCATTCTTGTGTATGGAACTATTTTAGTGAATGGTTAGGTACATCAGAAACTTAAGAAAAAAACTACTGTTAATAATGCATCTTTCTGAGAAAAATGCTAAAAAACGAAAATTTTTGGGAGGCTCAGAATGAAAGTATCGAAAAAGCTCCTAAATGGAGTCACTCCAGTTTCTGCTCTTTATAACAAATAAAAGAATACACAGTTACCTAATTAGGTTGCTCTACGATAATCGGTATAGGAGTAATTAAGGTTGAAGTAGTAATTAAACACTAAAATTAAAGGTGGTCTGCCAGGCAATTGGCCCCGGCACAGACCCGGAAGACCTGTGTTTTCTAGTATAAAAATGTTCAAACTTTAATTTGGTTATAGTTTGAAACTCTTACTAGATAGGTACTCACTTCCGCCCCGCCCAGGCAGACCAGGATTTTTCAAATGGTCGCTGGGCGTACAAACATTTCACAAACATTTCATCCTCTTACTCGATAGGCCACATTTTTTGAAGAGGTTCCACGCTGGTTATCGTTTGGTAATGCATTGTTGGTGTCTGCGCTGGCTTGGCGTTGCTTAAGCTTTTTTAGACGTTGTTCTAAACGAGCGAGAACGTTTATTGCTTTGTCTGCATATTCCGCTATTCCTTCACATTCCTTGATGTAGTCTTCCGTTTTCAAGGTGACCTCTATCGCTAAGTTCGACTCATCTAAACCTTCTTTAGTGACTTTCAGCCGCCCTAAGAAAACCACCAAGGTCGGCGGAGCATAATGATTAAGGGTGGGGAACACGGGCACCGATTACCGTTAAAATTTTAATCGGTCAATTTATTTATTTGAGAATTTCGGTGTGGATATGTGAGTAATAACTGCGCCGTTGTCAAATAATTTATATGTACTTTTAAACGCGAGTGTTGTGGACCCCCAACTGAGTACTAATCAGGTCCAATGCTGCTTGACCTTTGTGATCGAATCAGAACCGGTCTATTGGGCATGTTGAATCACCAACATAATTTCCTGAAATATGAAGCAATGAAACAACAAAAAATAAAGTTTTGTATGAGTAAAGCTAAACCTTAAAGGTATTAATTTAAAGCTTCTTAAAAAGCTTTCCGAATACGTAAGGCAGATGTTGGGATTGTCCCATTTCATTTGGTTTGCCTCATAAGGCCCTTATGAGAAACTGATAAGGCATTCCTCACTTCAGTATCGCTGATTTTTTTTGTGGGGTGCTCATGAGAAGCCTTCTTTTGGAATACGGGGAGGAACCTACGGGGAAATTCTTCTATTGGCAAGCCCTGAGACACCTTTTTAAATACTAGTCGGATGGAGTTTAAAAAGCTTAGGCTATATATATTTAGTTTTCGTATGAAAAGCCATGCTTGTGTGCGACCCATCGGCCACGTTCTTTCGTCGCAGCGACCTCAACAGCTTTTCAAAGTTCTAGGTTATTAGGTGTACATAAAATATTTTGGGTGTGGATTTCCCCACCCAAAGCGAAAGTGCGTGTGCACTTTTCCTTCCATCCCCATGCGCTCCGCCGCCCCTGAAAACCACTATAGATCTTCTTCGATAGCTTCCAATTTGTCGACATTTTCGTCTTTAATTTGGTTTCCATGTGAATTTAAATACTCTGTCGCGCTTTTTACAATTTTTGTCACTTGGCAACGTAGAACAGAACGGTTTGCAATTTTCACGATGCACGCACTCTCTTGGTTCGCTGTTAATATTTTCTTTATTTATTTATTTTGAACTTTATCTCGCGGGTTTCGGCTTTTTTTAGGTATAAGAAGATTCGTAGCTGCTGGGTGAGGGGTTCTGTCACGAGGCTATGGAGGGAAATCTGATCCGTGTTCTATCCATCACCTAACCGTGAGTTTCTAAGGGCCAGTTTTACACGGGCCGACTTTTCAGAAGATTTTTCTTGGTTGTTTGTCTGCCCGTGTGAAACTGGCCAAGATAATAATAAAGCTATTATTATTTGGGAAAATAAAACAATGAACAAGATATTAATGGTTTTATTTAGCTTGCTTCGTATATTTCTTTGGTTCAAATCTTGCGACAGCTTTTTCAACTTCTTCTACTAAACCGATTCTTAAAAAACTTTGCACACACATTGAGCTAATGTGACAGTGCAATCTGACAATTTTGTAAAAAAAAACAAGGTGGCGGTTCCAAGATGGCGGATGAATTTTTAAATTGTGTTCCGATTCCATTGAAAATTGCTATCGGGAGGGTTTTAGGGCCACAAATGACGATTCTGTGGTCAAAATTTGAAAATTAAAAATGGTCGCTCCAATATGGCGGATGAATTTTGGAAATGTGTTCTGAATCCATTTTTGTGGCTACTACGCGCCCAAATAAAAGAAATGCTATTATATATCACAATGTAATTTGTTCTTTATTGAGTTTAGTGTTTGTTATAACATACAATATTGTTATTATCTACGATTTAATTCGATTTTAATTTAATACTGCGTTCACATCGCCTCGAAAACACGTGTTTTCGCCAAAAATTCGCGTTTTGGGCGAAAACACCATCGAAAACAAGTGTTTTCCCATACAAATCGAAAACTACTTGGGAGGCTGTTTTCGATGAAAACAACCACGAAAACAAGAAAAGTGTGGACAAGAAAACTGTTAAACTGACATTTCTTATTTTTTGTTTGAAATAATTAATTAAGTTGTCTGCGAAATAATTTAACTTATGGAATGTCCTAAGAGGAAATATAAAAAAAGAAGGATTTGGGGTGAACAGGAAGAAAATTTGCTGGTTTCGATATGGGAAAACCATATAGAATCATTGCGGGGCCAGCGTAAAAACACCCATGTACTTTTGGACATGAAGGCGGAGCTGGAGAAAACGAACTTGATTATTTCAGTGGAAGAAATCAAATCGAAACTCCACAATTTGACAACTCGATATCGGTAATAAATAATTTTATTACAGTAATATTTTTTATCAATATAATTGTTTATAACATGTATGCTTTGCAGAAGTGAAAAGACCAAAATAGGACCGTCAGGTGGCTCCCCATCAAATTGGCATTTATTTAATAAAATAAACCAATTTATGGGAAGTTTTAAATGCAGTAATGTGGAGGAAATGCTAGAAGATAGCATAATTCAAGGTAAAGAAATTAGACACCAACATTCAAAATTACTTTTATTCTAATGAAAACGTTTTTACAGCTAGCACTTGTATTTCATTTGATGAAGAGGAGGTCGAAAATTATCCCCCGATAGATTGGGGTGACGTAGATGAATCGTCAGATAGCCCAAGCGCAACAGAGACTGCATCGGAGTACCAGTCTTCATCATTTGCGGGCGCTGCAGCTAAATCTTCACGCACCGCAACGGAGTCTGCATCGAAGGAGCAGCCTTCAACATCTGGAGGCGCTACAACTAAAAAAATAAAAATGAGTAATTACCAGAATCAAATGTTGAAGGAGATTAGAATGAATAATAATGTAATCAAAAAACATTTAAAAAAATCAGAAGAGGTCGATATCGAAATTTTGGAATTAGAAAAAAGTATTTTAAAGACTGATCAAAAAAGGAACGAACTTTTGGACCAAATGATTAATGATAACAAAACTTTCCAAAATTCATTTCTAAATTATTTGAATTCGAAATAAATGTTTACATACCTAAATCAGATATTGTTTGTCTTATTTTCTCAGCACTGGGGTTGTGGTTATTGACACTATTTTGTCTATCTTCAAGGATTTCATTCCTTTGTCTAGTATTCTTCTCGTTCCTTTGAACACACATATCATTTATTTTGTCATTATAACAATTTAAAAAATTATGCAGTACACAGCAGCATTTTACTATTGCTGCTGCATTTTCTATACTGTTGTCAATGCCTTTTCCGATTCGACGAAAACGTGCTTTCAGGTGACCACATGCATTTTCGACAACTCGGCGGCAGCTAGATAACGCAGTATTAAATTTCTTTTCACGTTCGTCTCTTGTTATACTGTATAGATATGGTTTCATAACATACGGCGACAAGCGAAAAGCTGAATCGCCTATTATCAAAACAGGAATTGTTATGCCATTGAACGTTTTTGAAAATTCCTGAATTGTGGGATTTTCTAACTGGCGTTTTAGTTGCGATTTTTCGAAAATTGTTGAATCGTTACACCTTCCAGGAGCACCCACATTTATATATAAGAACCTATATCTGAATTAATTTTTTTTAATATTATCTGCTATTTTTTTTAAATTTCTTACCTATAATCCACTAAAGCCAAAAGGACAATTGAATGCCATCCTTTATAATTATAATAATCGCAGGCTTCATCTTTCTTTGGCTTAATTTCTATATGGCATCCATCTAGGATAGAATTTATCAAGTATATGAATTATATAGATTAATAAATTATATGTATAATGTACTTACCAATGGCACCAAGGCATTGTGGGAATCCTAATTTTTCAAAGCCTATAATGCAATTCTTAATACTGTCTCTATCTGGTGGAAAAAAGTTTAAGAACTCTGCCCTTAGTGTATCCCACAGTGCTGTGCAGAAATCCATCAATATCATTTGCACTGTTGATTTACCCACACCAAATAATTTGGCAATAGTCCTATACTCCGATGACGATGCCAATGCATATAGTGCTATCGCGATTCTATTTTGGATATTTATACACTTTCTAAAGGCTGTATCGACTTTTTCAAGTGTATATAGTTTCCTACACAATACATTGAAGGTGCTCCTCGTCATCCTAAAACTCTCTTTAAAATCTGCATCACTGAATTTGGGAACTTCAATTTCCCAAAAAGTACTGCAACGATCCTGAAACAACAAAGTTTTAATTAAGTATTTCAAATTTTTAACGTACAAATGTATTGAACATACCTTCATCCACAAATGCCTTCTTTTTTCAAATTTCATGTACATAATGTTATTTTTATTTCCTAAAAAAAGGATTTGTTTTGCCAATCTGCGCTTTTTCCTTATCAGTAATTTTAACAAACATCTTTGCGATGCTGCCTTGGCAATAACTGTCTTTATTTCATTTATTATTTTTTTTTTTCAAAACACATTAACATTAATTCTTTAGATGACATTTTTTCCGTAACTTTTTAACTGTCACTCGAAAACAAGAAAGGCGATGTGAACGGCTCATTCGTTTTCCGAAAACACTTTCATGAAAACACGCGTTTTCGAGGCGATGTGAACGCAGTATAACTTAGAACCGGCGAGGCGTTCGTGGTATTCACTTTTTGAGAACGAGAGAGTGATACCGGAAGGGCTTGGATGTCTAGATCACCGATCAGTGATCTAGGCGTTATTTGATCGATATCGATCGATGCATTTTGATTGCAGTGGCTTGTGTGAACTTCTCGTGGTTCTGTTCTACACGGCCACTACATACTCCCCCCCAGCGTAGCGTTAACGGAAAGTTACTCTTCGTTGTGGCTCGGCTTCGTCGTCTTCGCGGTCACAACCAAAGGCTCGCTTCAGCCGGTCGATCGAAATTGATTTGTTTGTGCCTTTTAAATCGACGACGAAGTGTTTGTGTAATCGCTTGATTACTTTGTACGGGCCTTCATACGGGGGCTCAAACGGTTTTCGAACTCGGTCGATGCGCACGAAAACATAGTCGGAGTCCTCCAAGGGTTGGGGTACGTAAACATCCCTCTGACTTGGTTGTCGCGTTGCCTTTAAGTTCTGCATATGAGAGCGAAGGCGAGTGAGAAACTCTGAGTGCTCTATTGGATTCTCGTCCGACGAGATGGAAATGGAATTGGGCAGTCTCAGATTCTGGCCATAGACGAGCTCTGCTGGTAAGCATTGCAAGTCAGGTTTAATTGCCGTACGTATGCCAAGTAAGACAAAGGGAAAGTCTTCACTCCAATCGGGGGTGCTACACAGGAGACTAAGACGCACTGGTGAAACCGGTTTTATGGGAGAGAAACGTAGAAAAGAAAAGGGAAAGTAGGCCATTTTCCCCTTTCTTTTCTACGTTTCTCTCCCATAAAACCGGTTTCACCAGTGCGTCTTAGTCTCCTGTGTAGCACCCCCCAATGAGTAGTGTTCTCCCTTGCCATTAAGGCAGCTTTAAGTTGTCGATGCAACCGTTCGAACATCCCGTTTGCCTGCGGATGGTAGGCGGTTGTCCTAATTCGGTGACTACCGATGAATTTGGCAACTTCATTAAACAGTTGGGATTCGAACTGCGTACCCTGATCTGTAGTGATTTCGAGGGGTGCGCCGAATCGTGGGATATATTCGGTGACAAATCGGTTTGCCACTGTTGAAGCGTTAATATCCCGAATTGGGTAGGCTTCTGGCCATCTCGTAAATCGGTCTACGATTGTAAGGATGTACGAGTATCCTCGAGATGGCGGAAGTGGTTCCACAATATCCATATGGATATGTTCAAATCGATTATCTGGAAGCTTAAATGCTTCAAGTGGAGACTTAGTGTGTCTCGTCACTTTGGATTTTTGGCAACCGAGACAAGAACGAGACCACTCATTGCAGCCTTTGTTAATTGCCGGCCAGAAATATTTCTTAACGACGGTTTGTCGTGTAGCGCGGATACCAGGGTGCGACAAGTTGTGTTCGGAATTGAACGCTAGCTTACGCAAAGCGTCTGGTATATAAGGACGCGGAATACCCGTACTAGGTTCATACCAGACCTGATGTGTCGTAAAGGGTATAGGTATGAGAACTAGTTTTACTTGTGAGCCTCTGCTGGGGTTCTGTAGGAGATTTTGTATCTCTTTGTCACCTTTTTGGGACTGAGCTAATGTAGGCAAGTCAAAAGTGACAAAGTCGACGTTGTCAGTCGCTAGCGAGCGTGACAAATAATCTGCGACCACATTTTGTTTACCAGGCACATGACGAATGTCTGTGGTAAACTGTGAAATCAGATCTAGGTGTCTAGTCTGTCGAGGGGATCGTTCGGTCTTTGTGTGAAGGGCGCGTACGAGAGGTTTGTGGTCCGTATAGACCACGAAATTGCGTCCTTCGACAAAATAGCGCAAATGTTTAATCGCTGCATAGATGGCGAGAAGTTCGCGATCGAATGCAGAATATTTTTGTTCCGCATGTGACAACTTTTTAGAATAAAAAGCTAACGGTTGCCACCGTTGGCCATCAAATTGTTCCAACACGCCTCCGATGGCATAATATTTTTGATAATCGCTGTATTTGGCATCCTCGAGTGGATGGTTCAGCAATGTAGCTTCTGCCATCGAAGTCTTTACTTTGAGGAATGCCTCTTCACATTCTTTGGGCCAAGGGAATTCTTATCTGATATCTCAAATGCTCATTGATTGGTACCAACATTTCGGCCAAATTGGGAATGAATCGGTGATAAAAGTTCACCATTCCTAAGAACTTCTGTATCTGTTTAACAGAAGTGGGGGGGGGAGCGATCGCCTTAACCCGATCTGAAGATGGAAGTATTCCGTTTTTCGAGATGCGGTGACCAAGGAAGTTGATCTCTGGCGCCCCAAAAACGCACTTTTCCAACTTAATGGTCAAACCAAAGTTGTCAAGGCGTTTAAAGAGCTGTTCAATATGATTAATATGGTCTGACTCAGATTTACTCGCGATGAGTATATCATCTAAGTAGACGAAGACGAAATCGAGATCTCTCGTGACTTCGTTTATAAACCTCTGAAATGTTTGGGCAGCATTACGTAACCCGAATGGCATACGAGTAAACTCGTACAAACCAAACGGCGTAATCAATGCAGTCTTATGCACGTCTTCTGGTGCGATGGGTATATGGTGGTATGTACGTACCAAATCTTCCTTCGAGAAGATTGTGCAGCCGTGCAAATGCACGGAGAAGTTTTGAATGTGTGGGATAGGATATCTATCCGGCACTGTTACTGCGTTAAGGCGACGGTAGTCGCCGCATGGCCTCCAATCATGTGAATCCCGTTTAGGGACCAGATGAAGCGGAGATGCTGCGGAGGACGACGACGGTCGGCAAATCCCCAGTTGAACCATATGTTCAAATTCAAGTTTTGTCACCTTCAGCTTCTCTGGATGGAGTCGCCGAGCGGTGACGAAAGGAAGTTGCCCATTTGTCACAATGTGATGTCGCACATTGTGTTTAACAGGAAGGTTAAAGTTCGGAGGTTTTGTTAACGAAGAATACTTCTCTCTTCTTTTCTTCTCTTTATAAATGCCGGTAAATTGGCATTGTATTTCTTCGAGCCTGTAGTCGACTGTGGAACACACATTGATTCGAAGGTTTGTGTGTGAGTCGACTAAATGTCGATATTTAAATTCGACTGACAACTCGAACTTCGTTAAGAAGTCCGCCCCGAGAATGGCCTTTGAAATGTCGGCGACGATGAAGTTATAGATGTATCTTCGGCGAAGACCGAGATGCAGTTCCAATAACTTCGTGCCGAAAGTACGAATTACTGTTCCGTTTGCCGCCCGTAAAAGTAAATTGGCACATCCGTTGTGCGCCGGAAAGGAAAAAACGGGAACAATGGATAAGTCCGAGCCTGAATCGATTAAAAAATCGATTCGATTATTGGAATCGCGGACGAAAAGCCGACGTGAGCGTTCCATCACTTGGTCGCCCGTCGACGAGACGATCCCCTTGTCGTCTAGTTTTTTGTAACTTTTTTGGCTCTAGAGGCCTTTTTGGCAAATTTGCACGGCTGGCGACAATTTATTGCGTTTTGACCGTACTGCTTATGGTACCAGCACACCGTATCCCCTGGTTGACTGGTATTTGTGGCCTCCCTATTGGCCGGAGACGATTTTCTAATTGTGGGGGTTCTACTTCGGTCGCGTCGGCTGCCTATCTTCTGGCGCTGGCTAAGCCGTAGCACCAGAGCTTTTAGCTTGTGGAACTCTTTCTGCAGAGACTCCACTGTTGGTTCACGGGTTCTTTCAGCCCGAACCGCGGCCGCGTAAGAAGCGTTGCCGTGTGGAAGAACTTCCCACACGTTATCGGCAGCTTCTACACGCTCACTTAACGGCCTTTCCTTTAAAGGCGCTAACGAGACCTGGATCATTTGTGGGAGGCGTCGTTCCCACAATCTAATGGTTAGTTCCTCCGTGACTGCTCGGCTATTGCCGGCCAACGCTCGAAGGGAGTGAAGGAAGTCGGAGGGCTTTCTGTTTCCTGGTTCTTGGGCCGAAAGTAGCTGCTCGAGACGTTTGGTCTCTGATAGACCATATTTGTCGAGCAGTTTTTGTTTCACGTCGTCATATTTTGCCGTTGTTATGTCCAACAAAATATGCGCTACGGTGGAATTCGCCTCTTCAGGCAGGGCCGGGATAATATGGAGTAGGCGTGATTTATCAGAAGTCATGTCTGCTATAGAAAATTGGGCCTCTGCCTGTATGAACCAGGAGACCGGACTGTGGGTCCAAAAAACCGGAAAATTAAATTTTGCTGAACGGCGTCGGCATTAGACGTGCCTGGTTTCGTCACTTCCGCGGCCATTTCCTCGTCTGAGTTGGGCATCTCACCGGTTCTTGACATTTATATATTTTATATTTGTTGAGTGTGAAAAGAAAAATTAATTTTTTATTTTTTAGGAACAATAACAGAATAATAGAAATGTATGTGCTATTTATATGTATTGTATATATAGATATGTAAAATTTCGTTTTGTATTCCAAAATATTCCAAAAAAATGATAAATGTATACTAATAAATAAATTTGATAATATAAATCAGTTAGTTGTTGTGTTTAGTATATTTTAAAAAAAATAAACGATAAATGTAAGTGAGTTTAGTAATGTAATTAAGTAAAAATAATTATTGTTATATGATTATTAGGCTAATGCCGATAGTCTTTTGGAAAAAAAAATTAATAGCAGGGAGGGACCAGCGATGAAATGTCGTTAAGGTCATAACTAAAAGAAAAAAAATGTTAAACTCGAAAAAAGGGGAAATGGTAAAATGGGGATGCTATTTAGGGGTTAAAAACGATTTTTTGCGATTTGCAGTGAAACATGACCTCCTAGTGGAAAATGTTTAATACAAAAGTTGTAGATAATAAAAAGATCTAAAACTTTTGTATTTAACATATTTTGACATAACCTCAAATTTCGAAGAAAATGGCGGAAAATCGATTTTTCAGTTTTTAATTTTTTTCTCCCGTAAAAATAATTCAATATACATGAAAATTTGTAAGAGTATACCCTGTGTTGCGTTAAAAAAGCATGATTTTTTTTTGTTTGGAAAACGGATAGTTTCCCAGAAATTAACGTTTTTCGAAAAAAATACCCTTATCATGCACGGACAACTTTATTGGTGTTTTTTTCGAATTTTGATATTCAATAAGTGCTCATCTAACCATTGAAACGTCTAGTTTGAAATGGTCTATACATTTTGAAACTTTATTTTCATTAAACCGCTTAAAATTAAGAAAAACCGAACACCTGATTTTTCGAATCACGCACATATTTCTCGGTTTTTTCAATTTTTTTCAAATTTTTTAATTTTTTCTGTTAATGAGGGATTAAATTTTAATGACAGAACTTAAATAAATTTAATTACATAAAGAGTGGCAAAACCATCCTTAAAATTTAAAATAAATAAGAAATAAAATAACAATTTCGTTTGAATTGAATTACGCCGTGACTAGGTAAATGTTTCCAGTTTCGTAATAAAATTTTTACAGCATCATACTCAATATGGTTTTGGGAGATTTTTTATAAATTAATATTTACTTTAATTAATTTAAAAATTATAGATTGACAATATGACCGTATTTTTCCAAAAAAGATGATCCAAATGATTTGTATGAAATCAAAGCAGTTTGGTTCGGTCGAGCAAACAAAGATTTGACCACAAATACAAAATAATGGAAAAATTAACAGCCGCTCACATTCATCGAAAATCTCAAGCTCGTTATAATAGACTATTTCTTATTTCTTATTTATTTAAAGTTTTCAGGATGGGTTTTCCACACTTTCTGTTATTAAATTTATTTAATGTAAGTAATATTATATGACACTAAGTTCTGTCATTAAAATTTTCATGTAAATTGAATTATTTTTACGGGAGAAAAAAATTAAAAACTGAAAAATCGATTTTCCGCCATTTTCTTCGAATTTTGAGGTTATGTCAAAATATGTTAAATACAAAAGTTTTAGATCTTTTTATTATCTACAACTTTTGTATTAAACGTTTTCCACTAGGAGGTCATGTTTCACTGCAAATCGCAAAAAATCGTTTTTAACCCCTAAATAGCATCCCCATTTTACCATTACCCTTTTTTTCGAGTTTAAATTTTTTTTTCTTTTAGTTATGACCTTAACGACATTTCATTGCCGGTCCCTCCCTGCTATTAATTTATTTTTTTTTCCTCATTTACATCCGCTTTGGCACTAGCCTATATGTATAAATATATATGAAAATGCACAAAAGTTGAATAATAAAAAAAATAATTTATCTGTATCCTTCTTGGTTTTCTGTTTATTTATATTGCCGAATGTTAACTTCAATGTTGGTAAATTTTTCAGATTTATTTTCGGTTAATGTTGTGAAATGCTCCCATGTGACATAAAATTATTTTCCTCCTGTAAGCACAGCGATGGCGTGTTGAGTTTATCGAATTTGGGTTTTGTGGCTTTTGTCTTTATCGATGGTCACGGATTGTTTAAACCGAACTATTTTTAATTTATCGAAACTCACTCGGTTCTGACAATTGTTGTTTGTTTCTTTTGTTTACCGATTTCGGCCTGAAAACGCTTTGCAATGTCTGAAAAATAGTTTATATTGCAAAAACAAAAGGAGACAATAATAGGAGGAAAAAAATGTATATTTAAAAAAAATATGTATGTTGTTAAGTATGTTAAACGTAAGTTTGTAAATTAAGAAAATTTTAGTGAAATATGCCCTTGGAAATCCTTGGAATATTTTATTAACACCACAGTATGGTATGATCACTAATGCACTTTTTTTGTATAAATAACCAACAAAATTCAATATAATAGATCAAACAATCAAATTTCGTAATTTAATGTATGATCGGCACTGTGATTTTATATTTTTAACACTTTCCGCATGTCGCGACGTTCGGGGTTACCAATTTTGTGGCCACTACGCGCCCAAATAAAAGAAATGCTATTATATATCACAATGTAATTTGTTCTTTATTGAGTTTAGTGTTTGTTATAACATACAATATTGTTATTATCTACGATTTAATTCGATTTTAATTTAACTTAGAACCGGCGAGGCGTTCGTGGTATTCACTTTTTGAGAACGAGAGAGAGTGATACCGGAAGGGCTTGGATGTCTAGATCACCGATCGGTGATCTAGGCGTTATTTGATCGATATCGATCGATGCATTTTGATTGCAATGGCTTGTGTGAACTTCTCTTCTACACGGCCTAACACCATTAAAAATCGGTATCGGGGGGTTTTAGGGCCACAAATGACGATTCTGTGGTCAAATTTTGAAAATTCAAAATGGCGGATGAATTTTGGAAATGTTTTCTGAATCCATTGAAAATCTGTATCGGGTGGTTTTTAGGGCCACAAATGACGATTCTGTGGTCAAAATTTGAAAATTCAAAATGGCGGATGAATTTTGCAAATGTTTTCTGAATCCATTGAAAATCTGTATCGGGGGTTTTTAGGGCCACAAATGACGATTCTGTGGTCAAAATTTGAAAATTCAAAATGGCGGATGAATTTTGCAAATGTGTTCTGCATTAAGGTCACAAATGACGAACTGTGGGCAAAATTTAAAATAGAATCAAAATGGCGGCGCCAATATAGCGGTACGATTTTGGCAATTACTATTCGATTTCACTAAAAATCGCTATTTGGGGGTGTTTAAGGTCGGAAATAATAAATTTGTTCTCAAAATTAGAAAATTCAAAATGGCGCTGGATATATGGTATGCATAACAAATCACTTCACCAGAATTTTGTAAAAAGTTAAATTCGAAAATGACTGAATTAAGACAAAAGAATAAAATAAAAGTAGGTAAAAAAAACTTTTAAGTTAAATGGTTTTATTTTAAATCTGCTGTAACAAAAACTAGAAAATAATTAGAACACAAACATGGACCTTCTGGAATAGTAGCAGCAGTGCTGTCTTCTCATGTCGTTTGCCAAGGGGCACTTTGTGTCGTTGCGTCAGAGAATTAAGTAATATTCTGGGACTTTTAACAGACTAAAATAAAAACTTGGGGCGCATAAGAGCCTGTATAACCTGTATAAATAAGAACAACTTGTCTAGAAAAATGTGTTTCCAAGTCCACAAAAAAAATAGTTCAAATGCTCTTCGTATCATATTTCAGTTACCAAAAGCCGCTCAATTCAATTGAGTAACTATTAGATGAAGAAGGTAGGGAAGTGAACATAATTTAGAAGTGACGTTTTTTCAGTAGTGGAAAGGAGGTGGGGTAAATCTACTCAAGGTCGATGGACCCACAGGCTCATAACAAATCTGGAGGGATGGGTCACGGGAGAGCATGGAGATATAAGTTACGACCTCGCACAGTTCTTGAGTTGACATGTGTGAGAGCATACCTCCATCGGTTCGGACAAGATGTCTTCCATTCATTGGCATTCCTAAATGTAATAGAAGACACGGAGCATGTGCTATTGGAATGCCCGATATTAGCCGAGCAAACTGCTGCGCTGCAAGCGACAGCTCAGG
Source organism: Thereva nobilitata (assembly GCA_963855945.1). Taxonomy (NCBI): domain Eukaryota; kingdom Metazoa; phylum Arthropoda; class Insecta; order Diptera; family Therevidae; genus Thereva; species Thereva nobilitata. The sequence continues at coordinate 136,599,258 of OY979694.1, forward strand.
CACGACTAAGAGTAGAGAACATCATAGATAAGATGGTGACATCGGGTGTTGTAAGGAATAAAGTGGAGGAGACGCTAAATATCATCAGAAATATGCTGCAAAGAAACCAAAAGGAAGAGAGTAAGGCTTAGAAATATCGGTAGTATTATCAGGTAGATAAAAGCGGATCCAGCTGGCGAAGCATTGCCTCTCTCTGCCGGAGAATGGGTTGACTAGTAGGTGATTTTAGTTAGGATTAGAATCTTGTATAACCGACAGGCTGGAGCGTGCCGGCATCATGGTGCTTCCACTTGCCAACGCACGCAATTAATAAAAAATCCAATAAATTATTTACATGCAAATTAAAAATTAGTCTTAAATCACGCCAAAGAAGTATAACTTCTAATGCGCGTACATAAGTACCTACACTTTTCATTTTCCACTTTTTAGTCTATATGTCTTATAAAACTATAAATTTTTCTCTTCAACGAAACTGTGTTTTTATTATTGATTATAAGTAGCAATCCTACATACATAACCCTGATATGTGGCGATTCTTAGATTTTGCATATGACTTTTTCTTGTGTCTTTGTCTATGGTGCCATTAAATTTGTTATTCGATGATTTTGGGTTTATTGCATTTTTGTATTCAGTATTTTATTCTTAATCATTGTTGAAACTCTTGTCTTAAACTGAGCTGTGCTTGCTGAGTTATCGAACCGGCAAAAGAACTTATGTGGTATTCTAAAAATATCTTTGAAGGCGATTTTTTCGAAATACTTCTGGCTTTGTACTGTGGATTACTGTTTCTCAAGCCCCCGATGAGTATTGCTTTGCAACACATAGGTATTCTTCAACTCTAAAATTTCTACTTTTCATAACCCTTTATTTGACACCAATATCGAGGAGTTGTACAGTAAAAGGTAATGCGCCATTTTGTGGTGGGTGCCATATTGGATAGCTTACGGTATTCTACTCGTCATATTCTTTCATTTGATACCCATGTCGGGGGGTTGAAAAGAAAAAGGAAATCCGCCATTTTATGGTGGCCGCCATATTGGATGTACCATAAAATTGAGTATACTATATTGCATTGTTTTCAAACCCAAAGGTTTGTGTTAAATTTGAGCATCACCGGATATCGGTAAATGGCCGAAAAAACGATAGCAAGAATCCACCTCAGAAATATCCACCATTTTATGGTGGCCGCCATATTGGATGTACCGTAAAATTGAATATACTACATAGCATTGTATTCAGAACCAAAGTTCTGTACCAAATTTGAGCATCAACGGATATCGCGAAGGGGTCGAAAAATCAATCGCAAGATTTGTCCCACAGAAAAATTCCGAAATATCCGCCATTTAATGGTGGCCGCCATATTAGGTGTACCGTAAAGTTGAATATACTACATTGCATTGTCTTCAGAACCAAAGGTTTGTGCCAAATTTGAGCATCATCGGTTATCAGGAAGTGGCCGAAAAATCGATCGCAAGATTCCATCACAGAAATATCAGCCATTTTAATATGGCCGCCATATTGGATGTAGGTACCATAAAATTGAATATAATACATTGTATTGTCTTCAGGCCCAAAGGTTTGTGCCAAATTTGAGCATCACCGGATATCGTGAAGTGGCCGAAAAATCGATCGCAAGATTTGTCCCACACAAAGAACGAAGTTAATATAAACCTTGTAATTGGATTACGCGTGACATCTACGGCCGGAAACAACTATGAACGGCCGGGAAAAGGAAATATAGCGAAATGGCCTTGAATACGAAATGTAGTCTAAAAAGAACAAAGTGAGTGAGTGGTGTAAGAGGGCGCAAAATACGTTTCGTGTGTACAGAATGGAATTCCGAAGCCACCCACCCCTTCTCCTCTTGCTTTGTCCATCGACAAAGAACTTGGTGAACTGCGCTGAGAGCTTTGTAGAATGCGTATCCTAAAGTGGCCCTTCCTTATCAATAATATTGTGCCTTAATATCGAGAAAATATTGCCGAATTTCTTTCTTTGCCCCTGTTCATAAAAAATGTTCAAATTAAATGTAAAACGCTCAAACAACGCCGAACCGAAATATTCCGCGTTTATCCAATTGAATTCAACAACAACGCACAATGAAAATGCAAAAACTCTGTTAACATAATAACGCTAGTTTTATTGAAAAGAATAATTAAACTTAGTTCTTAACTTTCATTACACTGTACAATATAAGTAAGTCTAAATATTTCAGATAAAACTTCTAATGGAATTCGGCACAATTATTTTTTTCTTCGCGATCAAAATTCAAATTCAAAATTATCAAAAACTAAACTGACTACAAAGTGCTGAGAGAGATTCTAACCGCTGTTGCTTCTTTTTATATATAAAAGCCTACGTGACCTCAGCACTCTGACCGTAATTTTACATCGGCTATTACCGCTGCATCGTTTTCTTCTTTACTCCACCCACATCTTTCCCCTCTAATTAGAGATTTCGACTTAATTTCGAATTGTTTACATTTGTTTATGTTTTAAATGTCAAATTGCGTGATGTGGGTGCAATAAACAAGTTTGTTGGTTTGTTTGTTTGTTTATGTTAAATATTGCTAATAAATTAAATGATTTACTTGTGATTGTTTTAAAAAGGTGAGTGGTCTAAATTTCGTATTTCGTAAAAATAGTGACTTGGTATGTGTTTTATAATCTAAATGTTTACTAATTCAATGAGTTTTAACCTAACCTAACATTTTAAATATTTTACTTAATAATTAACTTTTTTTTTCTTGTTTTAGCTGCGGCTGCTGCTCATTGTTACTCGGGAAGACGTCTTTTGAAGAAACTTCGCAGGGAAGTATTTTGTATGTGCAGGTATATTAATAGCGATTTTGTTTTCCCTTATTTTTTAGGTGGATGTTCAACATATTCCCGGGCGTTGGGTCCTGTGGATCCAAAACTAAATCTGGAAGTAGTGAAGCTTTAAGTTTTGCTACAACAAAAACAAAATGACAGGGGAATTTTAGGACAAATAACAGGGATTGTGCTAGGAGGGAAAACGAAGTCTGGTACGATAGGTTCAATTTGTGGTGTTTGTGTTGTCCGCTTGTTCGATATGTGTGTTGTCCTCGCATGGTAGTAGGCGCACCTTGGAAATTGGTCTTTTCAAGATCCTATCTTTGGTTTTCAAGGTGACTACTCTAACAAGTTGATCCGTCCCTGGGTGCGTTTCGATTATCCTTCCAAGCATCCACTTCGTAGGAGGTAGTCTCTCTTCCTTGATTAGAACCAATTGTCCTACCTCAAGATTTTTCCGTTTTTGTAGCCATTTAGGCCGTTGCTGAAGGCGAGACAGGTATTCTGAATGCCAGCGTTTCCAAAACGATTGGACTAAATGTGCTAAGTGATGCCATCGTGTGAGTGTAGTAGTTTTTTCATCTAGGATTGATGGCTCTGGTAATGCCAACGGTGCTTCACCTATCAGAAAATGTCCCGGTGTAAGTGCGTTCAATTCCTCTGGATCGTCTGTTAAAGGTGTGATTGGTCTAGAATTTAGACACGCTTCTATCTAAGTCGCGACTGTGGCCATTTCTTCATACGTTAAAATTGCGTCGTTTATTGCTCGTTTTAGGTGGTATTTAGTAGACTTCACCGCTGCCTTCCACAATCCTCCGAAATTGGGCGCCGATGGTGGAATGAAGTGCCATTCTATTCTTAATGCTGTTGTTTTTTGGGGCATTTCAGCATTCAATTGCTTCAGATGTTGGATGAAATCATGGTTTAATAGTGTGTTTGTCCCGACAAAATTCGTTCCGTTGTCGGAATATATATGCAGACACAGTCCTCTGCGACTAATAAACCTCTTTAAGGCTGCGTAGAAAGCTTCGGACGTCAAATCAGACACAACCTCTATGTGAATTGCTCTAACAGCGAGGCAAACGAATATGGCTAGGTAGCCCTTGTATGTTTTTTGTCCTCTGCCTCTTGACACTTTCAAGTTGAACGGACCACAGACATCCACGCCAACATGAGTGAAAGGCCGCGACATTCGTGTTCTGGGAGACGGTAAATTTCCCATCAATTGAATTTCAGGTTTCGCCTTTTGTCTGAAGCATTTCATGCATCGATGTACCACCCCTTTTATGGAGCTCCTCAACTTGAGAATCCAAAATCGCTTCCTTATCCACGTCATCATTAATTGGGAACCGCCGTGAAGAGTTTGTTCATGCGAGTCCAATATTATGAGTTTAGTTAATGGATGATTGGAACTTAATATGATCGGGTGTTTTTCGAACCATGGCAAGTCCGCGCGATGTAGTCGTCCTCCGATCCGCAAGACTCCTTCATCGTCAAGGAATGGCGTCAAACTGCATAATCTACCGTTGGTTACTTCTTTTCCTGACCTGCAAGTCGACAATTCATTTGGGAATTCATCCGCTTGTGCATCCTTTATCCAATATGTGAATGCTTGATTCAGTTCAAAACAGCTCCACATAACTCTAGACGCGCCAATGTTACCGGTTTGATGGGAGCGACCTTGGTTTTTGACGTTAGCAAGTGAGTATGAATGTGTCCGAATTCATCGACCGAACGGACATAAAACGCTGCGGCGTATGCCCGATTTGACGCGTCACAAAATCCGTGCAGTTCAATTTCGTCAGTAAAGGTATGCAACCATCTGGGGATTTTGATGTCTTCAATGTGTTTCAGATCCTTCCGAAAGTCATTCCAGGCTTGTGTAAAGTCTTCAGATAATCTGTCATCCCAATCCAAGCCGCTTAGCCAAACACTCTGCATTATTATCTTGGCTCGTATCATTATAGGTGAGAGAAGTCCCAGGGGATCAAATAATTTGGAGATTTGCGATAAGAGATCTCGTTTCGTGCTCAACTCAGAATCAACAAAGTATGTATTCATCTTGTACATAAAGGCATCTGTTTTAAGGCACCAAAGGACGCCTAATGTTTTAATCCCATCTTCGAAGTCAAAATTGCGGATCTTGCTGAGTTCTTGGTCCGCCAGTGGAATAGCCTTGAGCAATTCTGGATCATTCGTGGTCCATTTTTGCAAATTGAATCCGCCTAACTGCATCAAACATATCAAGTGTTCTTGAAGTTGTGTTGCTTCCTCAACCGTGCTTGCTCCCGTCAAAAGATCGTCGACGTAGAAATCCGACTTAACTATCTCCGATGCCTTTGGGAAGTTTGGAGACTCATCGTCAGCTAACTGGTGCAGTGTTCTTATGACCAAATAAGGAGCACAAGACGTGCCAAAGCTGACTGTGTGTAAACAAAAATCTTGTATCCTTTCGACTGGCGATGGTCTCCACAACACTCGCTGAAAATCGACATCCTCTTCCGACAACTTGATTTGGCGATACGTTTTCTCCAAATCCGCGGTGAATACGATCTTGTGTTTTCGCCACCGTAGAAGAATCTGCCACAAATCATCTTGGAGCTTAGGGCCGACTATCACGACGTCGTTAAGTGATGGCCCAAGGGTGGATTTTTGCGACGCATCAAAAACAACACGGAGCTTAGTTGTCGTGCTTTCCTTAAGCACGGCATGATCGGGCAGGTAGTATGTTTCAAACTGTTTTGTCTTATGTAATTCCTCATTGAATTCTCTTGTAGATACCGATACTGGAAGCATGTGGCTTAGTTGGCAATATTCTCGCATACATGCTGAATACTCATCGCGCAGTTGAGGGGATTTTTCAAACCTGGCTTCAAGGATATTGAGTCGTCGTAGTGCGGTGTTTCGCGACGCGCCGAAATGTGGACGATTCACGAACGGTAACCGTACTATGTAGCGTCCGACCGATGATCGTCTCACTGTATCGTTGTAAAATTGCTAAATAGATTTTCACGCTCGCTCTTTCTTCTAAATTAGTTTTGTCGACTGGAATCGGAATCGGCCAACGCTCTTCAGACACCACAGCGTATGAGAGATGAGTTCCGTTGGTGCTATGCCACGTGAAGCACAGTCTGCAGGATTGTCCCTTGAAGACACATACTTTCAAGAAGAGCAGTCGATGGTTTCTTGGATTTCGGCCACTCTATTCGCCACAAACGTTTTCCATCGTGAAGGATGTGCCTTTATCCAAGCAAGTGTGATAGTGGAGTCGCACCAAAGTGTTAAGCGAATCTGACTGCCTTTTAAGGCCCTTTTTATGGCTTTAAATAGACGCACTAACAAAACAGCTCCACATAACTCTAGACGCGCCAATGTTACCGGTTTGATGGGAGCGACCTTAGTTTTTGACGTTAGCAAGTGAGTATGAATGTGTCCGAATTCATCGACCGAACGGACATAAAACGCTGCGGCGTATGCCCGATTTGACGCTTCACAAAATCCGTGCAGTTCAATTTCGTCAGTAAAGGTATGCAACCATCTGGGGATTTTGATGTCTTCAATGTGTTTCAGATCCTTCCGAAAGTCATTCCAGGCTTGTGTAAAGTCTTCAGATAATCTGTCATCCCAATCCAAGCCGCTTAGCCAAACACTCTGCATTATTATCTTGGCTCGTATCATTATAGGTGAGAGAAGTCCCAGGGGATCAAACAATTTTTAGATTTGCGATAAGAGATCTCGTTTCGTGCTCAACTCAGAATCAACAAAGTATGTATTCATCTTGTACATAAAGGCATCTGTTTTAAGGCACCAAAGGACGCCTAATGTTTTAATCCCATCTTCGAAGTCAAAATTGCGGATCTTGCTGAGTTCCTGGTCCGCCAGTGGAATAGCCTTGAGCAATTCTGGATCGTTCGTGGTCCATTTTCGCAAATTGAATCCGCCTAACTGCATCAAACATATCAAGTGTTCTTGAAGTTGTGTTGCTTCCTCAACCGTGCTTGCTCCCGTCAAAAGATCGTCGACGTAGAAATCCGACTTAACTATCTCCGATGCCTTTGGGAAGTTTTGAGACTCATCGTCAGCGGTGAATACGATCTTGTGTTTTCGCCACCGTAGAAGAATCTGCCACAAATCATCTTGGAGCTTAGGGCCGACTATCACGACGTCGTTAAGTGATGGCCCAAGGGTGGATTTTTGCGACGCATCAAAAACAACACGGAGCTTAGTTGTCGTGCTTTCCTTAAGCACGGCATGATCGGGCAGGTAGTATGTTTCAAACTGTTTTGTCTTATGTAATTCCTCATTGAATTCTCTTGTAGATACCGATACTGGAAGCATGTGGCTTAGTTGGCAATATTCTCGCATACATGCTGAATACTCATCCCGCAGTTGAGGGGATTTTTCAAACCTGGCTTCAAGGAGATTGAGTCGTCGTAGTGCGTTGTTTCGCGACGCGCCGAAATGTGGACGCTGTCCATTCACGAACGGTAACCGTACTATGTAGCGTCCGTCCGATGATCGTCTCACTGTATCGTTGTAAAATTGCTCGCACCTCGCTTCTTCTTCGGTTAGATGTCGTTCTTCTCGAGTCTCTTCCAATTCCCAAAAACGCCGGATGCTGTGCTCTAACTCAATATGGCAATAGCAGCTTATTAATGTCCTTGTTTGAGGTGCTGGTACTTCTCCTGATAGAATCCATCCTAGGGTTGTGTTCTGCGCGACGAACTTCCCATTGTTACTCTTCCTGATACCGTCAAGTAAAATTGTGTTATAAACATCCACACCAAGTAAGACTTGGATTTTATTGGGTTCCAAACATTGGGGATCGGCCAAACGCAAATGCTTCAAATTTATCGAATCCTCCGGTAGTTTGATACTTCGAGTAGGTAGCACTTTGGTAATCGATTTTAGAACCATTGCTGATGTCCTCATTATGGTACTGCCATGTCTTGATTTCAGCAAGAATTGTACTGATGCCCTTGAAGTGCCGAGCTTGCAATCTGTAACACCAAAAATGTTCACTGCAGATGTTGATTTCCTTAGCTTCAGTAGTTGCACAATCTGTTCCGAAATGAAAGATACTTGGGAGCCTTGATCTAATAATGCACGGGCTGTCACTTCTTGCCCTGATGGAGCACAAATTCGAACTAAAGCTGTGGCAAGAAGCTTCTCCTTTTGTATTGCAGGATCTTGAACATAAAAGGAGTTAGCGTCTTCCAAAGCAGATGATGTGGGTTCAGGATCCTTAGTACCTTCCGTTGACATGGACGCCCTTCCTTTACTAATAGCAAAATTCGCGATAACTGTGTCGCTATGGAGCAATGTGTGATGTCGGTGGCTACAGCGTAAACAGTTGTGTACGCTAGGGCATGACCTTGCCTTGTGCCCAGGACCTAAGCAATTAGAACACAAACCTCTTTTTTGTACTACGTCCCTTTTGCCTTCAAAATCTAGTTTTAAAAACTGTTCGCACGACCTTATGCTGTGATTACCTGAACAAAGTGCACACTTGATGTCAGCAGTAACATGATAAGTTTGTCTAGAAGTGCTAATTTGAAGTGCGGGATTCCTGTAGACCTTTTCGCATCACTTCCTAACGCTTCTAGTGCTCTAAACTGACCCTCTATGAAACTCCGTAAATCCTCGTACGCAGGAAATTCCAGTGTGCCACCGATGTTCTGTTCCCAAAGACGTTTGGTTTCGTTAGGCAATCGCTCACTCACAAGATACGAAATTACCCACTTCAATATTTAAATTTCTTAAAGTTTGTAAACATTCGCTGGTAGTGTCTAATAGCTTCCAGATGCCTGACGCCGAATCATTGCTACACGCAGGTTGTCATAATAGTGTCTTCAGCTGAGATTTAATCAAAAGGCGTTTGTTGTTGTCCCGATCATTTAATGCCTTCCAAGCAGGGAGATAATTGGCTTCGGTGATATTGAAATGCCTAAGGAGCTGCTCAGCTTCACCATGCAATGTTGATTTTAAATAGTGGAGCTTTTGTACATTGGAGATCCTGTGGTTTTTATGAATTAAAGTGACGAATAAGTCGCGAAAAGACAGCCACTCATTGTAGCTTCCACTGAATTTAGGCAGATTAACTCTTGGGAGTTTCACTTCTTCGTATTCATTATGCACGATTTTCTCCGCTGGACTCGCCTCCGTCCGACTTGGTTCAGGGTGCAGAGTTTCCATTTCTTCCTGTATTTCGGACATTCCCAGCAAAAAAAAATCCTGCACTTCGTCGTATACGTCATTGCCCAAATATTGCGTGACTTGCTCCGACAGTTCCTTGGTTGATTCCTTAAGTGATAAGATTTCACGGTGGGTTTTCCGGAACTCTAGCCAGTGTTCGTTAAGCGTCTGCAAACGATTATTCAAATTCACCTTGGTTTTCCTGGTTTTTGAATCCTTGTTAAAATTCCTAAGCAATTTCTTGCTGTTGTCATACGTGAAGTCTTGATCGGCAATTAGCCCTTCTAACGTGGTTTCGCTCATGCTTGCGTTATTTTATATATGTAAACAAAAGTAATAAAATGGGGTACTCACCGAACTGATGAATACTTGACTTAAAATTCTCTCCGGTGCTCCTTGGTTACTCCACGTGGTCGATTTGGGCTGAGAAATGGGCTTCCAATATCAGAATCCTTTCAAAGTCAAACACTTATTTAAGTCTATGTCACTAATTGTTCACGTTATCAAATTAAACAATGCAAAACCGCAACCGTTTTTCGTTCACCACGTTGCAAATTAACCGGCACCTTGTCCGAAAAAACTTTCTTTATTATTCCGGTAGCACGAATATTTCACAATTCACCGGCTCGAAGGACCATAAAAATGTTCATAAAAAATGTTCAAATTAAATGTAAAACGCTCAAACAACGCCGAACCGAAATATTCCGCGTTTATCCAATTGAATTCAACAACAACGCACAATGAAAATGCAACGCACTCTGTTAACACAATAACGCTAGTTTTGTTGAAAAGAATAATTAAACTTAGTTCTTAACTTTCATTACACTGTACAATATAAGTAAGTCTAAATATTTCAGATAAAACTTCTAAAGGAATTCGGCACAATTATTTTTTTCTTCGCGATCAAAATTCAAATTCAAAATTATCAAAAACTAAACTGACTACAAAGTGCTGAGAGAGATTCTAACCGCTGTTGCTTCTTTTTATATATAAAAGCCTACGTGACCTCAGCACTCTGACCGTAATTTTACATCGGCTATTACCGCTGCATCCTTTTCTTCTTTACTCCACCCACATCTTTCCCTCTAATTAGAGATTTCGACTTAATTTCGAATTGTTTACATTTGTTTATGTTTTAAATGTCAAATTGCGTGATGTGGGTGCAATAAACAAGTTTGTTGGTTTGTTTGTTTGTTTATGTTAAATATTGCTAATAAATTAAATGATTTACTTGTGATTGTTTTAAAAAGGTGAGTGGTCTAAATTTCGTATTTCGTAAAAATAGTGACTTGGTATGTGTTTTAGAATCTAAATGTTTACTAATTCAATGAGTTTTAACCTAACCTAACATTTTAAATATTTTACTTAATAATTAACTTTTTTTTTCTTGTTTTAGCTGCGGCTGCTGCTCATTGTTACTCGGGAAGACGTCTTTTGAAGAAACTTCGCAGGGAAGTATTTTGTATGTGCAGGTGTACTAATAGCGATTTTGTTTTCCCTTATTTTTTAGGTGGATGTTCAACAGCCCCAGACAATCTTTCAATATCACCCACACACCGTTAATAATATTGCGTAAATCAAAATATTGCACAATATTATTGATAGTCTAGGCGTCTAGGGGCCCCATAAAGCTGTGCCCTGGAATTTATGATAAATCCCAACTAGCAATTCGCTAGGGACAAAATTTTGTATGAAGCGGAACATCTGTATAGTTAAGTCTGTGCTAATATGTTATGTTTGGTTATGTTTGGAATGTAACAAATTCTCTTCAACAGCTTATACAAACCAGTTATATCTAATTTGTGTGTTTGTGTGCTTTAGGTTGAAAGTGGATGTAGAACATTTTTCATGATCATGGAGCCACGAAACAAAAGGCCAACATGGAAATATTCTCATATTATAGTTTCGCTCTGACAGATCAATAAGCTATGCATAAAAAATATGGCCGCCATAAACCAATACGCATAAGTCTTGATTTCTGTTACACCGGAAAAATTAATTTCCTTGTTTTCGAGAATCGCTTTTAGGTAAAGCCCACAAAATAACTAGACTCGCACTACACAACAATTAAACCAAAATTTTCTTTAATATATTGTTTCGATGACCTTGAACCTTTCCATAGTTTCCGACCTAACCCAACTCCCTGGTGCCAGCCCACAGCCTTTGAAAACATACGGAAACCATTGCATGAATGGAATTCTCAAGTTGAGACCTGGAATTTTTGCTTTCTTGCAGCTCTCCACCCAGAGCAATCGTACAATTTCAGGGGATCAAAAGCTGCAAAGAGCGCGCATGCGGTCGCTACAGTCCGTAGAAAATGTTCCTTATAACGATGACGATACACTTTACGTCAATGTCAACAAACCGGTTGGAAAGGATTTTTTTCGTTTGCAACGACATGCATCAAGTCTCTTATCTGTCCGATGTTGGAAGTGATTGGAAAGTTATCTGCGTTGTGCATTCTCCGAGACTTTTAGTACAAGAGGAAGGCTGCCATTACATGATTTGTTTTGTGGAGGTAGATCCGGAATATAATAAGATTGAAAATAGGTGAGTGTTCTCTTCAAGCTTTGTTTTTATGCCATTATAAATGTGACGGAATATATCAAGGAAATCCTGCTGGCTGACAGTATATATTTTAGTAATATTTGGCGAGAAGTACATTATTTAAAAGTATGAAGTATAGGACGAAGTAGTAGAAACTGTTAAATCTTTTTTGTTGTTTTGAATGAATAGCATATTATTATTGTTATCTTTGGGTAAAGATTCTTGTTTTATTTTAATACTAGAATAATCCCGCGTGCGTTGCAACACCTTTCAATAAAAAAAGATTATGTGTGCACAGTCCGCGGTAGGAAAAAGGTATAATGAAAAAATGAACTAATCTGCAAAATCTGAGTTTGGATACTTAAAAAAATTTAGATTATTTTAAGATTCGATGATGGAAAATTGTGTATACTACGTGCACAACAGACACCTAGCCAAACATATTAGGAATCGTCCGCATAGATTTTGCTATGCCGGGGGATTAGACGCCCTGTGCAGAACTTCGCTCATGGCGCCCTCCTCCCACCAAACTTTTTTTCCCAAACAAAGCTCCAAAAAAAGTATTCAGTTTTGCAAATTTGGCCCAAAAATGCACAATTTGGTGCTCTAAAAAATCTAATAAATATCTACATTATGGGTTGCTCCACAGCTTGTCACCCAGATTTCTCGAAAACTATTAGTTCTACGTAAATTGTGTTTAGGACATTTTTATGCAGATTTATCTCACGAACAAATTTTACTTAGCCAAAATTTTCGTAAAACCGATAATTTACGAGATATTTGAGAAAAACTGATTTTCGTGGCCTTTGACCCTCCGTAACTTGAGTAGCCGGTCAGTTGGCTTTATGGACTTTTGGGAAATTATTTGTTACCCCAAAATAAAGAGAATCCCGCTGTAAAATCTCCAGTTGGATTTTTTTAGAGGTTTGGCCTTTTTTTGTATAAAGTGACTGGGCTAATTACACACACATTTCCTCTCTGTTTTCTTCATTTCGGCTTGAGACGAACAGAAGATGCGGAAAAAATGTCCAGCATATAATCAGACATGCTGTTACGGTATTTTGTCAAAGAGCTTCAGGATAAACTATATTTCATATTCTGGCGCGTTTTTACATTTCGAAAGGTAGATAGGTTTATACTGGCTGGAGCAATAAAAACTTTACATTCACATTTTTTACTTTTTAGGTCATTTTAAAATAAAAGTGTATTTTTTAGTTTTTTTAAACTACATATTTTATTTTCTACGTATTAGTCTATTATATGTCTTCCGTCACTTTGTGGTAACCGCCATATTAGATTTAAAATGACGTCACAAAGCTTACTGTACTATACTCGTCATATACTTTCATTTGATACTCATACCGACGGCACACAGTGGGCCAAAATGATTCTTGGGTGACCAAGAAATCTTGGTCATGTCATAGATTTTAAAAATTTTGATGCCATTCGATAGTAAACTAAATATATTACCTTATGGCAACAATTTTTTTTTAATGTTTACCCCCTCTTTGTGTTTGGAATGGCTAAAGTCAGAGAAAAATTTGAACAGCTCGTTTTTTTTAAAAATGTTCGAATTTTCTATGATTTCAAAGTTCTATTGTGAAAATGTTTGTATGGGGAGGTTAAATTGTTATTAATGAAATCACTTACTATACAGGAGAAGGTATTATTAGGCGAAGAATTTATGATAAAAGTCAAATGGTTTTTTAATGATAGCATTTTAGTTAAAAAGGGAGATTTTTCGTTCAAATTTGTATTTATTTTTAACTTTTAAAAAAATGGCCAGCTATGGCCACGTTCTAATTGGCATCAAATTAAAGTAGAAACCCTTCTGCATCGATAAAAAAAAAGTTTGCCTGCGATCACCTGCGATCTTCGGAGAAAATGGTATTTGAAGTAAAGTCTACCTTGTTGTCGCGTGCGTATTTCTAGACAATGTTCCCTATGTCACACGAGGGATTAAAGAAGCCGGATATTCCCAGGAATTGCACAAAATGCAGGAATTTTATGACATGATTTTTAGTAGTCATTTGGTAGTTTTACCTGGAAAGTTTTCCGGGAGTTTTGAAAATTTGTAATTTTATAGATTTCGATGTGCTCTTTCCGAATTTCAACTTTGCCACCTCGTATCTTTGCCGCTCGCGCCGCCATGTTGGAAAAATGGCGCCAAAAAGCAGTTTTTTGACAATATCTCCTTTCCGGCTGACTTTACGATAAAAACACTTATATACAAAATGAAACAGGAGAAAATTTCCTACAATTTATGTAATAACCTTTTTTTTCGTAAAGTCAATAGTTTTGGCGTACGAGCGACGCAAACCCTTATACATCTACGCCAACCCGTCACATTTAATTTTACCTGAAATCTACAGGGTGTACTACGAAAAGTGACAAAGAGGCAGGCTGTGGATAGGTTATGGATGCACGAATTGTAGTGGTACCTGTGATAACTCGCAAGTTCCATTACAAGATAGCGATGAAGAGGAAGAAACGGAAACTATTTTCGGGCAAACTTTCGATAAAATTGAGAACGAAAATGAAACTGGTAATCCGATCGCGGATGATGTGGAAAAAATTTCGGTTTCGATAGGTACTAAACACAATGAACTCGCAACACCTGGTCCATCAAAACAGCGAAGCGAAGGAGAATGCGCTAAATTTTGGAACAACGAATTGCATGTGGATTAGGCCTACTGGGGATACCACGATAAAAAAACGCGTTGCTTACTCTACCTCAAGGTGGTGTGGAAATGAGTTTTTTGGCCAAAACGCGTGTTGAACTACACTTTGCGGCGACATAAATTGTAGGAAATTTTCTGTGAGTCGGAAAGGAGATATTGTCAAAAAACTGCTTTTAGGCGTCATTTTTCCAACATGGCGGCGCGAGCGGCAAAGATACGAGGTGGCAAAGTTGAAATTCGGAAAGAGCACTTCGAAATCTATAAAATTACAAATTTTGAAAACTCCTGGAAAACTTTCCAGGTACCTATACGTATTTTTTGGAGAAAAGAGTGGGTTTAGTTGAAATTTTGGTTAAAAAAACCGAAATTTTGACTTTGATGACTCATTACTCTGGAAGTTGATAGAGTAGAACCTTGACTTTTACAGTTTTAGATAGGTGGGAGTATTCTACGTAGACTGATACTTTAGTCATGAAAATAGGTCATAGGGTTACAAAAATACAGGGTGATATGTAAACCTCTAAAAAAAACTGCAAAACACCCTAGCGGCTAAACCGCTACGGCTTCCTCCTCCCACCCATACGATTTTTTGTTCGTCTATCCATAACCTATCCAAAGCCTGCCTCTTTGTAACTTTTCGTAGTACACCCTGTAGATTTTAAGTAAAATTAAATGTGACGGGTTGGCGTAGATGTATAAGGGTTTGCGGCGCTCGTACGCGAAAACTATTGACTTTATGAAAAAAAAGGTTATTACATAAATTGTAGGAAATTTTCTCTAGTTTCATTTTGTATATAAGTGTTTTTATCGTAAAGTGAGCCGGAAAGGAGATATTGTCAAAAAACTGCTTTTTGGCGCCATTTTTCCAACATGGCGGCGCGAGCGGCAAAGATACGAGGTGGCAAAGTTGAAATTCGGAAAGAGCACATCGAAATCTATAAAATTACAAATTTTCAAAACTCCCGGAAAACTTTCCAGGTAACCTTTTTTTTAGAACCAAATGACTGTACTATTTATGACTTATTTGATTTTTGCTTGTGTTGCTATAGTGAACAGATTCCGGGAAAAGCCCACCTTGAAGTCACTGGTAGAGGTATTAAGATAATCGTCTTCTCGCGGGCGGTGAGTGAAAGCAACTATCAGGATAAGCAATTAGTAAAATGTAGCTTTATTTAGGCAAAGCGAATGCAAGCCCAAAAATTCTGGAAATAATGATGAAAATATAACAGACGCCAATTTATTCGTAATTGTCATTGGTTCTTCTTCGTTTAAAATGCAGTACTTCTGAAAACTGGAGAAATTCTCGTCCATCATCTACACACTTTTGTAGACCTATTAAATTTAAATATGTAAAGGAAACAAAAGAATTGGTTCAAAGTGAAGTTGACCTCGTGAAACAAGAAATAAATACTTTAGTGCCCGTTAACGACAAAGAAATAGAAGTAATGCAGAGGCTTCACTTAACAATGTGTGATGGCAGAGTAACCCAATTCGTAACAGACACCAAATCATCAGCAACTTGTACTATTTGCCAAAAAAATCCAAAAGATTTTCGAAATACGGAAGAAGAATGCGATGTTGAAGAAAACTATCAATACGGGCTTTCGCCTCTTCATGCAAGGATTCGATTTATGGAATTTACTTATATTGCACATGAGCTACGACTTAGTTTCACTGATGAGGGTGTACGAAACAACCCTGATAATAAGCAAAAGAGACTGGAGGAGAAATACAGGATACAACAAGAGTTCAGACGACAACTTGGTTTAATTATTGATATACTTAAGCAAGGATTTGGAAGCACAAATGACGGCAACACAGCGAGGAGATTTTTTGAACACACGGACATAACAGCGGATATCACCAAAATGGCCGTGGAAATTATAAAGAGATTTAGGACCATATTAAATGTTCTTTCTTGTGGTCTTCCTATGAATGCCAAAAAATTCGAAATATATTCAGAACAAACAGAAATATTACTAAATGAGAAATATGCATGGCAAAAATTAACAGCAAAAGTTCACAAAGCTTTAATGCCGGGTTTTCACTAGTAGAATTAGTGGTAGAGTATACTGGTAGAGTACTAACTATTCTGGGAACTCACCTAATGAAAACTATGTTATAGTAGAGTAGAGTGGGATAGCACCGTGGTAAAGTTACTCTACCGCTTAAAAGTAGGCCAGTTACTCTACCACTAATTCTACTAGTGAAAACCCGGCATAAGGCATGGAAAAAATATAATACTTCACTGTCTTTTGCCAATTGGCGAACTGTCGGAAGAAGCCTAGGAAGCCAAAAATAAAGAATACAAGCGCTACAGATACCACAACACCAGAAAAACTTCAAGGCAAGAGCAAAACGTTGATCTCATGAAGATGCTGCTTATATCATCAGATCCATACATCTCATCATTTCGGAGAATACGGGACAAAATTTTCAGAAACAGGGAATATCCAGAGGAAAAGGCCTATTTACTAGACACAGATGAAAATATAGATAATATGTTTGAAAGTGTGCCAACTGATTATTATAGTATTTGAGCATAATCGTATAATATAATTTTTATTTTTTTGTATATTATTTGTAAAAGTTTTTTTTAATTAAATATTGTTATGGAGTTATGTTTCAAGAAACGGAAACTTTTAGCCACCTGTTTGGGTATCCATGCATCTACAAAAAAAATCAGATTTCTATCTCTTCTAGTTTGGCTCCAACCCGCGACGGTACGCACAAGCAGACAGACAAACAGACATTTTCTTTTATTAATATAGAAGATTGCCGAGACATGTAATTACGGAAATAAAGAAAATTCAAAGGTTTTACCTGAAGTTTGTTTGCTTAAATAATGTTTGGGTAATTGCTTACTTAATGACCCCCACCTCCCGGAGGGATGGGATTGCAGGGGATGATAGAAGAAAGTGTGCTCAGTAAGAATTTGAAGGAATTAGCCGGCGGTCACCCCTAAAGAAAATATGAAATAATTTTTATTTTTTTGAGCTCTCCCTCTCAACCACATAACTGTTTCTTTCTTAATTCACCCCAATGACCTTCATGCAGCATCTCTAACACCGTTTTCCGTAATGACGTTGGTATAACAACTCGCGAATATTCCGTTTGCAATATAATGACTCCTTCATGGATCGCTAGTGAAGTTTTCCTATTAAATTAAGGTCTTAAATATTCGTCCTGCGGCGTGATTTTGTCAGGCCAACCTTTATGGTAGATCCACACTACGCGGACTTTTTTACGACTTTGTCAATGGTAAAGGCCGTGCGGCAAAACTGCGCGGACAAAAGGCTGCGCTTAAAAAGATATATTGTACGTCTACACAATATGGGCTTTTCAAAAGCGCGTACGGCGTTTCAGATGAAAATTGATTTTTTTCTCACTCATGATTCAGAAAACTAAAAGATCACGCGCGCTTTTGTCTGGCCGTACTGGCGTAGTGCGGACGGGCCTTTACGTATTGGGGGTGGGGAAATCTACACCCAAAATATTTCATCCCAGAACGTTTCAGGGCCGTCTCAGTCGCTGGCGACGAAGGAACGTGGTCGAAGGGCCGCACCAAAGCAAGGTTTTTTTACGAAAACTAAATCTATATAAAAATGAATGTGTGTATGTATGATCGCTATAGGCTCCTACACCGTACAACCGATCTTAATGAAATTTTAACCATGTGCTATTTACATTCAAACTTAGAACATAGTCTATTTTACTACTTTCTAAAGCCACTCCTAGATGGCGCTGTCATGGAGAGCTTCGTTGAAAATCATCGCAGAGCTTTGACTTTTTGCATGAAGTTCCGTGGAGGTCTCCTATGATACACCTCGAAGCCCGATTTTCGAAATTCAAAATGGCCGCCGAAATATGACCGAAATTCAAAATCGCCGCAGAAATATGGTTGAATTTGCCAATTTTATTCCGATTCCAATGAAAGTGCGTATCTAGGTGTTTTTAAGGTCGCAAATAACGAATTCAAAATTGCCGACGAATTTGCTAATTGTGTTCCGATTCCAATGAAAATCTGTATCTGAGGTTTTTTAAGGTAGCAAATAACGACTTTATGATCAAAATTTAAATTCAAAATGGCCGCACAAATATGGCCGGAGAGTTTGCGAACTGTATTCCGATTCCAATTAAAATCGGTATATCGGTTCATGGTTTTAACAGAATACACAGGCAATTTTGGTCATAGTTCAAATAAATGTATTTTGAATCTAATGACTGCAACTTTTATAGGAATAGTTGGATTTTCGTTAATGGTTAAGAAGAGTTGAATTTTGAAGGTTTGGATTGATTTGAAATGTTTAAACGTTGGGTGCAGCGAGGCGCACCGGGTCCCAGCTATCCAAAATACAGAAAATAAGCGGTTCATTGAGACACTTCATTTGTGTATGAAAATTCATATCTCGAAAAATGCCATGTCAATGGATGGTTTTTATTGTCTCGATCAAAATGTCAGATCCCTAATAGTTTCACATTTTGTTATTTGGAATCAAAAATACCAAAAAATTGCCTTTTTCAAACTCTCCTACTGTATATTAAAATTCATATCACCTGATTACTACTATTGGCTTTTGGGAGCAGCATAGGCGCACCGGGTCCCAGCTAGGGTATTATATTAGAGGTATTAAAAACTTATAACTGTATAGCCTAAGCTATAGTTATTACTTACACTCGGGATCGGTAGCAATGATTTTTCTCAAGGGGGCCAAATGGGGCATTCCTTATGACGAGGCGCAAATGAGGAAAAGCGTTGGCTTTATAGGGTAATCCACACGGGGTCCACATGAGGCAGTAGGTCTAGCCTCATTGGGGCCCTATATTTTTTTTTGTTTTATGGCAGCTTAATAAAATAAATTACAGTTTTTATATCTTAAAATAAATCTAAGCTAAGCCCATCACAGGGCTGCGACTGCCTAAGGTTTTAGATAAATTAATACTTTTAATAATAATAGTTAAGCCAACATTAACATAAATTACTTATTTATTATACATAAAAAAAATTAAATCTATTCTCTAGAAACTACTATTTCAAAAAAAAAAGAAAATAAAAAATTCAAGCTTGATGCACAAATTCAAAATTCATTAATTAATTCATTGAATAAATGTGTCGTATGTAATACATAATTCTTGAATACTACTTTAAAATTAAATTCATTTACAATATTTTTTATATAAATTGGAAGATTATTGAATAGTTTGGGACCTAGTGTACTTGCATGACATTGGGTTAGTGTTTTTTTGCATCTTGGAATGTTGAGCGGCGTATTTCGTTGCGCACGCGTATCATGATTCGAAATTCTGGTGGAAAATTTTTATGGATTTTGTTTTATAAATTTTAGAAGTGTTACCAAGTATAGTTGTCGGATGTCCATTACTTTTAAATTCGGCAAATGCTTGAGTTGTTGAGTGGTATTTTGGTTTTCCAAGGCATATTTTAATAAGTTTACTTTGAACATTATGTAAAGCACTTATAGTACTACTGTGCGTAGCACCCCATGCTATTATTCCATATTGAAGGATTGATTGTGCAATCGCAAATTAAACATTTTTCAAGATTTGGAGATCGAGGTAGTTCCTTAATATTCTAAATTTATATATAACTTGTCTTATTCTGCTAACAGTGTTCGATATATGATTTTTCCATTTCAGTTCATTATCTATGGTAACCCCTAGATATTTCACTTCCTTCGCGTGGTTTAGCAGGCTCCATTAAGATCAAAATTCTTTTTGTTTCCAAAAGTGATAAATTGGGTTTTTTTAAATTAAGGGCTAATTTGTTCAGACAGAGCCAGTCGTATACTTTATTTAAGCCATCATTAGCCAGTATAGTAACAGTAACCCAGCTTTTTGCTTTAAAAAAAAGGACTGTATCATCCGCATACGCAACTATATACCCAGATATTCCATTTTGTTCCATGTGACATAAATCATTGACATATATCAGATAAAGTAAGGGGCCCAGTTCAGTGCCCTGGGGCACACCACATTTTACCCCTAGAGAACCGCTAATTGTATCCATTATTCTTACACACCGTGTCCTTTCGTTTAAATAGGACATTAAAAGTTGGAGTACTTTTCCTCGAAATCCAAAGTTTTTAAGTTTATGTACCAGCTTTTCGTGGTTAACAGTATCAAACGCCTTTTTCAAATCCAAGAAAACACCAATTACGTTTTCCTTGTTATCGACTGCACGATATATGACCTCAGTCAAATCGTATAGTGCATCCGTTGTACTATTTTTTGGTTTGAGGCCGTATTGGTTAGGTGCAAGGATCTCGTTTTCAGTGAGATATTTCATTAATCTAGCTTTTATGCATTTTTCTAATATTTTGCTTAAAATTGAGGTTAAAGATATCGGCCTGTAATTATTTGTGTCTAGATTATCACCGTCTTTAGGTATTGGTGTTATTACAGATACTTTTAATTTTTTAGGAAAAACACCTTCAGAAAGAGATTTGTTGAAAATAAAAAGCAAAGGTTTCAAGATGTGGCAGGATGTGGCTTGGACGATTTTAGGTATGTAATTATCTACCCCTGTAGCTTTTCCAACTTTTAGCTTTACAATAAAACATTTTAGTTCATCCATAGTTATAGGTGGTAAATCAATAATTTGGTTATTAATTCGTGGCATATGATAGTCTGGCTCCTGTGATTGATTACCACAATCTACGCTTCTGGATATCTTTTCTCCTACATCTGTGAAAAATGTATTAAGCTCTTTTGCATTTTCTGTTGTCTCGCTCATGACTTGACCATCTTTATTTCTAATTTGAGTAACTGTTGTACTCCTACTTTTGGATTTAAAAGTTATTTCATTTATTTTGCTCCAGAGCTTTTTGGGATTATTCCTAACTCTGGTAATTTCGTTTTGGTAATAAATCCTTTTAGCAGCTTTTATCAACTGGTTCAATTTGTTTCGATAGCGCTTATAAGCAGTTTTAAGCGACTCACAGAAAGGCTGCATTCTGAGTTCTCTACCAAGGCTATGTCTGTGTCTAATCGAGTTTATAATACCAGGTGTGACCCATTGTTTTAGGGGTTTAAATTTTGGTTTTCTCACAGCTTTTTTGGTGGTACTCTCTGTTATTGCCTTATCTAATATATTACAAAACCTATCCATACAAATATCTATATCTTGTTCCGAGTATATCTGATCCCAATTGCAATTTTGTAAATTATTATTTAATTTATTTAAATCAACATGATTAATAAATATTTTATTTTTATTATCACAGTTTGATTGATTCTCTATCGGTTTTAGTTCTGCTATAACACTGAAATGGTCTGTTAGGTAAGCTTCAAAAATTGCGGAATCGAAAAGAAGTTCTGCTGTATTCTTCAGGAGTATATGATCTATACAAGTGCCATTTCTATTCCCTATTCTAGTTTTCCCTAACAAGTACTTATTAAAACTATGTTTTGACATTATATCTAAATATTCATTTGTTGTAGTTGATCCAGAATCCAAACTATTTATATTCATATCTCCGACAACGACATGATTTTTGACATTTTCCCTATCTTCAAAGTGTCCATAGAATTTATAAAATTTATAGGATTTAGGCTTGGGGATCTATACACACAAGTTATATTGAGTTTATCGTTCCATGGTAAATTAATGATTAGTTCAATTGTATTTGCATCAAGTATTTCACAATCTAACATATTTACAATATGGTTGTCTCTCACATATACCATCACACCATCACACTTATTTCATATATTTGGTTTCATAAACGAAGTAAAACCCTCTATGTTATAGCAATCGGTGTCACCAAGCCATGTTTCTGTTAAAACTATAACATCAAATTCAAGTTTTAAATTATTTAATAATATCAATAACTCATCATAATGCTTTGGCAGACTTCTAACATTCATACAAAACACCTTGTTCGAACTCAACAAAAGACAGACCACCCAACACTGAAACTATATGCTGCCCAGGCAACACTGGACATGACACCGCTAGCATCAAAGGGAGCTGGAAGCGAAGCAGAACCTTCACTTTGGTGTGTGACTCCGGCGTTGACAGTGGACGAGTGAAAAAAAGAAGCTTAACCCGTTAACCCTTTCTTAAGTGTTCTAGTTCTGTATAATTGAAATTGATAAAAGTAAAGTTTTGTACATTAAATAAATAGATAAAAAAAGAGAAATAAACCATAAATTGTGAAATGAATATACACACCTTAAAGCTAATATTTACATTATTTGCAAAAAACGGTCTAAGTTCAAATTCACTTCTAATTATTTTTGTGCAATTTTGTAAATTGCTATCAAGAGCTTTTAATAATTCAGCCATTGTGGAAGACAGAAAACTATTAAAAGTGGATGTAAAAAACACCAAAATTAAATTAACTTAATTAGTTCTTCGTTGTTTCTAATTCTAAGAGTCCCCGCACACTACAGACTTTCTATCGGCCGATAGTTTGGTCGGGCTCTTAATCAGCACGAAGATGTATGCAAGTGCGCACATTGCAACGATTCGATATCGGCCGGATATCAGTATAAAAGTCCAACCCGATCAAACTATCGGCCGATGGAAAGTCTGTAGTGTGCGGGGGGTCTAAAGGGTCGCTCGCCTTCTGACCTTCTCGCATAAATCATGCAATTCCGAATCCAAATATACTTGAAATGTAAAGGAAGGCAGTTGATGCCGTCAAATGTTCACCAACAAAAATTTTTCCTTCACCCAGATCTCGTTGCACTTTCGACGGTCCTGTTTTGGCGTTTTACTGCATCTCTATAGGCTTGCATGAACTCGTCCCGGGCTCTTTGCCTCTCCAAACAAACAACTATGGGACCTGGGGCCGTTGACCTCTTACGTTGTCTATATGCCTGATCGAGATCTAGCTCAGTTAGCTGGGAGTCAATGGGCGCGTTTAGGCCGAAGTTAATTTGACTGAGCTAGGCAAGTTAACAACGGCATAAACAGCAATATTTTTAGCGCTGTTAGCTAACTTCTTTCTGCTTTTTGGCTTAGCTAAAATTTAGCACAGCCAAAATGAATTGACGTTTGCTTGGAATTTTTTGTTGTAAGCAAATAATTTAGAAATATTTCAATACAGAATGAAGATTTTATTATTATTATTCATTTTTTAGCTTTTTATTATTTGTAAAATGGGAAATGTTATTATTTTTGCCTATTATTAGCTGTAAAATGAGAATTGCCAAATGCCATGCTAGAAACGGTGCTAAGTTAACAGCGCTAATTTAACAGAGTTAAATTAACTCGGGCCTTAACGCGCCCCCTTGCCCTTTGCGACTGCTAGCACGATGGAGTTGATATTTTCATTTTTTGTTTCTTTAACTCCGGTTATGACGACATTACCTTTTCTTTGATCCTGCGGGAGTACATTGACCTTATCAGTCAAAACATTTACTTCTTTTTTTAGAGGACTGTTGTCCAGTCTCAGCAGTTGGAGTTCGGTTATTATTTCACTGAATTTAACACTATACTCGTCGAATTTATCCGACATGAACTGCACTGCGTTCTTAATTTCATTTATTTCCCGTTTAGGTCCTTTAATGGAGTTCTCTAGCTCGGTTTTGAATTTTAAAAACAATTTATCAACCAGATCTTCAGTGTTTTCCACGCCGGGCTTATTGTGTTTACACGTATCACACTTCCAGGTATCACGTTTTTGGCCGAGTTTCAGGATATTATCTACCGTTTTTAAATTACAGCACTTTGAGTGGAAAAAGTTTTTACAGTTCGAACACATAATAACATCTCGCGGATCAACGAATGCTTCTTTGCATAAGAAACACGTATCAACCATGATTTGATGAAATTAGGAACTTTAATTAAGGAGAGAGAAAATTGGCACGTCTGTACTCTTAGGCAATCACGACAAGTATCTACCCCTTACCTCAAAATGGTAGTCGGGCATAACCCCATCACAAAAGAATTTAAACCACATAACTCAATAGACTGCTGGGGTGGGATCACAGAAATCGTTTCAACTCATTTGTTACTAGTTTTAAATGGAAAAATTTAATGGAAAACTCGAACAGATGACTTAAAACAACTTCTGTAATGCCATTTTTTTATGTTCGTATTCTGCCGAATATTCGGCTAGATTGCCGAATAATTACCGAATATTTAAATAGTATTATTTTAAGTTTTACATATGTTAAAGAGGCTTGATTCTCGAACCGTACATAGGTAGTATTTGTAAATGAAACAAACATTACATTGTGTAACTATTTATTCAGAAAATCCAAAATTAAAAAAAATGACCGACTCATTTATATGCTCAATCACAATTCAAACAGGTCCCTATTCCCATAGTCACGTCACCTATCAGAAAATGTGACAAACCAGACTTCGCGACAATTGTCACAAAAGTGAGAGTGTGGGATTGCCGAAGTCATTTATAGTTGCATTTTTCACGAATAATTGCTACTTATTGTCACGGAAAATTTTTAGGTGATGTGGCCATATTTTTAAAATAAAAAGAGACAAAGGGTAGGGACATTTTTTTTAAATATTTTTGGTGATTTAAAATTATTCTTATATTCTCGACTTAAAATAACAAGCAGGAGACAATTTGATTGTCATTTTGCCTTTATGGAGAAAAACCAGGAGTTATCAAAGGACGTAAAATATAGCCAAAGTAAGGCAGGGCTTCCTAGAAAAAGGACGCAATGTTCACTGATGTTGTATGGTTTAGGTCCATATCTTCAGACGTCGAAGGAAATTTTATTACCAAGGGACAAACTTCTCTCTCAAAAATATTCAAAACCTCTCCGAGTGCTGTCGACATAGTTGGCTATGATAGACGTATATTGAAATCAATCCACTACCTTTCTGGTATGATCCTTCCGCAATTTACCGCAACGGCAATTTTTTTAGTGGAAGAACTGATGCTGAGGGTATGTTTTTTTTATATTGCGTTCTAAAATTTCAAGAAGAAATTCGAACAGTTCCTTGTACATCCTGAAATATTGTCTAAATCTGTAGAGAAATAAATCTATTAAATTGTGAAGAAAAATTGAAATGTTAGGTTACGTCAAGCCGGACAGCTCCAAAGGATTTGATTTATACCTTATTGTTAATGGTTTTCTTACTAGAAGCCTTAAATTCGTCTCCCCTCATCGCTATCAAACTACATTGATCTGCATGCATCTGTTGACAAGACAATTGGTGAGTCTGGTTGATAATATACTAGTTGAGTCACTCCAATGATCTCCCGTTTGAGTGGTTCGAAAGATGTTTCTTGTTCTTTTCCCCATTTGAAATCGACATCCTTTTTCCGTAACTGGTTAAGTGGCGCTGCTACTTATGATAAGGTCCTAATGAATTTTCCATAATATGTAGTTAACTTTTCCTAGGAATGTCTGCAGTTCCTTTAAATCCTTTGGTCGACGCATTTTTCTTATAGCGGTGGTGCCAGATTCAGAAGGTCTTAGTCCTTTCGCGCTAATGACATGCCTAAATAGTCCACCTCTCTTTTCAGAAATACACATTTTCCGCGGTTTATCTTTAAACCGTATGTTGACGTTGAAAAACTGCTCTTAAGTTGCTCAAATGATCCTGTTCGTTATTTCCAGAGACTAAAATATCGTCTAGGTAAATAGCGCACCTGAGACGAGGTAGAACTTGCTCCAATGTTCGTTGGTAGATGGTATGGGCGTTAGCAATTCCAAATGGAAGCCTCTCATATTGATACACATACAACCCAAGAGGAGTGTTGACAACTGCGGCCGCAGTACGGCCGGTGAAGCCGGGGTATTACGCTTTTTCTTCAGCTGCGAATGTAATCTATATAAGGGCCTGTGCGAATAGTGACTAAATTGATGACTAAACTAAATTTTGCAGTTTTTGTGAATAATGTAGGGAATTGCTGTGGGAATCCTTTTGATGACTAAATTCTGTCAGTTATTCAAATATTTAAATTGTAACCATAACAACAATTTAGTCAACTGGAGAAAAATTTAGTCCACTCGCCAAAAGACTAAATACTCTATTATCGACACTAAATTTCAGTCGTAGAATTCACACAGGCCCTAAATATAATTGGAGTGTCTGTCTGTGATTTCAAAATAATTGTCATTTTCTAAGTTCATACGGTTATTTACATGATATTCAAACAAAAACCAGTATTTTTAAATTTTTTGTCTGTCTGTATGTCTGTATGCCTGTGTGTCTTTATGTCTGTATGTCTGTCTGTCTGTTTGTCCGGAAACGGCTTATCCGATAGCGATGAGACTTTCACTGTCAGATTCAGTATTTTCGTGGGAATGTTTTAGGCTATTTTTTTATGTATATATGTATGTATACATTTATGTGGGTTTTATAATTAAAAAACCGGTAATGATTCTGAAATTGAAAACTTTATTGAAAACTACAAAAATGTAATCCAATGAAAATCCAAATTAAATTCAATTGCACCAATAACTAATAACTTCAATAAAAAAAACAACGAGAGTAATACGAAAGGGTAATTAACAATTTAACGCTTAAAGTAAGTTGAGGTCCTTCGTGGCTTCCAACCTTAGCAAGGTCATAGCGATCTTTTCCCCTTTTCCTTGTGATTTGATACGGCCCCGTAACTTTGGGTACAACTTTGCGCCCGGGGCAAATTGAGTGCGTTTAATCGTCACCAGTTCTCCTATGTTATAGTCTCTAGCAACCTTTCTCTTTCTTCGGGCATATCTCCGATTTTCTTCTTGGATCTTCTCGATATCTTGATCTCGATCTCTCGATATATTGTCGTCGAATTCCTTCACAAGTTCTTCTTCCACAACTCTACTTAATCCGAGGTCTTCGCCTCGTGTCATCTTTACGCCAAATAGGAGCTCAAATGGTGTTCTTCCTGTTACTCGGGAAACAGTCGAGTTTAAAATCCGCTGCAAGTAGGGAACATGCTTGAACCATTTCTGGGGTTTTCCAGAGACATCTTAGCTAGCACTGCGATGATTGTTTGGTTTAAACGCTCAACTTGGCCGTTGCCTCGTGGGACTTCTGTCGTTACCAGGACGTGCTGAATTTTCTGCTCTTCGCAGTAAGCTTGAAAATTGCCTGCAGTAAATGCGGTTCCTCTGTCCGTAATTATTCGATGAGGGTTGCCGAACACTTCAGCTTGTAACTCTAATTTCTTAATAACTTGGTCCGTTGTTGTAGCTTTTACTGGATATATCCAGCAGAATTTCGTAAAGGCTTCGATAACAGCAAAAAGATATTTGTAGTTCTTTGAAGTTGATGGCAGGGGCCCTAGATGATCCGCATGATAAGTATGTAACGGCAAATCAATCTTCTCTATGGGGTTCAAAACACCTTCTGTCTTTCCGTGTTTGCGCGAGGCAACGATGCATTGAACACAGTTTGATAGAACAGCTTCTACCTTTTTAGGCAAGTTCGATATAAAGTATTTCTGCTTTACTAGCGCCTCCACTTTTCTCCTATTGATATGGCCTTGGTCGTGAATATTACGGATTATCTCTTTTTGATGTGATTTCGGAACAACGTGATGACGTAATCTTCAAACTCCCGTTCGCGAAGTAATGTTGATAACAACCGACAGGTCTCATTCTTAGCTTGCGCTCCGCGAACTTGCTGCAAAATGCCATTTTCCACTGAAAACACTGCAGGGTACCTGCTCAATGCGTCCACATGTCTCATTGCCGAGCCTGATCGATGCTGAATAGTACAATCGTATTCTTCTAATAAAAGTGCCCATATTGCGACACGACTACTTAGCTCGTTTTTCTTCATTCTTAATTGGAACGCTTTACAGTCTGTGACAATTTTGAACGAAAGACCCAACAAATATGTACGCAACTTCTTTAATGACTTTATAATTGCCAATACTTCCAGCTCATAACTTGAGTAGTTCTTCTCAGTATACGTTGTTTTGAAGCATATGTAAAATACTGGATGTAACTGGCTATCCTCGAAATGCCTCTGCAGCAATACGCCACCATATCCAGCTTTGCTGGCGTCTGTATGTAGTTCCGTTGCCAAACTGGGATTAAATAGCTTTAGTACTGGATCACAGCAAAGCCGATCCTTTAAAAGGTTGAAGGCATCAAGTTCTAGGGAACCGAACTCAAACTTTGCATTTTCTCTTGTAAGATCTGTAAGGGGCTTGGCGAAGATGGAGTTCTGGGGTATACATTTTCTAAAAAAACCTGTCAACCCCAAAAAACTTTGAATCTGCTTTAAGGTTTTAGGAATTGGGTACCCTTTAACAGCCATGATCTTTTCTTCCGATGGCTTAACGCTTCCAGCTGCTACAATATGTCCCAAGAAATCAATACTGCGCTTAAGGAATTTGCACTTAGCCCACTTGAATATTAAACCATTCGCCTTAGCTACCTCAAGTGTTTGTAGAAGCTTCTGATAATTTTCTTCTTCGTCGACTGAAGGTATGATTATATCGTCCATGTATACTAGAAGGACATTTCTTTTCATTAGTGGTTAAAATACCGTGTTAATATAGCGTTGGAATACTGCAGGGGAATTTCAAAGCCCAAGCGGCGCCTTTGTAAACTCATATTGTCCCTCGGGGGTTACAAACGAAGTATATTTTTGGCATTCAGCTTTTACGTCTACGTGGAAAAAGCCATTCCTAAGGTCAGGAGTTGTAAAGACGCGAGCATCGTACAGGTTCTCCAATATTTCTTCGATGAGTGGTAGTGGATATCTGTCCTTTATTATCTTCGTATTCAGTCGCCGATAATCCACGCATAACCTTGCAGTGCCGTCCCTTTTGGTTGCCAAAACAATAGGACTTGCAAAACTTGATCCACTAGGCTTTATAATACCTTCAGCTAGCCACTCCTGTATCTGCTCCCTAACGACTTCCTTTTCCTTCGGATAAAGTCTTCGCGGCTTTTGATAAACTGGTCTTTCGACATATCGTCCTTTCGACGCAGGATTTCGTTGGTATCACTGGCGTTGGTATCACTGGCTGTACTACCTCCATCTTTTCCAAAAAGTTGTCACCGCTTTCTTCAACGTGAGGGCTCTTTCCTCTTGTAATCGTAACCTTGCCGTTTTCCGCTAACAATGTAATCTGCTTCACCAAGTCCTTTCCAATGAAGACATCTTGTTTTAACCAACTGTCGGGAACCACATGGCATCGCACTTGATAATTATAGCTATCTATGTAGAACATACCTATGAATGAACCGAGAGTATTCATTAAATTTTCTCCAAAGCCAATCAACCTAATGCTGGGACCCCTTTTACCTTTCCTTAGTCTTAAGTTTTTTCGAACAGATTCTCTAACCTCAGTGACGTCACTTCCTGTATCTACAAGTGCTAAATATTTCTTCCCATTCAAGGGAACCTCAGCGTGTAAATCGGGGATAGAAATTATGTTTACATAATTATTTTCTTGTGGGGGCTTCGCCCTTTTCGGTTTGTCGCAGTTGGGAGCTATGTGCCAAAATTCATCACAGGTAAAATACCGCGAGCCTCTTCTAGACCTATGTGGACAGTTCGAATTTCCGTGTGATAACCCTCCGCAATTAACGCATCGACTATTTGACGTACTTCCCTTTTCTTTCTGTTGTACTGGTTTCTGATCGAATTTTGTTGGTTTCCTAACAGACCTTTGACTCTTCATTGCTTCGTAAACCCTAAATTTTTGCTTAAGGTCATCAAAAGTCGCGCTTCATAAAGTACAGCTTTATTCGTAACATCATCTTGTATACCAGAAACAATGTACAACAACAGGGACTCTTCACCTATCTTCCCTCGATTTGCTATTTGCCGCATCGCGTACATATACTCCAAGTACGTTTCGTTCGACCCCTTTTTCCGATTCTCAAGCGTGTGATGAATGCTTATACTTGTCACCCTATCTCCAAACTCTTTTGTCAAGTGTGTTTTTAAATCTTCCCAGTTATAAACACTAGTGACTGACTCAACCTAGCAGCGCCCTTTAGTAGTCGTCTACCGTATAAACATTTTTGGATATTATTCCATTCACAAACTGCCGCTATATCCTCAAAATTTTTTAACCAAACCGTTACGCTACTCGAGGATTCCCCATTAAATGACCCCAACGATTCCTCTACATTACGAAAAACGCAGTTGCATGCTTTATCTTTATCATCCGGCATATCGGTTGTTGTTTTATCTTCACCCTCACTGATCTTATTATCAATTGTACCTTTACCTATTAAGTCGTCGCCCGTTTTACTATTTGCTTCGCTACCACCTTCCTTACTATATTCTGGTAAGGCGTCACAATAAGGCGTTGCAAAATTTGGCTCCAGATGCCGTGAATTCCCGACCCCGTCGTCCTTTAAATCTAATTCTTCGTCGACACACTCCCTAACCGAAAGAGCTGCTGATAACCTCGTGATTAAGTCCTCTTTCACATTATACCTATAACGAAAGACCGCGCTTTTTTAATAACAATTGCAACTGTTTTGTGGTTAATTTCCTGAGCTCCTCTATACATCGCACAGTAACAAAAAAAGCTCTTCGAACAAGGAAATGTTTTTTTTATTACATTCGAGTATATTACCGCTAACAATTGTTCATGGAAAACCGATATTCGCACAGTATAACCGTGCTGCTTTGCACTTCACTCAGTAAAATAATTGTCCGTTAGAATAAAAAAGGTGCTGACGCTACTTGGCAAAATGTTCTTTAACACCTCATTATATTTCACCGTTAATTTTTTGGACAGAGGTTATCTCATGCAAAATAATAAAATTAAAAGATCTGACCTTAAATAATTGCATTACATCCAAACCAATATTTTAGACTCCACCTTTAGGCACCTTTGCAACGTGTGGCGATTTATCCTTTGCTTTATACAATTACTAGCTGGGTCCCGGCGCGCCTATGCTGCTCCCATAAGCCAATAGTAGTAATCAGATGATATGAATTTTAATATACAGTAGGAGAGTTTGAAAAGGGCAATTTTTGGTATTTTTGATTCCAAATGTTGTGTATACAAAAATGCACGGGGCCGGTAAATGACCGGTGCAGAACATTAAAATATAAAAGGTTCCAAGTGCAACCCGAAACCGCCAAGAAATTGGCAGAGGAAAACTTCGCGCAATTTGCCTTGCGAAATAAATAAAAATAAATTGCGCAAGATCGGGGCACTTGGAGAAAAGCCGACGGGTGCGTTTTTCCGGCCGGTGCCCTCAACCTTGGGTGAAAGACCAGCAACGGACATTTGCCCCAAGTTGGATAGCCCGGAAGAAATCCGCAACGGTGGATTTTCTGGAAAAAACCTTTCCAACCTGAGATCGATTTTTTTTGATCGATCGCGAGTGTTGTTCTAACCATCACCACCAGCGGGGAGTGTTTTCAAAAAAAGCAGTAGTATATTGACTTTCACAAGTTACGGGCGTAGCGGAGTTTGTTTTCAAAAAAAAAAGGAGTTATCGAAGACACGGTGGTAGTTAACGCGTTCGGTTGAAGTGAACGCGTTCGGTTGTAATTAAAATTTATTGACTTTGATAGTATAAATTTATAAATACTAGAGTAACTTCCGTAAAAGAGTGTTGTAATTAAAATTATTATTATTGATTTTTATAGTATAAATTTATAAATACTAGAGTAACTTGCGTAAAAGAGTGTGGTAATTAAAATTATTATTATTGATTATGATAGTATAAATTAACGATATACTAAAGTGACTATCGTAAAAGAGTGTTGTAATAAAAATTATTATTGGATTATTATTAATTATCATAGTTTAAACTTATAAATTAACGATATACTAGAGTGACTTTCGATATACTAGAGTGTTGTAATTAAAATTATTATTAATTATTACAGTTGAGATCTATAAATTAAAGACACACTAGAGCGCTCGAGACTTTCGCAAAAGAGTGTGGTAAATAAAAATTATTGCTAATTATTTTATTGTAAATTTGTAAATTAAAGATAAGTGAGTGATTTTCTTAATAGAATATTGTAGTTGATTACTATACCAACCGGTTTTTGTAAAGTTAGATTTGTATCTTAAAACTATACCGGATGGACTTTGTGTAAATCTGACTGTTGGACAAAAGAATTATTAAAGTGATTTTAACCAAGTAAATACCCTTAGTAAAATTACTTGTACATAAAAATAAAGTTGGAACTCCCCGCGAAGGAAGATCCCGCGGAAACGAGTGTAAGTACGCAAACATTCTTACTATAGTTAATATTGGAATTGGTCAGAAAAAATACATAACAATTGGCGCAGCCGGTAGGATCTGGGTGCGCTAATAATAAAAAATCGCTAACACTGCTGGTCAAGGCACACTAGACCTTTTGCCCAAGGTTGACCCTAACTTGGGGGCAGCGTCAGCGGTTGCAAAAGTGCAGCAAATCCTAGATCCTACAAAGAACCATCGCTCGGGGGTGTTCAACAAAGTGCCTCTGTTCCAGGCGAACAAGCATACACCCCCCTAAATAACTTCATCGAGGGAATTTTGCGGGCTTCATCCGTGCCCAGGAAACGTCCTATGTCAGAGGGCCAACCAGGGGACAACCACTGTTCAGCCCCAAAACATTTAACACAAACATAAAAAAAAAAAATAATAAATAAGAATAAAAAGAAAAATAAAACTAAAACTCACCAAAAGTAATAATAAAAAAAAATCCAAGATACGTCTTTGTTTTTTGTTTTCATGTTTTTTTTATGTTTTCCGTAATTATGTCCTCCGTTGGACTCCCATCATAAACCTAAAAGGCAAAACATCAGATTCATTAATAATCATATAAAAATAGCCATTAGTACGGCTTAAAAGAAGAAATTGAAAATCAATAAGAAAAATAAATGATATCAACAAAAATATGACATGCAAAAACAAAAAATGCCAACATGCACAACAACAACAACTACATTACATATTAAACAAACAAATTCATCACAAATAACACAAACTAGATATATATAGCGCACTATAATCATAAAATAAATATCAAAGGACATTTTACCTGTATAAAAACATTAAAACAATCACAAAACACAGGTAAAATACCATAGAAAAAAAATATATATGTACACATAACCTCGTTTATAAACATTTGTTGTTTATAGACAACCAGTTACATGTACATCTACAAAATTAAGGTACAAACAACACAGAACACTACAACAACACAACAAGGGCACACACGCACCTGCAAACCACGATGTTCGCACCTATTTCGCGAAAATTATCGCGCACGCACTCGCGAACAGGTGACGTCGTCCGAAACGTCAAAACTTCATGCTGTATCAACATATGATACATGAAATCGGTGTAGAATTTAACGAAGAATACAGCGGCGATGTCAGAAAAACGAAATATTTTATGGATAAAAAGATATTTCCATAAAATATAAATTTTCATAAAGATAATGAGAAGAAAAGAGAAAATATAGTGGAAAAGGATGAATATATGAATTAATAAAATTATGATATTGCAGTAAAAAATAAGGAAATGGTCGAAAAGGACATTTTTAGTACATCATAAAAATTGAAGAAAAATAAGAAAATTATGTTGAATTAATTGAAATTTTATGAAATTAAAAAGAATCAAATAATTAGAATTAAATAAAAAGAAGGGAAAATAGTTTGAAATTATTTTTCAGTCATCAAAAAGGTCTAACTATCCCCACCTAAAAATGGCAATGCAGTTTAAGCCAGGACCGTTGGGTCCAGTGTATAAAAACCCGAACCCAGAAGCAATCAGTCTCTCTTGTCTATTAACAGTCAAAGAAAGTGTATCCAGCAAAGTAAGTGAAATAACTCCCAAGCAATTTTCTGTAAAGTACTTATTGTAAAAAAAAGGGAATTTTCAACAATTTATAAGGTATTTTTTCACCAATCATTAAATTTTCTACAGGCCGCATGTGTTCTGGGAAATGTTATATGTTTGGTTCTAATCAAGTTTCCTTTTCAGCATCAGTTCAAGGATAATATTCAGTGCGACTTTGTATCTTGCCTTAGTCGAGTATTAAATTACTGTCTGGCTATATCTTTGATATACTCAGTGTAATTTTACATACAACCTTTGGTCAAATACTTTGGTCGCTATCTGGATATATCTAGTTATTATATATTTTGTTCAAAAATAAAGAATCCTAACTAGAACCCTTTCAGTAAGGTGTTATTGGTTAGTAATTATAGTATATACAAAATAATTTAAGTGAAGCATAAGTCCTATTTGTTAGTCTTAAGCAAACAGTTTGAAATAAAAACAATATATTGAATTCTACCTGACACGTGTGTTTCCTTCATATTTTCCCTTTCCTTTAGTGCAATTTTTCATTTTGCACTAAACATTTTGGTGGTTCCATCCAGGAATACGTGTCAGCGAATTCAATTTGTTGCAATTTCTTTTGTTTGTTATCGGTGTTCGTGTAATTCTTATAGTGCAACATATCCAAAATGACTACGTTAGAACAAATGTGTCAAGCACAAGAACGTTTGAAACTCCGTCTATTCCAGTATATCGACACTGCCAAAAAGACGGCACATTCAAAACGCAATCTAGGATTCTACAAGACCAGAATCACTGGATTAAATGCAATCTGGGAGAAATTTCAAAAAAACGACATAGCATTAGACGAATCATCAGTGCTAGAGAATGCAGAAGCAGCAATTGCGTATCTCAATAGTGATATATACGGAACCACAGAAGCCAAATATTATGACTATCTCGGAGAGTTAATGGATGGATTGGAAAAATGCCAATTAAAAATGACTCCACCTCCAGAACCTCCAACTACAACATCATATGAAATACAACTGCCGAGAATCAGTTTGCCAAAATACAATGGCGATTGCGATTTGTGGCGATCATTTCATGATGTCTTCGTTGCGTTGGTCCATAATAATGCAAAACTTGGTCCAGTACAAAAATTACATTATTTAAAGGAATGTTTGGTTGGAGAAGCTGAAAACATATTGCGACATGTTCCAATCACTAACGAAGATTACGCACCAGCATGGGAAAAACTGAAGAAGCGGTATGAAAATAAAAGAATGTTGGTAAATCACCAGCTAAAAACTTTTACAAACATACCGAAGCTGACTACTGAATCCTCTAAGGGCATGAAGGAATTAATAGATACTTCATCCGAATGTTTGCAACAGCTGAAGAGCTTAGGTGTTGATACTTCGTCTTGGGATGCCATTCTAATTTATCTATTAGTACAGAAGCTTCCTTTCACAACACTACGATTATGGGAAGAAGAGCAAGGAGCAGATCAAACTTTGCCAACTTTTTCACAATTCAGCAAGTTCTTGACAATGAGATTACGGGTACTAGAATCAATCGCTGATGCAATCGTTCCACGGACATCAACACCAATCAAGCCAACACTCGCCAAAAAGGTTACACATACGTATCATGCAGTGAAGCAAGACTGTTGTCCAGCTTGCCATCAAAAGCACTACATTCGAGCATGCACCAAGTATCAACAAATGAATAGGGATGCCAGACGTAAGGTCATACTAGCAGCTGGACGTTGTTTAAATTGTTTATCCAACAACCACATGGCAAAGGAATGCACAAGTAAATATACATGTCGCAGATGCAAGAAGCGTCATCACACTACCCTACACGACGACTCCAGACAAGAGAAGCAGGGATCAACAGGATCCAAAGAAAAACATTTACGAGAGGGAGAATCAATACCAAGCCAATCTCCAACAACCTCGAAATCCCAATCAGCCAACAGCGCTGACGGAGTAACCACAATTCAAAACTTTTTAACCATGAAAAATCACCATGCATTGTTGTCAACAGCACTGGTAACGTTTCGCACTAGTCATGGCACGGAAAAGGTATTGCGGTGTCTAATAGACAATGGCTCCGAATCATCATTTATCACAAAGGCTGCATGCAAGCAGCTAGGAGCTACAGGAACTAATACAACTGTAGCAATAACAGGTATAAACACCAATCCATTAGCTACTGCACACCAACAAGTTAGGCTCACAGTAAAACCAAACAACGCTAACAAGGTGTCAGTGACGGATAATTTCTTGATACTCAACAGTATCACTGATCTTTTACCAACAAAGGTAGTTCGCAAGGAGGAATGGAATCACCTCAACAACTTGCCTCTAGCAGATCCAACATTCTGGAAGCCAGGAAGGATCGACGCACTCCTAGGAGCACGAATCTACGCACGTATTTTAAGGAACGGCATACGAAAGGGACCTAGTACCGCCCCAATAGCCGTAAACACAATCTTTGGATGGATAATAGTGGGACCAACGACAGACACAGTCATAGATAAAGTCTCAGCATTTACGGTCACAACACTAGATTTACATGACCAATTAAGACGTTTTTGGGAAATCGAAGAACCTCCTGCAAAACAGATCCTAACAGAGGATGACAAACTGTGCCAGCAGATCTTCGAGACAACACACACACGTAAACCAAATGGAAAATACCAAGTCAAACTTCCATTTAGGAACAACAAGGCTCCTGCTCTAGGATTATCAAGACCACAAGCACTCAAGCGTTTCACATCGCTGCAACGGCAGTTCTCTAAGAAACCAGAATTCGAAAAAGAATACAGAAAGTGCTTGGATGAATATATTGAGCTTGGACACATGGAAGAAGTAGACCCCCCAACAGATAAAGAAGAACATTTCTATATCCCTCATCACGCAGTCTTCAAAGAGAGTACCACGACTAAATTGAGAGTCGTGTTCGATGCATCCGCCAAAACTACAAATGGCACATCACTCAACGAGCACTTGTTGACTGGACCTACTCTTCAACCCAAGCTGTTTGCAACATTGCTCAATTGGCGAAAATATAAAATCGCTATGAATGCAGACATTGAGAAAATGTACCGCATGATTGATATCCACCCAAAGGATCAAACATTTCAAAGGATTATATGGCAAAATCCGAAAACATCACAACTTCAAGACTACAAGTTGAAAACGGTGACTTTTGGCACGGCAAGTGCTCCATACTTAGCAATTCGTACGCTGCAACAACTCGCAGTGGACGAAAGGAAAACTTGGCCGTTAGCTTCTAAAGCACTACATGATAATTTCTACGTCGACGATTTGTTAACCGGAGCTGACAACATCAATGATGCAAAACAATTACAAATGGAATTGATAACCATCACCAGGTCAGGTGGTTTTAACCTACGGAAATGGGCTAGCAATGAGCAGACACTATTAGACCATCTCCCTCCAGAACATCGTGAACTAAAGAATGTATTAACATTCAACACAGACGAAACAGTGAAAACCCTCGGGATACGATGGCATCCTGGACCGGATCATTTTACATTCACTATCATCCCAATGCGAGAACACAACATCGCAACTAAACGCAATATTCTCTCGGACATCGCATCCTTGTATGACCCTTTAGGCTGGCTGTCTCCTGTTATCATTACTGCAAAAATATTAATGCAAGTATTATGGATAACCGGCTGCTCATGGGATCAACAAGTGTCCAATCAAGTAGAAAATGAGTGGATAACTTTCAAACGTGAGTTAACCAATTTAAACAAATTGAGAATTCCACGATGGATTAAATACAGCGCCCACACAAAGGCACAACTCCATGGTTTTTGTGACGCTTCAGCAAAAGCATATGCTGCAGTCCTATACCTACGAGTGGAGGAAGATGATGGACAAATCTCGTCAATGTTATTAACTTCGAAAACAAAGGTAGCTCCTACCAAGCCAACAACAATACCCAGGCTAGAACTAAATGGAGCTGTAATTTTGGCCAAATTATTAAAGGGCACGATTGAGGACATGCAACTACAGCACATCCCTACATTCGCATGGACAGACTCAATGATAGCGCTCCAATGGGTGAAGGAACATCCGTCCAGATGGAAGACATACGTGGCCAATCGAGTCGTTGAGATTCAAGATGTCATACGATACGACCAATGGAGACACATTGCAACAGAAGATAATCCTGCCGATGTGGCATCCAGAGGTATCGCAGCAACGAATTTGGTTAGCAACCAACTATGGTGGCATGGACCCAGTTGGCTGACCAAACCACAAGACCAATGGCCTCAACATCAAGAGATAAAGGAAAATACAGATTTAGAAGCGAAAAAACCAATCATTACAAGTTTCCTCACACAACTTGAAGACAATATTTTACTTCGTTATTCATCAATAACACGGCTTACACATATTGTAGCCATGCTCAAACGTTTTAAACACAATTGTAAAAATCCCAATAATAAACAAGTTAACCAGCTCTCCGCCATAGAATGGAAAGAGGCTGAAAACACCATTTTGCGGCTCTCACAAAAAATGGCTTTTCCGGAAGACTACAACAATTTACTACAAGGAAAACCACTTTCACGAAGCAGCCGTCTACTAAAACTAACGCCTTTCATGGACAAGAACACATTAATACGAGTGGGAGGCAGGCTAAGTAATGCCACATTACCATACGAAGTGAAACATCCTATCATTTTACCCCAAGACCATACGCTCACACACTTACTCATAGACAAGATCCACCTAGAGACATTACATGGCGGACCTTCATTGGTGTTAAGTACGAGCCGTCAAAGGTTTTGGATTTTAAATGCACGAAGATGTATCACAAGTAGAATACATAAATGTATGGTATGTGCCAAACAACGAGGAGAAACTATGACGCAATTAATGGG
Source organism: Thereva nobilitata (assembly GCA_963855945.1). Taxonomy (NCBI): domain Eukaryota; kingdom Metazoa; phylum Arthropoda; class Insecta; order Diptera; family Therevidae; genus Thereva; species Thereva nobilitata. Next base: position 136,638,083 of record OY979694.1, read on the forward strand.
GCAGCTACCTATTCCAAGAGTCAATATTAGTAAACCATTCACTAATGTTGGCATTGATTACGCTGGACCAATCACCATTAAGACGTCATCTATCAGAAATGCAAAATTACAAAAGGCTTACATTTGTGTTATAGTCTGTCTGACAACCAAGGCTATACACATCGAGCTGGTTTCAGACCTATCATCAACAGCATTTATCGCAGCTCTCAAAAGATTCATAGCTAGACGAGGACTGTGTGCAAACATATATTCCGATTGTGGCTCAAATTTTGTCGGAGCTAAATCTATATTAGACAAGGAATTCCGACAAGCACTTAAGCAATCCAACCAAGAAGCGGAACGATATTTTACACCAAAACAAGTGTCATGGCACTTCAATCCTCCTGCAGCACCTCACTTTGGGGGACTATGGGAGGCAAGCGTAAAATCTATCAAATATCACATATATAGGACCGTTAAAAATGCAATATGTACGTTTGAAGAATATGCCACATTGCTAACACAAATAGAAGCATGTTTGAATTCCAGACCACTCTGTTGGGTTCGAAATGATCCAGAGGACACAATGACTCTGACTCCAGGACACTTCCTAATTGGGCAAGCTCTCAACGCCCTTCCTGAAGTGACTAATGAGACAGAAATTATGTCATCATTTCAACGTTGGAAACACATTCAAGGCATGGTCAAGCAGTTCTGGAAGATATGGTCTAAAGACTATCTTAATCAGTTGCAACAGAGACCAAAATGGAATACTCCACAAACCGCATTACAGGCCGGGGATATAGTCCTCATTAAACATGAGAACATGCCACCTACAAGGTGGCCGCTCGGAGTAATAGAAGAGACGTTCCCCGGGCCAGATGGGTTGATACGAGTAGTGCAGGTCAGAACTAGTCAAAACACGTTCAGGAGACCAATTACAAAAATCTGCCGTCTACCCATAGATCAACAAGGGTCTACAGAAGTGCCACAAAATACATAACAGGGAGTAACACTTCAGGTGTCGTCATGTTACATGTTTGTCGTCCATGGTAATGTTGTCCAATTGTTCACAAATAATCCTATTCCAAACTCCCAAACTAATTCAGTTTCTTACAGATGTCTAATCTAAATTATACTGAGGAGGATTTGGCAGCCGCAGAAAACTACCTGCTATACGGCACAACCACGCCATTAGGCAGTCCAGTGCTGGATATCACATGCGACTTTGACACCGAGTTGGCCGAGTTATCAGCTCTACTCGATGTTCCAGCAGCAGCAGTAGATCACCCAAGTACGGCTAACCGAAGCAGCAACGCGAACATCACCCCTGTTTTGGATCAGCACCACGGGAGAGTGGTTAAGCGGGCTAAAAACCCACTTGGACCAACTCCTCAGGAGCCAAGTCCAAAAAGGGTTAAGCCAACTTTTACCCTAAAGTCGCCACAACGCCCCATTGCGAAAAGATCGTTCGAGGTAACTCCACGTGGACCCGAGTTTAGAATTCGCACGCAGCCGAGGCGGATCCCGACCACCAAAACCAACATACACCAGAGGCGAGAAGAACCATGTTGCACAGCCACCACAGAAACAACAATTCAGAGTATTGTTAATATTGGTCAACCAGGTCAATCCACTCGACCACGAAAAGCCCATCAAGGAAAACAACCCCCAGGGAAAGATGCAGCCAAAGGGACAATACCAATGGGCAAACAACACCAAGACTTGGTAATCATTGACCTCACCGAGTCCGAAGAATCTCCCACTAAAACAAAACCCAAACTGGCAGGTCCAGTGAAACCAGTAAATCCAAGCATGCAATACCATTATGTTGCAAAAAACACCAACGCAAATATACAACTACAAGAACCAGCCATCATCAATGGTCGCCAGGTGCAAAATTTAAAGTTGCTCCGACCGACGACGACAACTACAGAGCTTAAGGAGAGATATGAAAATACTTTCCAACGTTTCATCACTAGGGAAGGGGAAGACATGTACCTTCCTAAACATATCATACATCGGATCAAATTTGAACAAGTACGAGCGACACGAAAGAAGGAACAAACAATTAGTCTACCTAACCGGTACCAGATACGATTGCAAGTCAAAGCGGATGGACGAATTGTATTCCATCATCACCACAAGCGAGGACTCAGCAAGATCAATATGATGTTGAACAAAGTTGTTCAACAGGGGGGAGAATGTTCAGCCCCAAAACATTTAACACAAACATAAAAAAAAAAAATAATAAATAAGAATAAAAAGAAAAATAAAACTAAAACTCACCAAAAGTAATAATAAAAAAAAATCCAAGATACGTCTTTGTTTTTTGTTTTCATGTTTTTTTTATGTTTTCCGTAATTATGTCCTCCGTTGGACTCCCATCATAAACCTAAAAGGCAAAACATCAGATTCATTAATAATCATATAAAAATAGCCATTAGTACGGCTTAAAAGAAGAAATTGAAAATCAATAAGAAAAATAAATGATATCAACAAAAATATGACATGCAAAAACAAAAAATGCCAACATGCACAACAACAACAACTACATTACATATTAAACAAACAAATTCATCACAAATAACACAAACTAGATATATATAGCGCACTATAATCATAAAATAAATATCAAAGGACATTTTACCTGTATAAAAACATTAAAACAATCACAAAACACAGGTAAAATACCATAGAAAAAAAATATATATGTACACATAACCTCGTTTATAAACATTTGTTGTTTATAGACAACCAGTTACATGTACATCTACAAAATTAAGGTACAAACAACACAGAACACTACAACAACACAACAAGGGCACACACGCACCTGCAAACCACGATGTTCGCACCTATTTCGCGAAAATTATCGCGCACGCACTCGCGAACAGGTGACGTCGTCCGAAACGTCAAAACTTCATGCTGTATCAACATATGATACATGAAATCGGTGTAGAATTTAACGAAGAATACAGCGGCGATGTCAGAAAAACGAAATATTTTATGGATAAAAAGATATTTCCATAAAATATAAATTTTCATAAAGATAATGAGAAGAAAAGAGAAAATATAGTGGAAAAGGATGAATATATGAATTAATAAAATTATGATATTGCAGTAAAAAATAAGGAAATGGTCGAAAAGGACATTTTTAGTACATCATAAAAATTGAAGAAAAATAAGAAAATTATGTTGAATTAATTGAAATTTTATGAAATTAAAAAGAATCAAATAATTAGAATTAAATAAAAAGAAGGGAAAATAGTTTGAAATTATTTTTCAGTCATCAAAAAGGTCTAACTATCCCCACCTAAAAATGGCAATGCAGTTTAAGCCAGGACCGTTGGGTCCAGTGTATAAAAACCCGAACCCAGAAGCAATCAGTCTCTCTTGTCTATTAACAGTCAAAGAAAGTGTATCCAGCAAAGTAAGTGAAATAACTCCCAAGCAATTTTCTGTAAAGTACTTATTGTAAAAAAAAGGGAATTTTCAACAATTTATAAGGTATTTTTTCACCAATCATTAAATTTTCTACAGGCCGCATGTGTTCTGGGAAATGTTATATGTTTGGTTCTAATCAAGTTTCCTTTTCAGCATCAGTTCAAGGATAATATTCAGTGCGACTTTGTATCTTGCCTTAGTCGAGTATTAAATTACTGTCTGGCTATATCTTTGATATACTCAGTGTAATTTTACATACAACCTTTGGTCAAATACTTTGGTCGCTATCTGGATATATCTAGTTATTATATATTTTGTTCAAAAATAAAGAATCCTAACTAGAACCCTTTCAGTAAGGTGTTATTGGTTAGTAATTATAGTATATACAAAATAATTTAAGTGAAGCATAAGTCCTATTTGTTAGTCTTAAGCAAACAGTTTGAAATAAAAACAATATATTGAATTCTACCTGACACGTGTGTTTCCTTCATATTTTCCCTTTCCTTTAGTGCAATTTTTCATTTTGCACTAAACAACCACCACTCAGAAACCCCCACACCGAGGGATCATCAACCAACAGCAGGCCCTTCAACAGCGTCAGGGCCCAACGACACCAACTCACCATTCGACAAGGCAGGCGAAGCAGCAACCAATATCCCAGCCGCATCAGACCTCGCAGCATTACAAGGATCCAGCCACACCTCATCAGAACGCCTGATAATCCAGCGAGGGAACACATCCACGCCGACGACTTCAACTCCAACAGAGACACCCCAGATCTCCCCCCGAATATTGAGGAGCGGAAAAGTAGTAGAAAAGGGAGTCAAACAAGTAGGTCCTAGTTTAAGTTTAGATCAAATATTGCAGAGAGCGCTCGAGACAGGTGATATAAATATCTCCGTGTGTCAGGCAGTGGAACGAGAGACAAATAAAATTCGTAAACGCCGCCTGACACAAGTAGAGAAATTAAAACAAAGTACCCTCCAATTTAGGGAGGATTTAGCTAAATTTAAATCCCTCGAGCGCCCTCTTACTGGCGAAGGGACAAACGTAGAAAATTTTAATGATAAGTTAGAACATTTAAATAATAGTGAAGAAAATTGTAAGACCAACAACGACGCACGCTCGATCACTACCCCAACCGCGTTTACCGCCGACCTCGCCGAAGACCTACTAACTTGGATAAGTGTGTCCTTCACGGAATCTGAGAAGGACAACCTTACCCTAAATAAAACCGAAAGAAACAATACCTCGGAAGAGGAAAAGAAACCACAGTTGAAATTAGCCATGGCAGACGCTTATATCAAAGTCGCCAAGCTAACCTCTCAGTTAGTACCCATATTCTCTGGTGGGCATAGTCCAACCTTAGCAAGTGAGCTCCAGATGTTCTTAGGGTGCTGTCGGAGGGTAATTCAATGCTTGACGGAAGCTGAGAAACCAGCATTCCTACAAATTTTCCCAACCAGGCTTCGAGGCGAAGCCTACCAGCTGATAGCCGCAAGCCAACCAGCTACTTTTGACGATGCTGAAAAACTCCTTAATAGGACGTATCTCCCAAGGGAGACGTACCAGGAACTAGTGAACAAACTAATTACCCTACGCCAGCTCCCTCTCGAACCACTAATAGCCTACACCACAAGGGTAAAACAACAGTTATCCCTATGTGAAGAAGCGGCCACCAATAAATATGGCGCAACAGCGGATCCAGTAAAAATACAACTAGCGGATTTCGCTAAAAACGCTTTAAGGAGTGGGATTACAAATCCTCATTTGTGCCAGTACTTACTGGCAGCAGGGGACGATACATTGGATAGTCTGATCCAGAAGGCCCTAGACATGGAGAGACTTCAACAAACCTCCATGTACTTACAGGCCCCACATCAAGTATCATCCAACTTTCAGACATATAACCCCTATATACAACCAGCTCCTATAACGCAAATCGAAAATATACAACAAGCACTCCCCGCCGCGATCACCCAATACTCAAATACACAACACACCGCCCCGCCCGTAATAACACCACCAACAACACTCCAAAACTCCAACAACCCGCAGGTGATGTACACTACATACGCCTCACTACCAAACACCAATCACACTACCCCACAGGCGCCAATACAAAACGCCCAACAAATAATAAATCGGAGCCCGCCTCCAAAACCTAACACCAAACCTGAAATCAGCATAACCTGCAACTACTGCCGAAATAAAGGGCACACATACGCTGATTGCCTGAAACGTAAAAATACCCCTTTCTGCTTAGTCTGTAGGTCCAATACACATGATGCTAGAGACTGTCGCCAACCAACAGGGCCATCAAGGTACTTTAATAACAATGGACGTTACCAAAATCAGGGACCCCCATTTAATAGTAATAATAATAATCACTACCCAAATCAACGATCCCAATTCCAAGGTAACAACCGATACCAGAACCAGAGGTCCCAACAGGTAAGTCAGAATTATAATCATTACCCCAACAACCGACCACCTAACAATGAACCCCAACAACAAATTAACCGTCAACAACCAGCTAACAATACAAGAGCGGTGTTCAATATCAGATACAGGTGTGATTTCTGCCACAGACGTGGGCACCTAGTAGACGACTGTCACCAAAGACAGCGTTGGGAATCACAACAGGCGGGAAACTCCCCGCAGTCGGACCAAGAAACCCCGGCCCGACACTAATTTCTAAAAATAATACTAAAGGGTGATCTCAAGCGCCCGAACCAAGTGTCCCACTCTTCACTCTTCCACTAGACATAAGCCTTAACGGCAAAGCCGACCTAGCAGTGGACACTGGCGCTGAGGTCAGTATATTAAAACACAAGAAACTAAAGGATCCCAACCTAATAGATTCCACAAAAAGGTGCACATTACAAACGCCATTCGGCCAAGGAAAAACACTAGGGAGCTGTCAGGGGAACTTCCTTTTCAATACCCCCCACCCATGCACCTTCCAAATCGTGCAAAACATGCCAGAGATTCCTGACGATGGCCTATTAGGATACGATTTTGTTACCAAGCATTGCAACGTTGAGGGCCCAAACCAAACACTGCGATTTCCTCGCACGGAAACCAATCCAGAAGAAATTGCAATTCCACTACGCAGTAATACCACCAAATCGGAACCCAGAGAGCAGCAGGAGCAAACCCAAACCAGGGAGTATCAGTTCGCAGAAACTGAGATAATCCCCGGTGGTGTCTCCCAGGTAACCTCAGAGAGGAATACCAGCTGTCTATCTCAAGATGGATCAAGGTTGGAAAACAACCCCAACGATTGTGAGACCACTTCAGGCATAAGTCATACGATAGCGTTGGAAGAACCCCTTCGCTTACCAAGTCGGTCTCAAATGGTGGCCTCAATCCCACTAAGGTTAGAGGAGGAAATGCTCTGTGAAGCATACGAGCCGAGCGAAGGAGTATTCCTCGCCAATGCCCTCTTACCATCTGGAACCAAAACAGTGTTTGTTGGCCTCCTCAACGTTAATACCCAACCAGTAGTCCTGACGAGCCTAACTCTAACGCTCACGCCAACAAAAGACTACTCCACTATATCTCTAGCCCCCAACAACAACCCTAAGCCTCTAACGAACACTAACGACGAATGTGGGTATCCTTTAGGCCCTGAACCAGTCGGTCTCAGAAACGCCAGTACCCCATCGTCGCCCAACGCAAGGCCTAAAAGTATACCCAGAAATGGTGCAACCCCGCACGGTATACCCAAAGGGAAACGGGCAAGATTAAAGTTACAACTAAAGGAAAAGGAAATCGAGACCCTCCACCAGATGAGATACATATACTCAGACTACGAAGATCCGGCCCCTGAGCGCGAAGCGCGCCTCAAACAGTTAAATGAGGAACTCAGCTTCGACCACCCGCTAACGGCCGAAGAGAAACAATCTATAAAAGAACTCTGTCATGAATATGCCGATATATTTCACCTAAAAGGGGACAAACTTTCCTACACGGAAGCCATAAAACACGAAATCCCCATGATCTACGACAAATTTATAAACCAAAAAATGTACAGGTTGCCAGAGACCCAAAGACATATCATAAACGAACAGTTGGAAGAAATGTTGGATAATGACATCGTCCAACCGAGTAGAAGTCCGTGGAACTCACCCCTCCTAGTGGTTCCCAAAAAATCGGGCCCCGATGGCAAGAAAAAATGGCGCGTAGTTGTAGACTACCGCAAAATAAACGAAAACACAATAGGTGACGCATACCCACTACCAAGAATCGAGGATATCCTAGACCAACTCGGTCACTCGAGATACTTCTCCACCGTCGACTTGGCCAGTGGCTACCATCAAGTATTAGTGGAACCACAAGACCGCCCCAAGACAGCCTTTAGCACGAATTATGGACACTATGAGTTTAAACGCATGCCGTTCGGGCTGAAAGGAGCCCCGGCTACGTTTCAGAGACTAATGAATTATGTCCTCACAGGCCTACAAGGCCTCGAATGCTTCGTCTACCTAGATGATATAGTCATCTACGGGAAGAACCTCGAGGACCATAATTCAAAGCTCCAACGGGTATTCGACCGGTTGAGGGAAAACAACCTCAAATTACAACCGGAGAAATGCCAGTTCCTAAAGAAGGAAGTAGTCTATCTGGGTCACGTATGCTCCGAGAAAGGAGCCCTCCCCGATCCCAGAAAGACAGAATGTGTCCAAAGTTTCCCAGCGCCACGAACAATCAGGCAGGTGCAATCATTCCTAGGCCTCGCCAATTACTATAGAAAATTTATCCCAGATTTTTCTAAAATAGTACGACCTCTAACGAATTTGCTAAGAAAGGGCGTGAAATTTTCTTGGACACCGAAATGCCAGGAAGCATTTCAAACGATAAAGCGTTCCCTAGTCTCCCCACCACTGCTGATCTATCCTGACTTCGACAAACCGTTCAACCTAACAACGGACGCCAGCAGTGAGGCACTCGGAGCAGTGCTCTCCCAAGGAGACGTAGGCAAGGATCAGCCCATAGCATATGCCAGTCGCACTCTAAATAAGGCAGAACGCAATTACTCCACTATCGAGAAAGAGTTGCTCGCCATAGTATGGGCTGTAAAAAATTTTAGATGCTACCTAATGGGTCGTAAATTCACGGTCTACACAGACCACAAACCCCTAAAGGGCGTTTTCAACGTTAAAGACCCGACCACGAGACTTGTAGGATTCCATCACAAACTGTCAGAATACGACTACAATATAGAATATAAACCGGGCAAATACAACACGAATGCTGACGCTCTCAGCCGAATTCCTCAAAGAGCAGAAGAGCCCAATACCTCCACGGTGGAAGCTCTAATTCACCAACCCGGTGAGACACCATCAATACTTCCAGAAAACGTGACTAACTCGTCCCCTACCGAAAGGCTAAAACAATGTAATGCGGTCACAAGGGCTCAGGCACAGAAGATGCAGGACAACGGTAAAGACCAACGCGTTCCAACCCCAAGAGCCCCCGATGTCGACGAAGGGCCCAACGATCTCGAAACCGAAATACCCCAACCTGCCGAGGCCTCCCAAAATAGCTCCATCGCGCTTCAAAAGAAAATTGAGGTAATAACAAGTCCCGAAGAAATCAACACAATACTGAAGGACTACCATGACTCCCCCTTCGGCGGACACCAAGGAATCGTCAAAACCTACAATCGAATTCGCCGAAAGTATTGGTGGAGACGAATGTTCCACGACATAAGTCGATATGTCCGGAAATGCAAAAAATGTCAAACCATGAAAGCTTCAAGGCAATTCAAAATGCCCATGGTTATAACGGACATTGCAGAAAAGCCGTTCGACAAGGTTTACTTGGACATCGTGGGTCCACTGGAAGAAACTATTTCAGGAAACAAGTATATCCTAACCTTTCAGGATAACCTGACCAAATTCGTCGACTGGTATGCCATGCCCAATGCAGAAGCCCAAACGGTAGCACAAATTTTCTTCGACGAAATCGTCACGCGCTACCGCATACCAAAACAAATAGTCACCGATCAAGGATCAAACTTCCTAAGTGACCTTTTTAAAGGCGTGTGTAGGCTCTTAAAGATTAAGAAACTTCAGACATCAGCCTACCACCCCCAGTCCAATGGTGCACTAAAACGGGCCCATAGACCCCTGATTGAATACTTACGCACTATAGTAGATGAAAGCCCAAACAGTTGGGACCAGTTTTTACGTACAGCAGCGTTCGTATACAACAATAGTGTGCACGAGGGAACCAAACTTACCCCAATGGACTGCCTATATGGGTTCACCGCCGACGTCCCATCCAATCTGAAACGTACCCCGGAGCCTCTGTACAATCACGAGAGCTATTACCACCAATTGAGGTACAAACTGCAAAAATCGTACGCAATGGCAAGGAAAAATTTACTCACAAGCAAGAATCGCTCCAAAGCGCATTATGATGGGAACGTACGTACACTCACCCTACACATAGGAGACAAGGTCCTCCTACGCAACGAGGCCCGAAAACATAAGTTATCCCAAGTCTGGATCGGGCCCTACACAGTAGTCGCTGTCCCAAGCGCGGTAAACACCACAATAAAAATAAATAAGAGATTAGTAACTGTCCATAACAACCGCTTGAAGCCGTTTTATGAAGACAAAACCCAGCTTTAAGGAAAAGCCAGTCCTGCCAATTATATCGTCTAAAGGTGCTTTACAGGGTAAAACAGCCGACTAGACGGATGGCATACGGACAACCTACACCTAACGATATAAAATTACGGAACACCAAAACTAATCTCCTATTTATTAATCTCATTACAGCGCAAAATGAGGACACTAATAGCATTACTACTGCTACACGCGACGCTAGCCGATCAAAATACAACCCCATATACATTCACACCAATCAACGCGACTGGGGTAATCTACGAAAACCTCGGAGAGTTATGGCTATATCACGACGAGTGGAACATCATCAGCGAAGTCGACCTCCACGAACTGGAGACCCAAACAGATTTAGTAGAACAAGCGGAACGGGCCGCCAAACAATTATGCAACGAGACTATACTACCATTATGCGGAGCCCAACAGGCACAAATCCACTCGATATTAGAGCATATCAGAAAACGCACCGGCATCATACAAGAAATAGTACCGAAACATAGAACAACGAGGTCCATATTCGATGGTATCGGACACGCCCTACACTACCTGATTGGTACCATGGACGTAAACAACGAGCAGGAGATATATAGTCGAGTAGCAGAACTGGAGTCGAACCAAAAGGCCCTCGCGGACTTAGAAAAAATGCAAATAATGATAGTCAACAATACACTCCGAGAGATCCAAGCACCACTGACAACCCTCCTAGATCGACAACATAGGATCAGTGCCCAGATACAAGCCCTGAATAACGCAATAGAAGGCAGTCTAACGAACCAGCTACGCCAGGGACTAGTAACTAACCTCTTATTCCAGTTAGTGGAGATCGAATCCAGGCAAAGGACCTTGCTGGATATAATATTAACCAGCCAAAACAACAGGATCCACCCACTACTAATATCTCCAAACTCCCTGAACAAAGCATATCGTCAGACTCACCCCGAATGCGAAAATTGCCTACCGATTCTCCAACAGACGACAATGGTCCGGACCCATATAATCAAAGACAAATTAATGGTAAAGATAACGCTACCCATTTTTAACATGCCTAGGATGTCATACTACCAAATAAGATGCTTCCCAACAATCTCAAAAACCGGACACGCAGTAATACCGGCTATCAACTATTCACACGTAGCATCCGAGTTCAAGTCGCAGCAATTCGCGTTATTCACATCAGCAGACGTCAAAGACTTCCTAAAAATTTCAGGGGACCCAAAGGTTCATACATACGTAGGGCGTCTTAAAGTACCACTCATATGTATACTACCCTGATACTCAAGAATGTGCAATTAAGCTATTATATGAACCAACAGAAGAAATAACACAATGCCCCATGAAAATCCAAGACCCACCGACAAATATCCTGCTAAGCCTGGCAAAACCTAATACATGGTTGTACGCCCTAAGTAACCCAGTATCATTCCGCATTACATGCAATAGAATGACACACACACTTAAAATAGCCAAGCAGGGGATACTGACGATAAACGAACCATGTCACGTAAGAGTAAGAGACAAAACGTTGCTGTACACGAACAAGGCGAGGGATCCACAACACTTAAGCCAACGATCATATTTCCCAGACATAGGACTAACGAACATTAGCCTAGAAATACCAAAAACACATACGGAAACTGACACTGGCGACATTAAATTGATAACTGGAAATGATGCCAATAAAGTGCTACAAGAAGGTACCAAATCCCTTGAAACCATCAGCGCCAAACTAGACCAAATGACGCAAAAGCACACACGTATGATATCAACTACATCCCTCTCAGTAAGCGGCATAGCCACACTAACTATCTTGGGGTACATACTCTACCAAATCATCCCCTGGCTAAGGAAAAGGGCCAGGACCCAAAACGCTCAAATACAAGACACCCCAGAAAACAACACACCGGTGTATGCAGAAGTGCAGGGAAACACAGAAGGGAAGAAATCGGGAGCAATACCGAAACCACTCAACCGGGCCCAGACCCTACCCAGGAGCGCCTCCCACCAACTAGTTTAAGCAGCCCCTACAATTAGTCAAAACCAATAACAATGAAAAATAAAGGGAATAAAAATAAGTAAAACAAGTCTTTAATATCAACACTAACCCTCTGAAGTAATTTTCTATCTGTACCTAAAGTTATTTAGTGTCGCAAGAACAGGCTCTACTAGAAACCTTGTATAAACAACTTCATCTACCGGCTGATGGCATTTTAATTTCAGTGCCAAGTGCTGAAGCACGTTATAAAACATAGTCATAAACACACAGTAATGCCACTCATATTATAGAATAAGCAAGATTAGCTACCCCCCCCCCCCCTTTAACGGCTCTACAACCCCATAAAATTGCAGGACGTTTGGATGCACAGGCGGGGACCAGTAAGACCATCGTCTTATCTCGCAAAAGTTAAATGTTGTGGCTAAGAGATTTCATTCAGGGATATCTCATCACCCCCGAATGAGTCCAAAACCTACAAAATAAATAGACTTCTTTCAGGGATATCTCATCACCCCCGAATGAGTCCAAAACCTACAAAATAAATAGACTTCTTTCAGGGGTAACTCATCACCCCCGAATAATAAATTCGGAACCTAAAAAAATAAGGAAACTCCATTCGGGAATATCTAATCACCCCCGAACGAACCAAAAACCTGCAAAAAGAACAAACAACAACACCAACAAACTGTCAAAAAAAAATTTTCGCCAAGGGGTATCTAATCACCCCCGAACGAACCAAAAACCTGCAAAAAGAACAAACAACACCAACAAACTGTCAAAAAAAACCGAAACCAAAGAGAAAAATAAAAAAGAACACAAATTCAAAGAAAAGACTTATTTTAATCAAGCAGAAAAACGGTTATAAATTCCTTCCGCACTTTTACACTTTTTCTCACTCTAGGGCAGTGACGAAAGAGGAGACGCTTGCACGCCCCCCGTCATCAACCTGCCCTACGCTGGACACATCGGCGTCTGGAGTAGCTTCCTGGATAGGGTCCTCTTCTCCAACCAAAAGGGAAGAACCACGTCCTGCGAGGATAATCTCCATACGACCGAGAGCGCCCACCGCGAACTCCTCCGTCCCCTCTGGACGGGACAATCCTGTACACGAAGGTTCGCCGAACGGCAGCGGAAACAAGGCCTGAGACAACCTCCGCTGGTGGAAGAGCCTTGACCATCAGCACTTAACAGGAGCATCCGAATCGATTGAACCGTGGCCATCAGGTCCCTGACCAGCTGAACCGCCTCATCAACAACCTCCCTCAAGCGTTCAAAACTGAAAATAAAGTATAATAATAATAATAATTAAAAACTAAACCACAAATAAAAATATATAAGAGTACTTACTCCATAAGTAATCTCGCCAAAAATCCAAACGAAAATGAGTGATAGTGATGATCACCCAACGCAATAGTACCTAGGAGACACCTATAAAAAATACAAGATCAGCAAAAAACATGAACAAACAAAAAAAAAAGGAAAAGGTACTCACCAAAGGAACCCTAGGGGGGAAACAAAACACCAAAAGAAAAATTTTTTTTTTCTCTCTTCTTTTCTCTCGCGACAAACCAAAACGTTTCTGCCACTTGCCTCAAAACAAAAGTCGACATAGAAAACCCCAAGCACCGCGCAAAAATAATAGACAATATAGCAAGCATGAAAACAAAAACAATTCTCTCCCTCGCCCAAAAACAAACAAAAACAGAACAAACCGAACACACAAAAATATTTTTTTTTCTTCCTCCAACCCCACAACTAACGCCGATAAGAGAATCGCCCACTCAACTTCGTATCACGACGATTCTCTTGTTCCGGGGGGGAAGGAATGTTGTGTATACAAAAATGCACGGGGCCGGTAAATGACCCGTGCAGAACATTAAAATATAAAAGGTTCCAAGTGCAACCCGAAACCGCCAAGAAATTGGCAGAGGAAAACTTCGCGCAATTTGCCTTGCGAAATAAATAAAAATAAATTGCGCAAGATCGGGGCACTTGGAGAAAAGCCGACGGGTGCGTTTTTCCGGCCGGTGCCCTCAACCTTGGGTGAAAGACCAGCAACGGACATTTGCCCCAAGGTTGATAGCCCGGAAGAAATCCGCAACGGTGGATTTTCTGGAAAAAACCTTTCCAACCTGAGATCGATTTTTTTTGATCGATCGCGAGTGTTCTAACCATCACCACCAGCGGGGAGTGTTTTCAAAAAAAGCAGTAGTATATTGACTTTCACAAGTTACGGGCGTAGCGGAGTTTGTTTTCAAAAAAAAAAGGAGTTATCGAAGACACGGTGGTAGTTAACGCGTTCGGTTGAAGTGAACGCGTTCGGTTGTAATTAAAATTTATTGACTTTGATAGTATACATTTATAAATACTAGAGTAACTTCCGTAAAAGAGTGTTGTAATTAAAATTATTATTATTGATTTTTATAGTATAAATTTATAAATACTAGAGTAACTTGCGTAAAAGAGTGTGGTAATTAAAATTATTATTATTGATTATGATAGTATAAATTAACGATATACTAAAGTGACTATCGTAAAAGAGTGTTGTAATAAAAATTATTATTGGATTATTATTGATTATCATAGTTTAAACTTATAAATTAACGATATACTAGAGTGACTTTCGATATACTAGAGTGTTGTAATTAAAATTATTATTAATTTTTACAGTTGAGATCTATAAATTAAAGACACACTAGAGCGCTCGAGACTTTCGCAAAAGAGTGTGGTAAATAAAAATTATTGCTAATTATTTTATTGTAAATTTGTAAATTAAAGATAAGTGAGTGATTTTCTTAATAGAATATTGTAGTTGATTACTATACCAACCGGTTTTTGTAAAGTTAGATTTGTATCTTAAAACTATACCGGATGGACTTTGTGTAAATCTGACTGTTGGACAAAAGAATTATTAAAGTGATTTTAACCAAGTAAATACCCTTAGTAAAATTACTTGTACATAAAAATAAAGTTGGAACTCCCCGCGAAGGAAGATCCCGCGGAAACGAGTGTAAGTACGCAAACATTCTTACTATAGTTAATATTGGAATTGGTCAGAAAAAATACATAACACAAATAACAAAATGTGAAACTATTAGGGATCTGACATTTTGATCGAGACAATAAAAACCATCCATTGACTTGGCATTTTTCGAGATATGAATTGTCATACACAGATGAAGTGTCTCAATGAACCGCTTATTTTCTGTATTTTGGATAGCTGGGACTGGGTGCGCCTCGTTGCACCCAACGTTTAAACATTTTAAATCAATCCAAACCTTCAAAATTCAACTCTTCTTAACCATTAACGTAAAACCAACTATTCCTATAAAAGTTGGAGTCATTAGATTACATTTATTTGAACTATGACCAAAATTGCTTGTGTATTCTGTTAAAACCATGAACGTTAAAAGATTTAAAATTAATGCAAATAGCAGCATCCAGCACTCGAAATTCGAGGGCCATTTTCTATAGCTTTTTTAATTTAAATCTAGAAGTCTGAAATAACAAAATTTTTCCAGATCAATAAAACTAAATTGAAAAATGAAACAAATTTTTTATAGTTGGAAAAAGCAATGCCAAAAAACCAACTTTTATTATCTCTTAATGTCACATATTGCAAAATTGCGTTCATATATTCGAATTAAATGTAACAGATGCCATACGTTTCATAGGGAATTAATTGTACAATTATTTTCTAATGTTTAGCGTTCTTTTGTGCCGTGTTTAAATAAAATTGCGATTCTGAACTTCTTTGAGCTCAGGGCTACACGGTGAAACAGTTTTCAATATTGTTGGAAAGTTTAAACTCTGTAAAATAGTGCCACAAAATAAGTGCTTGCCGTTTAATTATATGATCTTCAAAATTAAATTCTTCATAACCAATAACGAAAAACCAAGTATTCCTATAAACGTTCGAGACATTAGATTCAAAATACATTTATTTGAGGTGTGACCAAAATTACCTATATGTGTTTTATTAAACCCATGAACATTAAAACATTTAAAATAAATCTGCAATTGCTTGGCCCCTGGGTTCTCATCTGCAATGTCACTGACTCAGGTTTTATTTGTATACCCAGATGCCAGCCTCTTCCCGTATTGCAGATCCTAGACTTATACCTAAAAATTCAGAAGTGATGGGTTTCTTTCCTTCTTATCCATTATACATAAATCATCCCACATTTCCGTTTCGCCATACCACCTTCCCAAAAAACCCTGTTGACCAGCTCTGAACCGATTACTTTGAGAGTTTCAGAATACACTATATTCAATGTTTTTCCATTTGTAGCTAGAATGTCAAGATTTTCCGATTTTCCAACTCTTGAACGCCCTACATACAGCTAAAGCGCGTCGTAAAAGTCGCAGGAATGGTCGAAGTCGTCAAGCCACCTCTGGTGATGGTGTCACCTTGAGTTCCTCGCCTCGCGTTCTAGTGACAGAGTCGACCTCTAAGACGGCCTCGATATCACCCTCTTCGCCTCCAATAGTGAGTGATCCCCCGGTCACTGAAGCTGCTGATCCTCTGGGACCTTGTATCCCTCTGGTTACTGTCCCGAGGCCTTTAGATATCTTCATCTCGCGTTTCTCTCCTGAAACTAAGGTAGAGACTATCCTCGAATACTTAAGAATGAAATCTATATACCCTGGAACGCTTTTGTGCAGAAGTCAGCAAGGCTTCCAAGCCTGTTGCTTCTTTCGTTTTGTCTGCACCGCCTGACATTGCCGAGACTATCTTGGACCCTGGTTTCTGGCCTGCAGGTGCCCTTACCAAGCTTTTTGTCCCGCGTACCCGTACTCGAACCCATCATGCAAACGCTTCCACTCCGAACGCTCCGCTGATGCCAAAAAACTCGAGACGCTTTCCCTCTACTACCAGAACGTAAGGGGGACCAGGTCTAAAACTAACTACATCCTTCAGGCAACGGCGGCTAGTGGGTTCGATGTCATAGCATTCACTGAAACCTGGCTCCATGAAGGCATTCTTAATGCTGAACTCTTCGATTCCTCCTATCAAGGAAGCTCGGGGGGGGGGGGGGGTGGCGTACTTCTTGCTTGCAGCAGCCATCTTAATTGTAACCCAATTTCGCTTCCTAGTTTCTCCAACCACCTTGACGTTGAGGTTGTCGCTCTCAAAATTTCCTTTTCTAAATCTAATCTCTTCCTGCTGTGCTGCTATATCCCACCAGATATGATAAGCACACTTGACGATGGAGGTAAGAACCTTTATGATATTCTCATCTCTTGTGTTGATCATATCCAGTGTATGATGGACACCGGCGATGAACTACTACTTCTAGGCGATTTCAACTTACCCAATATTCAATGGGTATATGTCGAAGATGACGATAACTACCTCCCTGAAGGGAACTTTAATCTTAAAGAGTCCTGTTTTCTCAATTCCCTATTCTCACTCGGCTTGAACCAAATGAGTGGGGTGACTAATATGCTGGGGAGGCAGTTGGATCTTGTATTTTTTACGGACTCAGTCAACATGACTATTGAACCCAGTCCAATAGTCATATCGTCTGTTGTAATTGTCAACCTCCTCTGTTGCTCAATTACTGCTTCAATTCTGAGAATAATCCTTGTCGGGAGGTGGTATCCCATGCCTTTAACTTCAAAAAGGCTAATTTTAGTGAGCTGTCATCTAAGCTTGCCTTGATTAATTTCAACAGTTTATTTTCTGCAAATGATTTGGATGACGACGTGGAACGATTTTATGGCGTACTATACGAAGCCCTGATTTCTTGTGTACCTTATGAGCCTCAAAAATTACCCAGTTCATCTCTACCTTGGTTCAATAATGAGCTCAAACATTTGAAAAATCAGAAGAACAGACTCTGGAAAACCTATTTAAAGAGAAAGGATATTCCGAGTCTTTTGCTTCTTCAATGAATCAAGAGAGTCAATCCACATTTATAACCATAGAGGACTTGATGAAAACCAGGAGCACTTTTTAGTTCGGTATTTATATTTATTTATCAACTTTTTAACACGAATCACTTATATTCTTGTACTTAGATATTGGTACTTATTTTAACAAATTTTGATTCTGATTATTAATTCTTTATGATCAGGGGTTATCGCTTTATCGAGTATGTATATCGTAATTTTTAATCGGAAACGACTGACTTTTCATATTTTTTTCTATCTTTTATTATTTTTCTAATTGCCTACTTCTATATTTTTCTACCTGCTTTTTTTACAACAACAGGTAGTAAAGTATTGAAGTATTTAGGGAGTACGGCAAAGTTTGGTGTCCCTACATACTCCCCTCCCAGCGTAGCGACTACTGTAATGTTTCCTACTGGTTCGGCTCGCCTTCATCGTTGTGGTCACAAGCCAGCGCTGGTTTTAGCCTATCGATTGATATCGATTTGTTTGTGCCATTCAAATTGACGATGAATTGTTTGTGTAATCTTTTGATTACTGGGTATGGCCCTTCATATGGGGGTTCGAACGGTCTCCGTACCCGATCTACTCGGACGAAAACGTAATCTGAGTCTTCTAGAGCCTTAGGAGTGTATACATCCTTTTGACTTGTTTGTCGAGGATGAACTGCTTTAAGGTTCTGCATATGTGAACGAAGACCAGTGAGAAAATCTGAGTTATCTATTGGATTTTTATCCGTCGGGATGGAAATTGAATTTGGTAATCTCAGATTCTGACCATAGACTAGTTCTGCTGGTGAGCATTGTAAGTCGCTTTTGATTGCCGTACGAATGTCTAGCATGACAAAGGGCAAATCTTCACTCAAATGAGTAGTGTTGTTCCTTGCCATTAAGGCGGCTTTCAGCTGCCGGTGAAACCTTTCGACCATCCCATTTGCTTGCGGATGGTAGGCGGTTGTCCTTATTCGGTTTGTGCCGAGCAGTCTGGCAACTTCATTGAACAGCTTCGATTCGAATTGCGTACCTTGATCTGTTGTGATTTCCAGAGGTGCGCCGAAACGTGGAACATATTCCGTGACAAAATGCTTTGCCACAGTTGAAGCTGAAATATCCCTCATTGGGTAAGCTTTAGGCCATCTAGTGAATCGCTCTACTATTGTAAGGATGTATGAATATCCCCGAGATGGCGGCAATGGTCCCACTATCCATATGGATATGATCGAATCGTTGATTCGGAAGATTGAAAGCTTCATGCGGAGATTTGGTGTGTCTCGACACTTTCGATTTTTGGCAATCAAGGCAAGAACGAGACCAATTATTGCAGTCTTTGTTTATTGCCGGCCAGAAGTATCTACTTGAAACCGCTCGTCGCGTAGCACGAATACCTGGATGCGACAAGTTATGTTCCGAACTGAACGCGAACTTGCGTAATTCGGCTGGTATGTAAGGGCGCGGGATACCTGTACTAACTTCACACCATACCTGCTGTTTTGTAAATGGTATTGGTGTGAGCATTAGTTTTACTTTAGAGCAGTGATGGGCAAACCTACACAGCTAAAGAAATGCATTTGTGTAAAAGTTATCAAAAGTTTTCTAAAGCTTTACACTGACTAGACAGTGTATTCTTTCATATGAGTACAAAATCTGATACGTTCCCACTCGCATGAAGTCTTAATTAAGACTGATAAGCTTTTTCTTGCATATTCGGGTCATATGACTTCGTATACATATTCAAAGCTCATTCAAAGCTCTAAAGCTCATTTGCTCGCGAGCATAGGAATGCCCATCACTGCTTTAGAGCCTTTGCTGGGGAATTTTTGGAGGTTTTGTAACTCTTTGTCATCTTTTTGACGCTGAGCTAATGTAGGCAAGTCCAAGGTGACAGAGTCGACATTGTCGGTCATGAGTGAGTGGGACAAAAAGTCTGCGACAATGTTTTGTTTACCAGATACATGACGGATGTCTGAGGTAAATTGAGAAATCAGGTCTAAATGTCTGGTCTGTCGTGGGGATCGCTCGGTCTTAGTATGAAGGGCGCGCACTAATGGTTTGTGGTCCGAATAGACCACGAAGCTGCGTCCTTCGACGAAATAACGGAAATGCTTGATAGCTGCATAGATGGCAAGTAATTCGCGATCGAATGCAGAATATTTTTGCTCCGCTGGTGACAACGTTTTTGAATAAAAAGCTAGAGGTTGCCACTGCTGACCGTTAAATTGTTCCAGTACACCTCCGATCGCATAATCGGAGGCGTTAGTGGTTAAACTATACCTGGCATTCTCAAGTGGATGATTCAGCGAAGTTGCATCTGCCATTGCTTTCTTAATCTTGAGAAATGCATCTTCGCATGCTTTAGGCCAAGGAAATCCTTTGTCTTTCATGGCCCGAGTGCAGTTGAAAAGATATCTCACATACTCGTTTATTGCCACTGACATTTCAGCTAAGTTAGGGCTAAATCGGTGATAAAAATTCACCATACCTAAAAATTTCTGAATTTGCTTGACAGAATTCGGTGTTGCGAGATCAACAATAGCCCTAACCCGATCCGCTGATGGTAGTATTCCATCTTTAGTGATATGGTGGCTAAGGAAGTTGATCTCCGTTACCCCGAAAATGCATTTTTCTAATTTAATTGTCAAGCCAAAGTTATCTAGGCGTTCAAAGAGCTGATTCAGATGAGTCTGATGTTCCACCTCTGTTTTACTTGCGATGAGAATATCATCTAAGTAGACAAAGACGAAGTCCAGATCTCTCGTGACTTCATTTATAACCTTTGAAAGGTTTGGGCAGCATTACGTAGTCCGAATGGCATACGCGTAAACTCGTATAAACCAAACGGCGTAATTATCGCAGTCTTACTAACATCTTCTGGAGCGACTGGTATCTGGTGATAAGCACGTACCAGATCCAGCTTCGAGAAGATTGTGCATCCGTGTAAATTCACGGAAAAAGTTTGTATGTGCGGGATAGGATACCTATCCGGCACCGTGACTGCATTAAGTCGACGATAGTCGCCGCATGGTCTCCAATCATGTGAATCCCGTTTAGGGACCAGATGAAGTGGAGATGCTGCGGGCGACGACGATGGCCGACAAATACCCATTTGAACCATATGTTCATATTCCATTTTTGCTACCTTAAGCTTCTCCGGATGAAGTCGCCTAGTAGTAACGAATGGTAATTGCCCATTAATAACAATGTGATGTTGCACATTGTGTTTAACTGGAAGGTTGAAGTTAGGAGGTTTTAAGGGAAGTACCCTTCGTTAACAGCTCTTTATAAACACTAATCAATTCGTATTGTTTGGACTCGGGTTGATAGTCAACCGTGGAACACACATTAATCCTAAAATTGGTGTTCGAGTCCACTAAATGTCGATATTTAAAATCGACAGACAGCTCAAACTTCGTTAAGAAGTCGGCTCCGAGTATGGCCTTTGAAATTTCGGCTATAATAAAGTTATGAACAAATCGTCGGCGTAGACCGAGATGCAGTTCTAATAACTTGGTGCAAAAAATGCGGATTACCGTTCCGTTGGCCGCGCGCAAAAGAAGATTAGGACACCCATTGTGTCCCGGAAATGATATAGTTGGAACCAGCGAAACGTCTGCGCCGGAATCGATTAAAAAATCAATCCGGTTGTTTGAATCGCGGACGAAGAGCCGATGTGAGCGTCGCGATATATGCTCACTCGACGTTGGTGCGATCCCCCGACCGCTTAGTTCTTTTGTTTAAGGTTTGATTTCTTTTTATATTCACAAGGGGATTTGCATTTAGTAGCCCTATCCCCATGTGTTTTATGGTACCAACAAATCGTTTCTCCTCGATTGTTGGTACGAGTGGGTGATTTGGCAAAAGTTACCCTTTTCCCACTTTCAGACCTGTCTCTCCGACCTGGTGAACGACTACGACCACGTTGCGCACTTGCTCTTGATTCCCGTCGTAAACTCAAGACAAGTCGCTTCAAGTCGTCCATCTCTCTTTGCAGCGACTCCATGGTCGCCTGTTCTCGTGGTCTTGACTCACGTGGTCGTTCGGGAGAACTTCCCACACGTTGTCCGCTTGCTTTACTTGGTCTTCAAAGGGTTTGTCCCTGACCCCAGCTAGAGTGACTTGAATAGCCTGTGGAAGCCTGCGTTCCCACAGCCTTGCCACCAGGTCCGCCGACATCGCCGCACTAGATCCTGCCAGTGCTTGTAGAGATCGGGGGAACTCTGAAGGTTTCCTGTCCCCAGGTTCCTGGTTCGACAAGAGTTGCTCCAAGCGCTTGGCTTCAGATAAGCCATATTTCTCTAGGAGAACACTCTTCACGTCGGCCCATTTTGCATCCTTTCCTAGATTTAGGATGTGCATGACCGACCTCACCGCATCTTTTGGTAATGCTGGTATGGCGTGCAGCAACTTTGTTGAATCCGCCCTTATACCTGCCATACCGAACTGCGCCTCCGTTTGGCAAAACCATGCTGCTGGGTCATCCGACCAGAAACTGGACAGGGTAATGTTTTTTACGGACACCGCGCTAGTCTCGGACCCCTCTACCATATCGGCGTCCAAATTCAGCCCGAGAAGATCATCAACCGTCATATCTTTGTCGTTCATGTTTTGACTTTTTAAAATAAAAAACCAAAACAGCAAGGGTATAACAAGAAAAATAATTAACACAATTAACAGCTGAAATAGTAGAAGCGAATTACCCCTTTTCGCATTACACTTTTTAATTATAAATCAAACAAACTTACTCTACTTTTGAAACACAGAAAATGTTATATAATAAATATTTTAAACTATTTTATATTTTATTATTTTAATAATCAATAGCCACTCCTTTCCTCCGTCCGATTGGGTTGTTATTCTCTAGCTCTACCAATTGGTCCGCTGCTTTCTTCTTTTTTTATAATTTTTTTTAAACAATATCTAAATCTAAACTTATCTTTTCAATTCTTCTTATATGTTTTTACTTCCTCCGTCGTCGGGGTCACCAATTTTGCTTCTTCAATCAATCAAGAGTCAATCCACATTTATAACCATAGAGGGCTTGATGAAAACCAGAAGCACTTTTTAGTTCGGTATTTATATTTATTTATCAACTTTTTAACACGAATCACTTATATTCTTGTACTTAGATATTGGTACTTATTTTAACAAATTTTGATTCTGATTATTAATTCTTTATGATCAGGGGTTATCGGTTTATCGAGTATATCGTAATTTTTAATCGGAAACGACTGACTTTTCATATTTTTTCTATCTTTTATTATTTTTCTAATTGTCTACTTCTATATTTTTCTACCTGCTTTTTTTACAACAACAGGTAGTAAAGTATTGAAGTATTTAGGGAGTACGGCAAAGTTCGGTGTCCCTACAAGTCTCAATTTATTTATAAATTGTTACAACCGATTTCGCTCTCTTTCTTCTGCTCTGTATCGTGAATATCTTAGCTGTATGAGCGATAAAGTGTTCACTGACCCTAGAAATTTCTTTAAATTCGTCAACTCTAAGAAAAAGGTTGATAACTACACTAATACCATGCAGCACACTAACTTGTCTAGTAGTGAGTCGCCTGCGATTTGCAACATGTTTGCCTCATTCTTTCGTCAATCTTTCTCACCTTCTGACTTTCAGCCTAACGACAATAATTTCCGCCACATGTTTACTAACCGTGAGGCTAATATTTTACCTCTCTCAATTACCAGTGCTGATATTGTCAAACATATAAACGAACTCCCATTTGACTTCACCTCTGGCCCCGATGGTATTCCTCCTGCTGTCCTTAAGTCCTGTGCAGAGGTTCTCCAGTCTCCTTTTGAAAATCCTCTTTCATAAATCCCTTGGCAAAGGGTACTTCCCTACTCTTTGGAAGAATTCGTTCATAATCCCTATTCACAAGAGTGGTAGCAAGAACGAAATATCGAATTATAGACCAGTTGCAAAGTTGTCTGTCATTCCGAAACTCTTTGAATCGATTATCTATTCTGCAATCGTGCCTATATGCAAGAGGTTGGTATCAACAAACCAACATGGCTTTCTTGCAGCCCGTTCCACTACCACCAATCTTCTTGAGTTCACTTCTCATGCCGTCGAGGGCTTCGTTTCCGGTTGCAAGACTGATTGCGTTTACACTGATTTTAGTAAGGCATTTGACAAGCTCTCCCACTCCATCATACTTCTTAAATTGAGGATGTTAGGCTTTCCACGAGCCCTTCTAGCATGGTTCCAGTCTTACTTAGCTGACAGGACCTACCAAGTTCTTTTTCGTGGATCCAAATCGGTAACCATTGAAGCGTCTTCCGGTGTCCCTCAAGGAAGTCATCTTGGTCCCCTGCTCTTTATTCTATCAATTGATGACATTGTTCCCTTGCTAAGACACTGTAGAATCTTGATTTACGCTGATGACATCAAATTGTATCGCCACATAAAGAGTATCGAGGATTGCAAACTTTTGCAAGCTGACCTTGACACCTTTTACTCTTGGTGTGAACAACAACCTGGTTCTCAATATTAGTAAATGTGAAACCATGACTTTCGGGAGAGGTCGTAGTCCTATAATTTTTAACTACACCTTTTCTAACGTGAGTGTCCCTCGTGTTCATTTTGTTAAAGATCTCGGGATTAGATTTGATAGTAAACTCGATTTTTCTGCTCACATTAACTATATTGCTTCCAAAGGTAGTTTAGTCCTGGGTTTTATAAAAAGGTGGTCTAAAGAATTCAATAACCCCTTGATTACTAAAGACCTCTATATCTCTCTTGTCAGACCATTACTCGAGTATGGGTCCCAGGTTTGGTCTCCTCACTACTCTTCGCACGTTGGAAGAATTGAGTCAGTTCAAAGGAGGTTCGTTCGATTAGCACTGAGTCATCTTCCTTGGGATAACCCATTAGTTCTTCCACCATATGTATCCCGACTTAAGTTACTCAACTTAAGCTCTCTTTGCAGGCGTCGTGAGGTGGCCGATGTTGTATTTGTTCATCAGCTCCTTAATGGAAAGGTTGACTCAGGTTTTCTGAGTCGCCGTGCTTCGTTTAGAGAGAGTGGATACAATTTGAGAGGGCCACCTCTCTTACACACCAACTCCTCTAACACGAATTACGGCAGATTCGAGCCTGTTAATCGCATGTTCATTAATGTGAATAAAAATATTTGTACAGCAAACAGCTATCTGAAATTTGCCAATTAGAAATTAAATTTAAACACTGTACGATTTTAATTTTGCTTATTTATTCACTCTAAAGATTAATGTTTCACAATTCCCTTCATAAAATTTCCTTCACCAAACAATTACGTTTAATTTATTTATTTTTTTTATATACAAATTCATTTGCTTAAAACTAATTCTTAAAAAAAATTCCTTTTTAATTCGACACGATTTAAATAAAAAAAAGATGCAACACTAGTGCATTTCGTTCAAATTGCCTCTTTCGAGCATTACCTTGAACTGATGACACTAGGACGTATTACCGAAATTTAGGATGATCTCTCAAAATTTCAAATATAAAAATACTACCGACGGTTTGCGCAGCCTGCGTTTTCTAATAGAAATGGCGAAATTTCGATGTAAAAGCTCCACTTTTATAGGTTTGCTTCCGAGAGCTTAAATCAGGATGTTTTCCATTAAAATTGAAATTTCCCTTGCGTCCATGTTAGAAATTCATTATTGTTCTCGCTCTGGTTTTCTCCTTTCTCTTTCCCACTAATGGTGAATATTTTCGAAGTTTTAAACTAATTTTATAGCTTTTTTTACAAAACGTCGCATTTTTTAGACGTTTTTTTAGTATTCGCCAGTACTAAATTTCTCTAGCAGCATGGTCAGCTGATGAATGTCAGTGCTCAGAGCGCTAGATTCGTTGGTTCACACCTGCGCCCTTTATCGCGTATTTCGCCGCTTGTTACAAAGTTCATACAGGTATACCGCCGTGTTCGCCTTAGTACACCTCTCGGGAAGTTCGCGAATGTCGAATGTAACTTTGTGTTTTCGTTTTTTTTGTCGCCAAAAAATATCCGCGAAGTGAAAGTGAGGTTACAGGTCTGTGTTTGTGGACTCTTTATTATTATTTCCTGTTGTCTTGTTTTTTATAATTATGTCCCTTATTTTCCGTTTTGTGTTATATTTACGTGTAAGTTAAGTTACAAGTTTAATGTTGAATGGTTTCATGTCGTACCTTTGGAACCTTTTTAGCATACAAACTTCGGACAGTGCAATTTGTTTCGTCAGGATTCCTCTGGTGAAGAAACCCTGCACTCATATTGTTGTTTTCGGGTTTGTCAACAATAAGACGTGCTATGGAATAGTGATCCCTTGTGAAAAATTCAATTCATAATTCATACTTCATGGTAAATAATCACATTCATTCCAATTTTTGTTTAATTTCCTTTTATTTCAGATTGCTAACGTGATTTCAAATGGACAAGTATGGATAAGTATTCTTAACATTATGTGTATTTAATTTTTAATTCATTTTTTTATTTTTAGGTTTCAAGTTATGTTTTTATGTTGTTCTCAACATTCTCCCGGCCGTTGAACATTTATGTTCAACATATTCTTTACCTTCTGCAAACGCTGTACTACTCCTCGTTTGTGGTAGTGGGAAAATAATAACGTGTTATCAGCTCTAACTCGTAGTCGCACTTGGTAGCGGTCTGGTAAGTTGATAGTCTTCTCGTGATTTTTCCGCTTCCTTATCTCTTGAAAGTTGATTCTTTTTAGGACTTCCTTTGGCATGTAGATTCTAATTCCTTCTCTGGTGATAAAGGCTTGGAAACTATTTTCGATTCTAAGTTCTAACTCCTTTATCGAGGTTGTTAGACGTAAACGCTCTAGATCAGTTAACGTTGATCCATTAATCATGGCAGGCTGAGTCAAACGTGGTTTGGTATGCGTGGTATCTTCTAATGGTCCTATTCTGGAACGAAGACCTTTACTGGTGTTACTTGAGGATGATGATAATGGAACCTCGGGAACTGATGGTAGTGGGGCCTCGGGAACTACTTCATGGGTCATCTCGTCTTCACGAATTGGACTGGACACAGGTGAGAAGTATATGTCTTCTAAGAGGGTGATTACTCCATCTTCTCCATAATGTTCCATCTGCAATGGAAATTATTAAAGGACTTGTTTGGATTTTAGGGACAACACAAGGACATAGATGACACAGACACGAATACACCTATCTTAAACACAGTTGGTTGTTGTTTCGGGAATCGAAGAGTCGATTGGAAGTCGAGTCAGTTTGGAGACTGGTCTCTTAAAGGAATTGTTTTGAGTCCTTACTTGGACAACTCTGATTAGTCCGTCTTGGCCTGGATACACCTGTTCAATTTTACCGAGTGGCCAACATGTTGGAGGTGAGTTCTCGCTTTTTAGTAAAACAATATCTCCAATCTGTATGTTCCTTTGTGGTTTGAACCATTTGGGTCTGTTTTGCAGTTGGTGGAGATAATCTCTTGACCACCTTTTCCAGAAATGTCTGACTCGTTGTTGCAAGTGTCTCCATCTTTGTAAAGGCGGTATTTTATCGTCGGTGCAATCTGGTTCTGGTACAGCGTTTAAAGCATCTCCAATTAAAAAATGTCCAGGCGTTAATATAAACACATCACTGGGATCATTGCTGATATATGAGAGTGGCCGTGAATTTAAACAACATTCTATTTGTGCTAAGATTGTTGAAAACTCCTCAAAGGTACAAATGGCATTCCCTAGGCTTCTTCGTAAGTGATTCTTTATGGATTTCACTCCAGCCTCCCAAAGCCCGCCAAAGTGTGGTGCAGCAGGTGGATTGAAGTGCCACTGTATTGATTTGGATGCCAAGTATTGAGCAGCTATTGGTGTTGATTTTGAAATCGCTTCTTGTAGATCTTTATCTAGCAGCCTTTTACCTCCAATGAAATTCGTTCCACAATCAGAAAAGATGTCAGTGCACAGGCCTCTTCTTGAAACAAATCTTTTCAGAGCGGCGAGAAAGGCTTCTGAAGCTAACGATGATACTGCTTCAATATGGACTGCCTTTGTGACCATACAGATAAAAATACAAAAATATGCCTTCAACTGTTTTGCCTTGCGACAGTGTGATGTCTTTATGATGATTGGTCCTGCATAGTCAATTCCTACTCGACTGAAAGGCTTGCTTATATTTACCCGCTCATCAGGCAAGTTGCCCATTAATTGCGTAATTGTTTGTTTTCGATGACGTGCACAAGTAACGCATTTGTGGATTTGGCTCGTAATTGTGCGCCGTGCGTCTAATATCCAATAATTATTACGACTAGTGGCCAGTACTAGTGCAAGTCCTCCATGCATTGTTTCTAGGTGAATTTTGTTGATTATGAGGCGTGTGATGTGGTGATCCTTTGGTAATATGATAGGATGCTTCTTGTTGAAAGTAATGTTAGCCCTTTGCAAACGGCCTCCGACTCTGATTATCCCTTGATCGTCCATAAAAGGGTTGAGTTGTAAGAGCTTGCTTTTATTATGAATTAGAGTTTTATTGGACAAATTATTGTATTCATCTTTAAAACTGCTTTGTTGCACTAGACGAAAGACAACGTTCTCGGCTTGTTTTACGTAACTAATATTGAGTTGTCTTACCGATGATCTCCGACAATTCTGAATAAAGCGGAGCATGTTGGCAAGTATTCGACTGAGCCGTGTAAAGGATGAATACTTCAGTAATATATCATCTTTAACAGTGATGTTGAAAGTTTGACTTGCAGGTTTCTTAGCTTCTAAATCGGTCCGATCTGATATCTTTTGACATATTGGCCATGTGATTTCAGGATGGCTTAACCACTCAGGACCCTTCCACCACATTTCATTTAACTGAAGATTTAGTACTGTAGTGCCTCTAGATGCAATATCAGCTGGATTTTGATTGGTAGATATGTGGTGCCAATTGTCATATTTGATGATCTCCTGTATTTCCAGAACTCTGTTTGCAACATAAGTTTTCCAACGCGATGGATGCTCTTTGATCCACTGTAGGACTATTGTTGAGTCTGTCCAGGCGTAGATTGGTACATTTTTGAACTCCATATCGTTGCTGATTGTTTTTATGAGGCGTGCAAGAATTAATGCCCCATTTAATTCTAACCGTGGTATAGTTGTTGGCTTAACAGGAGCCACCTTGGTTTTTGAAGTTAACAATGTGCATGATATTTTGTTATTGTATTCCACACGTAGATACAGGACTGCTGCATATGCCTTATTAGAGGCATCACAAAATCCGTGAACTTGAATATTCGCACTGGGAATGTAGCCAATCCATCTGGGAATCCTTAATTGAATTAGATTGTTTAGATCTCCTTTAAACCTTTCCCATTTTTGTGCTATCGGCCCAGAGACTTGAGCGTCCCATGAGCAACCTGTGATCTACAGTTCTTGAATGAGTATCTTTGCAACTATTATTACTGGCGACAACCATCCCAGCGGATCGTAAAGAGACGCAATTTCGGACAGGATGGTGCGTTTAGTTGAAGCCTTACTTTGTAGTTTTGCTGTAAGTTGAAACATGAAATTATCTGTTGCCGGATGCCAACGAATCCCTAATGTTTTGATGTGATGTTCGTCTCCGAATAATAAACTGTCCTTCGATTGTAGATATTCCTTGGGTAAGTGGGACAACAGGTCTGGACTATTACTCGCCCATTTTCGAAGATTGAATCCGCCGGATTTTAACATTTCTATTAGCTCCTTCTGTAACTTCTTTGCATCAGTTACATCATTGGCGCCTGCTAGAAAATCGTCGACGTAAAAGTTTTTGAAGGTGGCCTTGGAAGCTAAAGGCCATCTATCTCTTTCATCTTCTGCTAACTGATGTAGTGTTCGGATTGCCAGATACGGAGCAGAGGTTGTACCGAATGTCACGGTTTTCAGTTGGTATTCTTGGAGCCTTGGTTCAGTTGGATGTTTCCATATGATCCGTTGGAAATTCTGATGATCCGGATGCATCCAAATCATTCTGTACATTTTTTCAATATCTCCTGTAATAGCGATTTTATGTTTGCGCCAATTAAGTAGTATTGAAAATAATTTGTGTTGTATAGTTGGTCCCTTTAACAAAAAGTCATTCAAGGATTTGCCGTTGGTTGTTTTGCATGAGGCATCGAAGACAACTCGAAGTTTAGTAGTGGTGCTGTCCTTGAAAACCGCATGGTGAGGGATGTAATAATGTGATGTTTCAGAATTTGATGACTCCACCATCTGCATTTGATTTAAGTCCAAATACTCATTTAAGCATTTTGTATAATCCTTGGCTAAATCTGGGAATCTTTGAAATTTTGCCATTAACGCATTGAATCGTTTTAACGCTTGCGGTCTTGATTCTCCTAATATTGGCGATTGGTTGTTGACAAAGGGTAGTTTCACTTCATATTGGCCATTGCTGAGGCGCTTATGAGAGGCTTGAAAACATCCTTCGCATTGTTCCTCTTCTTTGGTGAGCATGGGACTTGATGGAACTTCTTCAATTTCCCAGAATTTGGACATTTGATTGCTTAGACTTTCGGTTGTGACTGTCATTGCAATTGTCTTCTCTTGTAGTAAACTGGTTGTTGGTCCCACCAATAGCCAACCAAATAATGTGTTGACTGCAACTGGAGATCTTTTTCCTGTCTTTACTATGCCTTCTTGTAGGATCTCAGCGTATGGGATGGCTCCTAACAAGGCATCTATTCGTCCTGGCTTCCAAAATGTTGAATCGGCTAATGGCAATCCCACTATGTGTCCGAGGTTTCTCTTTTGCATTTTATGTCTTGGAAGTGGATCCGAAATTTCTGGTATAACCAAGAACGTTTCTTCGATTTGATGTGCTTCGGGAGTGCACCCTTGCAGCTGTAATGTGGTTTGACACTTTGCATTGGCCGCTGTAGTTGTGTTTATACTGGTGATTGTGATTGCTGCTGGCGAACAAATAGCACCTAATCTTTGGCACGCAGCTTGGGTGATGAACGAGGATTGTGATCCTGGATCTACAAGACACCGTAAGATGTGTCTTTCTCCGCGTTTATCCCTTGTTGAAACCAAGGCGGTAGATAGAAGGGCACGTACATTTTGGTTTGTAATGAAGGCTTGAACTGTGTTGTCAGCGCTGTGGCTAGTGCCTTCGTCATTGGCTATTCTTGGGCAGGCTTGAACCTCACTTGCTGGTGACGGAACCTTCCTTGAATTGTTGGCAGGCTGCTTGTTTCGAGTATCGTCGTGTAGTGATGTGTGGTGTTTTTGCTTGCATTTGAAGCAGTTGAATTTGCTCGTACAGTCGGTATGAGAGTGTTTGCTGGAAAGACAATTAATGCAACGACCTGATGACTTGATAGTGTTGATCTTTGTTTGTGGATTCATTTGTTTGTATACAGGGCATTTTTGCACGTAATGTTTCCCTTCGCAGGCAGGACATCTATCTCTCCTCACAATATGATATGATGCTACCTTTTCCTTGGTCGTCGTAGGTCTAGCTGACACATTTCTTGGGGTGATTGTGTCTGCAATGGATTCTAGAACCTTCAACCGAGTATTTAAAAAGGACATGAATTGTTGTAACTTCGGCAGTTCCTTTTGCGTTCCGAGTTCTTCCTCCCAATGTCTAAGGGTGATGAAAGGGAGCCTTTGCACCAAGATATGGATAAGTAAAACATCCCACGAAGTAGTATCTACCTTAAGATTCTTTAGCTGCTGCATACACTCCTTTGTAGTCTCTATAAATTCCTTCAGATTCTTTGTTGATTCTACATTTAACTTGGACTGACTTACTAGACGTTTTAGTTGGTGATTGACTAGTATCCGTGTATTCTCGTACCCTTCCTTAAGTTTAGCCCATGCTGGCTCATAATCTTCATTAGTGATTGGAAAATGCCTCAAAATACGTTCTGCATCTCCGACTAATGAAGTCTTTAAATGGTGTAGTTTCTGGACTGGCTTTAAGCTTGTGTTATAATGGACTAAAGACACGAATAAGTCATGAAAGGATCGCCACATGTCGAAATCACCATTAAATTTAGGTAGAGAAATTCTTGGAAGAGATTCATGGTGCACAACAGTTGTGTGAAGAGTGGGAGTTGGGTAATTAGTGACAGCAGTTTCTAGTGGATTAGTGACCTTTCGCAAACCTTCCGCAAGTTCGCTCATGTAATCGGTGTACTTGGATTCAGTCTTTCCGTAACGGTCTTCTGATTTGTAGGGATGCGGCTCCTCTGTCTTCTCGGAAGCTAATTTGCGCATTATTTTCATGTCTACTTCATTATATTCTTCCCAATGTTTTCTTAACTCAGACATTTTTGTTTCGAAAAAACCTTGCGTTCTTCGGTTCAGCGGTGTTTTCTTTCCGTTTTCAATCAAACTTCCTCTTTGATAATTAAATCGTTTAACGTTGCCATGGTTGAATTCGTAAAAATGCAACGAGTATTTTAGGAAATCGTAAAGAAATTGAGAAGAATAAAGAACAATTAGAATCCGTAAAGGAATTTTAAATACAATTCGGAATTGAGAAATAAAACCTTTAAATGCAAACGGTACGTCGAGAAACTATTTTTGATGATATACGGTATTTAGGGACGGAGAAGTTCCGATGAAAAACGGTTTTTTGTAAATTTAAATAAAAAACAGTTAACGAGAACAGTAATAAAATAAGCAAAATGACCGTACAGTTCCTGGATGGAACCACCAAAAAATGTACAGCAAACAGCTATCTGAAATTTGCCAATTAGAAATTAAATTTAAACACTGTACGATTTTAATTTTGCTTATTTATTCACTCTAAAGATTAATGTTTCACAATTCCCTTCATAAAATTTCCTTCACCAAACAATTACGTTTAATTTATTTTTTTTTTATATACAAATTCATTTGCTTAAAACTAATTCTTAAAAAAAATTCCTTTTTAATTCGACACGATTTAAATAAAAAAAAGATGCAACACTAGTGCATTTCGTTCAAATTGCCTCTTTCGAGCATTACCTTGAACTGATGACACTAGGACGTATTACCGAAATTTAGGATGATCTCTCAAAATTTCAAATATAAAAATACTACCGACGGTTTGCGCAGCCTGCGTTTTCTAATAGAAATGGCGAAATTTCGATGTAAAAGCTCCACTTTTATAGGTTTGCTCCGAGAGCTTAAATCAGGATGTTTTCCATATTAAAATTGAAATTTCCCTTGCGTCCATGTTAGAAATTCATTATTGTTCTCGCTTTGGTTTTCTCCTTTCTCTTTCCCACTAATGGTGAATATTTTCGAAGTTTTAAACTAATTTTATAGCTTTTTTACAAAACGTCGCATTTTTTAGACGTTTTTTTAGTATTCGCCAGTACTAAATTTCTCTAGCAGCATGGTCAGCTGATGAATGTCAGTGCTCAGAGCGCTAGATTCGTTGGTTCACACCTGCGCCCTTTATCGCGTATTTCGCCGCTTGTTACAAAGTTCATACAGGTATACCGCCGTGTTCGCCTTAGTACACCTCTCGGGAAGTTCGCGAATGTCGAATGTAACTTTGTGTTTTCGTTTTTTTTGTCGCCAAAAAATATCCGCGAAGTGAAAGTGAGGTTACAGGTCTGTGTTTGTGGACTCTTTATTATTATTTCCTGTTGTCTTGTTTTTTATAATTATGTCCCTTATTTTCCGTTTTGTGTTATATTTACGTGTAAGTTAAGTTACAAGTTTAATGTTTAATGGTTTCATGTCGTACCTTTGGAACCTTTTTAGCATACAAACTTCGGACAGTGCAATTTGTTTCGTCAGGATTCCTCTGGTGAAGAAACCCTGCACTCATATTGTTGTTTTCGGGTTTGTCAACAATAAGACGTGCTATGGAACAGTGATCCCTTGTGAAAAATTCAATTCATAATTCATACTTCATGGTAAATAATCACATTCATTCCAATTTTTGTTTAATTTCCTTTTATTTCAGATTGCTAACGTGATTTCAAATGGACAAGTATGGATAAGTATTCTTAACATATGTGTATTTAATTTTTAATTCATTTTTTTATTTTTAGGTTTCAAGTTATGTTTTTATGTTGTTCTCAACAATATTAATGTTTTTAGCGTGAGCTTAGTAAGGACGTCCTTAAAAGGAGTCTTTCCAATCTCACTTGACTAACTGTTTTTTGCACGCTTCTTTGTGTATTGCATTTCTTTCTGTTTTAATTGAATGTGTAATCTCTGGGGGTCACATCTCGCATATAAAAATGTGCGAGGTGTGACCTTTTCGGGATTGTATATTCAATTTATATGTTGCATGCTTTAGTTGAGCCTATCTCAGTGCTACTTGTGCTGAGCTGGTAAATTTTTCTTGGCCCAGCTAAGAAGTGTACCTTCTGAATTAGAAGGGTTAACTGTATTGGATGATTGTGTGTTGCATGAAAATACAAATATATAACCGGGAAATGACTCAAAACTCTTTCGCCATATTGGCCCCATAATTTTGAATAAGTTTTGATCATAAATTCGTTATTTACTTACCTTAAAAGCTCCCATATACCGATTTTAATTTGAATCGGAATACAATTCGCAAACTAGTCGGCCATATTGGTGCGGCCATTTTGAATTTAAATTTTTATCATAAAGTCGTTATTTGCTACCTTAAAAAACAGATACAGATTTTCATTGAAATCGGAACACAATTTGCAAATTCGTCGGCCATTTTGAATTAATAGGTTTTGACCGCAAATTCATTATTTGCGACCTTAAAAACCCCTTGATATCCACTTTCATTGGAATCGGAATAAAATTCTCAAATTCAATCATATTTCTGCTGCAATTTTGAATTTTGGTCATATTTCGGCGGCCATTTTGAATTTCGAAAATCGGGCTTCGAGGTGCATCATAGGAGACCTCCACGGACCTTCATGCAAAAATTCAAAGCTCTGCGATGATTATGTAAAATTTCAAGTCTGTAAAAGTTATAGTTGAAAAACTGTTATTTTATATCTTTTACGGCCCCTCTTAGGAGTCGATTTTTGCAAAACCCTTTCTTAGAGGATCTCTACTTAACAAAGGAAACATGCACGCCAAATTTTAAGTCTGTAGGTCTAAAAGTTCCGGAGATATGGTGATGATGACCAAGTGAGTGAGTGTTTTTCTCCTATATATATATAGATTACACCTAACATGTGATTACTTCAATCCACCGATAATATTATAAGTTAATTACTGTTAGTACACAATTGTAGCACTATCCCCCTTCTGACACCAAGTTCTGTGGGTTTTATAATTAAAAAACCGGTAATGATTCTGAAATTGAAAACTTTATTCAAAACTACAAAAAAAGTAATCCAATGAAAATCCAAATTGCACCAATAACTAATAACTTCAATAAAAAAACAACGAGAGTAATACGAAAGGGTAATTAACAACTTAACGCTTAACGTTTGCCGATCTTGGCGCGTTGCTGGACGACGGCTGAGTGATTCTGTTATTTCGATGATTCTGTTATTTTGGTGATTGGGATTGCAATTCCCAATTCCCACATGTAGATGTATATATGTATGTATATAGACAAATCTTGCACCTTGATTTTTACCCACTTCCATATAACCGATCAACTTTAAATTTTGCACATATGCATAGTTAGCGTGACAATGCAATCTGACCATTTTAAAAAAAAATAAAGGTGGGGGTTCCAAGATGGCGGCCGAATTTTGCAATTGTGTTCCCTGACCCCCCGACATGGACATCAAATGAAAGGGTAGAACAAGTAGAATACAATTATCTATGTGGGGTCATTCAAAATTCAAAATGGTGGCCAACACAAAATGGCGGATTACCTTTTTCTTCGGCGTGGACATCAAATGAAAGCGAGTATAGTATAGTAAACGGTGTGCCGTCATTTTAAATCTAATTTGGCGGTCACTACAAAATGGTGGAAGACATATAATAGACTAAAATGTAGAAAATAAAAAATATAGTTTTAAAAAAAACTAAAAAAACGCTTTTATTTTAAATTGAACTAAAAAGTAGAAAATAGTTTTGAATGTAAAGTTTTTATTGCTCCAGCCAGTATATAGAAACAACCTACCTACCTATCTACCAACACGGGCTGATTGCGATGGGACTTTTTCGGGAATATTCCGTATTTTCTTGGGCATGTTTTAGGCTTCACTCGGTTACCGACTATTGATTCAGACGGAAAACTTGGCCCGATAGTCGGAGATAAGGGATTGGAAACTTTTTTTATCATTCCAATTGTAAACCTCAAAGCTCGGAACGGTTAATCCGATTTTAGGACTT
This sequence comes from Thereva nobilitata, assembly GCA_963855945.1. NCBI lineage: Eukaryota > Metazoa > Arthropoda > Insecta > Diptera > Therevidae > Thereva > Thereva nobilitata. The sequence goes on from OY979694.1 coordinate 136,674,249, forward strand.
TGACGGGATGATTCAGAATCCTCTTAGGCATTTAACCTACTTTTCACTATTATCCGACTATCGGGTTAGACTGAAAACATGACTCGATAATCGAAGGAACGCGAATGAAATGCTGTCACGGCGAGATATTGTTCTTTCAATTTGCGTTAAGATTATGGTTTGCCATCTCCGCAAATGATCGATGCGTTTGATGAAAATTTAAACAGAGAATATATCGAACACAGTGAACAGGGGGGGAATAAAATGTTGAGGACGCCATGGGGCAAGTTATGCACAAGGTGAGACACGTATTCTGAATATGATTGTTGTGCATGTAGCACAAAATTTTTCCGGGAGGTGAAAAATTCGATATTTTCAGAGAAAATTGATCATTATACAAAAGAGCCATTCTTTACATTTAATTTTTAAAGATTATTTCTACTATTATGGTCCTTTATGAAGTTCCAATTTTCAATGACGCGTTCGAGCATTTCGAGTGGTATTTGGCCAATGACTAGACTTTCGACTCTAGGCCAAAAGAAGCGTAATATCACATGAGCTAGGCACCGATCGGCAGTGATAAATTAACTGCTCAACGATTTGTTCTTCCAATAGCGCCATGCTTTCACGGGCTGTGTGGCAAGTAATGCCGCTATGTTGGAACTTAATGCCGTCGAGATCACGGACTTCAATTTCAGGCTGCTGTCGCGATAACGGGCGTCATCCACAGTTACATTCCGAACGGCTTCATTTTTCAAGAAATATGGACCGATGATTACACTAGCCCATAAACCACATCAAGCAGAAATATAAAATTTAAGTTAAACAAAACGGTTTGCGTCCTATTAATTTCTACGCCAGCCACATAACCTTGCGGGGCCTGGGGCTAAAATATTATTGGGTGCCTCTTCAAGGATATTGAAACATAAAATCGATTACTAAAAAATCCCTACTACTGTTACGCTTTCACGCCTAAACCGCTTAACCGATTTTAATGAAATTGAGAGATAGATTAAACCTTGGAGAAGGACATAGGCTACTTTTTCTCCCGAAACAAGGGCTTGAAGGGGTTGAAATAGGGATGAAAATTTGTATGGGAGTCGGTCATTATTGCGTACAAAATTATTAAAGCCACCCACCATTTTAACCCGATCAACTTCAAATTTTGCACATATGCGTAGTTTGCTTGACAATGCAATGTGACCATTTTGTACAATAATAAAGATGGCGGTTCGAAGATGGCGGCCGATTTTTGAATTTGTCTTCCTCGACCCCCGACATGGGTATCAAATGAAAGGGTATGACAGGTAGAATACAATTAGCGGTGTAGCGTTATTCCAAATTCAAAATGGCGGCCAACACAAAATGGCGGAAGACATATAATAGACTAAAAAGTAGAAAATATAACCGATAAACTTCAAATTTTGCACATAGGCATAATTATCCTGACAATGAATTTAAAAAAAGTTAAGATGCGGTTCCAAAATGGAGGCCGATTTTTGCAATTGTGTTCCCTGGGGGTTGGGAAGGGCAATTGTGTTCGCTGGGTAATGGAAGGGCTTGACAGTTAGAATACAATTATATAGTTGTGTGGCGTCTTGATAAATTCAAAATGGCGGATTACCTTTTTCTTCACAACTGTATGACGTCATTTTAAATTTAATATGTATATGTAATCGAATCATTATAAATATGGCTTCAGTTACTTCCTTTACCTATTGCATATATTTTAAGACAATCGTTTTTCAGGAGTCAACTCCAGTCACGCGTTGGAGCTGACACGCATTTTCTTTTTTTATAGGCAGCTCTAAATTTTTATATGTATCCACAATCAATTCTTACAGATTTGTTCTTTTTTCATTATACCTTTTTACTACCGCGGACTGTGCACAGATAATCTTTTGTTATTTAAAGGCGTTGCAACGCACGCGGGTTTTTCCTAGTTTTTTTATACTTTTTAAAATATCTGGTAATTACAAGTTCATTAATTTTATTTTAGAGTGCTGCATGCTTGGGTTTCATACTCTAGATTCGCTGACCGCTTGACGTTCAGAGCGCAGGCGGTTTTAACTTTTTGGGCTTAAATCTACTTTTGGGGCCCTGCTGACCTGGGGCCTGGGGCAATTCGTCCCAGTTGTCTTACCATGGCGGGCCTGATAATTACTATTGGAGTACTTAAAAATCACTCCGAATGCTTAAATTTTCTTTTGAAGTGATTTTGGTGTGGAGCCCCAATTTTAAACATTTGCCAAAAATCCTCCGCACGATCACAGGCGCAGTATATGAAGAGGATCCCTGGTGAAAAACTTACAACCTCGAGTTTTATCAAATATACAAAGAACCTGATATAACTAAAAGCATCAAAAATTGTGAATACTTTTATCTTTTAGACATAAACAGTATAAATACGCTACACACAGTAAATTTTTAACGGGCGAAAAAATCTACCTGTGAAATTTTCTAATAATTGGCTATGCAAAGGCCGAAGTCCTATGAGAGCACCTAGCACCGAGCATCGCACGGCACCTAAATGCGATGCTGTGAAGTGCCGTAATTGAAAGTAAGTAATTTTTTTCTGCTTTTTGTTTGAAATTTTGTTGAATAGATACTATCAACCAAAAATAAATTATTTTCAACCTTTAAGGCCCAAACATATAGCAGAAACGAAAACGAACCGAAATGAAAAGACTGATATAAATCGTATGAAAATGTATGAACTCGGTTATATAAACGAACAGATCCGAAACGGAACGAAAGATATAAATTTATTTCATTTCGGTATTCGTTTCAGCTATTCAGCCCGTTACTTTGACAGTTCGACAGACAGTTAGTTTTCAAATTAAAAATAGTGAAAGAACGAAAAAGAAATTATTTTAAAAGAATGCAGGTGAAAAAATTTAAATTTTGATTTCTTTTGTGAGAAATTATCCCCAAAAACATAAACAATACAGGGATTCAAGATGTAAGGAGCTTGTTTGGATGAAAATTTAAGAAGATCTGGAGTGTTCTGGCTGGTATATATTCGAATTAACAGGTCAAACATGACATTCGCCATAGATTATATAAATGGTATAATATATGTATTAATTGAAAATAGAAAACCCTTCTACTCAATGCAAAACTTGTAAACAAAGGTCAAAACCCGATTAGCTCAGGCACCTATATAATCACTATCATTTTCAAGTTCATTTCTTTTTCGTTTCGGTTTGTTTTCATTTCTGCTACATGTTTGGGCCTTTAAGGGGCTAAAACTACCGCCAGATTAAAGTTCAATTTGAAAAAAGGTTACATTTTTTTTCCATTTTAATTGTATTTTTGATGAAATATGTATTATTAAAAAATTGGGAAATTTATTCGAACCCTCTTTTAAGGCGGTTAAACTACCCCTAAACCAAATATCTATTTTTGCCCCTCTCATTCAAATTTTCATTCAACAAAAATAAACGAAAAGTTTTTCAACGTATTTTTTGTTTTGTTGCGGTATAGGGTGGTAACAAGAAGGGAAGAATAAATTTCCCAATTTTTTTAATAATATAAATTTAGTAAAATTGTTCGACCTTTAGATATAATAATTTATTGAATAATCGAGCCTGAGGTCTTTTTTGTATATTATTTATTTATTGTATATTTCGGTCTTCTCCGTAGACCATCATCAGCATATCTATTACCCAAAAAATATATAAAATAGCACAAATTAAAAATTAAAAAATATCACAAACGTTTTAACTAAACACTTACGTTAAAAAAATATTAACTAAGGCATTAATATAATAAATAACGAGTAATTTTAACCTTAACAACACGTCCCGTCAAAGTACATTTGAGACAACTAAACATTATTTCTTCATTTTCGTTTTGTAAATAAGGTGCCTGTATGCGTGCGCTACATTCTCAGTGTCGGCTTTATAGTTGATACGTTGATCACTCGGTATGTTAATAATGTGTAACATTTCCAGTGTAAGTCTCTTGTTGTCCATGTTCTCAGTCTGTAGTATACGAACGTCGTCAAAGTCGGGGCGTGTGCGTGTTGCGTAAAGTGGGAAGAAAGTGCCGAAAAACCATTTAAAAACTAGACTCACTGAACACAAATCTAATTTAGGAACGCGCAATACAGACAACTCACAAAGAACGGCACTTTCTTCCCACTGTACGCAACACGCACACGCCCCGACTTTGTGAACGTTCGTATACTACAGACTGAGAGCATCTTTGTTATGTGTTGTGCAGTTAAATATTTTTCAATTTTGTAAACTCAAAATGTCTGTCCAGAGCTGCTTTTCCACTTTGCGTTTGGGATGTAAAATGGCCTTCATTCTTACTAATTATTCAATTTAAAGAAATATAAAGATCGCTAAAGATGTTTCACATCTTTCACGTGCACTGGGTACACGCGCTGGTTTTTTTTAAAACTTAGGCCCAAAACAAGGGCGCCGGAGCATAATCCTTGTGTGTGGGGAGCACGTGAACAGTTAACGTTAAAATGTATAAAGTTAATCGGACAATTGAGTACCAAGCACATCCAATGTTGCATGACCTCTGTAATCGAACCAGAACCGGGCTATTGAGTATGCTAAATGACACCATCCACGGTCACCAACAAAATTCCCTGAGAACCAATGCTACAACAAAAACTAAAGCTTTGTATGAATTAAACTAAAGCTTAAGGGTATTTCTTTGAAGCTTTTTTAAAAGCTTTCCGAAAACGTAAGGCAGATGTTGGGATTGCCCCATTTCATTTGTAATGAGGTTTGCCTCATAGGGCCCCTACCCTATGAGGCATACCTTATCGCTGATTTTTCTTTGTGTGGTGTTCATGAGGAAATGCCTCTCATTGTGGTGCTCAGGAGGAAATGCCCCTTTCGGGATGCCGCTCATTTGCCAAACGGAGTCCTCATGAGGAACCTACGGGGAATCTTTTTTTCGGCATGCCCTTGAGGGAATCCCCTATTGAAATGCTAGTCGGCTGGGGTTTAAAAAGCTTAGGCTTTATATTAGATATATTTAGTTTTCGTATAAAAAGTCTTGCTTGTGAGCGGGCCTTCGAAAACGTTCGTTCGTCGCCAGCGTCTGAGGCGGCCCTGCAACGTTCTGGGATGTTTTTGGATATTTTGGGTGTGGATTTCCTCACCCAAACCGGAAGTGCGTATGTACTTTTCCTTCCATCTTCACGCCCTTCGCCGCCCTGAGCCAAAACACCTACGGCGCTGCATACTTAACGCCGCAAGCTGTATGAAGCTGAAGCCGATGGACAGAAGCCACTTCAGCTACATTTGAAGCTGCAAAACCCAACGGCAACTTGACGGAATTGTTGGCATTTAAATGTACAGAGACGAAGAAGCATTTTATTTCAAAAAATTTTTTTTCGGATTTTCCCTCACAAAATTTATTATTTTTCTCCCATTTTAAATTTCCGCCTTTGCACTTTTTTCACGCAAACACTAAATAAAATGTGGCAGTTTTTACAATTCCTTTTTCTAAAGCTGTCAGGATCTCCGCATAAATTTTGATAATTGCTCGAATCTGGCTTCATACTTCATTGTAGCGTGAACTAACAAGCGGTCAATGTGGCAGCATTAATAAATTCTTGTTGATTTCAAGCTGTGAAGTATGCAGCGCCGAATATGTTTTGGGCCTGAATTCGAAAATCGCCTACTTTTCATCTCTCATTTAAAAAAAAAAATTGATAAAATTTTAAATATGAAAAAAATGTCTAAATGACCTGATTTTCATTTCAATTACGGATTTTAGCGCCCTTTGTTCGCATTGTGCCCCGATGCTTTGCATCTTCTGCTTCATCGGTTAGGGGGCATCCATAAATTACGTGAGGTGATTTTGGCGATTTTTCGACCCCTCCCCCCTTGGTGAGATGTCGTGAGATTTGGCTCGACCCCTCCCCCCCTCAATCTCACGTGAGATTTTTAAAATTTTAAAAAATTTGTAGGATTTACACTATTATGCGTATTTTTAGTGTAAATACCTTAATCTGTGCTTGATTGCGTTGGATTTATTTAAAAAAACATAATTTGTGTTGAAGAACAGTACCACAAAATCATAACAGCACCAACTCGGCATACACCCAATATAAACTACCTGTGGATTACCATTTAGCAGGTGATTCTGCCTATCCTTTGGAAACCAACCTCATGGTACCTTACAGGGATAATGATTTCTTAACAAGAGAACAGAAAAATTTCAATTCTAGTTTGAGCTCAACTAGTGTATTTGTAGAGCAAGCATATGGAATATAAAAAAAATTTAGAATTTTACAATGTATTGACATACGAAGGTTGACTTTGGCATCCACTGATTCGTTTTTAGAGAGTAACGACTTAACTGTTTGAATAGTAATGGTAGAGCCATTTATGACTCTGGAAATATACAAACTTCGGAGCATTCTTCTATAGATGTCATCTTTGGGTAAAAAACCTGTGACTGAATGACCCAGGGGGTCAACCTGGAATGCGATTCGAAAGTCATGAAATTCGGAAATAAGAAAATGGTATCCAATGCGAACTCGAATTAAAGTTGTCCGCCTGTTATGGGATTTCAGTCCGCGAGTAAAGCCATTGGGCATGCGCTGCATTTATTTGTTTGTTTTAAAATATTCTAAAAACTCTTTAAATATTCTTGAAACAATTTATTGTTCGCATCAAAATGTCAAATTAAGTTAATAAATGAAGTTGGTTGGCTGAAAATAATTTCTTTTCGAAGATTTATCAGGCACCGCTACTAGCTTCCGTTTGCTTCCTACTTTCGTATCGCCTTAGAAAAGCGGAGGCTGAAGTCACAGCCAGCTTCTCAAATTGACGTTTGAGCCGCCTGTACATCAGGATACAGATTCAAGAAGTGCGGATCTGTTAGACTTCCATTTTTCACAACTTTCGACAATGATAACAAAAGGTTTTCAAAATCTATCTTGGCCTCTAGCAAGTATGTCAGAGCAGATGGTCGTCGATTCAAAATTCGAGTCCTGTAAGATGCTTAGATAACTAATTATGTCGCCTGGTGCAAATGTCTGCTTTTTGTAGTGCCAATGCACCGCAGATAGCATGTGTTCTGACTGATGTGAAAAGAGCCGATTCCTAATATAATCTCTATGATTGCAGTAGGATTACATTATGGCACATTATGCACTTGAGATACTTAGGAGGGCATTAGGTTCCAGGTTTTTCAATTGGGCTTCTAGGCCTTTTTGTTTTGTTTAAGCTTAGACCGCCACACTAGTTCATTGTAGGGTCGCAATCTGTCCAAAAATGGTCGTATAAGTCAATGCATACATTACTTTCGCAGTTTTTCTCACACCATTGTATAAAATGATAAGAATTTTTCATCACGTCATACACTGTCGAAAAATAAAACTCTGGGGTTTCGATAAGACTGAAATTTTATTACAATTATTTGAACAATTGTTTTCGCTCGCTCGAAAAGGATATTTAATTTAACGCGTTCGCTAGATCAAAAAGAACTGACTCAAAATTCTACTTAAACGGATAAATTTAGACGGTAAAATGTTACGGGTTGTCACAGGCCTCATCCAATTTTTCACATCCTCCCGCCTGCGATGAAATATTAACCTCTAGGCAGGGCCGGATCTAAGCATAGGCAACATAGGCGCTCGCCTAGGGGCCCGCACCACAAAGGGGCCCGCACCACACACAAAAATCTTTTATGCAGACAACCACATAAGACTCCGACTTTACCGTGCAGGTGGAACCGGAGGCGCATAGATTATTTTTCTATTGAAAATGATGATAAAAATTCTTACTTCCAAACATATTTACAACTCGAGCTATTTCAAACTATGGAAGAAGCTTGGCAAGAAGTTGCTATTTCAGCCAATTAGGGGATGCGAATTTATAAAAGACGTATCGTTTCGTTTTCACATAGTGTACGGTACGATCAGATCGTAGAATAATGAATAATGTTAAACAACGAACTTTTCGTCATTTGAAGAATCGAGGCGAAAAAGTGTATGTCAGCCATTGAACCCTTCCTGTATTTCTGCCTCCTAAACATTTTCATTCGGCGGTCCGGGCTGATTACCGATGCAGTATTACATATTATACATAATTTTATCATCATCGCATTGAGGCTATCTACACTACTTCTTCAACTGTTACCGAGCCCGTTTTATAGGAGAGAGGTATAGAAAGAGCAAGAGGGAAGTGTAGTAACATCATCAGCAGAAATTTTTGGAGTGAAAACTTAACAGATGTGTATGTACATAATGTGCTTCTGCTTACGCGCTCTGATGTTCACTAATTATAGGCACACACATAGATATCTCCGTGAGAGAAAGTTACTCGTGATGAAGGAATATAATACCAGTGTAGACCTAGATTATGTTGTACAATTGGCTCGGTAACAGTTGAAAGAATCCCAGTGTAGATACCCTCATTGGCCTAATCTACACTTATTCCTTCAGCAGCAGCAGAACCAGTTTTTCACGAGAGAGGTATAGAAAGGACACGAGGATGGTGTAGTTTCATGTTCACCAGATAATTTCGGCGTGAAAACTTAGCCCATACACGATGTGCTTCTGTTAACTCTTTCTTACCCGGGGCAGGCGCGGATCTAGAATTTTGTTTTGGGGGGGTCACGGAATTAAGAGTGGCGAAAAAAAAATTTTACTACTAAAAAAACAAAAGCAAAATTAACAAAACGAACAAAACTAACCGAATTTTCTGGTGGATTAAAAACAAACGTGCCCTACGAAAACGTGCCCTAATGTGTTTTTGAGGAAGACGCGCCTTTTCTTGTGAGTGCAGCTAACTTCAGATTTGCAAATCAAAACATATAGAAAGAGTTTAGATCAATTAGTCCAGGAGAGATAGCGGAAAAGTATTCAAAAGTTGAAATAAATCTACCCTGCGATTTTTCGACTCTATAATTAAGAGAAAAATCGTAGGAATTCTATGTGTTTTGGAAAAAATCGGTCCAGGAGAACAGGTGGAAAAAAGCTAATAATGTTAGCGAAAACACGTTTTTCAACGTTTTAGGTGCGAAAACAAAGAACAAAAAATAGTACGTAATAGCGCTTAAAAAGACGAAAATTATGAGTTTTGGACAATTGAAATCGGTCAACAGGTTTATGCAAAAAAAATAAAAACCACGAAATATGGCAATTTTTTGACATTTAATTACAGGGACTATAATTATCGTAGAGCCTTGTTTCAGGGCTGAAATTGTGGCTTCTGTTAGTGCTTACCTACAAAAAATAATTATAACTTTTAGCATAAATCTCAAAAATGTAAAAACAGCCGTTTCAGGAAAAAAGTTTGAACAAGGCCCACGGTGGTGCCAGAGTTATTTTGAAAAGCCCTATTTATTCCCGAAGAGTTACTCTACCAACCCATTTTCATGAAAAGTTGGTGAGGTTCGATTTAATACCTCATAAACGCGTTTGAAAACAGGCACTTTTCTTGATTTTCAGAAAAAACACCTTTAAGCGAAGGGGAAGTGAAATATGGTGTGGATTTCTATTCATTAGAAGAGAAATCAAAATTTTTTCCTGTCAGGCATATATGGAAACGCTCGAAATTCCTACGATTTTTCTCTTAATTATAGCGTCCAAAAATCGCAGGGTAGATTTATTTTAACTTTTTTTCTATCCCTCCTAGACTAAATCTGCTGTTGACCTTGAAGGTCAATTTTAAGGTTGTTTTTTAATTTGCAAAAAAGTTGGGTCGGTTTTATGCGTTTGATTATTTTTTGTTTTTGTTTTTTGAGTTGGCTCAATTTTGTTTTTTAAACAGCGAGCGCTTTTGGGCAGTGCCGCTGCTGGCATGTGTGCAACTGCACAGGGCCCGGTGTGTTGGGGCCTCGCGAGCGAAAAATTGTTTTGGCAATAAAAATCATTTGAATTCATTACTTGCATTTTTACTTCATCGAATGGGCCACAGAAATGAGTACGAACAGAAATCAGCATATGGGTCATAGTTCTGTGACGGGTACGGGTAATATGCGAGCGAAGCGAGCGAAATTTTTTTTGGACTCTCTGGGGCCTCTCGCTGAATTTTTGCACAGGGCCTCTCAATTGTTTGGCTGCGGCACAGCTTTTGGGGGGGGTCATGACCCCCATGACCCCCCCTTGAATCCGCGCCTGCCCGGGGGTAGCAAGTATAATTATCGACACGCACACAGATATGTCCGTGTAAAGACAAGAAAGTTACTCGCGATGGAAGAATATCAGTGTAGACCTAGATTAAGTTGTAAAACCGATTCGGCTGCTGCTGAAGAAATACTAGTGTAGTTATCCGCATCGTGTTGTACTTTTCCTCTCGCTGTCCATAGAGCCCAACGGGCCATGCTTTTTCCGTCGTAGGGTGGATGCAATAAGTACGTGTCGCGCGAATTTGTGTTCTAACCTTCATTAGATAGCTAGTTACGTGGTTGAGCGGGGTTGAAATCAAAAAAAATATATGTTCCGAAAAAACACTCACGGAACCAAAATAAATGAAACACTCCTTTTAAAATTAACGAAAATACTTTTATTTTTAAAGAACGAACTGTTTAATCAAGATATAAAATGTTGGACATTACTCCGCGGCGTCGCGATTAGGACTGCTTGCCGTTGATCATTCAAGTGGGGACAAGTCATGTACTCTTTTTTAATTGTTATCATACTGTGCCAGGTCAGCGTCTGGCTTCTCCGAAATCTGTGTCATGGAAATGAATTTTCTCACGCCATGCCACGCGGAGTCATATTTCTGAGATGAATTGGATTTGGAGTCCGATTCCGATTTGTACATAACTAGCTTCTATAGCGCAACGACGACGAGAAGTAATTCAGCTCCCCCCGAGGATAGGTGGTGTGAGTCTCGCTTGTCTAAACAAATAAGAAACAAAATCTCTTGTTCTGTTGTAGTGAATAGCTGTGTTGAAGCTAGACTTCTCCAAATTGTCTATTATTTGACACACAAAAGTTAAGTGAGAGTTCTGTTCTTATACAGTGGTTTGGAGTAACTTCAGAGGCTAGAGGATCTTGTTGATGACTGTCAGACTACAGATGCATGAGGTTTTTTTGTATACATAGTTTCCTTCCCATTGTCGTACGCGTAGAGTGCATATCCAAGAGAATCTCTTTGGAAAACTCGTGTACTAGTTCCATTTCCAGAGTACTATAACATAAAGATACTTTGCCCTGGTAGCAGAATTCTTCAATTTTTAATCATATTTTCGTAATCTTGATCAACGGCCAAGCTAAAATAAATAGGTTCAGAGTTACAGATCATTATTTTCTTTTCACTTTGTTTCATTTTTCTTGCTTTACTTTCTCGACAGAAAACCAACGGCCTTGCTTAAAGCGTTCCATCCGACAGAGTGCTCTTGAAATATCCCTCGTTTGTTTATCCGATCAGAATGATCTCGGTCAAATGGAAATTGGCGCAGGAGTTAATAAAAATACAACCAAACCTAAACAAACCTGCTCGGTCGACGGGGGGTTCAATTGTCCAAAACTCATATTGTCTCCCCTGGTGTGATACCCTAGGTCAATGTAGCAGTTTTTTGAGTGTGACAAGTCAGGATGACCCGAGCAATGTCCAAGGCAGGTTTCCGAACTTCCTGTAGATGACGTCTCTCTCCAGGTTTATACCACAGTTCTTTTTATTACGCAAGTCCAATGTGTTACTACTGAAGAAGGTACTAGCGAATGTATAGAAATTTAATTTGAAACCATTAAAATATTGTTCTCTTTCTACTGCCAAGGTAAATGGTTTCAAATTTTTTTTGGGAAGGGGCCCGCACCACAAGTTCCGCCTAGGGGCCTCCACATCCTTAATCCGGCTCTGTCTAGGGGATATAAGAGCTGAACCGGTCGCCGCATTCTGGATCCGTTATGAAACCGTACTTCGCAGGCGCGAACTTTTCCATCACTCCTGCTCTGCCTCTGCTAAAAGGGTGTATAGTTGGTCAAAATTTAGTATGGCTTTACCAATAGTTGCCTTTAAAACATCTTTCACACTTTTAACAAGACGCTCCCAGAAGCCGCCCCACCACGGGGCCCGCTCTACAATAAACTTCCATAAAACTTCGCTATTGGCTGCAAATCCTTGTATTTTCTCTGAATAAATAATATCTCCTAGCTGCCTTAACTCCAAAGAAGCTCTCTTAAATGTACGTGCTTTGTCTGATATAATGGTGCGTGGTATTCCTCGTCGAGCGAAAATCGTCTCAAAGCCGATAAGCAGGACTCGGTATCTAGGGCATTCACGTTCGAGGTGGACGGCACGAACTACAGAACAAGTAAGTAGCAGGATGTACACTTTTGTAGTCCCACTTTCTTTAGCAGCTTGCACATACAGAGGGCCCGCAAAATCCAGTCCGGTAGTTTCGAATGGTCTCGATGCAATCAGTCTTTCTCTAGGTGAAGGGGCAAATGGCTGCGACGCTGGTTTCCCACGATAACGCTGACATATTACGCAACCTTTTACTACAGCTTTAACTGCTGGACGCGCTTTTATAATCCAGAACCTATCTCTTATTCGTGCCAAAGTTGCATTCACTCCACTATGAAGACTTCGCTCATGAGCTTCCTTGATGAGTAATTTGGTAAAATGCGAATGTGTAGGAAGAATAATCGGGAAGCATTCGTTATAGTCGAGATCTGCTTTTTCTAATCTGCTTCCTACTCGTAGAATGCCATCTTCATCCATGATCACATTAAGTGTTAAAATCGATGAACTTTTGGGTATTTCCTTCGAGTTCCGCAAAGCCTTTACTTCGTCCTTAAACGCAGTCGATTCTATATTTTTAATCCAAAAATTCTCTGCATACTCTAGCTCCTGGGCCTTTAAGATGGTCTGATTGAACTTGCCTTTTCTTAAGATGTGCGATGAATCGCAGGGCATACGCTGTTACACGGAGAACTCTGTTATAGCCGCTAAAATCTTTCAAATTGAATAATGGCGTAAAAGCCACAACTTCCTCCTTACAGACTGCAACCTGCAAGCATAATAAATTATCAAAATTGTTAACGTTAATATCAGATTGAGGCCAATTATCAATAGAGTCTGATAACCATTGCGGTCCGCTAAACCAAATAGGTGAGTTGGTTAAGGTCTTTCCATTAATTCCACGAGTCAATAGGTCGGCAGGGTTATCCGATCCTGGGCAATTTTTTGTTGCTGTTAGTTGACGAATCTCTCGAACACGATTAACTACATAAGGTTGGTACTTTCGCTTATCATTTTTTATCCAATAAAGCGTGATCTTAGAATCTGACCACAAATATGTTGATTCAAAACTCACGTTCAAATGCTTCTGCATAAAATGTGACAATCGCGCAGCAATCAGGGCGGCGGTTAGCTCCAACTCGGGTAGTGTAAGTTCATTTGTATTGCATTTTAGAGGCGCGATTCGGTTTTTTGCGCACAAATATGATACATGGATGGAATTATCTACATACCGACTTCTCACATACGCTACAGCCCCGTATGCAGATAAACTAGAGTCGCAAAATACATGTAACTGTTGGCTCACTCGGGAAGGAAACGGCTTGAATATGTATCGAGGCAGCGCAACATCTATTAAGTCCTCCAAACTATTGTGGCACTGGTTCCAAATTGTCTGCAAATTAGATGGAATCGTCTCATCCCACCCCACATTCAAACGCCAAGTTTCCTGGGAAAGAAGCTTTAACTTTACTGTAAAAGGTCCAAATATACCTAATGGATCATATATTGTTGCTAATAATTGGAGTATATTCCTTTTTGTAGAATTCACTGATGTCATCTTGCGAGTTCGCTCAAGGTCAACGACCACTTCATCGGGAAAACGATTCCAAATCAAACCCAATACCTTTTGAGTGGGAGGACGTTCCAACTTCTCTTCAAATTTAGCAGTTAATTGCGAGTTATTAGAAGCCCACTAACGAATGTTCATTGAAACTCGCTGAATAATCTGACGAGTCTCTTTGTAAAACTGAAAAGCAAAATCGAGATCCTCAACACTTAAAATTAAATCATCCATATAGAATGATTTCATTAATAATTCACACGTTGATGTAAAATCCTTTGACTCCATGTCGAAATGCTTCCTCAAAGTTCCACACAACAAGAAAGGGCTACAAGCTATACCAAAAGTGACGCGTGTCATCCTAAAGACAGCAACTTTAGGGAGATCACACAGGTGTCCACTCTTCGCTTAAACCAAAAAAAACGATGTGCGTCTCGATCCTTTTCTACCAAAGAAAGCTGTAAAAACGCTTTCTCTATATCTGCAACCAATGCGATCCTTCCTACGCGAAAGTTCAATAAAATAGTCAGGACGTCGGGCAATAGAATAGGTCCTTTATGTAAATGCTCGTTTAGTGATAAACTATGTTCTGTTCTGGCTGATGCATCAAGCACGATGCGTAGTGGCGTTGTTGTCTTATCGCTTCGGTACACGGGACGATGCGGCATATAATATTTAGAATTCACCAAATTATTATTCTCATTGATTCTTTCCGCTGCACCTGTCGAAATCAACTCCCACATAGCTTTATCATACTCCATAAACTTGTCACGATCTGTTGTCAATTTGCGTACAAGTCTTTCAAATCTTTTGAAAGCTCCACTTCTGTGATTCTCAATTTCAACTCCAACGTTTTTCCATAATAAAGAGCACTCATATCGTTCTTCACCTTTTCGAATATAATCGCTAAAATCACTATATTTAATTTCTTCCTTATCAGCAGAAATTCCAATAGTCTCTAATTTCCAGAAATTTTCACAATCAGACTCGTTAAATGTACACGAATGTAAGACCGCAGCTGATATAGCTGATGTAGAGCTTTCTTCAACTATTGCTTCGATAGAAGGCCCTTGTATAGTCCAACCAAACACCGTTTCTACCGCGACTAAATTGTCACTCAAATGCACTGAATTTTGAAGGACTACATTCCAATAAATGTCCGCACCTATTAACACGCTAATTCCCTTTTCAGGTTCAAGAAGTCCGCAACTGTCCGCTAATACATAATTCAAAAAACCGACGATTTACCCGATGGCGCAACTAAAACATCAGCACAAATTTCCGCAGGGCCGTCCTAAGTTATTCGGCACCCGTGGGCTCCTAAAAATAATGCGCCCCTCTCGGTAAGAAAATACACGGGATATCTGAGGTGAGCGGGGTGGCCTGCAAAGTTATACAAAAGCATCGGAATGAGAAAAATTATATTTACACTAAATAAAAACAAAAAATTTATACAAAATTAAAAAAACTACATATAGTCCGGGGAGACTGACAAAAAAAACGATCGAAAGGAGAAAAACCAAAATGGCTGAAAATTGGTCCACAGCTTCCTTGGGACTTTTTAAGAAAACAATTTCAATTTCACTTTTTAAGAAATCAATAAAAAAACATGGCCGCCGGAGAAAACGCATTTTTCTTGTATCTCAGTTTCTATAGGTCGTACGTACAACCCGTGCATGGGCCCAATATGTTGACAATGAAATTCTTTACAACTTTAGTTCCTACAAAAATGTTGACCCGACTAACGCTTTTAAAGTTATTCAAGGTCAAAGTTATCAAAAATCACTTTTTGGCCAAAAAATCACCCAAAAACTGTTTTTTTCCAAAAAAAAATTTGCATCAGTGAATCATTGTCATTTTTTCGAAAACTCAACCATTTCGAAGTTATTCAAGGTCAAAATTTCCAAAAATTACTATTCGGCCAAAAAATCACTCAACAATTGCTTTTTGCAAAATTTGTTTTTCATCTACTTATACAAAACATTATTGCCTACAAAATTCCCTTTTTGTAATTTTTCCGAAAACCTTTCGAAATTTTGCAGTAAATAGTAAAAGCACTTTAAAATAAAATAATTTGATTTGACGTTAGTTAAGCAGCACTTTGTAAGGATGTTTCCTTTACTACTTTAAAAATAATTTTTACAATATTACAAATTAAAACAACTTAAAAATCCATAAAGCAAAAAACACGCAGAATGGCCTGTTTCACACGGGACGACGGCCAAACAACAGAATTCGTACGATATTAATTTTTTTAGAGAAGAGGGTGAGAGGGGTGAGAAAGTTGGATGTGAAAATCTTCCCTCCCCATCGTCCTCTCCACCCTCTTCTCTAAAAAAAAATGAAAATCGTACGATTTCTGTTGTTTGGTCGTCGTCCCGTGTGAAACAGGCCAATATAATATCTCACTTGACATGTTAAATGCAAATGAAAGTAAAGTGTAATGTGTCACACCGTCATTTCCTTTACTATCGTAATGAAAGTTACCATCATAATGAAGGTATAGTGTGCCAAGAGTATTATATGTATTTATGTGGAATTCGTTATTGGCATCAAATTTAACTTCTTTCGACGTATTTTCAGTTTTTTTTCCTTTGCGTATTCGTTTGTACTCATCACATCCGGACAATTTTATACCTTCAGATTTGTAAAGGTTAAATTATTTTGTATTTCGTTTCGGCTGTACAGGTTTTTCTTAAGAAGCGAATAATTCAATAATGCGTTCAGTTATAGTCAGGCCCGCCACATAGACTTTCGGGGCCTGGGGCTAAAATATGATTGGGACCCCTTTAAGGATATTGAAATTTCAAAAAATCTTTTACTAAAAAAATACTTAATACTTTTCCAAATCCGTGGTAAGAATAAGTTTATCCAGAATGGTCGCTTCCTGATTTCCGAATAGGCCTTAAATTACTTAGTGCAGCCAAGTCCCATTTTTGGCTTGTAATCCATTTTTGGGGCCTATGACCTGGGGCCCGGCAAATTCGCCCCATTGTTGCGGGCCTAGTTGTAGTAGCAACTTATTGAAGTGATATATTAGTTTTATCTATGATTTTTAATATTTCGCTCCAAAATGCTACCATAATAGCAGTTTCCAGTGATTTGGACTCATTTTACAAATTCTCAGCTTCAACTTTTGTTACAGGCTTTTGAAAGTTATACTCGTAAATTCTATCTAAAGCATCTTTAAAATTTTCATAACCAACTCCAATAACCATTAACCAATCTTTAGAAAATGTTATTTGATTATTTCTGTAATGAAAAGGTTTTAAATAAAAATAATATAACTAAAAATAACAAAAAAAAATAAGACTAACAAAAATTGCCGCCCCGAAAAGGGTTGCGCCCCGGGGCTACAGCCCATTTAGCCCTGTGGTTAGGGTGGCCCTGAATTTCCGGAACTACAATAGCTAAAAATGAAACAAAGCGATTGTCATACTGAGATTTTAAAACAACGCTTACACGCATAAATTACCTTGTGGGACCCTTTTTTGAACTGGAACTTCCGAATGGCAGAATCCTCATTTCAACCGTGTCGATGACATTTAATCCAAGTTTTTTAACAATTTCTTCTCTGATATATGACTTCTGACTGCCTCCATCTAAAATTATACGTATTAATAAAGAATTTTTAACTTCACCACTTGCCGCTGATGCTAAAACACAAGCCGTTTGTAAATAAACTATTTTTGTTTGACTCGTAGCAGTTGAGCACATATTCGCTGTGAATTGTTTTGATGACGCAATTAAACCGGTGTTTTCTTTCTCCTTTGTTTCCCTTTCGCAAATCGAAGTGGCATGCTTACCATTACACTTATTACAACGTATATTGCTTTGATTTGGGCAATTTCTAGAATTATGCCCCTTCCTTGTGAACCGAAAACATCGACCTTCATGCTTTAAAAGTTCCTTTCTTTGTGCTACTGTATGGAAAGAGTTGCAAGGTTGGGTTGTATGCTCTGTTGATTTGCAGAAATAACCCAGCGGGAAATAAAGCAAGTGCTTCCACTGGAAGCTTTAGTGATGCGCTTCTAGAGTATTTCGTATCGGAAGTAGGTTTGATGCAAGCTGCGAATTCTCTTTGTACATGACAATTCCCTGTGGATTTGCTTTGATTTCAGTTTTCATAGGTCTGAGCAACTACCCAGCGGGAAATAAAGCAAGTGCTTCCACTGGAAGCTTTAGTGATGCGCTTCTAGAGTATTTCGTATCGGAAGTAGGTTTGATGCAAGCTGCGAATTCTCTTTGTACATGACAATTCCCTGTGGATTTGCTTTGATTTCAGTTTTCATAGGTCTGAGAAACTAATGAGTATAGTGATTTGTGAAGGAGCATAGCTGGAAATTTTTGTGTGAATATCAAAATGTTCTTATGTCTAATGCTCAAAAATGCTCTGTTTTTAAGTATGAAATATTTACTCTCTCTTCAGCTCTTTTCCTTCCTCTTTAATTAAAAAAAAGCTTAAAAGCTTCGCATATCCAAACAGAACCATAATCGCAAGTGCTTCCCGCTGCATCCATTTAACAAGCTTCAGAAGCGCGTTTAAGGAAAGAAAGGGGAAGCGCATCTTTCTGATGACATCCCCATGTAAAATTGCAATGAAGTGGAATGGAACAGGCAAGCACTCCGTGCTTCCAAAGAAGCGCATTAACTGCCGTGTGGAAGCGCTCTTCTTCCCCGCTGGGAACATTCAAATTTTGCTGGTGTGAGTAGCCCTGCTGTAGTGAGCTGAGCTTTTGGCGAAGGCGAAGAAGGCAATCGCTTAGAAGTTCCAGCCTTTTCCAATGACTCGACTTCCCTCTTTAAAAAACTTAGAATACCTTTGACCACGGTATACAGAAACAAGGTAGTGTAAAAGAGACTGACAGCTCGAATATCGTACGAATATCGTAGAAAAAGCCGACGTCACCCGGCAAGTTAATACAGAAAACAACAACAACAATTTCGATTTTGTATGGGGAAGACTTGCCGAGTGACGTCAGCATTCAAATGACATTTCTCTTTTACTTTACCTTGATTCTGTATACCGTGTCCTTTGACAGTAGTATCACCAAAATCCACGGAACTGCTGCTCAGTGAACACACACTTTCCCTATCGCTGTCTACTTAAGTTGATTTTTCCTCAGCATGCGTCTCTTGATGACGGTAGAATTCCAGCCTCAGCTCATGTGGTACGCACTTTAGCACTACTGACTTGAGCAGGATGAAGTAGTGAGAAGGGGGTACGTGTAATGCTGTAAGAGATCGTGAACTGCACATAACGACATTGTAGAGCCGCCTCAAGCCAACAACATCGTAACGAGAAGAGACCGGTGATAGAGACATGAGCTGCTGTACATTTTTATCAATAATTTTCTCTGTGTCACCGTATTCTTCAATTAATAGTTATATTGCGGCAACATAGCAATTCTGAGTAGGTGTAAAGCCTGCAATAGACTCCGCTGCTTTCCTTGATAATAAAGATTTTAGGTAATTAAATTTCTCGGACTCGTTAAGCGCTGAGTTCTCGTGGATGGCGGTTCTATATTGCTCCCAAAATGGCAACCAATCTTTGTGCTCGCGGGAAAATTTAATTAATGTGAGTTTCGGTAATTTAATAGAAGATGTTCGGTAATGCATTGCTGGTGTCTGCGCTGACTTGGCGTTGCCTAAGTTTTTTTAGACGTTGTTCTAAACGAGCGAGAACACTTATTGCTTTGTCTGTGTATTCCGCTATTCCTTCACATTCCTTGATGTAGTCTTCCGTTTTCAAGGTGACCGCTATCGCTAAGTTCGACGCATCTAAACCTTCTTTAGCGACCTTCAACCGCTCTAAGAAAACCACAAGATCTTCTTCGATAGACTCGAATTTGTCGACATTTTCGTCTTTAATTTGGTTTTCGGGTGAATTTAAATAATCTGTCGCGCTTTTCACAATTTTTGTCACTTGGCAACGTAGGACAGAACGGTTTGCAATTTCCATGATACACGCACTCTCTTTGTTCACTGTTAATATATTTTTTATTTATTTTTGAACTTTAAGTCCCGGGTTTCGGCACCAATGTCGAAAAATAAAACTCTGGGGTTTCGATAAGACTGAAATTTTATTACAATTATTTGAACAATTGTTTTCGCTCGGTCGAAAAGGATATTTAATTTAACGCGTTCGCTAGATCACAAAGAACTGACTCAAAATTCTACTTTAACGGATAAATTTAGACGGTAAAATGTTACGGGTTGCCAGAGGCCTCATCCAATTTTTCACATACACTCTTCATTCCCAGATATTTAAATTATTTTCTTTACTTATTTTTGGATGTTCCAGTTGGATGGTATTTAAAACAGTGAACAAATACAGTGTAAACGGCAGTGAAATTTTTTTATACCCAATTGCTATTGAGTCGAAATATACTAATAATATCACGTATACTTTTTATGTAATGGATTCATTATTTCTTCTCTATTTGCAATATGTATTGATAAAACTTTTCCCCATGTTCATCTGATACTGCACCAAGATTTTCGTGAATGAAATCTAAGTGCGGTTCAAAAAAAAGATTTTAAAGATTTTCTCATTTACAGATATTGTACTTAAAATTGAAAAAAACAAAAAGATATTAAGAAATATTGCAAAAAAAATTACAGAAAAATCGAAAAATACCCATTTTGAGGGCTAAAACCCCCTAAAAAGTGGGCTTCTCGGGGTAGAAAGTCGGTAGACTTTATAACTCCTTATTAAGAAGCCTAAAAAGAATCTCTATGCCAATTTTCAGCCTGTACCTAATTATTTCTGCTATATCGCTTTTTTCGGCTAAATTTACCTGTACTATTAATTTAACCCAGTTTTCTCGCGATTTTACACTGTTTCTTACGGAAAAAAATTACCTGATATTTGCGGAGACCCTCCCCCTACCCACGTGAGATTTGGTGAGATTCGGCTCGACCCCCTCCCCCTCTAAACACCTCACGTAAATTATGGACGCCCCCTTAAGCCGGGCCTGACAAGAGACTTACACTGGAAAGGTTACACAATTATTAACATACCGAGTGATCAACGTATCAACTATAAAGCCGACACTGAGAATGTAGCGCACGCATACAGGCACCTTATTTACAAAACGAAAATGAAGAAATAATGTTTAGTTGTCTCAAATGTACTTTGACGGGACGTGTTGTTAAGGTTAAAATTACTCGTTATTTATTATTTTAATGCCTTAGTAAATATTTTTTTAACGTAAGTGTTTAGTTAAAACGTTTGTGATATTTTTTAATTTTTAATTTGTGCTATTTTATATATTTTTTGGGTAATGGGCTGATGATGGTCTACGAAGAAGACACGAATACACAAATAATACAGAAAAAAGACCTCAGGCTCGATTGTTCAATAAATTATTTTTTAATAATATTTCATCAAAAATAAAATTTAAATGGAAAAAATTTTTTTTCAAATTCAACTTTAATGTAGCGGTAGTTTCACCCCTCTAAGGGCTGAAAATAATTTATTTTTTTTATTTTCAATCGATGCGATGGTGGTGGTTTCAACCTTCCTTATCATTAAATTGGGCTTGATTTGGTATAAATCAACCACCTTCGCAAATAAATATTGAAAAAAGTGTTTCATTGGATTATTTTCTCACTTAAAAACAAAATTTTAGCTTTTTAATTGCTCGGTGCCGCGCAAAAATCTAACCTATTTGATATGAGCAACGGTATCAAATTTTCGAGCACCGAATTCTCGTACGGAGGGAGTCGTAACGCTTTAGCCGCTAGGGCGTTTCGAAGTTTTTTTTATCAACCTGTATTTTTATAACCATATAACCTATTTTCATGAATAAGGTATCAGTGTATATAAGGTATCAGTGTATGTATATACGCGCTCAGAAGAGAAAGTCCTGGGGATGAGATGCCGGGCGTCGACGAGAACTGGACCGGCCTTAAAAATACTGTCATTAGTACTGCTGATTCCATCTTAGGCAGAAGTCGTAGAGATCGGAACGACTGGTTTGATAATGAATGCAAGCTGGCAACTGAACGTAAGATGCTGCGTATCGAGCAATGCAGCAGTCTCAGAGAACACGAGCGCGCGAAGAGAAATATAAAGAGCTCAGAAAAGAAGAAAAGAGAATTCACAAACGAAAAAAGGAAGCCTGGGAGAAAAATCTCGTTTGTGAACTAGAACGGTACAGAGAGCGACGGCCGCACCAGGCGCGGGAGTTCTACCGAAGAGTACGCGGTATGACGCAATTCACACCTCGTTGTACATACTGCAAGGACAAAGAAGGGAATCTGATCACCGATCCTCAAGGCATCTTGGAGCGATGGGAAGAGCACTTTCATGAATTGCTAAATGGCGAGCTAACGGAGGATTTGGAGGCTCCACCAATATCTGACGATAATGCTATGCTGTCACCACCAAGCTTAGCAGAAGTTAGCAGTGCCATCACCCAGCTCAAAAACAACAAGGCCTCGGGTGCAGACGGCATCCCTGCGGAGCTGGTTAAATATGGAGGGCCTACATTACACTAAGCGATTCATGAATTAATTGTGCAAGTATGGGAGCAGGAAGCGATGCCAGAAGACTGGAGAAAAGGCATCCTCTGCCCGGTACATAAAAAAGGAGATATCACAACGTGCAGCAATTATCGTGGTATAACGTTGTTGAGTACCGCGTATAAGATATTCTCCGCCATCCTACAAAACAGGATGGCCCCTACGCTAGAAACATCATAGGCCAATACCAGTGTGGCTTCAGCCCAGGCAAATCAACAACCGATCAGATTTTCACTTTGAGGCAGGCTATGGAAAAATGTCTAGAGTTTCAAAACTCAATCCAACACCTCTTCATAGACTTTAAAGCCGCCTATGATAGCATAGCCAGAGTAGAACTCTACAAAGCCATGAGAGAATTCGGCATTCCCAATAAGCTGACAAGACTATGTAGGTTGACCATGACCAATGTGACAAGCCAAGTAAAGGTATCCGGAATACTGTCCAGACCAATCAACATCTATAATGGACTCCGACAAGGGGACGGTCTGGCCTGCCTCCTTTTCAACCTGGCGTTGGAGAAAGTGATCCGAGATTCGGGCGTGACATCAAGGGGCACAATCCTCCACAAGTCCACCCAATTACTGGCTTACGCAGACGACATCGACATCATTGGAAGAACATCAACAGCTGTACAAGAAGCTTTCATCCAGATTGAGCGGGCGGCAGGAAATCTAGGACTGCACATCAACGAAAGCAAAACAAAGTACATGGTGGCCTCGTCTGCAAGAACACCTAACATTGGTCCCACAATCAAGGTAGAGGAACACGAGTTTGATGTGGTAAAATCATTTACCTACCTTGGGTCAATAGTAGCAGCCGACAATAGCATGGAACCTGAAATACGCCCAAGACTGCTAAAAGCCAACAAAGCCTACTATAGCCTGTCAAGGCTCTTCAAATCCAAGCATCTAACCATAACGTCTAAACTTTTACTATATAAGACGATGGTCTTGCCGGTCCTCACATATGCATCCGAAACGTGGGTGCTTAGCAAAAAGCACTCTAACCTCTTGGCGGTGTTCGAGAGGAAAATACTTCGGAGGATTGTTGGCCCCGTATCCCAGCAGGCATTCTAGTTCATATTGAGCTAAATATGATCTACTTGCAATTGGCAATTTTTTCGTTTAAAGTCTCAAATAGTAATTTATGAGATACACATGAGGAAGTAGTGAGTTAATTGGCGCAAGTTCCTGAACTAAGTATGAGTTCAATATGAAGTAAATCAAGAACTAAAAATTTTCTCAAAATTATCTCATATTGAGCTCACTGAGAGTGACGCAAAAAAGTACTGAGAAATGTTAAAAAAACAAAATTATTATTTCCGCATTAGTTTTTTTTGACTCTTTTTGCTATTATTTATATTCATATTATTTTCATTATCATATCATTCATTATTATTTGAGAATATTTTTTTTTCGATTGCCTTATACGAGATTCGAACCTGCGACCACTAGAACACGAAGCCAACACTCTACCAACTGCGCTACTGAGGATGCTACGCGTGTGCAGCAGCAAGAGTGTATATAAATGACAAACTGGCGTAAGCTAAATATGAGCTCATTGTTAGCTTTTATTGCATGTGCTACTGGGACTGCTGTGGAATATACATATGTATATAGTAGTAGGGGAGCTGGCACTTGAAAAAATCGTGTCGCCCCAACCTTCTGCCGTTTGGTATATAAGCTTTTGAAGTAATTTTAAGCATTTTTTATAATATGACATTTTTGCGGGAAGTGGACCCATTTCGAGTTAGGGGTTTTGGGGGGTAAAAAGGGGGTTAAAATTGAAAAAAATTTCTGCCGCTTCGTATGTAGGTTCTTTTAGGGCTAAATAACCGTTAAATATTAGTGGCAGACATTTTTGACCATTTGGACCCTCCCCAAGCCACCCCTAGCTGAAGTTGCCATTTTTCTCCCCACACCCTAGCAAATAGTAAAAAATTTCTGCCACTAGTATTTAACGGTTATTTAGCTCTAGTAGAACCTACATACGCAGCGGCAGAAATTTTTTTCAATTTTAACCCCCTTTTTACCCCCCAAAACCCCTAACTCGAAATGGGTCCACTTCCCGCAAAAATGTCATATTATAAAAAATGCTTAAAATTACTTCAAAAGCTTATATACCAAACGGCAGAAGGTTGGGACGACACGATTTTTTCAAGTGCCAGCTCCCCTACTATAGTAAGTCGAGGGTATAATGAAATATCATGCAAAAACAACATCCAGTTTGTGTAACATATTATAGTATATTTTATATAGAATGTGATATATAAACGCCAGTTTTAGGTTTGTGACGTTTCGTATAATTGAAAAATACATTTGCCTCGACCTTTCAAGTTTCAGTTAAACGAAAACCATTAATCATTTATTCCATTTTCTATAATATCTGTCATTTCATTTACAAATTTGTCCAGATAAATACCTAACGAGGGAGGTTTTCCATTAGCGCTGTAAATTCCAATCAAAGGTTCCTTTATAATTCCTTCGACATTCGCAAGTATTGGCCAAAATTGCGCAGTTGTCTTATTAAAAATTGCCAAGCCATCGACATTAATGTTTAAAAAATGCTATTATCTTTTAGTAAATTCCTAAATGCCTTCTTAAGACAAACTGTAAAACCTTGGTGCCAATATTTGGATCCCTCATCGATGTTCGTCACTTCTATTGACCATGAGAACAGTTCTTCCATCACAATTTATTTTATTTTCTCTTTAATATTACTTTTTAATATTATATTGATTGCAAATATTCAATTCTAACAAATTCCGTCTTTATATGTTCGAAAAAATACTATACATAAATTCCAAAGAAGTGAAACAGTTTGCTATTTATATACACATGTGAAGCGAAATATCCAGCAGTGTCAGAGGTATAGTTGAAAGAGTGTTGGCTTCATGTTCCAGAGAGAGAATAGTCTTAAAACTTATAAAAATGTTGCGCCTGTATATATGTTACCAATCGAATTTCTCATAATTAGCTCATAACAACCTTCCAATCAATGAACAATAAGTGGAACATTCAATCTCGGTTTCTTTTTCACTTCCTCTCATTATGATCTCATTATTTTCTCACAAATGATTTAATTTTTTTTTGTATTTTGGGTGTCATATTTTCATCATATTCAGCTCATTGTGAGTTATACGATAAATTTCTGATTTTGTGAGCTCATTTTGCCTGCTGGGATGTGAGGAAGAACGATTCCGGAGACTCTACAATGACGAGATCTACGAGCGCTATCGCGACATAGATGTTGTGAGGAAAATAAAGCTCGGTAGACTCCGGTGGGCAGGACATCTAGCGAGTATGAGTGAAGATGAGCCTGCTCGGAAAGTTCTCTGCGGTAAGACTTATGGGGTGCGACAGCGAGGGAGACCCAACCTACGCTGGAAGGATGGCGTAGACCAGGACGCTCAGAGCATAGGGATGCCAAACTGGATGACATCGGCTCAGAATCGGGACCGGTGAAGAGAACAGTTGCGAGAGGCCAGGACCGGATTCCGGTTGTAGAGCCGTTAAAGAAGAAGAAGAAGTATATACGCTACGTGTACGATATTAATTAAAATATGATGAGAAATTCTTTTCTTACCCTGTACTAGGCCAACTTGTATCCAGGCGAAATGTCGTTTGTTGCTTTGGGATCTTTTTTTAATGCAGATGGAAATATTTCTTCAGCATAATGTTGCCTACTCTCCACTTTAATAAAAATTAACAGACTAAGACTAGCCGGTCACTTAGTCAGGATGGAGGACAATCGCATCCCAAAACGGATTATGATATCTGAAATTTCAGGAAATAGACCGGTAGGCAGACCCAGGAGCAGATGGATAGACTCTGTGACGGCTGACGCAGAGGCAATGCTCAACATCCGGAACTGGAGACATGCTGCAAGGGATCAAACGTGGAGAAAAGCCCTAGAGGAGGCCAAGGCTCAATTTGGGCTGTAGCGCCATTGGATGGATGGATGGATAATGTTGCCTATTCAGGATATTTCACATTGCTTTTTATGCATACTTCAAAATTAATTACCTACAAAATTTAGAACCAAACGAAAAACTCCTGCCGACCTACACTGTTGCGCCTTTCTACAGTTTTACTCGAATGATGAAACCTCGAATAATCCATGCAAGGACTTGCACGCTGAATGCTGCTTGAAAATATTCATGGTCACCTGCATCAAAGTTCCAAAGCCTTAATTCCAAACATATTTTATGTTGGTCAGAAAAGGGAATGGCCACAACCCTTCTTTGTATTACTGCGATATGAATATTTATATTTTCCACAAATTAAAACAAACTCATATATAATTTTCTTTCATTCTTCATCTTCTTGCTACAATCAAAGGGGCTACGTAGACTAGTCATGATTACTATGTAGTAAAACCGATTTTTAAGAAGAGAGAGGTGAAGGGGCGGCGTGAGTATGCCGCCCCTTCACCTCTCTCTTCTTAAAATTCGGTTTTACTACATAGTAATCATGACTAGTGTACGTAGCCCCAAAAAGAGTGAACATTGGAATAGAAATGCGGCGTGGGGAAAATGTTCAAAGCTTCTTAAGAACTTTTGTGCAGCTGCAACTGAAGGTCAGCATATAACCGTGTATTCTGTAATTGAAGTTGTGAAGAAAGGATTTAAAGCTTAGAAATTATTGATCCCGAAAATGGCTGCTGCAAAAATTTAAAAAAAGATGACACTGTAGCCGGGCAACAGGATGTATAAGAATTGCGGAATTGTGATTGTGTACCAAGTAGGGACTAAATACATAGAGAACAGTCAGCTGGTAGAGCGAAAGACAAGCTTTGACATGCTTTAGTCACTGGAAGGGAATGATTACATGAAGGCAGAGCTTTCAGGGATCGTATAATTTCCGCACAATTGAATTAAGGGTGCTGCTGAAAAGCTATCTTCTACGAGGTCGTTCTTCAAAATTAACTTAAAATTGTTATGAAATAGCTGCAGCCAAAAAAAATTCGAAAGCAGAGGTGGGATATGCAGACATAAATACAAAATCTTACAAACTGACACAGGTTACGAATCAACAACAAATCATTCTATATGGGTATCGATTTATGTCAATCTTTTAGAGGAAACTGCAAGTTTTGGAGAGTGGCGAGAGTTTGAGTAGTGTGGATCCTTTCTTTTCCCTTCAGTCTCTTGCTCATAGCTTTGACTTCCTGCTGTGCCGCCAGCTGTGTTTTATGTTATCAAAAAAGCTCTTTGAAGGATTTATATTTTATGTGTCTAGACGTACTTCATGTAAGAGTTACATATTTTATATTGTATAGCAAGTGGTTTTATGATTCAAAAATAAATAGTTCGGGCAATTCTCAGTTTTAGAAAATATGACCTCAACGAGCTTCTTGCTAGAATCTTAATTAATATTGAATATCACATTATTTGTCTTATACTGACAAGCGGCTCTGCCAGCATTGACTCACTTCCGCATTACTTGTAGGACAACTCATCGACAAAAAAAAACGAAGAAAAAAAAGAAATATTGCTTATCTCCTGTATGGAGGCAATCACCAGATATTCAACGAGTTCCAGCCTTAGCATACCTGCACATGCACCGCCTTCAGCATTGTCAGTGGAAGAACTACTCGCCTTCAGCCCTTAATAAATTCGTCCCGCCCCCTCCGTTATGCTGCTATGGACTGGCTGCGTTCCAGAGTCCGTCGCACTTCCTTGGACTCCCTTCTTGCCTATTCCAGGTCGTACAACATTGGCAATGCAATGCAAGATGCATTGATATTCTTGCCCCGGATCCCTGCTCTATTAAAAAACCACTAAGAGTCGTAAACATTATCGCGGAATACCGTTAACCGGAGTCAAGGATTACTTCTGTGGTGCTAAGGCAAAACCCAATATGTCAAAATAAGTAATTGCCAGTGGCTGTTCGTAAGGTTCAGGATAAGGGAAGCAATGCGTAGGGCGTCAAAGCTAATGTACCCCGCGAGCGATAAAAGTAAAGGTATCGGCGGCTTTAATTAGAAAAACTGAAAAATAACAAATTTGAAAACGAATTAAGTAATTAACCCCATGCAAAAAGTAAAAACCCGTACTACCAATCTATATTCTTTTTATTTTAATATAATAAAAAATAATATAGTAAGATATACTTACAGTGGCGAACAGAAGTCAACGTACACCATACAAAATAGCGAAAATTCGTATTTTTATTTTATTTTTAAAAATTGAAAAAAATTGTGATATCACAATATACGTATCAAAACATTTTATTGAAATTCCATAATACATTATTTCTACAAAAAAAATAACAAAAAAGTGAAATATACAGAATTCACAAATAACAAAAGTCTACGTACACTTAAAAATTTTTATTATTATTTTTTGTAGAAACAATTTCATTATGCAATTTCAATATAATGTTTTTGTACAGAGGATTGTACTTATTTATTTTGTAATATCACAATTTTTTTATGCTATAGTAAACGAATTTTCGCTATTTTATAATCTGTACGTTGACTTTTGTTCGCCACTGTATAACACAATTCAAAAATATAATCTCTCTCTATCCCTTTAACCGATTACCCGCCGCAATTCAAAAATACAAAAAAAAATTAAATTGACTGTATAATAAGATTCATACTAACCAACTGGAATTATTTTTGCCATAATTGTCATTGTTTTTATTTAAATATATAAATTATAGCCTGTCCCATTTTTGGGACATTGGCGGAATGTACTATAGAATACTAAAAAGACAAAATTAAAATTATATATTCGTTTTATTCAATTTTCCAGAAAGCAATACAAAAACATATATTTATGGAGTATGGAAATATTTAAAACATTTGTCGTGCAACGGAACATTACATCTTGCGCATATTCTTGTTGTTTTTTTTCCACAACTTGCACATCTCCGTTGTGTGGCTATTGGTTTTATGAGATGATCTATTCTGTCATAGCGTACTTCTAAACTTACTCTTCCTCCAACAACTTTTGACTTTTGTGGACCCGGTCTTTTACGGGTTGATTTCACACCTGACAAATAACCAAGAACTATTTTGCGTCTTATGTCAAGGAGTGAAATTTCTTCATTAGGATGCGATATTTGGTACAATCTCCAAGCATTTACTACGGCTATATCCAAGAATTGAGTAAATAATGGCCACCACCATTTTTTTGAACGAATTGTCGTTCTATATAAGGATATTTGCTTATCAAGCAAGTCGACGCCACCCATACTTTTATTATATTCACTAAACAAACGAGGTATTGGAACAGTAATTTTTTGCTTATCTTTTCTTGAAAATCGTTTTGCATTTCCTAGCGGTATTACGTCGCTATAATTTGATGCCATAGTTACGGTTTTGCTGTCCTTCCAGCGTACCATAAGAACTTCATTGTTTTTGTCAAACTGTTTTTCAAAATATCCCCTTTCCTTTTTTCTTTCTATTTCTTTGGATGACGTTAGTGGACACTGCTTGGTTCGATTTTCGCGAATAGTTCCCGTTGCTTTCAATTTTATACATTGTAGGTCCTTTAGAAGTTCATGTCCCGTAAAGAAATTGTCAAAATACAGCTCATGGTCCTCTATAGTATCGAGTGGAATTACTGTTATCAATTTTTTCACTACTCTGGAACCTAGGGGCCCTCCATTTTCATTTTCTGATTTACCACTATAAGGGTCAAAATTATAAAGATATCCATTTGAGCCACACAAGCACCAAATTTTGTATCCAAATTTAATTGGTTTTCCTTGCATATACATCTTAGTTGGGTGTTTTCCGTAGTAACGAACCATCATTTCATCGATAGATAACATGCTATAAAAAACACCAAATCTTGAAAAGTTAATTTTCAACATATCAAAGAATTTTCTAACTTTATAAAATTTATCTGTCTTCACTAGTTTACTATTGTCATTTAGATGAATATGCCGCTTTATTTCTCGAAATCTAGCTCTTGTCATAGAATTAAAAATAATCGGTACACCAAAATTTGTCTATGTTCGACTTCTTATATCCCGGTATTCGGCTCCGAAGAAGCTGCGTTTAGTTCAGCTTCTCAGGGACCTGTATCAACGCAAACCTTTGCGTGAGTGTGAGTTCAATTGAATTGAATGTGTTGGACTTTTCACGTTGATTTTCGGTGCCAAAGAAACTGGAGATATTACAGCTTCCCTACGTTATGTTAAGCTTCGGCCACGATAAGAGCGGCGAGCGGCACCAGAAAAATTTAATGTCTCGGATTAGAGGTGAGCGGCACTTTAGTATTGCCGCTCTACCGCTCTCCGCTCGTATCGTGGCCGAGGCTTTATTCTTTGTATACAGTAGTATGAATTGTACATTTTATATAAAAAAATCTGTACATTGCTTGCTTAGTGTTTCCAGATGAAGAAATATATTAAGATTTTGTTTTTGATTAATCTTAATATATTTAAATTAATTTTTTATGAAGTTGCCTATTTGGTCAATGGAAGCAGTGCTTCCTTTGCTTCCAAAGGGGAACCGCCACTGGTAATTGCCTATATTGGATCAGGCAATTTGGATTGTGCCATCGCCGTATTGTAAGCATATGGACATATTGGACCTTTAGTTTTGATCTAAATTCTTTTAGAGAAACAGTCTACAAAATTATCTTTGGGGAACATTTTCTTTAATAAACTTTCGACTGTTGGCAATAGAAATGAAATCTCGTTTTTTTTGACATATCGTGCTCTGCCTTAGTACCACAGACTTTACCCACAATCTGCGATATGTTTAAAATGCACCCGAGTAAAAATAATTTAGTTGGTTAATTTCTTTAACTAGCAACTAGCACGGATATCGAACAAATGCGCCTGCCACAACGGTACGCACGCTCCTACTACAGGCATGAAAATCTAAAAATGCTTCCACTATAGAGGTATGTATGCCCCTGTTACAGATATGAATGTATTCGTAATCGCTAATAATTGCTAATCGCATCCTTTATGGTCACCAACATAATTGTCCGTTTTCCTCGTCCTATACATCATCCTATCATCTAATTTTGCTCCCTTTAGTCCAAAAAAGTGTAAGCGTACGTACCGTGCTTCGTTAAAGACTACTCCGTGCGTACTTCGGGGTACCGTGCCTGTATTGGGTGCTATACAGGCGTTTTGACGCTGTGCTTGCCTGTTTCAGGCTAAGAACAGGCGAATTTTATTTTTACTCGGGCATCACATACTGTAGAACATGAACTTTGGCAGTTCTTTTCTAATATTTTCGAAAATCAATTTTTTCTCGACTTTTGCCCGCGCTCAAACTCACTTGGAATCTAAATTTATGTTGGACCCCTCCAATATTTTTGTAGTTGTTGCGCCAATGCCAGACAGACTAGAATTGACTAGTTTGATCAGGACTGTAGAGCTGCAATTGAAGAAAGAAGCCAGAGCCGCCGACAGTATATACATCGCAAGGCCCACAAGAGCCAGGATGGAAGTCTTCAAGCTAAGAAGCGCAGAGAAGCTTTGCAGAAAGAAGAATAGAGAAAATCTAAATATGAGGATCCTACAGATACAGGAAGACTTCAATGAAAGGAGAATTATACAAGCGTATAAACAAAGGAACACGCCGGATCAGCAATAATAATGTTTCAGAAAAGAACGCACATCTGCATAGACATACATAGATGGGGACCTATTAGCAGACCGGATAAAAGAAAGGTGGAGAGAATATATTCAAAGCTTATTAAATCCTCATAGTAAATCAAGATCCACAGCCGAGCTGAGCTGCTAAAGGAAGGACGACTGCAACTCGTGCCAGGTAGTAGTTGACTTTCATTGCACTAACTGTTGCTTCGAAAATTGTTTTCATTTCTTTGTTAGCCTTATGCACTTATAGTCCAATCAATCTACAATAGCTCCTTGCAAATTTAGCGTTAATTGCCAACAGAAAACAAAAAATATGGTTATATAGAAAAAAAATTCTAAAAAAGATAGCGTTTTTTGTTTTTAAATTTGGCATGGCGAACCTAACCTAAAAATTCCGGAAAGTGAAAAAAACGGTTTTTTGCGAATAACTAAAAAACTTGAGCTCGGATCGAGAAAAATCAAGGCATAAAATTGTAGGTATTCAAATTATCTTTCGATTGATATATATAAAGTTATAGGTTAGAGCACAAAACATAGAGATAACTGCAAAAAACTGTTAAAATTCACCTTTTTTTAATTTGCTAATAACTTTTGTTTAACGAAACTTAGATATCTGTTATTTAGCAAAAATATTGCTTCTTGCTAGCTGAAAAAAATGTTTTATTTTTGTTCAGCAACTTCTTTCCATTATTCCTTACAACTGGGCATCTATGAATGTGAATAACTATTTTGCTCTTCATAGCTTTGATCCGCTCGTCCTTTTGATTCGATGTAATTGCTTGATTGTAACTTTTCGGTTGAATTATACCTTCATTAACTGCTTTCATTACTTGAATAAACCTTTTGAACACCTTTATTTGATCGTGTATATCGATGAACTGCTATTGTTTCACTAACAACTTCTGGTCCTGTATTATTTTCTGATTGTGGTAATGCATCGTTAAGTTCTGCTTAGTTTCTTTCATCCGCGCTGAAAAATTCTTGTTCTGCTGTATGTTGAATTGAAATAACATTTTCCTCTTCTTGTTGATCTATTTTCCAGTTGCTATCGTTATAAATAAACTTCAAATCTCGACTCAAGATGACTTTCCCTGTTGATGGCGCGAAACATCTGTATGCCTTTGAAGCCATATCATATCCAACGAGAATTGTTTGAATAGCCTTTGGATCGAGTTTTCGTCTTCTTTCGTTTGCGTGTAACATTTCGATCCGAAACGTTTGAAATATCCAACACTTGGTTTTTTCTTAAACCAACTCTCATACGGCGTTTTCTCTATATCTCTTGCCATAGTGATTGCTTCACCCCAAAACTTGTATTCAAGCTCGGCGTCTATTATCTGCACCTAGCCATTTCCACTAGAGTACGATTTCTCCTTCTGGCAACACCATTTTGTTGTGGGGTATATGGTGCTGTTCTTTGAAACTGGATATCATTTTTGCACAAAATGCACACCCATGTACTCACCTCCTCTATCCGTACGAATTACCTTTGGTTTTATTCCAAACATCGTTAAACATAATTGCACAAATTCCTTAAACTTTTCAAAAACTTCCGATTTATTCACAATTAAATAAACTATTGTATATCTTGAAAAGTCGTCGATAAAAGTAAGCATATACCTTTTTTCTGATGGTGTACTTGTTTGCATGGGTCCACAGATATCCGAATGTATCAAACCCAGCACTTCAGTTGCACGATTTTTTGATTTCTGTGGAAATTTAATTCGGTTCATTTTTCCTTGTAGACATACTTCACAGTTCAAAATGTTTTTGCAATCTTCATTATACTTGCCGAATTGCACACAGTCTACGAGTTTACCTGACGTCAAAGTTTTGACAACTTCGATGTCTCTATGTCCTAGTATACTGTGCCACTTATGGATACAATTATTGCTCAGGTCCGAATTTGAATTGGAATTTTCAACCGTGAAAATTTTGTTTGGTGTTTTCAGCTTGTTACAAGTTGCCTGCAATTTCACATTTCCGTTCACTGTGTAACCCTTATCAGCCAGTTTTTTTACGGAAATTAAATTTCCCTTTATGCTTGGTAAATATAGCACATCCAAAATTTTGACAGCTTTTGTATCTCCTGATTTGGTTACAAAATCAACACAAACCGTTCCTTTACCAATTGCTATAACTTGCTGACCTTTTTCTACTCATACTTGTTCACGATGAGTTTTATTGAAATCAACAAAACTCTTTCTTGATCCAACTATGTGCCAAGTAGCTCCTGAATCTATAATCCATCCTACGTCAACCATCGATGTTGTAAATAGAAACTCTGTCATAGCTATGTGCCAAGTAGCTCCTGAATCTATAATCCATCCTACGTCAACCATCGATGTTGTAAATAGAAACTCTGTCATATCACCATTACTGTTACACTTCGTTAAATTTGCCTTTTGTGATTTACCACTTTTCTTTTTCAACCATTCCTTGTATTTTCCACAATTCTTTTTCAAATGGCCTGTACCTTTGCAAAAATAACAGTTTATTTCCCTTTTAGTAATTGGAACACTGACACGTAACGCCACTTCTTCTTTAGTTTCTTTTCCCTATTCTTTACGACGTCTGTATTCTGCGATCACCTTTGATCATACTGTTGATGGCGTTAATTCTTCACTGCGAGCTTCTAATGTAGTTATTAGCCCATCACAGCTTTCTGGTAATGGACCAAGTAATTCAGAACTTAAAATAAAATCTGGTCTAATGTCTCCATCGAAAGCTAACAATCTTTGGAACAATTCCTTCATTTTTCCCAAGTGAGCTTCAACGTCACCATCATCACTAACTCGATGAGTAATCATTTGTCTCATAAAGAACAAACGATTATTCGGAGAATCCGTTTCATGAAATCCCTTCAGTTTGTCGCATGAATCCTTTGCCGATGTACAGTTCCTTATGTGTTGGATTTGGTCGTCTTCAACTGATAACGCTATTGTCGAATGAGCCTTTTCATCATATCCAGTCCATTCGGTTTTTCATCTCTCATCACGCTCCTAACACCTTTCTCCATCAATCTTCATTTTACACCGCCAATTGAAATAATTTGCATTATTCAATTTTGCAAGCATATATCTTCCTTACGATACACCAACTTCCTAAATTTAAGATAAATTTAATTGAAATAATTATTACCACGCGTGTAGCCCATAATCTATTAGAGTGAGTTTGGCAGAAAGAGTTGTTGGCTCCAAAGATTTCAAATTAAAAGGATCTGGACTAAAGAAAATTGTATTTTATTTTATACGTTCAATTGAAACAAAAATATTTTAATGACTGACAATTAGATAAAATTAAAATGCAATGCTAATGTGCTAACAAAACTATAAATCGAGAATACACTGTCAGTACCTTTTTCAGTTTTTTAAAATAACTCGAAAACAAAGCAAAATTCAATATTTTTACAACGATACTTTTTTGTAGAAAATCAAATTTTCCATCGAATTCCAAAACCAAATTTTTTCGCACCTAAAACGTTGAAAAACGTGTTTTCGCTACCATTGTAAGGGGCACCACTAGTGTGACCGCCTAAAAAAAAGGTGATTTTTGGAAATGTTTTAAAAAAAAACTAATGCATGGAATGTTTTAACGTTTTAAGGATATATTTGTGGATATATAATAACTACATAATAAAATTTTTAGATCAAAAAATTTAAAATTCAGCGAGTCATTCGTAATTTCCTAAGGCTCCAAGAAAAAAAATCCCCCCACTGCTGCAGTGATATCGACCTTCACAGTGCCGGAAATCAAAAAAACCAAAAATTTTGTGAAACTAGAAGGTATTGCCCGTACCATGACCCTCGATCAAGAAACAAAATTTAAATTTAACAAAAGGAGTCTTTAAAAAAAATTTTAATTTTCGTGCAAAAATTGGATGATTTTTGTCCTGCCAAAATTACATTTTTTATGCAATCGGAAAACTGGAGGTTGATGGTACGGAGAAACTTATATGAAAGAAGCTGGAAAAAGAATTAAACCGATCGGATGATTTGCTCTCGAGTTATAACTGCAGCAAATTTGAAAAATATAGTTACGAGAAAAACGCGTAGTTTAAGTTACATGGTTATAAATTGTACAGCGACGGTAGTCGCTGAGCACGACCAGAGCTCAGCGACTGCTATACTATACATTGAATTCAAAATTTTCAAATTTCATTTGCATATTATTAATTACTGGGCCAACTAAACAGGATTCCCAGCTAGGACTAAGCTAATTTTGGGTCGCTCTTTCTATTGCGACTAGCAGCGAGTCTCAATTCGTTAAGGTTTTCGAGATCTCACGGTTGGATTTCCAAAATTTCCAAAACGATTATCTCGCTTTCCCTATTATACGAAATATTGTATTACGGGAAGACAACATTTTAAAAACCGCGTCCACGCCTACTATAAATTGAGTTGACAATTTTCAAATTTCATTTGCATATTATTAATTACTGGGCCAACTAAACTGGGGTAAATCTACAGTATACTAGTACCCACATCCTTTTTTTGAAATTTTTTTCATTTATATATTTTGGCCGGTGAGTTCATTTTTCGATAAATAAATCGTTGCTCGCTTACCCCTTTTCGAGTAATGATTTTTTAAAGTCGTTTAAATTCGGTTAGAAGAAAAATGATAACCGCCATATTATTTAAAAGGCGGAGGGGGGATGGGGGCAGAGCCCTCAAAATTGTAAGGGGTAACCTTAAACGGGGGAAATGTTAAAAGGAGGTTATGTGGGCCGAACTCCCAAAAATCGAAAGGGGAAATCTTAAAATAGTCTAAGAGCGGTATTCACAGTCGTTACTTAAGCATGGACTTAAGAATTTCTTAACTAAGTTCGCCTTATTTAAATAAGGCGTACTTAAGATATCATGTATTCACAGTCATGTCTTGAGGTGAACTTTGTTAAGCAATTGCTTATTGAGAATTTGTAATTTTAAGGAAATGCTTGAGCATTTCCCATGTTTTTTTCCAGTAATTCCATATTATTATGTCGTCTCCAAGGTTACTTAAGAAATTCCTTTTATTGTAGCATGCGCAGTATTGCACAATATATCTTTGATATTAATGATGTTTTGGAAGATAATAAATATGATGATACTGCTGATGATGACCTTCATCCTAATTTTCTAAATGCGAATAATAGAGATGGATTTGCGGTACGCGATGCGTTTGTTGCTCGTATGTTTGTTTAAATAATTACCAAATAATGCGGGAAGGCTTTAGATGCGATTCAAATGTGTTTAATACATTTATAAACAGAAATATTGCAAATTTATAAAGAATATTTATACAATATAATAAAGTATATGAAAATTTTTATTATTTTTTCATTTTATATTAAATATTACATTTAATTTTTGTTTAACAGTTAATAGTTTAAAGTTCGACTTGAATTGATGAAAGTTTATTGTTTTACTTGTCTTTACTGCTTGATTCTACTAGAAGTAATTCGGAAAGAGCTGCTGACGCAATGTCATAAATTTAAGATGTTAAATTTGAGGAGTATAAAATTGTAATGAAAAATCTCTACCCTGAAACTTGCGCTTGCATAATACCTCAAACATACAAGCAGTTGCAATTCTGGTGCAATAGGTAAACTCCGATTATTTATTCCAGCTAATCCTTCATGAATTTTTGTGAATTAGCGTACGGAATCTTTTTTAAATCTAAACCGCTTTTTAAATTCATTATTATCGTAAAACTCAAAAGGATTTTGTCTGTCACGCAAAGATCTACGGATACATCTACCATTACCCTCTTCACCATCATCCACGTCACTACTACTTTCAATATCAGTAACCGACGAAAACAAGTTCATTTTTTCACACTATTATTGAAAAATCATCTATAAGCAATTGCTTAAGTCACCTTTGGAGACGACTTAAAAAATAAATTAATTTTAAGGGTAAATAAGATCGTCTTATATGACAATTTGCTTAAGCATCAACTATGAATACTTATTTGAATAAGGTTTGCTTGATTAAGTTCATGCTTGAGCATTTACTTAAGACAGTGCTTAAGTTGCGACTGTGAATCGAAAGGACACATTAAGCACGTGCTTAAGCACGAACTTTGCAATAAGCACCGACTAAGAATACCGCACTTTGCAATAAGCACCGACTAAGAATACCGCCCTAAGAGCCAGAGCCGAGATTTTAACTTCATCCGTAATATGGACAAACTTTACGGTAATATCTTCCGAAGGTAAGGGTGATAACGATCCTACGCAGGCGGACAACTCAATGGGGGCGCAGGCTAGAAATAATGGGTCAAAGTAACCCCTTTTTTTTTTAAATTAACCTCATCGATATAGTGCACGAAAATTTGCAGAAAACATAGATCAAAATAAACTAAATCCAATTCCAAATGGGCGGACACGTAAGTTGGGGCAAAACGGGTGGCGGACAGGGGTGAAGTACCCCTAAATTTATGAAAGAAAACGTCATCAGTAATATGTCCGCCATTTACACTACCCAATTGTGTACATTTAAGACACAATATGCCAAAAGGGCGGACAGCTAAGTAGAGGCGATCAGCTGTAAAACGCGGTTACATGAGGTACTTAAAGAACTAAACTTTCAATGAACGAAATATAAAAATTTTTTTTTTAACTACGTGCCAGTCGATACACCCCACTGATAATGGCACCTTTTACTAATTTGGGTAAGGCGAACTCAATAAAAATAAAACCAACCCTCTAACTTGATCGGAAACTACCCCAGGACAACCTTTATTACTGAAATTGAGGGCTTCGCACTTGCTTATGCAAATAACCCCCAACATTTTGGAAGACGCATCATCAGTAATATGTCCGCCATTTGCACTACCGTATTGTTCGCCATTTAGGACACAACATACCAAAATGGCGGACAGCTAGGTAGAGGCGAAGCTGTAAAACGAGGCTGTTTGAGCTGCGTATCCGAACACGTTTTTGCGTATCGCAGGCGGAGGCGTTTATACATTACTACAATATTATTAATGTGTGTATTAATTAATAATAGTTATTAGTGCGTAATAAGTACCTTGCAAAAAAATTATTTATAAAAATCAAGATGGGTAAAATATTAAAAAAAATTTTAAGTGTAGTTTTGTAAATTTTTTTATTAAAATTAAGATATAGAAATGCCAAGTTAATTTAGAAGTTCCCTGGGCCTTCCAATCTGTCGCAGCTGAAGAAACGATTTTCTCATAGTCCTTAAATTTTTTTCTGTTTAATGATGTGAACTATTTGTAGCAAGAACGATGGTATCCACTCACATTATTAACTGTTTCGGGTAAAACAATATCACTGTATTTCAAATTACATATTACACGAATTTTTAATTTGTCTCTGCACGTTTTTAAAGTACTCTCGGTAAATTTTATAACTCCGGTTTTTTCGCTACAATTAATATTGAGAAAGCACGCGGCTTCAGCTGTTTGCTTTGCCATCTTGGACACCGTTGGTCTAGTAAATCGTGGTAATATAACGACGTTCGGAAGTATTTCATATCCCTGTCTATTTCTCTTTCTTTCTTTCTCGGGCCACCTCCACGACGCAAGGCTACGCTCCCCACACTTATAGGGTTGACATATTGGAAGGCCCAGGGAAATTTAAAATTGACTTGGCATTTTTATATCTTAATTTTAATAAAAATGTTTACAAAACTACACTTAACATTTTTTTTAAAGTTTTACCCATCTTGATTTTTATAAATAATTTTTTTGCAAGGTAGTACAGTACAGATGTAATATTGATGCGCCAAAAATTCTTGGAAGGATGATTTTTCATAAATCGTTAATGGAGCATAAAAGAAGCTTAACTTTAAATTTGAGGGAAATTTCGAGTGGACGTTTTTTGGAAAACTCAAAAAGTTTTTGAAAAGCGTTTTTCTCTGAATCTACGCATTTTAGAGAAAAGTTGTTTAAACAAAAAATGTAGAAGACATTGTTACCTACAATTTGTTTCATAGAGGTCAGGCTGTACAACTTCAAATACAGAAGCTAGGTGGCGCCAAAGTTTCCAAAAAAGTGTTTTTTCGGTTTTTGTCCCAGAAAAAATAGTTTTTTTTACAAAAGTGTAAATCAGTAAATTGTTCCTCTTAAAAATGTCTACAACATTTATTTAAACTTTTTTTCCCTCCGACTTACCGTTCCAAAGTTATAGGCAGTAAATGCTACGCTGCGTAGTTAACGGTGCTATTGTTACTAAAAAGCGTCCATTTTTCAGTTGGTATGCATACATAACGACGACATAATTAATTTTATAATTTTATTTATACTATCTTTTATTAGTGATTGAAATTACAAATTCTTCATTTTTATTCGTATTACTAATACACCATTCTATTTTATTATTTCTGTTGTGTCAAAAAAAATATATCATACGCATTGCCCACAGCTTGTCTCAAAAATCTGTTAGTATTGATCACAATAATACATTGTTCATTGGAGTTGAACTTTAAAACAATAATAATTATTAAGAGTTGTTGTTAATCAGTTTAAACAATCATAGCTCATTCAATGGCAACGTACCAATTATAACTGTACTCAAATTAACCTGTGTGCCGTCTTCAGAGCACAATTCTCACACTTCAGCACGCTATAACTTTGGAACGGTAAGTCGGAGGGAAAAAAAGTTTAAATAAATGTTGTAGACATTTTTAAGAGGAACAATTTACTGATTTACACTTTTGTAAAAAAAAACATTTTTTCTGGGACAAAAACCGAAAAAATACTTTTTTGGAAACTTTGGCGCCACCTAGCTTCTATATTTGAAGTTGTACAGCCTGACCTCTATGAAACAAATTGTAGGTAACAATTTCCTCTACATTTTTTGTTTAAACAACTTTTCTCTAAAATGCGTAGATTTAGAGAAAAACGCTTTTCAAAACCTTTTTGAGTTTTCCAAAAAACGTCCACTCGAAATTTCCCTCAAATTTAAAGTTAAGCTTCTTTTATGCTCCATTAACGATTTATGAAAAATCATCCTTCCAAGAATTTTTGAGCGCATACCCCGATTTTCCAGTCCAGCTGTACTGTACTAGGTATTTATTGCGGACTAATAACTATTATTAATTAATACACACATTAATAATATTGTAGTAATGTATAAACGTATTTGAGAACGGCAATTATATTACTTACTCGCAGGTGTAGGACGCCTCTGCCTGCGATACGCAAAAACGTGTTCGGATACGCAGCTCAAACAGCCTCGTTTTACAGCTTCGCCTCTACCTAGCTGTCCGCCATTTTGGTATGTTGTGTCCTAAATGGCGCACAATACGGTAGTGCAAATGGCGGACATATTACTGATGATGCGTCTTCCAAAATGTTGGGGGTTATTTGCATAAGCAAGTGCGAAGCCCTCAATTTCAGTAATAAGGGTTGTCCTGGGGTAGTTTCCGATCAAGTTAGAGGGTTGGTTTTATTTTTATTGAGTTCGCCTTACCCAAATTAGTAAAAGGTGCCATTATCAGTGGGGTGTATCGACTGGCACGTAGTTAAAAAAAAAATTTTTATATTTCGTTCATTGAAAGTTTAGTTCTTTAAGTACCTCATGTAACCGCGTTTTACAGCTGATCGCCTCTACTTAGCTGTCCGCCCTTTTGGCATATTGTGTCTTAAATGTACACAATTGGGTAGTGTAAATGGCGGACATATTACTGATGACGTTTTCTTTCATAAATTTAGGGGTACTTCACCCCTGTCCGCCACCCGTTTTGCCCCAACTTACGTGTCCGCCCATTTGGAATTGGATTTAGTTTATTTTGATCTATGTTTTCTGCAAATTTTCGTGCACTATATCGATGAGGTTAATTTAAAAAAAAGGGGGTTACTTTGACCCATTATTTCTAGCCTCCGCCCCCATTGAGTTGTCCGCCTGCGTAGGATCGTTATCACCCTTACCTTCGGAAGATATTACCGTAAAGTTTGTCCATGTTACGGATGAAGTTAAAATCTCGGCTCTGGCTCTCCGACTAAAAGGGGGTATGCGTGTTTTTCTATTGCACCTTTTGTATTAGAAGAACATACAGGATGATTTGTAGTTTAACGTTCACTGCTAATTTCGCTATTTTCCTGAATCCTTGCGCGTGTATACCAATTATTAGTAGAGAGAAAATGAACAAACAATTTTTATTTTTTCATATTATATCTACATGCAGCTGAGTCAAAAGCCGAAAAGTTTGGAAAAATCAAATGCGAGCATAGGGAGAAAAGTGCATAAAAGTGCATTTTGAGTGCATCGTAACACTAATTTTTCATATTTATACGGCTCTATTGATCGTAGAAAATTACAAAAAAAAGGATAATACTCGTGAGTAAAAGGGCTATCGAGCTGGTGGGGCGAGGTTACGTTAAAAATATTTCCTAACCTCAAAAAGCCAAATTCTCATTTTATTTGCTTTTTTAACTAAAAATGCATTAAATCATGAACGAATCAGTGGATTTTCTTAAAAATTAAAAAAGAAAAGAAACATGTATTTTAATGTTATAAACATGCTACTAAATTTTCAAAAAAAAAATCATTTTTATGTCCAAAATTGGTAATTTTCGAAAAAATATTAAATCATTGTAATTTAATGAGAAATGGTACTAGGGTAAACCTCTTTTTTTTAAATGTAGGGCTTTTATATACTTTCTTGTATATATGCCGGAATCTGTTTATAAAGTTTAAATATTCAGGAAAATCGTGAAATTAGTACTAAAGTCGGAAGTAAAATTGCAAAGCCTCCTATAGGCCCTTCTAAAATTAGGAACTCCCCAGGAGAATAATATTGGTATGGATTCAGGAAAATCGGGAAATTAGCACTGATGTCGAACGTGAAGTTACAAATCATCCTATATGTTCTTCTAATACAAAAGATGCAATAGAAAAATGAAGTACGATTCTTATGGAATGGCAGAGCCCCATACCCCCTTTTGATATTTTCCCCTTTTGATTTTGCGGGCTGCGCCCCCTTCCCCTTTTTAGGGTTTACGCTTTCGATTTTGCGGGGCCAATGGCCCTCCGCCTTTTAAATAAGTGTCAATTTTCTGCTAACCGAATTTACACAACTTTAAAAATTCATTACTCGAAAACGGTAAGGGGTCATCCATAAAATACGTGTGGTGTTTTTGGCGATTTTTGAAGCCCCCTCCCCCTTGGTGAGATGTCGTGAGATTTGGCTCGACCCCCTCCCTCCGCCTCAATCTCACGTGAGATTTTTAAAATTTTAAAAAATGTCTACTATTTACACTATTATGCGTATTTGTAGTGTAAATACGTTAATCAGTGCTTGATTGCGCTGGATTTATTTAAAAAAACATAATTTGTGTTGAAGAACAGTACCACAAAATCATCACAGTACCAACTCGGCATGCACCGAACATAAACTACAATACCTGTGGATTAGTATTGAGCAGGTGATTCTGCCCATGCTCTAGAAACCAATCTTATGGTGCCTTACAGGGATAATGGTTTCTTAACAAGAGAACAGAAAAATTTCAATTCTAGTTACAGCAAGCATATGGAATTTAAAAAAAAAATTTAAATTTTACATTATATTGACATACGAAGGTTGACTTTGGCAAAACATGTAATTATGACATGTATAGTCATTCACAATATTATTGTAAAGATGAAGATAGATGGCACTTTAGGATAAACAACCTGTAACTGAATGACCCAGGCCTTAGAAAGGCGGAATCTGAAGTCACAGCCAGCTTCTCTAATCGGCGTTTGAGCCGCCTGTACACCAGGATATAGATTCAAGAAGTATGGATCTGTTAGACTTCCATTCTTCACAGCTCTCGATATTCATAACAAAAGGTTTTCAAAATCTATCTTGGCCTCTAGTATGTCAGAGCAGATGGTCGTCGATTCAAAATTCGAATCCTGTAAGATGCTGAGATAACTAATTATGTCGCCTGGTGTTAATATCTGCTTTTTGTAGTTTGTTTTGTACCGCAGATAACATGTGTTCTGACTAATGTGAAAAGAGCCGATTCCTAATATAATGTCTATGATCGCAGTTATGCACTTAAAATACTTAGGAGGGCATTAGGTTCCAGGTTTTTCAATTGGGCTTCTGCTCCTTTTTGTTTTGTTCCAGCTTAGGCCAGAACACTAGTTCAGCGTAGGGTCGCAATCTGTCTAAAAATGGTCGTATAAGTCAAAGAATACGTTACATTTCCAGTTTTTCCCAGGGCATTGTATAAAATGAACAAATACAGTATAAACGGCAATGGCTAAATTTTTACAGCCAATTGCTATTGAATCGAAATATATTAATAGTATCACGTATACTTTTTATGTAATGGATTCAATATTCCTTCCTTCATGTTCATCTGATATTGCACCAAGATTTTCGTGAATGAAATCAAAGTGCAGGTCCAAAAAGAAGATTTTAAACATTTTCTCATTTACAGATATTGTACTTAAAATTGAAGAAAACAAAAAGATATTAAGAAATGCAAAAAAAATTGCAGAAAAATCGAAAAATACCCATTTTGAGGGCTAAAATCCGCTAAAAAGTGAGCTTCCCGGGGTAAAAAATCGGTAGAGTTCATAACCACTTATTATGAACCCTAAAACGAAGCTCTCTGCCAATTTTCAGCCTGTACCTAATACCTAATTATTTCCGCTATATCGCTTTTTTCGGCTTAATTTACCTGTACTATTAATT
Organism: Thereva nobilitata; assembly: GCA_963855945.1. Taxonomy (NCBI): domain Eukaryota; kingdom Metazoa; phylum Arthropoda; class Insecta; order Diptera; family Therevidae; genus Thereva; species Thereva nobilitata. Next base: position 136,718,707 of record OY979694.1, read on the forward strand.
TAAACCACTTTTCTCGTAATTTGACTCTGTTTCTTGCGGAAAAGAAATTACATGATATTTGCCGAAACCCTCCCCCTCCCCCACGTGAGATTTGGTGAGATTCGGCTCGACGCCCTCCCCCCCTAAACGCCTCACGTAATTTATGGATGACCCCTAAGCGAGAGACGATTTTTTTTCGAAAAATGAATTCTACGGACCAAAATACATAAATAAAAAAAATTTCAAAAAAATAGGAGGTGGGTACTAGTATTATGTACAGTAGATTTACCCGCCAACTTGATTGGGTTTCTGAAACACAATAAAACTTTGGCACAATTGACAATGAATACTGGCCCAAAAAACGACGATTGCGAAAAAAAGAAGGAAAGGGTTTTTTTTTGTTATTGTGACTTTGCATGTGATAAATTCATATAGAAAGCTACAAAAAATAAACTTGTAATTTAAATAATAAAGCGTGTGTTTATCATAAGTTCTGTTTGAGAATCGGTGTTTTGCTTTTATTTTCTGTTTGTGTACATTTGATCCGATCTTCTAGATTGAATCTGGGTGGTGGTGGTAATGATTGGTGGTATTATTGTTTGAAATCCGTGATCCAGCTTTACAACTTCTAGTTGATATTTGCCGTGAAAACTACTTTCTAATAAAAACAACAAAACTGCAAGAAGTGAGTACGTTCAATAATTCTATCTTTTATTAAATTAAAGAAGATACTTCAGAGCCTCTGGCTTACATTTATAAAGTAGAAAACATTTCTTTTTCGATAGGTCTTTGACAGCATCAAATTTGGCAAAAGTTTAAAGTATCCAGTTCGCATTGTGCGCTGCCTAAAACCGCTTTGAACAGTACTAATACCGCTTTGAGCGCTGCGAGCGCCGAGTAAGAGCTCTTAAAGCGTTTATTTAGAGCGCTTTGAGCGCTAACAGAGAGCGCTTCGAGCGCCGAATAATAGCAAATTTGCGACTTTTCATTACTTTTTAGAAAATGGATCAGTTTCTGGAAAATATAATACTTCGAGGAGAAACTCTAGCGAATGATCATATTCGGAAATTTGAAACTGTTCTTAAAAACTCTGGCATACATAGTGATATTGAGTACATATATCTTGACGAAATGCAATTACAGTTCCCCACAGCATACTTAGATTATCAGTGTTTACCAACAAAAAAATACATGATAATTCTGTACTCGATGGAAGGCCCGGAAACTTATGATAAAATTCTAAAAAGAAATAACATAGGCCATTTTGTTTGTGTTCTTTTTGACACAAACAATATTTATATCTATGACTCGGCAAGTGTAAAAAATTATTCCAACCAACTCAACCAGATTTTGCAAATTTTATTTCCATTTTGTTATTATGAGATGGGAAATAAAGTGATTTATTCGCATGTTCAATGTCAGAAAAACGGGGTTGATTGCGGGATTTTCAGTATCGCCTTTTCCATTTCATTATTCTTAGGGTTTCGCCCAGAAATAATTGAATACAATATGGAGGCGATGCGACCACACCTATTGAGTATTTTTAGGGAAAAATCTATCATCCATTTTCCATTCCGTACTCTGACCGAGCATGAATACATTGATCGCCGGACAACTAAATATTTCAATCAACCGGTCGATGATAAAAATACACTTTTAAAAAGTATAAACGCACGCCCAGACCTCGCGAACGAGTACCTTGATGACCAAACTCAGTCACTGACAGAAACCCTGCACACCAAAAAAGATTTTTTTTCAATTCCCAAGGGTATGAAACCAAGGGTATGAAATAAGAGTGTACACGATTCTAATATTCCCACTTTCATTCCCATATTAAAAGCAGACAAGGTGATGAAATCAGAGTGTGCACGACCAACAACATCAGACTCTTAGATTCGTGAATGATTCCGATATTCACAGTTACATTCCCTTATTAAAAGCAGACAAGGTAATGAAATCAAGGAATGCACCCCCGCCACAAAGATTGTTTTTTTTAATAATTAATATAAATATTTTAAATAATATATAAGCAAGTGGAATCCAATCGAATTAGATACGCAAGACCAAGAAGTAGAGGAAAGAGTATGGGTGAATTGGATGATTGGACGCTCACAGAAATTTATATGTATGTGCTAAGCATCAGTATCGCCGGTCAAAGGAGAAAGAGAGAACATGGAACATGTTTGTACGTTGTTCTGGACTCCCTCTAGCAGGCCGTTGTGTATCTAAAACACCTCTCTCTTCAGTCCGTTGCCTTTAACGCCAACTTCAAAACTGGATCAATCCTCTGGTCGGCGCGGGAATTTTTATCTTTCCCTCAAATATGCTGATGAAGTGCTTTACAGGTTCGCTGGCACTGTTCTTCATGGGACAATTTTTTCAGATTCCAGTGAATCAAATTCCTCGGGACATATTTGATGGAATCCAATAATAGCTCTTCTGTATTTTCTGCAATAAAGCTCAATGCATCAAGTATTCCAGACCACTCTTTTTCTAAAGCATAACATGCATCATGTCGAGCAGACCAACGAGTTTGAGAAAAGCTTTTGAGCCTTATATTTGTATGCTGCATCAAAATCTCCCAAAGGGTGATACAAAATTATAAAGTTCTTGCAAAGTAGCAAACGAATCGACAGCTTCAGATTTTAAATACTCTACACAGAAAAACTGAGTTAAAATGATTTTTAAATTTCAATCGTTCTTTAAATTTTGCAGCTTCTAAAATTTTGCCGCCCTAGGCCCGCGCTTCACGGGCCTAAGCGTAAATCCATCATTCGCCGTGTTATAAAAATCCGCTGGCAAGATAGAATTATAAATGAAGAACTATGGCGCCATGGCGGCCAAAAAAGGATAGACGACGAAATCAGGCGTCACAGCGGAATTGATAATTACAGCAGAATTAGTATCAGCGAGCAATAATAACAAGAGTGATTAGGTGGAGCTCAAGGACAAGTAAAAGAGTTAAAGTATGAAAAGAAGAGATTGGGCCTATTCACACATTGCATATTCATGGCGCCTAAAACCGGTTTTATAGATGAGAGAGGGAAGGGAGCGGAAGAACTTAACGAAACATTTTTCACGCAAAACCAAACGCGTGAAAACTAGCACACATATAAAAAGTTACTTCTATCTCTTGCATTCTTTAGCTCTGTTTTTCTCTAACAAGTAAAATTCATCTGCAATACATTTAAATGTTCCTGTAAACATTCAAATTTACTATCCATAATTTACGCCCCGTGTGAGTTGCTAGGAGCTGAATAAAACCGGTTTTACTCACCAGACTTATGGCAACGTGTGAATATGCCCATTAGCAATAACATTAAGCAAAAAGTCCAAAAAAATATTAACAAACGCGCGATGGATATACAATTTATGCAAAAAACACAAGAGTATGAAAGAAACAGAAGATATTCCTTGTTTCCCCTATTCGAATGTTTCCATTCAAATGGAAGCAACAGTAGAACAGAGCATGTGTAGATTGTAAAGAGATGTTAGAATGTATGCGTAAAAAAATGTATTCGTAAAAATATAGGGTTGGTACATAACCTTCTAAATTTACAAGCCATGAACAAGAAAAATATTGAGAGCGAATTTCCGCTCAATCGGACTACAACTCGGTGAAGTCACGTTATGTTGTTAGTGTAATTTGGAGAATTTGGTAGTCCGATTCTCTCAATTGAGATTCTTGTTCATGGCTTGTAAATATAGAAGGTTATGGTTGGTACCAAAGCCTTCTATGTTTACAAGCCATGCACGAGAAAAATATTGAGAGCCAATTGATGGATTTGTCAGATATTGTAGGTGTATTTATAAATCGAGTTGTAATAGATAATATTTGATCAAGGCACGGGTGGCTTTGGTCTCTCGTGTCGAGAGATCGCAGAAAGATAAAAATTCCCGCGCCGACCAGAGGATTGATCCAGTTTTGAAGTTGGCGTTAAAGGCAACGGACTGAAGAGAGAGGTGTTTTAGATACACAACGGCCTGCTAGAGGGAGTCCAGAACAACGTACAAACATGTTCCATGTTCTCTCTTTCTCCTTTGACCGGCGATACTGATGCTTAGCACATACATATAAATTTCTGTGAGCGTCCAATCATCCAATTCACCCATACTCTTTCCTCTACTTCTTGGTCTTGCGTATCTAATTCGATTGGATTCCACTTGCTTATATATTATTTAAAATATTTATATTAATTATTAAAAAAAACAATCTTTGTGGCGGGGGTGCATTCCTTGATTTCATTACCTTGTCTGCTTTTAATAAGGGAATGTAACTGTGAATATCGGAATCATTCACGAATCTAAGAGTCTGATGTTGTTGGTCGTGCACACTCTGATTTCATCACCTTGTCTGCTTTTAATATGGGAATGAAAGTGGGAATATTAGAATCGTGTACACTCTTATTTCATACCCTTGGTTTCATACCCTTGGGAATTGAAAAAAAATCTTTTTTGGTGTGCAGGGTTTCTGTCAGTGACTGAGTTTGGTCATCAAGGTACTCGTTCGCGAGGTCTGGGCGTGCGTTTATACTTTTTAAAAGTGTATTTTTATCATCGACCGGTTGATTGAAATATTTAGTTGTCCGGCGATCAATGTATTCATGCTCGGTCAGAGTACGGAATGGAAAATGGATGATAGATTTTTCCCTAAAAATACTCAATAGGTGTGGTCGCATCGCCTCCATATTGTATTCAATTATTTCTGGGCGAAACCCTAAGAATAATGAAATGGAAAAGGCGATACTGAAAATCCCGCAATCAACCCCGTTTTTCTGACATTGAACATGCGAATAAATCACTTTATTTCCCATCTCATAATAACAAAATGGAAATAAAATTTGCAAAATCTGGTTGAGTTGGTTGGAATAATTTTTTACACTTGCCGAGTCATAGATATAAATATTGTTTGTGTCAAAAAGAACACAAACAAAATGGCCTATGTTATTTCTTTTTAGAATTTTATCATAAGTTTCCGGGCCTTCCATCGAGTACAGAATTATCATGTATTTTTTTGTTGGTAAACACTGATAATCTAAGTATGCTGTGGGGAACTGTAATTGCATTTCGTCAAGATATATGTACTCAATATTCAAGAAATATCGTACTTTCGGCTAATCTGCTATTCCAGCCCCATAAAATGTACCTTATTCTTCTTCGAAAGACACCTGTAGGGCTGCTAAAACCTTTCTTTCTTCGAGATGAGTCGTTTAAATGTGCCAGGGTCTAGCAACTCCAAAACATGACTACTCGAAATTTTCTTTTCCTAAACTAACGCAACTTTCGGACCGATGAGCAACTGCTCTTCAGATGGCTGTAACTCAAAAACGATTGGAGATATGCACTTGAAATTTTATTATGTTATTTTGAAAAGTATAGGCTATCGAAAAATGAAAAAAAAAATTTTCAATTTTTTCAAAATTGGTGCTCCTTAACTTTGTTCCACCTGTTCTCCTGGACCGATTTTATCCAAAACACATTCATTGAATTCCCACGATTTTTCTCTTAATTATAGCGTCCAAAATTTGCAGGGTAGATTTATTTCAACTTTTTTTCTATTCCTCCTGAACTATACTGGCCCTAACGGTATAAAATTAAACGTGAATGTTTTATGCAAAATTAAGGTATAAATCATTTGAAATTAAGAACAAAATTTACGTAATGGATGTCTTAAAATCTCCGTTATTAAGCCTTTATTCCAGAGAAAAACTAAAATTAATAAAAAAAATGTGAGCTATTAACCACTAATGAAATGGATAGCGAAACAAAATCTAATGTAAAAATAGCAAATGAATGTCCTCAATTATTTAAAGGGCTAGGATGTGTAAAAGGCTAGCTGGAACCCGGTGCGCCTCACTGCACCTATAATAGCGAAATGAATGAAGTTGTAAAAAATATTTGGATAACGAAAATTCCCCTTCCACGTAAGCGCCAAGTGACTCAGGTGGAGCCCTGACCATTGGAACAGCATATCCCAGGTGCTTCTTTTTGAAATTTTAAAGCATAACAATATTGGTACAATCTGTCCATTGGACCGAAGCAACCACAGCATTAGGGCGCACACTGTAATAGTGATATTTATTGCGATTGAATGCTTCCATCTTAACATCGGACTGTTCTTAAACGTTGAATTACGTCGGTTCACGGACATTAAGTAATAATAAACGTAAATAAAAACATTCATCGTTGGTGGGAAAATCGGATGCCTTTCAGGTTGGGGTTCTATCGCGGCTCTTGTCCTTCGGAATATAACAGCCAACGAAGTGTTGATAACCCTAACCCTGATATTGTGGAACAGGGTAGGTTGTGGTATCTTTTCCGAGGCATTGAATATAGATACCTCTCTTCGTCTACGCGACCATTGCAGCGTATTCCAGGCGTAAGTCACTGCGATCTGGGAGGCTCTCTACTGGCTGAAGATAAATAATATATCGCATAACAATATATGTATTCTATCGGATAGCCAGGTGGCCCTCAAGGCTCTTAATTCTGTCGGTACAACATCCACGACTGTTCTGAACTGCCGCAGGTCCCTGTGTGAGACTGCCATTCAGTTTGATATAACTCTGTTTTGGGTTCCTGGGTACAGGGGGTTAGGCGAAACTGCTGGGCAGATGAGCTTGCTAGACAGGGAACCGAAGTGGAAAGGACATCCCACTTAACCCAAATGGGAATGCCCTTAGCCACCTTTAAACTGGCTGTGAGAAAAATCACCTTAGCTCGAGCCGGGCTGAGATCGACCACAGAAACAGTGTGCCGCAATCTTCACACAATATGGCCGACCTTGGACGCAAAGCGTTCAAAATCTCTTGTTCAGCTGAACAAAAAAGAATATAGGCTATGTAGTGAAAGTGCTGACCGGTCACTGTCCCTTTGACCTTTCCTGGATGGATTAAGTGAGCTGCGAAACACTCGGTCGCAGGGAAGTCTCTCACTTGTGCATCCCAAAAAATTGTCGACTGCACCGAGCAGCAGCACACTAACATCAGCATAACTTCGTTCTCGGGAGCTGCGAAAATCATGAGAATTTTTGTTGTTTTGTACGCAGCTACAGAGACAATAGAATCGTTACACGTAAAAAATGCAGAACAGTGAGTTTGTCGTGTAATTCTTACTAGTCGGACCCAACACTCGAAATTCGTGGGCCATTTTCTATACCTTTTTTGAATTTAAATATAGAAGTCTTCAATAACAAAATTTTTCGAGAACAATAAAACAAAATTGAAAAATGAAACAAATTTTTTATAGTTGTTGGAAAAAGCAATGCCAAAAAACCAACTTTTGTTATCTCTTAATGTCACATATTACATTTAATTGAATTACATTTAAAAGATCTTAATTTAAGAATCAAGTACTTCTCTGTACACAATAGTTTTAGTGTAGCTTCTATCATCATATCATAGAACTGTTCTGTTGTTTGAGTGTTATAAAATCGTAATCCATCAAATGAACGAACTCTACTGGCGTACGTTTTATATGGGAATAAAATGTAAAATTATTTTCTAATTTTTAGCGTTTTATTGAAGGTCACTTAAAAATACCGCCCAAACGCACAAGTTTTTTGAGGTCCAAAGCTTAGGATACTGGTGATACCCCAAACAGGATAAAATCATAATTTTGCTGTATCCAGACTGCAAAATTAAAATGCTTTTTTTACTGCACTATTATCGTCGCCGCTCATTTCAATTTTTGCCTTCATCTAAATATCGCCAAAAATGACGCCTCTGGCGGGTGACGTCGCTCATTTAAATTGAGATGCGGGTGCGCCTCACTGCATCCATCTTAGCGAAATAAATGAAGTAAAAAATATTTGGACAACGAAGATTTCGCTTCCACATAAGCGCCAAGTGACTCATGTGGAGCCATTGCCATTGGAACAGAATATCCTAGGTGCATGCTGTAATGTAATAGTGATATTTAGTGATATTTATTGTAATTGAATGCTTCCATCTTAAAATCGGACTGTTTTTAAATGTTGAATGACGTCGGTCCACGGACATTAGGTCTGTTCCCGTACCTGCAGAAAGTACAGAATCTGTCAGTTGCTTCGAATTACTTGACAGAATTCTGTTCCCGTACTTTTACTGCAGCCGCCATATTCATTTCCTCACCCTGCAGTAAGACGCAGAAACTTGCAGAAGCTACGAGCTGCTGTAATCTGCTGCAGCAGTTATTTGAACTTTAGATGTTTGTAGGTGTTCCAAAACAGAGTAAAAATAAAATAGAATGAATGCAAATAATAAAAACCCATCACAAGGTAAGTTAATTTAATAAACTGCGACAGGAAACGGAAATAAATTGGTAATTGGCATTTTTCGTTTCAGATTCAAGTCTACTACATAATTTATTAAAGGACACAGGGTTTCTGGAGATGACTGACGCCGGCAGTGTTACGAATCAGGAACCAGAGATTTCTGATTCACGAGGTTTGATATTTTAAATACAAGTGAATTATAAAACGTGTTATTTTTATTATTATTTCAGAAACGTAAGGCAGTTCAATGGAGGAATATATGCCTACGTCGGAAGAATATTTAGAGGAGTATCTGGACGACCCCGATGGTTCTTTTAAAGGCGGTAGATCAGGTGCAGGTAGTATTTAAAGAAATTTAATAACTGCTTTTTTCTTTATGATATTTTGTAATTTTTGAAAAGAGGGCGGACTTTGGCTGGAGAGTGGTGTGAAATTGCTCTTAACTTTAGTTGAAGAATATAGGCCGCTAGTTGGGAAAACATCCAAATTTAAAAATAAAGAAAGAATGTGGATGACAATTAAGGACAAGCTCTCTGAGAAAGGGTACCACTACTCACCGAAACAAATATCCAACAAATATTTTAGTTTGGAAAGACGCTACTAGCGAACGAAAGACCGTAACAACAAAACCGGGCGTGAGAGGTTTCAAAGTTTTAGTTATTGACAAATTACAGACAATTGGATGTTATATTAAAAAAGAGACCGGCCATAAATCCAGAACACGTTTTGGATTCAAGTTCCTTCGAAGAGCCAGAAGCATCTACTTCACAAAATGACATCGAAATTGATTCAAATGGTACAGCAACAACGTATTTCAAATTACTAATTTTAAATAATTTGTAGTATCCCGTGAGAGTACCGGTTTCCTCAACCAACAAAACCAACGAATCACAAAACCGCAAAAAGTTCAGGAAACAGTTCTTGAGGAATTGCAAAAATTGTGGATAGAAAGGAATTTTATGGAAAAGTGACAACAATACTTGAAAATAAAAATGAGCTAATAAAGCAAATTTTAGAGAAAATATAAGGCTTACATTAAATTCATTTATTACTTAAGATACTATTGTGAATTATTTTTATTTTTACTTATATATTAAGATTTATGTTATTATTTATTAAAATTTTTTGAAATACTGAATTGAATTATTTGAATTATTTTTATTTTTACTTATATATTAAGATTTAAGTTATTAGTTATTTAGATTTTTTGAAATACTGAATTAAATTATTTGAATTATTTTTATTTTTACTTATATATTAAGATTTATGTTATTAGTTATTAAGATTTTTTGAAATAAATTTTTTTGTTTATTTTAATAAACAAATTCAATTAAAAGTTGTATTTTGTCTCCATTCTCCACGACATATCTGATCCCGGATTGCTTTTGCAGTACTTAGTTGACTCGTATTCTCCTCGTCCGGCCTGAAAGGAGTTTTATTTAATTCATCCTCATTTATAACGAAAGGTAATTCATCTTCGTTGGCTAGATTATGCAGAACACAACAGGCACGAACAAAATTGTTTATTTTCTTTGCACCTCGCAATTTGCAATAATATAGCTGCCTAAAGCGTTGCTTTAATATCCCAAAACTGTGCTCAATAACAACTCTACAAGAGCTAAGTTTCCTGTTGAATTCCTTTTCGTTTCTCGTTAAATGACCATTATCTTTGTATGGTGTCATTAAATTATCCATTAAAGGATACGCTGAATCTCCCAAAATAAAGAAATCTGTAAACAGAAAGAAAGCATTAGTATTGATGTAAAAACTGGAGACATTTTCGAATTACCTTTGAGTTTATTCTCAATTACATCATGAACAGGAGAATTCCGGAATACCCGACTATCATGAACTGAACCGGCGAAACCAACATATATGTCGATGAATTTTCTTCTCTCATCACATACTGCTTGAAGTACTACGCTAACATTTCCCTTTCGATCAATGTAATCATCTTTGCCATGCTTTGGAGGATCAATAATGATGTGCGACCCATCAATGGCACCTGAAAGTTGTAATTTTTAATATTAGGTAAATGGAAAAGACGTATATATCGTAATCAACACTCACCAATTACATTGGGAAATCCATATTTAGAATAGAAGAAACAAGATGTTCTGTTCATTGTACGCGCATTAGGCCAGCAGATCACTTTATTGGATAGATTAGATAAAAAATATATAACTCTAGTGATTATGCGGCTTATGCTCGATATCGATGCATCGAAACGATCGGCCAAATCGCGATACATTGGGAAATCCATATTTAGAATAGAAGAAACAAGATGTTCTGTTCATTATACGCGCATTAGGCCAGCAGATCACTTTATTGGATAGATTAGATAAAAAATATATAACTCTAGTGATTATGCGGCTTATGCTCGATATCGATGCATCGAAACGATCGGCCAAATCGCGAAAACTGCATCCTTCATGACCAGCAAACCACAGAAAAATATATAAATGCTTTTCTGCAGAAAACCGTTTATCCTCACATAAATACTAAGCCTCACATAAATACTATTACTTTCAAAAAGATGAACCAAATTTTCAAAAAGTCTTTTATTTACGCGAAATGCCACACGAAAATCTTCATTCGAATATAGTCGAACAACTTTCTCCACATAATTTTTGATTTTCACCTTTCGCGAAATAATTTTCGGGATGAATTTCGATAATATATTTATATCATCTTCATCGTCGTCGTTCTGTATAAAATTTAAATATCGTCATCTTCGGCTATTAAAAATATTTTTAATAATTTTTCTCTCTCTTGGTTTTTCAATTCTTCCATTATTTTAAACTTCACAAATTACTACACATCAAACGCAACGAAAACTGTCATTAACCGCTCTTCTTTTTCAGGAAAACTGCAGAAACCTGCAGAAACATATTCCTGTACTTTCTGCACTTCATCCCCACCACTCAATAAGCAACTTGCAGTAAGTGACAGAATGCAGAAAGTACGGGAACAGACCTATTAACTAATAATAAAGGTAAATAAAAATATGAGTGTGCGTAGGACCACACGGTAGAAGTGAAAACTTCTATGCCCGCCCAGTCTATATTTGCAAATCAATCTTAATATTGCAAGAGGATAAGGATCAATAAATTTTGTTTATGAATATTCCATTTAAGTTTATGTTATTGTTGTGATACTACAATAAAATATGAAATTGTTCTAATATGTATATATATATATATATATATATATATATATATATATATATATATATATATATATATATATATATATATATATATATATATATATATATATATATATATATATATATATATATATATATATATATATATATATATATATATATATATATATATATATATATATATATATATATATATATATATATATATATACAGTGGCTCACAGTGAAAATCGTCCACCTTACGAGTAAGAGGAATTAAGTAGTTTTTTTCATCTAGCTCTCAACAAATCCAAATAAGAATTTACATAACTAAGTTTTTCATTTCTTTTCTTCAAAATAATAACGAAAAATTATGAAATTAATCAATAACAAAAACGGGAAAAATTCAAATTTCCGGAAAGGTCATATTTCTATCTCACAATGAAAATCGTCCATAACACTCAATACTAAGAAATGTCGTCCATAACACTCAATACTAAGAAAGTTGGTCCTCCTTATGCTGTAATTACTGCTAGAAGCCTGTTCGGCATTGAATTTACTAATTTTTAGTATACTTAGGATTAATTCTAGCCCATTCCTGCTTGAGTACATTTTCAAGGTCTTTCTGCGAGGTAATATTGTCTTACGAATGCTCCTGTCAGGTGTATCCCATAAATTCTATTAACATTCAAGTTAGGGGATTGGGGAGGAACGGGGAAAACTGTTTTACAATTGTATATCAGCCAATAGCGTTCAACGTCTGAGGTATGCTTAGGGCCATTATACTGATAGAATGCAAACCCAGCAGTAAGACTTAGAAGCTGCGCACTCTGGTGCACATTTCTTTTTAGAATATCAAGCTAAACCATTGCATCCACTGTTCCTCGGATGAACTCAAGGTTGCCAGTGCCATTTGCCGCCATACACCTCCATACGATACCAAACAACCGAGTATTGCAATTCGTTCTTTAGTAGTCTCTCATTATAAGGCGGGCAAAAGTCACAGAGAAATGGCAGAGATTGTTGGAAAAAGTCGAACAACTGTCCAATATATTATTAAAAGGTGTGAAGAAAGTGGTAGAATAGCAAGCAAGCAAGCCAAAAAACAGTATCAGAAAAGTATTTCCCAATAATCTGCCATTTCTCTTTGACTTTTGCCCGCCTTATAATGGGAGACTACTAAAGAACGAATTGCAATACTCGGTTGTTTGGTATCGTATGGAGGTGTATGGCGGCAAATGGCACTGGCAACCTTGAGTTCATCCGAGGAACAGTGGATGCAATGGTTTAGCTTGATATTCTAAAAAGAAATGTGCACCAGAGTGCGCAGCTTCTAAGTCTTACTGCTGGGTTTGCATTCTATCAGTATAATGGCCCTAAGCATACCTCAGACGTTGAACGCTATTGGCTGATATACAATTGTAAAACAGTTTTCCCCGTTCCTCCCCAATCCCCTAACTTGAATGTTAATAGAATTTATGGGATACACCTGACAGGAGCATTCGTAAGACAATATTACCTCGCAGAAAGACCTTGAAAATGTACTCAAGCAGGAATGGGCTAGAATTAATCCTAAGTATACTAAAAATTAGTAAATTCAATGCCGAACAGGCTTCTAGCAGTAATTACAGCATAAGGAGGACCAACTTTCTTAGTATTGAGTGTTATGGACGACATTTCTTAGTATTGAGTGTTATGGACGATTTTCATTGTGAGATAGAAATATGACCTTTCCGGAAATTTGAATTTTTCCCGTTTTTGTTATTGATTAATTTCATAATTTTTCGTTATTATTTTGAAGAAAAGAAATGAAAAACTTAGTTATGTAAATTCTTATTTGTATTTGTTGAGAGCTAGATGAAAAAAACTACTTAATTCCTCTTAATCGTAAGGTGGACGATTTTCACTGTGAGCCACTGTATATATATATATATATATATATATATATATATATATATATATATATATATATATATATATATATATATATATATATATATATATATATATATATATATATACATACATAGATATATATGTACCCAGCGGGAAATGGAGCGCTCCAATAGCGCTGTTTGAGCACTCCTTAAAAAGCTTACAGCGCTCCTGTTACGCTCCAGTTCCATATACTTTTTAACATTGCATGTCATTGCAAGGGAGCATACGTTTTTATGCTCTTTCAAAAGCGTTCTAGGAGCATTGTAAAAAAGCTTTTTAATAAAGAATTTTCATGGACGCCTGTGGATATGTGATCCGGGTATAGAAAAGCTTTTATTTTGTTTATCTTTTGATATTGCCTTTTCCTTTCCAAGCGCGAATGTGATTTTACCAAAGCAGGCCCCCAACTAAATTCTAACCACTTTTAAAGCTGCTTGTCTTTCGTATCGAATGAGAGCCGGTCCATTGAGTATGCTAATGCCACCCATTATGGTCATCAAGATAATCGCTCATTTTCTTCGTTCTATAAAATTTATGAAAGCTCCGGTAATGCTCCCTCGGGAGCATATTTCACAGCGCTCAAAGTAAGCTCCCCTGAACAGCGCTCCAAATTTTTCCCACTGGGTAGGTATATCTGTATCTATGTATATGTATATCTATATATATATAGTATATAGTACATAATACATAGTACAAAGTGCACAGTACATAATATGTACATAATATCCCAGTAGGGAAAGCAAGTAATTACCCATCGATTCCGAAAGTACTTCTAAGGAGTAGCAACTAGCTCTCGTTCAGATTACAGCAAGTGGAGATAAGGCATTACATTTGCGCGGGCGATGTCATACGCGGTAACCAATCGCCTCCATTCTGCATTACATAGAACGCTCAAATCATTACTCCGTGCATTACTTGTATGTGGATGTAATGCAGCAAGGATGTACTTTTCAAGAATAAAACCCTCTTATTTTCTGTAATGAGACCTAAAGAAATATGAAGCAGTTCTAAAATAATTCTGCATGTAATTTATTGCCACCCAGTCGGGAATATTGGAAGCCCTTACTTATGTATTTAATTACTTCAGTCCTGATTTTACTGCAAAAAGGTAATCGGTTGAAATGTAATTAATACAGAATCCAGAACATCAATAAGCCATAAGAACTATGTTTTTTATCGCGACAGAGTCCTTTCTCTGCCGCCTGAATGCTGGGTGCAGTGGCTCTTGGACCACTACACAGATCAATAAATTTCCGAAATGACGGCTGATGCAGTAGCTCTTAGACTACTACACCAAGTCAATGTAATTGGTAAAGTTCTGGATGGCTGATGCAGTAGCTCTTAAACTACTACACCAGATTTCTGTGTATTTGGTAGAATTCTGAAGGCTGATGCAGTAGCTCTTAAACTACTACACCAGATTTCTTATGAGGTGCTGCAGTGGCTCTTATACCACTACAGCAGATGATTGAAATATAGTTCTGAAGAAAACGACTGATGGTATAACTAGAAAATGAGTGTAAGAGCAATTGAAAACACGACTAGTTATTGTGACTGTTGATTTAACTCTGAAATTTATTTTACCTAATTCCTAATTTACAACTTTATTTTACAAGCTAAAATGTGAAAATTCCCCCATAAAATTGCAGCTCAGCAGATTCTCACGAATCCCATCAGTCGCAGGCAATGATATGATCCGCGAGCAATGCATAAAGCAATTTTCTGTTTTTGGGTTTCTCACGGATCATATCAGTGCCAGACGGTAACATGAGCTGTGATAAGATTCTTGAGAATCTGCGTGCGAATTTTTTGTCGCATGATGATAATTAAATTTCTGGTAGAATTCGAGTTACACTACAAAAAAAATAAGATAATTTTATGGTGGAATTGAGATTACAAAATTGCAATAATTTTATGATGGAATTGAAATTACAAAAAATAATATTTTTATGATGGAATTGAAATTACAAAAATAATAATTTTATGATGGGATTGAACATCCTCCCGGCCGTTGAATGGTCTGCATTCAACTACGTTAGCTATCAAAAACCTTGGCAATTTCTCCGTCGGAGAAGTCTTCACTGCTTTCCTTGGGGACTCCAGATTCTCCTGTCACGATGGTAATTGTTGGTGGCTGCGTTTGGCTTTTGTGACATTTCTTCCATGCCAAATATGCTACTATGACGCTTACCGAAATGAAACAAATGTAGCCGAGAATGTAATGGTGGTAATCATGAGGACGTAATTTAGCTGGAAGGTCAAGGTGGATGTCCAGTAACCTTTGCTTGATCGTCTGCAGATCCGCTAGGTGTGGGTTATACTCGTTGGTATGATGGAGTGCTGGAGTCAGTTGCTTTGGTGTGATGAAGTTTGTTAAATTTGCAGAAGGCAAGTATGATGCTCTCGTAATGGTGGGATAGATGTTGTGTCCTTGTATCGTAACGAGTGGTTGTTTGATCACGCAGTTGTCTTGAATGCTCAAAATTCCAGCATGCTGAAGTGAGAGTTGTGTGAGCTTGCCTCCGCATACAACGTTGATAGTGGTCGCTTCTTCCAGAGAGTAGATCCATTGATTGGAATTATGTAATTGTATCCAATGGGGTCCTGACTCAGTCTTCACTACTTGACATAGTGAACTCATTGGTGAGTGGTTCATCAGGCTAATCTCACAGGCACTGACGGAGGATCCCTTTCGGTACATGGGTTGCGTCTGCTTGCATAGGTGTCTGTCTGGGGTGATGGAAATGCAATCATGCAGTGCTTGTTCCGTTAGTGGATAGTACTGATCACGGTGTAAGTTGACTATCAAGAACGGATAGGATGGTCTAATGGCAGCGAAGGTTTCGTGGATTTTGGTTGGAACTGGAATAAGTTTGAATAACTCGAACTCTTCTGACGCGAGGATTGGTAGGCGCAGCCTGAAGATCATGTGATTCGCTGTAGCTCGCCCTTCAATGGTCACCATGCTGTAGAATCGTAAAATGTCGATTTCAGTTAGTGGGAGTTTCAAGGAGGAAGGAAGTCTCCCCTTGATTGCCAGCAGCTCCCTCTTGAATTGATCCGGAGAGATCAGTAGGGTGTTAACCTTTCCGTGATGTGTATCGGTAAGGACATCCAATATGGAATATTGTACTCGCTGAAAGTTTGATACGAGGAGGAGTATCTGAACGACCAGTATTGAAAATAGTTGGGAGAATTGCTCCTGGTGTAATTCCTCTTTAATAGAGTTAAGTTGTGTAGCAATCTGATTATAGTGGGTTTCTAATTGATGAAACTCTTTGACTATGTCCTCCTGGTTTCTTCTCATAACGTTCACTGTGGCATCCAAAATGGATGTTTGATTGCGTGCCAGAATTGCTAGATGTTCTTCATTTTGTCGAAGATTGTCTATAGTCGAGGACATTTCCTCTGCATATTCAGAATCAAGCACCCCGAATAGTGAATTAGCTATGTTACCGATGAAATTCAGCGCCCCTCGCTTGATTCGTGTTGGTACTTGAAGAAGCTGGTTGCCTTGCTGTAACTCTGCGATGGCACGAGTGATTTGTGAGATTATTCGAAAACAGGGTTGGTGGTCACGTAACATTTCGCAGGTTTTTTTTAGAGTTGCTGTAGAGTTAAGAAGCATTTCAAATTCAGTCCAATAGGGTCGCATATCATAGTACGCCACAAGATTCCACTCACTGGTGATTACGTTAGCAGCTCCCAGGTTTTCAAAGTAGAGACCTGGATTGTTGTCAAACGGAGTAGATTTCACAGGAGCGCTATTGGCGAAAGGCAATACTATAAACGTGATTAGGAGGCTGACTATTGCTGAGCCTAAGGAGACGCGTGCCCTTTTGCGGGGCCTCGAGTCGCTGGTTGTTGGTTCAGCTGTCGTGGTCCTATCGATGTCATTTATATCTGTCGTTGCTGTGGACCTGCTTGCCGAGGGTGGTGAATCTTGAGTATGTTCGGATTGCTCGCTGGGGTGAGGTTCTATCGGAAGTGGAGCTAGATTGTGTATTGGGCGCCGAAGTATGCTGGTAGATGTTTGTACATCGGCGACACGCACAAGATCATCTGTTCCCTTAATGACTCTTACGATACGTCCCAAAGGCCACTTCATGGGGGGAGTGTTTTCTTCTTTTATTATCACCATGGTGCCCGGCTGGGCGTTTTGACATTGAGATTTCCATTTATGGCGATATTGTAATTGGTTCAGATACTCCTTTGTCCATCTTTGCCAAAATTCGTTTTTCAAGCGTGTGACAGTGTTCCAGCGTGCTGACAAACTGGTATTTAATGCCTTAGCATGCGGGTCCACGGCTGCTGTAAGGGGCTCTCCGATCAGCAAATGAGCTGGTGTCAGGACTGTTAGATCGTTGGGGTCGGCGGAGAGCGGTGTAAGCGGTCTGGAGTTCATTACTGCTTCGGCCTCGATCACGATGGTCTCCATCTCTTCATACGTCAGTTTCGCGGAAGCGATGGTACGTTGTATGAGGTGTTTTGCGGATTTTACGGCGGCTTCCCATAGGCCACCGAAATGTGGTGCTTTCGGCGGGATGAAGTGAAATTCTACCCCCTTGCGATTGCACTCTGCCGTTATTTTCTCCTTTGATCTGTCATTTTCCATGATTGTTTGCAGCTCGTTGAACCGATTGCTGGCCCCCACAAAATTTGTGGCGTTGTCACAATAGATTTTGCTACAGAGGCCTCGTCTTGCCATAAACCTTTTTAGCGCTCCTAGGAAACCGTCTGTTGATAGGTCGCTCACTATTTCCAGGTGTACTGCCTTGGTTGCGAAGCAGCAGAAGACGGCGATATAGGCCTTCTTGGGATGTTTTCCTCGGTGTGTGAAGTGCGTCCACACAGGGCCGCAAAAATCGACCCCTGAGTTTACAAATGGGCGAGCCGGTTGGACCCGATCTGCGGGAAGGTTGCCCATTAGCTGATTGAAAAGTGTTGGTTTTGCTTTGGCGCAGCGGACACAATGCTGCACAACGGAACGAGTAATGCTTTTTCCTTTCACCGGCCAAAATTTCTGCCGTGCAATGGCTAGCAAGGCTTGAGGTCCTGCGTGAAGATTTTCCTTGTGTAAATCGCTAAGCAGTAATTTGGTGAAGAGGTGTGCATGTGGCAGCAGAATTGGATGCTTGGCATCATAGTCAAGTGTGGATGCCTCTAGGCGACCGCCGACACGTAGCATACCCCTGTTGTCAATAAACGGAGCCAAACTGCTGATGTCGCTGCCCTTAGGTGCCTCTCCGCATCGGTTCATATTTTTGATTTCATCGGCGAAATGCTCTTTCTGCATTTGTTTTACTATTAAGGTTAACGCGTCATCTAGCTCCAGAACGCTAGGCGTGATGCTAGAGCACTTGGGTTGGATGTGGCACCTTGTGTTGTTTACAAAGCGGTGAAGATATGCTATGATGCGTTGTAGTCGCCGGAATGAGTTTCGATGATCGATAGAATCCATTAAATTGTCTGACTGCCTTGCTGCGAGTACGGTCCGTATCTTTTCTCTTTTTTCGAGAGTGCAGTCATGAAGCTTTATATATGGTGCTGGCCATCTGGTTTCACTGCCATGAAGAAATATTGGTCCGTAAAACCAGAAGTTGTTGTTCGATAATTTAGCTGGCGATAGACCACGTGAGAGTAGGTCCGCTGGATTTTCGTCTGACTTGACATGGCGCCACTGTTGTGGTATGGTTACTTGTTGGATGGCTGACACTCTGTTAGCAACAAAGGTATGGAAGTTGGAAGAGTCGGAATTTACCCAGCCGAGCACTGCAGTTGAGTCTGTCCATAAGAAGATGACATCCTTCTTGAATCTGAGATCATCCTTGAGACGTTGGCAAAGCTCTGAAGCTACCTTAGCGGCACAGAGTTCCAGTCTGGGCAGAGTAATTTGCTTCATGGGAGCTACCTTTGATTTAGCGCAAAGTAGTCGTACATGGACAATGTTGTCTTTATCAATGGATCTTACGTATGCGGCGGCGCCGTAGGCCCGCTCCGATGCATCAGCAAATATATGAAGTTGAACGTTTTTCGGCGTTTTGTGTGAAAATACGTGCCTTGGAAATCTAATTTCTTCCAGAAGTTGCAGATCCTCGCGGAATTTGGACCAAGCTGTGTGAAGATCTTGTGGCAGGGCGGCATCCCAATCCAATTTTAACGACCACATTTTTTGTAGGAACAACTTTGCTGATACTACTACTGGAGCCAAGATGCCGAGTGGATCGAAAATGTGGGCGATATCGGATGATGCGGTTCTTTTTGTAATTTGTGTTCTTTCGATGCATGTGGTCTTTACACAAAAGGAATCAGGTTTTGGAAGCCATATAAGTCCCATTGTCTTGACATTTTGATCTTCATGATTGTTGAAGTCTAGTTGAACTTCTTGGTCGGATGGCAGTATGTCCTGAAGCAAACGGGGATGATTCGCACACCATTTGCGCAGCTTAAAACCGCCAGATTGAAGCAAAGCCCTTAACTGGAATTGCATTGCAATTGCTGCTGGAAGACTATCTGAACCAGTTAGCACGTCATCGACGTAAAAGTCCCGCTGAAGAATTTCGGCACCTAATGGATAAGTATCGGCTTCTTCTTCGGCTAGCCTTTTTAGACATCGAGTAGCGAGATACGGTGCGCAGGTGGTTCCGTAAGTCACCGTGCAGAGTTGATAACACTTCAAGCGCTCTGAAGGATTATCTCTCCACCAGATCAGCTGGTACTGACGACTTCCTTGATCCATCTGGATTTGCCGATACATTTTTTCAATGTCGGCTGTGAAGACAAAGCGTGGGAATCGAAAACGCAGGAGTATGGTGAAAACATCATCTTGGATTGTGGGCCCGGTGTATAACAACTCATTTAACGAGATATTTGTAGATGTTTTAGCCGAAGCGTCGAAAACAACCCGAAGTTTTGTGGTTGTACTGTCGGGTTTTACGACGCAGTGATGAGGTAAAAAGTAGTGTGGACTCTGAATATCGCTGAAGTTAATCTCTTGCATATGTCCTAGCCTTACGTACTCTTGCATGAAATCGAGGTATTGTTTCTTGATGTCGGCATTCTTGTTTAGCTTTCGCTCTAACGACTTGAATCGGGCCAAGGCAAGGTCCTTAGATTCACCTAGGGTACCCGGATCGCCAGATATGGGTAGCTCTACTGTAAATCGGCCATTCGCATCTCTCGACGTTGCCTGTATAAAATATGTTTCACATCGTCTTTCAGCTGCCGTAAGGTTGTTAGATTGCGGCTCAGCCTCTTCTAATCGCCAAAATTTCTCGATTTGATGATTGAGGGATTCGTCCTCGCTGGTAATTCCGCAAATGGCGATGTTATCTCCATCTGCGTCTGAGGGAACTTCTCCTGACAGAATCCAACCAAACACGGTGTTCTGCATTATTGGCAAGTGATCACCCAGAGGGATTTGCCCCACTGCCAACAGGGAATAAAATATTCCTGCACCGATGAGTAGGTCTATTGGCCCTGGTTCATGGAATAGTGGATCAGCAAGAGCGACGTTTTGAGGGATGCTCCAAGCAGCGGTGTTTAATGGTCTAGTTGGCTGCGGTGATGTGATGTTCGGTAGGACATGAGCTTCAATCCTAGTAGTGAATCCATTTATCCGCGATTGTAATGTCAAGCTTACTCTACGGTGACTTTTCAGTTTATTCAAGCAAATCCCTTCTATGCCCATCTTGTCAAATGCTCCTCGCAGTCCCAGCCTTTGCATTAGTTTTTCTGTAACAAGATTGAGTTGGGACCCGGAATCTAGTACAGCTCGACATTCTATTAACGACCCCTGGTGATCGTGCAATCCAAGGATTACTGTACCAAGTAACACTTTAGTTTTATTTGTTGCCCGAGATGTTAGCGATATGCACTGGTCACGAGGGCCTTCAGAATTTGGTGGTCTAGCTGGGACAGTTGTCATTAGCAATGAAGAGGAAGTTGCTTGCGCTGTCTTGTGGTTTTCTGGAAGATGTAACTTTGGCGATGGCTGTGGTTCCTTGCTGGCAAGGTGCAAATGTAATAGCGTGTTATGTCTTTTTTGGCACCTTGTGCACCCTCGAGAAGGACAATTCTTTGAATTGTGATTGGCCTTAAGGCAGTTGACACAATGCTTGGCTTGTTGTACTAGATTGAGGCGTTGATTTGGACTCATCTGCAGGAATCGTTCACACGTGAACAATTGGTGCTCGCCCTTGCAGCAAATACACATATGTCCTGAAGAGACTGCAGAAGTTAGAACCTTACCCTGTCGCTGCTTTGGGTGATGATGTTCTTCTGAGGGACGTGGCTTCGGTCCTAATGTCTCCAGAGAGTGGAAACGGGTTTCCAAGAAATTTAGAAATTCTTCCAATGAAGGTAGGAGCTTAGGTTGCCTCAGTGACTGTTCCCAGAGCATGTGGGTGTTTCTATCCAGCTTCTTCAATAAAATATGAAGCACCAAAGGATCCCAGTTGAGTGTTGGGATTCCCAAGTTTTCGAGACTTATCAAACACTCCTGAGTGGTATCATGAATTGAACGGATGGTTGAGGCGTTCTCGGTGTGTGCTGCTGGTTGAACGAGAAGCTTGCTCAGTAAAGCTGTCACCAGAAGTCTGGTGTTCTCATATCTGTCATTAACAACCCTCCAAGCTGCTTCGTAGTTGGCGTCTGATGTTGTATAATGCCGAATTAATTTTTCTGCATCTCCGGTAATGCTGGTTTTGAGGTGCCACATTTTTTGGCAGCTGGGTATAGGTTGGTTGTGCACGAGTTCTGTGAATAAATCACGAAACTGCCTCCATTTCAAGTAATCCCCATCAAACTTTGGTAACACCACCTTAGGTAGATGCATGGCCGGGTTCGGAGTGGATGATGATTGATTTGACTGGTTCAGCTGCTGCGGCATTGTCTGCATCGTCGCCTTCTCATGCAATTGAATCAGCAAGCTTTGAATCTCATCTTCCATCGTGAAGTATTCCTCCATGTTGTAATCGCCAGCACTTGGTGCATCCAGCAAATCCCAAATCTTATAGTGGAGCTTCTGGATGGCTTCCCAATGTGTTTCGAACGTTTTAATCTTTAACTGATAAAAGTGTTGAGGATGGGTTTCAGGATCAGACAGTAGCTTTGTTATTCCTCTGTGAATGCTTTCACAGGCCATCCTTTCCTTTTGGGTTAGATTGGCGATTGTTTTATTATTTGCAGGGGCCTCCACCCCAACCATCTTCTTTTTGGGGATGGTCCCAGTTGGCGGGTTATGAAGGACTAAAGGCGGCAAATCTGATTGTGTTGATGCAGCAGCACCGATAGTTTCTTGCTGACGTTGAGACTCGGTATCTTCCAACCTTTGATTAAGGTCAGTAAGAACCTCCTCATATATTTTCTGTATGATTTCAAAAAATTCCTTTTGGAAATACGGGTGATCCTGGTGAGAGGAATATTTGGACCGAATAGCTGAATCGGTGCGATCAAATTTTTTCCATAGCTCTTCCAGTTGCGAGAGCTTTTTGTGGAGATAATCAGCCGTTTTGCGGGAATCCGAGTCCTTATTATAATTGGTGATGAGACGTTGTATTTCGCCGCCAATTGCTTGCTGATCCCGAGCTAGTTCGTCCAAAGACATGATGGTTTCTCTGGATTAGTGTGGTAGTGTTATAGTTGATGTAGACGTGTCGTTGACGTGCCCGATCACGTCGGGGTCACCAGATGTTTTTTATCGCGACAGAGTCCTTTCTCTGCCGCCTGAATGCTGGGTGCAGTGGCTCTTGGACCACTACACAGATCAATAAATTTCCGAAATGACGGCTGATGCAGTAGCTCTTAGACTACTACACCAAGTCAATGTAATTGGTAAAGTTCTGGATGGCTGATGCAGTAGCTCTTAAACTACTACACCAGATTTCTGTGTATTTGGTAGAATTCTGAAGGCTGATGCAGTAGCTCTTAAACTACTACACCAGATTTCTTATGAGGTGCTGCAGTGGCTCTTATACCACTACAGCAGATGATTGAAATATAGTTCTGAAGAAAACGACTGATGGTATAACTAGAAAATGAGTGTAAGAGCAATTGAAAACACGACTAGTTATTGTGACTGTTGATTTAACTCTGAAATTTATTTTACCTAATTCCTAATTTACAACTTTATTTTACAAGCTAAAATGTGAAAATTCCCCCATAAAATTGCAGCTCAGCAGATTCTCACGAATCCCATCAGTCGCAGGCAATGATATGATCCGCGAGCAATGCATAAAGCAATTTTCTGTTTTTGGGTTTCTCACGGATCATATCAGTGCCAGACGGTAACATGAGCTGTGATAAGATTCTTGAGAATTTGCGTGCGAATTTTTTGTCGCATGATGATAATTAAATTTCTGGTAGAATTCGAGTTACACTACAAAAAAAATAAGATAATTTTTTTATCGCGACAGAGTCCTTTCTCTGCCGCCTGAATGCTGGGTGCAGTGGCTCTTGGACCACTACACAGATCAATAAATTTCCGAAATGACGGCTGATGCAGTAGCTCTTAAACTACTACACCAGATTTCTTATGAGGTGCTGCAGTGGCTCTTATACCACTACAGCAGATGATTGAAATATAGTTCTGAAGAAAACGACTGATGGTATAACTAGAAAATGAGTGTAAGAGCAATTGAAAACACGACTAGTTATTGTGACTGTTGATTTAACTCTGAAATTTATTTTACCTAATTCCTAATTTACAACTTTATTTTACAAGCTAAAATGTGAAAATTCCCCCATAAAATTGCAGCTCAGCAGATTCTCACGAATCCCATCAGTCGCAGGCAATAATATGATCCGCGAGCAATGCATAAAGCAATTTTCTGTTTTTGGGTTTCTCACGGATCATATCAGTGCCAGACGGTAACATGAGCTGTGATAAGATTCTTGAGAATCTGCGTGCGAATTTTTTGTCTCATGATGATAATTAAATTTCTGGTAGAATTCGAGTTACACTACAAAAAAAATAAGATAATTTTATGGTGGAATTGAGATTACAAAATTGCAATAATTTTATGATGGAATTGAAATTACAAAAAATAATATTTTTATGATGGAATTGAAATTACAAAAATAATAATTTATGATGGGATTGAACAAACTATTTACTTTTTGCATTACCTGGTAATGCAGAGGGTAATGCCTTTATTGTAGTAACCTTACCTGTGTAACGGTCGCCCTCAGCGATTTAGGCCACTTACCAACCCACGGCTTGCCGGACTGAGAATTTGTTTAGAAAAGCTTTCTTGGCGGATTTTTGGGCGGCGGTTGCCTCATTCTTATTGCTATTTAAAATATATATTAATTTTTATAATGAAAATACATCCTGCTTTAACATGAGTCGCAAATTTTTAAATCGCAAATCCCAAATAAATTCAGGGAAAAATTCAACATCTTTAACGGACTCAAATAATATCCGACCAGAAAAACAAAGCATTATAGTAAATACATTTATACTAGCACAAACCCATATGCGGCTTACAACAATGCAAAATCATAATACCAATACCAATAAGGAGAATGCATGCAGAACGAATCCACCAACGGGATTTTTTTTTTGCAAGAACAGCAGCGACGAAAAACATTGAAATCTGCACGATGATATTAAAATCGGCAGGAATGCGTATAACGGAACGCGGCTGGCTCCCTTCGGCGTGAGCCGGCGTTTTTAGGAAAAAAAGGAGTTGATCGGAGAATTTCTTGAGAGTCAGTCAGATTGGTTTTTTTTAGGCGGACTTTCTTTTTTTTTGAAAAAAAAAATATTTTTTTTTGGTGAAAAATCTCGTGATGCGATAATTAAATCGATTTATGTATATAACGAAACTATGCATTTATGCCCTAATTGAAAAGTGCTATAACGTGGAAGAAGTTTAAAAATTTATTTTAAAAAAATTGTGTTTTGGCTATGTAACAGAATCCGATTTGATATAATTAGAAAAAGAAGAAAAATTTGGAAATTTGTATACAGATTGATAGTAAATTTCGTATCTACTAAAAGTAAAGAAGTACGTATCTACTAAAAGTAAAGAAGACTAACTAACGATTATTTTAAATTTAAATAATTAAATAATACCTGAAGTGAATAATTAACTAAATAAACTTTAACTAACAACTATATTACATTTAAACGCCTAATAATACAAGAATTGAATAGATAATTGAATACCCTTTAACTAACAACTATATTAAAGTTAAATATGTAAATAAAACCTGACTTGAATAAATCCCTAAATAACCTTCAACTAACCAATATATTAAATTTAAATAATTAAATAATACCTGAATTGAATAATTACTTAAAAACCTTGAAATAAAAATTCTATTAAATTTAAATATTTAATGAATATGATTTGAATAAAGTAATTGAAATAAACGATAAATAAGTAAAAAACGTATCAATTTAAATGACTAATTAACACGAATGATGGAGTAATAACGCCTCCCGGTGTGGACCCCGGGAATTAAGGATGCCTTGTGGTGGGCAAGTGCCGCCCACTAAATTTTTTTTTGCTTATTGTTTGATATCAGGTAATCCCCTGAGGATGACAGGTGTCCTGTGACCACTTCCTTTTCCCCCCTTTTTACCCCCTCTCGTTGGCCCTGGACGTAGTTCCACCCCCTCGTCGCCCCTTTAGTTTTTTTTCGTTGTAAAGGCACGAGCATTCTAACAGCATAACTGTCACCCCGTCGGCATCCAAGCACCGCGGACCCCACCCCATCTGGCGAGCTAGCTAGCGCACCGCTAGTCGTGCCTACAACCGGTGCATTGGATGCATTAATTCGCGACACTTCCCCGGCGGTCGAACCTTCCTAGCCACCACTTCTGTTAGGTCCCCTTTCCCAATGATTTTTTGTAACTTTGATCATTTTATGGCCTTTATGGCATTTCTAGCTCTTCGTGCCCCGGCACAAAACACTCCCGACAGTTACACCTGGTAATGCAAAAATTAATAGCTCTATTAGATTTCTTTTAATTCTTTCTCCCTTTTACCAGTAATGACCTATGAAAGGCCTTCCATGGCTATGACAATTCTATGTTAATTGTAAGTAACAAAATAACCCATCTGGTAATGTATACCTAGTATTTACAAAATCAGGCATTCAGCTTTAATGAAGAAGCTCTTCCTTTCCCGCCTGGGAAGTTTGCCATTTCCCTACTGATAAACTTACTACCGCAGATAAATAAAACACAGATGCCCAGTCGTGAAACACGTGGTTCTGGTTCCATGTTGCCGAAAGCGATAAATCCAAGCAAAATGTTTAAATTTGTATCCATGTAGCTGGATGGCAACTTTTCGTCGAGCTCAAGACACAGCGAGAAGCGTGACCTTCGAAGCAAAATGAAATGAATGTTGACGCTGCATTGCAACATTGAAACGCATACTCTCACACTCCTCGTAGCTATTGCTTCCCACACCGTAGCCTCTTACGCTGCTGGCTGTTGTTGGTGCTCTACCAAAAGTTGCCACGCTCTAGCCAGCTACATTTAAGACACATGGGTACATTTCTTTGCTACACAAAATTTAGCTGGCTATAGGAGGGAAGGCAAGGAGGCAAATTTTCCTCACAAATGTTGCTCAAAGTGAGTGCGCAGGAAAAAGTGCGCGTGACGCTTCAAAAACATTCATCATTGGTGGGAAAATCGGATACCCTTCAACTGGTGTTCCTTGTTTGCAACGTTGGAATGTTTTTGCAGTTTGATTCCAAGTGTAATATCGTGGCATTTCAGAGTAAAGCAAAATCAAATCGCGAAACAACTTGTCAATGTAGTGGATGGTAGTCGTTCAGCCCTTCCCGCAGCATTATCCGTTGTGAAATATACACTTTGGCCATTTTCGAGATGAACTACCAAATTAACCACAGTTGGATATCTTTTATGAATGGTAAATGAACAAATTCGCCATATCGCTCCATTATTGCGAACAGAACGTCCCATTTGATATTGTGTTATTTCGTCGATCGCAATTGTATTAGCAACACCAAAAACAGCCATGTCACTCCCTTTCGTGACATATTTGCATATGTATTTGATTGATTTGACGCAAAATTCAACGTTTATGTGGGCATTGAACGTCTTGGACAATAATGGCGAATAGGGTACGACTCAACGATTGTCAACTACAAAAACTTGCTCATCAACCTTCCAAGTTATCTATTTGCCGTTGACCTCAGTCGATCGACGACGATACAACGGGTAGCCATCGTTCCCGATTATAGTTTCAGAAATCAATGCTCTTGGATACCGCTTTGAACATTTGCCGTCTATCATGCATGGCGAGTTGCGGTTTAATGCTCCATATGGCCCATGAATCATCCTTCATCAGGAATTTCCTACGAAGTAACATCGATTTCGTCTGGTTTATTCAAAAAATTTTTGTGTGAAAACTAAAACATACACAAATGCTTCACATAGATAAAGAAACATTACTCGGGCATATACATTAATATCCCATGTAAGGATAATGAGTTACTCTTGGTGAAGCAATGCCCATGTACCCCGAGAGTATGATAATAAACCGGTTTACCATGTGTTGAGTGTTGGTCCATGTACGCCGGCCCAGTGAGAGTAACATGTAAACGCATCAAAACATTATTGCTGCTACGTTTCGTTTAATTCGTTTACAATTCAACACCACTATCGCTGAGAAAATAAAAATAAAAATTTGCAATAGGGATATCAATTTTTTTTCTAGCGCCATTACAAAAATACCAACACACATAATCATGAAAACTATACATATAAACCTTGCTATTGAGGTCTTCTAACATAAACAACTCTCAATCAGTCATTTCATACAGCCAAATGTTCAAACATCGATTACAGTAAAGGCCGTAGCATAAAAATTTTACATTATTGATGGGAAATAGTCCAAGCTTTCCAATTCTGCAAAAAAAATTAGTTAACTAGGTATTTATTGGAGAAAAAGGTGGTTAAAAAAACGAAATTTTGACTTTGATGACTCATTGCTCTGGAAGTTTATAAGGTAGAACCTTGAATTTTACAGTTTTAGATAAGTGGGAGTATTCTGCGTACACTGATACTTTACTCATGAAAATAGCTCATAGGGTTACAAAAAATACAGGGTGATATGTAAACCTCTACAAAAAAAACTACATAACGCCCTAGCTGCTAAACCGTTACGATTTACGCCCCCTCCCATACGATTTTTTGTTCGTCTATCCAAACCCTATCCCCAGCCGGCCGCTTTGTAAACTTAACGGTATACACCCTGTATAGATGGAAGCATATGCAAAAATTTTGTTATAATTTCTCCGTTTGCATTGCTCTAAAATCTACAAAAACAACCCTAATTCGATAAATGACCTTATTATTCGAAGTGAGTGCGAGTGCGGATTTGACACTATGCGATTCTCAAATCCGCAGTCCCCGATTAAATGCGGATTTGATTACCGAAAAAATTCAGAGTGAAGACTCACGCGATTATGAAATACGCGATGTCGGATTTGCTTAGCCAAATTTGATATTTCAAATCCGCTTAAAAATTGTTGCGGATGACACTTTTGAGTGCAGAAATATCAAAAGTTGGTTTTTGAAGTTTAGTGAGAAGATAAAAAAAGGAAATTAGAGGGTAGTTAAATGATTTTAATTAAATAAAAAGCTCAGAAAATTAAAAAGAAACTTAAAAAAAATGAACAATCAAAAAAAACCAAAAAAAGTGCTCTAAATTTAATGGAAAAATTTAACAAAAAAGGAAAAAGAAAAGCACTATAACATTAAAATTTTAATAAAAAATAAGGAAAACTTAAAATTAAACAAAAATCAAACCAAAAAAGAACTTATGATAAAAAGATAAAAAAACAAGGTTAAAAGAATTTTATTAATATATCACTATAATCACTAAATAAAACTAACTGTAAACACAAAAAACAAGGCACTGTCTAGACCTTTGAAGAAAAAACGTCCGTAGAGAGAAAATTTAAAACACTTTACAGAACATTCCTAAGTTGGAAACTTCAAAAACCAACTTTGACATTTCACAAATGTCAAAGAATCAGCTAATTAATTTCGGAGTCTTAAATCCGCAGTTTAATATGGCAGTGCTCCCGGAGGATGTAAGAATTGCTCAACAACCGTGAAGTGAGTCTCAACTGCGGAGGGAGTATCCGATATACCGGATATGGGAATCGAGGCCATTGTTTTTATCTGGAAATATGATCAGAAGTCCACGTCTTGACGAGCTTCAACTACATTGACTGATTGTGTTGCCTTCTTTTTAGCTGTGTGTAATTAGTACGTTGCTGTTTGTAATTTTTTCGTTAGATTAGATACGCAATAAATTCCTTTTTAGTTGTATCACCGTTGGTCGCACGGAGATTTAAAACAAGTAATATCTACGTTTTTCAAAGACACTACTAGTAGTAAGGCTATGACGTTCCTGCGCCATATGGAGAATCCTTGCATACCTGCAGGCTGCCCCAGGAACAATTCTCCCTATCTTCTTTTCTTGGCGATCCTGCGCCATGAGAGAATCCTTGCATACCTGCAGGCTGCCCCAGAAAAATTCTCCTTATCTTTTCTTCCTTCACGGTTTAGGGAGAATTATTCCTGGGGCAGCCTGCAGGTATGCAAGGATTCCCTCTATGGCGCAAGAACCTCGTAGCCTTACTACTTTTACTTTTATCCGAACATTTGTATATACCTAAGGCGGCTCCCACACTGAGGCAATAAGCAATATCTGTCGCTTTTCAACATGCACTGAGTATCGCCAGTCATTTTTCATATGAGTTGCTCTAACATTAGACCTCTAATTTAATTTAATGTAAAATATGCGCTACCAAGAATATTGCGTGTTGCCTATGGGTGAAAATATAAAGAAAGCTGGTTGCCTGCTCTCCTATTGCCAGCGTCTACCGGCGCCGATCGGCACAAAGAATGTTTCCATGCGATGCCTACGCGTCCTGAATTTAAAACCTAAAAATATATTAAAAATCGTATGACCATCATCACCATGATAAGACACCTGAAACGAAATAATGTGAATAAAATACACAAATTTAGCAGTTAAAACTCACTATTTTTTATTTAATCTAAAACATAAACACAAATAAAATACAGATGTCACTGAACAATTCACCATTTATTACACAACACCAAAATATAAACACTAAACGTAAATTGATACAGAAGTCCCAAAGAATCGCGACGATATCAACGTCATTCAATCCATCGGAGAATATTGTCTCGTCTTGGCTGAAAAACAAATTAATTTAGCATGAAATAATATGTATATATAAAACTTCCCTTTTCAAGATAAATGTACAACCATTCCGACATAATAAACACAATCAGGTTAATGTTGAAGAAAATCCTTAGAAGTTGAGATTCCCGTCGGCAATCTGAAAAATATTACAGATTAAAACAATCAATGAAGAAGTCAAACAAGTTCCACAAAATTGCTTACCTCTCAACACTAAAAATTGGACTCCGCCTCGTGAATATCCCACCAACTTGCAAATATTCCTAAAATAAATAAAAGTAGTTATTAACTAGCAAAATAGAAAGGAACAAACTTACCATCAAATGTCAACAAACCCATTTGACATATGAAGAAAAAAAAGAGACGATCAGCACTGTTCGAGCGACTAAATTATTGTACTTCGAAAATCAAAGTTCCCCACCAATTTTATTGTTCGAAACCAAAATAAATATCGACGCACAGTCAACCTCAAATCAGATCATTTCAGATCTTTAAGCGAGTTTGAGCTTATAGATATAATAAAATTCGAGTTTGAGAATTTTATTAAAAGTGATTTCAATCATAACCATAAATAAAAAGACTGAGTTGAGATCTTCTTATTTCATGCCTAATGGATCTATTGACGAGATTGAGTCAATATCTATAGAAAACCGAGTTGAAGAGTTATTTTGTCAGGATTAAAGTGGTAATTCTGTACATGTGCATAGTAAACGCAGGAACGCGCTTATCGGCGCGGGTTGCTGGCGCCGAAAAGTTTACCGGAATGAATCTAGAATTCTTTTCGCGTAGGTTAAGGCAGGCTACGTTTGATTGGAACATAATAAAAAAATAATTAAATTATCTAATAATCATAACAAGTCTCTCTTCTAGTAAAGGAGGCTGTTCTACTTTATTTAACACATTCTGGTATATTGGAAAAATTTATCTTTATCATTATTTAGCTGTATAAGCAAATGATGGTCACGATTTATAGCATGAATTATAACTTTACTTTTTAAATTTAAAGCCGAAATTTCTTTTAGAAATAAGTCATCATTCGATGAGCTAGACATGGTGGCTGGTAATTTTACCAGCTTTTATATGCGTTTGTAATGGCCATGAACCAGCGCAGGTCGGCCCCGATCAATGCAGGTATCCGCCTGCAGGAAATCTGAAAGCGGATGCCTGCTTTCTTTGTGTCTTCACCCTATTGCCACTTGCTTGTTGCGTATGTGAGACCCGCTTAAGATGAATAAATTAAGAAAAAAAAATGTTTTTACAAAAAATTTTGTTTTGTTTTTCTATTATTTTTAGTATTAAAAATGTCAAAAAAATTTTAATAAACTTATTTCGATGGGAAATTTGATTTTCTATAAAAAAGTATTGCTGTAAATATCTCGAATTTTGCTTTGTTTTCGGTTTATTATGAAAAAACACAAAAAGGGGTACTTTCGGTCGGCTCTCAAAAAAGGGGCACTTTGTGGTTTTATCATATTTAGGTGCCAAGCTAACATGTCATACCTTAATTTTGGAATGTAAATATTTAACTTTACGTTTGAAGACAGTTGTGGCGGTTTCCACACTTTCCGTAATCTGTTGAATACACGTTTAGCTATCCTTCAAATAAGCTCACTACTAGACACCTGGAGGACTGGTAGTTTAAAGGGGGATTACTAAGCTTGTATTTTCCCAGGATAAAAGGAGGGAAATTAATTACAGCAATCGCAATGGTATAATTTTGCAATGTTCAAAAACGATTAGAGTTTGTGCTTTTTTGGAGCACCAACAATATGGACACGAATAAATTGTGCAAAATATTAATCTAAGCGTTTGACACTGAAGAACTCGTTATTGATAAACTGTTTTCTTCTTACGTAATCAGCAGCCGTCAGTCAAACAGAAATTCTTTTGTCAAGTTTCTAGCAAAGGGAAAAAATTGAACAGAAATTCCGCCGTTCTAAACAATTAAAAATTATTTTTCTACCAACAATAAAAACCTGAGAACAGAATTGCTCTCCATACTTTCTACTTTAGTGTAAGATCCTTGTTGAGAAGCTCTCGTTGGCTGGAAAGCCCCTTTCCGTCAACTATAAAATGAGCCTTTAAAGGTTTTTGCAGAACATAAAAGCGAAAGCTCCAGGAATATGCCTTAACCTTGGCAAATCTTCCTCGTGTGCAGATTCCCGAAGTGAAAAGTTTTCAGGTTCAAGGTTTATGGTGAAAGAGGTTGCCATGGAGCAGAATAATAAGGCTTCATAAGTACTACAGCTGTGCTTTTAAGTGCACCTAAAAAATGGTTTTCCTTCCTTAGTTTTTTTCTTCACGAAGTTGGTGGATATATGCTGCAAGGATATACCTTGTTATCTAAGGAGGTATATATTTTATGACGTTAAAATATTGCTTATTAAATATCCTGTTTAAATCTTGTTGTATTTTTTTACACTTAAGAATTTACTCGGGGTTTTGTATTTGTTACTTGCATGGTAGGGAATAGAAGAGTAGTTAGGTGTCCACTCTCTAAGAGTATTTGGAATTTTGAGAGACATAGAGGGGTTCTTTACAAAAGGTGAGCAAGTTTCAAAATAATGTAAAATTTTTATTAACAAAGTAAGGTAGCATTCAATTCCTATACAGCGATGAAAAATAAAATGTCCGCTTAGAAACACGCTGGTGCGGTACGGACGCAATGAATACGGGACATAAAGCGTATGGTCTATGTATATGAAAATTGTTTCGATAGGCTTAAACAAGGTCTGAACAATTCTCGCTGGTGCTTCCTAGATAACCAACTGTCGACGAACGTACCTAGTGCCGCGGGGTATAGCTGAGTTCACGGATCTGGTTTTGCTGGAAGAGTTGAGCTAACAACCGGAAAACACCAGTTAAGAAATCAGAAAATTCTTGGAATGGACAGGAAAAGGACCTCGGCAACAACCCCCGAAAATGATTTTCAGAGCAGAGTGCTCTAGAAATATAAAAAGTGATGAAGTTGAGATAACTGGTTGAAGCCAATTGCAATCGATAGAGGAAGCAAAAATGAATCTACAGTTGATTTTGGCCGAAGTTTGGACAATGCCAACATTAAAAAAACCAAAATAGCATTTTTTCGAATGCGCGATTTGTACGGAGTTTACACTCTATCTCGCCATGTCTCAATTAATTTTGCATAATCGATTTCAAATTTCAACTCAATGCAGTTTAACTAATTCTCTAAATATTAAACTTATCCGAACTCTTTACATCATTTAAATACAAAATGGCGAATGTTGAAACATTTTCGAACGAATTCGTGAGATTTTTTGTTTCTGATTAAAAAGTTGCGTTATAAATTCTTGAAATTCTTTTTTTTGTCTATTCTATAAGTGCTTCAAACTACAATTGAAGCACTTATCTGGAAAGTTTCAGATCAAAATGTCCTGCGGTTCAAAATTTACACTAATATTAGTTGACACTCGAATTTGCACGCCAGGCCGCTTCAAGTGTTCGACTACAATGTAGAAAGACAAAGTCGAATTCCAAGAATTTATAACGCAAAAATTTAATGAGAAAAAAAAATTTCACGGACTCGTTGCAAAAATTTTAAAAACTCAATTTTGTTTTTAATTTATGTAAAGAGTTCGTATAAGGCTTCGTATTTAGAGAATTAGTCAAACTTGGTTGTGTAAACATTTCAAATCGATATCTGCTAAATTAACTGAGATGTGGCGACATAAAGTGTAAATTCCGATCAAACAGCGCAATCAAAAAATGCACATTTATATTATGTCGGCATTGTCCAAACTTCGGCCAAAATCAACTGTAAATGCATTTTCGCATACTCTATCGATTGCAATAAGTTTCAACCGGTTATCTGGTAGGTTCGCCAGCACTTCCGCTGGAAAGATACTTGCGTACACCAGGAGGTGCCAGGACAGTGAACTGTTAGTGGTTTCTAGATAAACCCCCGATCCGACGCGGGCGTCCTCTGACTTCTCGCGTCGCGTCGGTGAATATTCGTACATCGCACTTTCGCAGGACGTCTCCGTTTCTCCACTCTTTTCTGGAAGATATTTCGACGGGGAAGTCTTTCCTAAAAGTGAATCTAGGGGGAAGGTAGTCTGTGGTTGTGCCGACCATACCCTCGGGTAGTAGATACAAGATATTTCTATTAGAGTCATAAACTCGAAAAAAAAATTTTACAATTTTTTTATTTTCAGTTGATTTAGGGGTGGCTTTAACCCTTTAGGATTATCTCTTATTATAAAGTTTGCCTTGATTTAGTATAAAAAATACTTGAATAAAAAAAAACTTTTTAATATAAAACGTTTTTAAAACGAACTAAAAATTATAAAATAAAGTCTCCTAGCCCCATTCAGATTTATAACCCCATACATATTCCTAACACCATACAGATAGTCCTGAAAATTTGTAATTGTGAGTTTGTAAAAGCTATGAAAATATTTGTAAGATTTAAAATGAAAAAACGTGGGGCGCATGCATGATTGATGCGAATGATTTCTCAACCCAGCTATAAACAATACTACAGAGTGTAGAGGAGCAAGGAAAATGTGGGGCCTTCAATTCACCCACGCGTAGAGCATTCTGAAGATCGGCAAATGTTGTGTCGCCTTGTTGTCGCATGTTCTCCGCCAACTCCACAAGGCTGAAGAGTCTCCAAAAAATAAATTACTGGAATGAATCTTGTAGGCTGGTGGAATACCTGAGCTCCTCGGATATGGGGCAACTGAAAGAAATCTAGAAAAACCATAATGTTGGTACCACGGAATGGTTCATTTTCCATTTTTTTCAGTTGTCGCAATCTCGAATCGATCATGCCCAACATTTCGTATGAATGTACTTCCACTGATTCCGTAAAACCTTCAAATAGTTACTAGTAAGCGGTGCCAAATATCCTACCGTTTTTCCGTCTTTCTCAATAGGTAATTTCAGTAATGTGTGAAGCGTTGTTCCACCAACAAGTCGTGCCGCTACACCGGTCAATGCGCCAATTTGAACTGTTTTCTTACCATAGCAAACAAACGGAGACAAACATTCTGATGCGACTGAGACTTCCGTTCATTTGGATTCTGTGAATAATGGTCTTGAATAATTCTCGCTGTTGTAAATTCATTGCAGCAAACATATTTTGAAACTGTTCGTTTGTCATAGCCTGTTCAGTAACTTCATCTTCAAGTTCTGCCTCCACAATTTCTCCTGGATTTTCAAGAAGATTGAAAGCATGTGTTGATTAAATGCAATTTCAAGTTGCCTATCCCATGCACGATATACTTCGAGGTATGCATTTGTTCGTCTCAATTGGTCTTCTCGAGCAAGAAAAGCCTCACGTGCATTATTATGCTCATCAATTAATTCATCCTCCGAGTAAAATGGTAGGTACATATTGAACGAGCAGGCTATAAAAATAATTTCCCGGATCTGTCTGCATTTGAAAGAATGGCACTCGTACAACAGCTGGAACATTTATGTAGACAGGAGTCACCGGATAATGCATTGCCCTGGCAACCCTTTGACATGGTCGAATGCAAATCAGCCGAGGTTGATATAAAAAGTAAAGTTAGTCGTTGTATAGTAGTTGACAGATTCAGTTGATAAAGTTGTACGGTTGTTCTTGTTTTAGAAAAAAACTGTTAATTTCCCAATCTTGCTTATAATAATGAATTGTTACTTTCTTAATATTTGAAAAATAATAAACGAATTATTGTTAATTTCTTGAAAAATAATAAACGAATTATTGTTAATTTCTTATAAACGTGAATTTAATAACAAACTATCTCCAAGGAGACATTAATCCTACATTTGGGGGCTCAACCAATTCAAGCCTTTAAAATTTAAACAAAAAGTGTTGATTAAAAATGTTTAGTGATCTGACGGTTGAACAATTGAAGTCGGAGTTAACAAAGCTGGGTTTGGAAACCAAAGGTGTGAAAGCTGAATTAGTAGCGAGACTGGAAGGGGCTATGCAAGCTAATAAAGAAGTTGCAGGTAGTTCGCATCAGGGTAACGCAGACATGCGGTCAGGAGTATCTACACCTAACATAATTGAAAACGACGCAATATGTAAATCGGAATTTAAGGTAAGGGATATAGAAAATTTAATTCCACCATTTAGCGGTGACAAAAGCAGTACCGTAAATTGCTGGTTTGAAGAATTTGATGAAGTGGCCGCAATGTTAAATTGGAATGCGATAGAAAAATTTGTATATGCAAAGAGATTACTAACGGGAAGTGCGAAATTGTTTGCTAGAACAATACATTGCAGTTCATATACGGATTTAAAATATAATTTAATACAAGAATTCGGCAAAAAAGTGTGCAAATCCGACATTTATATGCAATTACAAAAACGCAGTAAAAGAAATACAGAAACATACAGAGAATACATATACAAAATGCAGGAAATCGCTTCCTTAGCTGACGTCGATGAACCTTCTTTAATCAACTTTATTATTATGGGAATAGTCGATCGAGAAGAAAATAAAATGATTTTAAATACTGCAACAAGTATTAATGATTTAAAAGAAAAATTAGACATATATGAGCGTATAAAAAATAGAAGCAGAACATCGAATAACAGACATTTTCATTTCGCGCCAAAAGCAAATGGTAATACAGTCAAACTCCATTGTTTCAATTGCGGTTCGGTTGATCACAAAAGAAAAGACTGCAAAATGAACACGAAATGTTTTAAATGCAATGGTAGTGGGCATTTATCAAATAACTGTCCACAAAATGTTAATAAAGAAACGAATTGCATAGGAACCCAGAATACAAAAATTATTAAAATAAACGATGACGAATTTAATGCGTTGATTGATACGGGCAGCGAATTGAGTTTAATTAGAAAAGACACTTTTGAAAGTCTTAATAATGTAATGTTGATTAAAAATTCTATAAAATTTCTAGGTTTTGGCTTAGGCAAATCACAATCGATCGGGTATTGCGAAACTACAGTTTCTATCGATAATGTAGAAATTAAAGCAAAATTAAATGTTGTACCCAATGCTGCGATACGATACCCATGCATAATTGGAAATGACATAATTTGTCAAGCCAAAGTAGTAATTGATAGGAACGAGATCACTTTTTATGAAAGTGAAAAACAAAAACAAGATGAAGTAGCGTCAATTATGAATATCTGCATAGATGATGAGACTGAGATAGATGTTCCGGCGGAGTTTAAAGACACAGTAAGTAACATGATTTCCAATTATAAAACTTGTCGCGTTATAGAACACCCAATAAAAATGTCAATAGTCTTAAATAACGAAACTCCTATATATTCAAGACCACGTAGACTTCCAGTAATGGAAAAAGAGGTGGTGAAAAAGCAAGTTGAAGAATGGTTAAAGGACGATATAATACAACCCTCAAAATCACAATTCGCCAGTAATGTTGTAGTAGTTAGGAAAAAAGACGGCTCACATCGTATATGCATCGATTTTAGAAGATTAAATAAAATAACAATCAAGGAACCATTTATAATGCCGGTTATGGAAGACGTTCTCGATAAATTATCCGAAGCAGTGCTTTTTACAACTTTGGATCTGAAAAATGGATACTTTCATGTACCAATGGAAGAAACAAGCAGGCGATATACGGCGTTTGTGGTGGAAGACGGACATTTTGAATTTAAGCGAGTTCCATTTGGTTTAACGAATGCTCCAGCGGTTTTCTGTCGCTTCATACATTTCATTTTTAGAGATTTAGTTGCAAAGCGGGTGGTTGAAACATATATGGATGACCTGATAATATATTCTAAAGGAAAAGAAGAACATTTGCGTAAGTTAAACACTGTTTTAGAAGTAGCAGCAAAATATGGACTTCAGATAAATTGGAAGAAATGTAAATTTTTGAAACAGGCAATAGAATTCTTAGGACATATCATCCATCGAGGCACAATCAGTCCTTCTGAAGAAAAATTAAAAGCAGTTAAGAACTTTCCCGAACCTAAGACTATAAAAGATCTTCAATCTTTCCTTGGATTAACAGGCGCTTTCAGGAGATTTATTCAAAACTATTCTTTAATTGCCCGGCCGCTTACAAACCTGTTAAAAAAGGATAACTGTTTCAAAATTCAAGTCGAAGAAAGGGAAGCAATTGAAAAATTGAAAATGGCACTTACCAATAAGCCGGTTTTGAATATATACAGGCAAGGAGCCTATACAGAAATTCATACGGACGCCAGTAAATTCGGTTGTGCAGCAGTGCTTTGGCAAGCCGGTGAAGATAATCAGCTCCATCCGGTGTATTACTACAGCAGAAAGAACTTACCAGCAGAAGAGAAGTATCATAGCTACATTCTTGAAGTTATGGCTATTTATTTAGCTCTTAAAAAATTTCGAATTTATATTTTAGGAACAAGCTTCAAAGTTATTACAGATTGTCTAGCATTCCGTCAAACAAAGGAGAAGAAAGATCTTCCAGCAGCAGTGTCGAGATGGATCCTTTACATGCAAGAATTTCAATTTGAGACCGAACACAGAGCGGGCAGAAAAATGATACATGTTGACTCTTTGAGCAGGTACCCTGTTGTTTACACAATTAGCACAGAGTTAGTAGTAAGAATGCAGAAGGCACAAGAAAAGGACGATTACATAATTGCGATTAAAGAAATTTTAAAAGAGAAAAGTTATGAAAACTTTTTCATTGAGAAAGATTTACTGTTTAAATATGTGGACGGTAAGAAACTTTTAGTTGTTCCTCGAAATATGGAGTGCGAAATAATCAAAATGAAACACAACGAAGGACATTTCGCAACACAGAAAACAATTCAGTTGATTAACCAAGAATTTTACATTCCTAATGTACTAATCAAGGTACAAAGATGTAGAGACAATTGTGTCAAATGTTTATTAGCCTCTAGAAAAGCCGGAAAACAGGAAGGATTTTTACATTCCATAGACAAAGGTGAAAAGCCATTGGATACTATGCACCTGGATCACGTAGGGCCTATGGATGAAACTACCAAACAATATAAGTACATGTTGACAATTGTAGATAGTTTCTCGAAATATGTGTGGATTTATCCAACAAAAACATTAACAAGCGAAGAAGTTATACGTAAATTGGTGGACCAGCAGCAGTACTTCGGCAATCCACGAAGAATAATTACAGATAGAGGTACAGCCTTTACATCAACAGCTTTTAAGGAATTTTGTGTGGAAGAAGGGATAGATCATGTATTGATAACGACTGGAGTACCAAGAGGTAACGGACAAATAGAACGCATAAATAGGATCATCCTTGAGGTGCTCAAGAAACTTACAGTCGAATCGCCAGAAAAGTGGTATAAACTTGTTCCTAAAGTGCAAATAGCCATAAATAGTAGTTTTCAAAGATCAATACATAGAACCCCGTTCGAAGTTCTTTTTGGTACTAAAATGAATAAAAAGGAGGATTTAAATATACAAGAGGCAGTAAAAGAAGCATCACTTACCGATTATGACAATGAAAGGAACAAAATGCGGTTCGACGTACGCCAACAAATTAGCGAAATTCAAGCAGAAAATCGCAAAAGCTTCAACAAGTCACGGAAAAAAGAGAGACAATATGAAAATGGAGACTTAGTTGCTATTAAAAAAACACAATTTAATGTAGGTTCGAAGGTTTTTTCTGATTTTTTAGGTCCTTACGAGGTGGTAAGCAGAGGCAGATTTGGACGTTATACAGTCAAAAAATTAACAGATGGAGACGGTCCGAAGAAAACAACTACAAGCTGTGATATGATGAAACCCTGGCGTTCTCCAAATTCATCCAACGACGAGGATATTTCGTTCGGGTCGAACGTACAGCAGGATGGCCGGATGTAGACAGGAGTCACCGGATAATGCATTGCCCTGGCAACCCTTTGACATGGTCGAATGCAAATCAGCCGAGGTTGATATAAAAAGTAAAGTTAGTCGTTGTATAGTAGTTGACAGATTCAGTTGATAAAGTTGTACGGTTGTTCTTGTTTTAGAAAAAAACTGTTAATTTCCCAATCTTGCTTATAATAATGAATTGTTACTTTCTTAATATTTGAAAAATAATAAACGAATTATTGTTAATTTCTTGAAAAATAATAAACGAATTATTGTTAATTTCTTATAAACGTGAATTTAATAACAAACTATCTCCAAGGAGACATTAATCCTACATTTATAATTATCATTTTAGTGTTGTTTGCCAGATTGATGAGTCTTCGTCTTGTTGACTGCTCTTTCTCTTCTGCATCAATGTATTCTACTTATTATACCCTTTCATTTGATACCCATGTCGCGGGGGTTGTGAATAAAATGGTAATCCGCCCTCTTGAGACGGAAGCCATGGATCTAACGGTATATTGAGTAAACCATATTGCTTACTGTCTTCTAGTTATTATACCCTTTCATTTGATTCCTATGTCGAGCGGGTTGCGAAGACAATGGCAATCCGCCCTCTTGAGATGGCCGCCATTGATCTAACGGTATATTGAGTATCCTATATTGCTTATTGTTTTCTACTTATCATACCCTTTCCTTTGATTCCCATGTCGAGGGTGTTGTGAAGAAAATGGTAATCCGCACTCATGAGACGGCCGCCTTGGATCTAACGACATAGTTTATTGTATTCTACTTATCAGAAGCGTTCATTTGATACCCATGTCGTGGGGGTTGTGAAGAAAATGGCAATACGGCCTCTTGAGACGGCCGCCATGGATCTAACGGTATATTGAGTATACTATATTGCTTATTGTATTCTACTTACTATACCCTTTCATTTGATTCCCAGGTCGAGGGGGTTGTGACGACAATGGTAATCCGCCCTCTTGAGAAGGCTAGAAGGATCTAACGGTATATTGAGTATCCTACATTGCTTATTGTATTCTACTTATCATACCCTTCCATTGGTATATTGGGTGTTGGGAAGAAAATGGTAATCCGCCCTCATGAGACGGGTGTCATGGATCTAACGACATAGCTTATTGTATTCTACATATCATAGCCTCCCATTTGATACCCATGTCACGGGGATTGTGAAGAAAATGGTAATCCGCCTCTTGAGACGCCCGCCATGGATCTAACGGTATATTGAGTACACTACATTGCCTATTGTCTTCTACTTATAATACCCTTTCATTTGATTCCCATGTCGAGGGGGTTGTGAAGACAATGGTAATCCGCCCTCTTGAGACGGCCGCCATGGATCCATGGTATATTGAGTATCCTATATAGCTTATTGTATTCTACTTATCATACCCTTTCAATTGATTCCCATGTCGAGGGTGTTGTGAAGGAAATGGTGATCCGCCCTCATGAGACTTGTACCTGTCGGGGAGATTTGTGCCGGGGCACGAAGGTGGGAAATTGCCATAAAAGCCAAGAAGACAACCATTATAAAATCATTGGGAAAGGGGATCGAAAAATAGTTGGCGCGGACGGTTTGACCGCCGGGGAAGTATCGCTGAAGAAATGCATCCCCTGCACCGGCTGTCGGCACGACTAGCGATGCGTTAGCTAGCTCGCCGGATGGGGTGGGGTCCGCGGTGCAAGGATGCAGAAGGGGGT
This sequence comes from Thereva nobilitata, assembly GCA_963855945.1. Classification (NCBI taxonomy): domain Eukaryota; kingdom Metazoa; phylum Arthropoda; class Insecta; order Diptera; family Therevidae; genus Thereva; species Thereva nobilitata. The sequence goes on from OY979694.1 coordinate 136,760,755, forward strand.
GACAGTTGGGGAAAACCCAAAGAAATTCGTGCCTAAACAACATAAAAAAATTTAAGGGCGACAGGGGTTGGAACTAAGTCCCGGGGCCAACGAGAGGGGCTAAACAGGGGAGAGAAAAGAGAGAGTGGTCACTGGTCACCATTCATGTATAGCGGTACCAAACATCAAACAATTTCAAAAAAAGCAATGTGGGCGGCACTTACCTTGGTTTAGGGCATCCTACTTCCGTGGGCCACATCGACAGGGGGGTGTCTTACTCCATCATCCTTTTATTATTTATTTTAATAATTTTAATTCATTTATAGTTGTATTATTTATTGTTAGTTTTAGTTATTTTTTTATAATTTTACTTCATTTATATTTTAATTAGTTATTGTACTAAATCTATTTCCTCTTATTATTTATTCTAACGATTTTATTTTTAATATACTTTCTTCAATTAGTTTATTAATGTTATTTCCGTTCATTTCTTTTATTTAATTCCATAATTTTATTTCCTTTTATCACTGTTATTTAATTCCATAATTTTATTTCCTTTTATTACTATTATTTAATTCCATAATTTTATTTCCTTTTATTTTTATTATTTAATTCCATAATTTTATTTGCTATTATTTTTATTATGGATTTGATTAATTTTTATTCCTAGTTTATTTTTATCTATTATGTATTTTAACAATTTCCTTTAAGTATATTTCCATCATCTAATTATGCAAACAAAGGCCCAGAATTCGCAAAACTAATCAATTTCAAACCAGAACGTCGCGAACGTAAGTTTACAAACCAAATGTGTCGCCAGTAATATGTTTTTTTGATATAAAAGGTAAAAAAAAATTTTTTTCTTGTTTATTTAATAAGACATTTCGTCTTTTATTATGGATACGATAACACTAATGTATTAATTTTTTTTGTGTGAAAATATAATATGATTTTTCCTCCTATTTATTGCAGATTTTTCAAAGAAGGAATCTAACATTTTTGTTACATTATCCTTATAACAACCACTTCTGAATTGTTCTGCTTGTCTTAACTATGATTTTGATTAATCAGTTGCCTTTTTCACGTTGTTTCTACTCTCTGTGTATTTTCTTAATGGAATTCAATTGTTTTCTCTCGATAAAGCATCCAGCATAAAAACTGTAATTTTGCCACTCACTATCTTCACTCGAAGTTCTATAGTCATCAAGACGCGCGGCAAACTCCCAGCGAAAAAAAACTCCCGCGTTCGTCAAAATCGAATCGATCGCTCGAGAATTCAAAACCGACTCCCTTTCCGCAAAAAACCGCCGTCCGCCATCAAGACCAAAAAAAATCCTCTTCGATTCACTTAACCGTTATCCAACATTCCTTTACGGTTAATTGTCTACTTGTTGGGATTTTATTAAAATGCTTTGTTTTAGGGTTACCAACTTTCTGTGAATTCTATAAAAAAATTTTCTTTCGGAAATTTTAAGTTGGTCGTTATTTTGTTTGTTTTTTTTGTTTTTCTTTTTCTTACTATGGGTGCCTTCCATTTAGACACAGAAAGACAATTGTATCCGACACAGCGTGTCGCTCTGTGTCGTTCTGTGTAAGCCCAAATGGAACACATAAGTTCATGAAAAATCCGCCACTGCGCACTTTCCTCGTTTTTATTTTTATTTAGCAAGGAAATCGTAAATTTTATGTTGATAATTTCTTTAAATTAATTACCCGACATCTTATAAATGCTGAGAATCTTAAAAATGAAAAAATATTGTTGTAATTATAAATTAACGATCACATTTCAATTGGCGAGGGTTGGTAGCATTGTCTTAGTTGTGCCCGGCTGTGTCTAGCTGTGTTGTTGATGGAACACTTCTGTGTCGGACACAGTGTAACACTGTGTCTCTCTGTGTCTAAATGGAAGGCACCCTATGTTGGTTCCTATCCACCAAAAATAGCTAAATAGACAATTTGCAATCATAATCTTGAATTTGGAATGAAATAAGTAGGAGACCCACACTCTACCGACCCACAAAAGTAATAATAAGAAAAATAAAATAAAAATTTACGTCATTTCCTTTGGGCGAGGAATGGTGTCCCGAGTTGGGAGGCGATTGTAAGTATGCACTGATTAGGATATATTGGCTAGGGTGGTGTTCAGGCGTTCATTCACCCAGGTAAATAATTGACACACATTCGCGTTATGAAGCAATTAATAAAATCAGCAGAATTGCTCAACGCGAATGCCCGGTCAACAAATGCATCAAGTGTGAATGAACGACCTAAATATTACAACAAGCAACGACCAGATGACCCACCCGGAACAACCATCGACGATCAGGAGGTGTCGAGTGACAAAAATCTGAGGACGGCGGGCACTCGAAAAAAGAAGTTGCGTTGCGTCGTGTCTTAAAACCCGTGCCCCGTTAATTTACAATTAATTGCAATTTGAGTTTTTTTTTTTTTTGGTGTAAACATTAGACTATTCCGTTTGTTATAAAAAAGTTAAATAGTTAAATACAGTTAAATATAATTTTTAATTATTCCTAATAATTTTGTATTCTTATTTTGACCACAATCCCGTGTTTTCCTTTCTTTGCGTGAACATTTTTATGGTCCTTCGAGCCGGATTCGCGTGTCGCGAAGTGAAAAAAGAAAAAAGTGAAAGTGAATAAAACCCACCAACCCACCAGAAACCTGCGATAGAAGGAAGTCAACTGCAACCATCCCAACAAGGTAAGTGAGATTTCTATAGCTAGGTGTTGTGCTAGAAATTAAGAAAATGTCGGTGCCAGTTGAAGCAGCAAAAATGGAAAGGCTATTAAAGGCTCAATCCAACAACCAGCATGAGCTTGAACGTTTCGCAAGAAACTATAAAAAGACAGCCAAGGACAAGCTCACAGAAAGTTACATAAAGGGAAAGCAAAAGCTTTTGGAGAAAGCATGGGATGACTGTAGAGACATTCATCACAAATTATTGAGTCAGTACACCAGCACCTATGCCGAACTCCCGTATTTTGCAAATGACCAGTATAGTGAAATGGAAGATCTATACTGCACAATAAACGGTCTCATGCTAGACCAAGTGAAGGAACTCGGCACAGACAACAATGAATCCCATAGTAACTTCAACCCAGAGCAATCATGCTCCTTTTATAAACGTGAAGTTAATGAGATCCGATTGCCGCGAATAAATATTCCCCAATTCTCGGGAGATTATGAATCATGGTCGTCGTTTCATGACTTGTTTGATGCGATTGTGGATAAAAACCCTCACATCAGCAAGGTTCAAAAACTTCATTACCTGAAAACTTGTTTGAGTGGTGAAGCTGCAACCTTAATTAAACACCTGCAACTAACTGAGACTAATTATAAGGCTGCATGGTCAATATTGAAAAACAGATTCCAAAATCATAGAATCCTAGTGAATACTCAATTGCAGCTGCTAACGAGCATTCCTTCAATGAATGCCGACACTGCATTGGGCACTCGTAGAATTCTCGATAAAGTGAATGAAGTACTAGAAGCATTAAAAGGACTTGAAGTGAGCACCGAAGGCTGGGATCCAATACTGATCCATCTGTTAACAGCCAAATTATCAAAGGATACAATTGCTCAATGGGAAATGACACTAAGTTCTCGCAGCCAACCCCAATCCCTCCCTACACTAAAGGTATTCACAGAGTTTTTAGAAAACCATTTCCGCACATTAGAGGCCATTCATGGAACCAAGGGAAATTATCGCCGTGTAGAATCGCATCACGTCCAAAAGGGACACGACCAAAACCGCCGTACAACCAACCCCAGCAACTCCCAGAAATGTCCATTGTGTCAAAAGTTCCATAGAATAAGAGAGTGTACCAAGTTCATCAATATGAATGTCCAGCATAGGCATGAATTCATAAAGAAGCAAGGTAGATGTTTCAACTGCTTCTCACTGAAACACACCACCAAAGATTGCCCACATCCAGTTAGCTGTCTAAGATGTAACAAGCGGCATAACACCATGATACATTTTGAACCATCTAATCCCCAAAGATCCCAGGACAGACCGTCTATCCAAGACAACAACAAACAATCGTACATCAATACCCAGACCGTTGATAAGCGCGATGAAGTGAACGAAATTCCAGTGAACAACCTGTTTGTGAAAGGATATATTCCAAAAACCGTGTTATTAGCAACCGCATTAATTAAAGTGTACTCTAAATCCACTGGAAATTGCATCTTAAGGGCTCTAATCGATCAAGGCTCCCAAGTGTCGCTCATAACTGAACGAGCCACGCAACTTCTATCATTGAAGAAAACCCCTGCAAACATTATAGTGAATGGAATTGCAAAAATGGCCAATTCTACCCAATATGCAGTAAGCTTTGATGTAAGACCACATTTTAATTGTAATGAAAATAAAAAATTCAACCTTCAAGCCTTAGTAATGAAAACCATAACCGGCTTAATGCCACTCAAAAAAATAGAACCAAAACGGTGGACTCACCTAGAGGGAATTCAACTGGCTGATCCATCGTACCTAAACCCAGGGGAAATAGACGTGCTATTGGGTGCCGATATATACCCAACACTCATTTATGAGGATCAACTCAAAGGAGAAGATGGAGCTCCCCTTGCACAGAAGACAGTGTTAGGATGGATATTGTCAGGACCCATAGAGGACATCCAAGCGACTCATATAATAAGCCTGCATACCGAAACCAATGTGAGCATTAGCAACCTTTTGAAACAATTTTGGGAAATTGAAAACGTACCTACCAAACCACGTTTAACACCAGAAGAAGAAGCATGTGAGAGCATATTCGCCAACACACACTACCGCACTGCCGAAGGTCGATATGTAGTATCACTTCCATTCAAAACCTCTATCCAAAGACCAGACCTCGGAGAGTCCAGAAACTTAGCATTAAAGCGTTTTCTAAACGTGGAACGCAAATTGCAGGGGAACATCGAGTTAAAAACAGCATATGTGCAATTTATGCGAGAGTATGAAAGTTTGGGGCACATGAAACGTGTTGCTTATGGAAACACAAGTAAGGCATGTAAACCTAACTACCTTCCACACCACGCTGTATTCAAGGCCGATAGTACCACCACTAAAACCAGAGTAGTATTCGATGCGTCAGCGAAGACAGCAAATCATAAGTCGCTAAATGATAACATGTTAGTGGGACCAACAATCCAACAAGAACTTGCCACCATTCTATTGAGGTGGAGAATATATAAAATAGCCTTCACCGCCGATGTCGAAAAGATGTATCGACAAATACTAGTGACGCCAGAACATACAGATTACCAACGAATTTTGTGGCGGGAAGACCCTTCACAACCCATTCAAGAATACAAGCTACTGACAGTAACGTATGGAACAGCGAGCGCTCCATATCTGGCCATACGCACTTTACAGCAGATAGCAAGGGACGAAAGAGGACAATCAAAAAGGGCTTCCAACACAATTATGACCGATTTCTATGTTGACGATCTCATGTCCGGGGCAGATTCAGTTGAAGACGCTATTGAACTACAAACCAACATCAGGAAAATATTAGCAAGTGGTAAGTTAAGGCTAAGAAAATGGACCAGTAACAACAAACAAGCCCTAAAGGGAATCCCAGAAGATGAGACGGAGTTGAAAGAGCTCATGGATATTGACATAAACGAGACCATTAAGGCATTAGGAATCCATTGGCAACCAGGTACAGATACATTTCAATTCAAGGTAACTTCCGACTACGAGAAAGTCACTACCAAAAGAAGGTTGCTCTCAGAAATTTCGAAGCTATTTGATCCATTAGGTTGGCTAGCCCCAGTGGTTGTTGTAACTAAAATCTTGATGCAGCGACTGTGGCAATCAGGCCTAAATTGGGATGATCCAGTACCAGATTCATTAGCTAAAGAATGGGAGACATTCAGAACCCAGCTGAAGCAAATCGAAACGATAGCGATACCTCGATGGATAAATTATAGACAAAATAATTCAGAGTATGAAATTCACGGTTTTTGTGATGCATCAACACACGCATACGCAGCCGCAGTATACATACGGGTAGTACAACAGTCAAAGAGATACGTGAGTCTTCTAACAAGCAAGACCAGAGTTGCACCCATAAAGCAGATTAGCCTTCCAAAACTTGAATTATGCGGAGCAACGCTATTAACAAAGCTCATAACTCAAGTAAAGAATGCATTACAACTGCCAGAGAGTAAGACATACATGTGGACTGATTCAACTATTGTTTTAGCATGGTTACAAGGTCATCCATCCAGATGGAAGACATTTGTAGCCAACCGAGTCAGCGATATCCTCCAAAATATGGACAATGGTACATGGCAACACATTAATACCAAGGATAAACCAGCTGACTGTGCGAGTCGAGGTATAAGTCCCCAAGAATTAGTGAACCATCCACTATGGTGGACGGGCCCCCAGTGGCTGAAGGAGGATGTATCCCACTGGCCCAAACCCCTACCTACCCAGCCAACCACAAAGATAGAACTCAAACGTACAGCAGCTGTACATATCAATCATTGTGAAATAAGCTCAGACTATATAGATAGATTTTCAAGTTTGGGCAAATTGCTGCGAATTACAGCACTCTGCCGAAGATTCATCCATAATTGTAGAACAACGCCAAATCATCGATTTAAAGACCGTGTAACAAAACGTGAATTAAACAAGAGCTTAGAACTTCTAATCATGCTAGTTCAACATGGTGAATATAAAACCGAAATAGGGGCACTAAAGACTTACCAACCACTTTCTACAAAATCCCGCATTCTAAATTTAAACCCATTTATAGACGCCAAGGAAATACTACGAGTTGGCGGACGCCTCAGACATTCATCATTAGTATATAATCAGAAACATCCCATAATCCTACCAGAAAAATGTCAGTTATCCAAATTGATTATAAATGATGCACATCAAATTACATTACATGGAGGAGTGCAATTGATGATGAATGTCATCCGAAGAAAATTCTGGATTATTAATGCCAGAAATGCTATACGAATGGCAATACACCGATGCTTAATCTGTTATCGACAAAAAACAAATACCCAACAACAATTGATGGGTGACTTACCCGAACACAGGGTTCAATTGACACGACCATTCCTACATTCAGGAATCGACTTCTGCGGACCATTTACACTCAAAGAATCTAAATGTAGAGGTCGACCAAAAACATCGAAAGGATACATCTGCATTTTTATATGCCTAGCGACCAAGGCAATACATTTAGAAGCCGCCAGTGATCTATCTACAGAAGCATTTTTAGCTGCATTTCGCAGATTTAGTGGTAGGCGAGGATTATGTAGCGACATTTACAGTGATTGCGGTACTAATTTTGTAGGAGCCAGTAGAAAGCTGAAAGAAATAAGTTTACAAGATCAATGGGGTATATCAACTGAAGTCTACGTCAACCTAGCAAACAAAGGAGTGGAATGGCATTTCATACCGCCAGGGTCTCCGCATTTTGGAGGACTATGGGAGAGTGGAGTAAAATCAACGAAGCACCACCTCCGCCGCATAATGGGAAATGTCTTATGGACTTATGAAGAACTGAGTACATGTCTAACGCAGATAGAAGCCTGTCTAAACTCACGACCACTGAGCCCCATGTCAAATGACCTAGAAGACTGCAGCGCTCTAACTCCAGCCCACTTTCTAATAGGAGATCTTCTAATAGCTCCTCCAGAAAATAATCTTATCGATCTTAAACCAAGCTCCCTTGATCGTTGGAAGTTGATTCAAAAAAGTTATCAAGATTTCTGGAAACGTTGGAATACAGAGTACCTAAGTAGATTGCAGCAACGGCCCAAATGGCTCCAACAACAACCAAACCTAAAGGAAGGAAACCTAGTACTAATAAAGGATGAAAGAATGCCGCCAACGAAATGGCTACTAGGACGTATCATTGACACTCATCCTGGACCGGATGGTCTAGTGAGAGTAGTGACAGTGAAGTGCAAAGATTCGACTTTAAAACGCCCTATCACCAAGATATGTTTACTACCCATAGTAGACAATGAAAGAAATGAATGAGTCCACAACCACATAATTTAGAATAGCTATAACTATAAAATTATCCTAGATTAAGTACAACTACGAAGATAGTATAAGACACACCCTTTAAATTAATGTTTCTCCTTTGTAGATGCACATCAGGCATTTAATGACAATAGTAAGCATACTAGTAGCAGTCAACCTCACTGAAGCAATCATTGCCTACGATTGCGGCCACGATCATGTAAATATAACCGCAATATCCCTAGTTAACTTAGGCGAGTGTCATATAGAAAACGTAAAAATCGAAAATGAAAACGAAGAGATTCAACTCCTACAGCTGAGTGAAACAGCGTCCGTACATACATTCCAATGTAAAATAAACATCATCCAATCAGTTTTCCACTGTGGTATGTTCAGCCATCTATCCCTGGTTCCGGGAGGATTATCCACCTATATAGCTGACATTAACCGTGACGATTGCTTAAAATTGCATACTGATGGAACGTACAGGCTAATCAATGCACGAATGATTGCTGATATCAAGCCTAATAGCACCAACAACTATTCCGAAGTAATAGCAGGTGTGATCGACAGCAACGGAGCGTGCACTGGAGTCGCCTACACATCGGGCGCTAACTCTTGGCAAGATGTCATAGTCATCCACGCCATCACAATCACTATCACTGATTATATCAGCACTGTACGATTGGAAGATAACAACATTCTAATCCGCAACAATATTGCATGTCCATACCTGACAGGCACCTGTACTGATCCGGAATTTGGCATCACATTCTGGGATACCGCGATCAATTCATCATGCGAAAACACAAAATATGACGTCCTGTGGCAGGGGCAAGCTACGAAAATTAGAAATCTCAGCAATAGCACATCCCTTCACACCAATGTAATGTACACCGTACGTAGTGATGATATAGTATTCGCACTCGAAGTCAGAAAGGAAATATCAGTCTGTCGATTCAAAGGATATCAGACCGAACACCCTCGATTAATCATCGTCCCTAAGGCAGGTACTGAATACTGGTTCTCAAAGAAAACAACAGACGTTAGAAATTTAGATGTCCTAACCTATGTAAATTCAAAATTCGTGTATATTGAAAGACATTGGAAGCTACAAATTGAAAAATTATATATCAGCTTATTAGTAAAACGATGTGAACTTGAACGAGAGGTCTTGAAAACGCAGATGAGTATTGCACCCCAAAATCCAGCTGAGTTCGCATTAATGCATATGAAGCAATTGGGATATACCGCCGTTCACAGAGGAGAGCTCATTTATATAATCAAGTGTCAACCAGTAGAAGTTCACGTACGAAGTACCAATCATTGTTACAATGAATTACCCGTGACCTATGCCAACAATAGCTTTTTTATGACTCCTAAAACCCACTTATTGCAGAAATTAGGCACCCAAGTTGAATGTTCATCACTATTGGCGCCAGGGTATCAAATCATGGACGAATGGTATGGACTCAGCCCAGATATTCATAAAATCAAATCACCACACGAAGTGCATCCCACTACTACGAAGGAATGGACCTACGAGGATCCAGGCAATCTAATGAAAGCAGGAATATATTCTCCACAAGCAATTGGAGCTCTCAGAAGACAAGCGATGTTTTCATCAGAACGTCAAGCGATAAGCAACATCGTGACTCAAAAACTATTAGGGGGGAACATGGATCATCAAGACATTAATGTGCTAAATCTGCTAACATCCAACGATATGCACTCCCTAAAATTGAAACTATGGAACACCCTTCAAGAGATAGGTGGCATCTACCTAGGTATCATCGGTGTATATGTCTCCATCAAAATTATTAAAGGTATTCTAACCACGGGAATAAATGCGCACAGTATTTTTGCAACCTATGGCTGGAACTGGAGATTAGCAGCAGCTTCGTGGGATGCTCTGACAAACTACTTTATAAAGGTCTACCAGCAAAAACCTCCATCAGTAGAACCAGTCCTAACAAATGTGGCAGTAGATACCTCAGACCAAGGAGCAAATAACAACCTCCAGACCATCACCATACAAACGAGCCTCCAAAACCTCAACGACCGCAATCAATCAAGCACCATCTATCCTTCCCTATGATTTCTAGCCAACATTTTTCTTAAAATCTCACTACCGACAAACCATCAGGAAGGGCGAGTCGAGGCGCCTTAAAACCTCTCACCACTTCACCGTTTCCAAGTCGACAATAGAGGAAATGCTATCTAGACGCGGAACACTAGTAATACTCCATTTGTTTATTTCAGAATAATCGTTTGAAATCTAACAGATTTCAAGGCGGGCAGAATGTTCAGGCGTTCATTCACCCAGGTAAATAATTGACACACATAACAAGCAACGACCAGATGACCCACCCGGAACAACCATCGACGATCAGGAGGTGTCGAGTGACAAAAATCTGAGGACGGCGGGCACTCGAAAAAAGAAGTTGCGTTGCGTCGTGTCTTAAAACCCGTGCCCCGTTAATTTACAATTAATTGCAATTTGAGTTTTTTTTTTTTGGTGTAAACATTAGACTATTCCGTTTGTTATAAAAAAGTTAAATAGTTAAATACAGTTAAATATAATTTTTAATTATTCCTAATAATTTTGTATTCTTATTTTGACCACAATCCCGTGTTTTCCTTTCTTTGCGTGAACATTTTTATGGTCCTTCGAGCCGGATTCGCGTGTCGCGAAGTGAAAAAAGAAAAAAGTGAAAGTGAATAAAACCCACCAACCCACCAGAAACCTGCGATAGAAGGAAGTCAACTGCAACCATCCCAACAAGGTAAGTGAGATTTCTATAGCTAGGTGTTGTGCTAGAAATTAAGAAAATGTCGGTGCCAGTTGAAGCAGCAAAAATGGAAAGGCTATTAAAGGCTCAATCCAACAACCAGCATGAGCTTGAACGTTTCGCAAGAAACTATAAAAAGACAGCCAAGGACAAGCTCACAGAAAGTTACATAAAGGGAAAGCAAAAGCTTTTGGAGAAAGCATGGGATGACTGTAGAGACATTCATCACAAATTATTGAGTCAGTACACCAGCACCTATGCCGAACTCCCGTATTTTGCAAATGACCAGTATAGTGAAATGGAAGATCTATACTGCACAATAAACGGTCTCATGCTAGACCAAGTGAAGGAACTCGGCACAGACAACAATGAATCCCATAGTAACTTCAACCCAGAGCAATCATGCTCCTTTTATAAACGTGAAGTTAATGAGATCCGATTGCCGCGAATAAATATTCCCCAATTCTCGGGAGATTATGAATCATGGTCGTCGTTTCATGACTTGTTTGATGCGATTGTGGATAAAAACCCTCACATCAGCAAGGTTCAAAAACTTCATTACCTGAAAACTTGTTTGAGTGGTGAAGCTGCAACCTTAATTAAACACCTGCAACTAACTGAGACTAATTATAAGGCTGCATGGTCAATATTGAAAAACAGATTCCAAAATCATAGAATCCTAGTGAATACTCAATTGCAGCTGCTAACGAGCATTCCTTCAATGAATGCCGACACTGCATTGGGCACTCGTAGAATTCTCGATAAAGTGAATGAAGTACTAGAAGCATTAAAAGGACTTGAAGTGAGCACCGAAGGCTGGGATCCAATACTGATCCATCTGTTAACAGCCAAATTATCAAAGGATACAATTGCTCAATGGGAAATGACACTAAGTTCTCGCAGCCAACCCCAATCCCTCCCTACACTAAAGGTATTCACAGAGTTTTTAGAAAACCATTTCCGCACATTAGAGGCCATTCATGGAACCAAGGGAAATTATCGCCGTGTAGAATCGCATCACGTCCAAAAGGGACACGACCAAAACCGCCGTACAACCAACCCCAGCAACTCCCAGAAATGTCCATTGTGTCAAAAGTTCCATAGAATAAGAGAGTGTACCAAGTTCATCAATATGAATGTCCAGCATAGGCATGAATTCATAAAGAAGCAAGGTAGATGTTTCAACTGCTTCTCACTGAAACACACCACCAAAGATTGCCCACATCCAGTTAGCTGTCTAAGATGTAACAAGCGGCATAACACCATGATACATTTTGAACCATCTAATCCCCAAAGATCCCAGGACAGACCGTCTATCCAAGACAACAACAAACAATCGTACATCAATACCCAGACCGTTGATAAGCGCGATGAAGTGAACGAAATTCCAGTGAACAACCTGTTTGTGAAAGGATATATTCCAAAAACCGTGTTATTAGCAACCGCATTAATTAAAGTGTACTCTAAATCCACTGGAAATTGCATCTTAAGGGCTCTAATCGATCAAGGCTCCCAAGTGTCGCTCATAACTGAACGAGCCACGCAACTTCTATCATTGAAGAAAACCCCTGCAAACATTATAGTGAATGGAATTGCAAAAATGGCCAATTCTACCCAATATGCAGTAAGCTTTGATGTAAGACCACATTTTAATTGTAATGAAAATAAAAAATTCAACCTTCAAGCCTTAGTAATGAAAACCATAACCGGCTTAATGCCACTCAAAAAAATAGAACCAAAACGGTGGACTCACCTAGAGGGAATTCAACTGGCTGATCCATCGTACCTAAACCCAGGGGAAATAGACGTGCTATTGGGTGCCGATATATACCCAACACTCATTTATGAGGATCAACTCAAAGGAGAAGATGGAGCTCCCCTTGCACAGAAGACAGTGTTAGGATGGATATTGTCAGGACCCATAGAGGACATCCAAGCGACTCATATAATAAGCCTGCATACCGAAACCAATGTGAGCATTAGCAACCTTTTGAAACAATTTTGGGAAATTGAAAACGTACCTACCAAACCACGTTTAACACCAGAAGAAGAAGCATGTGAGAGCATATTCGCCAACACACACTACCGCACTGCCGAAGGTCGATATGTAGTATCACTTCCATTCAAAACCTCTATCCAAAGACCAGACCTCGGAGAGTCCAGAAACTTAGCATTAAAGCGTTTTCTAAACGTGGAACGCAAATTGCAGGGGAACATCGAGTTAAAAACAGCATATGTGCAATTTATGCGAGAGTATGAAAGTTTGGGGCACATGAAACGTGTTGCTTATGGAAACACAAGTAAGGCATGTAAACCTAACTACCTTCCACACCACGCTGTATTCAAGGCCGATAGTACCACCACTAAAACCAGAGTAGTATTCGATGCGTCAGCGAAGACAGCAAATCATAAGTCGCTAAATGATAACATGTTAGTGGGACCAACAATCCAACAAGAACTTGCCACCATTCTATTGAGGTGGAGAATATATAAAATAGCCTTCACCGCCGATGTCGAAAAGATGTATCGACAAATACTAGTGACGCCAGAACATACAGATTACCAACGAATTTTGTGGCGGGAAGACCCTTCACAACCCATTCAAGAATACAAGCTACTGACAGTAACGTATGGAACAGCGAGCGCTCCATATCTGGCCATACGCACTTTACAGCAGATAGCAAGGGACGAAAGAGGACAATCAAAAAGGGCTTCCAACACAATTATGACCGATTTCTATGTTGACGATCTCATGTCCGGGGCAGATTCAGTTGAAGACGCTATTGAACTACAAACCAACATCAGGAAAATATTAGCAAGTGGTAAGTTAAGGCTAAGAAAATGGACCAGTAACAACAAACAAGCCCTAAAGGGAATCCCAGAAGATGAGACGGAGTTGAAAGAGCTCATGGATATTGACATAAACGAGACCATTAAGGCATTAGGAATCCATTGGCAACCAGGTACAGATACATTTCAATTCAAGGTAACTTCCGACTACGAGAAAGTCACTACCAAAAGAAGGTTGCTCTCAGAAATTTCGAAGCTATTTGATCCATTAGGTTGGCTAGCCCCAGTGGTTGTTGTAACTAAAATCTTGATGCAGCGACTGTGGCAATCAGGCCTAAATTGGGATGATCCAGTACCAGATTCATTAGCTAAAGAATGGGAGACATTCAGAACCCAGCTGAAGCAAATCGAAACGATAGCGATACCTCGATGGATAAATTATAGACAAAATAATTCAGAGTATGAAATTCACGGTTTTTGTGATGCATCAACACACGCATACGCAGCCGCAGTATACATACGGGTAGTACAACAGTCAAAGAGATACGTGAGTCTTCTAACAAGCAAGACCAGAGTTGCACCCATAAAGCAGATTAGCCTTCCAAAACTTGAATTATGCGGAGCAACGCTATTAACAAAGCTCATAACTCAAGTAAAGAATGCATTACAACTGCCAGAGAGTAAGACATACATGTGGACTGATTCAACTATTGTTTTAGCATGGTTACAAGGTCATCCATCCAGATGGAAGACATTTGTAGCCAACCGAGTCAGCGATATCCTCCAAAATATGGACAATGGTACATGGCAACACATTAATACCAAGGATAACCCAGCTGACTGTGCGAGTCGAGGTATAAGTCCCCAAGAATTAGTGAACCATCCACTATGGTGGACGGGCCCCCAGTGGCTGAAGGAGGATGTATCCCACTGGCCCAAACCCCTACCTACCCAGCCAACCACAAAGATAGAACTCAAACGTACAGCAGCTGTACATATCAATCATTGTGAAATAAGCTCAGACTATATAGATAGATTTTCAAGTTTGGGCAAATTGCTGCGAATTACAGCACTCTGCCGAAGATTCATCCATAATTGTAGAACAACGCCAAATCATCGATTTAAAGACCGTGTAACAAAACGTGAATTAAACAAGAGCTTAGAACTTCTAATCATGCTAGTTCAACATGGTGAATATAAAACCGAAATAGGGGCACTAAAGACTTACCAACCACTTTCTACAAAATCCCGCATTCTAAATTTAAACCCATTTATAGACGCCAAGGAAATACTACGAGTTGGCGGACGCCTCAGACATTCATCATTAGTATATAATCAGAAACATCCCATAATCCTACCAGAAAAATGTCAGTTATCCAAATTGATTATAAATGATGCACATCAAATTACATTACATGGAGGAGTGCAATTGATGATGAATGTCATCCGAAGAAAATTCTGGATTATTAATGCCAGAAATGCTATACGAATGGCAATACACCGATGCTTAATCTGTTATCGACAAAAAACAAATACCCAACAACAATTGATGGGTGACTTACCCGAACACAGGGTTCAATTGACACGACCATTCCTACATTCAGGAATCGACTTCTGCGGACCATTTACACTCAAAGAATCTAAATGTAGAGGTCGACCAAAAACATCGAAAGGATACATCTGCATTTTTATATGCCTAGCGACCAAGGCAATACATTTAGAAGCCGCCAGTGATCTATCTACAGAAGCATTTTTAGCTGCATTTCGCAGATTTAGTGGTAGGCGAGGATTATGTAGCGACATTTACAGTGATTGCGGTACTAATTTTGTAGGAGCCAGTAGAAAGTTGAAAGAAATAAGTTTACAAGATCAATGGGGTATATCAACTGAAGTCTACGTCAACCTAGCAAACAAAGGAGTGGAATGGCATTTCATACCGCCAGGGTCTCCGCATTTTGGAGGACTATGGGAGAGTGGAGTAAAATCAACGAAGCACCACCTCCGCCGCATAATGGGAAATGTCTTATGGACTTATGAAGAACTGAGTACATGTCTAACGCAGATAGAAGCCTGTCTAAACTCACGACCACTGAGCCCCATGTCAAATGACCTAGAAGACTGCAGCGCTCTAACTCCAGCCCACTTTCTAATAGGAGATCTTCTAATAGCTCCTCCAGAAAATAATCTTATCGATCTTAAACCAAGCTCCCTTGATCGTTGGAAGTTGATTCAAAAAAGTTATCAAGATTTCTGGAAACGTTGGAATACAGAGTACCTAAGTAGATTGCAGCAACGGCCCAAATGGCTCCAACAACAACCAAACCTAAAGGAAGGAAACCTAGTACTAATAAAGGATGAAAGAATGCCGCCAACGAAATGGCTACTAGGACGTATCATTGACACTCATCCTGGACCGGATGGTCTAGTGAGAGTAGTGACAGTGAAGTGCAAAGATTCGACTTTAAAACGCCCTATCACCAAGATATGTTTACTACCCATAGTAGACAATGAAAGAAATGAATGAGTCCACAACCACATAATTTAGAATAGCTATAACTATAAAATTATCCTAGATTAAGTACAACTACGAAGATAGTATAAGACACACCCTTTAAATTAATGTTTCTCCTTTGTAGATGCACATCAGGCATTTAATGACAATAGTAAGCATACTAGTAGCAGTCAACCTCACTGAAGCAATCATTGCCTACGATTGCGGCCACGATCATGTAAATATAACCGCAATATCCCTAGTTAACTTAGGCGAGTGTCATATAGAAAACGTAAAAATCGAAAATGAAAACGAAGAGATTCAACTCCTACAGCTGAGTGAAACAGCGTCCGTACATACATTCCAATGTAAAATAAACATCATCCAATCAGTTTTCCACTGTGGTATGTTCAGCCATCTATCCCTGGTTCCGGGAGGATTATCCACCTATATAGCTGACATTAACCGTGACGATTGCTTAAAATTGCATACTGATGGAACGTACAGGCTAATCAATGCACGAATGATTGCTGATATCAAGCCTAATAGCACCAACAACTATTCCGAAGTAATAGCAGGTGTGATCGACAGCAACGGAGCGTGCACTGGAGTCGCCTACACATCGGGCGCTAACTCTTGGCAAGATGTCATAGTCATCCACGCCATCACAATCACTATCACTGATTATATCAGCACTGTACGATTGGAAGATAACAACATTCTAATCCGCAACAATATTGCATGTCCATACCTGACAGGCACCTGTACTGATCCGGAATTTGGCATCACATTCTGGGATACCGCGATCAATTCATCATGCGAAAACACAAAATATGACGTCCTGTGGCAGGGGCAAGCTACGAAAATTAGAAATCTCAGCAATAGCACATCCCTTCACACCAATGTAATGTACACCGTACGTAGTGATGATATAGTATTCGCACTCGAAGTCAGAAAGGAAATATCAGTCTGTCGATTCAAAGGATATCAGACCGAACACCCTCGATTAATCATCGTCCCTAAGGCAGGTACTGAATACTGGTTCTCAAAGAAAACAACAGACGTTAGAAATTTAGATGTCCTAACCTATGTAAATTCAAAATTCGTGTATATTGAAAGACATTGGAAGCTACAAATTGAAAAATTATATATCAGCTTATTAGTAAAACGATGTGAACTTGAACGAGAGGTCTTGAAAACGCAGATGAGTATTGCACCCCAAAATCCAGCTGAGTTCGCATTAATGCATATGAAGCAATTGGGATATACCGCCGTTCACAGAGGAGAGCTCATTTATATAATCAAGTGTCAACCAGTAGAAGTTCACGTACGAAGTACCAATCATTGTTACAATGAATTACCCGTGACCTATGCCAACAATAGCTTTTTTATGACTCCTAAAACCCACTTATTGCAGAAATTAGGCACCCAAGTTGAATGTTCATCACTATTGGCGCCAGGGTATCAAATCATGGACGAATGGTATGGACTCAGCCCAGATATTCATAAAATCAAATCACCACACGAAGTGCATCCCACTACTACGAAGGAATGGACCTACGAGGATCCAGGCAATCTAATGAAAGCAGGAATATATTCTCCACAAGCAATTGGAGCTCTCAGAAGACAAGCGATGTTTTCATCAGAACGTCAAGCGATAAGCAACATCGTGACTCAAAAACTATTAGGGGGGAACATGGATCATCAAGACATTAATGTGCTAAATCTGCTAACATCCAACGATATGCACTCCCTAAAATTGAAACTATGGAACACCCTTCAAGAGATAGGTGGCATCTACCTAGGTATCATCGGTGTATATGTCTCCATCAAAATTATTAAAGGTATTCTAACCACGGGAATAAATGCGCACAGTATTTTTGCAACCTATGGCTGGAACTGGAGATTAGCAGCAGCTTCGTGGGATGCTCTGACAAACTACTTTATAAAGGTCTACCAGCAAAAACCTCCATCAGTAGAACCAGTCCTAACAAATGTGGCAGTAGATACCTCAGACCAAGGAGCAAATAACAACCTCCAGACCATCACCATACAAACGAGCCTCCAAAACCTCAACGACCGCAATCAATCAAGCACCATCTATCCTTCCCTATGATTTCTAGCCAACATTTTTCTTAAAATCTCACTACCGACAAACCATCAGGAGGGCGAGTCGAGGCGCCTTAAAACCTCTCACCACTTCACCGTTTCCAAGTCGACAATAGAGGAAATGCTATCTAGACGCGGAACACTAGTAATACTCCATTTGTTTATTTCAGAATAATCGTTTGAAATCTAACAGATTTCAAGGCGGGCAGAATGTTCAGGCGTTCATTCACCCAGGTAAATAATTGACACACATTCGCGTTATGAAGCAATTAATAAAATCAGCAGAATTGCTCAACGCGAATGCCCGGTCAACAAATGCATCAAGTGTGAATGAACGACCTAAATATTACAACAAGCAACGACCAGATGACCCACCCGGAACAACCATCGACGATCAGGAGGTGTCGAGTGACAAAAATCTGAGGACGGCGGGCACTCGAAAAAAGAAGTTGCGTTGCGTCGTGTCTTAAAACCCGTGCCCCGTTAATTTACAATTAATTGCAATTTGAGTTTTTTTTTTTTTGGTGTAAACATTAGACTATTCCGTTTGTTATAAAAAAGTTAAATAGTTAAATACAGTTAAATATAATTTTTAATTATTCCTAATAATTTTGTATTCTTATTTTGACCACAATCCCGTGTTTTCCTTTCTTTGCGTGAACCACGGAATGGTTCATTTTCCATTTTTTTCAGTTGTCGCAATCTCGAATCGATCATGCCCAACATTTCGTATGAATGTACTTCCACTGATTCCGTAAAACCTTCAAATAGTTACTAGTAAGCGGTGCCAAATATCCTACCGTTTTTCCGTCTTTCTCAATAGGTAATTTCAGTAATGTGTGAAGCGTTGTTCCACCAACAAGTCGTGCCGCTACACCGGTCAATGCGCCAATTTGAACTGCTTTCTTACCATAGCAAACAAACGGAGACAAACATTCTGATGCGACTGAGACTTCCGTTCATTTGGATTCTGTGAATAATGGTCTTGAATAATTCTCGCTGTTGTAAATTCATTGCAGCAAACATATTTTGAAACTGTTCGTTTGTCATAGCCTGTTCAGTAACTTCATCTTCAAGTTCTGCCTCCACAATTTCTCCTGGATTTTCAAGAAGATTGAAAGCATGTGTTGATTAAATGCAATTTCAAGTTGCCTATCCCATGCACGATATACTTCGAGGTATGCATTTGTTCGTCTCAATTGGTCTTCTCGAGCAAGAAAAGCCTCACGTGCATTATTATGCTCATCAATTAATTCATCCTCCGAGTAAAATGGTAGGTACATATTGAACGAGCAGGCTATAAAAATAATTTCCCGGATCTGTCTGCATTTGAAAGAATGGCACTCGTACAACAGCTGGAACATTTATAATTATCATTTTAGTGTTGTTTGCCAGATTGATGAGTCTTCGTCTTGTTGACTGCTCTTTCTCTTCTGCATCAATGTATTCTACTTATTATACCCTTTCATTTGATACCCATGTCGCGGGGGTTGTGAATAAAATGGTAATCCGCCCTCTTGAGACGGAAGCCATGGATCTAACGGTATATTGAGTAAACCATATTGCTTACTGTCTTCTAGTTATTATACCCTTTCATTTGATTCCTATGTCGAGCGGGTTGCGAAGACAATGGCAATCCGCCCTCTTGAGATGGCCGCCATTGATCTAACGGTATATTGAGTATCCTATATTGCTTATTGTTTTCTACTTATCATACCCTTTCCTTTGATTCCCATGTCGAGGGTGTTGTGAAGAAAATGGTAATCCGCACTCATGAGACGGCCGCCTTGGATCTAACGACATAGTTTATTGTATTCTACTTATCAGAAGCGTTCATTTGATACCCATGTCGTGGGGGTTGTGAAGAAAATGGCAATACGGCCTCTTGAGACGGCCGCCATGGATCTAACGGTATATTGAGTATACTATATTGCTTATTGTATTCTACTTACTATACCCTTTCATTTGATTCCCAGGTCGAGGGGGTTGTGACGACAATGGTAATCCGCCCTCTTGAGAAGGCTAGAAGGATCTAACGGTATATTGAGTATCCTACATTGCTTATTGTATTCTACTTATCATACCCTTCCATTGGTATATTGGGTGTTGGGAAGAAAATGGTAATCCGCCCTCATGAGACGGGTGTCATGGATCTAACGACATAGCTTATTGTATTCTACATATCATAGCCTCCCATTTGATACCCATGTCACGGGGATTGTGAAGAAAATGGTAATCCGCCTCTTGAGACGCCCGCCATGGATCTAACGGTATATTGAGTACACTACATTGCCTATTGTCTTCTACTTATAATACCCTTTCATTTGATTCCCATGTCGAGGGGGTTGTGAAGACAATGGTAATCCGCCCTCTTGAGACGGCCGCCATGGATCCATGGTATATTGAGTATCCTATATAGCTTATTGTATTCTACTTATCATACCCTTTCAATTGATTCCCATGTCGAGGGTGTTGTGAAGGAAATGGTGATCCGCCCTCATGAGACTTGTACCTGTCGGGGAGATTTGTGCCGGGGCACGAAGGTGGGAAATTGCCATAAAAGCCAAGAAGACAACCATTATAAAATCATTGGGAAAGGGGATCGAAAAATAGTTGGCGCGGACGGTTTGACCGCCGGGGAAGTATCGCTGAAGAAATGCATCCCCTGCACCGGCTGTCGGCACGACTAGCGATGCGTTAGCTAGCTCGCCGGATGGGGTGGGGTCCGCGGTGCAAGGATGCAGAAGGGGGTGACAGTTGGGGAAAACCCAAAGAAATTCGTGCCTAAACAACATAAAAAAATTTAAGGGCGACAGGGGTTGGAACTAAGTCCCGGGGCCAACGAGAGGGGCTAAACAGGGGAGAGAAAAGAGAGAGTGGTCACTGGTCACCATTCATGTATAGCGGTACCAAACATCAAACAATTTCAAAAAAAGCAATGTGGGCGGCACTTACCTTGGTTTAGGGCATCCTACTTCCGTGGGCCACATCGACAGGGGGTGTCTTACTCCATCATCCTTTTATTATTTATTTTAATAATTTTAATTCATTTATAGTTGTATTATTTATTGTTAGTTTTAGTTATTTTTTTATAATTTTACTTCATTTATATTTTAATTAGTTATTGTACTAAATCTATTTCCTCTTATTATTTATTCTAACGATTTTATTTTTAATATACTTTCTTCAATTAGTTTATTAATGTTATTTCCGTTCATTTCTTTTATTTAATTCCATAATTTTATTTCCTTTTATTACTGTTATTTAATTCCATAATTTTATTTCCTTTTATTACTATTATTTAATTCCATAATTTTATTTCCTTTTATTTTTATTATTTAATTCCATAATTTTATTTGCTATTATTTTTATTATGGATTTGATTAATTTTTATTCCTAGTTTATTTTTATCTATTATGTATTTTAACAATTTCCTTTAAGTATATTTCCATCATCTAATTATGCAAACAAAGGCCCAGAATTCGCAAAACTAATCAATTTCAAACCAGAACGTCGCGAACGTAAGTTTACAAACCAAATGTGTCGCCAGTAATATGTTTTTTTGATATAAAAGGTAAAAAAAAATTTTTTTCTTGTTTATTTAATAAGACATTTCGTCTTTTATTATGGATACGATAACACTAATGTATTAATTTTTTTTGTGTGAAAATATAATATGATTTTTCCTCCTATTTATTGCAGATTTTTCAAAGAAGGAATCTAACATTTTTGTTACATTATCCTTATAACAACCACTTCTGAATTGTTCTGCTTGTCTTAACTATGATTTTGATTAATCAGTTGCCTTTTTCACGTTGTTTCTACTCTCTGTGTATTTTCTTAATGGAATTCAATTGTTTTCTCTCGATAAAGCATCCAGCATAAAAACTGTAATTTTGCCACTCACTATCTTCACTCGAAGTTCTATAGTCATCAAGACGCGCGGCAAACTCCCAGCGAAAAAAAACTCCCGCGTTCGTCAAAATCGAATCGATCGCTCGAGAATTCAAAACCGACTCCCTTTCCGCAAAAAACCGCCGTCCGCCATCAAGACCAAAAAAAATCCTCTTCGATTCACTTAACCGTTATCCAACATTCCTTTACGGTTAATTGTCTACTTGTTGGGATTTTATTAAAATGCTTTGTTTTAGGGTTACCAACTTTCTGTGAATTCTATAAAAAAATTTTCTTTCGGAAATTTTAAGTTGGTCGTTATTTTGTTTGTTTTTTTTGTTTTTCTTTTTCTTACTATGGGTGCCTTCCATTTAGACACAGAAAGACAATTGTATCCGACACAGCGTGTCGCTCTGTGTCGTTCTGTGTAAGCCCAAATGGAACACATAAGTTCATGAAAAATCCGCCACTGCGCACTTTCCTCGTTTTTATTTTTATTTAGCAAGGAAATCGTAAATTTTATGTTGATAATTTCTTTAAATTAATTACCCGACATCTTATAAATGCTGAGAATCTTAAAAATGAAAAAATATTGTTGTAATTATAAATTAACGATCACATTTCAATTGGCGAGGGTTGGTAGCATTGTCTTAGTTGTGCCCGGCTGTGTCTAGCTGTGTTGTTGATGGAACACTTCTGTGTCGGACACAGTGTAACACTGTGTCTCTCTGTGTCTAAATGGAAGGCACCCTATGTTGGTTCCTATCCACCAAAAATAGCTAAATAGACAATTTGCAATCATAATCTTGAATTTGGAATGAAATAAGTAGGAGACCCACACTCTACCGACCCACAAAAGTAATAATAAGAAAAATAAAATAAAAATTTACGTCATTTCCTTTGGGCGAGGAATGGTGTCCCGAGTTGGGAGGCGATTGTAAGTATGCACTGATTAGGATATATTGGCTAGGGTGGAACTAAAAAACGAATTTTCGAATTTAATATTGTAATAGTGAAAACTTGTTTTCTTTTTTACTCCATATAACGAAAATATTTTACTTTTAAATTTAAAATGATGTTGACCGGTTCCTCAAAGCATGTGAATTTCTAGAAAAATTAGTAAAACGCGAAAAACTGCATTACGCCTTTTAAGCCTATCAATAAATTTATATGATGCGAAACAAAATGAAGAAGGCTTTTTAGTTTCGTAATTAATGTATAGTTTAGTTTGGATTGGCGTTCATAGTGTTTGACGGTGGCTTTCATAGTGTCTTTTACTTAAGTGAGAGTAAAGTGGCCCATACACGACTATCAATAATATTGTGCAGTTATATTGAGCAAAATATTGACGGTTTCCTTCTTTTCCCCAGACATTCTTTCAATGGGTGGAGTGAATAAGAAGTGTACACTTAAAGGGAACACTCTTGAGTGGAGTGTTTCGTTAAAAGTGAATACTCGATTTGGTGTGAATAAAAATTCTCTCATTCAAATACTATTCACTCATGGGAAATTTTAGTTCATTCATGGGAAATTTCGCGATTAAAGGGAAATGTCATTTTTTTTGAAATTAGTAGGCTAGTAAACCTGGACGGATTTATATGGAGTTTTACTTTGAGAAAATTTATTTAGGGCTAAATGAGTTCCTGTGGGAAAAATTTACCTTTGCGGGATTTAGTTTGGGAAAAAAATGGTTTTGTTGCCGAATCCGCTTTGGTGGTTTAGTTAGGGCACAAGGGAAAAATTTGCCTTTTGGGGTTTTTAGTTTGGCCAAACGGGATTTTGTTGCGAGGTCAAGCATTTATGTAATGCTGAGTAGATTAAGATCTTTAAACGGATTGAAAATTGAAAATATAAAACCAGTACAATTAACAGGCTAAAAACCATGAAATGCTGATGCTCTTAAGGAAATGGAGTGCATGAGAAACTTACCTGCTGCTTTTTAAAATGGATGAATTTAAAAATTTCTTAGTTATTTATAGTTGCGACTAAATAGTAAAAAATAATTTTTTCGTTGGCAGTGATAGGTATGGTATACACAAGAAAAGTTTCCTTGCAAAATAAGAAATTCTAGAACTCAGGCTTATCTTAAAGTTTAATTTTATTAACAATTTTAAAATTATATTCTCGTTTAACTTTAAATGTTTGAACTCTTATCAATGAATTGGGTAAATTAACAGCTTCTCAAATGCATTAATAAAAGTTTGGGCATCCATAACTATAATCACAATTGTCTAACTGCAACTCATGCAACTCAAATTTACACAATTCGTTGATAAGAGTTTAAGCCAAACGAGAACATAATTTTAAAATTGTTAATACACATTAAACTTCTTATTTTGCAGTGAAAATTTTCGTGTGTATACCTATCACTGCCAAAGAGATAATAATTTTTTACTTTGTAGTGCATTTCATTTATAAAAGTTATTTATTTTAAAAGTTTTTTTAATTTATTTTATTAAGAAGAATGAAAAAGGTCCTCGCAACCAGCCTCAAATTTTACAAGTGTTCACTCACAGGCAAACGTTAAAACTTTCTTTTATTCACACCAAAATGAAGTGTTCACTCTATATGGAGAAATGACAGAGTGAAGTACTTAACGAAACCTAACGAAGGTGATTTTTATTCACGCCAAAATAAGTGTTCACTCCAAAAAATGAATTGAACACTTGCACTCAGTTTTTATTCACACCACCCATTGGGTTCACTTCAATTTTTGGAGTGAACACTGTTGAAGTCCCGCAATATTATGCCAAATTTTGGAATTAAAAAGGATTATAAGCCACACTGAATAATAAAATAATAACTAAATTAACAAAGGGAAGAGGGTGGAAGTCGACACACAGCCACCACAGATGGTAGTAAAAAACGCAGCTCTTACCTCTTATCTGCTTAAATTAAGCAAATATTACGCTTAATTTAAGCAGATATGAGGTAAGGAGCTGCGTTTTAAACTTCAAATTACTTTTTGTTTAAATTGGTAAAACTTTGATCATCGTGAGGAACCGGAAGACGAAGTAATTACCTTAAAATTTTTTTACCGGTAGTTTAGGCATTCAAAAACGAAAAAAAATATCACTATTAGATATCAAAACAAAAAGTTTTTTTTTACCATATACTTAAGTTCCACTCTAATATTGGCCTGAGTCCCATAGGGCGTCCGTTACAGACTGCCGCCTTGGATCTAACGACATAGTTTATTGTAATCTACTTATGACAACCTTTCCGTTGATACCCATGTCGCGGGGGTTGTGAAGAAAATGGTAATACGGCCTCTTGCGACGGCCCCCAATGGATCTAACGGTATATTGAGTATACTATATTGCTAATTGTATTGTACTTATTATACCCGTTCAATTGATTCCCATGTCGAGGAGGTTGTGAAGACAATGGTAATGCGACCTCTTGAGACGGCCGCCATGGATCCAACGGTATATTGAGTATACTGTATTGCTTATTGTATTCTACTTATCATAACCTTCCATTTAATACCCATTGTAACGGTCGGTTAATTATTGCAAAATTCTTCTTATTAAGTATTCCCCCCTCTCGCGGAAATTTCAGAAATTAATAGTCCAATCACTTCAGGAGCTTTTTTATTCGAAAATTTTTTGAATCACGTAGGCGAATGAAAACAAAATTTTTCTTAGAATAGAAAAAAATAGAATTTTTTGACAGTCTGGATAGAGTCGTGATCAGATAGAGTTCAGTCTTGAGTTTGAGAAAAACAGTTTTTTTTGGTGTACAAAAACATACAAAGTAGAAGTGCACGATATTGTCTCGATTATTATTTCGTGTTGCAGTCGGAATAGAACTTGTGTTTTTGCAAAGCTGAATTTCCGTGAGTAGTCCCGTCTGAGCGGCATACTACACATACGGGGACAAAAAGGGGACAAGAACATCCGACCAACAGAATTACCAACATTTGGGCAAATTCCTGCAGCGTACCACCATTGACTCAAAAGGATTTTACCCGATATATGGGTGAAGTATTTGTTCTTGTTGCATAAGCATAATTTTTCAGAAGGACGACTAAAGAAATCAATAACTGATATTGATGAAGTTCCTGGAGTGGTTAAGGTCTTAGAAACATTAATAAAAAAAATTACTGCAGTTTTGATATAATCATAATAAGTGATTTGAATAGTGTATTTATAACTGAACGGCACAAATTTCATGGCTTATCATGTACTTTTGAGGGAATATTTACCAATCCTGTTTGGCTTCTCGGGAATGGCTTATTAAAAATTAAACCATACCATCATCAAACTGTTTGGAATATTAGTCCAAAGAATGTATGCAAAGGAAAACTATTAGAAGATTATATTAAACGAGAAAATATTGAAGTTGCTATAAAATATCATCAAGTGTTTTAGGTGGAAGATGGTGCCAGTGATATTTGTCCAGTAATACGATTTAATGAAAATGATTATGGCTGTGCACGAAAAGGTTGTCAGTTAGATAAAATAATTGATGATTTATCCATTGTTCAAGCGAACCTATTGCGGTGTGCCACGGATTTTGAGTTGCGTCGAGAAATACATGATGTTATAGGTGTATGTAAGATTGTTTGTACCTTATTAAGGCATATTTTTCGTAGGTTATCCATAAAATTACATACCATTTTTCAATTATATCGTTTTTTTAAAACTACATTTATGTACACAATTGTTGTCTTGATTAATTTTACTATATTTACTTATTAATACTTACACGTTTGTTACCTTGGTTATTTTTAACCTACTTACATATTAAATATATATCCAATTGTTAAATATATTGCTTAAACCTAAATATATTTCCACTTTTATTAACATACATATTAACTATATTAAATATATCTACCATTTTTGAATTATATTGCATCACACTAAATATATATCTACACTTTTATCAACTAAATTATTAAGTAAGTTCGTTTTGTTTTGGTTATTGTACCATAGTTTTGGTAGTTAATTAATTTATATTCAAACATTTATATTCAAACTTTTAACTATATGTATATTCCCCCCAAATATTTACTCATATACACTAATTAATTAACACAAAAGAAAATTATATTATCCACTTAGAATTGTACTCGTTACATTTTTACGTATAGTACACACCGTTAATAATAATAATAATGCATTAAATTACTTTGATATCACTTAAATATTATCGGGTGATTTTGTGTGTTGTACGAAAAACAGGAATCATCGACTGGTACCAGAGCGACGATTTGTTTTTTTCCTTTCCGTTGTTGTATTGAAATTGTTATTTTGTGGTAATAGTTGGTTGCATCCACATTACCTATATTGTAAGGGTACTTTTTTTTTATTTACACTTATCTAATAGTTAATTCAAACTTACCTTCATTTTGTTGTTAATTAATTATATTGTCTTGGGCTGTAATTACTATATAATATATTTGTTATCAATTTCTTTAACTCCACGAGTATTACTAGGCATGACAGCCTAAGGGGGTAATTTATCCAGGATGGTTGGGTTGTGTTTTCTCTCCAGGGTTCTCTCGAAGTCGCGTTGAACATTTACAGGTCCACCACGTCGTTGGGAACTTCCAGCGATGAATACCTTTGGCTAACCTAGGACAAGAACGGTATGGAGAAATCTCCCTTTTGACTAATAGGTAAGTGGTGAATCATATATGTAGCGGTCCGGTCACACCCCCCACGACCCCTACCGTCGAGCTCGCGTATACCGTGTGACCGGCTAATCACCCCCTATCACTATTTCGGAACTAGGGAGGATGGTTGTCTTTCAAAATTTTTATGTCTACCCAAGCATTATGGCAGTAGCCTTGATGTCACCAGCAAGGAGCTCCATTGTGCCGGTACACCATGTCGCGGGGGTTGTGAAGAAAATAGTAATCCGCCCTCTTGAGACCTTCGCCATGGATCTAACGGTATATTGAGTATACTATATTGCTTATTGTGTTATACTTATTATACCTTTTCATTTGATTCCAAAGTCGAGGGGGTTGTGACGACAATGGTAATCCGCCCTCTTGAGATGGCCGCCATGGATCTAACGGTATATTGAGTATACTGTATGGCTTATGGTATTCTACTTATTATACCATTTCATTTGATACCCGCGTCGCGGGGGTTGGGAAGAAAATGGTTATCCGCCCTCATGAGACGGGTGTCATGGATCTAACGTCATAGCTTATTACATTCTACTTATCATAACCTTTCATTTGATACGCATGTCGCGGGGGTTGTGAAGTAAATGGTAATCCACCCTCGTGAGACGCCGGCCATGGATGTAACGGTATATTGAGTACACTATATTGCCTATTGTCTTTTACTTATTATTCCCTTTCATTTGATTCCCATGTCGAGGGGGTTGTGAAGACAATGGTACTCCGCCCTCTTCAGACGGCCGCCATGGAACTAACGGTATATTGAGTATCCTATATTGCTTATTATATTCTACTTATCATAGCCTTTCATTTGATTCCCATGTCGAGGGTGTTGTGAAGAAAATGGTTATCCGCCCCCATGAGACGGGTGTCATGGATCTAACGACATAGCTTATTGTATTTTACTTATCATAACCTTTCATTTGATACCCATGTCGTGGGGGTTGTGAAGAAAATGGTACTCCGCCCTCTTCTGACGGCCGCCATGGATCTAACGGTATATTGAGTATATTGCTTATTGTATTCTACTTATTATACCCTTTCATTTGATTTCCATGTCGAGGGGGTTGTGAAGGCAATGGTAATCCGCCCTCTTGAGACGGCCGCCGTGGATCTAACGGTATATTGAGTATACTATATTGCTTATTGTATTCTGCTTATCATACCCTTTCATTTGATTCCGAGGGTGTTGTGAAGAGGGTGTTGTGAAGAAAATTGTAATCCGCCTTCATGAGGCGGCCGCCATGGATCTAACGATATATTGAGTATTCTATATTGCTTATTTTTTGTGTTCTACTTAAAATACCCTTTCATTTGATGCCCATGTCGAGGGTATTGTGAAGAAAAAGGTACTCAACCCTTTTCAGGCGGCCACCATGGGTCTAACGGTATATTCAGTATACTTATTGTTTATTGTATTCTACTTATTATATCCTTTCATTTGATTCCCATGTCGAGGGGGTTGTGAAGACAATGGTAATCCGCCCTCTTGAGACGGCTGCCATGGATCTAACGGTTTATTGAGTATTCTATATTGCTTATTGTGTTCTACTTATAATACCCTTTCATTTGATACCCATGTCGAGGGTATTGTTAAGAAAATGGTACTCCGCCCTCTTCTGACGTCCGCCATGGATCTAACGGTATATTGAGTATACTATATTGCTTATTATATTCTACTTATTATACCCTTTCATTTGATTTCCATGTCGAGGGGGTTGTGAAGACAATGGTAATCCGCCCTCTTGAGATGGCCGCCATGGATCTAACGGTATATTGAGTATTCTATATTGCTTATTGTTTGTGTTCTACTTATAATACCCTTTCATTTGATACTAATGTCGAGGGTATTGTTAGGAAAATGGTATTCCGCCCTCTTCAGACGGCCGCCATGGATCTAACGGTATATTGGGTATACTATATTGCTTATTGATTCCCTTGTCAAGGGGGTTGTGAAGACAATGTTAATCCGCCCTCTTGAGACGGCCGCCATGGATCTAACGGTATATTGAGTATTCTATATTGCTTATTGTGTTC
Source organism: Thereva nobilitata (assembly GCA_963855945.1). Lineage (NCBI taxonomy): Eukaryota > Metazoa > Arthropoda > Insecta > Diptera > Therevidae > Thereva > Thereva nobilitata. The sequence continues at coordinate 136,790,514 of OY979694.1, forward strand.
TACTAATAATACCCTTTCATGTGATACCAATGTCGAGGGGCGTGTGAAGACAAAGTTAATCCGCCCTCTTGAGGCGGCCGCCATGAATGTAACGATATATTGAGTATACTATATTGCATTGTCATCGGAATACAATTTGTACCCAAAATTTTAGCATGATCGGATAACTGGAAATATTCAAAAATTCGATTGCAAAATATGTACCGGGCAAATGGTAATTCGGGCTCTTGAGACGGCCGCCATGGATCTAACGGTATATTGAGTATACTATATTGCTTATTGTATTCTACTTATCATACCCTTTCCTTTGATACCCAGGTCGAGAGGGTTGTGAAGAAAATGTTAATTTGCCCTCTGGAGGCGATCGTCATGGATTTAATGGTTTATTGAGTATACTTTATTGTATTGTCATCGGAGATAAAGCTGTGTGCAAAATTTCAGCATGATAGGATAAGCGGAAGTATTCAAAAAATCGATTGCAAAATTTGTACCGGACAAACAGACAGACAAGAAAGCGAACTAATAAAAACGTTTTAATGAACCACCTTCATAAATAAATATTAGGGGTATTCACTCTTCGGTGTATTTGGCCTGGCATCGTAGCAAATTCTTACAAGATTGTATCAAATTACAAATTGTAACAACAAAAACCACTTGACATATTTTACTTTAGATGTAAAAGTTAACAATAGGCGACTCCTCTAGCATTTGAAAATTACAGCCTTGTATTATCTTTTTTTTTAAATTTTCATTCAAATCAACTTATTGACTGAGCAGAGTTGTCATATTAATCAGCTAACAGACATTTTACAAGGGAGTATTTGACGCTATCAGCGCAAAAGTGGTGTAATCCACAATTTAATCTGGTTGCGGTTTTGGTGTAATATACATTGCTTACATTATGAACTTTCAATACAATAGTGGAGTAAGCTACTTTTTGGCTTCCAAAAACATAACTCTACATAACATAACTGTTGGACAGAACAAATATAGCGAAGTAATAGAGAAAAAAGGGTGTAAGCTGACTACACCGGTGGTTTACATCGTCTGGGGTTACACCACTTTTGCACTGATAGCCTCATTAATATTAGATACCGGATGCTCACTCTTCATTGTAAAAAAATACTACAAACTTGCTATTTGAAGTAAAATACATCAAAGACCGGTTCTACACATTCAGCTTTGCATTCCACTTTTTGACGTTCAACTTTTTTTTCTCTTTCACTCCAATGCAAAGTTTGAAACAGACTAGAGTTGAAAGGAGAATGGAAAGCAACTCAGAGTGGAAAGAAAATTTGCGTTCCACTTGTGTGTTTTCGTTAAACTTTTTTAAGTAGGCGTATGAATTATGAGTGTTCACGGATAGCAGTGACAATAAAATTGTGTTCATAGTGAACATTTTCCTCGTTATACTCGGCAGAATGTATAACGCCCCATATATCTTGTTTCGAAAGACAACTCTGAATCCTGCTGATTAATACTTCGAACGTGTCTTCATTCATGGTTAAAAGCTCTTGTATGATTTTGTATCCTTGAATCTTAACTCGTGTTGTAAGAAGTGGAAAGAGCTTTGATTTTCTTTCCTTTTTTTCCACTCCTTTATCCATTCTCGTTTTTTTCACAATTTCTTTATTTTGAAAAATAACTTTTTTAACTAAACTTAAAAGTTGAAGCGAAAGAGTTGAACATGTGTAGACACGAGCCAAGAAATATGACAGAATTGAACGTCAAAAAGTGGAATGCAAAGTTGAATGTGTAGAACCGGTCAAAGAGTGTATACCCTTATTGAAAAAAGTGTATTGGATTATTTTTCATTATTATTGAAGTTATCGCGAAAACCCCTTAAAAGGGAGTGTTTTTTTGCTTTTTATGGGTCCCATATTTTAGGATCGCGGGACCCCGATTTTCGTGATCAGCGACCTAAAAAAACATGTAAGGTTCGATTTTCTTAACTGTGTTTTGAATGGACTATTTATGCAATACACCCTTTTAAATAAATATTTAGAGCGTTCTGGCAACAATTACGTGGAGGGGAAATAATATTTATAAATAGAGAATACTATCGAAAATAATCTCCTGAAAATTCATGACTAATACTATAACCAAATTGAACTTTAGTTCTTTCCCTCTTTGTAATTTTAGTACATCCCGGCTGGTGATGAGCAAAAATGGTCTTGTTCTTGCAGTCTTGTCTTGTTCTTGCACATTTAGCAAGTCCAAGAACAAGAACAAGACTTAGTTATGCTCGCAAGAACAAGACTAACTGTGCTAGAACAAGACCAAGAGCAGGATTTAAGCAAGAGTCTTGCAAAATTTTCACCTAAATTCATTCTTTTAAAAACAAAAAATATAAAATTGATTAGGAATTTCAAGTAATTATGATATAAATATATGTGTGTATTGTATATTTCCTTTTTAGTATGATTATTGTAAAAGCAATTATTCGCATTTCTACATAAGTACATAATGACTTTGCATGCATTGTGCGTCAACGAGATTCACAATTAATATTTCTGCATTTCGAAGCAAAATTTGCCAAAATGATTTAGGTAGATGTTTCACACTGTCAATTCTTTTTTTAATCAATTGGGTGCTCTGTTACTTTCCTTCAATTACTGGTGCCGAGGAAATGAGTCCTTCTTCTGTTAAATCTTTCAGGATTTAAAAAGAAAACCATACAAAAATGAAGATTCCTACATTTCTTTTTTTAATAACCAATTTATAAAAATACACACAATACATACTTGATGAGCGAAAATAGCCTTGGTCTTGCAGTTTTGTCTTGTCTTGTCTTGGTCTTGCACATTTAGCAAGACCAAGGTCAAGACCAAGACTTAGCTATTATTATTATTATTTATTTATTAACAAATTATGTACAAAAGACTTAACGTCTTGAATTAATGTACATTATTTATACAGAAGGAATATAAGAATAAAAATAATAAAATTCAAATACAAAAAAAATTACATATAAAAAGGAGACTAGATAAATTATTTAAATTAAAAGAATTTTGGAGGTTATGTGGATTCTTTTTGTGTTTAATCATTAATAAGAATTAGAGTCATAGAAATCCGAAGTTTTTTAATTATGTTTTATTATTATATAAACATTGTTAATTGAATAGATAACTATTGGACGTTTCGACATTAAATTTATGTCATCATCAGCTAAAAGAAAAATTCTATTTTATTTTTTTACATACATGAGGTTAATTTCTAATTACAATTTTTTTTTAGTTTTTTTTTTATTTTATATAGCTTACGACTTACCAATTATATAACAAAACGATTTAACAAACAAAAATATAATTATCAAAATGCATCATAACTTATTACATCGATCTATAAAATTATTTATTTGAGGAAGTTACCACTATATTATTTTTTTTTTAACTTTTTATTGATTTGATTTTTCAGTGTCTATGACATGTCAATTCATGTATTGGAGGGAAATGAGTGTCAAACAGGAAATACTAAAATAGAAACCATAGAACAATAAAAGTAAAGCCAAAAATTGCTAAAAACTGAGTTTGTGTAAACAGTGCTAAAAACAAAAATGGAATTACTTGAAGTTGTTCATAAAATTATTAATATATTTTAAATTATTTTTGAAATCCGTGTGGTTATTTAATGTAATATTTGAATTATTATTAATGTAAAATGTTTCTTTGATGAGCCTATTATAGTAATGGCTATCAGAGTCTAAAATTGTGACGACAATGGTAATCCGCCCTCTTGAGATGGCCGCCATGGATCTAACGGTATATTGAGTATACTGTATGGCTTATGGTATTCTACTTATTATACCATTTCATTTGATACCCGCGTCGCGGGGGTTGGGAAGAAAATGGTTATCCGCCCTCATGAGACGGGTGTCATGGATCTAACGTCATAGCTTATTACATTCTACTTATCATAACCTTTCATTTGATACGCATGTCGCGGGGGTTGTGAAGTAAATGGTAATCCACCCTCGTGAGACGCCGGCCATGGATGAAACGGTATATTGAGTACACTATATTGCCTATTGTCTTTTACTTATTATTCCCTTTCATTTGATTCCCATGTCGAGGGGGTTGTGAAGACAATGGTACTCCGCCCTCTTCAGACGGCCGCCATGGAACTAACGGTATATTGAGTATCCTATATTGCTTATTATATTCTACTTATCATAGCCTTTCATTTGATTCCCATGTCGAGGGTGTTGTGAAGAAAATGGTTATCCGCCCCCATGAGACGGGTGTCATGGATCTAACGACATAGCTTATTGTATTTTACTTATCATAACCTTTCATTTGATACCCATGTCGTGGGGGTTGTGAAGAAAATGGTACTCCGCCCTCTTCTGACGGCCGCCATGGATCTAACGGTATATTGAGTATATTGCTTATTGTATTCTACTTATTATACCCTTTCATTTGATTTCCATGTCGAGGGGGTTGTGAAGGCAATGGTAATCCGCCCTCTTGAGACGGCCGCCGTGGATCTAACGGTATATTGAGTATACTATATTGCTTATTGTATTCTGCTTATCATACCCTTTCATTTGATTCCGAGGGTGTTGTGAAGAGGGTGTTGTGAAGAAAATTGTAATCCGCCTTCATGAGGCGGCCGCCATGGATCTAACGATATATTGAGTATTCTATATTGCTTATTTTTTGTGTTCTACTTAAAATACCCTTTCATTTGATGCCCATGTCGAGGGTATTGTGAAGAAAAAGGTACTCAACCCTTTTCAGGCGGCCACCATGGGTCTAACGGTATATTCAGTATACTTATTGTTTATTGTATTCTACTTATTATATCCTTTCATTTGATTCCCATGTCGAGGGGGTTGTGAAGACAATGGTAATCCGCCCTCTTGAGACGGCTGCCATGGATCTAACGGTTTATTGAGTATTCTATATTGCTTATTGTGTTCTACTTATAATACCCTTTCATTTGATACCCATGTCGAGGGTATTGTTAAGAAAATGGTACTCCGCCCTCTTCTGACGTCCGCCATGGATCTAACGGTATATTGAGTATACTATATTGCTTATTATATTCTACTTATTATACCCTTTCATTTGATTTCCATGTCGAGGGGGTTGTGAAGACAATGGTAATCCGCCCTCTTGAGATGGCCGCCATGGATCTAACGGTATATTGAGTATTCTATATTGCTTATTGTTTGTGTTCTACTTATAATACCCTTTCATTTGATACTAATGTCGAGGGTATTGTTAGGAAAATGGTATTCCGCCCTCTTCAGACGGCCGCCATGGATCTAACGGTATATTGGGTATACTATATTGCTTATTGATTCCCTTGTCAAGGGGGTTGTGAAGACAATGTTAATCCGCCCTCTTGAGACGGCCGCCATGGATCTAACGGTATATTGAGTATTCTATATTGCTTATTGTGTTCTACTAATAATACCCTTTCATGTGATACCAATGTCGAGGGGCGTGTGAAGACAAAGTTAATCCGCCCTCTTGAGGCGGCCGCCATGAATGTAACGATATATTGAGTATACTATATTGCATTGTCATCGGAATACAATTTGTACCCAAAATTTTAGCATGATCGGATAACTGGAAATATTCAAAAATTCGATTGCAAAATATGTACCGGGCAAATGGTAATTCGGGCTCTTGAGACGGCCGCCATGGATCTAACGGTATATTGAGTATACTATATTGCTTATTGTATTCTACTTATCATACCCTTTCCTTTGATACCCAGGTCGAGAGGGTTGTGAAGAAAATGTTAATTTGCCCTCTGGAGGCGATCGTCATGGATTTAATGGTTTATTGAGTATACTTTATTGTATTGTCATCGGAGATAAAGCTGTGTGCAAAATTTCAGCATGATAGGATAAGCGGAAGTATTCAAAAAATCGATTGCAAAATTTGTACCGGACAAACAGACAGACAAGAAAGCGAACTAATAAAAACGTTTTAATGAACCACCTTCATAAATAAATATTAGGGGTATTCACTCTTCGGTGTATTTGGCCTGGCATCGTAGCAAATTCTTACAAGATTGTATCAAATTACAAATTGTAACAACAAAAACCACTTGACATATTTTACTTTAGATGTAAAAGTTAACAATAGGCGACTCCTCTAGCATTTGAAAATTACAGCCTTGTATTATCTTTTTTTTTAAATTTTCATTCAAATCAACTTATTGACTGAGCAGAGTTGTCATATTAATCAGCTAACAGACATTTTACAAGGGAGTATTTGACGCTATCAGCGCAAAAGTGGTGTAATCCACAATTTAATCTGGTTGCGGTTTTGGTGTAATATACATTCCTTACATTATGAACTTTCAATACAATAGTGGAGTAAGCTACTTTTTGGCTTCCAAAAACATAACTCTACATAACATAACTGTTGGACAGAACAAATATAGCGAAGTAATAGAGAAAAAAGGGTGTAAGCTGACTACACCGGTGGTTTACATCGTCTGGGGTTACACCACTTTTGCACTGATAGCCTCATTAATATTAGATACCGGATGCTCACTCTTCATTGTAAAAAAATACTACAAACTTGCTATTTGAAGTAAAATACATCAAAGACCGGTTCTACACATTCAGCTTTGCATTCCACTTTTTGACGTTCAACTTTTTTTTCTCTTTCACTCCAATGCAAAGTTTGAAACAGACTAGAGTTGAAAGGAGAATGGAAAGCAACTCAGAGTGGAAAGAAAATTTGCGTTCCACTTGTGTGTTTTCGTTAAACTTTTTTAAGTAGGCGTATGAATTATGAGTGTTCACGGATAGCAGTGACAATAAAATTGTGTTCATAGTGAACATTTTCCTCGTTATACTCGGCAGAATGTATAACGCCCCATATATCTTGTTTCGAAAGACAACTCTGAATCCTGCTGATTAATACTTCGAACGTGTCTTCATTCATGGTTAAAAGCTCTTGTATGATTTTGTATCCTTGAATCTTAACTCGTGTTGTAAGAAGTGGAAAGAGCTTTGATTTTCTTTCCTTTTTTTCCACTCCTTTATCCATTCTCGTTTTTTTCACAATTTCTTTATTTTGAAAAATAACTTTTTTAACTAAACTTAAAAGTTGAAGCGAAAGAGTTGAACATGTGTAGACACGAGCCAAGAAATATGACAGAATTGAACGTCAAAAAGTGGAATGCAAAGTTGAATGTGTAGAACCGGTCAAAGAGTGTATACCCTTATTGAAAAAAGTGTATTGGATTATTTTTCATTATTATTGAAGTTATCGCGAAAACCCCTTAAAAGGGAGTGTTTTTTTGCTTTTTATGGGTCCCATATTTTAGGATCGCGGGACCCCGATTTTCGTGATCAGCAACCTAAAAAACATGTAAGGTTCGATTTTCTTAACTGTGTTTTGAATGGACTATTTATGCAATACACCCTTTTAAATAAATATTTAGAGCGTTCTGGCAACAATTACGTGGAGGGGAAATAATATTTATAAATAGAGAATACTATCGAAAATAATCTCCTGAAAATTCATGACTAATACTATAACCAAATTGAACTTTAGTTCTTTCCCTCTTTGTAATTTTAGTACATCCCGGCTGGTGATGAGCAAAAATGGTCTTGTTCTTGCAGTCTTGTCTTGTTCTTGCACATTTAGCAAGTCCAAGAACAAGAACAAGACTTAGTTATGCTCGCAAGAACAAGACTAACTGTGCTAGAACAAGACCAAGAGCAGGATTTAAGCAAGAGTCTTGCAAAATTTTCACCTAAATTCATTCTTTTAAAAACAAAAAATATAAAATTGATTAGGAATTTCAAGTAATTATGATATAAATATATGTGTGTATTGTATATTTCCTTTTTAGTATGATTATTGTAAAAGCAATTATTCGCATTTCTACATAAGTACATAATGACTTTGCATGCATTGTGCGTCAACGAGATTCACAATTAATATTTCTGCATTTCGAAGCAAAATTTGCCAAAATGATTTAGGTAGATGTTTCACACTGTCAATTCTTTTTTTAATCAATTGGGTGCTCTGTTACTTTCCTTCAATTACTGGTGCCGAGGAAATGAGTCCTTCTTCTGTTAAATCTTTCAGGATTTAAAAAGAAAACCATACAAAAATGAAGATTCCTACATTTCTTTTTTTAATAACCAATTTATAAAAATACACACAATACATACTTGATGAGCGAAAATAGCCTTGGTCTTGCAGTTTTGTCTTGTCTTGTCTTGGTCTTGCACATTTAGCAAGACCAAGGTCAAGACCAAGACTTAGCTATTATTATTATTATTTATTTATTAACAAATTATGTACAAAAGACTTAACGTCTTGAATTAATGTACATTATTTATACAGAAGGAATATAAGAATAAAAATAATAAAATTCAAATACAAAAAAAATTACATATAAAAAGGAGACTAGATAAATTATTTAAATTAAAAGAATTTTGGAGGTTATGTGGATTCTTTTTGTGTTTAATCATTAATAAGAATTAGAGTCATAGAAATCCGAAGTTTTTTAATTATGTTTTATTATTATATAAACATTGTTAATTGAATAGATAACTATTGGACGTTTCGACATTAAATTTATGTCATCATCAGCTAAAAGAAAAATTCTATTTTATTTTTTTACATACATGAGGTTAATTTCTAATTACAATTTTTTTTTAGTTTTTTTTTTATTTTATATAGCTTACGACTTACCAATTATATAACAAAACGATTTAACAAACAAAAATATAATTATCAAAATGCATCATAACTTATTACATCGATCTATAAAATTATTTATTTGAGGAAGTTACCACTATATTATTTTTTTTTTAACTTTTTATTGATTTGATTTTTCAGTGTCTATGACATGTCAATTCATGTATTGGAGGGAAATGAGTGTCAAACAGGAAATACTAAAATAGAAACCATAGAACAATAAAAGTAAAGCCAAAAATTGCTAAAAACTGAGTTTGTGTAAACAGTGCTAAAAACAAAAATGGAATTACTTGAAGTTGTTCATAAAATTATTAATATATTTTAAATTATTTTTGAAATCCGTGTGGTTATTTAATGTAATATTTGAATTATTATTAATGTAAAATGTTTCTTTGATGAGCCTATTATAGTAATGGCTATCAGAGTCTAAAATTTTGGTCTCATTGAATTTGAATTTATGGCCGGTGTCAATTGTGTGCTTAGTAAGGGCACTGTGATATTGGTTCATATTATTGCAATGATATTTGTGTTGGTATAATCTCTTTTTTAGCGGTTGTGAAGTTTCGCCAATGTATATTTTATCACAATGACCACATTTGACTTGGTAAATGGCATTTTTGGCATCAATAGAAGGAATTTTGTCTTTAAGTTTAGTAAAGAATTTTGCAGTGTTCGAGATTGAAACACTTACAAGGTTGATGTTACTGTCTTTGATCATCCTATTTAAAGCGCAGAAAATGTTGTTGTTGTATGGAATTATGGTGAAAATGGTTTCTGTAGTAATATTGTTATTAATAATGAGATTAGTATTAATGTTGGCTCTTAGTTTATGTAATCTTTTCCTGAAAAATCGCCATTTATTTTCAAATTTTTCAGGAAAAGATTACATAAACTAAGAGCCAACATTAATACTAATCTCATTATTAATAACAATATTACTACAGAAACCATTTTCACCATAATTCCATACAACAACAACATTTTCTGCGCTTTAAATAGGATGATCAAAGACAGTAACATCAACCTTGTAAGTGTTTCAATCTCGAACACTGCAAAATTCTTTACTAAACTTAAAGACAAAATTCCTTCTATTGATGCCAAAAATGCCATTTACCAAGTCAAATGTGGTCATTGTGATAAAATATACATTGGCGAAACTTCACAACCGCTAAAAAAGAGATTATACCAACACAAATATCATTGCAATAATATGAACCAATATCACAGTGCCCTTACTAAGCACACAATTGACACCGGCCATAAATTCAAATTCAATGAGACCAAAATTTTAGACTCTGATAGCCATTACTATAATAGGCTCATCAAAGAAACATTTTACATTAATAATAATTCAAATATTACATTAAATAACCACACGGATTTCAAAAATAATTTAAAATATATTAATAATTTTATGAACAACTTCAAGTAATTCCATTTTTGTTTTTAGCACTGTTTACACAAACTCAGTTTTTAGCAATTTTTGGCTTTACTTTTATTGTTCTATGGTTTCTATTTTAGTATTTCCTGTTTGACACTCATTTCCCTCCAATACATGAATTGACATGTCATAGACACTGAAAAATCAAATCAATAAAAAGTTAAAAAAAAAAATAATATAGTGGTAACTTCCTCAAATAAATAATTTTATAGATCGATGTAATAAGTTATGATGCATTTTGATAATTATATTTTTGTTTGTTAAATCGTTTTGTTATATAATTGGTAAGTCGTAAGCTATATAAAATAAAAAAAAAACTAAAAAAAAATTGTAATTAGAAATTAACCTCATGTATGTAAAAAAATAAAATAGAATTTTTCTTTTAGCTGATGATGACATAAATTTAATGTCGAAACGTCCAATAGTTATCTATTCAATTAACAATGTTTATATAATAATAAAACATAATTAAAAAACTTCGGATTTCTATGACTCTAATTCTTATTAATGATTAAATTAAAAGAACAAAAAAAATTAATAAGAGAGAGACAGAAATAAAAAATATATAGCTTAAAAAACTAAAAAATACGCTTATTTTTTAAAATGAACTAAAAAGAAAAAATAATTTTGAAGCTTTTATTGCTCCAGCCAGTATAGGGAACAACCTACCTTTCGAAATCAGGCAAATAACTAAATTAATGAAGTTATTGGTAAAAATTATAAATATAACTTACTTAAATGTAAAAAAGCGTGGGCCTCTTTACCTACATATATTATTATATTATTAACACTGTAGCTTTTCGTTAGCGGCCACGCTTTTTTTACATTTAAGTAAGTTATATTTCAGGTCAGGTCATCAGCGGAATAGGGGGAATAACATGTAGCATAACATGCACGTGCCGTAACTATTCCGGACTGGTGGAAGTGCGATCATAACCTCCTAGCGGTGGCCACTGGTAACTATCCTATGAGAGAAGATAGGCTAACATGATCGGGCTAGTTCCCTTCCAAGTAAGGTTGGCGTGAGGCTAATAACCTCACCCGTAAAAAACAAACATTACGGAACGAGCAACATGCCTCGGATACTGGAAAAAACGACGACGACCACGGCAACGAAAAAGGCAAAATGATTTAATAATTTTCTCATGGTACGTACGAACTCTGTACAGAACTCGAGCTGCACAACATCTGGCCGATACCCTGTCAACATATAAAGCTGACATTACCCCCATTCAGGAGATGCGATGGACAGGGAATGGTGTTTTGCAAAAACCTGATTATGACGTATATTACAGCTGTCATACGAAACACCATGTGCTCGCGGTAGGTTTTATGGTCAGCAAAAGGATGAAGCCTACCATTATCGGCTTTAAAGCAATAAACGAAAGGCTATGTACCCTTCGTGTGCGAGGCAAATTTAAGAACATCAGCCTCATAAACGTTCACGCACCTACAGAAGAGTCCCCGGACGATGAAAAAGAAGAATTCTTCGAAGTAGTTGAACGGGAACTTAATGCCTGCCTCAGCTATGATGTAAAAAACATATTGGTAGACCTGAACGCCAAAGTAGGCCGGGAGCCCGTATACAGGCAATATGTCGGCATCCACAGCTTGCATGAGAACACTAATGACAATGGGCAGCGAGTTATAGAGATGGCAGCAAGTAAGAACTTGGTCGTTGCAAGTACCAGATTTGCGCGTAAAGATATCCATAAAGCCACCTGGATATCTCCTGATGGGGCGACTCGCAATCAAATATACCATGTGTTGATAGACCGCCGCCACCTTTCGGGTCTGATGACGGTACGAACGTACCGAGGTGCCAACTTCGACTCAGATCACTATCTTGTTGGTATGGTGCTCCGAGAGCGCATTACAACGCTGAAAAGCTTTGTATCCGCTGATCAGGCTCGAATCAACACAGCTGCACTCCGCAACGAAATGGCCAGAAACAGCTACGGCCAGGCGTTAGAACTCGCGCTCAGAAGAGCAAGTCCTGGGGATGAGATGCCGGGCGTCGACGAGAGCTGGACCCGCCTTAAAAATACTGTCATTAGTACTGCTGATTCCATCTTAGGCAGAAGTCGTAGAGATCGGAACGACTGGTTCGATAATAAATGCAAGCTGGCAACTGAACGTAAGAATGCTGCGTATCGAGCAATGCAGCAGTCTCAGAGAACACGAGCACGCGAAGAGAAATATAAAGAGCTCAGAAAAGAGGCAAAGAGAATCCACAAACGAAAAAAGGAAGCCTGGGAGAAAAATCTCGTTTGTGAACTAGAACGGTACAGAGAGCGACGGCCGCACCAGGCGCGGGAGTTCTACCGAAGAGTACGCGGTATGACGCAATTCACACCTCGTTGCACATACTGCAAGGACAAAGAAGGGAATCTGATCACCGATCCTCAAGGCATCTTGGAGCGATGGGAAGAGCACTTTCATGAATTGCTAAATGGCGAGCTAACGGAGGATTTGGAGGCTCCACCAATATCTGACGATAATGCTATGCTGTCACCACCAAGCTTAGCAGAAGTTAGCAGTGCCATCACCCAGCTCAAAAACAACAAGGCCTCGGGTGCAGACAGCATCCCTGCGGAGCTGGTTAAATATGGAGGGCCTACGTTACACCAAGCGATTCATGAATTAATTTTGCAAGTATGGGAGCAGGAAGCGATGCCAGAAGACTGGAGAAAAGGCATCCTCTGCCCGGTACATAAAAAAGGAGATATCACAACGTGCAGCAATTATCGTGGTATAACGTTGTTGAGTACCGCGTATAAGATATTCTCCGCCATCCTACAAAACAGGATGGCCCCATACGCTAGAAACATCATAGGCCAATACCAGTGTGGTTTCAGCAAAGGCAAATCAACAACCGATCAGATTTTCACTTTGAGGCAGGCTATGGAAAAATGTCTAGAGTTTCAAAACTCAATCCAACACCTCTTCATAGACTTTAAAGCCGCCTATGATAGCATAGCCAGAGTAGAACTCTACAAAGCCATGAGAGAATTCGGCAAGACTATGTAGGTTGACCATGACCAATGTGACAAGCCAAGTAAAGGTATCCGGAATACTGTCCAGACCAATCAACATCTATAATGGACTCCGACAAGGGGACGGTCTGGCCTGCCTCCTTTTCAACCTGGCGTTGGAGAAAGTGATCCGAGATTCGGGCGTGACATCAAGGGGCACAATCCTCCACAAGTCCACCCAATTACTGGCTTACGCAGACGACATCTCGACATCATTGGAAGACCATCAACAGCTGTACAAGAAGCTTTCATCCAGATTGAGCGGGCGGCAGGAAATCTAGGACTGCACATCAACGAAAGCAAAACAAAGTACATGGTGGCCTCGTCTGCAAGAACACCTAACATTGGTCCCACAATCAAGGTAGAGGAACACGAGTTTGATGTGGTAAAATCATTTACCTACCTTGAGTCAATAGTAGCAGCCGACAATAGCATGGAACCTGAAATACGCCCACGACTGCTAAAAGCCAACAAAGCCTACTATAGCCTGTCAAGGCTCTTCAAATCCAAGCATCTAACCATAACGTCTAAACTTTTACTATATAAGACGATGGCCTTGCCGGTCCTCACATATGCATCCGAAACGTGGGTGCTTAGCAAAAAGCACTCTAACCTCTTGGCGGTGTTCGAGAGCAAAATACTTCGGAGGATTGTTGGCCCCGTATGTGAGGAAGGACGATTCCGGAGACTCTACAATGACGAGATCTACGAGCGCTATCGCGACATAGATGTTGTGAGGAAAATAAAGCTCGGTAGACTCCGGTGGGCAAGACACCTAGCTCGTATGAGTGAAGATGAGCCTGCTCGGAAAGTTCTCTGCGGTAAGACTTATGGGGTGCGACAGCGAGGGAGACCCAACCTCCGCTGGAAGGATGGCGTAGACCAGGACGCTCAGAGCATAGGGATGCCAAACTGGATGACATCGGCTCAGAATCGGGACCGGTGGAGAGAGCAGTTGCGAGAGGCCAGGACCGGATCCCGGTTGTAGAGCCCTTAAAGAAGAAGAAGAAGTTAAATTTATAATTTTTACCAATAACTTCATTAATTTAGTTATTTGCCTGATTTCGAAAGGTAGGTTGTTCCCTATACTGGCTGGAGCAATAAAAGCTTCAAAATTATTTTTTTCTTTTTAGTTATTTTTAAAATAAAAGCGTATTTTTTAGTTTTTTTAAGCTATATATTTTTATTTTTTACTTTTTAGTCTACTATATATCTTCCGCCATTTTATTGTGGCCGCCATATTACTTTTTCCGGTCCGTTAACTTAGCAAGCACAGCTCAGTTTAAGACAAGAAAGCAATGATAAAGAATGAAATACGGAATACGGAATACGAAATGCAATAAACTCAAAATCATCGACTTTGCATTCAAACATTTCTGGCTTTTTACTGTAGATCAGATCATTTTAAAATAAAAACGTATTTTTTAGTTTTGCTAAACTGTACATTTTTAGTTTTTTACTTTTTAGCCTTACGTCTGCTTCCGTTTTTTGGTAGTCGCCATATTAGGTTTAAAATCACGTCACACGGCTTAATGTATCCTACTCGTCATACTCTTTCATTTGATACCCATATCGAGGGTGTTGAAAGAAAAATGTAGTCCGCCATTTTGTGGCGGCCGCCATTTTGAATTTGAAATGACGCCACACAGCTTATAGTATTCCACTTGTCTTATCCTTTCATTTGATACCCATTTTAAGTATGTTAGAAAGAAAAAGTTATTCCGCCATTTTGTGTCGGCCGCCATTTTGAATTTGGAATGATGTCACACAGCTTATAGGATTCCACTTGTCATAATCTTTCATTTGATACCCATTTTAAGTATGTTAGAAAGAAAAAGTTAATCCGCCATTTTGTGATGGCCGCCATTTTGAATTTGGAATGACGCTAATTGTATTCTATTTGTCTTACCCTTTCATTTGATACCCATGTCGGGGGTCGGGGACCACAATAGCAAAATTCGGCCGCCATCTTGATTATTTCACAAAATGGTCAGATTGCATTGTCACGCGAGCTATACATATTAGTCCAGTTGTTAGGGGTTTTGACCTCTAACAAAATGTTAACGCACTATTTTTTTTTTAAAAAATTAGTTTTTAGTGAGTAGAATATGTTAAAAAAAAGTTTCGGAAAATTGGTTGTACGCTACCCCCAAAAACCACCCCCTAAAAACAAAAAAAAATCCGATTTTGGCTAATATCTCTTAAACGGTAAGTCTTATCATAACATAATGTTCACAAAGTTTGTAGATTATGAAATTATCTACAAAAAAGGATATTATAAATTTTCCCGTACTAATTTAAAATACTCATATCCCCTCATTCGCAACTTGCATAGGTCATCAGACGTTCAATAAATCCTCTGTTGGACTACGTGGCTAATATTTTCAGGTATGATTTCTGGAGTATTATGAGTATGGTATTTGGAGAAAAAAATTGTTCTAGAGAGGGGGGCTATCCCCACTATCCACTAAGTTACAGGGTGTTTATAAAAACAAACTTTTTTTTTCTTAAAATTTAGTTATACTTAAATAACTTTTAGACCAATTATCGTAGAGCAACGTAAATAGGTTCATCTTTTAGGTAAATGTGTATTCCTTTATTTGATATAAATACCGGAAACTTGAGTGATTCGGTTTAGAAAAAATGTTAGTTCAAAGTATGAACAAAATGCGAAAATGAAGAATATTGGGATTTTGCTCGCACTTTTTACCTACATATCTTCTAACAAAATGTTAACTCTCTAATTTTTTTTAAAAATAGTTTTTAGTGAGTAGCATATGTTAGAAAAAAGTTTCGGAATTTTAGCTGTACGCTACCCCTAAAAACCGCTCCCTAAAATCAAAAAAATCCGTTTTTGGCTAATATCTCTTTTCGCATTTTGTTCATACTTTGAACCAACACATGGAATTTCAACAGTCTACTTTTATTGGGTAGGTTTCGTTTTGATTGTAGCATCTTGATTTCTTCTTGAAATTTCATGGCTTGAGTTAATCTTATCCATGAAGTTAGTGCCTTTTGAATCTCAATTGCCGTTAAGTATGTTGGTTGAACTTTAATGGATTTGGATTCGAGTACTCGTAACCATCTGCGACAATAAGCTGTGACTCGCAGTAGTTTTGTTAAGGATGAATATTTTTCCAACATGCTAACACTTGGTGTCTCGGTTTCGACGTGTTGATGGTTTTTCGCTGGCCTACTGTGGTGTCTTGAATTTCTTTACGTTTTGGCCACTGTTCCTTGATTTGACTCAACCACTGTGGGCCTTTCCACCATAGTTTATGATGCTTCAGTTCATCTGGGGTAAGTCCTCTTGTCGCGCAGTCTGCTAGATTCTCTTCTGTTCGGATATGGGCCCAGTTACTATGCTCTAGGAGTTGGTGGATCTGTGAAACTCTGTTGGCCACAAATGTTTCCCAAAATGATGGATGTTTTCTTAAACATGCTAGTACAATAGTTGAATCAGTCCACGCTGTTGTTGTCACTTGTTCTAATTTTAAGTCCTTTCTGATCTGAGCCAGTAATTTGGCCAGTAGATAGGCACCGCATAGTTCCAATTTTGGTAGTGAAATGGTCTTTATATGTGCCACTTTGCTTTTTGCTGCGATCAAGTGAGTGGATGGCTCCACCTTCGTCTTGTGTCCGGATGTACGCTACTGCGGCATATGCCTTGATTGATGCATCGCAGAATCCATGTAGTTTGATATTTTGGTTATTATTGCTGGTTTTGATCCATCGTGGAATTTGTATCATTTGGATCATTTGCAGTGTTGATCGGAACTTTCGCCATTGTTCTGCCACGGTGGTTGGGACTGTGTCATCCCATTCAATCTTTAAAAGCCAAAGACTTTGAATGAGAATCTTGGCGTTGACCGTGACTGGGGTGAGCCAACCAATGGGGTCGAATAATTTCGCAACCTCGGATAATCTTTTCCGTTTAGTATACGTCTCGATGGCGGTATCTAAGGTGACTTTGTATGATAGAGTGCCTGTTGAGGGATTCCATAGCAACCCAAGTGCTTTGACTTCCTCTGAATTTACTGCGAGAGGAAATGTGATTTCCCGATCGGTTTCTGGTACTTTGCTTAAGATGTCCTTATGAATTGCTGCCCATTTCCTAAGTTCTAGACCTCCTGATCGAAATAGGCGAATTAACTGATCTTGTTTCTGTTGCGCTTCTTCGATGGTGTCTGCTCCCGTCATGAGATCGTCGATAGTTGATAGTTTTTTGCTTCATCCCTGGCCAGTTGATGCATAGTTCTGATTGCTAGAAATGGTGCACTTTTGGTCCCAAACGTCACTGTTAGTAATTTGTAGTCTTGTATGGGTTGGTCGGGAGATTCTCTCCAGACGATCCGGTGATATTCAGCGTCGTCGGGATGTATCCGTATTTGACGGTACATTTTCTCTACGTCGGCCATGTACGCGATGCGTGTTTCCTCCACCGCATGAGAGTGGACATCAAAGAATCTTGAATGACTGGTCCATTTAATAATGTGCTGTTCAGAGAGTTTCCATTGGACGTAGGGCGAGATGCGTCAAATACCACTCGGAGTTTGGTGGTTGTGCTGCTTGGCTTCACGACAGCATGATGTGGCAAGTAGCAGCATCCATATGTTGATGTACCATCGGATAATTGCCTCTGGAGTGCTGATTCTGGGATATCGGTTGCCGTCATGTGTCCTAATGTTAAATATTCTCGAATGCATTTTATATATTCGTTTTTTACAGCTGGATCCTGTTGAAATCGTTTTTCCATTTGGATTAAGGTTCGGATGGCGATTTGTTTAGATGCGCCAAGTTGAACTTGCTCTTGGTCAGTTTTAAATGGAAGTCGAACTTGGTAACGTCCATTATTGCATCTCGAGACATGGTTGGCGTAGTGGGCCTCACATTGTGCCTCTTCTTTGGTCCATTTTGGTTTAGATGGAAATTCTTCCAATTCCCAAAACTTCTTTAAATCGCTGTCGGGGCTTATTTGTGTAAAGAATGTTTGTAGTGTTGGGTCTCCTTGTGCCACTGGAGTTGTTTTTCCAAAAATGATCCATCCAAATATTGTATTTTGTCCCGTAGGAGTTCCATCGTTGCCTTTTCTTAACCCGTCCATGATGATGTCGGAGATTATGTCAGCTCCCAAGAGAATGTCAATGGGTCCAGGTTTGTGGAACGTCGGATCTGCTAACTGGAGTCCTTCCAAGTGCGGCCAATCCCTTATAGAGCATTCGCTGCTTGGTAGTGGATTCGTGATTTTGGGAACCACGAGAGCCTGTACATAGATGATTTTGGATGGTTGTCCCTGTGCCTTCACCTCGGTTTGTATGGACTTCTGTTTGAGCCGCAAGTCTTGAACAACTGCCTTTCGCACAAATGAGGATTGTGAACCAGGATCGATGAGTGCTCTATACGTTTGTTGTCTTCCGGATGGTGCTATTATGGTGACCAATGCTGTGGCCAATAGTACCTGCTGACAGTTGCGAGGGGCTGCCTGAGCAAAATGCGTCTGTACCTGATAACTAGGCTCCTCAATGTGTGAGCTTGTTGGAGTTGTGTTACTGTTGTCATTGGGCTGGCTTCCTCGTTGAGTCCTGTGCAGGGATGTATGGTGGGCTCCTCCACACTGGAAACACTTAGTCTTACTTGGACACTGCGAAGTACGATGATATCTTCCCAGACAGTTGATGCACAGATCCCTTGTCTTAGCTGTTCTATATCTTTCGTTGACGTTTAATTGTAGATATTTGGGACACTTTCGAATGGCGTGTGTGCCCTTGCATAAGCTACACGAATTGCGATCTGAAAGGTGGAATACCTGAATTCTCCGTTTTTGATGGTCTCTGGATTTAGTTTCATGATGATCATTTTTACCGTTTGTTGATTTACTGACGGCTTCTAGTGTTCTGAATCTTGTTTCTAGGAACTCAAGTAATTTCATCCAAGTTGGAATGTCTCGTCTTGACTTGGTGCTTTGTGACTGTTCCCATAATTCGTGTGTTTCAGTCGGTAGTTTCTGCACCAGTAAATGGATGAGAATGGGATCCCAATTCTGCGTTGAAATCTCCAGATTCTCAATGGCGGTAAGGCATTCATGGGTCCTTGTCTTTAGCTCCTTGATGCCTTGAGCAGATTCCCGAGTTAACCTGGATTGACCGAGCAGAATGTCGAGTTTCGTCTTCAACAATGCTCGTTTGTTATCATAGGTATCTACGAGCAGCTTCCATGCTGGCTCATAGTTGGCGTCGCTGATGAGAGTGTTGCTGAGTAATCTCTTAGCCTCTCCGGACAGATGAGCCTTAAGATATTGGAGCTTTTGCGCTCCCGATAGCGATGCTTTATTATGGACGAGGCTGGAGAATAGATCCAGAAACGATGGCCATGATGCGCAATCTCCTGCGAATGTTGGAATGGAGATCCTTGGGAGTTTTATCTCGTTGTTGTTCTGAGCAATGTGGCTATTATTTAACACTTAAGATGCTTGTTCAGCTCTTGATTCTGGAAGGATTTTGTGGTATTCTTCCTCGATTTTGGAATAGGTATCGATATATGTGTCTTCCACTTCTGAGTACCAATCTTCCTTGAAGTATGGATGCTTGCGTTCAGCTTCACTTGCTTCCATGGTGACCATTTTCTCCTCGTTATTTTGGAACTTTGCCCAGTCTTGATCGAGAGAGTCAAGTTTTTTCTGTTAATATCGCTAGGTTCTTCTGCTTGGTCCGTCCTTTGTAATGTTGCGATATGCCTTTTCCAAGCGATCTTTAAGACGTGTTTGATGATCGAGTAATGCTTCCATGTTTATTTTTATGACAAATTTCTTTTATTGAATCACTATCCGGCTCGAAGGACCAAATGTTAGGATTACCACTTTAATCCTGACAAAATTAAAAGGTGCCGGAAAGGTGTGATTCAAATAAATGATAACTTTGTCATAAAAATAAACATGGAAGCATTACTCATACCATTCCCAAAATGATCTATTCTTCCATACATTTTGACATTTAAATTGTCACGCAAGTACATTGCCACTCCGCCGCCGATGCGTCCTTGCCGATCATTACGGAATAATTTGAAACCATCAATCGAAACCATAGAGGAAGAGATAGAACTGTTGAGCCAACACAAATAAGTAACGCGTGTACACCAGAACCAATAAATATCTCATTCAGCTCTTCAATTTTCGGTCGAATACTACGTGAGTTGATTAAACAAGCATTGAAACCTTTACGTCTTGCACTAAAAATTTTGACAAACGCTCTAACCCGATCTTCGCTACTAAAATTAATTGACATCGAGGCTTAACAACACGAAACAACGAACTTCACCAAGAAGCGTATATGCGAAGCAGGAAATAAAAGAAGAGCATTTCGCCGAATTACAACATGAATATATAACGAAAGTAAAGTGTAAATGAAGAAAAGAGAATTAAATAAAAATTAAAGTAAAATATTAATTTAATTAAGAATGAAAATAAAATATTAAATTAGAAATGAAAATAAAATAAAATGAAACAAACTACAAGGAAAGAGAAAAAAAATAGAAAGCGAGCAATAAACAAATTAACTAACAAATTGAAATAAAAAATAAAGAAAAAAAAACAAAAAAAAACAAATTTTAGAGAATTACGCTCTGCTATGTTTGCAAGAACAAGACCAAGACTAGCTATGTTTGCAAGAACAAGACCAAGAACAGGACTTAGCTATGCTCGAAAGACCAAGAACAACACTGACTGACAAGACAAGACAAGACCAAGACTATATTAGTCTTGTCTTGTTCTTGCGTTTGCTCATCACTAATCCCGGCCACAGGGGGCTGCCAGAAGTAACTTTTATTTTTCAGTAGGTATATAAGATATAGTGTGGAACTTTTCATGACTAATGAAATGACAACACAAAATACGTCGCTGGCTCTTGGTCTATATGTCCGTATGGTCTGAGGGCACTACCATAACCTTCTATATTTACAAGCCATGAACAAGAATCTCATTTGAGAGAATCGGACTACCAAATTCTCCCAAATTCTCCAAATTACACTAACAACATAAAGTGACTTCACCGAGTTGTAGTCCGATTGAGCGGAAATTCGCTCTCAATATTTTCCTTGTTCATGGCTTGTAATATAGAAGGTTATGGCACTACACGAGGCTAGATGGTTGATGTGAAGGTCGGGGTAGTAGGTTCAAAAGAACGTCGATGGCTTTCGTGAGGCACATTCTGTTGCCCCTATTGTTTCCATTCTCTGGACCCTTCCCAACTTTTTGACCTTATGGGTCCTGCTCAGCGCTGACCACCATACTAGCGAACCATAAGAGAAAATTGGGCGTCCCACAGCGGTGTACATCCATAGGATCATCTTTGGTCAAAAGTCTTTTTACAGGCGTAGAAGGCTATACAGGCTTTCTTTATCCATTCGTCGATGTTCCGCGTCCAGTTGAGTTTAGGAGCCAGTTTAGACTCAGCAATTTCACTCTGGAGGATAAGGTGAGAGTGTGTCCCTTCAACTTGGGGAGATTGAAAGTGGGAATTTTCGTTCTCCCTGTGAAAAGCATCAGCTTAGTGTTTCCCGGATTGACTGCCAGACCGCAGCCTGCTGCCTAGCTTCAAATTTTATTTAGGCATCCTTGCATGCGCTGCAAATCTCAGCTTATGAAACTGTTTTATTTCAAAACGCTCAAAACGTTTTATGTTGACATCGCCCATTTGATTAACATTGTAGACATTTTTAAACACTTCTTTATCGTCCGGGAATTCTGGGCAGAACGGTGAATCGTCCAAACTGAAGCGGTGAAGGTATGCGCTATAACTTTCATGCCAACTCAGGAACTGCATGAGATAGTAACTCACTTTCCCATGTTGCCTCATAATCCAACCTCCGTCGGCTCTTAGTAGACTCGTCTCATCTCCTCTGCACTCGTATTTGCTTGGACTCCTCTGTTGCATATTCCAGGTTATACAACCTCTTGGCCTCCGCCCGCCGCAAGAAGATCAAATTGTATCATTCCTGCTATCACGCATGATGCTGCGGTTGGTATCATTCCTACAATCGCGTATGATCGGTGGTCCGAGAAAGACATTTGATTTGATACCCTCCAGCTTTCTACTTTAGATGTTTCCGGGTCCACGGACAGCATGATGTCCAACACTTTCTCGCAGCCTTGGAAATTCTCCGTGCTTGGGAGTACGAAGGTTGGGGTGTTATCCCACTTCCACACCGCTAGGTTTGAATTAATGATGTAATCGAATAGTGACTCTCCCCTCTTGTTATTCTAGTTTCTACCCCAAAACATATGCCTCGCATTGGCGTCGCACCCTACGATCAAGTTGGCTCCATTCGATTTTAATGCTGTTGTCATCTGCATGAGCTCCCCTGTGGGTGCAGGCAGGTCATGAGCCATAAAGGCTGAGGTTAAATAAAGACCCTTCCTCCTTCAAACTTCAATTTAACTACCGTTACATCCGTTGAACTGAAATTCGGGCAGAGGGAGGTTTGTTCCTTTTAACCAGTATACAGGATCTTGGCTGGTCTTGATCCGAGCGGTGGTAAAAAGTGTTGTATTGTCTGTCCGAGAGCCCTTTTATATTCCGTCCTCGTACCCAGGGCTCTTGTATTAAGGCGACATCCAGATTTTCCCCCTTTAGGAAAATATGGAGGTCGTTTGTGGCTATTTTGGAGTGTTGGAGATTGATCTGCACGATCTCAACCATCTGCTGATGCCTGCCGGGTGCCGCCCTCTGCGTCCTTCCGCAAACTCAAACTCTCCACCGGTACATCCAGATTGGGAGACTCCTCCTCTGGGAAAGGTCTTTTAAAAATCTCCAATTGGCATACCTGATGCCAAACCTTAGTCGGTTTTCATTCATCTCCAATACCTCGAGGGACTCCTTGCTGATAAGGAGAAAGAACGAAATGCTATTCTTAAGCGGTTCCTCTGCTTTGATGACCACCCAGTCATCCATCCATGAGCCTGGAGACACTTTGCGGTGTGCAGCTTTACTTTAGGCAACCAGATGCTAGCTCTGACTCTCCTCGGGATATTGTAACTGTCAGTGGCACGACGAAGGGAAGATGCCATAAAGGCCAAAGGGACCATCATTCCAAAAAAACAATTGGAGAAAGGGGTTTAAAGAAAAGGGTGGCTCGGACGGTTCGATCGCCGGGAGGGTGTCGCAGAAGCTACTTACATCCATTACACCGGCTGCGGCACGACGTGCGAAGCTCAGACTAGCTCGCCGGATGGGGTGGGGTTCGTGGTGTCTGGATGTACGAAGGGTTGACAGTTAGACTGAACAAAGAAACTCGTGGCTATATTGAGAAGAGATAAGGGCGACAGCGGTTGGAACTACGTCCGGGGCCAACGAGAGGGGGCAAAAAGGGGGAGAGAGAAAGAAGGTGGTCACTTGTCACCGGTCACCGATAGGGGACTACATAATGTCAGGCAATATATAAATAAGTGGGCGCCACTTACCTTGGGTAGGCGTCCCAATCCCGTGGGCCACACCGACGGGGGGGGGGGGGTGTCTTACTCCATCATCATTTAAAGAATATTTTAATCCATTTCATGGACGTTATTTATTTTAAATTTATGTTATTTATTTATTTGAGTTCAAGTTATTTATTTATCTTAACTTTATGTTATTTATTTATTTCAGTTCAGGTTAATTATTTATTTTAAAGTTTTGTTATTTATTTATTTCCGTTCAGGTTAATTATTCATTTTATAGTTATGTTATTTATTAAATCAAATTCATATTTAAGGTTATGTGTCAACCAACTAATATATAAGTCGAAGTACAATTAATGTGATGGTAGTCTTATTAACTGAGTCTTACCGTTAAGACCAATAAAGCATCCTCAAGTATCATTATATTTTCACTCATAAAACCGCTATTATATTGTTAAAATTGTGCGGTCTTTAACACCTTCCACTATCAATCAATCCACTACTCACCCCGAGTCTCATCATTTGGTCCTTCGAGCCCGCAAAGGGAAAAACCAGTGCGCCAGTAGAAAGCTGAACCTGAGATAATCATCAACCAACATACAGAAAACCAACACTGATCATCGATTTACAACCGATCATCGAACTACATTCCACGGCATCACGCGTTAATTACACCGATCTACACCACTAGACGATTTCGCGGAGTCACCACCGAGGGAAATATACATCCACATCACACTAACCTTCCCAACATGAGACAGTTAAAGTCATCAACCTTGGACGCAACTTACAACTTGACGATCCAAGTCAAAATCAGAGTAACAACAACACATCATAACAATCAAGGCTACCACCGATAATACCCACCAAGACCTACCCCAACCACCATGAGCACAATAGACTTGGATCAATTAACCATCCAACAAGCCACAACGGGTAAATCCATTAATCATCTTTTGGAGCTCATAAAAAAGGATCCTAAGGATAGACGAGTTCCAGCTACGATTGAGAAAAAATCCAAAGAATTGGAGAAATTATGGGCAGATTTTGACCGTCGCAATGAAGAAATTCTAAAGTACAACGAGCCAACCCATAACTACCATCAGAATAATTATTATCAGCAAGTTGCCTCCGTTGTAAATCAAGCACGCAATTTGCTTTATACATACACGATGGCATACTTTGAACTAACGAATGCTGACCAAGCAGGTAAAGAAAGCTCATCGAAACAACCATTGACAGACGAAAATGAAATACGCCTGAAAAAATTGTCGCTGAGAATGGAAGCATTCAAGCAAAAATTAACTTCCATCAACTTAGAGGAAGTAATATCCAAAGGTGCAATCGAATTTTACGTTCTAGAGCTTTCTGAGAACTTTAGAAGCTTGCAGCAACTGTTTGAAGAAACGCAACTGTATACCGATGACCACTGCCGCATGACAGAACTTACCCATCAATGCGAGCAAATAAAGCAAAATTATTATGATATCTATCATAATAAGGTTGCAAAATAAAAAAGAAGTTGCGGATAATCTACCACTACAAAAGGAGATGCGTTTACCGTATTCGACGGGACTTTCGATTCTTGGAGAAGCTTTTTTAACGAGTACTCCAAACTCATCCATGAGAATAATAAATTAGCAAAGTTGGAAAAAATGCAATATCTCAAAACAAATGTAGCCGGAGAAGCAATGAACCTTATAAGCAGTGGCGTGGCGTGCTTTGAATTGTAGGGGATGCAATCTGGCAAAATTTATATGGAAAAACTCCGTTCCGCGGATGCACGTTATATATTCAAAAGGAGTATTAAGATTATCTATATTATCATGAATACATAAAATAAGTCTTCCATTGAAATTGCAGAAAGTGTGACCTACTTTTGGAAGTTTTTGCTTTAAAAACAAGTCGAGAATAACGGTTCGTTTAGTTGAGTGAATAAAGAAATTTGAGAAACATGTGATTGACTGAAAGAAGATTCGGCACTCACGAATCTTGTCACATGATTTCGATAAAACAAAATTTAAGCGATGGGCAAAGCAGTGTACAAGAAGAGCATTTGGAAGTTTCTTTAACTCTAACTTCACCTGCCTTAACTGAAGCTCCAACTTGGAACCACATGCGAAATTCTGCATAACATGAACTATATGTTCATGCAAACGAGCTGCTCTTCCATCATCGGAAATATTTTTAAAACTAATGAATGTTTCTTTCATGTCACCAGAGGAAGAAATGTATCTCAGAGTGTTTGAAAACATAGATCGACAGGAAATATCCGTGGTTTCATCACAAATAATTGCGAAAAACTCAGAAATTTGGATTTCAGAAGTAATTCTAATTTTTAGTAAGAGTGCAGGAAATAGCCATTATTAAATCATTTTGAATATTGTTTGATAATCCAGAAAATACTGAGGCTGATTTTTAAGTTCTGGATTATGTTTGGCCAAAAGTGAAATTAATTCATCATAATTTTCCCGATTAATAGAATCTTGGCCCTCGCGGTGTCCGCGAAAGGCTTGCTACTGACATGCCAAGTGGCAAACATCTATACAAATTTTAATAATTTTCCGGATCTTTTTAACTAACTCATTTGTTCTCATAATTGAGGATTTATAATTAGTGTCTACTAGATTTTCAATCCTTTGTCTTGTACCGAATTTAGAAAGAGCTAAAACCGATTTTAAATGCTTGAACGGCTTTATGAAAATTATTTAAATCATTAAATCCCGAAGACCGCCAAACGTTCTTTTCATTGGAAAATAAAATGCAAGGCCAACAAAAAATTTTTTGCTTATTTGTAAGCCAATTCGCGCTATTGTATAATTTAATAGAAAAATGCCTAGTGCATGTTTTATTCTCACTTAAAATATGTAATATTGGTTTCGGTCTACCATTTTCAATTATGGATTCTTTTCCATTAATGAACGCGAGCCAAAGGATTGCTGCAAAAAATAGTCCATTATATTTAATAAAGTAAAAAAAAAATAAGAAAAAAACTAACATAAATAATATATAATTATTTTTCAATTTATCCAATTTTATTTTCAAGCTTACTTTTTAAAACTACTTGCATTATTTTTAACTCACAAAACAAATCGCACCAACTAAATTGCAGGCATAACAATTTTTTATTTATGTGAATTAATTAATTAATTATTCTAAAAATACTGCTTTTTACTATTTTCTACAATTAAGTCATTAATTTCAAACCACATTGTACAAAACCATTTCCAATTAGATTGCACATAGAATTGAATTCCCTCCAAACTTATAAGAAAATTTCTCTCCGCTCTCACCCAACAAAAAATATATTCAAAACTTCGTATGGATGCAAAATCTGAATTGCTTCCCTTGGCTCTGGTCACAGGAAGAAACGTTCGTTGTGTCTTCCCATCTCCACTTCCCTCTTCATCCACAAGCTCGCACCGGGGTGCGTTCCAACGAACAGTCAATAGTCCAAGAGCTAGTGACAGAATTGCAAAGTGATTTTGTAGAGGATGGGCCTTTGATATAAGGTAGATTAGGTAAAGCACAACCGATTAAAAATATTCGCCAGTTCGAGTCTACTTAAGTTTTAATTTTATGAATTTTTGAACTTGTCGATTTTTTGACCATGAAAAAAGTGATATTGTAGAGGATGGGACTTGGTATATAGGTTAATTGGGTTGCCCCCAACACATATTCCGATTCCCATCTCGTTTGGAGGTTAGGTTTGACTTTTGGGAATTTTTGAACATGTCGGTCTGATCAAGATGGACAAAGTGATATTGGAGAGGATGGGGTTTGGTATAATGGTGAGATAGGCCACCAAGAACCCTAATTCAGCTGCCCATCTCATATGCAATCACGGTTGCGATTTTGGCGGCTTTTAATTTTGTGGCCATTTTCGGTATGACCCAAGTGATTTTGTAGAACCCAAGATTTGGACCATAGGCTCGTGGCATCTGCCAAATGTTACATTTTCAATCCCATCTCCGTTCCATCAATATTTTCCGTTTAATTGAGAAAATTGGTTGATGGAAAAAAAAACATTTTGACGATTATACAGGGTGTATACCTTTAAGCTTACAAAGCGGCCGGCTGTAGATAGGTTTTGGATAGACGAAGAAAAAATTGTATGGGGGGGGGGGGTAAATCTTAACGGTTTAGCAGCTAGGGCGTTTTGAATTTTTTTTGTAGAGGTTTACATATCACCCTGTATTTATGTAACCCTTTGAGCTATTTTCATGAATAGGATACCAGTGTACGTAGAATACTCCCACCTATCTAAAACTGTCAAAATCAAGGATCCAGCTGGCCAACTTCCAGAGCAATGAGTCGCAAAGTCAAAATTTCGTTTTTTTTAACTAAAATTTCAACTAAAAACAACTTTTTCTCCAAAAAATACCTAGTTAACTGATATTTTTTTTGCAAAATTGGAAAGCTTGGACAATTCCTATCAATATTGTCTGGACAATTTTTACGCTACGGCCTTTACTTTTGAAGTTATTAGCAAGTTTGATGTTAAAATTTGCCTTATTTGGTGCTTATTTGGTACTTTTTGGCAAAGCTTAGGTGAAAAGGCACAAAAAAAGAGCCAATTTTAGCGTTAAAATTGCTTATAACTCCAAAAATAAAAGCCGTAGGATACAAATTGTCCGAACATTATTGATAAGAAATTGTCCAAGCTTTGAGTGGAGTGGATAAAAAAAACAACTGTTATAGTCAAGCAATTTATTGTCAGGGATTATATTCCAAGCGGCCGTTTTGCGCCTTTTTTAGATTTTGTGCCAAAATTATGCTTTTGTATGAGAAATGAAATAAGATCAAAGTAGTAGTTGCAGTTTTTCAACGGCTTTTCTTTGGACGCTTTGATTTATCAACAGAATCTGAAAAAGGCGCAAAACGGCCGCTAGCGGCGAAACTATGCGTAGTTCGAAAAAACAGTGAAAACAAAATTTGTAGGAATTTTTATGCTCTACAACTTTGCTCTTTTGATATTTTCACCAAAATGCATAGTTTCTCCTCAAAATAGAGAAAAGGGCGGAAAATGGGGAAAACGCCTATTAAATATAGCCTTGAACATATTTCGTAAGGCAACCCATCATCGTTACTTTGTTAGCATATTTTTTATCATAAAAAAACATTTCATTCGGTTACTCGATCGGTGAAGGTCGTTCTTCTACGGATCCTGTACTATTACCCTGTACGCTGTACGTCGGACTATCGCCCGGCTAGAGGAAAAGTTAACTAAATCCGGCTCTACACGATGCTATGAACACTCTCCACCGTTGGACGCTTGATGGTAGGATGCATCGTGTGGCAGATGCTCGAACTACGAGTGTCCAATGTCGTAGCGTCCAACGTTCGTATTTGGACACGTTCAGGCTGTGATGGGTATCACTCCAACGTTGGAAGCCAATATTCGAATGAAACGTTCACCGCATCGTGAAGAGCCGGCTTAAGCCCGGGACACACATTTGCGCACAGCGTGACGGCCGTGTGTTGGAAAACACACGGAGAAAAAGTAAACAAGTAAAATCTTACCAGTCAGTCCCCACATTTCCGCGTCTCCATGTCCGCACCGCATCAAATTTTACTTGTTTATTTTCTCTCCGTGTGTTGTCCAACACACGGCTGTCATGCGGTGCAGACACGGTTCGGATATGTGTGTCCCAGGCTTTAAGAAGCAAACGGAGCCCGCAGCATGAGTGAAAAAGCTGCGCTTTTAAACAACCAGAGCGAATGGGAAACTCGTTTTCTTTTTATTTGGTTTTTCCTCTACATGGAACAACGGGGAATTCTCTTTAAAATTATCTTAAGGAAGATCGATTGAAGGAGCATATTCCAAATTAAAAATCTGAAATTTGAATACGTTATTTATTGATATCTCATACATTCAATAAAATTTTTTAAAAAACATTGGACGTCTTGCATTCGAGTAATTAGTATTCAATATTCAAGTAAAGGTCGAGTAAAAATGATATTAAACGTGGGAATTTATTGCACATAAAAATGGATAATTCTCCATAACTAGACGTCAAACTGCTTTAAAATTTTGTCAATAATTATAATCAGATTAGAATGTCAACTTTTATTTACAGAATAAATTTGACTTCTATCATGGGAATTTAATTTTACATTCTCTGTCCTTATATTATACTATTTTCAGAGATCGATCCTTCTTAAGTGGTTTGAACGTTTTCGGTTTATCGGTTTATTTTTAAAGGAGATCAATACATGTAATTGTTATGGCATTCTAAAAAGAACCTAGGTGCAAATGATGAAAATGAGTTCGATCACGAGATTGTTGTGTTTGCCGCCCCCTGAAAGTGCCGCCCGCGTGCGGTGTACACTCTGCACGCCCGCACCCAGCGGGCCAGGTTATAATGTATGTTTGTATATACAATACACAACTACTCATAATATCTGAAATATATAACATAAATATGCCACTAGAGGGGTATATACATCCATTTTAACTCTATTTGCTATATAAAACTAGATTTTACGATTTTTCAACTTCAACTGGAGATGGCAAGGGTTTCTACAACTGGGAAAGAGATGGGCAAGTGGATATGTATTGTAGATGTTGTAACGAACCCTAATATTCAAATCCCATCTCCTACAAAATCACTTGGGTCATACCGAAAATGGCCACAAAATTAAAAGCCGCCAAAATCGCAACCGTGATTGCATATGAGATGGGCAGCTGAATTAGGGTTCTTGGTGGCCTATCTCACCATTATACCAAACCCCATCCTCTCCAATATCACTTTGTCCATCTTGATCAGACCGACATGTTCAAAAATTGCCAAAAGTCAAACCTAACCTCCAAACGAGATGGGAATCGGAATATGTGTTGGGGGCAACCCAATTAACCTATATACCAAGTCCCATCCTCTACAATATCACTTTTTTCATGGTCAAAAAATCGACAAGTTCAAAAATTCATAAAATTAAAACTTAAGTAGACTCGAACTGGCGAATATTTTTAATCGGTTGTGCTTTACCTAATCTACCTTATATCAAAGGCCCATCCTCTACAAAATCACTTTGCAATTCTGTCACTAGCTCTTGGACTACAAGGGAAGCAATTCAAATTCTGCTTCTCGAAGTCCGCTGGCATGTTTCTTTGCGTTTTCGTATACGAATTCAGAGAGAAGGACAGAACTTTCGCTCATGGACATATTATTTTGATATTAACAGTAGAGGCTAGAAAAAGCTGCAATAATACAAAGTTAATCTCAGAATGATAAAATAAAAAAGGAAAGTTTTGTAAAAGAAAAGAATAATTTATTGATAAAATTTGAATTTTTATTTCTATTTCCTAAGAAATTGTAAGGGATGCAATGCATCCCTTGCTTCCAAAGACGCCACGCCACTGCTTATAAGCCATTTGGATATTTCCGAAGAAAATTACGATGACGCTTGGGAAATGCTAGTTGATAGATTCGGAAATGAAAGGAAACTTGTTACAACTCAAGTCAATAGTCTGCTTGGTCTCCCAACGCTGAAGACAGAATCAGCCTCAGGAATAAAACAATTACACGACACTCTGAAGGAGTCTCTAAGAGCCATTAATAACCTAGGTGTTGACATCAGTTCCTGGGCAGCATTAGTCACTCCAATAATACTTCGTAAGGTTGATGCGGAGAGTTTAAAAATTTTTTACGCTACTAAAACCAAAGAAAATACCAACTTTCGAAGTATTGTTTAATTTCCTAGAGACAAGATTCAACGCACTGGAAAATTTGGGAGACCTGCAGAATGAGAACAGAGTTGGAAGCAGACAAGCCAAAAACCAACCAAATTCCACGAATTACGGAATATAACCCCAGCAGTTGATCAACGATGCCACCTATGTAATAAAGGACATTCAATATACTCCTGCGATAAGTTTAGGTCACTGCCAGTTCAAAAAAGTTTAGAAGCTATCACAAGTAAAAAACTATGCCTGAATTGCCTAAGTCACGACATTAAAGAAGTATGTCACAGCCGCTTTAAATGCAGTATCTGCAAGAAAAAACACCACACGTTACTTCACGATGAAAAACTGAGGAAGGGTAATCAACCATGTACCACGAAGATAGGGAAAGGCAAGGAAGTCCTCACCAACTACGCAGGGCAAAATCAACAAGTTTTATTGGCTACTGCATTGGAAATATTTTGACAGTTCTCGATTGAATGGCATTAAAGTCGTGTTTTTAATCCGCGAAGTGAATATTTACGTTTTTATTTAGTGTTGTTATTTACAATTTTAATTTAGTGGAGGACAATAACAAAGTGGAATATGCCATAATGATATAGTTGGGGTATTCATGATCTGTGTTATTCGTGTTATTTGTGTTAAATCGAGAAAAAAGTTTAACAAATCGAGAAACTTTCCTACTAAATGACATTTGTTTCGATTTTAACAAATAACATATGAAAAGGCGTGTTAATTCAACAACTCGTAATCAGCTGTATTTAAAAAGTGCAAATTAATATAAAAAATGCACTTTAACATGGAAATTTAAAGGGGTCGCTCACGATCTTGTCTATTTCGAAGATAACATTTTACGATTTCTCGACATTTAAGACAGATCATGAATACCCTGTTGAATTATTTGTTAAAATCGAAACAAATGTCATTTACTAGGAAAGTTTCTCGATTTGTAAAACTTTTTTCTCGATTTAACACAAATAACACGAATGACACAGATCATGAATACCCCAACTATATCATTATGGCATATTCCACTTTGTTATTGTCCTCCACTAAATTAAAATTGTAAATAACAACACTAAATAAAAACGTAAATATTCACTTCGCGGATTAAAAACACGACTTTAATACCATTCAACCGAGAACTGTCAAAACATTTCCATGTACAATGGCAGGAGTGTACACAATTATGCCTGATTTAAAAGATTTTCCTCGCAATTAACTTCTAATTCTTTCAACTTTTTTTGCGGTTAAGACAAAATTAACCCAACAGGGAAAAAATTGCAAGATTCCCGCCTTTTTTAACGGACAATACATAGTGAAAATCCAATTCTAATATTGTGTACCAACATGAAATTTTACGCATACATACACAAAAAGCAAAATCAATTTACACGTGCTCTGTTCCAGTGTTTCTTCCATTTGAATGTAAACATTCCAATCGAGAAATCAAGCAACATCTTCTGTTTCTTTCATACTCTTGTGTTTTTTGCATAAAATATATATCCATCTCGCGTTTGTTTATATTTTTTTGGACTTTTTGCTTAATGTTATTGCTAATCTGTTCTTTCATATCTTTAACTCTTTTACTTGTCCTTGAAGCCCACCTCATCACTCTTGTTATTATTGCTCGCTGGTAATGGTAAGGAAGAGCTACTACGAATACTGATTGATTCTGGTTCGCAAGCATCTTTTATAACAGAACAGACTGTGCAAGCCTTGGCATACCAAGAACCAAAGCCTGTGCCGAGGTATCAGGTCTTGGAGAAACAAAACCAGGAAGCATTGTAGGGAAACCAACAATAAAAATAATACCGAGATTTCCGTCAAGCTTTCAAATAGACTTGCACGTGCTTATCTTACCAAAATTAACAAAACTACTTCCGAGAACGGACACTTCCCATAATTTACCATGGAAGGACATACTATTGGCCGATCGTACCTATAACAAACCCGGACCAATAGACGTTATCATAGGAGCCGACATCCTTGCTACAATTCTGCTTAACAATATCAGAAAGGCAGCAAATCTATTGGTCCAAAACACAGAACTAAGCTGGATTCTTTCGGGACAAAAATCTACCTCTCTTCAAGGTGTTTGTTCAGGATTAACCTAAAATGAAAATTATAAACAAACAAAATAAAATCAAAAAAGGCAAAACTTATACCTGACAACACTAACACCTCCATTCCCTCGCTAAAGCCATCCGAAGCCGCATAACAATACACGAGCCATCCTAAAATACATAAAATGAAACTATATACAAACCAAAAATATTAAATAACTCTTACCTATTTCGTCTCGGATAGCCAGCCAAACGTCAAAAACAAGACAGATGACATCTAACAAGAAGGGGCACACATACAAATAATGATCCACTCACAATAAAGTCTAATTTTGATTGCCCCCACTAAAAGTTGCTCAGCTCCATTGTGAAGTGAGAAATAAATATCGCGGCACTTGACCGAAAAATTCAGATCACTTCTATCCTTCCCGGAGAATTGAGCCTGGGAAAAAACTAAGTGGTTTCACCCAATCAGGAGTATTGAGCCTGAACTATCAAAGGGATCATTTGATCTTGCCAGGAGAATTGAGCCTGCGCAAATTAAATGATTTCAAACTCTCGGGAGAATTGAGTCTGAGAAATCTAAAGGGTATTAAACCCAACTCCTAAAAGTTGACCGGAGGATTGCACCGTCAACTTCCTAAGCCATAAAATTCCTATAAAATCTAGGTTGAACGGCGTATTGTACCGTCAACGTCCTAAGCTGTAGAATTGAGACAGCATCCCAATTAAACCTCCCACGATAATCAACTTTAAGTTCCAGCAAATTCTAAGGGACGACAACTATTGACAATTACCTCGCAACTAGCACATCAGCTGTGGAGTTCAATTGGAATCACAAACTTCGTGAAGAAAATCAACGCTATAGGAGAGTCTTTCTTCAACGTACAGAAAATCACAAATCTACCGAGCAAACTTGGTCCGAATAAATTGGTGGAAATACCAGAAGGCAGTTTTTAGTCAAGTCAGCACTATTGAAGGCAAATTGCCCATGTTTAAAATAATCTGAAACCATTAATAGAAAACAAAACAACTGAAATAAATTTATTTTCTAAATTGAATCAAAATTTATTAACGTATTTGCGTAGTAATTTAATTGTTGAAAATAAACTTGAATTAACTCTATAGTATAGTGAATTAAACGTTTGAATTATAGTGAATTTAAGTGTAAATGGACTTATAAGTACAAAAATAAAATCGAATTCATTTAGAAAGGATTGTTTTAAAGAGGTGACAACCCAGGTGATCACGGCACATTTTTTGGTCCATCGAGCGGGATTCCGAAAGGAAAGTGGAATCCTAGCCTGATCACGTCACCTCAGAGAGGAATCTTAGCAACCAGTGACCTAGAACATAATCAAGATGGAGGAATTAATCAAGCTACAATTAGCGCGCAAAGAACTGTTGGAAAAATTCATTATCAATTACAGGAAGGATGGAGCCGATAGGCGAACAAACCAATACTATAAGAACCAACTGCAAGATTTTCGGAAGCAATTCGATAAAATACAAGAAACACATACAGACATCCTTGTGGCCAAGATTGACGAACCTGCGGATTCCGCACTATTAAACCACAACTATTTTAAGAAGGAGATGTATTCAGAAATGGAAGAATTTTTTTACGATCATCATGCAGCTATAGAATCTCGATATGAAAACGAATTTCCGATAGAAGATGAGGGCAGTCAATCTCGCCAAACCAAAGGGAAAAAGGTGATGACCATGCTAAACAAGGAACATTTAATCAAGCTCCCACGGATATCATTAGAAAAATTCTCCGGAGATTATCAAAAATGGACCACCATGATCTCTATACGAGCTTAATACATGATAACCATAGCCTATCGAATGCACAAAAACTTCAGTATTTAAAGTTACATCTCAGTGGAGAAGCTGAAGGTCTTTTGCGACAAGTACTAGTAACTCACGACAACTACGAGCCAGCTTGGAAACTTCTGAAGGAGCGATACGACAACAAAAGAGTGCTAGTCAACGCACAATTGAAACGTTTATTTAGCCAACCCAACGCAGCCTCTGAATCATCACAAGGAATTAAGAGCTTCATGGACGTAACCACTGAATGCCTACAAGCGCTATACAATTTCGGAGTGGCAGTAGAGAACTGGTATGCAGTGATAATTTATATGCTGGTGCAAAAGTTCCCAACCGAAACACATCATTTATGGGAGCAGAGCATCAGCAAGACCACTGATATACCCTCCTGGGAAACATTACGCGAGTTCATGGACGGGCGCTTTCGAACATTAGAGGCCGTAGGAAAGGGGGGAACTTCAACACGTAAAACTTATCAGAATGTTTCAACAAGACCAAGGATGACCTCGCAGGCATTTCATGTAGCCGCCAACCCAACTTTCAGTTATTGTCGAAACCATCATAGCGTTCGGCAATGCCACCAATTCTCCCAATTGACAGAGACAGAAAAAATGGAGTTCGTAAAATCCAAGAAGCTGTGTGTAAATTGCTTAGGCTATGGTCATTCAGTAGCACAGTGTCCGAGTAAACACACTTGCAGAATTTGCAGTCAACATCATCACTCGCTATTACATCGTCAAACCGCCAAAAGCATGAATTACAAACCAACCAACTTCTCCAATCAACCATCACCAGGCCCCAATGGAGCCCAATTGCAATCAAAAACTTCAACAATAACATCCCATGGACAGCCCGACTCATTACCATCCTCCACCAGGCAGAGCCTCTCACAAACAGACAAGCTACAATCCCTCATGGTAAACTATAGCACTCAAATGCAACCAGTTTTGTTAGCGACGGCGATAGTCAATCTCACTCTAAAATCAACATGCAACAACGACTTCGCAGTGAGAATGAATGCGCTGGTATCAAGGAAGCTGACTAAATTCCTACCAACAAGGGAAATTTACACTCAAAAATGGCATAACATCAATCATCTCAATCTAGCAGACCCCTGGTACTATCGTCCGGCCAAGATAGACATATTGTTGGGTGCCGACGTTCACGGCGAAATCATCAGGAGCGGGCTCATACTTAGTGCGAAAGGATCACCGATCGCCCAGGAAACATCTTTGGGGTGGATTTTGTCCGGCAAATTCAATGACGTTACACCAACAGTCGAATTAACCAGCTTCCACGTCACAGCTGACTTACAGCAACAATTAACGCAATTTTGGGAATTGGAGGAAGTCAACACGAAAAACCATTGACCATAGAGGAACAACAATGCGAAGAAATCTTTCAGAAAACACATAAGCGAC
This sequence comes from Thereva nobilitata, assembly GCA_963855945.1. Classification (NCBI taxonomy): domain Eukaryota; kingdom Metazoa; phylum Arthropoda; class Insecta; order Diptera; family Therevidae; genus Thereva; species Thereva nobilitata. The sequence goes on from OY979694.1 coordinate 136,827,110, forward strand.
TCCCTGATGGTCGATATGAAGTTCAACTTCCATTTAATGAAAGAGGAGCGTCCTTAGGAACATCGCGGACTCGGGCCGTTTCATGCTTATACCGATCGGAAAATCGATTAAGCAAGAATCCTGACTTAAAGAGACAATATGATGAGTGTTTGAAGGAATATATTACTCTCGAACACATGGAGCCTGTAGAACCCAGGGAGGTTGACGTCACTTACTCACAGAAGCCACACTTCTACTTACCGCATCACTCTGTCCTAAAGGAAGACAGCACTACAACCAAATTACGGGTTGTTTTTAATGCTTCAGCACCATCAAGCAATGGGACATCACTTAACGATATATTGTTAAACGGACCCCCTCAACAAGACGACCTATTTTCAATTCTCCTCAGATGGCGTATCAATCGTATAGCCTTTACAGCTGACATTGCAAAAATGTACAGGTAAATACGAATTGCAAAACAGCATGGTGACTACCAAAGAGTTGTATGGCGTGAGTCACCACAAGCGTCAGTTCAAGATTTCCGACTGCTTACTGTCACCTTTGGAACAAAAAGCGCACCGTATCTCACAACAACAATCATCAAGCAATTAGCCATCGATGAGGAATCCAAATATCCAATTGGATCAGCCAGCGCTAAAACCGACTTTTACTTAGACGACCTGATGTCAGGTGCCCAGACCTTAGCGGAGGCCATCACCAAGCAAGAGCAACTACGGAATCTCATGACCTCAGTCATTTATTACTGTACGATTCATAAGGGAACTAGAAGGATTAACATTCTCACAGCTAAAACACGAGTAGCACCAATAAAGGTCGTGTCGCTTCCACGGTTGGAGTTATGTGGAGCAGTATTACTTGCCCGATTGATCCACTGTATAAGAAAGACGCTAAAACTCACGAATAACACACCTACTTTCGCTTGGACAGATTCGGAAATCGTGCTGTCCTGGTTAAACGGACATCCATCTAAGTGGAAGACGTTCATAGCAAATCGTGTGTCACTCATTCATGACTTGCTAAAGGAAGTGAGATGGGGACATGTACCTTCAACACAAAATCCCGCCGACTGTGCCACCCGAGGCTTATCACCGGAAGAATCTAGTAAGCATGATCACAGAAGTGGATATTAATGACTAGCTCAAAAGGTTTTGGGAAATAGAAGACCTTCCAAACAATGATACACACCTATCCATCGCCGATCAACATTGCGAACGTCAATACGAAGAAACTCATATTCGCAACAAAGATGGGACGTACACTGTTTCAATCCCCTTCAAGAAACCCATGGAAACCCTTGGAGAATCACCAAGACGGGCACTAGCTCGTCTCCTACACTTAGAAGGAAAATTGTCTTCTAATAATGCCTTAGAAGAGGGCTACAAAAAATTCATGAAAGAATACGTTGACTTAGGACACATGGTGCTAGCTAACTCAACTGAATCATTGAAAGGGCGACTTTACTACATCCCTCATCTTGCAGTATGTATTTAAAAATGACAGCACCACTACTAAACTTCGCGTCGTTTCCGATGCATCGATGAAAACATCATCTGGAACCTCCTTGAATGAGCAAATGCTATCTGGTCCCCGCCTCCAACAAGATTTGGCGCAAATACTTCTGCGATGGTGCAAATATCGCTACGTTTACACCGCAGATGTTGAAAAGATGTACCGCCAAATACGAGTATCACCAGAGGATCAAGATTATCAGCGAATTTTGTGGAGATTCTCAACAACGGAACTCATTAAGGAGTACAAATTAACCACAGTAACATACGGAACAACCTCAGCTCCGTATCTCGCAATACGTACGCTCCAACAACTGGCAACTGATGAAGCACGCAACTACCCATTAGCAACCACTGCTGCATTGAATGACTTCTATGTAGATGATCCACTGACTGGAGCACATTCGCGAGAAACGGCTATCAAACTTCTTCAGGAATTAATCAATTTGCTGGCCTCTGGGGGATTCAACCTTAGGAAATGGACCAGCAACAAACGTAAACTCATTCAAGAAATTCCTGAAGAACAGAGAGAGCAGAATATTTTGGAATTGGGAGAAGAAGACACCATAAAAACTTTGGGTATTCATTGGAATCCAAATAAGGATACATTCCAGTTCAAAGTACACCACTACTACTACTACTATTAGCTCTGTGGCGTCAATCAAAATTCAAAATGGCCGCCAACACAAAATGGCGGACTACCTTTTTCTTTACAACAACCTCGGTATGGGTATCAAATGAAAGGGTGTGACAATTAGAATACTATTAACTGTGTGGCGTGATTCCAAATTCAAAATGGCGGTCAACACAAAATGGCGCTTTTCCTTTTTCTTAACAACGCCCTCGGTATGGGTATCAAATGAAAGCGTACGACGAGTATAGTACAGTAAACTGTGTGACGTCATTTTAAATCCAATATGGCGGTCTCTACAAAGTGGCGATAGGCTAAAAAATAGAAAATAAAAAATATATAGTTTAAAAAAACTAAAAAATACGCTTTGATTTTAAAATGAACTAAAAAGTAAAAAATAATTTTGAATGTAAAGTTTTTATTGCTCCAGCCAGAATATGAAAACAACCTACCTTTCGAAATGTAAAAAAGCGTGGGCCGCTAGCGAAAATGTCCGGTGTTAATAAATATAAGAAGAGAGTCCCACGCTGTTTTTCATTTCGAAAGGTAGGTTGTTTCCATATTCTGGCTGGAGCAATAAAAACTTTACATTCAAAATTATTTTTTACTTTTTAGTTCATTTTAAAATCAAAGAGTATTTTTTAGTTTTTTTAAACTATATTTTTTAAATTAAAGGCCAGAATTCTCTACCAGATCTGACGACAAAATGCAATTGTTATTATTTGAGTTATAAACAAATGAAAAAAAAGTAACTAAAATTACTTTAAATTTCTTTTTTTTAATTGCATTCGAAAGTTGGCATCGGGACTTATATTTTGAAAAAAAAATTTCACTTTGGACTTAATGGCATAAAATGGCGGGCATTTCAAATTTTAGATAACAAATGCAGTTTTGGCCAACGGGTTTAGTTTTTTGACACCAATTTTCAGGGTATTTTTATAAGATCAAAATAGTAGATTACATTTCAAGGGCCGAAAGGAGGGTTTTACGTGCGAAAAGCCTCCGACGACCCGAGATATGTACCGTATTTTTTTTTACAATTGCCCCGAGCCACATTTATTTATTGGTTAAAAACTTTGAATAACACCGAGTACACGCAGTAAAGTGTCGCGTTTATACCGCTATTTATATTTGTTGGTATGCATGGCAATCTGAAAAGTGCTGGAGTGCCTGGCAATCTGAGAAGCTCTGGCTTTTTTTCATAAGTTAAAAAACTATGAGGAGCAGGCAGTACATAGTAAAGGCACAAACAGATTGGCGCGGCGGCAGTGGCGGAATCCTCTCGCCAGAGAGTTTCCCATACATTTAATTTTGCCGCGCCGATCTGTTTGTGCCTTAAGTCGAAGCGGTAGGTAAAGATTTTTACCACCCGCCTCGATACTTTACCGCCCGCTTTCTCGGAAAGGTCTGTAAAACGCCATTTTCGGTCAAGAGAACATGCATGAAAAGAGGCACTTTCGGGGCACAAGTGAAAAAAAGTATATTTTTTGAAAGTTTGATGCAAATTGGTCTAGTTGGCTGTCTTGGGCACTAAAATGAACAGAATACTGTTTTTTTCTAGTTTTTTCAGTTTTGTAGGTTATGTATGTACTTCAGAGACTTGAAACCAACGAGGATTTAATGGCAACCAAGAGACTGGTATTTAGTTTGCCCCGATCCGATTTGTACAACCGGAGTAATTCACATTTTAAGCTCGAAAAACGTGATAAAAAACTTTATTTGTTTATAAAAAAAGTAGCACAAGTTTTTCGAGGGCCAAAACTTAAGAATAAACAGGATAAAATCATAATCTTGCTGTATCCAGACTATACCTATCTCCTCATTTTTTGGCCTTTTTTTACTGCACTAGAGTTTGCAAATCAAGACGTAATAGAAAGAGTATAGTTCAATCAATCTTTTTTTAAGGTCTTTTTTTTAATTTGCAAAAAAGTTTGGTCGGGTTGGTCGTTTGGTTATTTTTTGTTTTTGTTTTTTTAGTTAGGTCAATTTTGTTTTTTAAACAGCGAACGCTTTTGGGGGTCATGACCCCCGTGACCCCCCTTAAATCCGCGCCTGGGTACCATATTGTCGAGAATTAATATGATTGTAGTTAGACTACCAGTGGAAGTACAAGACCAGCTAGATAGGGAAGAAATCACAACTACTGATAAACTGTTTACGGCATTGAGAAAATTAGACGATTTGTTCGGTAAAGTGAAAGAGGTTTCTGCAGATTCAAAAGTAAATAAGAAACCAGAGAAATCCAAGGAAAAAGGCGAGATTCAAAATAAGAGAGTTGCTTTATGTGTGAGGCCTTGGGATGGGAAATGGAAATTAAAATAAACAAGGAATCTTTGAACTAGAAAGCCCGGGGAAATTATATCCACTGATCAAGATAAATGTAACTTATAAATGATAAAATGAAAATAAAAGCAATGTATGACAGTGGTTCTAATGTCACTTTAATTAACCGGAGAGTTTTGGAACTTTTAAAATCAAAATTAGAAAAAAATTATGAAACATTCAAAACAATCAGTGGGTTTAATTTTTGTTATGCCCGGGAAAATATCAAATTAAAAATTGGAAATTTGACTAAAGAATTAAAAGCTTATGTAATGAGGAAGTATGAATTCGGTTATGACTTACTGCTAGGTCTAGATGCAATAAAGAAGTTCAAACTTATTCAAGATGATTCTCTAAATATTTTACAAAGAACTGATAATGGTAAGATGATATACTTAGAAGATATAGAAAGGAAAAATGTCTTAAAAGTACAAGATTTTAAGATGAATAAAGAAAAACTAATATCGAATGATCGGAATAATAAGGTTAATATGTAACTTCTAACCACCTTAACCACATACAAGATGAAAACAAAAAAGTACAGATTGCGGAATTAATCAAGAAATATAACTATTTATGTGCTAAAAACAAATTCGATGTGGGTAGAGTAAAATCAAGAGAGTTTGAAATCAAATTGATTAGAGAAGAATATGTTACTTCACGAGCATATAAATGTTCTATCCCAGATGAGAAAGAAATTAAAACACAAATCTTTTAGAGGCAGATTTAATACAAGAATCCGACTCTCCATATGCATCTTCTGTAACTTTGGCTTATAAAAAAGAAGATGGGCGGAAAACCAGACTTTGTATTGATTTCAGAAATCTCAATAAAATAATTATTCCTGAATCTTATCCATTTCCTACTATAAATGATGTAATAGATAAAGTCTCGAACTGCAAATATTTTACTGTAGTTGATATTAATTCGGTTTTCTGGTGCTTACCAATAAAAGAGCAAGATAGAGAGAAGACATCGTTTATCACAAAATTTGGCAAATTTATGTTTAAGGTTCTACCATTTGGACTAGAAAATGCTCCAGCGATTTTTCAACGGACTTTATCCAGCACCATTAGAAGACATAATCTTGATGATGTCTGCATAAATTACATTGATGATATTTTACTGTTTTTTAAGACATGGGAAGAGCATTTAATTCATATAAAAAAACTATTACAAGCAATCGAAGAAGAAGGCTTTAAAATTAAATTAGAAAAATGTACTTTTGCTGCTAGCTTAGTGAAATAGCTGGGCCATTTCATACAAGAGAATAAGGTATCACCAGCGCAAGAAAATCTAATTGCAATTAAGAATCTCCAAAGACCATCAGATAAATCGGGTGTTCGCAGTTTACTAGGCTCTATAAACTTCTATTTAAAATATATTGAGAACAGTCCTGAGAAGTTTGAACCACTACATAAATTATTATGAAAAAACGTTGAATTCAAATGGACAGATGAATGTGAAAACAGTTTTAATTTAATTAAACAGTACTTGTGTTCCGATCCGATATTGGCGATTTATGATGTGGACAAAGATGTGTATATTGAAACAGACGCTAGTTTTAAAGGGATTGAAGCAACCTTAAAACAACCGCAAGCTGATGGAAAAATGCATCCGGTGGCTTACTTTTCAAGAAAACTATCCGAAAGAGAAAAGAAACTGGACATAATACATTTAGAATGCAAAGCTATTAAAGATGCTATAAAATACTGGCAATACTATTTAATTGGACGAGAATTTACAGTATGTAGTGATCACAAGCCTCTAGAAAATTTGAAAACAAAATCAAGATCTGATGAAATACTCGGCGATTTAATTAATTATTTATCACAATTTAACTTTAAGATCGGTTCTACATGTTCAATTTTCTGTTCAAGTTTGCGATGTTCAACACTTCTTTCTCTTTCGCTCGTATGCAAAATTAGAAGAGTCGTTTTCTTGAACACAGAATGGAAAGCAATAAAAAGTTGAATAGATATTTCTATTCAACTTTTCACTGTAAACTCAAGTGTTTAGCTGCTAAACACTTAAAGCGTTTAAATCGTTGTAGACGAAATTTAAACACTTAGCGGCGTTTAATGTGTAAACATTTAAGTGTTTAATTAGCAAACGTTGGTAGCGTGTTTTTGGTTATGAATAATACAAATTATGTTGATAGAACTATTAATCAATACTATATTAAAACATAATACTATCATTGCAAAAAGTGAAAAAAAAAACAAAAAAAAACAAAAAAAACCAAAAAAATTCCAACCCAAGTGCCGTTTTTCCAAGCGGTCCCCCGACTAAGTACAAAACACTTCCAATATTGCTTGACTTCCGTGATAGAACGAGATGCGCTTTACTGAATATGCTAAATGGTACCCTTGGCGGGAGTTAGCATAATTGCGGGAAGTATGGGTCGCTCATATTTTTTCGTCTTATCACTGCAAATCTCAGCTTTTGAAAGTGTCTTATTTCAAAACGCTTAAAACGTTTTATTTTGACGTCACCCATTTGATTAACATTGTAGACATTTTTTAAACGTTTTGAAATAAAACACTTCTAAAACCTCAGATTTGCAGTGATACTGATAATTTTAAATTCGTAATACTTAAGCATCTTTACGGCTTTATTTTCATATTAACAAAATAACTGTCAACAAAGGCGTAAAAAATTCAGGATAAACTAAGTTAAATAAATGAAAACAACAAATGAAGTAAGAAAAGGCCAAAAAATGAAGAATATGTATATTCTAAAATAATTTTGGATGTAATTTTGGTTACTTTTTTTACTTCTGTTTATTACTCAAATAACAACAATTGCATTCTTTTGGCCCTTTTGAAAAAACAATTCGTCGTAGAGAATTTAGGGACCTTTAATTTAAAAAAAGAAAGAAAAGAAAAAAGAAAGACGTGAACTCGAGATATTTAACTTTTTGTATTTTGGCCAATTGTTAATTAACAAATACATATTTTGAGCTATAATTTGGACTGTATCACTTTGAAACCTATACTATTCATTTTTTAAGTTTTATAGAAACTTATTTTCAAGCATTATAGTGTAAGTATTATTAATTGAGTGATTTTTTTTGTTTTTTTTTCATAATAACTTCCCTGTTTCTTGAAATTCTAGTTTTTTGTATGATAATAAAAATTACACGATAAAATTGAATGATTTTATTTTTTTATTTCTGAAAATAATGGATCACCCAGGATTTCATTAGAGACACTTCCCACCCCTAAACACTTTACCGTGTAAAAATAAAACGCTAGAGCGTTTAGTTCCCCATAAGTGTTTTATCATAACTAAGTGTTTACCTTCCCAAGTGTTTAATTGGCGAATAAGTGTTTTACTTTTAGACACTTGCGCTTAGGTTAGAATTTTTTGGTAAACACCTTACGCGTTTAATTTCTGTTAAATGCTTTAGGTGTTTAAGAATCAAACACTTTAGCGTTTAGATTTTGTGAATTTAACGCTTCTTCTGTTTTAAAAGTAAACATTAAATACTTGATCGTTTAGAAATAAGACACTAGAGCGTTTTATTTCTCAACACCTGCTAAACACTTGGATTTGCAGTGTTGATCTTGCGTTCAACTTTTTTATGAGTGTGGGTATATGCATAGGAGTATAGGTATAAACCAAAGCCTTCTACATTTACAAGCCATGCACAACGAAATCTCACACTCACATTCAAAGAAAATGGGACTTCAATTTATCTGACAGAATGGACTTCAGTCGGAATGGACTTCAATTTAGCTGTGAGAAAAGCAATTTTTTAACTTAGTTTTTGCAATAAAATTGTATTTTATCACTTTTTACTGCACACGGATTATCAGTGATAAGTTATTTAGTGATCTGAGTTTATAAATTAAAAAAAATTGAGTTGTTAAGTGTATTTTAAGAGTGTTAATTGATTAGGTGACGTTTTTGTTTACATTTGCGGTGGTTTTTTCGTGTTAATTTAGGGAAAAATGTTGAATTTGTGTAGAAATGGAATTAAAAGTGAATTTAAAGTAGTTAAAAATTATTATAGAAGAGTTATTAAAAACATAAGTGCAAGTACTACCACACAAAATGAAGGTAAATCTATAGTGTTGCAGTACCCACCTCCGATTTTTTTCAAATTTTCATATTTTATGTATTTTGGTGCGTAGAATCCATTTTTGAAAAAATTAATCGCCGCTGACGCACCGTTTCGCCGTTATTCAAGCTTGAAGTTGCCAAATTTCGGTTTTTTGGAGCGACACAACCGTCATATTTCTTTTCCGATTTTTTTCAAATTTTCATAATTTATGTATTTTGATGCGTAGAATCCATTTTTCGAAAAATTAAGTGTCGCTCATTTACCGTTTTCGAGTTATGAAATTTTAAAGTTGTGTAAAATCGGTTAGCAGAAAAGTGATAACCGCCATATTGAAAATATTTATTAAGCCGAAGGAGGGTTTTTCGGGGGATTATTGATAGGTTAAACCTAAAAAGAGGGGTAAAAGATTAAATCCAAAAAGGGGGGTATGGGGGGAACCCCCCAAAATTAAAAGATTAAATTAAAAAAGGGGGGTATGGGGGGCGTAGCCCCCCAAAACGAAAAGGTAAATCCTAAAAGGGGGGTATGGGGGGCGTAGCCCCCCAAACGGGGGGATGGGGGGCAGAGCCTCCATTCCATATAAAGCATACTTAATTTTTCAATTGCACCTTTTGTTTTTGAAGAACATATAGGATGAGTTGTAATTAAACGTTCGACACCAGTGCTAATTTCACGATTTTGCTGAATCCTTGCGCATGTATCCCAATGCTAAGATTCGCCTGGGGAGTTCCTAATTTTAGAAAAACATATAGAATAATTTGCAGTTTTATTCCCAACATTAGTGGTAATTTCACGATTTTGGTGGATCCTTGCGCATGTATCCCAATGCTAAGATTCGCCTGGGGAGTTCCTAATTTTAGAAAAACATATAGAATAATTTGCAGTTTTATTCCCAACATTAGTGGTAATTTCACGATTTTGGTGGATCCTTGCGCATGTATCCCAATGCTAAGATTCGCCTGGGGAGTTCCTAATTTTAGAAAAACATATAGGATAATTTGCAGTTTTATTCCCAACATTAGTGGTAATTTCACGATTTTGGTGGATCCTTGCGCATGTATCCCAATGCTAAGATTCGCCTGGGGAGTTCCTAATTTTAGAAGAGCCAAAAAACAGCCAATATTTGAATTAAATAATAAAAATTTTTTTTTTGTAAAGCAGCTATCATTTAAATGAAACAAATAATTTTTTTTTTATTTTATTTATTTAAAAATATACATGAAAGAACATAAAAATATAAATTTAAAAAAAATTAAGGGGGTAAATATGGCGGTTATCACTTTAAAAATAACCAGAATTATGTAACTTTGAAATTAAATAAAAAACAAACGGTACTTCGGCGACATTTAATTTTTTCGAAAATGAATTCTACGCATCAAAATACATAAAATATGTAAATTTCAAAAAAATCGGAGAAGAAATATGGTAGTTGTGACGTTCCAAAAAACCGAAATTTGGCAACTTCAAGCTTGAATAACGGCGAAACGGTGCGTCAGCGGTGATTAATTTTTTCAAAAATGGATTCTACGCATCAAAATACATAAAATATGAAAATTTGAAAAAAATCGGAGGTGGGTACTGCAACACTATAGATTTACCCAAAATGAATAACAATAACTTTTTCACTTTTCCTTCACATTTTTCTGCACTTATGTTTTTAATAACTATTCTATAATGATCTTTAATCACTTAAAAAGCACTTTTTATTATATTACTACACAAATTCAACATTTTTTCCCTAAATTAACACGAAAAAACCAACGCGAATGTAAACAAAAACGGTCACCTAATCAATTAACACTCTAAAAATACACTTAACCACTCACTTCTTTTTAATTTTTTTTATTAAATCGACTACTAGCACTAATCACTACTAAAGCACTAATCACTGATAATCCATGTGCACCAAAAAGTGATAATATACATTATTTTACCACTTTTAAGTGCAAAAACAAAGTTAAAAAATTGTTTCGTACGGCTTCGGCAGTGTTAATTCCACAATTTTGGCACTTCATACACATACATGCACATACCTGGGGCATGGCTTGTAAATGTAGAAGGCTTTGGTATAAACAGCCAACCAATATCTTCTTCTTCACATCAATCACATTTGATATAAATTTGACATAAAAGCATAGCACACTTTATATAAATTGGAAATTAGTGTAGACAAAACTTAGCTTCAACTGTACTGTCTACACCAGCTGTTCAATTCAAGACAAAATTTCTAGCTAAAAAAACTATTGAACATAACAAAATTGAACAGAAAATTTAACTTGTAGAACCGGTCTAAGATTATTTATAAAAAAGGAAAAGATAACATTCTTGCAGATCTTTTATCAAGACAGCCAGTTTGAAGAATTTTGAAGATGAAGAAGAAATCAAGGTAGTTAATTTTGTAGAATTTCAAGAAATATTGAAGGATCAAAAAAATGAATATTGTCGAATTAAGTTCTGCTAAGAATACTGAAACACATCAGAAAATTATATTCCAAAAAATAAGAAGGAGATCTAGAATTTTTGTTTCTATTGAATTTGGTGCAAACTTAATCAAGAAGGTTCATGATTTTTATGGTCACATTGGCACTGCCCACATGAAAGCGAAAAGAAAACAATTCTATTATTTTAAAAATTTGGATCAGTTAATAGAAGACTTTTGTAGAAGTTGTTCTATATGCAGAGAAAATAAAGTCCGCAGAGAAAGACCAATGGGACTGATGTCAAAACTGGGTCTTGCAACTGAACCGTATGAGGTAATGTCGATAGATTCGGTGGGAGGTTTTGGAGGAAATAGATCGCCTAAGAAGTTCATGCACATATTAGTCGATCATTTTATTTATTTATTTATTTATTTATCATTGCAAATTACAAAATGGTAGCACATAACAATAAATACTAATCATAATGGAACCTGTAATTTCGATATACAGAAGCAACATTCTTCAGATCTACAACATTAAACGCAAAAACTAAGTTTTTCAAAATAATAAAATATGAAAAGAATATAGTATAAACAGTAAAAATATGAGGAAAATTTAATAAACTAATCAAACTAAAACTACTAAAAATTAAGTTCTAAAATTAATTTCCGAAAAGAATCACGAGGCAAAGTGAAATCTAAATGAGAGCTCGCGATATTAAATAGCTTCGTTGAAATGGAAATAGGCTCGTGTGAACCATAAGCTGTACGATGTGAGGACATTTTTAAAATATTCCTGGTACGTATGTTTCTTTCAGGGGCGTATAAATAAAAAAGAGAAAGCATATCCGGAGAGTTGATGTGGCTCATTAACACATCCCGAGCTAGCATTACCGCTGCAATATTTTTCCTATGTGATAAGAATTTCAAGCCCAGCAATTTGCATCTAACGTCGTATCTGGGTAAGTTGCACTCCCATCTTAATTTACCAAGCGCATATCTAGAAAAGGATTTTTGCACCGACTCAATCCTCTTGATGTGAACTTCATGCTGAGGAGCCCAAATAACAGAGGCATATTCAAGGTGAGACCTTACTAATGACACGTACAAACTTTTAATAGTATAAGGGTCATAAAAATCTTTGGAGTGCTTCATAACAAAACCGAGCATCATAAAAGCTTTTGAGATAATATAATCGATGTGAGAATTGAAAGTTAATTTCGAATCGAACACAACCCCAAGGTCATTCAGTTCAGTAATTCGAACTAGGCCTAGGTTATTCAGTGAATAAGGGAACATCACAGGGTTGTGACCACGGCTAAAAGTAAAGCAGTTACTTTTATTAATACTCAACTCAAGATGGTTGGAGCTGCACCAGTTGGTTAGGGCGTTCAAATCTCGTTGCATACATAAACAGTCTACAGCATTAACAACCTCACGAAATAGCTTCAAATCATCCGCATAGAGTAAGCATTTTGAAGAGGAGATGCTGCTAACGATGTCATTGATAAAGAGAATGAACAACAGTGGCCCGAGATGACTGCCTTGAGGTACCCCGGATCTTGCTATGAACGTACGTGAGATTGATCCATTTACTTTTACGCAGATTTTTCTGTTATTTATAAAAGATTGAATCCAGTTAAGTAAAGACGAATGAAAACCAAGAGCTCTGAGTTTGTGAATTAATAAGCTGTGTGCAATTATATCAAAAGCTTTCACAATATCTAGACTGATAACATCTATTTGAGTACCACACTCCAACGAGTTAGAGATGAAGTCGTAAAATAAACAAGGTTTGTGACGGTTGAACGGCCGGTCATAAAACCATGTTGAGCGGGAGTAATAAATTCTTTTACCAGATTATACAATTTGTTTTTTACCAGATTATCATATAATTTAGGAATACAATTAGATTTGATAATGCCTCGATAATTGGAAATAGAAGATTTAATGCCCGATTTAAATATTGGGCAAATAAATGCCTCTTTCCATGATTCCTAAAATTCACCTCTATTAAGGTAGAAATTTAGAATAATACAAAGAGGTTTAGCGAGACTGTTGGAGCAATTTCTGAGGATCAGTTGGGGGATCTTATCAGGACCTGCTTTTTTATTCACGTCCAAAGTATTTAAAGCTGTCAAAACCTCAACATTATTTAACGACAGTTGCCCTATATTTACAATAGATTCAATATTGGAACAATAATCGCTAGGGGGAGAAACAGTTTCCAGCAAAAACGGATTCAAAAAACTCCGCGAATAAGTTACAAGTAGATTCCGCATCAGTGGAACATTTATTTTCCAGGCACATAATATCAGGTGGAGATGAGTAGGACCTTTTATTGTTAATGTAGCTCCAGAAGCTACATACTTAAAGATATGCTTGGATTTCAACTTCAACTGGTCAATGTGCTAAAGATTTTATAAAACTTTCGATCCAATTGCAAAACACAATAAAATAAAAATAATTTTAGCTGATCAATATACTAGCTTAAAGTCAGGAGAGCTGAAGATAGTCCAGTCAAATGGTACATTCGCTGAACATTTTCTGAAAACAACAATTTTTTTTTCGTCTAATCAAAACCTATCCGCAGCCGGCCGCTTTTTAAACTTAACGGTATACACCCTGTATAGATGGAAGCATATGAAGAACTTTTGTTATAACTCCTCCGTTTGCATTGCTCTAAAATCTACAAAAACAACTTTAATTCAATAGATGACCACATCATATTATTCGCAAGAAAATTCTCTACAAAAAAGCTTTAAGGCATTTTTTATGTAAAGTCAATAATAAAAAAGTTATAGCGCTTTAAAGCTCATCACACCCAAAATTTTTGTCATTTTTCGTCCATATCTTTTTTATTATTAAAATTACGGCAAAACATTATTTATGAAAGTTGTAGATAATTTGATTATCTAAAAAAAATATTTCTACAAAAATTCTGTAGGACTCACGGTTTCCGAGAAATAGGGAAAACCATTTTTCCCCACTCAAAACAAGATGGCGGCCGAACGTCACCCCTCCGGATCCCGAAAACTCGGTTCTATACTCCCAACCAACCCCCCTACACTTTACAAAAAAAAATTGCTGTTTTCAGAAAATGTTCAGATGGCCCTTTTTTGCACCATTTTACTTGACTAAGAGATATTTAGATAAATTGAATATAAAATTGGTATTCACAACTATAGATTGTCCGCAATCAAATGGACTAAACGAGAGATTGAACCAGACCCTTGTTAATAGAATAAGATGTAAAATTAATAGTAGCTGTAACAAACGCGCTTTGCCAAGCGTAGCTCAAGAGTGCGTCCAAGACTATAACGGAACAATTTACAGTTCTAACAAGTTTGAACCAGAATATCTACTCTACGGGAAAGCGTCATCTATTTCTCCAGTATTGATTCATAATCAAAATGATCTCCAAGAAAACAGGAAAATTGCTTATCTTAACTCAATGAAAAATTTTAATAAGAACAAAGAAAGAGTGGATAAAAACAAAAAGCATTATGAATTCAACATTGGAGATAAGGTGTACGTCGAAAACGGCAGTAAATTAAATAGAAAAAAGTTGGATAAAGTAAGAGAAGGTCCGTTTGAAATTTTAAACAGAGTATCACCATCAATGTATGAAGTGAACTGCGGGAAAAGAAAGAAAATTTCTAATTATTTCCATAGCAGTAAACTGTCACTTTATTCCAGTGAAAAAGTGAGTAAAGTGGTTACCCAGATCCCATGGTTGCTCCTTTATTCCTGTCAGTATAAAACAAAGAAACAAATCATAATATTTTTCCATACCTACAAGAATAACGTGTGATTTAATTATTCTTTTAGGTTTGTTTTAATTATTAATTATGGTTTATTTAGTTAATTCATTTAGATTCTTATAGGATAATAAATCTGTTAAACAACAACAGCTTCCAATTCATTTATTACATACCTATTTAGTAGGTTTAGAAAAGCCATCAGATTATATTATAATCCGGAAAACTTAGCATTTTAAGGAAACAAAATTCCAAAATGGCTGAAAATTGGTCCACAGATTCCTTCCTTGGGACTATTTCAGAAAACAATTTCGGAATCACAAAAAAACAAGGCAGCCGGAGATATCACTTTTTGCAAAAAAATTACTCAAAAACTGTTTTTTTCGAAATTTATTTTTGATCATTCAATACGAAAGGTTATTGCCTATAAAAACGCCCTGTTGTAATTTTTTCGAAAACCTAACTCTTTCGAAGTTATTCAAGGTCAAAGTTTCCAAAAATCACTTCTTGGCCAAAAAATTAGGAAAAATTACAAGGGTATTTTGTAGGCAATAATGTTTCGTATTGACTGATCAAAAAAAATTCGAAAAATCCAGTTTTTGAGTGATTTTTTGGCCAAAAAGTGACGTCTACGGCGGCCATGTTTTTTTTGTGATTCCGAAATTGTTTTCTGAAATAGTCCCAAGGAAGCTGTGGACCAATTTTCAGCCATTTTGGAATTTTGTCTCCTGTCGTGTGTTTTTTTTTGCTAATTTCCCCGGACTATTAATACAAATTGTAAAACTTATGTTTGTAGATCCTTTAGTAGCATTCGAAACTTGTTTTAAAATATTTGAAGCTCTTAATTTCTTAATTGGTTCAGTAAGAAAATGTTTAAACCATACGAAAAAACATTTAATACGAACTTCTATAATATAGAATGCCCTTTTAATGCATGTCTTAGAAGTATTATAATTCAAATTCATTTAAAAGTCATGCAAACATTCATAATTTTTCTACATAAATTTCTAATGATGAAACTTCGAACATCGGAATCTCAAATACTTTAAATACTACGCCAACTTCTTCTGTAAATACCAACAATATAACATCAAATGAGCTCATTGAAGATAATAAATTATAAGTGTTGAAATATAAGGTTCATTTATTGTCTGATGCATACCTGGCAAAAAACCAAATTTTTGATATTATTAAAACTACTCACTCTCGTATGGGTAACATAATTAAAAGCAGTGCCGTAGCTACCCTGTTTCGCGTGGGGGGGGGCAAATAATTTTTACTAAATGTTACATCTAAAAAATTTTGACATTCGACAGCACAGTCGGTAGTAAGCATAATTAGAATAGAATTATTAGAATAGAATGAAGCACAAGCTCTCTACAATATAAACACTCACACATTATCTGCTTTGCGTACGATATTCCTAATGGCCCATCCACACTAGACAATCTTCGATGCGCACTCATTTTAGTTTTTTCTCAGAATGTCAGAGAATTGTAAAAAAATTCTTTGGAAAAACGGTAATTCCACTTTTTTATGGCCTTTTTAAAGCGCCGCCTTCTAGTGTACTATCAAAATTTGGTCATCATTCTAAGAAAATGGCAAAAAATATATGGGAAAAAAGAGTGCGCAATCCACGATTGTGTAATGGCGGTGTGCAAAGATTGATTCAAGACGATTTGAAGCTAAAGATTCCGTAAGTTTTTGACCAGGGGGTCAATTCTGGTTCGGTGTAGTGAAAACGTGTAAACAGTTTACCCGTCTGCATCGTTGTTTGCGATTTTTTACATCGTGCAAACATGGTTATAACTGTCAAAATTTTACACGTCTAAAAAATGCGTGCAAATGTGCAAAGTAGTCGTGAAAACTTTTATCAAAAAATATTAGATTTAATTTGATAAACTGACACTTGACAGTTTAAAAATCAATTCAGCCTTGATTCAGCATTAACTTTTCACGAATGCAACGAGAATCGCTTTTTCAGATTCAGTGTAGTGAAAAAGTGAAAAACATGTGTAAAACGTCAAGTGTAAACTTTTTTTTTCACGTTTTCACTACACCGAACCAGAATTGACCCCCAGGTTTGATATTTAGCTGTCAATCATCTTTGATTATGAATGTCTACTGTAGGCATGTCGATTTAAAATCGATTAATCGAAAAATCGTTCTTTTCGAGTGAAATAATCGATTTTTTAGATCGATCTCAAACACTGAATCGCTTCACAAACCCCTCGAATCGGACCGATTCACATTGGGCTCTTCTACACGCTGAAAACGTCGTTTTGTACAGAAGTGGGCGAGAGAGGATTTTTCCAACTAACTTTTTCAATGGGTTTTTCAGCCAACTTTTTGACAGCTATGTGGTTTAGACAAAAAGCAACAACATTGTGGAGTACAGTTGGATATTAAACTTCGCTTGCGAGAAACCCCATCCGATTTACCGATAAAATTACAGGAGGGCTTTTTTGTAGGGAATAACATTTCGTATTGGCTGATCAAAATTTTTTTTCGAAAAAACCAGTTTTTGAGTGATATTCTTGCCAAAAACTGATATCTCCGGCGGCCATGTTTTTTTTTGTGATTCCGAAATTGTTTTCTTAAAAAGTCCCAAGGAAGCTGTGGACCAATTTTCAGCCATTTTGGAATTTTGTCTCCTTTAAATGGCAATTTCCCCGGACTATTAGCAATCCCTCAATACAGGGCGCTTCCCAACCTAATGGAAGAACTCTTTTATAATCCCTGTTCATAAAAAGGGTTGTAAGAACGAAATATCTAATTATAGACCAATTGCGAAGTTATCTTGTATACCAAAACTTTTCGAATCCATTATTTATTCCCGCAAGGAAGTCATCTTGGTCCTCTTCTTTTTATTTTATCAATCGATGACATTGTTACCCTGCTGAGGCACTGTAAAATCCTTATTTATGCCGATGACATCAAACTATACCGCCACATAAGGAGTATCGAGGATTGCAAACTTCTGCAAGCAGACCTAAACACCTTCTATTCTTGGTGTTCCAACAACAACCTGGTCCTTAACATTAGTAAATGTGAGGTCATGACTTTTTGTAGAAAACGTGGCGTTATAACTTACGACTATACTTTTCTCGATAACAAGATCTCCCGCACCAACTCTGTTATCGATCTTGGGGTTAGGTTAGAAAGTAAGTTGGATTTCTCCACCCACATCAATTATATCTCTTCCAAGGGCAATTCAGTCCTGGGATTTATAAAAAGATGGTCCAAGGAATTCAACAACCCCCTTATCACAAAGCACTTGTACATATCTTTAGTTAGGCCTTTACTTGAATACGCCTCCCAGGTATGGTCTCCTTACTACTCCTCCCATGTCGATAAAATCGAATCGGTTCAAAGGAAGTTCGTCCGTTTTGCACTCAGTCACCTCCCGTGGGATGACCCACTTATTCTTCCGCCTTATGCGAACAGACTTAAATTGCTCAACTTGAGCTCTCTCCATAAGCGTCGCGAGGTCGCTGACGTTATATTCGTTCATCGTTTGTTGAATGACAAAGTTGACTCAGACTTCCTACGAACCCGTACGTCATTTAGAGTGAACAACTACAACCTGAGAGGTCCACCTCTCTTGTACATTAATTCCTCTAATACCAATTATGGGATGTACGAACCAGTTAACCGCATGCTTATAAATGTTAACAAAAATGCGAGTGTTTTTAGCATGCAAACTAGCGAAGATGTCCTTAAAAGGACTCTTTTTAATGTGGCGTGACTCCTTGTGTGTCCCACGTTTTCATTGTCTTTGCACGCTCCTCTGTTTGATGTTTTGTGCTCTTAAATGTTGCATTGTTTTTTGTTTTGTGTTTGCATGTCTTAGCCGAGCCACTGTGCAGTGGTAAATGTGACCGCGTTTGTGTGCAGGGACCGGACCGGCTCGGTACAGGAGTGCCGGGGAGGGTTGAGAAGGAACCCGCATTTTCGGTCGCATGCTCGTTTTGCGGTGTTTTTTCTTCTTATACCTTTTTTGGTGCTTTCGGCCGGATTCGGTCCCTGCACATAAGCGTGGCCCGTTTCTCAGCCCAGCTGAGAAGTGTACTTCTGAGCTAGAAGATTAACTCGATTATTATTATTAATATCATAATGAATTCCTAACAGGATTGCTACATATAAACATATAAAAAATGTATAAATGCGATTTTTATGAAGCTGTTTCTAATTATTTGTCCGTGGCTCAACAAAAATTGACTTACGATTCGATTAATCGAGAATCGATCCTTTAATGCTCGATTTAATGGAGAATCGATTTTAGTACGTTGATTCGAATAGAATAGAAGATCGTTTTTTTTGGAATGAATCGACATGCCTAGTCTACTGCGCCTAATGCAAAATTTTTCCGTCGCCACAAACAATTGAACCAGTAACAAAAGCATTGCAATGGCACTCATTAGAGCCGTTTATACAACCCAATTCGAAATCGACCCCAATCAACAATGCTAAAGGATTCTGTTGTCGAAGAAACTCTGCGAGAACGAAACGAATCATCCGTCAGCCTGAAATCGGCATTTTACGAAACGATCAACATTGTGTTAATCGAAATGACAAAACTTTTCGTAAGAGACAATATCTATCTCACAGCTATCGATACAGTAGATGAAATGGATTTGAAAACGCTGCAGCATTTGACCGAGTTGGGCATCGAATTGCTAAATGAAATTGAGCTAAACACGAAAATTCGTCGAAAGAATGAGAAATTGAACGATTTGAAAAGGCCAGAGGTGGTATTGACAGAGTTGTATAAGGTGCGCCAGGGAATGGAAAACCTGTACTACTTTCCCGCCCGGAACGGCAGTATGCGAATCATCGTGTTCGGCCTTGACACGAATCATGCGGCTTCAACGTATTACTACATGTCGACTAGAGTTTGTGTCCGGGAATTCCCGTCCCGGGAAATCCCGGGACTTCAGCTAGTCTCGATGTCGGGAAATATAGTTCGAGACATTCGAGACATCGAGACGGGTAGTTACATTTCTCTATGATGTATATCGCTCGCGCGATTCGTATGTAGATGTCCTTCGATACAGTAGAACCCGATGTAGTCAACCACGCTCGACATTTCATTGTAGTTAACTAAAAGATTTCACAGTAGTCAACTTCCCTGTCTCCACCAAACAAAATATATCACCCGAGTAGTAGCCCTATTTCTGACTCTGCGTATGTCGTTTGTTTTCGATGTATTTTAAAAGAAAAGTATCGTGGCTTGAAGCTTGATTCGAAATGGATGGAGCAACCTCAAAGCTCTGGAAATATT
Source organism: Thereva nobilitata (assembly GCA_963855945.1). Classification (NCBI taxonomy): domain Eukaryota; kingdom Metazoa; phylum Arthropoda; class Insecta; order Diptera; family Therevidae; genus Thereva; species Thereva nobilitata. Next base: position 136,847,107 of record OY979694.1, read on the forward strand.
ACAAAAAAATAAAGCTTCCTCTGATGCGCAATGCAAAGGATCAAATACATGTAACGGAAACATCTGAGGCGCCAAAGAAAATCAAAGTTGACACTCAACAAAAATTAAATTTTGAAATCCAGCCGTGAAAATGTTTGGGTAAAATTGTTGCCACGCTTGCAAGGATGGACTAACTATAAGAGCCATTACCAACAGTAATACGGGAATCTTTAGCCGCAAAAGGGTACAAGAAATCTAGAGACAAAAACGCAGTCATGAATTTAATTTTGGAATTTTTCAACCAAAAAAAAAGGAAATGAAGCGCGAGTTAAAACCCTACTTTATGATGTTAAAACCAGAGGGAACTCTTTGTTGACCATGATTGAGCGTTTTTTGAAGCTAAAAAAATTCTATCAAAAAAGCGCTAATTGATTTGGAATTATGCAGCAAGTGGAAAGAGGGAAACATTGCAGCAACATTTTTGAAACGCACAAAAATCGCGGTGGAGTCATTGAGCCAGAGCTGGACTGGCCTACCAAGCTACCGGGAGTTTCCCGGTGGGCCGTGCCGAATGTTAAATCAAAAATGTTTCCTCTAAATAATTTTTTTTTGAAAAAAATTAAATTTTCCCACAAAAAAATAAAAAAAATTCAAATTTCAAGCGTATCACAATTCCTTTAAAGAACACAAATCTCGCGGTCTCCTACGAAATTGCCAATTAGTTTGTTGAAGACTGTTATTTAATAAGGATTGTGTGGAATTTAAAAAAATCGAAAAAATTCAAAATGTCAACGAAACGACGAAGAGGTTGGGAGAAACAAAAAATTAAAAAACAAGAACTTTTAAATGCGTAGTATAAAAATTGTCCGGACATTATTCAAAGGAAATATTCCAAGCTTTCTGATTTTGGAAAAAAAAGTATAGGTTAATTACGTACTTTTTGGAGAAAAAAGTAGTGAAAGTTGAAATTGTAGTTAAAAAAACCAAAATTTTGACTTTGACGACTCATAACTCTGGAAGTTGGTAGGGTTGGTAGTATCAAAACTCGTGCTTAAGTAATCCTGAGAGAAACTAGTTCAAATAACGACAAAGGACTCGTCAGACTTGACCGAAAAGGCCTATTTCTTTTTCAGTAAATGTAGGACGTGGAAAACAATTCCCCGTCCAAAAAGTGGTGATCTAAGGTTTGAAAAAACTGGTGATGTTGGAAAAGGGTAACGTAATTTTTGCACGGGTTTTAAAGAATGTTCGGATTTTGTTGACAAGTGATGTTTAATGGCAAAGCTATCGGAAGCTGAATCCAGAAAATTTAATTTCATTTAGAACCGGTTTCATTCCATCGAGTTTATTAGATGGTGCTTGTGGCTCTTGGCCGAACTCTTTTCAAAAAAGGGCTTAACCGATGAGTTATGAATTTTTTTCCAAAGCACGTTTTCGTTAATGTGCTTCGATCGGCATCCCAACGAAGCCGATATCATTTTTGGTTTCCGCGATATTGCGCGAGTACAAAAACCACGTACGTCGTTTAAACAAAAAACGGCTCAACCGAATTTTATGAAAATCTTTTTAGACCATGCTTTAGTTAATACGCTTCGATCGGCACCTCAACGAAGACGATCTCTTTTTTGCTTCGCCCAATATCGTGCAGGAAAAAATTACTACGGACGTACCCACAAACAAACCTACACATACACACATAGTTCTTCTCATAATTATGCTTAAAGAAAAACTTTTGAAAGCAAAAAAGATCTTTACTTGATTGTTAAAACAAAATGTATTGAAATGGGCCGAAATTTTTGAATTTCCCGGCCCTAAATTCATTCTCAGTCCAGCCCTGCATTGAGCAGACAGGATGCCAATTTTTTAACAGGAGAGGCGATAGTCAACATACTGCTAAAAAATTTGCAAATTTGCACACTTTGGGTCAGACACTATTAACACTCTGGAACTCAAGATCGCAGACCGTCGAAACAGACATCTTATATCACTTATTAATTATTTAAACAGTTCCGAACATAACTACTTTAGCTTATTTTTCAATATCGTTTACGAACCTTACATAGTTATAATCTTGAATTTTTTGCTTAATAATTACCCAGGAAAAAAAATTTTGTGTAATTACCAAATTTACGCTCCAAATTATGATTTTCTTTATATTCCCTTTGAAAATCTAAAATGTCTCGGATGTCTCGAAATTCCCGGGATATTTAGCTCGAGACGTCTCGCGACCCGAGACTTTAAAAACCTCGAGACTTCACAAACTCTAATGTCGACTGATAGATTAAATAATTCTACTGATAGATTAAATTTTTATATCCGTTCTTTTCGATAAACTAAATAATTACAAAGTGAAATTATTTTAAAAAAATTATTAAATGTTATTGTTTTAAAAAATAATCTACATATATGAAGTATGAGAAAAACGCGTGAGGGGGCTAAGCCCCCCTAGCCCCTGGGTTGCTACGGCCCTGATTAAAAGAATTAGTGAGAGACTCCAATGATAATTCAGATACGCTTAACAAATTAATAAATGTCTGTTTAAATAGTAATGCAATTACGACCGAAAGAAAAGCATTATGTTATCTTAGAAGTCAGCAATATTTAATTGGTTTGCAGATTATATTAATTTTATCTTCACATCGTGATCGATACGAAGCTCAATCAAAAATTGAACATGCATATGATTGTTTTCAGAAGATAGGAAGATTTATGGAAATTCGAGGATATTTTTACCTTTTATTGAAATTTTGAATTAATTGCAAAATAACGGAATTCCTATTAATTACAAATCATATAAAAATCTTGGTTTAAACCAAATTTTAGGATTCAATGAAAGTTTCTCCTCTACATATTTTAAACTATTGTTGCCTCCCTCGCACGTTAAATGAACTTTAATCGATTTTAAAATAAAAAACGGTTCAGTGCATGTCAGTGATGTCAACATAATTATTGAAAAATAGACAGATATAGAGTTTTTGTTCTTCTTTCTCTCTCTTGCGTTATTTTTAAAGGTTCGTTAAACAGGGGAAATAACCCTCACAATTTTAAAATAAATATATTTATTTAATGAAAAAAACTGCTAGTAAATAAAAAATAATGATGGATATTTATTTCTATCAATTATAATAGACATATCTTATTAGTTGTTTTCTCTTGAATTGGAAGAACATTTTTTTGTTTACATAAATAAGGTTTCGTTCCTTATAAGTTTTTTTGCGTGGCTGATTACGAAAATCCGCAGTCCTAAAATCACCAATTTTTAAGGGGTTTTCGCGATAATTTTAATAATAAACAAAAATAATCCAATGAAATACATTTTTTTCAATGTTTATGCAATTTATTCAAGATGGTTGATTTATACCAAATCAAGCTAAATTTTATGATAAGGGATAATATAAAAGGATTAAAACCAACCCTACATCGACTGAAAATATAAAAATTTGTAAAAAATTGTTTTCCAAGTTCATACTTTAAATTCGATTGAATAATAATTTATTCTCAACCCTTAACAGGTTTAAACTACCCTTACAATTTAAAACAATTTAAAAAATTAACTTTAAATAAAAAAAATTGCAAACAATTCGCCTGTGGCGGGCGCTTGCATACCCGTGTGGCATGCGCATTTGTTCGCCCAGCTAGCACAAATTAGTAGCAATGGAGTTAATCTAACAAGTAAAAGACTCGGAAGATAAGATATATGTATAATGCGACCGTAGCTCCATTGCGACTGAAAAAGCAGATTTTTAACATTTATTTTGTAACAACTTTGGTTGCAATGAGGCGATAAATGTGTTGTAGCTACGTTTTAAATGTGCTGTTGCCACAAAATGAAGTTGCACGCCAGAAAATGAAACATAATTTGAACATCCGGAAAAGTTATTATTATTTTAATCCAACAAATGTAATATGTATATATTTAAAAAAAAAATAAATCGCGGTTTACTTGTGTTTCAAAAGTCAGAGTATAGCTGCGTTCCATTGGGCAATATTTGCTACTCCGGAGTACTCCCGAGTACACTCAACTACCCTTGCTCTTGCTTTACGGTATTTTACTCCTAGTAGAAACACATACAATTTCCGCACGGTTTGCAAGCTTTAGCTACTTAAATATAGATGGCCTTTTGTTTTTTAAGGTTAAGTAAACTGTCGTTAACCGTTAAAAACTGTTTAATTATTTTAAAGTGTTTTTTTAAAGTAAATCTACAAAAACAGTAAATATAGTTTACAGTAAGATATAAAATTAACTTTTATTATAAAAAAAAATTATTTCACGTTTCTTTTAAGGACAAAAAATTAATTTGAGGTTATGTTTTACTCGTATTTTCCTCTGATATTAAAAATCGCGTTCCATTGGCCATGTACTCCGGAGTAGAAAATTTGGCCCAATGGAACGCAGCTAATGGAATGAAATGGAAAGACAAGACAATACTCACTATGTACTTTAAAATTGAAACATTGAATGATTTTACGCCAAAATTATGAACGAATGCCATTTTGTTGATGAATGTGTGTGACTTACCTCTGGAAAATTCACGCACCACCCAAAAAATTAAAATTTGGAAAATAATTGGGAAATCAGAAAATTTTCGAATTTTTAATATCATCATGGCAATTTGAAAACTATAGCTAAATACATATTGCACTGAAAATTGTTACAGGAAATATAAAATACTACAGAAAATCGGATTTGAATTTTTTCAAATAACACTGCAAGGTCGAGGAGAAACATAGAACGACGAAAAATATGGCGTGCATGGAGCTTTTAGACAGATAATTAACTTCCCAGTAGGAAGTTATTGCAATCGGTCCGAAAATCGGATTAGAAATTTGCAATGCATTTACACGTTTCAAGGTCCCAACAGCATTTTAAGCAAAAAATTGAGAAGAAATATGTGTGTATGTGTGTGTGTGCGTACGTATGTCGTCAGTTTTTCCTGCACGATTTCGTGCGAACCAAAAAAGATATCGACTTTGTTGAGGTGCCGTTCGAAGCGTGTTGAAGGATATATGATCTGAAAAGATTTTCATAAAAATCGGTCCAGCCGTTTGTTTGTTTGAACGACTTAAATGATTTTTGTGCCAGCACGATTTCGCGCGAACCTAAAAAGATATCGACTTCGGTAAGGTGCCGTTCGAAGCGTATTAAAGGACGTATAAATTGAAAAGATTTTCATAAAAATCGGTCGAGCCGTTTTTTTGTTTGAACGACTTAATTGATTTTCCTACCAGCACGATTTCGCGAGAACCAAAAAAGAGATGGACTTTGTTGAGGTGCCGTTCGAAGCGTGTTCAAGGAAATATGATCTGAAAAGATTTTCATAAAAATCGGTCGAGCCGTGTTTTTGTTTGAACGACTTAAGTGATTTTTGTACCAGCACGATTTCGCGCGAACCAAAAAAGATACCGACTTCGTTGAGGTGCCGTTCAAAGCGTGTTAAAGGAAATATGATCTGAAAAGATTTTCATAAAAATCGGTCGAGCCGTTTTTTTGTTTGAACGACTTAAATGATTTTTGTACCAGCACGACTTCGCGCGAACCTAAAAAGATATCGACTTCGGTAAGGTGCCGTTCGAAGCGTATTAAAGGACGTATAAATTGAAAAGGTTTTCATGATCTGACAAGATTTTCATAAAAATCGGTCGAGCCGTTTTTTTGTTTAAACGACTTAAGTGATTTTTGTACCAGCACGATTTCACGCGAACCAAAAAAGATACCGACTTCGTTGAGGAGCCGTTCAAAGCGTGTTAAAGGACATATGATCTGAAAAGATTTGCATAAAAATCGGTCTAACCGTTTTTTTGTTGGAACGACGTAAGTGATTTTTGTACCAGCACGATTTCGCGCGAACCAACAAAGATACCGACTTCGTTGAGGTGCCGTTCGAAGCGTGTTAAAGGAAATATGATCTGAAAAGATTTTCATAAAAATCGGTCAAGTCGTTTTTTTGTTTGAGCGAAGTTCGTGATTTTTGTACCTGCCCATATCGCGCGAACCAAATATCATACCGACTTCGTTGAGGTGCCGATCGAAGTGTATTAACGAAGATATGATCTGAAAATTTATCGTTTTAACGTGAAATTCGGCGTTTTTTGTGTTTAAATGAAGAGACTTCGGCAAGTGTGCCAAGTAACTTAAATTAATTAGTTTTGCTACTGTCTAATATACTCGTTGGAATGAAACCCGTTCCAAATGAGGTTAATTTTTATAGATTCAGACGAGCAATAGCTTCCCACGAAATTTTCAATCATTTCTCCATTTTCTGCCATACAACTGCCTACACACACTTCACGAATAGGTGATTTATCGTGACTAAGTGTTAGCGTATTTTGTAATGTAACGTCCGCATGAGATGTTAAAGAATTAGCAGAGTGGTCCTTATTTTGGTAGATCGTAACTCCAATAGCTGCAATTTCAGGTACCTTAAATTTAACAATATACATACATATTCTATATACAACATATTCTTCATTTTTCATCCAAGTGTCAGTGTTAAAAGTAATACACTAATTTTGTTTACAACTTCGTCATCCTAACCTTGTAAATACGCACATATCATTTGACAACCTAGCGAAAGTATTGATAAACAAATATGACAAATGTTAGGTATTATATATTGATTATTGTTTATTTATTATTAAAATATCCATTAATAATATTCCAAATTCATAATACTGTTGATCTTGTGGACCGAAAGGGTCAAAACCACATCCCAACTAGTTTTCCAAAGTCCTTGTAACTGAATAAAAACATCCTTGCAGCGTATTGAACATTTTAATTGTAACAGCAACTTAGTCACATTAAGGTTGCTTTGCTATTCTATTTCTGACAATATAATAACATTGTTGAGATGTGCTACTTACTACACGAAACGTTTTAATAATTTTAATTTAATATTAATATGACATCTTTTTGCAACCTTTATGGAATCTTTTTACAACAAGTGCATTAAAACTGTAGTAGTGTAACTGAACCGGATGATTTGTTGCAAAATGCTAATTCGAAACAATAATATTGTTATATATTATATATATAATATATGTATAAGTGTGCAGTTCCAACTGTTATATATTGTATATATAATATATGTATAAGTGTCGAGTTCCAACATCATAAGTAACGAAGACTGATATGCATTCCCCAGTTGCAGTTTAGCACTCAATCTGTTATACTACTAACTAACTAATTGCTCCTTTAATCCCTCATGGGACATAGGGCGGAAACAGTTGCCCTCCAGCGGACTCTGTTTTGCGCGACAGCTCTCAGCTCTGACCAGGATCTCCCGGTTGTTGCGGCCTCTGATAATAGGGTTCTCCTCCACGTTGTTCTAGGTCTTCCGACTCGACGGGATCCTTGCGGATTCCAGTCAAGAGCCTGTTTGGCTAGATTATCGTCTTCGCGTCGCAAGGTGTGGCCAATCCAATTCCATTTCCTTCGCCTGATTTGGTCGTCTATCCTTTCTTGGCCGGCACGGCGCCATAGTTCTTCATTTGAAATTCTATCTTGCCAGCGGATTTTTAGGATACGACGTAGGCATCTGTTGATGAAAACTTGTAGGCGCCCTGTGATGAATTGGGTGACTTTCCATGTTTCGCAACCGTACAAAAGAACTGCCTTAACGTTGGAGTTGAACAGCCGCAAATACGGTGTTAATTGAGATCTCTGTTGATCTCCATATGTGAAACAGGCATGCATATGCGCTTCTTGCTTTATTTATTCTGGAACTGACATCTTCTTCTGTACCGCCGTTTTCGGTAATAATACTACCGAGGTAACAGAATTTGTCTACCAGTTCCACGTCACGGTTATTTAGCGCTGTCCGTTCAAGGGTGTTTGCATTTATCCGCATTTCTTTTGTTTTAGTCGGATTTAACCTTAAGCCCGCCGAGCTACTTTCTGTTGCCAATTTGTTTAACATGTTTTTGAGGTCCTGGTGTCTGTGGGCCAGCAAACAGATATCATCCGCGTAGTCGAGATCCTTAAGGCGGTCTAGCAATCCCCATTGTATGCCACCTGTTCTTCTATCTAGAGCGCTGACAAGAATGTCGTTTATTACTATAAGAAATAGTAATGGTGAAAGTAGACATCCTTGTCGTACTCCTGAGCTCACCTCAAAGCTGTCGGATAATTTTCCATTATGGAGAACTCTGCATTTGGAATTGTTGTATAGAGCTTTTATCAATTCTATTATTTTGTCCGGCAGTCCACGTTTCCGTAGAGCTCGCCATATAAAGCTCCTATTGACCGAGTCGAACGCTTTCTCATAGTCTACGAAAGCAAGGTAAAGGGGGGATCGAAATTCAGTAGACTGCTCCACTATGATTCTCAAGGTGTTAATATGGTCTATGCAGGAGCGGCCCTTTCTGAATCCAGCCTGCTGTCTTCTAAGCGTTCGATCTACTGCCTCTCTTATCCTAGATAGTAATATATGGGACAAGATTTTTCCCACCGTAGATAATAAACAGATGCCTCTCCAGTTGTCACATATTGTTAGGTCCCCCTTTTTTGGTATTTTGACTATGATACCTTCCGTCCAATCCTCCGGAAAGGTACAGGTGTTCCATGCTATTTCCAGGATTGGCTGTAGCGCATCTGCTATGAGGCTTGAGTCGGCTTTCAACAATTCTGGCGGGATGCCATCTTTTCCAGCTGCTTTACCATTGGCCATTGCATGAATTGCGGTTACTATTTCTGTCTTGGATGGTGCACGAGTGGCGATTCTTATTGGCTGTGCATTGTTGTTATTTTCTTCAGGTTCCTGCGAAAAGGAACCATTCAGGGCGGCGAAGAAGTAGTCTCTCCATCTTTGGAGTTGCTCCTCGTCGCTGCACAGCAGCCTTCCATCCGCACTCTTTACGGCATGCTTTTTAGTAGAGTGCTTTCCCGAGAGCTGCTTAGTAATTTGGTACAGCACCTTACTGTTGCCTGTGTTTGCCGCGTTTTCCGCTTTCTCTGCGAGCTCATTTATCTGCCGCCTTTTATCACGCCGGACACTTCTCTTTACCTCCCGGTGTAATTGGGAGTATTCCCGTTCAAGTTGTTGGCGTCTTTCCGGGTCGCTTGTAGAGTTCACGTTGTTTTTGAGGGCCCTTCTGCGTTCTATTTTTTGCCAGGTTGTGTCCGAGATCCAGTGTTGCTGGTTTCTTTGGACATAACCGATGCTTGTTTCCGCTGCTGTTATTATAGCGCCCTTTGTTGTGCTCCACAGCTCTTCAATGTTCGTGTCGTCAGAAACGGTTTGCTGGTTTAAGATTTGTTGCAGATTTCCAGCAAATTCTCTCCTTTTAGTGCTCTCCCGCAGAAGGTCTACGTTAAACCGTCTACGGTTTATGGCATCGCGTTGAACGTTTCTGATTGCGGCGATTTTTAGGCGGATAGTTGCTACTACCAAATGGTGGTCACTTCCAGTGTCTGCTCCCCTAAAGCTCCTGACATCCTCCAGAATAGTTCTCCATCTGCGGCTGACGGCCACGTGATCTATCTGATTTTTCGTTCTACCATCGGGCGATACCCAGGTCTCCTTGTGTATCTTCTTGTGACAAAAGTAGGTTCCACCTACCATGAGTTGATGGGAACTACAGAAGTCAACGAAAAGCTCACCATTGTTATTGGTAACTTGGCTTAGGCCTTGATTTCCAATAGTGTGCTCAAGGCCGGTGTTGTTGGGGCCGATCTGTGCGTTTAAATCACCCATCAAAACAATGATGTCTCCCCTTGGAATAGAGCGAAAAACCTCATTCAGTCGCATGTAGAACTCGTCTTTGATGTCATCTTCTGCGTCTTCAGTCGGAGCGTAGCATTGGACTATCGTAGTACTTCTTAGCCTGGTACGTAGGCGCACGGTAATAATCCTCTCAGAAACTGGTGACCAGCTAATGAGGCTGGACCTGGCTTCCTTGGTGAGTATTACGCCAACGCCATTCCTACGATTTTCAGTTTCGTTTCTCCCAGAATATAAGAAGGACTCACCGTTTGGGCAGATATGTTCCCCCGCATCGGTCCATCTGGTCTCGCTGAGTCCCATGACCTTGATTTTATAGCGGTTCATCTCGTTGAGGACTTCATCCAGCCGTCCATCAGCAAGCAGCGTTCTCACATTCCATGATCCGATTCGTGTCCTGGTTCGAAAAGCAAAGGTCGTCGTCGTGTTGTCCATCCGGTTCCGAGGCATTGTTTGCCGATTCGTAGCAATTATGTGTTTTATAGGAGCGGGTTGCTAACCCTCAGCCCAACCGACTTAGAACTCTGTTTTGTGGCGCAGAGAACTCGCCATTCGACCGTCTCCCGTTAGCTCCTTCCGAAGAAGTACCCCAGGGGGCACCGCGGGGAGGTGGGATTAGGACTTGCTAACAGAGCTGCTAGGTGTTCGTCTGCAGTGACTCTTCTCGGGTTTTGGCAGAAGTGACAAATCGGGTGCCACCACCTTCCGAGGTCTTTGTTAGCCGTTCGCCCCCCTCAATCTGTTATCATGTACAATAAATATTTAAAGCGAACATGTTCTTTTATTTAAAGTAACAATAACACATGCCGCAGTCGGTTAAACGAATTTCGAGAAAATAAATAAAGACAGAAACTGTGAAATAATAAATAATAATAAATAATAATGGATTTTACGAAACCAAGTGCGTTAAGTTTAGACGGAAACTTACGGGAAAATTGGAAGCGATTCCTATCACATTATGATATCTATGCCAGAGCTACAAAAACTGATAAAGAGGATGAAGGAGTACAAATAGGCAGATTTTTAACTTGTGCGGGCACTGAAGCTATAGAATTATATCAAACCTTTGGGTTCGCAGAGTCAGACAACACAAAGGTAAAGTTCCAAAGGTAATAGAAAAATTTGAGGAATACTGCAACCCCCGCACAAACATTGTCTACGAAAGGTATTTGTTTTACACTAGGGGTCAAAAGGAGGGCGAACCCTTTGGTCATTTTTTGAAAGAAATATCGACACTAGTCGAAAATTGTAGTTTTGGTGATCAGAAGGAATCAATTTTGAGACACCGCATCGTCATCGGAATAGCGGATCACAATACCCAAACACAGTTATTAAAAATTGATGATCTCACTTTATCAAAGGCAGTTGAAATATGTAGGATAGCAGAAATAAGATTACCATACAACTCCATTATCTAATCTTAGAGAGCTATTGGAGCGAGAGCATTAGGTCACTGGGTGACTTCAAATTTTTCTACGATATTCGAAGCTGTCAGTCTTTTTACATTACCTTCTTTCTGTATACCGTGGACTACACCACCTGTCGATGGCGATAACTTGATGCATGATGACTTCTCATTAAATTTAGAAAATCCTGAGATTTTAATTGACATGTCCAGTTTGGATATTAACATCTGACGTGATAGCACAAATGTCTAGCGAACCAGTTGAACGAACGAATGATTGTACACCCATTTTAGGGATAAATGTATCTAAGATTCGAGAACAAATACCTATTGGATCAGTGGTTATACCTTCAGCCTTCCAAAAAGAAAATGATTTTTAAATTCATCTTTTAAAAATGTCCATTTGTCTGAGGTACACTCGCAAACACCTATAATACCTATGGAAGAAGCTGCTGGTCCTTCAGTGTTCAGTGTTATTTTGTTCTTTAATTATAGAGGAAAATATAATGAATGTTAATTATTTCACCTTATGTTAATACTTACCACGGAACCGTTAATTCTAGCCCCGATCGCGGGTAAGTATTAACTTCTGACTTTTCTGAGAAAATTCGACTTTCTGAAAAAAGTACCAATTTCTTGTCAAATTAAAACCAACGAATAGTTATTGAATAGTTTGGACATCTTTTAACATAAAAATCATATCAAAATGTTTAGGCGTTTTGAACCCACAACTGAAAATATTAATTTTGTTAATTCGCGCCCCGGTCTCCCCTACCATGAATTTTTATAAGTAAAACTATGCGATAAAATAATATGAATATATCTAGCTGTTCCACACAGCAAAGATAAAATAAAATAAAAAACAAATCACCAAGTAAACAATGTACATATATAACACCAAATACTTCCCTAAAGGTCCACCATATCCAATGGTCCAAAATAATTGAATGTATATATCTAAAAAGAAATAATAATAAATTGAATTAATAGAAATAAGGAAAATGAATAGAATAATAAAAAATTTGAATTGAAAATATAAGTAAAATTGAATTTTGACGTAACCAACAAAAACAACAACAACTACATATGAAATTTAAAAAGTCCCTTGTAACCTGAACTTCATGCACACAGGTTAAACCATAAATAAAAAACAAACATCATAAGTCCCTACGAAAGGGCAATATAAAATTAATATGGAATTTAAAGAATTAAAACGTAAAAAAGGGATTTTTAACCCAACTTTGACAGTTGGTGACAACAAACATAAAAATGTAAAACTTTCCCGAATTACACTATAAAACTAATACAAAACATGCAAAAACATTAAAGGGCACTTACCTGCATAGTATTATTAATATTATCGGCTACCTAAACACTAAAAACGCGCGAAAACAACACATAAGCGAGCCGCGCCGCGAAGGCCGAAAAACAAACAAACGCGAACTGTCATTCATAATTTATGACGACAATCAGCTGCCCAGCGAGGCGAATTAAGGGCAGCAAGACCAGATTGAAGGGCAAAAACCCCTTTCGCGTAATATTTAAAATTTTAATAAATTTAATTTGCCCAATGAGTGGGAAAGAGAAAAGGGATGTAGAAAGGGATGCAATATCCTTAAAGGATGTCGATAAAGAAATTTTATAAATCCTGCCGCATCGACGTTATGGCAACTGCAATAAATTATTAATTATAAAAAATAACGATATTTAAAAATATGGAAGACTGCAATTTTGAATATTATTAATAATTATGTATCAAATAAAACAAATGGTTTCGTTTGAAAAGGAATTTTATGAGAAACCATAATTTATGGATGGAGAAGAACATCGATAGTGCAAATTATGAATTCGCTGCCAAATCGACCAAGGACATCAGGATTATAAAAGAAGGCACATCAACAGGCCGCAGGCACTTGCGTTTCAAATTTAGGCTGAAGATCATATGCGTAAAAAGTAATGCCCTTTGGGGACATTTTTTAAAAAGAAATGTGGTTCTGGCCTTTTCGGTTTTGTTTTTGGTGATGGTGATTTCTAACGTTTCAACGGCTCCTTTGAACTTCGTCTCGCCGAATTACCCTTTTTTGGATATTTTTTTTTATTAGTAACTTTTAGTTATAAGAGGATAGTTTTTTAGCAAAAATAAAATAAATTGAATTTTGTGTAATTATTTGGTTTCTTCAATTCAGAAATTGCATGGGAATTTTCTCGTTAATTTTTTTTGATTTAATATTTGTACCTGGAGTTTTAATATAGAAATTGTGAAGAGAAAGGCACGTGCGTTTTTTTTTACTTAGAGACCTTTTCTTATTTTTCCGCTACACTCCCTTGTGGAATGCACCAATTGGCCATAGCGCTGAATTTAATGTTGTTGGTTGTTCCTCAACGAACATTTTTGGTGGTTCCATCCAGGAACAGTACGTGACTTATTCACAATTTCTATCAAAGCGGAACTCCTTTCAAGAACATATTACGCTTTTGTTTCACCGTTACTAAACGGAACGCTCTTCAAAGGCATATTACGTTTTTGTTTATCCGTTATTAAATTCATACGGTACAATGGCAACGTTAGAACTACTGCTTCTTAAAGAAGAAGTTTTGAGAGGTAGAATTGAAAAATATATAGAAACTTCCAGGAAGACAGCTACAGCTAAACGCACACAGGGCTTCTATGAACTTCGAAACACAGAGTTGAGGAAATTATGGGATCAATATAACGACGTGGATTTAGATTTAATGCATGCAATCAGCAAGGAAAATCCAAACGAAACATCTCAGCATCCATACGTAATTGGAGATCATTACAACAACACTGAAATTAAATATTCGGATTATTTGAGCGAAGTATGTGAAAACTTACGCAAATTTAAATCGGAAACATCAACCGCTAAATCGACCGTTAATCCTAGCGCTATTGATTCAAATACAGCTATCGTTGTTCATCAGGATGCAGTTCTTCCACGGATTTCTCTGCCGAAATTTGATGGAGATTATGATATGTGGCGATCGTTTTTTGACATGTTCACATCATTGGTGCATAATAATGCAAGGCTTTCAGCAGTTTAGAAACTTCATCATCTCAAGTCATGTCTTGTTGGTGAAGCAGAGCGAGTGCTACGTCATACTCCATTCACCGATGCAGATTATTTACCTGCCTGGAACAAATTAAAGAAGCGATTTGAGAACACCCGCATTTTAGTAAACCATCAGCTGAAGTCATTAGTTAATCAGCCTAAGATAAACATTGAGACGAGTAAAGGAATCAAATCATTTATAGACACCACAGAAGAATGTCTGCAGCAGCTAAAAAGTTTAAAGGTGGATACTAGTTCTTGGGACGCGTTGTTGATTTTCATTTTGGTTCAAAAACTTCCTTTTCACACGCTAAAACTTTGGGAAGAAGATCAGGGATCTAATGAAAATCTATCGACATGGGAGGACTTCAAGAAATTTTTGCACACACGTTTAAACATTCTCGTGTCAATCGCCGATGTAATAGGACCTAAGCCAACTCAACTCAAAATTAAACCTGCAGCACATTCCAAGGATAACACACTGGCATATCACAGCATAAATGAAGGAAGATGTCCTGCTTGTGAAGGAAGGCATTTTGTTCTAAAGTGTTTCAAATACAAAAAAATGACTCCTGAAGCAAAGCGAAAGGTAATCTTATCTTCTGGGCGCTGTCTCAAGTGTTTATCCAATAAACATGCTCATTCCGAATGCACAAGCCGATATACGTGTTTTAAATGCAACCAAAAGCACCACACTTCACTACATCAGGATTCTCCGAAGGGAAAGACCAAGTCGTATTCGTCCAACGCAATACAAATAACAACGGATTCAAATTCAAGTCAAGCAGAATCCAAACAAGAAGGCGATAGCCACAGCGCTGCTCAGCTTCAAGCCACTCAAGCCTTCATTACAAGACAAACCGTTCACGCCCTACTATCAACTGCCTTGGTAGTTGCACAAGGTAGACCAAGCAATCACGTTAAGATGTTTGATTGATCCAGGTTCACAATCTTCCTTTCTCACAGAAGACGCCTGCAATCGACTACAGACCACATGCAGTCCTACTTCCATGACAATCACTGGTATAAACACTTGCACCACCAGTTCACGCAAAGAAACTACCTTGCAATTAAAATCTACTCAGTCAAATGGGCATATAATAGAAGAAACCTTTTTTATCTTGAAACATATCTCGGATCCGCTTCCAAGACAGACGGTATCTAAGGGAGATTTGCAACATTTAACGGGTCTTCGTCTCGCTGATCCAACCTATTGGAAGCCTGGGAACATTGATGCCTTGTTGGGAGTAAATGTATATTCCCAAATAGTCCTAGGTGGCGTCAAGCGGGGAAACAAAAGGGCTCCCGCAGCAATTAAAACAATTTTCGGTTGGATTATATTAGGACCAACTACCAATAAAACACATCAAGAAGCCGTCTCTCTTATGGCAATGACGGATAATGATCTGGATCACCAGCTCAAACAATTTTTCGAAATAGAAGAGTTTCCATCACATCCAGTAATCAAAAAGGATGATGCAGAATGTCAAGCCATATTTCAAACTACGCACAAACGACTGGAAAATGGCCAGTATCAAGTCAACTTACCATTTATCAACAACGAAGTTCCTGAATTAGGTGAATCTCGCCCCCGTGCATTGCAAAGATTCATCACCTTGCAGAAGCAGTTTGAGAAAAAGCAAGACTTAGCCAAGGATTATACCAACTGCCTAAATGAATATATACAACTTGGTCATATGAAGATGGTAGCACCTACGAACATTCACAAAGGCCATTATTACATTCCACACCATGCTGTCTTTAAGGACAGCACTACTACAAAGTTAAGGGTTGTTTTCGATGCGTCCTGCAAGACAACAAATGGGAAATCCCTGAACGATTATCTTTTAAAGGGACCAACGTTGCAACCAAAACTATTTGCGACCTTATGGAACTGGCGGAAACACCGAGTGGCCATCACAGCAGACATCGAAAAGATGTACAGAATGATTCTCGTTCATCCTGACCAACGATCTCTACAAAGAATCATTTGGAAACATCCTACAACAAACAAGATCCAAGATTACGAATTAACAACTGTCACCTTCGGAACTTCTGCAGCGCCATATCTCGCCATAAGAACCCTACAACAACTTGCCGAAGATGAGAAAGACAACTGGCCTCTAGCCTCAAGAGTGACATTTAAGGATTTTTATGTGGATGATCTGCTAACTGGAGCTGATAACGTATCGAGTGCGAAGCATCTTCAAACCGAATTAATAAGCATGATGAAGTCAGGAGGATTCAACCTACGGAAATGGGCTAGCAACGATCACAATTTATTAGCTCATTTGCCTCCAGAATATTGCGAGCTCAAGGAAGCACTAGCTATTGGCGAAGTAGAGTCAATAAAAACGTTGGGTATACAATGGCATCCCACTACAGACAACTTCTCCTTCAAAATCAAATTGAAGCCAACACAAACAACGTATACCAAACGCTCCATCCTGTCCGAGATCGCTTCACTGTACGATCCACTTGGTTGGTTAGCGCCCACAATAGTGGTTGCAAAAATCCTAATGCAAACCATGTGGATAATGGGCTGCTCTTCGGATGCGCCGGCAACTGAGACTGTAAACAACCAATGGACCAAATTTAAAAAGGACTTGGAAAATCTGCCAAAAATAAAAATTCCACGTTGGATTCAATACACTCCGACTGCAACCTGTCAACTACATGGATTCTGCGATGCTTCGAATAAGGCATATGGAGCAGTACTCTATTTACGAACGTAACAAGAAAACGGCCAGGTATCATCCATTCTACTAACTGCACGGACTAGAGTGGCGCCTACCAAACCGACGACCATTCCTCGACTGGAATTAAATGGAGCATTACTGCTTGCACGCTTAATTAAAACAACACTCAACGATATGGAATTAAAATCTGTACCTGTATTCGCTTGGACCGACTCCACCATCGTTCTACAATGGATAAGAGAACATCCCTCACGCTGGAAAACCTATGTTGCTAACAGGGTTGTCGAAATTCAGGAAAGCATCAAATACGAAGCCTGGCAACATGTCCCCACTGCAGACAATCCAGCTGATCTTGCCTCTAGAGGTACCACCGTGGATGAGTTATCAACCAACAACATTTGGTGGCACGGTCCAACCTGGTTTACCAAGAGTGAAGAGCATTGGCCAAGATTGAAAAAGTGCGAAGAAGTCACAGATTTAGAGTCCAGAAAAGATCGAACCGCAAATTTTGCAATCGCAATACAAGATGAGTTTCTTGGGCGATACTCCTCCTTTGACAAATTAATTCGGATAATCGCATACATACTTCGCTTTACGGAAAACTGCAAGGCTCCACGAACAAAATTAGTCGGTCTTCTCTCTCGTGATGAATTGTGCAAGGCCATTACTCTACGATTAGTACAAAGGGCATGTTTTCCTAACGAGTATTACAATTTATCTCACAACAAGCCTCTTTCGCACAAGAGCAACCTCCTGCAATTAACTCCCTTCATTGACAAACAAAGCTTACTTCAATTGAAAGGACGGCTCGCTCATGCAAACATTCCAACAGTCAAAATCATTCAATAATACTACCAAAAAATCATCATGTGGTAGCATTACTCATAGATAAAATCCATAAGGAAACATTACATGGTGGAACTTCTATAGTACTTGCTACCAGTCGCCAAAGGTATTGGATCTTAGACGCACGACGAGCAATCTCGAATAGAATATATAAGTGTGTTAAGTGTACCAGATTTCGAAAGGCAAACTGTCAACAACTGATGGGGGACTTACCAGAGGCTCGCGTCAATATTACAAAACCTTTCAGCAAGGTCGGCATAGATTATGCCGGACCTATAACAGTCAAAGCGTCACATCTCAGAAAAGCGCAATTATTCAAGGCCTACCTATCTATCTTCGTTTGCATGGCAACAAGAGCCATACATATAGAACTGGTTTCAGCATTAACGACAGAAGCAATTATCGCCGCTTTGAAGCGATTTGTTGCCAGAAGAGGACTACCTTCCGACCTATATTCCGATTGCGGTTCTAATTTCGTAGGAGCGAAAGTGGTCCTAGACAAAGAGATGAGACGTGCAATACAAGACTCCAACCTAGAAGCAGCAAAATATGCCACCAACCATGGAATTAACTGGCATTTCAATCCTCCAGCGGCGCCCCACTTCGGAGGAATTTGGGAGGCAGGCGTCCGATCAGTAAAAAACCATCTACGAAGAAGTTTAGGCAACACGACATACACATTCGAGGAGTACTCAACATTGCTAACCCAAATTGAGGCAATACTAAACTCGCGACCATTGTGTTATATTAGTACGGATCCACACAATCCAGAAATTCTAACCCCAGGACACTTTCTGATAGGACAAGCGATGAACACACTGCCAGAACCAGACTACTCTGACGACACACCAATACATCAGAGATGGAAACAACTCCAACAAAGGGTGCATAAATTTTGGAAGGCGTGGTCAACGGACTACCTGCACCAACTCCAAACTAGACGAAAATGGCATCAAGAAAGGTAAAATCTCAAAATTGGCGACGTAGTACTAGTGACTAGTGAAAATACACCGCCAGCCAAATGGCCATTAGGTATAGTCGAGGAGGTCTATCCAGGCGCAGATGGCCTTGTCAGAGTCGCGCAAATCAAAACACAAACTAGCGTTTTGCGACGACCAGTAGCCAAATTATCACGCCTGCCAACAGATGCAATCTAGTATTACCTAAATACTAACCTACAACTGTTTGTCCGTCCCTCAGTGTTGTGTAGTCCGAAGTTTTTAAACAATTTAATTTACAAGCTATTTTCAGATGGACTACGACGAGGACGTTCTCATCCTATCTGAGCGAATTTTCTTCTCGCTAGACAACGATCCAGACCCGAATTTTTATGCTGATCCTGTCTACAAGGACAACAACCCATCACCCAGAAGGTCGTCTCAACCCCATGCAGCAACATACAATCGGGACGCTGAACACCAACAATCCAAAGCCATCACAAAGGATCACCCAACAAGGCACCTCAAAAACACCACGCACACCACACCAACATTGTCCAAGCCAGCCATAATCAATGGGGCAGCAGAACCATCTCTCCATCTTTTGAGGCCGACTACTTCCTTAAAGGAACTCCAGACGCGCATAGAAAACACGCATCAAAAGTTCATCACCAGAGAGGGCGTCGAAATTTTCCTCACTCGAGACGTGCTGAAACGAATCAATTTTGAAGCACTCTCCAAATCAAAAAAGAAGGAAAAAACGATTAATCTACCTGAAAGATACCAAGTGCGGCTTAAACTAAAATCCGATGGCAGTCTAGTTTTCTTCCACTACCACAAGAGAGGCGTTGTTCGCAGTTTGTTGAACAAGGGTGTTCAACGGGGGGAAGAACAGCAAAGCTAAAATAAAATAAAAAACAAATCACCAAGTAAACAATGTACATATATAACACCAAATACTTCCCTAAAGGTCCACCATATCCAATGGTCCAAAATAATTGAATGTATATATCTAAAAAGAAATAATAATAAATTGAATTAATAGAAATAAGGAAAATGAATAGAATAATAAAAAATTCGAATTGAAAATATAAGTAAAATTGAATTTTGACGTAACCAACAAAAACAACAACAACTACATATGAAATTTAAAAAGTCCCTTGTAACCTGAACTTCATGCACACAGGTTAAACCATAAATAAAAAACAAACATCATAAGTCCCTACGAAAGGGCAATATAAAATTAATATGGAATTTAAAGAATTAAAACGTAAAAAAGGGATTTTTAACCCAACTTTGACAGTTGGTGACAACAAACATAAAAATGTAAAACTTTCCCGAATTACACAATAAAACTAATACAAAACATGCAAAAACATTAAAGGGCACTTACCTGCATAGTATTATTAATATTATCGGCTACTTAAACACTAAAAACGCGCGAAAACAACACATAAGCGAGCCGCGCCGCGAAGGCCGAAAAACAAACAAACGCGAACTGTCATTCATAATTTATGACGACAATCAGCTGCCCAGCGAGGCGAATTAAGGGCAGCAAGACCAGATTGAAGGGACAAAAACCCCTTTCGCGAAATATTTAAAATTTTAATAAATTTAATTTGCCCAATGAGTGGGAAAGAGAAAAGGGATGTAGAAAGGGATGCAATATCCTTAAAGGATGTCGATAAAGAAATTTTATAAATCCTGCCGCATCGACGTTATGGCAACTGCAATAAATTATTAATTATAAAAAATAACGATATTTAAAAATATGGAAGACTGCAATTTTGAATATTATTAATAATTATGCATCAAATAAAACAAATGGTTTCGTTTGAAAAGGAATTTTATGAGAAACCATAATTTATGGATGGAGAAGAACATCGATAGTGCAAATTATGAATTCGCTGCCAAATCGACCAAGGACATCAGGATTATAAAAGAAGGCACATCAACAGGCCGCAGGCACTTGCGTTTCAAATTTAGGCTGAAGATCATATGCGTAAAAAGTAATGCCCTTTGGGGACATTTTTTAAAAAGAAATGTGGTTCTGGCCTTTTCGGTTTTGTTTTTGGTGATGGTGATTTCTAACGTTTCAACGGCTCCTTTGAACTTCGTCTCGCCGAATTACCCTTTTTTGGATATTTTTTTTTATTAGTAACTTTTAGTTATAAGAGGATAGTTTTTTAGCAAAAATAAAATAAATTGAATTTTGTGTAATTATTTGGTTTCTTCAATTCAGAAATTGCATGGGAATTTTCTCGTTAATTTTTTTTGATTTAATATTTGTACCTGGAGTTTTAATATAGAAATTGTGAAGAGAAAGCCACGTCCGTTTTTTTTTTACTTAGAGACCTTTTCTTGTTTTTCCGCTACACTCCCTTGTGGAATGCACCAATTGGCCATAGCGCTGAATTTAATGTTGTTGGTGGTTCCTCAACGAACACTAGCATACTATGAATTTACTCTACTAGAAATGAATTATTCTAATCTTAATTATTGAATTACTTTATTACATTTAAAGCAATATTTCTCGATTTGATTTGTTTTTTTTAAAGAGGGAAGATGTCATATATTTTATATACATATAATATATGTATAAGGTTTAGTTCCAACTGTTACATCTTGTGTATATAATATATGTATAAGTGTCGAGTTCCAACATCATAAGTAACGAAGACTGATATGCATTCCCCAGTTGCAGTTTAGCGCTCAATCTGTTATCATGTACAATAAATATTTAAAGCGAACATGTTCTTTTATTTAAAGTAACAATAACCCAAATATAACCTTATGTGACTTAATTTGTTTAAAACATCTGGATTACAACCCAATTGTAACATATTTTCGTTACAAATTTAAATATGTGCCAGCTGGGAGGATTATTGATACTCTCGCTAAATTGCCAAAGTATACGTGCGAACGTACAAGATTTAGATGACGAGTTGTAAAAAAAATTAATGCATTTCTTTTATTGGAAACTTGGATAAAAAATGAAGAATATGATGAGGACTCCGCTAATGTTTTAACATCTCATACGGACAACCCAAAAACACTCTCGCAGCTAGGGGTGGCTTGGGGAGGGTCCAAATGGTCAAAAATTTCTGCCACTAGTATTTAACGGTTATTTAGCCCTAAAAGAACCTACATACGAAGCGGCAGAATTTTTTTTCAATTTTAACCCCCTTTTTACCCCCCAAAACCCCTAACACGAAATAGGTCCACTTCCCGCAAAAATGTTATAATATAAAAAATGCTTAAAATTACTTCAAAAGCTTATATACCAAACGGCAGAAGGTTGGGACGACACGATTTTTTCAAGTGCCAGTTCCCCTACTATTAGTTGGTGATACCTGCCCGTCACTTGATTACCCTCATGCCGGGTTTTCACTAGTAGAATTAGTGGTAGAGTATACTGGTCAAGTACTAACTGCCCTGTGAACTCACCTAATGAAAACTCGGTTATAGTAGAGTAGAGTGGGATAGCACCGTGGTAAAGTTACTCTACCGCTTAAAAGTAGGCCAGTTACTCTACCACTAATTCTACTAGTGAAAACCCGGCATCATTTTAAATTTTGACATGAATCGCACTAGAATGATACAATTTCTTGGAAACCACTTCCACAACATTTTTTAGCTCTTTTTATGTGATTTTCGATTACCGATTGGAAAAATTCTTGCTTTTAAACAATAACAGTATTCTAATATGCAAATCGCTCAAATAATTGGCCGAGATCTTTGGACCATAAATAATTTTATAAAAGACCGGAAATTTATGGAAGAAACCGAAGAAGACGCATTGCACGAGCAGTGTTGCCAGACCCACTGAAAGTAATTTCCCCAAACTTTGGGTGAAAATTCCCCAAAATTGTACCTATCCAACAAATTTTCCCCATTTTTATAACATCACTGCAATTATAAATTAGAATGAATATTATTATCAATTCGTTTAAATCGATCAACTTTAGCTTAAACATTAACGTTTTAACACAGACTTAACTATTTGTAATACAGATGTTCCGCTTCATACAAAATTTTGGCACCCGCAAATTGCTGGGTAGGATTTACTACATATCCTAAAGCTTCGCCTTAGGATACACATTCCACAAAGCTCTCCGCGCATTTCACCAAGTTCTCTGTTGATAGACAAGGGAAGAGAGGCAGGGCATGGTGGCTACGGAGCTTCGTTCCACATGGACGAAATGTAGTTTTTCGCCTGCTCCACCTCTCACTCACTTTACCATATCAGCCAGGCAGCAGACGAGACAATTTTTTTGTTCTCACGCGCAGGATGAATTTTTTTCATAGCCATTATGGCAGGTCATGATTTTGTTTTTTTCTTGTTTTCAGGCATATATGAATATTTCTCCAATAAAATGGAATATTCTTTTTAGATAACTTTTCATGTTCATTGCCATTTCGTTTCTTTTCTCATTTCCCGGTCTTTGGTAGTTGTTCCTGGCCTAAGATTTCAGGTGCGTGGGACATTAGGGTGGCCGAAAAAAACATTACTTTCAGATTTCAAAAGGTGCACCCCCGTATTTTGAAGTTTATTTAAAAAGAAAATTTTTAGTTGAAATTTAGAGGTCGCTACCAACGATTGAAAATTTCAACTTTATCAAAATTAGTTAAAAATTTGGCATTAAATTGACCGTTATTCAAAATACTTTTTTTGAATCCGATTCTCGATTTCATGAACCGTTTCTCTGTCTCATTCTGAACATTTTAGATATCAAACGTTCATAAACTGATCAAACTATAGTTGGTATAAGTTGAGCTGCACGTCGATCAGAGATTTTACACCTATCAACTCTTTCTTTATCAATTTGACTTTCGGCATTCGAGGCTCACAAACTCTCGGACTTGAGATACTAGGATACACAGCGATGTCATCTGGAGGTGGAGGAGTATCACATGACAGAGAATTTTGACTACATCTACCGTGCTGAGTCGGCTGTACTTCTAGTCCATGGAAATGGTACTTTAACATTGCAAAAATGCAGGACAAGATTTTTTTCTTGGGTTGTGCAGGGGGTCGGTGTTAGCTTAAATTTGAGTTTTCGAGTTCCCCACCCCCCCCCCCCCCTTTGGCCACCATCTTGGAAAAGGTGTGCAAATGGTTTTTCCACTATATCTCCGTAACAGTACATCTTACAGAAAATTTATAAACAGACTTTTTGTTTAGAATTAAATTATCTACAATTTATTCTTTAAGCATTTTGTCGTAAATTGAAGAATTAAGAAGTTATAAGCCTTAGAACACAAAAATTAGTCACAATATTTTCTTTTAAGGCTATAACTTTTTTTCCTTAAATTTTAACAAAAAAAAACAACAAGTTTTTTGTAGAGGGTTTCATAACGAATAATTTCCATTCATTCTTTTTTTAATTTTGTTCACTACGAAGGGTTCACAGCGCCCCGAAGGTATCAAAGTGACAGATTTTCTGAATAACTTTTTACGATTTTACCTCCTCCTCTCCCTAGAATTTCTCAAAAACAGGTAGCAAGTAATAATAATGTATGAATGACTTTCCGTTTGAAGAAATGCCGATGTTTGAGTAATGCAATAAAATTATTTATTACGGTTTTTTATTATTGTTATGGTATGTTTTACAAGGTACGAGATGGTTTAAAATGAAATTCTTTGAATAATAACATGTATTAGTTTCTCCAATTTTTGAAAATAATTTGTGTGTAATTTGTGAATTTCATTTTAAACCATCTCGTACCTTGTAAAACATACCATAACAATAATAAAAAACCGTAATAAATAATTTTATTGCATTACTCAAACATCGGCATTTCTTCAAACGGAAAGTCATTCATACATTATTATTACTTGCTACCTGTTTTTGAGAAATTCTAGGGAGAGGAGGAGGTAAAATCGTAAAAAATTATTCAGAAAATCTGTCACTTTGATACCTTCGGGGCGCTGTGAACCCTTCGTAGTGAACAAAATTAAAAAAAGAATGAATGGAAATTATTCGTTATGAAACCCTCTACAAAAAACTTGCTATTATTTTTTTGTTAAAATTGAAGGAAAAAAAGTTATAGCCTTTAAAAGAAAATATTGTGACTAATTTTTGTGTTCTAAGGCTTATAACTTCTTAATTCTTCAATTTACGACAAAACGCTTAAAGAATAAATTGTAGATAATTTAATTCTAAACAAAAAGTCTGTTTATAAATTTTCTGTAAGATGTACTGTTACGGAGATATAGTGGAAAAACTATTTGCACACCTTTTCCAAGAAGGCGGCCAAATGGGGGGGTGGGGAACTCGAAAGCTCAAATTTAAGCTAACACCGACCCCCCTACACAACCCAAGAAAAAAATCTTGTCCTGCATTTTTGCAATGTTAAAGTACCATTTCCATGGACTATTCGTCGGATTCTTTGCGCAAAGATTTGATGACAGTTCTGATTGACTTGATATGTCCTTGGCGCCCTTCTTCACGCTGACTAAGTAGAAATGCTTTCAGCTTTTCATGTTTAATTTTATTGAGCGCATTTCCATGGGCAATGTCAAACAAATTTTTGATTTCTTTCTGGAAATCAGTTTGATTTTGTTTTTTTTTATCCGATTGTTTCACTTTATTTTCTTTGTTTTTTTTAAAAGGCGCCACGAGTCGAAAAGTTCAACTATTTTCTGCACCACTCTGTGTTTTTCACGAACAGGAAGAAACACACGTTTCCAGCAGTTAATAACTTCGACGGCAGTCAGAGTTGCACTTTCCTTGATGTTTTTCTTCTGGTCAAAATGATGATAGCCGAATAAAGCAAGAATGTGTTCTTGGGATGGCAATTTATCTCTTGGAAAATCTTTTGATACATTAACAAGCCACATTGTTATCCTGAAAAAACAAAGTCACGAAAATATAAATACATTTTAACCTCTTCAAAAAATGACAAACATTGATCAAAAACGTACTTTTCAGATTTCCCAGAAATTTTCAATTGAAAATTCAAGTCTCTGGATCCAACAATATAGCTAAAAAACTCCAGTGACGATGTTCAGAATGCGACAGAGAAACGGTTCATGAAATCGAGAATCGGATTCAAAAAATGTATTTTGAATAACGGTCAATTTAATGCCAAATTTTTAACTAATTTTGATAAAGTTGAAATTTTCAATCGTTGGTAGCGACCTCTAAATTTCAACTAAAAATTGTCCAGTTGGCGTCAAAAATTTTCTTTTTAAATAAACTTCAAAATAGGGGGGTGCACCTTTTGAAATCTGAAAGTGATGTTTTTTGGGCCACCCTAGTGGGACATAATCTATTTGAATTGTATTTGATTAGCCAAGGCCTCAGGCGCAGGGCACCGCCGGCCGGATGGATTTTTTCATTTCCAATTTTTTAATATGGTTATTTGAAATGGTGAATTGTCGCAGGTCATGATTTTGCTTTTTTGTTGCATGCGGGCATATTATTTTTCTGATGAAATGGAATATTCGTATTTAAGGCATTATGCTACATTTTGTTTCCGGCCGTAGCTTTCAGGTATAATTTATACTTCGGAATCGAATAAAAAAAATGTTTTACAAATTAAATTTATGCCTTTGAGTTTATAAAATTGGCCAACTCTAACTTAATTCAATATTAGTTATGCACCTAGCAGGTGGGTAATTATGCTGATTTCTAGATGCCTATAGATTGTGAAAATCTTTATGAGTCAACCGTCTAGACCAACGGTGGGCAACCTCCGGCCCGCGGGCCAACTACGGCCCGCGAAAAGGTCCTATCCGGCCCGCGAGATCTTGAGAAGAAAGGAAATTATAAATAAATATTTTTCAATGTCCCGTGAGATTTACCCTATATTTTCTAAATAAAACCGGCGCGGCGAGGAATTCTGCGAATGGGGTCTTGTGAATGACACTTGTGCGGCGTTTGGCTTAATTCGGGGAATCCCGGGCATAGAAAATATTTAATATTGTATTGATTTTGTTATACAAAATGTTGTCTGGGGTAATGTAAATTCTTTGAATTAAAAAATTGACTTGAGATTTTCAATGACTGATTCCCCCTTCTTTTGAGCTCACGTAATTAATGGATTTCCAGACTAAAAAATTACAGGTCACAAAAAAGTGTCAATTTACTACGGCCCGCGGAAAAAATTTAAAATTTATTCTGGCCCGCGTTGTAAAAAGGTTGCCCACCCTTGGGCTATACTAAGAAAAAAATACTCATCAAGAGTAGCCTGTAAAAAACCAATGATTTCTGCAGCAAATATAGAGATGCGTTTTTCTTTCGCCACAAAGAATATTTCAAAACTGGTCGACTATTAGGACGACGTCATATTCTGTTATGAGACCAAAATGAGTATGGCAAAAGCCACTAACATTACTAGAAACCCGTAACATTATTCCAACAGTTAAGTTTAGAAAAATGTCGATTATGATTGAGGGGTGCATCTCAAGCAAAGGAGTGGGAGAATTAGCATTTATAGAGACCACCATGGATGCACAACAATATTTAAATATTCTAAAGATCCATTTGGTAAGCAGTGCTAAAAAAATTGGGTTCATCAGACCCATGTAGGAAAAAAAATATTCTGCCGGTTCAAACAAACAGGTCCAGGTGGTGGTACGTCGCACAGTGGGGCAAATAGCACATTTTTTGGACAAACGATAATTCCCAAGCCTGGAATTAATTAAACTTAAAAATCTTTTTTTTAAAATATTCGTTATAAAATTACCTTTCATTCTATCGAGCCCGAATTTTGAAATTTCAAAATTAAAGATGGCTAATCCAATATGGCGGACATAAATTTTCTAAGTAAATTAAAATTTTATCAAAAGATTCTTTATAATTATTGAAATTAATTATTATTAATTAATTTTTCGGTTCCAAAAAAACCCCGCAAGTAACAATTTTTTATAATTTTAAAAAATCTTTTGATAAAATTTTAATATACTTAGAAAATTTATGTTCGCCATATTGTATTAGCCATCTTTAATTTTGAAATTTCAAAATTCGGGCTCGATAGAATGAAAGGCAATTTTATAAAGAATAGTTTAAAAATTAATTTTTTAAGTTTCATTAATTCCAGGCTTGGAAATTATCGTTTGTCCAAAAAATGTGCTATTTGCCCCACTGTGCGTCGGCCGTCGACGGTTGGCAGACTGCTTTGTTACGCATCTGGCCCAACCGTTGGTTAACAGTTGGCCAATCGTCAGCCCGACTTCAAATGTTTGTACCGGTGCGCTGTTCGGAAAATTTTTTTCTTAATTATAACAAATCACTATTCTGATTAATTTTGCAAGGAAAAAAAAGTTAAAAACAAGTAAAAACTATAGAAATTGAATTTTTTATTTTATTATAACCAATTTGCAATAAAATGTATGAATCAGTTAACAAACATTTCATGTGGATATTCCTCACATCGTAAACAAAGTTTTCTTCTCCAATTTCGCGAACAAAAGCAATGCCAATGTCTTTAGAAGACACTGAATAGTCGAATACATTAAGGTAGAAACAGAATGGCACGGCGACCGTGGCGGAGTCCGCCGCTCAGAGAGTTTCCCATACATTTAATTTCTCCCCAGACGGCGCGGACAAATTAAATGTATGGGAAACTCTCTGAGCGGCGGACTCCGCCACGGTCGCCGTGCCATTCTGTTTCTACCTTTAATGTCAGCAACAATTCTCGTCCCTTGAATTTTTTCATCATCTAGTTGGTTTCGAGCGAAAATTTTATTTACTAACACAATTTCGCCGTTGTTCGTAATAATGATATTATCGGGGTGGTGTGGCGTAACAGTTATGTTTTTAATTTTCGCGGAAGAAAAAATCATATTTTCGCAACTTTTTTTGTCGAGTTTAACAATCGGAATCGGTATTACATTATAGTTGCAAGCTATTCTTCCGATGGCTTCTGCTTTCGTTGCGTTGATTCTCTTGAAGTAATCACTGCTTTGAACTCAATCAAATCCAATGCTACTGGTAGTGATAACATTTCTCCTAGGTTCCTAATAATGCTCACACCTCGCCTTTTACCTATTTTAACTCACATTCTCAACTCCTGCCTCATGGTATCTAAGTTTCCCTCGGCCTGGAAGCATGCCTTAATCATACCCATTCCCAAGGTCCCTTCTCCTACCAGTCCCTCCTATCAGTTTCTGGCAAAGTTCCTTGAAAAGCTGATAGCTACTCAAATAATTGCGTATTGTGAGCACAGCTGCGAAACTGCGCTTCTTAAAGTCACGACTGATATTCGCAACTCCCTCGATAAACATGACATTTGCTGTCTATTGCTGCTTCACTTTTCAAAAGCTTTCGACAGCGTCAATCACGCCCTGCTTCTACAAAAACTGGCCTCACAAGCTCATTTTTCTCTTTCTGCTCTTAAAGTTTTGCAAAGTTTCTTATCTAACCGCTCTCAAAAGGTTAAACTAGGTGGCTCTAGTTCCTCTAGCCCTACTCCACGCTGCATCCTCCAAGGCTCCATTCTTGGACCACTTTTATTCAGTATTTTTATTAACGATCTTCCCTTAATAGTAAAATATTCTAACATTCATATGTATGCAGATGATGTGCAGCTTTATCTCCCTGCGCCAAGAGATCAAATACATATGTGTGTGTAAAAGGTTGCTGCTGACTTACGTAACGTATCTTACTGGTCGACTTTAAATTTACTGCAGCTAGGGTTCGAACGATACTCTCGATACTGAGTAGGTATCGATACTATCGTCTTGAAAACCGATACTGAGCACTCGATACCAAGAACATGGTATCGTCAAGTACTTCTCATTAAAAGTATCGAGTATTTTGTCAACCTATATACAGTGGCACACGCAAGAATTTTAAAGTGATGAATTTCTTTTTTCTGTTAAATCAATATTATTATATGAATTTAAATTATTTTTTTTTTAAATTTATTATTTATAATTTAAATAATGAAATTTTAATCAATAAAATTTGGTAACATAGTTTAGTTTTGTAATATCTTCCTCAGTTGTCAAATTTCTTGGGAGTGCCAATAACTTTGTAGGCCCCTGTATGTACTACTGATAAACCACAAAAATCGAAATATTCTTCAATCTTCAGAAATGTCGCTACATACAAATTACGTGCCTAACGGGCTTAATGGTGGGACCACACTACGCGGTCTTGGGTCGTACGCGCTTTTGCCTTTTTTTTCATATAGAGTTTTATGACTTTTTTACGACTTTTTTACGACTTTGTCCATGGTAAAGGCCGTGCGGCAAAACAACGCGGACAAAAGGCTGTGCTTAAAAAGGTACATTGCGCGTCCACACACTATGAGCTTTTCAAAAGCGCGTACGCCGTTTCAAATGAGAATTGATTTTTTCTCACTCATGACTCAGAAAATTAAAAGATCACGCGCGCTTTTGTCTGGCCGTACGGCCAAAAGCGCGTGGGATCTAAGTCCGCGTAGTGAGGACGGGCCTTTAGTCATGCCTTTGTTCATATGTGTCTGTGCTGTTTTTTTGTCTACGGAGTCTTCATACCGTTGGGTTATGTTATTTACTTAAATTTTTGTCAACAGCGTCTTCACTTCCTCGAGCTTTTGTTCTAAATAAATATTTTTTTCTTAAATATTTGTATTTTAAAAAGTACTAGATACTGAGTAGTATCGATACTTCCAGCCCGATTCTTTCTAGGTATCGATACCACGGTTTGATTCTGTTATTAGTACTTGGTATCGATACTAGAAGCCGATAGTTCGAACCCTGACTGCAGCTAAATCCTGCGAAGTCCCAGTGTAGTTTTTTCTCTCACTCTACTACTGTTTGTCCTGACTTCTCTGCTATCGCGTTAAACTCGGTTCCTCTTGTGTGCGTTGATAAAGCTAGAAATCTTGGGGTGGTACTGAATAGCAGCATGACCTGCTGCGATTACATTAGTTTCAT
Source organism: Thereva nobilitata (assembly GCA_963855945.1). Classification (NCBI taxonomy): domain Eukaryota; kingdom Metazoa; phylum Arthropoda; class Insecta; order Diptera; family Therevidae; genus Thereva; species Thereva nobilitata. The sequence goes on from OY979694.1 coordinate 136,877,636, forward strand.
TGTTGGTAAAACCTACGGAATCCTGTCGAAGCTTCGTTACCACTGTGGCTTGCTTTTCAGCTGTGCGTATGAATTTGCTAAAAGCCTTACTACTACCTCTTCTAATGCATGGTCTTTCCATCTTTCCCTCTCTCGATGCTTCTTGCGCGCGTAAGCTTGAAGTAGCGTTTAATGATTGTGTACGTTTTGTTTATAAGTTACGCCGATTCGACCATATTTCACCTTCCGTTTTGGGCTGCTCTCTAAGTGACTATCGTGAGTATAGGCTCCTGCGACTGTTTCACGATATCCTACACGAGCGCAAACCTCCATACCTCAACCAGTTTATGCAGTGTGGTGACCGCGTATAAGTTTAATTACTAAACTATACGCTCTGGGCTCTGTGCCGGCTGGCGATCAAACGCTAGCAGCGCTAGCAACGACAGCGGACAAGGTATGGGAGGTGCTTCCACACGGAAGCGCCTCATACGCGTCCGCCGTCCGCGCAACGCCAGCCGGCACAGAGCCCCCGTGGATGTCGCTAGAAAACGCCATAACCAAGCTGACCTCCAAGCTGGACACTTTGGTGAAAGGCCAGAAAGGTACAAGAGGCCGAACACCTACCAATCGGCAGGGCGGCCCTTCACAGCCCTCGGCCAATCGGCCACCAGGGGCCAATAAACTGAGGGGTAGCCTGTGCTACTTCCACTACCGTTATGGCAGTGAGGCACGCACCTGCAAGGCCCCCTGCAGTTTCGGTGGTGGCCAAGCCAAGCCGGCGAAGAAAAAGGCCACCTCCGCCCCTAGAAAAAACTAGAGCAGGGGATCGACATGAGCGAGCATATAACCGGCCGCTCATATCGTCTATTCGTTCGAGACACCAACAATCGGATGGATTTTCTGATTGATTCGGGCTCGGACGTATCAATTGTTCCCGCCAAGGCGTTCCCGGCCCATAACGGAAGCCCGAACGTCCTTCTGCATGCGGCCAACGGATCACTGATCCGAACTTTCGGCACAAAGTTGCTGGAACTTTATCTCGGCTTACGCCGACGATATGTCCACAACTTTATCATAGCCGACACCACTAAAGCCATTATCGGGGCGGACTTCTTAACGAAGTTCAAATTGTCCGTCGATTTCGAATATCGGCATTTAGTTGACAAACGCACCAATTTTCGAATCAACGTGTGCGCTACAGTCGACTACAACCCCGAATCCCATCCATGCCTAATTACAGGTATATATAAAGAGCTATTAACGAAGTACGCTTCGTTAACAAAACCGCCCAATTTTAACCTTCCAGTTAAGCACAATGTGCAACACCACATTGTGACTAAAGGGCAACTACCTTTTGTCACCGCTCGGCGACTCCATCCGGAGAAACTGAAGGTGGCAAAGTTAGAATTTGACCATATGGTCCAATTGGGGATTTGTCGACCTTCGTCGTCCCCGCAGCATCTCCACTTCATCTGGTCCCTAAACGGGACTCACATGATTGGAGGCCATGCGGCGACTACCGTCGCCTAAATGCTGTCACTGTGCCGGATAGATATCCGATCCCGCATATACAGAACTTTTCCGTGAATCTTCACGGCTGCACAATTTTTTCGAAGGTTGACTTGGTACGTGCATATCATCACATACCAATCGCCCCAGAAGACGTGCATAAGACTGCACTCATTACGCCATTCGGCCTATATGAGTTTACTCGTATGCCATTCGGCTTACGAAATGCAGCTCAAACCTTCCAAAGGTTTATTAACGAAGTTACGAGAGATCTCGACTTCGTTTATGTATACTTGGACGATATACTTATCGCCAGTAAAACCGAGGACGAACATATCGTTCACCTCGAAGACTTTCGCAATCCTTCAGAAATAATAATTTAATAATTCCGCGCTTTCGCACGTTAATTGGTGAGCGTTCTTTCTTTGCCTTCGTACCTCAGCTTTGGAATTCTCTTCCTATTGACTTACAACGTATCGATTCAATGGGCATTTTCAAGAAGCGTCTCTTTGAATTTATTACTACTAGGGCAGATTAGAGCATGAATATAGAACTTATTATTTTTGTTTATTTTTGTTTATTGTAGATATTTTTTTTTATTTTATTTTGTTTTCTTCTTTTCATTTTTTTCTTTTGCTTTTTATTTCTTGTTTTTCTTTCTTAGTTAATTTTATTTTTAAGTCTTTTTTTGCTTTTCTTAGTTTTCTTTATAAAGTTTACCTTACGTTATGTCCAATTTTATTAATTAATGTGCTAATTTTTAAGATTAAAATCTTTGTACATGTTCTGAAATTAAATAAATAATAATAATAATAATAATATTGTCAATAAATTAATTTAGTATTCAACCAGCATTTGAAATTCATTATATATTTTTTGACTTGAACATTTGACATTCGTTTACAACTGGGGCGACTCGTTATTTGATATGGGCAAACGTTGGGTTTGATCCGGGCCAAAACTTGATTCGAACGCCGGGCCAACGTTGACTTTTGATACTGGGTCAACGGAAAACACTGTCACATTTTGACCATCGAGGATTTATTGGAAATTTTATTACGAAGAGACTGGTATTTAGTTCGCCCCGGTCCGACTTATAGAACCGGAGTAATTCACATTTTAAGCTCGAAAAAAGTGATAAAAAATTTTTAATTGTTTATAAAAAAAGTAGCACACGTTTTTCAAGGTCCAAAACTTGTGATATCTCAAACAGGATAAAATCATAATCTTGCTGTTACCAGACTAAACCTATATTTTCATTTTTTTGGCCTTTTTTACTGCACTATATAGGCATATTCGGAGGCATCGAGTCTTCTCTCGTCACGCACACTTCTTATCAACTTTACACTGTCTATGGAAATGTTTAAATGTATGTTCTCTATGGCGTGAGCTGCAAATGCCGATTTTCTAAAATTCGTGAGGAACGTTCCTGGGAGCGAAGCGTTTCTAAACAGACACAATATTGTCAACCACGACATATGTAACCTCACTTGATGCAGTTTTTACTCGATTTTTAGATCAGTTTCAATCGAAAATATTCCAGTTATGCTTCGTTTTTAGGTTTTAATGTAAATAGGAATTCATAAATATTGATATTTTTCAATTGTATACAATGTATACTTGTATCAAGACCATTCAAGGCTCGTCACTATACTTCCTGCATCTGTCGTTGGTCTGAGTTTTCTAAAAGCATACTATATACCCGACAGACCTTCTACTATATCGACTATATTGCATATTGCCAGCTGGTTATTATTTCAATAATTGCGGCAGTTGTGGGCAAAAAAGTTTTGCTTCTAAACTGTGGTCTTAAACACACTCATATTTGTTTTGTTAAATCTTTCTTTAATAGTTGGCGAGCTAATCGATATTGATTGTAACGAATGGGAACTTTATATTATTTTAAGTGAAATCGTGTCAATATTATTTTCTAAATCCCTACAAATTACTACGAATAAATTACTGCACACATTAATTTGTGAGCATCATGAACTTTATATTATGGGCTTTGGACCTACACTAAAACCAAAACATCTTTTTATGGTACCTACACTATCCTCGTATTCTGAGTAATATTGGACCATTATGCAACATATCTTCGATTAGATTTGAATCTTTCCATCAAAATTTTAAATCTATGTCCAAAGTGACAAAAAATAGACGAAACTTAGGCCCGATTCACAATGAACGCTTCAAGCCTCAAGCTTCAAGCTTCAAAAATTTAGGATTATAGGATTTATGTACAATTACCTAGTTTATAGCTACTCCAAAAATAATTCGAATTATGGATCATACAAAATTTTTTGTCGTATAAACGGGGTAATTCGAATTATGGCTTAAACCGAAATTTTTCGACTTAAGCCAAAGTTAGAAGAATGTAAATTACCCGTTTATACGTTAATTCGAAATTTTGGCGTAAGTTTCAATTAAATCGATTTAATTTTGCTGCTATAAACTTGGTAAATGATTCACATTCAAAGCTTCAAGCTGCAAGCTTCAAATGAACTTGAAACTATAGAAAAAAAATTTGAAGCTTGAAGCTTGAGGCTTGAAGCGTTCATTGTGAATAGCCCCTTACACTGTAAAAAAATATGTAAATTCACAGTGCAAATGTACAGTAAAATTATAAATCGTGATAGGAAATACTAATTTACTACACAATTATTGGAATTTTACTACAAATTTTGTAAATTCACATAAAGAAGTTGACAATATCCAATACTGCATCACTTAAATGTTGATTACTGAATGTGACGTATATTTTACACAATATTGTGTATTTTTCTGAATCATTTATGTAGGAAAATTACTATCTTTCTTAGTATATTCATCAATGTTATGTACTAAAAATATCCTAACACTTTGTACTGTAATTTTACAGTAAGAGACGTAATTATTTTAGAACATAAGTTTTCAGTAAAATTACAAATTGGTTATTGGAATGTAAGGTTTAAATTTTTCCTCTCATGGATATAATTCACAGGCAAAAATGGAATAATAAGCATATGTATATACCCGATTGCTTTTAAGTTAAGGCCAGCCCTTTGACTTTGATCAGGATCTGGGCAGTTATTGTAATAGCCAAGAAATTTTGATAGATGTTGCTCACGTACATGTTTAACAAGGCATGGTGAGCAAAATGCTATTTTTTTGGAGTTTACTCCTTAAAAAACGTTTCATATATAGAGCACGGTATGAAAAATAGATGGGGAGTAAAATCAAAGCGTTAACAAAAAAAACGCGTTAACAAAAAAAAAATAAGTGCGTGTCAGCTCCGACTCGAGACTGGAGTTTACTCCTGAAAGACGATTGACTTAAAATATATATAACAGGCAAAGGAAGTAAATGAACCCATATATTTATTTATATTGATTTGATAAAATACATTACATCAATTTTATATTCTACTTTTTAGTCCATAATATATCTTCCACCATTTTGTGGTGGCCGTCATACTAGATTTAAAATGACGTCACAGTGATTACTGTATTATAATCGTCATACCCATACTGAGGGGGTTGTCAAGAAAAAGGTACTACGATATTTTGAATTTGGAATGACGCCACACAACTAATTGTATTCTACCTGTCATGCCCTTCCGTTTATACCCATGTCGGTAGGTCGGGGACTTAGAATAGAGAAGAGAAGGAAGCGCAATTAATTAAAATCGTGGAAGCATTTCGGCAACACATATGCACAGCACTCCCATAGTATTTCTTCAGATCCCGGACAATGGCGGTACCATATTTAGTCAAAAACCGGGAGGGGATTGCGTTTCTTAGTAACCATCCAAATGAGAACACATCACTTGGCTGAAAATGTTTGGAGCAAACGCGAACGAATTTCGGTACGCCTCTGTCCGGGATCTGCATGAAACCTATGAACATATGGTTGTTTCTTTTCTTTTAGAGCGAGAGGTTCTTGAATCCAAGTGCTTCCCTCGAATCCGTATACATCTCGACATATTCGTATATATCTCGTGAAAGAAATGTCTGACGCGAAATGGACCAAGCCCATTGGAAAGAGCATCAAATTTTCCATAACTCCAATAAACTCCAATTTTCTACTTTTTAGTCTATTATGTCTTTCACCATTTTGTGGTGGCCGCCATATTAGATTTAAAATGACGTCACACAGATTACTGTATTATAATCGTCATAAATTTAATTTGATACCCGTACTGAGGAGGTTGTGAAGAAAAAGGTAATCCGCCGTCCCTTTACGCGGCTTGCGGGTAGAGCGACTTGGTAGAAATCGTCACGTAAGAAAATGCGATACGCTGTGTGTATGCGTGCGAGTATCGAGCAGCCCGGCAACCTACAAACGATCAGGCGAGTGCGGTGTGTGTGTGGTGCGAGTATCGAGATTCGAGCAGCCTAACAAACGAGCAAGCGAGTGCACAGCACAGCCGGGTGGGCAACCCTCTCACTTTCTCACTCTCTCCCTCTGTCTGTCTCTTTTTAAACGCTTTATCTTAGTTTCACCTGTATCTTGTATCTCGTATGTAAACAAATCTTGCAACTTGATTTTGACCAACATTCATATAACCGATCAACTTCAAATTTTGCACATATGTATAGTTCGCTTGACAAAGCAATCTGAACATTTTGTATGATGACGGCCGATTTTTGTAATTTGTTCCACGGCCGCCCACATGGGGATCAAATGAAACGGTATGACAGGTAGAATACAATTAGCTGTGTAGCGTCATTCCAAATTCAAAATGGCGGCCAACACAAAATGGCGGAAGACATAATAGACAAAAAGTAGAAAACATACCCGATCAACTTAAAATTTTGCGCATATGCATAGTTCGCGTGACAATGGAATCTGACCATTTTGTAAAATAAATCAAGATGGCGGTTTTGCTATTGTGTTCTCCGACTCACCGACATGGGTATCAATTGGAAGGGCATCACAGGTGGAATACAATAAGTTGTGTGGCGTCATTCCACGCAATTGGAGACACAATTGCAAAAATCGGTCGCCATTTTGGAGCCGCCATGCTGATTTTTTTTACAAAATGGTCGGATTGCATTGTCACGCGAACTATGCGTATGTGCAAAATTTGAAATTGATCGGTTATGTTTTCTACTTTTTGGTCTATTATAGGTACATATTCCGCCATTTTGTTGTTGCTAATTGTATTGTTCACCACACCAATGTTCCCGCTGAAGACTTAAAAAAAAAAATAAACACAAATTTAAAATGAAATTTACAATATGCAATATATAGTTAATAAAAACTTACATGAATTATAATTAATATTAACTGCAATTTTTTTTGAATTGAAATATTACCCGACAGTTGAAACTTTGAGATTTGAATTTAACAGCTGCCGGCAAGCAAATTTATTTTTATTAAAATATGAGTATTTATCACATATACATGTAAACATGAACCACTAAAACTCAAGGAAAAGGTCTAGATTGACGAAAATAATTATTTACTAGCTGAAAGAAAAAAAAATATATTTCTGATAAATAGAACATGGAAATATGGAAAAAATAATAAAATTCACAACTTTTAGTACAGTATGTACATATGTATGGCAGCACAACAAAATAGTGGGTTGACATGTTTACAATTTTATAGCTTTGCTATAATCCGACGAATCGGCCAACAAGGGCTAGCTAACCAACGATCTGGTGAGAGTCGAGCACTGGGTTTTAGCTGTTCACCGAGGAAAGTCGTGCTCCTAGGAGCACTGTTCCTTTGTAATGCTCAAGCTAACACGCGGTGATGGGTTATGGTTTTTTATGTGGATATTGGATATTTATTTACTTCCAAAAACATTAATTAATTACCAGGCGTAGATTTCTTGCATTTATGATACTATTGCGATTTTCTTGTTGAAGAAATTAACGTTCTTAATTCGCCATACATATATTAAATTTTTCTCTTTATGTAATTTCCATGTTTTATGAGTGACACAATAATTTCAAATTGATGCTAAATACCGCTACTGCCGAAATATTATGTATATACTAAAGGGATAAAGATTGGTTAAAAGAAAAAAAACATGGTTTAATTTGATGAATGCCTCATCTGCCGAAATTTTATATGCTAAAGGATTGAAGGAATTACGTAGACAATTATCAAGAGTACAGCTAGCTAACGGTTTCTTGAAATGGAATAACTGTGACTTATTAACATTAACTCAACTTTTCTTGAATTAATAACTTAAATTTAAATAGGGTTTAAGGATTAATAAATTAAATTTAAATAAATTAATTAAAAATAAATATATGGAAATTTACTACGTTGAAAATTAATGAATAAAAATAGAAGAATTTTTTTTGGATTATACATCTCTAAATGTCTAGTATTAATGAATAATTTTTTTTTGGTTTAATAAACTTGAATTGTGACACCAAGGGCACTTGCGTTTGTCTTAAGATTTTTTGGAGTTTTACATTTTCACAGATTCCGCTACACTACTTGGACCCAGTAAGCCAGTAATAGTAAAACCCTTACGAAACAGTATTCTACCTGTCATGCCCTTTCATTTGATACCCATGTCGCAGGTCGGGGAACACAAAAGCAAAAATCGGCCGCCATCTTGGAACCGCAATCTTGATTTTTTTACAAAATGGTCAAGCGAACTACGCATATGTGAAAAATTTGAAGTTTATCGGTTATATTTTCTACCTTTTAGTCTATTACATGTCTTCCGCCATTTTTTTGTGGCCGCCATTTTAAATTTAAATTGACGTCACACAAATTACTGTATTATAATCGTCATATCCTTTCATTTGATACCCATATTGAGGGGGTTGTGAAGAAAAAGGTAATCCGCCATTTTGAATTTGGAATCACGCCACACAACTAATTGTATTCTACCTGTCATGCCCTGCCTTTTGATACCCATGCCGGTGGCTCGGGGAACACAAATGCAAAAATCGGCCGCCATTTTGGAACCGCCATCTTGATTCTTTTACAAAATGGTCAGACTGTTGTTACACGCGAGCTACACATATGTTGATCGGTTATATGGAAGTGGGTCAAAATCAAGTAGAAAGTTTTTTTTTGTTAACGGGTTTTTTTTTGTTAACGCTTTGATTTTACTCCCCATCTATTTTTCATACCGGGCTCTATATATGAAACGTTTCTTAAGGAGTAAACTCCAAAAGATGGCGGTTCCAAAATGGCGGCCGATTTTTGCATTTGTGTTCACCGACCCCCGACATGGGTATCAAATGAAAGGGCATGACAGGTAGAATACAATTAGTAGTGTAGCGTCATTCAAAATGGCGCCAACATAAAATGGCGGAAGACATATAATAGACTAAAAAGTAGAAAATTTAACCGATTAAGTTCAAATTTTGCACATATGCGTAGTTTGCTTAACAACCTGACCATTTTGTACAAAAATCAAGATGGCGGTCTAAAAATGGCGGCCGATTTTTGCATTTATCTTCCCCGACCCCGACATGGGAATCAAATGAAAGGACATGACAGGTAGAACACAATTAGCGGTGTAGCGTCATTCCAAATTCAAAATGGCGGCCAAGACAAAATGGCCGCAGACATATTATAATAGACTAAAAATTAGAAAATATATAACCGATCAAGTTCAAATTTTGCACATATGCGTAGTTTGCTTCACAATGCAACGTGACCATTTCGTAAAAAAATAAAGATAGCGGTTCCAAGATGGCGCCCGATTTTTGCATTTGTGTTCGCCGACCCCCGACATGGGTAGCAAATGAAAGGGTATGACAGGTAGAATACAATTAGCATTAACAATTAAATTTTTTATGGCGGCCAAGACAAAATGGCGGAAGAATATCTACATATAATAGACTAAAAAGCAGAGAATATAACCGATCAACTTCAAAATTTGCACATACGCATAGTTCGCCTGACAATTCAATCTGACCATTTTGTAAAAAAATCAAGATGGCGGTTCCAAAATGGCGGCCGATTTTTGCAATTGTCTTCCCCGAGCCACCGGCATGGGTATCAAAAGGCAGGGCATGACAGGTAGAATACAATTAGTTGTGTGGCGTGATTCCAAATTCAAAATGGCGGATTACCTTTTTCTTCACAACCTCCTCAATATGGGTATCAAATGAAAGGGTATGACGATTATAATTTTTCACATATGCGTAGTTTGCTTGACCATTTTGTAAAAAAATCAAGATTGCGGTTCCAAGATGGCGGCCGATTTTTGCTTTTGTGTTCCCCGACCTGCGACATGGGTATCAAATGAAAGGGCATGACAGGTAGAATACAATTAGCAACAACAAAATGGCAGAATATGTACCTATAATAGACCAAAAAGTAGAAAACATAACCGATCAATTTCAAATTTTGCCCATACGCATAGTTCGCGTGACAATGCAATCCGACCATTTTGTAAAAAAAATCAGCATGGCGGCTCCAAAATGGCGGCCGATTTTTGCAATTGTGTCTCCAATTGCGTGGAATGACGCCACACAACTTATTGTATTCCACCTGTGATGCCCTTCCAATTGATACCCATCTCGGTGAGTCGGAGAACACAATAGCAAAACCGCCATCTTGATTTTTTTACAAAATGGTCAGATTCCATTGTCACGCGAACTATGCATATGCGCAAAATTTTAAGTTGATCGGGTATATTTTCTACTTTTTAGTCTATTATGTCTTCCGCCTTTTTGTGTTGGCCGCCATTTTGAATTTGGAATGACGCTACACCGCTAATTGTATTCTACCTGTCATACCGTTTCATTTGATCCCCATGTGGGCGGCCGGGGAACAAATTACAAAAATCGGCCGTCATCTTGATTTTTATACAAAATGTTCAGATTGCTTTGTCCAGCGAACTATACATATGTGCAAAATTTGAAGTTGATCGGTTATATGAATGTTGGTCAAAATCAAGTTGCAAGATTTGTTTACATACGAGATACAAGATACAGGTGAAACTAAGATAAAACGTTTAAAAAGAGACAGAGACAGAGGGAGAGAGTGAGAAAGTGAGAGGGTTGCCCACCCGGCTGTGCTGTGCACTCGCTTGCTCGTTTGCTAGGCTGCTCGAATCTCGATACTCGCACCACACACACAGCGCACTCGCCTGGTCGTTTGTAGGTTGCCGGGCTGCTCGATACTCACACGCATACACACAGCGTATCGCATTTTCTTACGTGACGATTTCTACCAAGTCACTCTACCCGCAAGCCGCGTAAAGGAACGGCGGATTACCTTTTTCTTCACAACCTCCTCAGTACGGGTCGGTATGGGCTGGCTTAGAAGCTGGCAAATTTCATCGACGTTATGATCTCCAACACGTGGAAAAATGGCTAGCTATGCGAATGCAAAAAGAATTTGTGGAACAGCTGTTCCTATCAATCGTAGATCCGCGACAGTTCCTCTGAACCAGAATAAATCGATTCATCTTAATAGAAACCATTTTCCACTAAAACCAGCCTGCTCGTTAACAATTCACAAATCGCAAGGAGGGTCATTTGATGAAATTGTTTACAAATACAGTAAGACACATTCGCAATCGTTGGTTTACGTAGCCTTATCCAGAATCACGACTCAAAATGGACTTTATATTGTACCCGCTGATGGGCGTCAACGTTTTTATCATGGTAGACAAGAAAATGAAACGATGCTTCCATTACGAAACGAGTTTACCCGGCTTTCAACTGTACATCTTAATACAATTGATCGGATTGTACTCGAAAAAATCAGTAGGGGAAACATGACAATCTTTTCTCTCAATTGTCAAAGTCTCCGGGCACATGCGCAAGACGTCCGTGGTAATGTAATACCGAAATCACATGTATTAATGTTATCAGAAACTTGGCTTCACAACGAGGAACGGGTTGAAATTGAAAATTTTCAATGCATAACAAAATACAGATGACCCAACATTAAGCGCGGGGGAGGCGTCAGCATCTATCATAATGTTGGCGATTTGCAACATGACTTTACTGTCTGTGATGATGCTTACTTGAGAAGAAATTCCCAGCACGTTAGTCAAACCAAATCTGCTCTTGGGGACATATGCGCTGCGCGATGCACTTTGCCTAACGGTAAACAAATTATTATGGTGACAGTTTATATTTCTGTCAATCAGAAAGTTCAAGATGTAATAGATTTTCTCCACGAGACAAGAAGGAGAAGAAGGTTCAAAACTGTTAAAGAAACGTTACCATGAACTTCCGCTTATACTTGGCGGCGATTTCAATATTACCTTTGATAAAGATAACGGATTGCAGCTAATACAATTTTTGAAAAAAGAACTGAATTTAAATCTAGTTTTTGGAAGCGCACTAGGGACAACTAGATATGGTACAACCATTGATGCGATGTTTTCACGATTCGTAACTCATGTTACTTCTGACGTTCATGTATCGTATTTTAGTTTTCACAAACCTATTGTCACAGTATTTAATAATGACATTACTATTCACGGAATGAATAATGTAATATAAGTAATATTTTGGAGTTTATTGGAGTTTATTGTTGAAGTTTATTGGAGTTTAATGGCGTTTATTGGAATTTATTAGAGTTTATTGTTGGAGTTTATTGGACTTTATTTGAGTTTATTGGAGTTTATTTTTAAATGTAATACAATGAAATGTAATATGCCATTAAGAGATAATAAAAGTTGGTTTTTTGGCATTGCTTTTTCCAACTATAAAAAATTTGTTTCATTTTTCAATTTTGTTTTATTGTTCTCGAAAATTTTTGTTATTGAACACTTCTAGAGTTAAATTCACAAAAGGCATAGAAAATGGCCCTCGAATTTCGAGGGCTGGGTCCTACTTACGTATAGTTCGCCTGACAATGCAATCCGACCATTTTGTAAAAAAATTAAGATGCCGGTTTCAAAATGGCGGCCAATTTTTGCAATTGTGTTCCCCGACCTTAGAATAGAGAGGATAAGGAACAGAAAATAGCGTACATGTATACGGATTCGAGGGAAGCACTTGGATTCAAGAACCTCTCGCTCTAAAAGAAAAGAAACAACCATATGTTCATAGGTTTTATGCAGATCCCGGACAGAGGCGTACCGAAATTCGTTCGCCTTTGCTCCAAACATTTTCAGCCAAGTGATGTGTTCTCATTTGGATGGTTACTAAGAAATGGAATCCCCTCCCGGTTTTTGACTAAATATGGTACCGCCATTGTCCGGGATCTGAAGAAATACTATGGGAGTGCTGTGCATATGTGTTGCCGAAATGCTTCCCCGATTTTAATTAATTGCGCTTCCTTCTCTTCTCTATTCTAAGTCCCCGACCTACCGACATGGGTATAAACGGAAGGGCATGACAGGTAGAATACAATTAGTTGTGTGGCGTCATTCCAAATTCATAATAGCGTATTACCTTTTTCTTGGCAACCCCCTCAGTATGGCTATGACGATTGTAGTGGATGTAGTATGTGTACTATCAAAAACACTGTAGGAACCTACTATGAGAAATACTTTGACATAAATTAATTGTAACTTGATTTGACTATTATGATTAGCTACTGTGTTGCAAGTAGATTGTAAATAAAATAATTATGTAACGAATAGTTTTGTAAGCGCAGTAGGATTAATTAGGAGTATAAATAGTCGTAAGATTTCTGTAATTTGGGCAGTAGTTCCCTGAGATCCAATCCGGTTCATACGAGCAGTAATTTGCTTACGGGACAAGATATATAAATAAAGAAATAATAAATACATATATCTTTTTTAAAAACTAAAAACACAAATAAGGCAGTCACTAGACGCCACATGCAAAGGCTGGTTCCGCTAGCCTGGAGAACCCAACACAAAACAACACACGATTATAATACAGTAATCTCTGTGACATCATTTTAAATCTAGTATGACGGCCACCACAAAATGGTGGAAGACATATTATAGACTAAAAAGTAGAATATAAAATTGATGTAATGTATTTTATCAAATCAATATATGTAAATAAATATATGGGTTCATTTACTTCCTTTGCCTGTTATATATATTTTAAGTCAATCGTCTTTCAGGAGTAAACTCCAGTCTCGAGTCGGAGCTGACACGCACTTATTTATGTATAGGGAATGGGTAAATTAGGAATAAAATTTGGCGCTTGAAAATATTTCAAGCGGGGTCAAGCACATTGGCACAGGGCGGGAATCTTTTGCTATACGTAACTTGTATTTTTACAGCCCACAAATCTATATTCTATATATAAAACTGAATGTTTGCCTGTCTGTCTGTCTGTACGCAATAGGCTCCTACACCGTGCAACCGAACTTAATGAAATTTTAACCATATGCTATTTACACTAAAAGAAAAAACATAGGCTATTCTATTACTTTCTAAGGCCACTCCTAGATGGCGCTGTCATGGAGAGCTTTGTTGAAAATCATCGCAGAGCTTTGAATTTTTGCATGAAGGTGCGTGTGGTCTCCTATGATGCATCTCGAAGCCCGATTTTCGAAATTCAAAATGGTTGAATTTGCCAATTTTATTTCGATTCCAATGAAAGTGGGTATCCGGGGGTTTTAAGGTCGCAAATAACGAATTTGTGGCCAAAATTTATAAATTCAAAATGGCTGACGAATTTGCAAATTGTGTCCCGATTCCAATGAAAATCTGTATCTGAGGTTTTTTAAGGTAGCAAATAGCGAATTTAAATTCAAAATGGCCTCACCGATATGGCTGACGAGTTTGCGAATATTATTCCGATTCCAATTAAAATCGGTATATGGGAGTTTTTAAGGTAGTAAATAACGAATTTAAAATCAAAACTTATTCAAAACTGTGGGCCAATATGGCGGCAGAGCTTTGCCAAATAAGTGTCATTTCCCGGTTAGCTGTATGTAGGTTGTTCAAGAGTTGGAAAATGAGAACCCAGGGGCCAAGCAATTGCAACACAGGTAATTTGTAGCGTATAATGTCCATCACCGTCAAAAGTCCATTTCTAAATATGAAATTAGTAGATATAATCCTTTTATTTTTTTTTTCAGGATGTAATAATATTTGTTGATTATGGAGTGTTTAATTTAACTAATAGTCCATACGAATGTCTGCCTCCCCCAAAAAAAAGATTATAGCATCGATAACACTGTGGATGTGACATATTTTGTTGAGATTATACTGTGTCTAATAGTTGCTGGCCAAAGCCTTATTTTTAAATAGTTTTTCACTAATATTTATTTTTGGTGGGTAGTTATCTTTTTAAGGATATTCGTGTGTGTTTATTTTACCAGAAAGAACCATAACTTTACTATGGGCCACGTCGACAAAAAATATTGTCTACCCCAGAGCTTTACAATAATAGGTAATTTTGGTCACACTGTAAATAAATGCATTTTGAATCTAATGTCTCCAACTTTTATAGGAATAGTTTGGTTTTCGTTTTTGATTTTAAATGTTTAAACGTTGGGTACAGCGAGGCGCACCGGGTCCCAGCTATCCAAAATACAGAAAATAAGCGGTTCATTGAGACACTTCATCTGTGTATGAAAATTCATATCTCGAAAAATGCCATGTCAATGGATGGTTTTTATTGTCTCGATCAAAATGTCAGATCCCTAATAGTTTCATATTTTGTTATTTGGAATCAAAAATACCAAAAATTGCCTTTTCAAACTGTATAATTAAAATTCATATCACCTGATTACTACTATTGGTTTATGGGTGCAGCATAGGCGCACCGGGTCCCAGCTAGTAATGTATATTTACAATACAGTTGGTAAAAATGCGTAAAGTAGATAAGGAATATCCCTAATAATATATATTGCAAATTTATAAAACTGCTTGTGAACAAAACTTCCAGTATTTTTTTTGTAAACTTACCACAGAAATTTTTTACAGTGTATTAAAAACATTTAATTCAAAATACATCATTTTTTACTCCAGTAGAATATGGACTAAAGAAAGAAGTTAGTGCTGAAGAAGTAATTGAAAAATATAGGATACAATTTAAAGATGAGCGATTTATAAACTTAAATGGGGCGGTATACCGTATACAATTATGTAAAGTTTCAAAAAAGCGCTGTAGTAAAAATAAGTTTCCCGGAGTTTCGCTGTTTTACGGATTAAGAGTAGAAAATACAGGCGAATTACACCTTGTGCCATACACGAAAAACTTTTGTAAATTTATCGTATATTTTGCAGCATTAACAATTTCAATATTATTTCAAATTAAGCCAATATGTACCTATTAATTTTTTTTAACGAAATGTGAATGAAAAAGTTTTTTTTTAACACGTTGAATGCCATGGGGGTCACTGGTGACTGGCATTGCGTTTGTTCGTAGCGCCAAGGGGGTCACCGGTGACAGCCAAAGCCTAGATTACTAGAAAGACGTAATTGGGGAAAATGTTTTTAAATTTTTAATATAGAACAAAGAAAAATAATTTTATTTATATACAGGGTGCGTCGAAAGTCCGGAAACGGTACTATATTTCTTGAAGGGTAGGTTTTCGTGAAAAACGTTTTGAGCCAAAGTTGCTCAACTTGGAGAGTGGAATCGTTTGTACACAAAACTCACCCCCACCCCCTCGCAGAGGGTGGGTCTGAATCTAAAATTTCAAATGACACACCCATTTTTTCTCATGAATTATGATTCTCCGAAGAGAAATATCAAACAAAATATCATTTTTATATCCGGGCGCAGGGAAGCACCCCCAAAAATCATCAAAAATCAAAGTTAACCCCCAAAATCTTTCAGATGCAGGAAAGCTTCGGATTAAAAATTTTTTCGGACAAATTTTGAATAATATTTCCCCAAAATATGCACCGCATAATGAAAACTTTATGTTGGCCAGACGGAAAGCCATGTAAAATAAACGTGGCATTGAAGTGTAGAGTTTATTTTGGAAAAGCTACTGTTTTATGTGTCACAATGTCGTAGAAATATACTTAGGTAACAGGGGCGGCGCTTTCATAGGTGCGACTGGTGCACTCGCACCGGGCGCCATTTGACGGAGGTGCAATTTCAGATATTAAGATTTAAAAAAAATGTACTTCCCTCGTACAGGAACTTACCCGAGACTTTTGCTTCAAGATTTTCATATAATTTCTGCAAAGAATTTACCCGAAAATATTTTACTGACTCAAAAAGTGAAGGAAGAGAATCAGAAGTAAGAGGGGAGAAATATCCACCAAGTGAGACAAAAATTTCTCATTCAGCTGATGTTCTCTAATTTGAACACGAGATGTAAATATAGAATTAAGCAGTGGACTGAGCGTTATAGAGGTGGATAACTATCGATAGTCGACGCCATCGATATTCACCGATAGTTTCACCAAAACATCGATAGTCTGTCGATAGTTTTGACTTATTCAATAACAATGACGTTTCTTATTAAATGCTGACGTTTTCGACAACTAAATTATCAAAATTGTCACTTTCACTTCAATTTCAGGTCCTGTTTGAATTTTTGTAGAAAGAATACAGAATTAATTTTGTTTTGCTTGACAGTGATTAGAGTATCTTTATTGGATTTGTCTACAGCACAAAGGGCCTTACCTCTGAGCTCTAGTCTTTCACATAAAAAAAATTTCCGGCAAGCTAATTACGACTACAGAGACCTAGCCATAAAATGATGTGAGTACTGCAGTCATACAGCAGTGTTGCGTTAATGAACTCACCCATATTCAACCAATGAACCCAGAAGTTGGCTTCATGGTGTCGACATAAATAATTTTATCACCTAAATTCAACACCAAAATTCGCTGTTCGATTATTTCATTTTAATCACAAGATTGTGGGTCTTAAATATAAGGTCCACTGGCGACAACCTCTTCCGCAAGTAATAAACTTCGCAAGTAAATGGCCCGGTGCTGTGTTGTTTTCTTTCCCCTACGTCACCACCTGAGTGAAACAAACGAAAGAGACGTTTGATTTGTAAATCTTCCTTATTTAACAAAAAAGCAAACAGTTTTTCTAACTATTCTTGGAGAAGATAACCCATTAAATGTCGAGACACTAAGCCTCAACGGAAGGTATTAAGTTTTACAAGAGACTTGGGGATCTTCACTCGCCGTGACTCTACTTTCCGATATATAGTCGAAATTAAGTTTAGTGTGCGGATATTTATTGAATTGGTAAAATCAAGTATGTAAATAAATCATAGAATTTAAATTACTGGCAATCCATTTATTATTAGGAAATGCCACATACGACTTTACTATCGATAGTAAAGAAACCATATCTATAGTGTTCGATAGTGGAAAACCATCGATAGTACCGATAGTACTATCGATAGCTATCCACCTCTGAGCGAGACGAAACAAAATAATTTCATTTTCACTACGCTGGAGCCCTTTTTGAAAATTTTGTAAAATGCACCATATCAACTCACACAAAGGAAAAAAATGTTCCGATGGCTCTGGCTTGTGTATTGCTGTTTACTGTGATTGATATATGGTGCACTTTTAAATTTGGTTCCAAGATTTGTTAAAAGAGGTAAATGAACGAAACGAGAACAAAATATTTTCGTGCGAGAATCCCTCTTTAAATGCTCTTTCTTGGTTGTTCCCTTACTGTCTAATAAATTAATATGTAGATTTTTTTTATCTTATACGAGTTATTGATGCAATTTTAAGTTTTGTGCCTGCTTCCTCTGGAAGAAGTTATGAAGAGTAAATTGAGTGAAATACTTTTAATAGATTTCAAACTTTGGGTGATAAAGTTGATAATTTTAGAATTAATAATAATTATTAAATTACTAATTAGGTAATACATTTTTAAATTACATTATTTATATTTATATTTTATTAGAATTTATTTGTTTTTTTGTATGTTTACGAAATTTAAAATATTTTACTGCATTGCGAAGTTTGAAAATGGTACCGGGCAAACGTAGATGATCAAAGTGTGAATTTTAATTTTAATAAAAGGCAGTCCGGTGCCTATTTCTTAGGATTTAGTTGAAGAAAGTCAAACTCAAAATATTTCCCCAAGATCCACGTTTTCAAAAACGCCATTCTGAAACTATTTCTTTAGGATTAGAACAAGAACTTACAGGTGTATAATTAAATTTATTAAGTTTTCAAAATTAAAGGAAAGTAGTTCACTTTCTAGTTCGGGATATAATGGTTGGAGTTATATACGTTTAGGAAGACTAGTTAAAGAACATGACAATAGTTTTATTCATACGGAAAATTTTAAATGTTCGAAAGAACTAGAATTACGATTAAAGGTCGGGGGGGGGGGGGGGGGTGTTCAACCATAACACCGTTAAGAAAATCAAACCCATCAAGGATTTTGGGTCGGTGATCACGAAAATCGGGGTCCCGCGGTCCTAAAATATAGGCGTGACCCTTAAAAATGCAAAATAACACCCCTTTTTAAGGTTTTTTTCGCGAGAATTTCAATAATAATAAAAAATAATCCAATAAAATGCACTTTTTCAATATTATTTTGCGAAGGTGGTTGATTTATACTAAATCAAGCTAAACTTTATGACAAGGGATGATCCTAAAGGGTTAAAACTATCCCTAAACCGAATGAAAATAAAATAATAAATAAATAATAAATTTTTTTTCTAGTTTATGCTTTAAATTCGATTGTATGTGTATTGTCAAGCAAAAATAAATTATTTTCAACCCTTATGGGGTTAAAACTACCCTCACAATTTGAAAAATCAACTTTAAATAAAGAAAAATTGCAAAAAAAATGTTTTTCTGCTTTTTGCTTGCTTGATATTGGGTTGCATAGGTTTTATCAGACAAAGATTAATTATTTTCAACCTTTAAGGGGGTAAAACTACCCCTAGATTAAAATTAAATTTGAAAAAAATATTATTAAAACATTAGGAAAAATTTATTGTAACACCTTTTTTAAAGGGGTTAAACTGGATGAATAGGTTCTCTTGGGCAAAAATAGATAGGCTAAAAAATTTTTTGAAAATAATTAATTTTTGGCTGATAATACGCATACAAGCAAAAAAATTGAAAACATTTTTTTTACCAATTGCTACTTGCTTTTACGAACCACCCCCTAATGCCGCTTGATCTTTCCACTATAACAATACTTCGTGTGTTAATACAATTGCGCGCAATTTGGCCAACGTTGAGTTCGATTTCTCTAGTTACGCCAATGACTGCACATTATTCTCTAAAGGCAATTTCTTGTTTTGATACTATTCAAAATTTATATGCTTATTTCACCAGTCCGGCCTACGAGGGTTGGGAGAACCGTAGAACTCGTTCAGGCAGGGGAGCCCGTATTGAAACATACAGCAGAATCAATCAGAATTACAGAGTTAAGTTTCATTTGCTCCATAGTAATCTGATATTTGATATTTGGTATGATATTTAAGAAAAAATAAATACAGCCAATATATACTTATAAAGCCCAAATGTCTGTTTATCTGCTGCAGTTGATATTTTAAATTCCACAAAATGCTTTTAGATAGATTTACGATCATAAGCAAAATTTCAGCATTTTATTGAAAAGCCAAGCAAATTGCTACCAAGTCCTCGCGATCCAAACGAAACAAGCTTTTTTTTATATGATCAGCCGATGGGCACAATATGGCATAATGCACCGGGCGCAAAAAACCACGCTCCGCCGGCGTTATCTTATGTAACCCCATGTAGTACACAAATATATGTATATATTTTGTAAGTATTATTATAATACAATAATCAATCTATCTATCTATCTATATATATGAAAATGAATGCCGTGCGTTAGTCCCGCAATGGCTCGACCGATTTTAATATTTTTTTTTGTTTTGTTCGCATCAATACAGGGGTGATTTTAGAAAAAAAAACCATTTCAAAAACCAAAAGGAACAGCTGCAAAACCAAACAAATTGGTAATTTTGGGATATTTCACCTTACATTAGTTTCAATGTGGGGATCTAAACTAGTATTCCTTCAGCAGCAGCGAAACCGGTTTTGGAAGTTAATCTAGGTCTACACTGGTATTTTTTCATAGCGAGTAAATTTCTTGTCTTTACATACATCTGTGTGCGTGTAGATAATTATACTGTTAAGTTTTCACGCCAAAATTTTCTCATGAACAGGTTACTACAGTTCCCTCTTGCCCTTTCTATACCTCTCTCCTAAAAACCTGGTTCTACTGCTGCTGAAGCAATACTAGTTTAGATAGGGCCAATGACTTCATGGCCTACCTATATATTGTTTGACAGCTGCGTAAATGTGAAATTGTCATTAAATTAAGTCGGTAATTTCTCAAAAACCCCAATTTAATGACAATTTCACATTTACGCAGCTGTCAAACAATATATGGGTAGGCCATGAAGCTATTAAAAGTAATCTGCAGTGAAAACTCCCAAAATGACAAACTTTTTAGATTTTTCAGTAGTTCATTTGGGTTTTTCTTTTTTTTTAAACCACCCCTGTATTAAGGCGAGCCATTTTCGAGTTTTTGTGAGACTAACGCACGGCAATTGATTTTTATATATATAATTGAAAATTACACTTAAACATTGTCTTATTAACATCTTTAAGGTGCAAGATCATATTATCCATCATTCTCATCTGGACTACCTTCAACATTTGTAGTACTTGTGAACATTGGGAAACCTATAAAATAATAGCATCCATTGTTCTTTATATACTTCCACCGAAAAATGGGTAAAAGCTTTTAATTGGTGCGATTAAATAAAGTATTAATAAGAAAATATATAAATGTCGATTTTTTGCATTATGCGTCAGATTGCGGTACATCTTGAAAACGGTCAACGTGTATATTTCACTGAAGAAAATGCTCTCCACCGAGATTTCCAGCCACCAAAAACTAGACTTACTGAATTTTTCACACTGTGCCAAAAACCTGATATTTTCGGACAATTCGCAACAACATTGTTATATACCGACGTCCCTCGCTATTATACATGGAACAAATCAGGTAAAAAACGGAAGCCACGTAGACAAGGCGAACCATATCCAACTATCGCACGCGTATTGAAAGCAAAGGCATTGGGACGACTTTACACAATACATCCAACACAGACCAACATCTTTCGAATTTTTACGAACAGTCAATGGTCAAATATTCAATACATTTCAAGATGGATGTCGCGAGTTGCAATTGCTCGAAGACACTTACTGATGCAGCATTTGCAATTATATTGACGATTATATTGACGACATGATACCCAACAGAACCATCGGTTTTGTGGGTAGAATACAAGAACGGAATGACTGAAGACATACTTCGCAGAATTAGACAAACAAACCAATATCCAAACTCTCGAACTTTTATAGGAATAATTGGTTTTTCGCTAAGGCTATAAATATTTGTTGAAGAGTTGAATTTTGAAGATTTGGATTAATTTTAAATGACTTAAGGTTGGCTGCAGCGAGTCGGAAAGCCATCATCTTTGTTTATTTACGCGCCGGAAAACAACACCAAAAACATAGTTTACCAGCAAGTTTTGTAAAAGAATACATACATAGTTAATTTTGGTCACACTTAATATGAAAGCATACACTGTAAAAAAATTCTGTGGTAATTTTACAAAAAAAATACTGGAAGTTTTATACACAAGCAGTTTTGTAAATTTCCAATATATATTATTAGGAATATTCCTAATCTACTTTACGCATTTTTACCAACTGTGTAGTAAATATAAATTCTTTGAGAGATGTAAAAATACAATCAGTATTGGAGCTTTACTTCATAGTTTCGTAAATTTCCAAATTCTTATTGTAACTTTTTACCAGAGAGAGGAACAGGGAAAACCCTAAAGCTGAAGATTCCCGCCATGTCCCAATGTGCTTCGCCCTGCCTTAAATATTTCCAAGCGCCAAATTTTATTCTTAGCGTATGCCCACTCCCTATAAAAAATAGCATATTACTCACCATACCTCGTTAAGCATGTACGTGAGGCACGTCTATCAAAATTTCTTGGCTGTTACAATATGTAACTGCCGAGACCCTGATCAAAGTCAAAGGTCTGGCCTTAACTTAAAACAATTCGGTATATACGCTTAGTATTCCATTGTTGCCTGTGAATTATATCCATGAGAGGAAAAATTTAAACCTTACATTCAAATAACCAATTAGTAATTTTATAATATACTAAGAAATATTGTAATTTTCTACATAAACGATTTAGAAAAATACGCAACATTATGTAAAATATACGTCACATTCATGTAATCAACATTTACGTTATGCAGTATTGGAGATTCTCAATTTCTTTATGTAAAGTTACAAAATTTATAGGAAAATTACAGTAATTGTGTAGTAAATTAGTATTACATATCGCGACTGTAAATTGATAAGTTTACATATTTTTTTTACAGTGTATTGAATCTAACTAGTCGGGCCCCTTTACAATTGTGCAGAGTATATTATTATTTAAATTATCCCAAAGCCCACAGTGGTAATTCCTCAAATCGGAAGTTACGATTGGATAATTTCGAACTTGAATTTTGCAATCGCTAGAGCACGGTTCAAAAAGGAAGAGTTACCTCCTGGTTTATTTTTTTAATTACATTAAAACTTCTTTATAAACCAAGTTCTCAGTGACAATTCCTTGAGGGGTAACTTCCTGTTTTAGACAACTTGAAACATCAGTTTTACGATCGCTGTATACAACTGACAGTTCGTAAAACATGGTTCCGCAAGAAAAAGACCAAATTTTTCGAATGTTTGATCTTGTGACTTATTTGGGAAATTGATGACGCTTGAAATTAAATGGAAGACCAGGGTCGTTTGATGTATCCGTGAGATAAAGTGAATCTTGCCTCTTTGAGATCATGTAAGACACTCGGCTTGGATTACATTCGCGCAAAAGTCCCGAATAGCTAATCTGGTTACATTACACAAACCATTCTTAATAGAAAGGAAAACTATGCAACCTTTTTTAAATTTAACTAATGTGGGGGCCTACCGGATGGGTTTAAAGCATTAAGAAATTCTACTGGAAAGTTTACTTGTGCTTGGTAAAAAAACTCTCGTCGTCTATTACCATGGAATCGATTGAATAGTATGACACTTCTTCCTCGTTCATTCTAGCAAGAACAGATTCATTTATTAGACTGAGGTGATCATTTTTTGGACATAAAACTGCTTTTTTAGAAATACTAGGGACATCTCACCAAACTAAGGACATCTCAGTTTCACCAAACCCACCAGTACCTAACAATATTTTTCGAGATAAATTTAGAGGGAATTAAAATACTATGCTGAGTATTTTTAATTCCTTCTGGACATTCAACAGGAGAATTGCCAACTTTGAGAACCCAACTTGAAAAATCTTAATCAACTAAAGCTCTCATAATCTATAACCTAAACCTGAACAATATGTACATTCCTTGCACAAATCATCTAAGCTGAATTTTTCCGGTATAAAATTATTACAATAATCTTGAATGCCAGCCTTGAAAAATGCTTAGGTTGCCTACGAACACAACCAGTAGAATTTGCAGCATTTTGGCTTTCATTTCCATTCATCACTTGCAATTCATTAGTTTGTCTCGATGCCCTCTTTTTAGCGATTTCTTCGCGATGTTGTTCATAATAATTTTTATTTTGTGTGCTTTTCTTCATTTTAAAAATTCAAATAATCACAATAAGTCACTTTTGCACAATTTTTTTGCACTTTTTTTGATTATCCTTTATGATGTTTCGAAAGGATTCGACGAATATCATATACATATTTCATTCAAGAGCAAATAAACAAACTTTTTCAAGCTTTTCGAAAGGCAAAAACCATGGTACAAATACTTCATGTAAAATGCAAGGAATTATTTTTTCGAGGCTGCATTTACTTAATAATAGAATAAAAATTTAAATGTTCTTGCAAATAAACAAAACCATTGTACAAAACAAAGAAGATTGTACTTAATATCAGAAACTTCACTTTTAAGTTATCCCATATATTTCATTAAACACCATTATTATTATTGGTAGCATATATTCTTACCTGGTGTACCATAGTATACCATGCAAAATTGCAATGAAATCGGTGCAGTAGGTTTCAGGTGAAAATTTAAAAACCATTTATTTCCTAAAAGAATTTCATAAATCGGCTACCAGTGGCGTCACACCATAACGGCTCTCCGTAAGAGCATACTTTTGGCAAAAACCTACGTTGAGAGAATATGAGAAAATATGAGTGAGCTTCAAAGCTTTCCATAAGTATATAGATGATTATGCTATTTTGGTTTTTTCAATATGGAAAAAATCTCCTAAGGGGGTACTGAAAAGAGCTTTTCTTGTATAATTATAATATAAGATGTTTCCAAATTTTACAGAAATAAGGATTGGTTCTTTCCTTAGATATTGCGAATAGTTTGATTTTCAATATTTGCATTAATTTCACATGTTTTGACGAACACAATTTCGCAATATAAGAGAAAATAAAAGTTGGTTTTTTGGCATTTTTCAAACTATAAAATATTTGTTTCATTTTTCGATTTTGTTTTATTGTTCTCGAAAAATTTTGTTATTGAAGACTTCTAGATTTAAATTAAAAAAACCTATAGAAAATAGCCCTCGAATTTCGAGTGCTGGTTGCTGCTATTTGCATTAATTTTAAATACTTTAACTTTCATGGTTTTAACAGAATATACTGGCAATTTTGGTCATAGTGCAAATAAATGTACATATTTTGAATCTAATGACTCCAACTTTTATAGGAATAGTTGGTTTTTCGTTAATGGTTAAGAAGAGTTGAATTTTGAAGGTTTGGATTGATTTTATATGCACCGGGTCCCAGCTATCCAAAATACAGAAAATAAGCGGTTCATTGAGACACTTCATCTGTGTATGAGAATTCATATCTCGAAAAATGCCATGTCAATGGATGGTTTTTATTGTCTCGATCAAAATGTCAGATCCCTAATAGTTTCACATTTTGTTATTTGGAATCAAAAATACCAAAAAATTGCCTTTTTCAAACTCCCCTACTGTATATTAAAATTCACATCACCTGATTACTACTACTATTCGCTTATGGGAGCAGCATAGGCGAGCCGGGTCCCAACCAGCTTATAATAAAACACAATTTTGTTTCGAATTTCTTACTGTTTTTAAGTCCTTGAAGCATTCATTATGAAATTATTTTTGGCTTTCCTAGATTGTTTCTTATATAATATTTACCATGAGTACTCTTTACTGTGTTGGGAAATGTTATCCAAAAATTATAGTCCGGGAGCCGACCGTAAAAATGCTTGGCCAAGCAAATGAGTCAAATTTGCATTGCAAAATCCCTTCTCATTCATTTTTGCAACCGGTCTCACAGGGTTGCCACGGCGCATTGTTATTGCCCGAATGAATGCTGTCTTATGGCCAAGTTTCATCAATATTCCTATGAGCCAAGCATTTTTACGGTCGGCTCCCGGACTATTATAATTATAATTTCTGCATTTCGATTAACAGAATTTGTAACTATAATTTGCCATTTATATAAATTGCATTACAAATATTTAAATCGCAAATTATAGTTACAAATTCTGTTAATCGATTGAAGAAATTATAATTCTGGTAAATAATAAATAATATCTGCAGAAGATTAAAATAGTCGAAGCAGCGGCTGCATTCATCTCATACACAAAGATCCACTGTACCTACAAGAGGTAATTTAATTTCTCTCTTGGCTAAAATATAGTCAATACAAGCAGTATTTAATGCAAAGATCGGGCAACTTGTTAAAGCAAACTAGCAACATCTATTAGACAATGTAAACACTGGACAAATGAAAATACCGCACTTATTATCATGTTACATACTATATAGGTAACTAGAGAAATTTAGTTTTTACAGAATTCTGAGTTGCCTAGTTCTTGCAATCAGGCGGGGATATTGTATTTCTGAATAATATTACCATGTCTTTAAGCAGTATTTTCAAAATGCCGGAAAATTTTTTATTCTTACTAAAAATACTATGTTGTATATCAAATTAAAGTCTTATTAAAGCAGAAGAAGTTGGTGCAACTTTCAGCTTTCCATATCAAATAGTTTTTGAACTAAAGCAATTTCAAGATTTCAAAATTTTTAAAAATTTTGCTATTTCCGATTTTTTGTAAATTTATAACTAAGAAATGCGTCGTTCATTGTAAAAGTGGTGTAACTCCATGTTTGAAAATATTGATGGTTCATTTGCTTTTGAGTCACATTTTATCATATCTTTCGCTATAAAATCAAAGCAGCTCCAGAAGCGCACTATAAATTGCATAGTGCACTTCTGGATTTGCTTCGCTTTTATAGCGAAATATATGACAAAATGTGACTCCAAAACAAATCAACCACTAACATTTTCAAATATGGAGTTACACCATTTTTACATTGAACGACACAAATTAGAAGTCCAAAAAATATGAAAATTTGGTTTTTTCTTAGTTTCCAACAGAAGAACAAATACTTGATTTAAGTCCACGAGGTCCAAAATTATTTAAAAATTGGGTTTTGATGTGGAATGATCCCGCAATAAAGCGTCTTGTTGAAACCAAATGTAGTCGAGATCACGGGCTTCAATTTCAGACAGCAAATAGTTCGTTATCATGGCGTGTTAACGGGTGCAAAGCAAAGTTCAACTTTAATTTCACTGGAATTAGTAATTAAAGTCCGTTTACTGATCGAACCAGTAAGAAGGTTTACTTCGGGTTGTTTAATTAACTTAGTTTACCCTGAAATTTTTATGCTTTTATTGCTAGGTATTTTTTTAATATGAAAATAAAACCAAAAACTTGCTTAAAGATTAAGAACTTAAAATTATCTCGTATAAGCCGACAAAAAAATGTGAGTGACGCATATTTCACGCAATTATGTTAATGACCGCGAAAAGTACCATTTATCATATTAAGTAAACGGCATATCGTTTTATCATGGAGATCAAGCAGCGTTAGAAGTGGTTTGTACTTGGTGCGGGATCGCTTGGAAAACGGCACTCACGCTTGGATTTTTTGTTTTTTTTCTGTTTTTACATTTTTTGCAATGATAGTTTCTCTATATTCTATATACATATATGTAGGAGAAAAACACTCACTCACTTGGTCATCACGATTTCTTCGGAACTTTTAGACCTACAGACTTGAAATTTGGCATACAGGTTTATTTTGTTTAGTAGAGATCGGCTAAGAAAGGGTTTTGCAAAAATCAACTTCATGGGGGGTTGCGTGGGCTTTAAAGATATAAAATAACAGTTTTTAAACTATAACTTCTGCAGTCCTGAAATTTGGTAGGGATGTTTCTTTTGTTGAGTATGCATCCGCTAAGAACGAGTTTAACACAAATCGACTCCTAAAGGGGGTTGCGAGGGGGTCGAAAGAAAAGAGGAAATATTGAAGTTTCCTTAACCTAGTTTAAAATAAATGCTTCATTCTTATTAAAGATATTGTCATATCTATAGATATGTCACGTAACCACTCCTACAGTTCGGTCTTCTATCACCATCATGAGAGGCAAGATTTGTTATCAGTAACCGTTAACATCCGAATGAACTCGCTTGCGATGTCGGTTCATCGTGCCAAAATCGTGACTGAAAACATTCCAAAATTAAATCAAGAACAGAAAGAAGAGTATGACGTAATCAAGGGCGGGGGAGCACAATCATTGTGGGCGGGGAGCAGTGAACCTAAAATGTATAAAGTTAATCGGTCAATTTATTTACCAGCTGCCTATTGAGTTATGTGGTTGTAAATTCTTTGGTTATGGGGTTATGCCCGTCTAGCATTTTGAGGTAAGGGGTACAACTAGGGCCCCTAAGAGGCTAGACCCACTGCCTCATGTGGACCCCATGCGGATTACCCTGTAAGGCCCACATAGGGCATCTAACGCCTTTCCTCATTCGCGCCCGTCATAAGGAACGTCCTATTTGGCCCGCTTGAGGAAAAATCATTGCCATCCGATCCCGAGTGGATTTTGAGAATTTAGGCGTGGATATGTGAGTAACAACTGCGCCGGTGTCGAAAGCTTTATATTTTTAAACGCGAGTAATTAGTACTCAGTTGGGCGGCCGTATTGATAAAACCAATACGGCCGCCCAACTGAGTACTAATCACATCCAATGCTGCTTGACTTCTGTAATCGAACCAGAATCCGGCTATTGAGTATGCTAAAGGACACCTTTCACGCAACAACAAAAACTAATGCTTTGTATGAGTTAAACTAAAGTTTAAGGGTATTTCTTTAGAGCTTTTTAAAAAGCTTTCCAAAACGTAAGGCAGATGTTGGGATTGCCCCATTTCATTTGTATTTAGGTTTGGCTCATAGGGCTCCCTACCTCATCGCTGATTTTTTTGTGTGGTGTTCATGAGGAAATGCCCCTTTCGGCATGCTCCTCATTTGATACATGGAGCCCTCATGAGGAACCTACGGCTTTTCCTTTTTTCGGCATGCCCCTGAGGCAATTTTAAATGCTAGTCGGGTGGGGTTTAAAAAGCTTAAGACAGTTATAAGTTTTTAATATCTCAAATCTAATCTATTTAGTTTTCGTATAAAAAGCCTTGCACACGCACTTTCGAACGCAAGTTCGGTCCTTCGGCGACCGAGACGGCCCTGCAACGATCTGGGATGAAATATTTTGGTGTGGATTTCCCCACCCAAAACGAAAGTGCGTGTGCACTAGTCCTTCTATCCGCACGCGCTCCGCCGCCCCTGGACATAATATAATCTATATAAGTGTTACTTCTAATACTGGCCAGTTATATTTTCTTAATTCACCTGCTGGAACTGGAACAACATTTTTAATTAATTTGTTACTTGCAAAATCAGGACTGAAAGAAGTATAGCTTTGTCACTTCCTCGGGAATTGCTGCTACTTTAATTGACAGAGGTAAAACAGCACACATTCTGAGTCTATTAAGGGCCTGTGCGAATACTGGCTAAATTGCGGCTAAACTAAATTATTGGAAAGGTCGGTATTGCAAGGCGATTTAGTCTTTTTACGAGGTAGCTAAAGTTTGACAGCTACTTACTAAATGTTGTTTTGTTGTTATTTTATGTTTTTTTAGAATTTATACTTTTAATTTATATGTAAATAAAAAATATAAGCTTCGAATGTTTATACTTTTTTTATTTTGAGATTAGACTTTTAAAATTTAGGGCCTGTGTGAATTCTATGACTAAAATTTAGTGTCGATAATACAGATTTAGTCTTTTGGCGAGTAGACTAGATTTTTCGACAGTTGACTAAATTGTTGTTTTGGTTACAATTTAAATATTTGAATAACTGACAGAATTTAGTCATCAAAAGAATTCACACAGCAATTCCAGGGGCGGTTTCAGAGGGGGGTAATTGGGTAATTACCCCCCCTAAGAATTTTCGTTCGCTTATTTATTTTTATTCTTAAAAATTACCACAATTTCAAACAAACAAGATAAGTTATGGTGAATCTAGTCGGCGATATATGACGGTGAATTTTTCCAAAACTGCTGGAGAGTCGTGGAAGGGACCGATACCCGGGACTCCCGCTAATATGGCATGCTATGGCTGATTCCACACGAGCGTACACACGACACGACAAGAGTCGGCTGCAAAGTGGTTTATGAAGAAGAGGGTGAGAGAGGACGATGGGGAGGGCACACAAAATTTGAATGATCTTTTCAGAATATTTTTGGTCTGTGTTTGCTTGAATATCTGACCATTTTGTAAAAAAATCAATAAGCGGTTCCAAAATGGTGCCCGATTTTTGCAATTGTGTTCCCGGCCCACCGACATGGGCATCAAATGGAAGGGCATGACAGATAGAATACAATTAGTTGTGTCGCGTCATTCCAAATACAAAATGGCGGATTACTTTTTTCCTCACAACCCCCTCAGAATGGGTATCAAATGAGAGGGTATGACGATTGTAATGCAGTAATCTGTTTGACGTGATTTTGATTCTAATATGGCGGCCACCACAAAATAGGGAAAAACATATAATAGACTAAAAAGTAGGAAAGAAAATTTATGTAATATGTTTTATCCAATCAATATAAATAAACATATGGGTTCATTTGCTTCCTTCGCCTATCTATACTATTATATAAAGAGAAAAGATTTGATTGTTTGTTTGTTCCGGATAAACTCAAAAACTACCGAACCGATTTTAAAAATTCTGTCGCCAATAGAAAGCTCTATTATCAGCGAGTAACATGGGGTATACTCGTATAAGACCGAAATTCAAAATGGAACCAGAAATATGGTTGAATTTGCCAATTTTATTCCGATTCCAATGAAAGTGGGTATCTAAAGGTTTTTAAGGTCGCAAATAACGAATTTGCAGTCAAAAATTATAAAATCAAGATGGTCGACGAATTTGCAAATTGTGTTCCGATTCCAATGAAAATCGGTATCTGAAATTTTTAAGGTAACAAATAATGAATTTATGATCAGAAATTATAAATTCAAAATGGCCGTGCCAATATGGCGGACGAATTTTGTTAGATTTGTTCCGATTCCAATTAAAGTGGATATCTAGGGGTTTATAACGTCGCAAATAACGAATTTTTGGTCAAAACTTATAAATTAAAAATGGCCGACGAATTTTCAAATTGTGTTCCGATCGCAATGAAAATCGGTGACTGGGGTTTTTTAAGGTAGCAAATAACGAATTTATGATCAAAACTTATAAATTCAAAATTGTGGGACCAATATACCGGACGAATTTTGCCAACTAAGTGTCATTTCCCGGTTAACTGTATGTAGGTTGTTCAAGAGTTGGAAAATCGGAAAATCTTGACATTCTAGCTACAAATGGAAAAACATTGAACATAGTGTATCCTGAAGCTCTCTAAGCAATCGGTTCAGAATGGATCAACAAGGTTTTTTTGGTGAGATGGTAAGGAGAAGCGGAAATATGGCGCAACGGGTTCCACCTAGTGTATTAATACAATAGTGTTATAGTTTTATCAATATAATTTTTAAAAATTGAAACAAGTGTTAAAAATTCATACAAAATTTCAAACGACCATTACCACTGGATTTATATTGACTAATGCTCGAAAACTATTTCCAATGCTCGAAAACTATGTAAAGCAATGCTTTCCGCGCCCAAAATATTTATATATTCACATATATACATCTACCGTGACATGACCGCGCAGACGCGGACAGACACCAGCCGTGCCCCCAGTATTCGAAAGAATATTTTGTCTGCGCGGTTCGTGGTACGTGGTACGTGTTTGTGGGTGTCTGCCGGGCAGTATGAATAGACCATCGAAACCGTGCAGACATTTTTTCTTTTCTTTACGAAATGGATAACATTTTCAACAAAAATATAACTAGTGTCTGTCGTCTGGGACGACAGGATAGATGTGCCTGCTTATTCCACCGTAGTGTTTTGCTCAGGAGTAAACCTAGCAGCTTCAGTTCTTCTAAATTTTTTATAACCAGAAAACTTGCGTAAAATACGTTTGCAGAAGCTCAAAAATGCAGTCAACTTGCCATGTTGTTTCGCATAGACCCAGTAGCGAGTGAAAAATTGATACTTGATACAAAGCAATTATTAAAAGAAAGTCTCACCGAAAGCAAATCCGTTCTTGGGGCTCTTAAGAAAAAACCTTGACTGACTTGGCTATAAACAATTAAAAAACTGTGATCTGGCAGGGCTGTAAGAGCTTTCATCTCCTTAACTGAGAAATCTCAATTTGCATTTTGTTCCGAGGTCGTCAGCCAGCATCCGGCTGGCTAGCTACACACGTTTATACCTACGTGGGGCGGCGTGGGCGGGTGGATGCAATGTTGAGGTGAGAGCTTTCCCGTAAGCTTTCAATGTTATCATGTAAGGTAGCCGTCGCGAGCTTTCTATTCCACAATTTTCACATGGATTGGAAATTGATGTACATTCTTGATTTCTCTCCCTTTTTTCTCAGATTTCCATCTCTTGTCGGAAGTCGGTGCTAGGTACACAGTATATTCTGCCTGCCCCCACCACGAGCAGTCTCTGGCGTGCACCACCCTCACGGAATGAGACGTTTTAGGGGCAGCCTGTAGAGCATCAAGCATTATTTTCCCAATTCCGATTTTCCATTTTCCGCCTTGGCCCATTATCCAGTCTCGATTAAAATGCCATCAAAGTCAGTCGGTCTGCCAGGCAGTTCCTCCTGTTCTCAATAAAAAAATAAATACATACTCTATCTCACCTCTCTACTAGCAAAAAGTCCATATTGCAATCGATTTTACTGCTAAATTTTTAAAAAAAATTATTTAAATTAAAGTTAATGGAAAATCTTCGTGACTGTTGTCGACAAATGTGTGGTAAATCTTTTTTTTTCGCCTTAAGTGTCGCTGTTTTGTCGTGTGCAGCACAGTTTTTTTCCATTTATGTGTAAAAACGGTTACAAAAAATATATTTTTTTGGGGCTGATCACAATATTGAATTGAGGGTAAATAATTTGTTGCTTTATGTGCTTTTAACGTTTCAAAAAATTCATTAAAATCGTGCAAAAAGGTGATTGGGAAAATTTCCCAAGGTGAGAGTTTATTCGTTTAAAAATTCAACGGTTTTCAACGACTAATTGTGTTACATAATATTTTTCTACAAGTGGCAAAAAAATAATAAAAATTATATTTCTAGTTTTTAATCGTGTTGAAAAAATAATAAAGTTTGTTACGGAAAATAAATTTTTGCTGATTTGAATGAAAAGTTTTTTTTAAAGAAAAAAAAACAACAGGAAATTTTCACTGAAATAAAAGTTTCTGCTCAGAAAGATAAAAAAAATAAATAAATAAACAAGTTTTGGTTCGTTAAAATAATAATAATAGAAAAAGAGTTTTTTTTTGTTGATTAATACTAGTGTGGAGTACAGTTTCGTTTAAAAAAATATATCGCTGTATCGGTCAGAAACAAAGTTTTGTGTTAATTTAGTAAAAAATTTTATGGTAAGTAGGTCTTTCAAGAATATAAACAACATGAGATACTTAAAATTTTAAATGAAAATTATTAAAATTATCAAAAAAGCAAAAGAAAAATATTATTTTCCTTGTATATAATTTAAACTAAAATCAATACCTATGTGGAGTGAGCCAGCTGGTTGCATTTGGTGATAACTAAATAGGCGCATATACATATGCATGTATTTTATATATAAAGCGTCGAGGAGCATATTATCACAACCATCAACATACATCATATTCATATAAATACATATCGATAACTGGTTGCTTAAGGGAAAAGTTTGTAGAGGAAGTGTTCCTTCTCAGGATGAAAATAACGTCGTTCAGGAATGGGCTCCTTTAAGGATTTTTTGATTTTTTTTAAATAATTTTTTTTTGTTTTGTAAATTGAGTTTTAAAAGGGTTTTTTCAGTAGCATTTTTTTAAGTTGAGAAATTTTTTTTTGATAATAAACAATTTTCTTTTAATTTTAAAACAATTCACTTGAAGCCCACTTGCTGCCAAAAATTAATTACAAAAAAATCTTGATGTAACCTTTTTGTGCGCTTCAATTCCTTTTATTATGTGAAAAATCTTTTTTTACTCACGTTTTATGGAGTTTTTTAATGTAAAATAGTGATTTTCATCTGCGAATCTCCTTAATTGCCTTTTGTAAGGCTTGTGATGCTATTTGAGGAGTGGGTGAACAAAACGGCACATGTCCATGGTTGACCGTTTTAAGTTTTTTGGCTGAACCTTGTTCATGACACTCAACTACAACTAATTTCAATCTCAGACACTTCAAAACGCACTTGCATGTCATTATTTTTTGACAGCAAAATGAAGGTTTCGTGCAAAAAGGCACAATGGCCTGCGATTATTTATATTAGGGAATTTTTTCTCTTATTAAACATTTTTAAAATATTTTTTTTGGGTCTGAATAAGTTCAAACAGTAGCACAACCTGATATAATCATTAATAGTTGATGTCATCAGTTCAGAGACCTAAACAGTGCGTTTTCTGAACAATTTTCAAAATTGGACATGTGCCGTTTTGTTCGCGCACTCTTCATTTGTAATGCTGTTTCAAAACTGACGCTTACTAAAAAAATTGGGGATCTTTTTAAATACATCAATCAGTTTTTTCTGTCAATATAATCACTATCATATAGTCAATATAATTAAATTTCAAGAAACTGGTTCTAGTTATGACCTGTCAAGGTCAGGCATGCTATACATTAAATTTTTTTTTGTAGTTTGAAAAAGCGCTTATTGACTTATCATCTTCCCTAATTTACTCGCCCTCAGCAGGCAATCTAAATATATCTCTATCTTAATTTAAAATATGGCTTTCGGCTAAAACCTATCTATATTTCCATTTTTTATATTTATAAAAACAATTTTTATTAATAATTCTAAGAAAGTTTGCCGAGTTCGTAAGGGCAAACTACTAATAGTCCGGGGGCCCGTGACAGATTTTTGTCAGTCATTTCATTTCGGCTGAAACTTCGTGGAACGCTCAATTCAGGTGTTCAATAAAGCATCGTGAGCGTCAGCTGGCGTACCGTTGGTGGGTGGGGCAACGGCAGCCCCCCCAAACACGTAAAAAAAGAATAGTTTCAGTGATTTCATTCCGGCTGAAAATTGATCAGATGAGAGTTGACATATTTCTTTGAATAAAAACAATAGCCAGTCGGGTGTACATCAAGGGAAATCCTGTCAGCTGACGCGCCGGAAATTCTTGGATAGAAATTAGGTATGAGCACAATTGTATTAATGAAATACATCAGCTGACGAACTTTCCACCGTCATTTTAGTCTAGTAAAATAGTGTTTTAATCAGCAAAGTTTTGGGGTAGTTTTGATTTCTTCGGGGTCTTATGTATAGGTTTTTCAATTGAAAATCGGGTTTAGGCTGACTGAAAAATAGTTAAATTTTCAACTAGCGCTAGAACCAAAACGGTGAGTCGGATAGAGACACTTGAGTAGTGCGATTTGTAGGAAATTTTGTGCTTTTTCATTTAGTATATGTTATTAACGAAAAGATAGTTTCGGAGTTATAAGCAAGAAACATATTTTGGCATTTTTCTCAATGTTACGTCACGAAATTTTGTCAGCAAGCCTCAGATTCGGATTCATACATAGGAAACCGAAGAAATCAAAACTACCCCAAAACTTTCGCAGTAGGGGCCCTTTTATACACGAATTCACTGGATCATTTAGCCAGCTGACCGTGTTTTATATTTAAAGAATCATATAAATTATCATCTGATCAATCCCTCAACGGGAATAAAATAACATGTCTTTAATTATTCGAGACAACGGTTATTGTAAGCAAACATCACGCATTTTATTATGCAGTTAATTAAATTTTATATCTATACTATTATATAAAGAGAAAATATTTGATTGTTTGTTTGTTCCGGATAAACTCAAAAACTACCGAACCGATTTGAAAAATTCTTTCGCCTATAGAAAGCTCTATTATCAGCGAGTAACATGGGGTATATTTTATTTTTTAGAACATCGAATTCAAAAGGGCCGCCGAAATATGACCGATATTTAAAATGGAAGCAGAAATGTGCTTGAATTTGCCAATTTTATTCCGATTGCAATGAAAGTGGATATCTAGAGGTTTTTAAAGTCGAGACGAATTTGCAGTCAAAAATTATATATTCCAAATGGCCGACGAATTTGCAAAGTGTGTTTCCAATGAAAATCGGTATCTGGGATTTTTAAGGTAACAAATACGAGTTTATAATCAGAATTTGTAAATTCAAAATGATCGTGCCAATATGGGGACGAATTTTGTTCCGATTACAATATTAAAGGGAGTATCTGGGGTTTATAAGGTCGCAAATAGCGAATTTTTGGTCAAAACTTATAAATTCAAAATATTGTGGGACCAATATGGCGGACGAATTTTGCCCAATAAGTGTCATTTCCCGGTTAGCTGTATGTAGGTTGTTTAAGAGTTGGAAAATCGGAAAATCTTGACATTCTAGCTACAAATGGAAAAACATTGAACATGGTGTATCTTGAAGCTCTCTAAGCAATCGGTTAAGAATTGACCAACAATGTTTTTTTTTTATGCGAAGCGGAAATGTGGGATTTATACCTGTGACACATATACCATCATAATGAAAATAACCTTCATTATCGTGTCAAAAACCCACCATAATGAAAGTCCAAAATGAAAGTATTTTACTTTCATTTGGACTGTAATTTCGGTTAAGTGACATCTGTTGGAAAATTGGAAACTACATTTTAAAATAAAATAATTTGATTTCACGTTAGTTAAGCAAAAATTTGCAAGGATATTTTCTTTACTACTTTAAAAAATATTTTTTTAAATATTCCAAATTAAAACAGCTTAAAATTAAAGCAAAAAAACAGGCAGGTTTATATCCTCACTTGATATGCCAGATGCAAATGAAAGTAAAGTGTAATGTGTCACCCCATCATTTCCTTGACCATCATAATGAAAGTTACCATCATAATGAAAGTATAGTGTGTCACAGGTATTATATGGGTTCCAGCTAGTCATCAATAAAATAACTAGGGAATAGGGGAAAGAATTAATAAATAAACCAATTAAATGTTCAATTTGTAAAAAACCAAAAAAATTAATAACAACAGAATTTGAAAAATGCAAAAACTATTCATTTTCATTCTCGGTATGGCTTGCGGAGGTATCGTCGCATTCAGATTCATCGTCGGCATCGCTGTCTGAACTCTCTGCAGCGATATTTTCCAGGGATATGCCATACAGCATCTGTTGAAGGGCTCGTTCCTAGCGTAATCGGTACGATGTGGGTATTCTTTAAGTAATTTAGTGTGTCTGGTCTGTCGGACTTCATCATTGAATTTGATTTTGTTCGACAGAAACTGCACTTTAAGTTTTCCGCTAAGGACGTCAAAAGCAACGCAAGATATGAACAATTTTCTCCTGCTTGATAACGGCATAAGGTCAAGCACTTTAAGCCTGTCCAGGTTTTGCGGTAGGGTTTGGTAGTCGCGAGGGTCGTGTAGATTGCTCAGGGCGAAAAGGAGAAATCTCTTCTGAACTGATGCAAACCTGCTGCTAATAACTTGGAATATAGGATCCCAGATAGGACACGCATATTCCAGGATAGGGCGGACCACAGAAGAGTGTTTTCGTGACCCATACATTGTCGAATTCCGTGGCCCTCCTTTTTATGAAACCAAGAAGCTTGTTGGCTCTGGCAGTAATATTATCGTAGTGCAGATGGAAATTAAGTTTTATGTCTAGGACTACACCTAGATCTACGATATGATCAACCTGATTCAACATCATCTCGTTGAGATAATAGTACTGCTTATGTGTGTTCCTTCTACGGGAGAAGGTAATTGCCTGACATTTGCTGGTGTTAAGTTGCAATTTATTCGTGTTGCACCAGTCTTGTAGGGCATTGAGCTTAGACTGCAAGTAGGAAACATCAGTTTGGGACTGAATGACATTATATATTTTGAGTTCAGATATGATTTTAACCAATCAAGGGCAGAACCTGATATTCCAAATTTTAATAATTTTCCAATTAGAATGTTATGGTCCACTCGATGAAAGGCCTTGCTGAAGTCAGTATACACAGCATCGATTTGATGGCCGCTTTCCATACCACATAGCAGTTCTGAGATTAGGACCATAAGGTTTGAGGTTATTCAACGCCCTTTTCTGAAACCGTATTGCTGCTCATTTAGTTATGGGTCGATTAGAGGGGCAATCTTGTCAAAAACAAGTTTTTCAAAAAGCTTAGGGATTGATGATAAAATGGCAATGCACCATAGTTGTCTACCGAGTGTTTATCACAGGATTCATAGATTGGCGTAAGGTAGGAGGATAAAGATTTGTTGAAGATAAAATGAAGAGGGAATAAGATATGTTTCAAACAACACTGCAAGAAGATAGGAGGGAGATTGTCAGGACCGTTACCTTTTTTGGTATCGAGATTATTTAGACCAGTCATTACCTCGTCAACAGACAGGGTTATGTTATTTATAAGAAGGGAGGTGTCACTGTAAGTATCAGTTGGATCCGCGCCTGTAACACTGGATGTGGGGGTATAAATTTCACCAAACCTATCAGCGAACATGTTACAGATTTCTTGGGGGCACGAGGAGTGTACCTACTCTACCGCTCGTTTGGGAATGTGTAGGGTTGGTTCCAGATTGAGAGATAGGATAATTTTGGTCCAGATAAGTGAAGGTGTTGTCGAAATATAAAGAATTTCAATGTTTCACTGATTATATTTAAGTTGGCGGGGCGAAAAAATATTTAATTTTAATTGTCATGTACATATAAAAAACCGTTAGCTTTAAAAAAGCACTTCGATTTTTACGAGTGACAACGTATGAATTAGTGAATTGAGTGTTCTGAGTGTACAGTGTGTACATGTACAGTGTACTGTGCACTATATACTATGTACTGTATACTATAACTACCGGAGCCGGCAAAAACACACAAGTTAAGAAACATATAATTTATATACCAAATAAAAATATTTGTGAACATTGGGAAACCTGTAAAATATTAGCATCTATTGTTCTTTATATACTTCCACCGAAAAATGCGTAAAAGCTTTTAATTGGTGCGATTAAATAAAGTGTTAATAAGAAAATATATGTAAAAATGTCGAGTTTTTGCATTATGCCTCAGATTGCGGTACATCTTGAAAACGGTCAACGTGTATATTTCACTGAAGAAAATGCTCTCCAACGAGCTTTGCAGCCACCAACAACTACACTTACTGAATTTTTCACACTGTGCCAAAAACCTGATCTTTTCGGACAATTCGCAACAACATTGTTATATTCCGACGTCCCTCGCTATCACCTACAAATGGGACGACTTTACATAGTACATCCAAAACAATGTGAATGTTTCTTTTTGCGTTTGTTGTTGCTGAATGTTCCATGACCAACGTCTTTCGAATTTTTACGATCAGTCAATGGTCAAATATTCAATACATTTCAAGGTGCATGTCGCGAGTTGCAATTGCTGGAAGACGACAATCATTGGGATCTGACACTTACTGATGCAGCATTTGCATCCACGCCGTCAACTGTTCGCAATTATATTGACGACATGAAATCCAACAGAACCATCGGTTTTGTGGGAAAAATACAAGAACGGCATGACTGAAGACATACTGCGCAGAATTAGACAAACAAACCAATATCCAAACTCTCGAACTTTTATAGGAATAATTGGTTTTTCATTAATGATTATAAATATTTGTTGAAGAGTTGAATTTTGAAGATTTGGATTAATTTTACATGTCTTAAGGTTGGGTGCAGCAAGTCGGAAACGCATCATCTTTGTTTATTTACGCGCCGGAAAACAAAACCAAAAACATAGTTTACCAGCAAGTTTTGTAAAAGAATACATAAATAGGTAATTTTGGTCGCACTTAATATGAAAGCATATTGAATCTAATATCTCCAAATTTTACAGAAATAAGTATCGGTTCTTTCCTTAGATATTGCGAATAGTTTGATTTTCAATATTTCCATTAATTTCACATGTTTTGATGAACACAATTTCGCAATATAAGAGAAAATAACAGTTGGTTTTTTGGCATTGCTTTTTCCAACTATAAAATATTTGTTTCATTTTTCAATTTAGTTTTATTGTTCTCGAAAAATTTTGTTGTTGCAGACTTCTAGATTTAAATTAAAAGAAGCTATAGAAAATGGCCCTCGAATTTCGAGTGCTGGATGCTGCTATTTTCATTAATTTTAAATCTTTTAACGTTCATGGTTTTAACAGAATACGCAGGCAATTTTGGTCATAGTTCAAAAAAATGTATTTTGAATCTGATGACTCCAACTTTTATAGGAATAGTTTGTTTTTCGTGAATGGTTAACAAGAGTTGAATTTTGAAGGTTTGAATTGATTTTAAATGTTTAAGCGTTGGGTGCAGCGAGGCGTATCGGGTCCCAGCTATCCAAAATACAGAAAATAAGTGGTTCATTGAGACACTTCATCTGTGTATGAAAATTCATATCTCAAAAAATGCCATGTCAATGGATAGTTTTTATTGTCTCGATCAAAATGTCAGATCCCTAATAGATTCACCTTTTTTGTTATTTGGAATCAAGAATATCAAAAAATTGCCTTTTTCAAACTCTCCTACTGTATATTAAAATTCATATCACCTGATCACTACTATTGGCTTATGGGAGCAGCATAGGCGCGCCGGGTCCCATCTAGTGTACTATATAATATCGTCAGGTCAATGGGTCGAATTCATAAAAGAAAGAATATGCTTTTACTTGCAAATTATTAAGGAAATCCTTCTACTTGTATTCATAATAATTTCAAGCACCTTGTACTTTAAGTGAAAAGCAAATCCTTCAAAAAAGCTGATTTTGGTCAGTAGTGAGTCATCTCAGTGGTGAATGGGTATGTTATCCGAATTTTAGTGCGATGGCAGATGTCGTGGATCAGAGGAATGTTAAACATTACAATCCGCGCTTGCCTACACTTGTTCAAGATTTTAAAGCATTATACCGTTTTGAAGAAAGAAAACCTGGCTCGCAGACAAACTCGGGGAGGTGCGTTGTCATCTGTTCTTAGAATGAAGGTGTGTTTGTGTTATCTCAGTGATCACACGGTATACAGAAACAAGGTAATGTAAAAGACTGAATATCGTAGAATATCGTATTAGTGCGACGTCACTCGGAAAGTCTTCCTCATACAAAATCGAAATTGTTGTTGTTGTTTTCTGTATTAACCTTGCCGGGTGAGGTCGCCTTTTTCTACGATATTCGCACTTACGGTACGATATTTCGTCTTTTACATTACCTTGTTTCTGTATACCGGGAGTGATCATAGCTGTCAAAAAGGAATCGGTCTTGAGCTTGGTGGTAGTCAAGCTACGGTATCTCGGGCTGTAAATGCAGTAGTTGGCAGCATAATTGCGCATACAAGTGAATGGATAAAGTTTCCAACTACCAACAGAGAAATAATGGAGGCAAAACTGTGATGGCAAAGGAAGTACCTATAAGTTTCCTACAGCTACTGGTGTCAGTGCCGCGGCTGGCATATGTGCAAAGTGTGCAACTGCACAGGGCCCCGCGTATTTGGGGCCCCGCGTATTTGGGGCCCCGCGTATTTGGGGCCCCGCGATCGAAAATTTTTTTTCCAATAAAATACATTTGAATTCATTATTATAGTACTATATAGTATTTTTACTTCATTGAATGGGCCACATAAATGATTATGGGCAGACAAATCAGCATATGGGGCGTAATTCTGTCGCGGGGACGGGTCTGTATAAATGTAAATCCGCGAGCGAAGCGAGCTAAAAAATTTTTTGGACTCTCTGGGGCCCCTCGCTGAATTTTTGCACAGGGCTCCAAATTGTCTGGCCGCGGCACTGACTGGTGTAGTCGATTGTACCCACATAGGTATACTGAAACCAAATCTCCTTGGTGATGAGTACATTAACCGGAAAGGTAAGCCTACTCTCAACGTTCAAGCTACTTGTGATGCCAAAGAAATGTTCACTTCTGTTGACGTTAGTTGGCCTGGATCCGTGCACGACACGAGGATAACGGAAAATTCACAAGTATGCTTACAATTAAGGAAAAAGAAGAATGTTGTATTACTTGGTAGCGATGGATATGGGATACTTTAAATCATAACCTTATACTTATACTTTATGCTTGGGGGGATATCCTTCGTTTTTACGAATACGACCCAATGCAATAGTCACGAAACTGAAATTTTTGCTATTTTGAACAAACTGAAAAACTGCATAGGAAAAGAGAAACAGAAATGACTATGTTTTTGGTAAGACCACGTCGCGCGACGAAAATTAAATCAAAAAGTATCAAAAGCATTTTACAACGGAATAATGTGCTATTTAGGTGCTTTTCGA
Organism: Thereva nobilitata; assembly: GCA_963855945.1. Lineage (NCBI taxonomy): Eukaryota > Metazoa > Arthropoda > Insecta > Diptera > Therevidae > Thereva > Thereva nobilitata. Next base: position 136,919,738 of record OY979694.1, read on the forward strand.
CACTTCATGCATATTACTTAATTAATATTTTAATTTATATTAAAAAAATCGTTTTTGACACACAATGTGTACCTACAGACATTTATTAGATTAAAGAAGATGAAAAACGTTCATAACAAAAATTATATACTTATTTTTGTGCTCTTTATGTGCTGGTAGATATGGCCTATTAATTCTTTAAAAGTACTTAACTATTTCTAAGATTTCGGTTTGAAGAATCAATATTCTTGAGGCAACTATGGAGACAACACCTGGATCAAAAGGAGATGAGAAACTTTCATAACTGAAATTATGTGCTATTTTTGTGCTCTTTATGCTGGTAGATAGCGCCTGTTATTTCACTAAAAATACTTATTTCATAAGTCTCTGGTTGAAAAATCAATATTTTTGGCACAACTATGGAGACAACACCTGCATAAAAAGGATAGAAATGTTCATAATCAGAAGTACCTATGTGTTAATTTTATGCTGTTTTGTACCGCCACATAAAGTTTACTATATTAATTTATTAGAAGTACTTAATTCATAGGTGTTACAATCTATATTTTAGAAACCAACGTCCGCACCTACGTAGGTATTGGCGGCGGTCCCAAAATAAGTACCAACGTAGGGCTCGACGATCCGTGTGGGTCCTCACGTAGGTCCCTACGTGGGTTTCAACATAGTTTTCGATTCAATTTGTCAAAAAAATAATAAATCAATTAAAACGTGTTATCTATATTAATAATAAAAAATAAAATAATGATTTTTTTATTATAAACGATCATTTATTTTGTCGTTATGTATTATTAACTCCCCAGTAGGAAGTTATTGTAATCGGTCCGAAAATCGAAATCGAAATTTTCAATGTATTTTCATGTTTCAAGGCCAAGAAATAGGTGTGTGTTTGTGTGCGCGCAGGCCCGCCACATCACCTTGCGGGGCCCGGGGCTAAATTATGTTTGGGGGCCCTTTAAGGATTTTGAAATTACAAAAAATCTTTGGCTAAAAAAAAATTGTGGTAACGTAAGAATAAGTTCATTCAGGGCATTAAATATATGTAGATACCATACGGTCGGTTCTTTATTCGCGGATGAACATACTGCACATAGTGCAATGTAGAATGGAACAGTTCTTGTGTAAACAGGCCCTTGTGCTTAGCACTGGGGCTCAGTACTCATCTTTCAAACAATCCAGAAGCTATACCAGAGGGAAAGATTCGAAGCACTACTAAGGAAAGCAAATTGGAAGCGCTGGTTATATGCTGCAATTGATCCTTTAAGGAATTGTATGGAACGAAGAAAACGGCAAACATAGATCGGTTCTAAATCCATGCGGTGATCAAGCAGCAAATTGAACGCGGTTGGTACTTAGTGGGGGGACCGCTTGGTAAAACCGCTGTCGACACTCGCATTCGGAAGGACGAAAAGACAATTGGACAAGGTGAGCTTTTCGACATTGTAGTTGTTTCTCATATTTGAGGGTTAGAAAGTTTTTTATACTTTTGTGACTGCTTCTAAAAAAAGCAGCAGTAAAAGAAGTACTCCCCACTGCGATCATGCAATGTTAAAATAGAGATAGAACTGGGATGGGAAGGGGAACGCCCCAAGCTTTTTAGTAGGGAGCTGGCACTTGAAAAAATCGTGTCGTCCCAACCTTCTGCAGTTCGGTATCTAAGTTTTTCAAGTAATTTCAAGCATTTTTTATAATGTAACATTTTTGCGGGAAGTGGAGCAATCTCGAGTGGGGGGTGTAAAAAAGGGGTTAAATTGAAAAAAAATTCTACCGCTGTGTATGTAGGTTCTTTTAGGGCTAAATAACCGTTAAATACTGGAATTTTTTTGGACCATTTGCACGCTCTCCAAGCCACTCCTAGCTGATGTTGCCATTACAACCCCAAAAATTTCGAACGCAGGAATATGGCGGTCATGACTTTTTGGGTTTCAAGATAGTTTCGGGGCCCCTAGGGGATTAGTATCCAAGGAAATGGGATTTTCATTTTTTGGGTTTCAATCTATTCTCGGGGCCCCCTCTGGCCTGGGGCCCGGAGCAATTCGTCCCAGATGCCCCCCCCCCCCCCTATGTGGCGGGCCTGTCTGTGCGTACGTATGTGATCATTTTTTGCTGCACGATTTCGCGCGAACCAAAAAATATATCGACTTCGTTTAGATGCCGTTCGAAGCGTGTTAAAGGAAAGATGATCTGAAAAGATTTTCATAAAAAACAACAAAAACGAATCAGCCCTCATCAATGTAACTACAAATCATCTCACAAAACGTATGTACGTTGAATGCGGTTCTTTTCGCATTCTTACGTTTAACGAAACTTAACAAAACAACAACATGAAAGACGTACGTCCATTCTGGCGACACCAATGATTTCCATGAGACCTCCCAGATGACGTACGTTTGTTACTTGCATTATAGTTTGCCCTTTAGCCGAATGAGATCCGGATTAGCTCAAACATACCCAAGAAAATAATGAATTTTCGCTTGAAGTTCCCATCGCAATCGGATTTGCCGTTTGAGAGATTAGCTCGAACAAACAGACATACAGGCAGACATACATTTTTAAAATACATACTTGGACTTGTTTTAATATCATAGCCATATTAGCTTAGAAAATGACAATTATTTTGAAATTACAGACACTCACCCCAATTATATAAATATAGATATATAGCTTGTATATACACGCGACTTCGTCCCCGTGAAATAAAAGTTGGTTGATAGGTTTTGAGTGGTTTATTTTTTAAAATCAAACACTGTATCACTTTGCTTGGAGATGTTATAATTAATAGACTCAGAATGTGGGCTGTTTAACCTCCGCCAATTAAAGTAACTGCAATTCTCGAGGAAGTGACAGCAATAGCTACACTTCTTTCACTCCTGATTTTGGCAAGTAACAAATTAATTAAAAATGTTTTTCCAGTTCCAGCAGGTGAATTAAGAAAATATAACTGGCCAGTATTAGAAGTAACACTATATAATATTACGTCATACTCTTCTCTCTGCTCTTGATTTAATTTTAGAACGTTTTCAGTCACGATTTTGGTAAGATGGACGACATCGTAAGCGAGTTCATTTATAACAAATCTTGCCTCTGTGATAGAAGACCGAACTGTAGGATAGGGACGTTCATGCAGAATATACATCGATGTTTTATTCGATGTGATACATCGAAATGTTGCATCGATGTTTTACGATGCATCGTATACAAACACCATCGATGCATCGCATAAAAACATCGATAGGACATTAGAAAAATAAGGCATCCAAAGTTTTAAATTCAATTTATTTTCGAAATTACAAACCCCAATAGTTCCTCTCTAAACTTTGCATAAACAATTTGCATAATAGATTGTATATTCTGTTGCGTTGTTGATTTAAAACTTGTGAAGTTTTTGAAAAACGTCGTTTTTGAAAAAAGTCTGGTACTGTGCTGACTACCAAAGTTAGATATTTATAGGCATAATAATAGTTCGCATAATTTGAATAAACGAATTGCCAAATATGATAAAATTATACTAACTTCATGTGGAATAAGTGGTGGAAATCGGACAAAGGCCTGTGACCAAAACTGAACAATCAGTTTACAAAATTGATGTTTTCATTTTTCCAATAAGAGTTTGTACTCTTTGTATAGCCTCCAATGCGTTCAATCGATGCATCGAACGAAATACATCGATGCATCGTTAAAAATCGAAAGTAACTGATGCATCGGATTGATTTGATACATCGAATTGTAAACATCGATGTTTTCGATGCATCGATATATATCGAGCAACCCTACTGTAGGAGTGATTTACGTGACATAGATATGACATTATTTTCAATAAGAGCGAGGCATTGATTATAAACTATGTTAAGGAAACTCCAATATTTTCTCTTTGACTTGGACCCCCCCTCCAACGCAACTCCCTTTAGGAGTCGATTTCTGGAAAACTCGTTCTTAGCGGATCCCTACTCAACAAAAGAAAGAAGTTATAGTTGAAAAACTGTTATTTTATATATTTTACGCCATTTTGCAAAACCCTTTCTTAGCGGATCTCTACTAAACAAAAGAAACATTCGTTCGTTGTATAGCCTGAGTGTTATCTGTTCTTCTAAATGTAACAAATTTCATTAGAAACACTATAAACTGAGCCACACTGAATTCGTTCGTAAATGCACGTGTTTAATTATTTCATGCTATTAACGATTCATCTTGACTAATCCATATTTTTGTTATAAGTGTGTTTAAAACTGTCCCAATAACTAATATCCGGGCCCACGAACTTCTAATTTACTTTTTTAAGGTTTTTTATGAGATCATTATTTTTTGTATTCTACTTATTACACCTTTTCATTTGATACCCATGTTGAGGGTTTGTGAAGAAAATGCCAATCCGCCCTCTTGAGATGGCCGCCATGGATCTAACGACATACATACATAGCTTATTGTATTCTACTTATTATACCTTTTAATTTGATACCAATGTTGAGCGGTTGTGAAGACAATGGTAATCCGCCCTCTTGAGGTGGCCACCATGGATCTAACCTCAAACCATATTGTATTCTACTTATTATACCTTTTCATTTGATACCAATGCTCACGGGTTGTGAAGAAAATGGTAATCCGGCCTCTGGAGCTGGCCGCCATGGATCTAACGACATAGCTTATTGTATTCTACTTATTATACATTTTCATTTGCAAACATCTGACAAAAGCCGCATGTACAAAACGGAACACAAATAAAAAACTTGAATTCGAGCAAAAACTAGTATACCTAGCACCAGCTAACACCATATATTTGGGACTAACCATTTTTATATGAACGCTTTTTGTTAATCATCGAAGTGATTGGTAATGCTAACTAGACTAACTAGTAACGCCATCTCATAGATTGAGCAATTGAAATGACTTATAACGCCATCTGATGAAATAATTTTGAGTACACACTTTTGATCAAATAATTATACTCAAAGAGAAAAAAAAGTTCATTTCGAAATGTAAAAAGTGTAAAAATAAAGAAAACGAAGAAGGATAGGAAAAAAACTCATTGAATAATAAATTACTTATATTGTGGTTATCGGTTACAAATGAAAAATTACTTATAGTGCTTATAAAAAGGTGATAAATCGCATAAATTTTATAAAAAAACACTTTGTTTTGTTGGCCATGTTTAGGCGTAAATAAGGCTTTAGTTGTTTGCCCTTACGAGCTCGGCAAACTACCGCTTGCCTTGATACATAATCTGCGAAGATAAAGTAACATCAGCTTTTCCAAAAGTAGATATTGCATTACGTATATTCCTGAGTTTAATGATTACTTATTATCCCACCGGAAGATCATTTTCACTCTCGAAAGTGATTTGTTACCTGAAATCAATTTTGACGATGTTATCACAGCTATTAAAAATGCGAGTACTTAAACAATGGGGCCTATTCTATCAGTAAAATTTTATCAATATATGTTATGTTAGAGCTGGAAGATTTAGAATCAGGAGAAATATAAGTATCGACGAACATAACCTAGAAGTATTCGATAAAACCAAGGGCGGCGGAGCACAATCATTTTGGGTGGGGAGCAAGTGAACAGATAACCGTTAAAATTTAAAAAGTTAATCGGTCAATTTATTTACCAGTGGTCTTTTAAGTTATATGGTTTTAAATTCTTTAGTTAGCGGTTATGTCCGACTAGAGTTTGGGGGTATAGATAGTCCCCTATAAGTCTAGACCCATCCCTCATTTGGACCCCGTGTGGCTTGCCCAATAAGGCCCATGCAGGGCATCTAACGCCTTGCCTAATTCGCGCCTCGTCCTAAGGAATGCCCCACCCATTAAGCCCCCTTCAGGAAAAATTCATTGCTACCCGCCGATTCCGAGTGGAAAAAAGAGCCCGGAAAACTTGAGAATTCCGGCGTGGATATGTAAAGCTGCGCCGGCTTCGAAAACTTTATATTTTTAAACGCGTGTGTGGTTTTACTAATGCTGTCCTCCAACTGAGTACTGGTCCCGTTCAATGATGCTTGACCTCTGTAATTGAACCGGAACCAGTCTATTGAGTATGCTAAATGACACCCTTCACTGTCACCAACATAATTGCCTGAAATATGAAGCAATGCAACAACAAAAACTAAAACTTTTCGGAATAAGTAAGGCTGAAGATGGGATTCCCCATTTCATTTGTAATGAGGTTTGCCTCATAAGGCCCTTATGAGAAACTGATAAGGCATTCCTCACTTCAGTATCGCTGATTTTTTTGTATGGTCTTCATGGGGAAATTAAGGGGAAGGCGGTCTTTCGGCATGTCCCTTATTTACCACAAGGGGTCCTCACGGGGAAATCCCTCTTTCGGCATGCCCCTGAGGCAATCTCCTTTTTAAATGCCGGTCGGGTGGGGTTTTAAAGCTTAGGCTATACAATTATAAGTTCTTAATAGCTCTGATATAATATATTTAGTTTTCGTATAAAAAGCCGTGCTTGCATGCGGCCTTCGACCATGTTCCAACATTCTGAGTTATTAGGTGTACACGAAATATTTTGGGTGCGGATTTCCCCACCTAAAGCGAAAGTGCGTGTGCACAGTCTACCCATTTTGAGGGTTTTTCTCTTGGTTAGTGGCAAAGTATTTGTTGTTGACATTTTTTTATATATTTAATTAAATGTTAATATTTTCTCGACCGATGAGAGCGAAGGCGTTTTTTTTCAACGCGACTTGCGCAAAAGCCAAACATATGTATGTCAGCAATTTGCAGAGATGCCATATGAATGGTAGGTTAACTATCTGTGGAATAGGTAACTTTGGATTCGCGTGAAGAAAACCGTCCAAGATTTAATCGTAGTTTATCTTTATTCTTAAGTTAGAAAACCCATGGATAAGTGTAAAGTGAAGAAATCGGGCATAAGACTAGCCGGTCACGTAGTCAGGATGAAAGACAATCGCATCCCAAAACGGCTCATGATATTAGAAATTTCGTGAAATAGGCCAGTAGGTAGACCCAGGAGGAGATGGACAGACTCTGTGACGGCTGACGCAGATACAATGTTGAACATCCGGAACTGGAGACATGCTGCAAGGGACCGTCAAACATGGAGAAATGCCCTAGAGGAGGCCAAGGCTCGATTTGGGCTGTAGCGGCATCGGATGGATGTTATGTTATGCCATAACATAAAATAATTCCCTAAAATCCTATTCTGTCCGACAAATTTTATTTTATCGATTATAACATAAAATATTTCCTGTTACCCTTCATAACATAAAATCATCTAAGCAGCACATTTGAGAGGTATTTTAACCTCTTTTATGAAAATAACAGACGGGAATTGACATTTGCGTGAAACTAGTTTTCATTGGTTTTGAGTTAAATTAAAAATTCATATGCCCAACGCATTAAGAAAATTGTATTTTGTCACATACTGAAACAAGGCACGCTTTGATTTGTTTGTTTTCATTCATAATTTTATTTGTTTTCATTTTCAATCGATCAGCTGTTCAAAACGTAATAGAACCTATAGCGGATTGTACTAAATATTTTATGTTAAGTGTTCATAACAGACTTCATAAAATAATTTTATGAAAGCATGACAGAATACGAATTTTTAAAATATTTTATTTTATGAAGAATAAATTTTATCATCATAACATAACATAAAATATTATTTTATGAAAAATTACAGAAAACCCCCACTAAAATATATTTTAAAATTTGTTACTATTTAACTTTGAATAAAAAGCAAACTAGGAAAAGAAAAAACTAAGGCACCGTTCACTATAAAAACCTAATGCACCAAAAAGGTAAATCCGATATTTTACCTTAGTTAAAATGATCTTTGGCATTAACAAGGCCCTTCTATAACTTTTTTCTAGATCTTACTGTAAGTGTTGTCATTTAATTCAAATTTCTGCAGCAATTTGTCACGCTGATGCAATGACAAATTCCAAACCAATACCTGCTTTGTGGTTGAAATTCTATTGTTTTGCTTTATCGGCAGTACTTTGAGCAGAACGGGAAGCATTCTTAAAAAAATTATTCATTTCTGTAAATTTTTTTTATAGAATTTGAAAATTTATTCCTAAATAAACATTAACATTATAATCATATAAGGTGTACATGCATTTTGGATCGCGCTATTTACAATAATACAGACAATGGTGATTATTAGTCCAACACTAATTGCTAAGGCCGCCAGGTAATTTTCTTAATGTCACATTTTGCCATTAATTAAATCGCACTAGTAAATCGTTTCCGGCAGGGTTAAAAACACGTTATCGGCTCTTCATCGAAAAAGACAAAACACTGGCAGGCAAAAGTGATGACGTACTGTCAAAATGTTATCGGCTCATTTCACTGAAAAATCCCGTATGCTGTGGGTATACGCAAGCCACAACAAATCAGTCAATTTCCCGGATTCGTGCCAGTTCATGCACTCTCACTACTTGCCCATTTCTAAATGTGTTTTTCCAATTTTAAGTGTAAATATGCTAAAGTACAATAAGTATAAGAACTTGCGTTGAACCGGTATCTTCTCAGTAAAACAGCTCAAAAATTATATAAGATAATTTTTTTACACCCAGTGATTGCTGAAGATTAAAATATTTAACAAGCTCTTAATTGCCATTCATCCACCTGAGAAATTATTGAGAATTCGCCATTAACAGCGCGATCCGTGATGCATTATTGTAGTCTGGGATTTACGGGGAATAACACTCGCAGCTGAGGTAATAATTTTTTTTATTATTATGCACATATTCAAAACTTGCCTGGGAACTACACGTGGAGTTCAAGTGTTATTAGATAAAAGTTAAAAAATATTTGCATCATTCAGTTTAGTTTTTACGACAGCAGCGACAGCTTGAAAAGGATCTGCTTCTTAGTCGCGGTCACATTCAGGTGTTTTTGTTAATAATAAAAGTGTGTTTTTATTTATATTTATTTGGTGTTGTGATAATTGAGTGGCTTTTATAGAAATATCTGTGGCAAAGGCAACAAATTACAGAAAATGTGAGTCATTTTAAAAGAAATATTTTAAGTAGTTTTGTCTTGCGCTTTATCTGAATTGGGAAAGTATTTAGCACATTTTATTAAACGAAAAGCGATATCTTTAATTGCAATTGACATGTGGAAACTTTTAAAATTAACATTTTCTAAGAAAAACATGCTAGAGATATAATTAACCTGCAATGTGATCTTCAATTCAAAACTTAAAAAAATATCAATATCAAGTTTATAGATTTCACATAGCAAATTTTTTAAGGTAAAGTAAAACGTTTTGTTTGAAATATTTAAATTTTTTCGATACTAAAATTTTGATTGTAATCTACTTTATGCAGGGTGTTTTGCACTAAGTGTCTAATCCATTAGAGGGTGATTCCTGGATGTATTTAGAGAAAAAATTGTTCTAGAGAATGGGGCTATCGGCCCTATCCACTGAGATAAAGGGTGTTTAAGAAAAGTTGTTTGGACAGTTTTTTAATTTACTTAAAAACTCCTCAACTATTTATCGTAGAGCAACGTAATTAGGCTCAGAGAAATGTTTATTCTTTATTTATATCATAAACCTATGTTTCTCAGTTTAGAAAATATGTTACTTCAAAGTCAAAATTTTGGTTTTGTTTTAACTAAAATTTCAACTAAAACCACCGTTTTCTCCAAAAAATACGTTGTTAACCCACAATTTTTTTTCAAAAGTCGAATGCTTGGAGAATTTTCTTTGAATAAAATAAAAATAAACATTTCTCTAAAAAATGAGTCTAATTACGTTGCTCTACGATAAATAGTTGTGGAGTGTTTAAAGTTTAAGTAAATTAAAAAACTGTCCAAACAACTTTTCTTAAACACCCTGTATCTCAGTGGATAGGGCCGACAGCCCCATTCTCTAGAACAATTTTTTCTCCAAATACATCCGGGAATCACCCTCTAATGGATTAGACACTTAGTGCAAAACACCCTGCATAAATTAATTGAGGGTGGGTGCCAAGTTACAATTCCGAATTTGCTACTTTCACCACGGACACTTCGAAATTACAAAGTGTGCCAAAATACAATTCACGCATTTCATTTGATAACTAAATTTTGTAATATCTAAAATTTTTAATAATTTTTTTAAAGAAGCCCAGGGCTATGTTTGTCTTTAAAATAATGGAAATCGAATTGCTTCACGAACATCATCCAGCGGGGGTGGAATGCAAGAAGCATTGTACATATTTGAAAGAGTTTTAAAAAATGGTTCAAATTTTATGCGGAATTTATGCTGTTCATGTTTTTATTTTGGTTTACGTATGCAACATGTAGCATGATCAGCCTTTAATGTGTCATGTTATACGGTGAGGACAATCATGCACTGAAAATTGAAAGAATTCGCGGTATTGTTCTCCAATAATTGAAAATATGTAGATTCAACCACAACGCATTAGGGCCAAAGAGCAAATCCAACAAACTGTCAAATGAATGTTTGGCTAATATTTCCCTACAATTCAAAAATTTCCTTACAATTCCAAAAACACAAACCTCTGAAAATCGAATTGTAAAATCGAAATACGTTTTCCAGTATCAAGTTCTTTAGATGCTCTGTTGCTAGGCCTTCAAGATCTTTCAGTACGTACACTGCAAACCCAAGTGTGTGATTTTAAAACTCATTTCGCGTGTAGAAACATGTAGTCACTTTTTACGCCTTTAAAATGTGTTAATTTTTAATATGCGAAAAGTGTGTAAATTTAAAACACTTAATGTGTGTGTTTAAAACACACCAAATATGTATTGCTTGGAAGCTTTCGAGTGAAGCTTTTTTAGCGTCGTTTTGCGGGGAGTAAACTTAGAAAAATCGTCACCGTAAGCTTAAACTTCTTGATGTAAACTGCAACGACTTGCCTCGATGCCCTTCTGGTTACCGACTGACTGTAAAGAGAGGTCGTGAAGCTCTCTGGTCATTGTGCATTTGAATAAAGAGTTACAGCTGTCTAACTTTCCTTTAAGCTGCTGACAGAAACAGGCGCAAACGCCGTGCGGGCAATGACAGAGAGAATAGAAGTAGTGTATTCAAATGCGTACTAACGAAATGCTGATTTACGCTACGCACACACCGCGCAAGTTGCTTACTTTCTACTCTTTGCGCGTTGCGCCGCGTAGTGTCAAGAGATGTTTGTGTTTTGAGTCGTGTTTTGATGGTGGTGGGCATATGTTTGGGGTCGTGTGTTGGTGTTGGGTGGGATAGCAAATTTTTTGGATTTTATATTTAATGAAAATCTTTATTTTTCCAAATTATGGTAATTAAATTAGCACCTAAAACAAAGACAAGTCCTGTAGGATAGAAAAATTTTATGTAAATCATTCAAGTTTTTCAATTTTTTTCCTATCACGTCCACTTGTCACTTTGATTTCGTTGTTATGTTCAAAGTCGGAGCGCGCCACCGACACCGCAACATCATGTCAGTGAAAAGTCGCCACATACCGCGAAGCCAATGTCCGCACCGCCTTTGCGCCTGTTTCTGTCAGTAGCTTTAAAGGCCCATTCAGATATAGCAGCAGCAGCGGCAGCAAGATTAGTTTTACAAGCAATCGCTGCTGCTTTTGTTGTCAAGTGACCACCATTAGCCAATAGGGACTATTTGCTGCCGCTGCTGCTGCTGAATCTGAATGGGCCTTAAGTTATCCTCTCATGCGTGTTAATATAGTGAAGTGTGTGAAATGGGACATAATGTGTGCATTTCACACGTTTAAGACGTAAAATGATAAAACGTTACAATTTCTTTAGCGTGTAAAAAATATTATACGCTGCATGTGTGTGATTTTTATACGTATGTCTTTTTATCCGCATTATTTTAACACGGTTTATCCCTAAAACGTTTTATTTTAACACGATTAGCCGAATTTACACGCTTATGTAGTGTTTAGTGTGTTAAATTCACACGGAAAAAATATTCTGGGGTTTGCAGTGTAGCTGCCAAATGAATTTTGCTGGCCCTGGCTAGTGCCGGACATTTGCGAACGAAGTGCACACCATCTTTTTACAAGCGTTATATTTTTTCATTTGTATCCTTGCAGCTATGGATACGGCATTATGTGTTGAATGGGATGCCCATTCTCGATGCATGGTCTCCTATTGGCCAGTGTCCCGTATACTACAAAGCTGTAGCTCTAGCTGGGTTCGTGCGGGATAGCTTTAGGATGTTATCAGTTTTGGTTTTGGTCGTGCTGTATATAGTTGAGGAGTGCGCGAACAAAACGGCACATGTCCAATTTTGAAAATTGTTCAGAAAACGCAAAAAACTGTTTAGGTCTCTGAACTGGGGTGGTAGCACGTAAGTTGTTTCAATCGAATCGATTGAAACAACTTACGTGCTGCCACCCCTGATCACATCAACTATTTATGATTATATCAGGTTGTGCTACTATTTGAACTCATTTTAAAAATGTTTAATACTTTAAGAGAAAAAATTCCCTTTTGAAAATCCACATTCACGAATGGTTAAAAAATATAAATATTCGTAGGACATTGTGCCTTTTTGCAGGGAAACCTTCATTTTGCTATCAAAAAAGTATGACATGCAAGTGATTTTTGAAGTGTCTGAGATTGAAATTAGTTGTAGTTTAGTGTCATGAACACGGTTCAGTCAAAAAACTTAAACAGTCAACCATGGGCATGTGCCGCTTTGTTCGCCCACTCCTCAGTTAATCCGTTCCATCTTGCGTAGGGCCATAGACTTCTATAATATAAGCCATGAACACCAGTTGTGTTTGGGTTAGTCGGTGGTCGGGGTGCCATATTCGTTTGCTATCAAATAGTATGGAAAAATGGATGTTAGAATTGTTTTTTTGTTTGTTTAGTGAAATAATTATGTAAAAAAAAAGTTATTCACTCAATATGCATGAAAACAATATAAATTAAAGCGTTGTCATAGAAGTGATACCTAAAAATTATCAATTTTAGTGCGATTTTAGTGTTTTTTTAGTGTCATACAGTGGGCCTTAGTACAAAAAGAGAAACTATTATAGTCATGTAAACAAACCTCATGTGATTTGATTAAAAAAATTAAAAAACATTGAGTGATTAAGTGTGTTAATTGTAAAGGTGGCCACTTTGTTTACATTCTCGGTGGTTTTGTCATGTTTCATTCGGAAAAAAATGTTGTTTTTCATGTTGTGCGGTGGTAATTATTAATAATATAAGTGCAAAAAAATGTGAAAGAAAGTGCTAAAGTTATTGTTTTGAATGCTATTGGGCATATTTAGTGCATTTATAAAAGTTTTATCTTGGATATGAAGCCATTGCAGATTTTGCCGATTACTGCTATATCCACAGTCTAGAATGTTTTTATATATATATATATATATATATATATATATATATAAATATTTATACATAAATGCACTAAATATGCCCCAATTTAAATGACAATCAAAACAATAACTTTAGCACTTTCTTATCTTTCACATTTTTCGGCACTTATATTTTTAATAATTACACCATAATGAAGATACTAATCACTTTAAAATCACTGGTAATTCGATTAACACTGTAGGCCCACTGTAACACACTAAAAAACACTAAAATTCATAATCTTTAGGTATCACTTCTATGCCAATGTTTTAATTTAATTGTTTTCAGGCATATTGAGTGAATAACTTTCTTTTAACATAATTATTTCGCTAAACAAACAAAAAAAACCATTCTAACATCCACTTTTCCATACTATTTGATAGCAAACGAATATGGCACCCGGGCCATCGAATTGCTTACATGTGTGTGAGCATGGCATGAGCATGGCTTTATTTATAGAAGCTTATGGTAGGGCCAAGGGAAGGAAGTGTTGGTAAATATGTATGTCTTTTGAATGTATTGACACGGAGGTCGACCTCTTAAGCAGGGTACACCCGACAAACTTAGTTGACAACCAAGTTGGCACCATGAAATACAGACACTCCAACTTGATTGCCAACATTCGTTCAAAATTCGTTATTTTCTGTCATTTTCACTTTACAAACCTCAACCAAGTTCGCAACACCAGTCACCACTACAAACATACAATATGGTTGCCAACTTCTACTAAAAATCAAAAAATTTTGAATTCATTCAAGACCCTCGTAAGTACAGGCCTGGAAGCAGAGTTTGTGTTTGTGTTGGTAATAGACCCATTATCTGTCAAATCGGAAGATATTATATGGAGGAGGTAAAAGTTCGGGATATTTTGCCGTAAAAAGTCATAAAATAATATATTTAACCAGTTTTTATTGCAATAGGATTACCAGTGAATAGTGCTTCAGTGATTTAATTAAGAAAATTTAAAAAAATCGAGTGATTAAGTGTGTTTTAAGTGAGTTAATTGTGAAGGTGGCCAATTTTGCTTACATTCGCGGTGGTTTTTTCTTGTTTATTTAGGGGGAAAATGTTGAATTTGTGTAGTAATATAATAAAAAGTGCTTTTTGAGTGATTAAAGATTATTATAGAATAGTTATTAAACACATTAAGTGCAAGTACCACCACACAACATACATAACAATAACTTTTTCACTTTTCCTTCACATTTTTCTGCAGTTATGTTTTTAATAACTATTCTATAATAATCTTTAATCACTCAAAAAGCACTTTTTATTATATTACTACACAAATTCAACATTTTTCCCCTAAATAAACAAGAAAAAACCACCGCGAATGTAAACAAAATTGACCACTTTCACAATTAACTCACTTAAAACACACTTAATCACTCGATTTTTTTAAATTTTCTTAATTAAATCACTGAAGCACTATTCACTGGTAATCCTATTGCAATAAAAACTGGTTAAATATATTATTTTATGACTTTTTACGGCAAACTAATGCAAAAATATTCCGAACTTTACATCACGGCGTATAAATCCAACAAAAGTGACAGATACTGGGACTACGAGCAGCTGCGTTAGTGTTAGTGAGGTAGGCAACTTCCAGGCCTGTACTTGAGAAGGTCTTGATTCATTCCAACCGTTTGGCAAACTTAATTTTAAGTTGTCAACCAATCCACACACTTTCAATTCTGACATCAACAAAAAATGTTGTCAACATTGTTGGCAACCAAGTCTGTCGTGTGTACGCTGCTTTACGCTGATTAGGCCTTACGCTGATTGACCGTTTGGGGAGTCAAACAAATGCACAAACTTGTGGCCAACATGGAAGAAATTCGGAGTGTGCGTGGATAAAATACAAGTTTTCGAAGTTGGCCGCTGTTTGAAGAAAATATTCGCCTAGTTGGCCTAGTTTAATATTTTTCCTTCCTACCAGCTAAAATGTATAGGTGAATTTTTTATGTGTGCATATGAAAGTTCGTTTTGTTGACAGTAAATTATGTGAAATGTCGCTGACGATGTATGAAGAAAGTTTCTCTCGTTGATGGCCAAAAAGTGACAAAGTATAAATACACATTCGCGCTCTTTTTCGAAAAAATGTTTGGCAGCTTGTATGACCGTGGATAGGGACCTAATAGGTATCCATAGTGGAACCATCCCTTGCTAATTCATCACCTCTCTCGTTCCCCTGTATGTACCTGTGGCCTCGAACCCACACTAGTGTGACGTTTACATTTCTGCTTATGAGTTCGAGCTCATCTGAGCATTTCTTGGCTAGTTTTGATGACATCATGATGGAGTTGAGTTGGCTGTCAGTTACCACCGTAATAGTTGTTCCTCTAGAGCAGGGGTGGCCAACCCAAATGGTATCGCGGGCCACTTTGAAAATGCTTTATGATCCCGCGGGCCGGGGTCATATATTGGGTGATTCAAATTTAATTTAATATGATTTAGGGAGAGAGTTCCAAAGCTGTTCTGCGAAGACAAAGAAAGAATGCTGACCAATCAACGTGCGGAAACGCGGAATTATAAATTATCTGTGAGGGATTGCAAAAGCTGCACAAACTGTTGAGGTATGTAGGTAAGTACACAATCGTTAAACGCTACTTCAAGTTTATGGGCGCAAAAAGAATCAAGAGAGGACAGATGGACAGCCCTTTTCAGCAAGCCACAATGGTAACGAAGTTTAGACAGGAGTCCGTTGGTTTTACTTACAATGAAACTAATGTGATCGCAGCAGGTCATGCTGCTATTCAGTACCATCCCAAGATTTCTTGCTTTATTAACGCAAACAAGAAGAACCGAGTTTAACGCGATAGCAGAAAAGTCAGGACGAACAGTATCAGAGTGAGAGAGATAAAAATGAAATGGGATTTCGAAGGAGCTGCAGTAAATTTAATGCCGACTATAAGGATACATGACGCAAGTCAACAGCAACCTTCTCCACACACATAATGTATTTGATCTCTTGGCGCAGGGAAATAAAGCTGCACATCGTCTGCATACATATGAATCTTAAAATATCGTTAATAAAAATACTGAATAAAAGTAGCCCAAGAATGGAGCCTTGAGGAACGCCAGCGTGGAGTAGGGCACTTGTGGTACTTTAGCCACCTGGTTTAAACTTTTGAGAGCGGATAGATACGAAACTTTTCAAAAATTTAAGAGCACAAAGAGAATAATACTGATAGGACTGAGAAGGACACTTGGGAATAGGTATGATTGAAGCATGCTTCCAAGTCGATGGAAAGTTGAATACCGTGAGGCAGGAGTTAAGAATGTGATAATGTGAGTTAAAATAGGCAATAGACGAGGTACGAGCTTTTTTAAGAAACTAGGTGAAATGTAATGTAATTGGTGGTGCAGGTTTTCGTCAGACAAGGTGGCGCGGTATTCATTTTACGTAAATTCCATTTTCGAAAAGAAACGATTCGCAATCACAACCTTTTGTCCCAGACATCTCAATTTACAAAACTTTTCGTTTATAACATAAAAATCATGTTTTGAAAGGGTTTTTCACATTCAGGTCCTCAAAAATATGTTAAACAATTTAGTAGCAGAAAGTAGTTCGACAGGCTTAAGGTTAAATCCGATTAAAACTGAAGAAATGCGGATACAGCGGTGACTAATGGTGACATGGAATTGGTAGATTAATTCTGTTACCTCATTAGTTACGTCACTACCAGAATATATAAATCATATGGAGATCGACGGAGATCTCAACTAACGCCAAATTAAGGCTGTTCAACTCCAATGTTAAGGCAATTATGTTGTATGTGCGAAACATTGAAAGTGGCCCAATCTATCACAACGCGCCTTCAAGTTTTCATCCTAAATAAAAATCTGCTGGCAAGATAGAATTACAAATGAAAAGAAACGATAGATGACCAAATCAAGCAAGGGAAATGGAATGGATTGGCCACACCCTGCGAGGTTCAAACGTGAATCTAGCCAAAAGGCCCTTGACTGGAATCTGCAAGGCACCCTAGAGTTGGAAAACCTAGAATAAAGTGGAGGAGAACCCTACCAAAAGACGCCACAACAAGGAGGGCAACTGTTTCCGCCCTATGTCCCGTGCGGGAATAAAGGAGCAGAAGAAAAAGAATCCTACACTCATAACACACTAGCTGGATGTTGACCAAAGAAGTGTACTTCCTTGTAAATATGCTTGTTTTCTCTGCTAGCTCCATGACACTAAATTTTTGTTGCGGATGCGGTATTTATATTGAATTGTTACCGAGAAAAACAATTACTTGGATTTTTATCCATCAACCCGGTTACCCCGAGAGCCAATTCTCTATGGCAAGCTGTGAATTTTAATCATTGCTCATAGCTGACTCTTTTTTTTCACATGTTGGAACCTTCTAGCACAAAATATTTTGTTAAATCTTGTTGAATCTCGCGGGCCGCACAATTTCGTGCGAAGGGCCGCATGCGGCCCGCGGGCCGCGGGTTGGCCACCCCTGCTCTAGAGGTATCTTCTCTCACTAGTTGACACGCCTTCCAAATTGCCAGCATTTTTTCTTGGAAGCCATTGGACCCGCCCGGGAGCCGGAATCTTTTGGCTATATTGCCCGGGGCGCCAAAATTTGGGGGCGGCGTTTTGCCTAAGTGTGAAAAAATATTGATGTAATAGAAAATTTCACATAATCAATTTTTTCATTCTCTAAAAATTTACATTTATAACTTCGAAAAAGAAACATTTGTATCATTTGTAAAGGGCGCTATTTGAACTTGTTTGAACATGCATAGAGAGACGCGTGGGGTAACTGTACGCATATTTCAGAGTTATATTAATAAAACAAAACTTCACGATAAATCACTTCAACCAATGTTTATTAATCATCTTTGGAAGATGAAGATTGAATTGGAAAAATAAATTTTTAAAACCGGCTTCAGAAAAAATCAATCCCGTGATGGACAAAGTGATTCTTCTTTTAAGATCTAATGTTGTAAAGAATTACAAACAATTATTTCATCCTTTTTTGTGCATCACGGGATTGGTTTTTTTCTGAAGTCGGTTTTTAAAAATTTATTTTATTACGTATTTTTTAGTCCGTTCATTTTTTTTCTGGGGCAATTTAAAAATAATTATTTATTACAAGAAGTATGACACGCCGCGCCGCCGCGCCGTCAATAAGAATCGAGGCAGTAGCTAAATAGGTTTTGCAATAATGTATTTGCGTATTTTCGGAGTAATTTAAAAAAAACTTATTTAATATGAAACAAAATTCCCTGCATTAGTATGCATGAAATTTCTCACCGAAGGGTTTGTACTTCTTTACAACATTAATCCAATCAGAATGGATTTAGAAAGTAGAGAAAAAAAGAAAAAAAGTCCAACACGTTTACAGATTCATCTACTTGCCTCTTATCAATTTCGCGACAATAAAATAATTTGTTCGCTGCCTTTGAAAAGACTTCTATCTGTTCAAGGTGTACTAATTTTACCAGTTTTTTATGCCTTTTCTGATAAAGAATTAAAAAAAATTGCGCGGGACCACCCTGTAGGAAGCTACCCTTTCAAGAAAAAAAAAGAAAAAAGCAAAAGTTATTGCGTTACAAAGTTGTTCGTGAACAGCAGTGGCGGCTCCTGCCTCTAAAATATGGTGCGGCTTGAAAAAAATATTAATTATCAATTCAAAACAATGAATGAGATTTTCTTTATTTTCGAGTATAGATCGTAGTGCTCGGAAATTGAAGTTCCACCGAATTTCAACAGTTCGCGGGAAACCACGTTTGTTGCAAACTTCCATTAATAAATCTTTTCGTTTGGGAGAGCATGATAAGAATTACGTAAAAGCAGATATATTGACGAAAAATATTGGTGTTTCTTTAATAACTGAGCATGCCTGCTTTAAGACTAAATTTAGTTGATGGGCATAACAATGCACACAGTTTGCAAATGGATACAATTTTTTTAATAAATTTTGAATCCCGGAACTGATTACAGCGCCACCAGCATATGTTTGAGCGATCAATTTTTTTTCTACAAAATTTGTTGCTCGAAGTTCAGATTTCACTTCATGTAGTCACTTCACAAGTAGGAAGTACGCCTGGCATTGCGAGCACTAAAAAATAATACGGCATCAGGGTCTGACAGCATACCTGCAGAACTCATTAAGCAAGGCGGAGAGGAAACTATCCAAAAACTACATGAAGTAATAGTGGAAATCTGGAGACGGAAAGAAATGCGTGATGAGTGGAACGAGGGCATAGTGTGTCCCTTACACAAAAAAGGAGACCCTCTATCTTGCAACAACTATAGAGGAATAACGCTATTGAACACAACGTACAAAGTATTTTCACGTGTACTCTATATTAGACTACGACCATACGTGGAAAGAATATTAGGAGAGTATCACTGCGGTTTTCGTTCTGGAAGATCCACAACCGACCAGCTATTTGTACTCAGAGAAACCCTAGAAAAAGCTGTTGAATTTAACATAAACATCCTCATGTTATTCATCGACTACAAATATGCTTACGATAGTGTGAACCGTAATGAGTTATTTGATGCTATGGAGCAGCTCGGAATACCTAATCACCTAGTAGAACTGACAAAAATTTCGATGAAAGATGCAAGGTGTAGAGTCAGAATAGATGGTGAACTATCCCCACCCCTCAGAACAAATAGAGGATTAAGGCAAGGCGACGCACTATCCTGCTTGTTATTCAACGTGGCCCTAGAAAAAGCAGTAAGAGATGCATCGATTAACACATCAGGGTGCATCTTCGATAGGTCAGTGCAAATATTAGCCTTTGCCGACGATATAGCTATCCTTGGAAGATCATTTGAGAGCATGAAGGAGACCTTTGTAGCACTTGAGCAAGCCGCAAAAAAAATCGGGTTGGAAATAAACGAGCACAAAACAAAGTATATGTACACAAAAAACGCCAGAAGTAGCAGACAGAACATAACGATAGACACCTACAATATAGAAGCAGTAGATTAGTTTGTGTACCTCGGCACGATTATAACAAAAGGTAATGATACATCGGCCGAAATCAGAAGACGAATAGCACTGGCTAATAAATGCTACTTTGGTCTACGCAGGCACCTGACGTCTAGAAATATATCAAGGAAGACGAAACTGGCACTTTACACGACACTAATAAGGCCTGTCCTACTATATGGTTCGGAAGTGTGGACATTG
The DNA here is from genome assembly GCA_963855945.1 of Thereva nobilitata. Lineage (NCBI taxonomy): Eukaryota > Metazoa > Arthropoda > Insecta > Diptera > Therevidae > Thereva > Thereva nobilitata. The sequence continues at coordinate 136,940,178 of OY979694.1, forward strand.
AAAAACGCAGACGAAGCATTGGTAGGAAGATTTGAAAGGAGAATTCTTCGTTCGATCTACAAAGGAATACAGGTTGATGGCATTTGGAGAAGAAGATACAACTCAGAGTTGTATGAAATCAGCAAGATTCCAAACATTGTCAAAGTGATCAAAATAAACAGACTGCGATGGATTGGTCACGTCCAACGAGGTGCGGAACGGAACCCGACAAACATAGTGCTGGGGAAAGTACCGTCAGGAAAACGCAGACCCGGCCGGCCTAAGAAAAGATATATAGATGACGACTTGATATATAGAAGAAGACTTGAGGCAGTTGGGAATAAGAAACTGGAAAAGTCGAGCCAGAGATCGAGAATCATGGAGGCGAATGCTGGAGGAAGCCAAGGCCAACAATAGGCTGTGGAGCTCCTGATGATGATGAGTCACTTCACAGTATTCAAGTAACTCATTTTGTACGGTTTTCGAAGTGTTGTTTTGCGATTTGATTATTCTTCAAGTAGTCGTCGAATGCGATGTCTATTGATCTGGTATATGTAACCATATCAAGAAATATTCCTCGATTACTACTTAATTCACGTTCATTGTGTCCACGAAGATCTAAATTGTGACCACCGCAAAACTTTAAGATATCTAAAATTCGTCTTTACTTGACTATTTTTTTAACATTTTCATTATATTTTGTCCCGAAGGTTTGGTAATTTAAAGTATTTTTTAAATGCGTAGCTCTCGTTTCATGTTTTTTAATTCGTTCCGATAAATGTTGTAACTCCCGGATACCGATTTCTGTCCAAGCCGATTCTATTCTAAACATTTCCTATACTAACCGTAAGCCATTTCTTTTTAGAAACCAATCCAATGAAAATTTTCTACTTTGAGATTTTTCAGTACAAATTAATTTAAAATCAAATGGTTGATGTGGCCCTAAACGTTTAATTTCTAATTTTTCTTCTAATTACAACAAAGAAAAATTTCCCTTCAATAAATGATCTACGTGATTCATTTTAACCAAAAACAAAAATTAAAATTTAAGAAAATTATACATTACAAAATTGAATATTAATATTTATTGCAAATAATTTAATAAATAATAATTTAATAATATTTATTGGCGAATAATTCAATATATATTTACCGCAATTCTGCAAGCCCACAATTTTCACTTAAAAATCAACTTGTAACTGTCAGTTAAAATTCAATCTCCAATTAGCTCTTTTTCCAATAAAAATTTATCTTTTTACTACTTTTTACTACATTTCTATCAAAATATTTGCTACGGGCTAAATAAAATCAGCCCCTCAGGTATATAAAATCCATAAGTGAAAAAAAAGTATCAAAATGTTCGGCCAATTAGTAGCAAATGCAGGCAAAATTACTTTAGAAATATAATAAACAGAACTAAAAGAACGAACCGACAACACTAGCATTCGATGTACGAGAGCAAACCCAAGAGAACAAGAGAATCCACTGACATGTATACATGTCAGTGAAGAGAATCCCAATGAATCCTAGGGCTAATAAATTTTAGCCCCACCTGGTAGAACAAATGTTGGTTGAATCACTCGCCAAGTCAAGAAATTTTGCATACAAAATGGTTCATCTTCGGGGCTGACTCAATGATAGCCCCTGACGAGAGAATTACATGTAAATGGGTAAGGAATTACGATTCGGCCAGATTATTTTGATGAGAGAGTTGAGAGTTTTTCTTATTTTTTTATTTGCTCTTTTTTTTATACTTTTCCTATGAAGTTCTACTTGGAATTTTTTTGTGGGGTATTATTTTGAATTTTTTTTAGAAATTGTAATAAATTGCAAAGAAAATTTGCGTTGCTTTTTTGTAAAAATGAAATCAATTAAAAAATGTATGAATATGAATGCTCGATAATTTCTGGTGGGGCTAAGCCCCACTAGCCCCTAAAGACGAGCCGCCACTGGTGAACAGGACCAAAAATAAAATACCTACGCGTCGAATTGATAACCTCCTGCATTTTTGAAGTCGGTTAATAATATACTTAGTTATAAAAATAGTAAATCTTCTAGTTATGGGCTAGTTAAAGAGCAGTGGAAAATGCGTACGCTTACATCATATTAAGGCCCGTCTTCACTACGCGGACTTAGATCCCACGCGCTTTTGGTGGAAAGGCCTTTTAATGTTCTGAATTGTGAGTTTCTGATCCTAAAATAAGAACTAATCTCAAAGAAAATACTTATAAGATCTTTTATTAATGAATATTGATTAATCTACATTGAGAAAAATCAATTTTCATTTAAAAAGCCTGTATTATGTGGACCTTTTTAAGCACAGCCTTTTGTCCGCGCAGTTTGGCCTTACTGCCTTTGCCATTAAAAAGGTCCTAAAAAAGTCACAAAACTCTATAAGAAAAAAAAAGACAAAAGCGCGTATGAGCTAAATCCGCGTGGTGTGGATCCACCATTAAGGGAAAGTGTGCTCAGGTCGCACGTTAAGAAATATCACTTTCAATGAATCACAAATAATCACTGGTTCCTATCCACTGGAAAAAATTGGGAGCGCTGCTTAGGGGAGCTTATTTTGAGCGCTGCAAATATGCATTTCTGAAGTTTTCGTGAGTTTTATAGAACGATCAAATCTGGCAATTATGTTAATGACCAAATCGTGCCACCAGCATACTCAGTAGACCGCCTAGCGGGAAATTCAGTGCTCTAAAGACAATGAAAGAGCACTCCCATGGAAGCATGGAATGCTTCCTTTCCGCTCCCTCTTCATATATTTTTTTTACATTAGATGTCCGCCTAACCTAGCACTCCATTTAATCTCGCATAGGAGCGCTCCTGCAACGATTTGGTTGGAGACAAAAAGGAGCATTATAGATTTTTTGGAAATATCTACAGTAGAGCTATTCATGGAGGCCTGTGGATATGTGAATAAGCTTCGTTGCCGAAAAGCTTTTATTTTTATTCATCTTTTGCAATTGCCTTTTCCTTTCCAAGCGCGAGTGTGGTTTTACCAAAGCGGTCCGCCAAATAAATTTACTAGCCACGTCGAAAGCTGCTTGTCCTCCACGCAGCCGGTCTACGAGAACCGGTCTACTGAGTATGCTAATGTCACCCTCTATGGTCAACAAGATAGTCGCCCGTTTTCTTCGATCTATAAAATTTCTGAAAACTCCAGTAATGTTGGCGGCGCTCAAAATGGCGCTGGGCGGTCCCAATTTTTCCCGCTGAGCGGTTCTCGTTTGATGACAGATAGTAGCTTGTGTGAGTCAGAAAAAAACCCGAAAATGGTAAATATTTTGAGCCGGAACAGAGTACTTCCACCATTTATCCACCACCACCGTGCTCAGCATCTTCGAAAACGGGGAAAAGTATATTTTGGCCTGATATTACAAAAAAAAATCACCCCTTTCGGGGGAAAGTATTGGCCAGTGGAAGTGTTAGTGGCGGTCGGAAGTGATATCAAACTCCAGCACCGTGTTCAGCACCCTCGAAAATGGGAGGAAAGTGTGTTTTTAACCCCTTTAGGGGGTAGTTTTTGGCCGTTTCGGTGGTTGAGCATACGAAAGAGAAATTCTTACCCCGCCATCGCGTTCAGCATCCTCGAAAACGGAGGGGGAGGTGATCTTGTTCCGGCTCAAAATATTTACATGTTGGTCCGACTCACACACTCTACTAAGAAGTTAAGTAGCATTGGACCATGGTTAGTACTTAGCACGGCGACCGCTTGGAAAATCGACATTTGCACTTGGAAAAAGACGAAAAAACAATTGCAAAAGGCGAACAAAAATAAAAGCTTTCCGACATACGGAGCTTATTCATATATCCACAGGCGTCCATGAATATTGTTTATTAAAAAGCTTTTTTAGAACGCTTTTGAAGGAGCATAGAAATGGATACTCCCCTGCAATGACAAGCAATGTTAAAAAGTATATGGAACTGGTATGGGAACTGAAGCGCTGTAAGCCTTTTAAGGCTCAAACATGGCTATTGGAGCACTCCATTTCCTGCTGGGATAGCAACAATAATAATATACCTAGAAAAATACCCAATACGACACAAGATCCTCACATTTTTGTATATAATGACTGCACACTCATTAAATCAACCAAAAATTAATAAAAAGAGAAAAGAGAGAAAAAGAAGCATTGCACAATAGCACTATTCTTGCTATTAGTTTGGGAGTAGTAACACGTGCAAGTTCATAAAATTTAATTCAGTGCGATCTGTGTTTGATAGTGTTTTTAAATACAATAAATATTTTATTTATCAGTGAATGATGATGAAAAACAAATGGACGCAGTTTCTAAATCAATTGGATGGAACTGACGACATTTTGACTCTAGCATCACGAGATGAAGGGATTGAAACAATTCACACCAACGCACAGTGGTCGGAAACGCCAAAAAGTTGGCTAAAACTAGAAGGAATTGAGATAATTCATTTAAATTTGGATCCGGGGGCTTTCGAGGTTGCTGATTACGAATTTATTGTTTTTTTGCAAAACAAAATGGCGGCCGTCAATGTTAAAAAATCATTATGCGGCAAAGGAAGCGGCTAATTACGGAGCTAGCCTCATTGTAGGATGTCATGCAAATGCTCACAACTCCGTCTGGGGCAGATCAGACACTAATGTAAGAGAAGAGTTGCTTTTTGACCTTTTATTCCAACATAATCTCTTGCTTTGCGCCAGGGGAAATGAACCTACGTTCGTTACAAGGGTAAGACAAGAAGTCTTGGACATTACTCTTGTTTCCCTAGACCTGCTCAATTGTGAACACTCCTTTTCTTACCACAGAGTCATTATTTTTAAGATCAACACGTGCTCAACTATGAAGAAGGCCCCTGGTTACAGGAATGTCCGAAACACATATTGGACCCTATATAGACAAGTGGTGGAAAGATCCCTTCCCGAGGATGTTCATCTCGAATACCAGGTGAGGAACCTCAGCAAGCCCCTCAATAATGCATTGGAAGCAGTGGCGTAGCGTAGTAGGGGCGGAAGGGTGGCATCTTGAGGGGGCGGCAAAATTTCACAATAAGTACAATCTTGTAAATATTATTTTTGTCGCACCTACGATTCGGACCGATCGGATTTTTTTTACTTATACTGTGACGAAACCTTTCTTTAATTGAATGTATAATAATGACATCTTGCTCATTGTAGCGACTGGCAACACCATCTGTACTGACTTGCAGGGATTCCCCGTATTTTATTTTGTATTTGGTTTGTTTATGACTAATATTCAACGAGAATGACTTCTATCATATAAAGAATAGTGTTCAATATTGTACGAGGGTCGTCTCAAAATTAGGTTCCACTATTTTTATAAAACCGTGTCGTTGACGGGAAAAGTCTGGGTGTCTCAGGGAATTTACGTCTGGGTGTAGTGGCAGCACTGTAAAATTTCTATGCGCGTGCGTCGATCGATCCGACAGTCAGGCTTCAGCCACTATGGAGACTCCACTCGCTCTTACCGCCAGAACACCAAATAAAGCGAAAGCTGGGGAATCCGGAAAATGGCAAACGTTCTTTTGAGATTCAAAGGGGTGTTGTTGATCAATTACCTGCCCCATGGGACCACGATCACAGCTGCACGCTTTTGTGGGGTGTTGCAACAACTCAGAAAGGCGATCCAAAACAAAAGGAGAGGAAATTTACAAAAAACCGTCCTATCGCTCGGCTGGATCCAGATAAAAAATTTCATAACAAAAAAAGGGTTTAACCGAATGTTATGCAATTTTTTCAGAGCATGTTTTCGTTAATACGCGCCGATTGGCACCTCAACAAAGTCAGTATCATATTTGGCACTCCCGATATTGGGCGGTACAAAAATCGCGAACTTCGTTCAAACAAAAAAACGGCTTGACCGATTTTTATGAAAATCTTTTCAGATTATAACTTCGGTGATACGCGTCAGCTCAATGAACCCAATATCATTTTTGGTTCGCGCGATATCGTGCAGGTACAAAAATCACGTACGTCGTCTAAACAAAGAAACCGCTCGACCGAATTTTATGAAAATCTTTTCAGCACCGGCACCTCAACGAAGTCGGTATCGTTGTTGGTTTGCGCGAAATCGTGCAGGTACAAAACTCACTTACGTCGTTACGACTCGACCGAATTTTATGAAAATTTTTTCAGATCATATATATTTCAGTTAATACGCTTCGATCGGCACTTCTAACGTGCAGGAAAAACTGATCATATACGTACGCACACACACACACACACATACTTCTTCTCAAATTTTTGCTTAAAATGCTATTGGGACCTTTAAAAATGAAAATAAGTTGAAAAATACGATTTCGATTTTCGGACAGATTACAATCACTTCCCTATAAACTGGGAAGTTAAAAAATTTTCTTCCGCCCAGGGCGGCTGACACCCACGCTACGCCACTGATTGGAAGCGGCCTGTCTCATTAAGAAATATAGGGGTAAAACCAAACCTCCTTGGTGGAACAGTGAGCTTCTCAAACTTAGGTCTGAAAGTAGAAAGGGCTTCAATAAAGGCAAACGGTCTAACTTGGATTCCGACTGGGACAACTACAAAAGGCGTCTCAGGGAGTTCAAGTACGAACTGCGTACGTCAAAGAGGGAATCCTAGAAGACTTTTTGTGAGACAATAGAAGGTTTTTCGGACACCGCAAGACTTAGAAAGGTTCTCTCTAAAAGCCCAAGGTGCAAAGAACTGCTGCAACAAGCAGATGGTACATGGACCACAAGTAGTCAGGAGTCATTGAAACTCCTGCTCGATTCCCACTTTCCTGGTTCGACATCTCTCGCGGCATGCGCAGAAACAGTTTTTGGGAGCCCAACTACTGAATATATTTTAGGTACGATTTACAGAGTGATAAACAGGGATTTACTCCTATGGGCCATACAAGGCTTATAAAGCTTATAAAACACCTGGACCGGACGGAATTTATCCTATTGAAATTCAGAAAGTCAGTGACCTAATTCTGGACTGGCTTGCAACCATCTATCCCTTCGTTCCTTTCGCCTAAGCTACATTCCAACATCCTGGAGGGTAGTGAAGGTGGCTTTCGTTCCGGAAGCGGGTAAAATCTCCTACCACAATCCAAAGGACTTGAGACCTATATGTCGCACATCTTTTCTCCTCAAAATCCTCGAAAGACTTGTAGAGATTCATATTAAGCAAAGCACTGATAGAAAACTGCTTTCTCCCTCGCAGCATGCCTACACGAAAGGTAAATCGGTAGACACTGCTCTCCACTCCCTGGTAGCGGTCTTTGAAAAATCCCTTGAATTCAAGGAGTTCACTTTGGCTGCTTTCCTAGATATTGAATGTGCTTTCAACAATGTTGAATCTTCTGCGGTCACGGGGGTACTCCAGCGTCTGGGCGTCGATGGGTGCTCCAGGTCCTTTATTAATCAGCTGCTGAGGTGCAGGCATGGGCATAGCAATGAATTTTTGCTGGAGTGGACCAGATTTTAAACCACCGTTACCGACTGACTGATGATAAGCTTGATCAAATATTTTCTTTTTTCAACTATTTCTGTGTCATGTTGCCTCACAATTCTATCCTGTACGCTTCCTGAAGCCATCGAGTGTTTTCAAGAAACGTGCATATCCGTGGACTGCTTATGTATCAAGGATTTTCGATGCTTTTGTAATGCTTCTCCTATTTTTTTCCAATTATCATAGCCGCTTGTCAGTGGGGTAGATAGGGGGGGGGTCAAGGGGGTCAACACCCCCCCCCCCCCCATGAGCCTACGAAAATTATAATAGAATTGAATAAAAGTCTTCGTATCTACGTATTTAAGTATAGTACATGAAATTTCTTAAGCACCAGCCACTAGCACCTCTTTTGGCGTTATGTAATGTGCAATTTTGTTTTTGCGCAATTATATAAAAATCATCTAGATATGCTTTTGTGACGGCTGTGCGTTTAAGTATTGTATAATTTCCGTGCTTCGAGCAGGCCGACCAATCAAGAGCCACGCAAAGGACGCTCACTATAATTGTGAACACATTGAGCACATCTAAAGTAAATACAATGAGTCAATAGTGGCACCTCGGTTCCTAAATACTCAAAATTTTAACGTTATAATAAATCAAGAAATTTAATCGTTTTTCCAATTTTGGGTGAAATAACTAGTAGCTATGAGCATATTTTATTCAATATTTAATATTTCGAATATTTTTTAATGTAGTAGAGTATCAAAATATGACTACTAACTACTACTAATTGCTCCTTTAATCCCTCATGGGACATACGGCGGAAACAGTTGCCCTCCAGCGGACTCTGTTTTGCGCGACAGCTCTCAGCTCTGACCCGGTTGTTGCGGCCTCTGCTAATGGGGTTCTTCTCCACGTTGTTCTAGGTCTTCCGACTCGACGGGTTCCTTGCGGATTCCAGTCGAGGCCCTGTTTTGCTAGATTCTCGTTTTCGCGTCGCAAGGTATGGCCAATCCAATTCCATTTCCTTCGCCTGATTTGGTCGTCTATCCTTTCTTGGCCGGCACGGCGCCATAGTTCTTCATTTGAAATTCTATCTTGCCAGCGGATTTTTAGGATACGACGTAGGCATCTGTGATGAAAACTTGTAGGCGCCCTGTGATGAATTGGGTGACTTTCCATGTTTCGCAACCGTACAAAAGAACTTCCTTAACGTTGGAGTTGAACAGCTGAAATTTGGTGTTAATTGAGATCACCGTCGATCTCCATATGTGAAACAGGCATGCATATGCGCTTCGTGCTTTATTTATTCTGGAACTGACGTCTTCTTCTATACCGCCGTTTTCGGTAATAATACTACCGAGGTACCAGTTCCGCGTCGCGGTTATTTAGCGCTGTTCGTTCAAGGGTGTTTGCATTTATCCTCATTTCTTTGGTTTTAGTCGGATTTAACCTTAAGCCTGCTGAACTACTTTCTGTTGCCAAATTGTTTAACATGTTTCTGAGGTCCTGGTGTCTGTGGGCCAGCAAACAGATATCATCCGCGTAGTCGAGGTCCTTAAGGCGGTCTAACAATCCCCATTGTATGCCACCTGTTCTAGTATCTAGAGCGCTGACAAGGATGTCGTTTATTACTATAAGAAATAGTAATGGCGAAAGTAGGCATCCTTGTCGTACACCTGAGCTCACTTCAAAGCTGTCGGATAGTTTTCCATTGTGAAGAACTCTGCATTTGGAATTGTTGTATAGAGCTTTTATTAATTCTATTATTTTATCCGGCAGTCCACGTTGCCGTAGAGCTCGCCATATAAAGCTCCTATTAACCGAGTCGAACGCTTTCTCATAGGGCGCGTTTAGGCCCGAGTTATTTTAACTCTGTTAAATTAGCGCTGTTAACTTAGCACCGTTTCTAGCATACCATTTGACAATTCTCATTTTACAGCTAATAACAGGCAAAAATAGTAACATTTCCCATTATACAAATAATAAAAAGCTAAAAAATGAATAATAATAGTAAAATCTTCATTCTGTATTGAAATATTTCTAAATTATTTGCTTACAACAAAAAATTACAAGCAAACGTCAATTCATTTTGGCTGTGCTAAATTTTAGCTAAGCCAAAAAGCAGAAATAAGTTAGTTAACAGCGCTAAAAAAATTGCTGTTTATGCCGTTGTTAACTTGCCTAGCTCAGTTAAATTAACTTCGGCCTAAACGTGCCCATAGTCTACGAAAGCAAGGTAAAGGGGGGATCGGAATTCAGTAGACTGCTCCGCTATGTTTCTCAAGGTGTTAATGTGGTCTATGCAGGAGCGGCCTTTTCCAGCCTGCTGTCTTCTAAGCGTTCGATCTACTGCCTCTCTTATCCTTGATAGTAATATGTGGGACAAGATTTTGCCCACAGTAGATAATAGACAGATGCCTCTCCAGTTGTCACATATTGTTAGGTCCCCCTTTTTTGGTATTTTGACTATGATACCTTCCGTCCAGTCCTCCGGAAAGGTACAGGTGTTCCATGCTATTTCCAGGATTGGCTGTAGCGCATCTGCTACTAGGCTTGAGTCGGCTTTCAACAATTCTGGCGGGATGCCATCTTTTCCAGGTGCTTTACCATTGCCCATTGCATGAATTGCGGTCACTATTTCAGTCTTGGATGGGGCACGAGTGGTGATTCTTATTAACTGTGCATTGTTGTAGTTGTTTTCCTGAGGTTCCTGTGTAAATGAACCATTCAGGGCGGCGAAGAAGTAATCTCTCCATCTTTGGAGTTGCTCCTAGTCGCTGCACAGCAGCCTTCAATCCGCACTCTTTACGGCATGCTTTTTAGTAGAGTGCTTTCCCGAGAGCTGTTTGGTGATTTGGTACAGCACTTTACTGTTGCCTGTGTTTGCCGCGTTTTCCGCTTTCTCTGCGAGCTCATTTATCTGCCGCCTTTTATCACGAGCGCGTTCAAAAACCTTACTATGGTAAACCACGAGGTAAGCTGTAGTTATGCTGCATCACTTCACTTAACCACGAAAGTTTATGTTTAACCATGGAGGTTTTTGAACGCACCGTGGTTAACTACAGGTTAAAGAAGAAGAAAAAAAATAAAAACAAAATTTTCCATAAAAGGGTCCCCGCTAATTGCTTCAATTATTTCATTAATTATTTATTTGCAATAATCCCACAAATGCCACTTTAATTTGTTCATAAAACAACTGTCAGAGAGTTGTTTTTATTCTTCTTCTTCTTAACTATCGCTAACCATGCTTCCGAGCAGGGTTAAAATTTAACTACACCATGGTTAACCACGAGAGTTTTTGAACGCCAAAAAGTTATGCTCGTGGTTATGTTGTAGTTAACCACGGAGTTTTTGAACGACAAAAGTTTACCATAGTTAACCATGGTTAACCATAGTAAGGTTTTTGAACGCGCTCCACGTCGGACACTTCTCTTTACCTCCCGGTGCAATTGGGAGTATTCCCGTTCAAGTTTTTCCGGGTCGCTTGTAGAGTTCACGTTATTTTTGAGGGCCCTTCTGCGTTCAATTTTTTGCCAGGTTGTGTCCGAGATCCAGTGTTGCTGGTTTCTTTGGACATAACCTATGCTTGTTTCCGCTGCTGTTATTATAGCGCCCTTTGTTGTGCTCCACAGCTCTTCAATATTTGTGTCGTCAGAAACGGTTTGCTGGTTTAAGATTTCTTGCAGTTTGCCAGCAAATTCTCGCTTTTTGGTGCTCTCACGCAGAAGGTCTACGTTAAACCGTCTACGGTTTATGGCATCGCGTTGGACGTTTCTGATTGCAGCAATTTTTAGGCGGATAGTTGCTACTACCAAATGGTGGTCACTTCCAGTGTCTGCTGCCCTGAAGCTCCTGACATCCTCCAGAATAGTTCGCCATCTGCGACTGACGGCCACGTGATCTATCTGATTTCTCGTTCTACCATCGGGCGATACCCAGGTCTCCTTGTGTATCTTCTTGTGACAAAAGTAAGTTCCACCTACCATGAGTTGATGGGAACTACAAAAGTCAACGAAAAGTTCACCATTGTGATTGGTATCTTGGCTTAGGCCTTGATTTCCAATTGTGTTTTCAAGGCCGGTGTTGTTGGGGCCGATCTGTGCGTTTAAGTCACCCATCAAAACAATGATGTCTCCCCTTGGAATAGAGCGAAAAACCTCATTCAGTAGCATGTAGAACTCGTCTTTGATGTCATCTTCTGCGTCTTCTGTCGGAGCGTAGCATTGGACTATCGTAGTACTTCTTAGCTTGGTACGTAGGCGCACAGCAATAATCCTCTCAGAAACTGGTGACCAGCTAATGAGGCTGGACCTGTCTTCCTTGGTGAGTATTACCCCAACGCCATTCCTATGGTTTTCAGTTTCGTTTCTCCCAGAATATAAGAAGGACTCACCGTTTGGGCAGATATGTTCCCCCGCATCGGGCCATCTGGTCTCGCTGAGTCCCATGACCTTGATTTTATAGCGGTTCATCTCGTTGAGGACTTCATCCAGCCGTCCATCAGCAAGCAGAGTTCTCACATTCCATGATCCGATTCGTGTCCTGTTTCGAAAAGCAAAGGTCGTCGTCGTGTTGTCCGTCCGGTTCCGAGGCAATGTTTGCCGATTCGTATCAATTGTGTGTTTTATGGAAGCGGGTTGCTAACCCTCAGCCCAACCGACTTAAAACTCTGTTTTGTGGCGCAGAGAACTCGCCATTCGACCGTCTCCCGTTAGCTCCTTCCGAAGAAGTACCCCAGGGGCACCACGGGGAGGTGGGATTAGGACTTGCTAACAGAGCTGCTAGGTGTTCGTCTGCAGTGACTCTTCTCGGGTTTTGGCAGAAGTGACAAATCGGGTGCCACCACCTTCCGAGGTCTTTGTTAGCCATTCGTCCCCCAAATATGAGCTTCCTAAAAAATAGGACTAACTTTTGGCTTTGATTGTCAATTTAATTCCTCCTTGATATTTTGAAGTTTATAAAAATTGCCAAGTCAGTAAAAATATTAAAGATCAAGAAAAGATTCTACGGGCAAAATTATGATAAACTTTAAGTTATAAGTTCGGGGAAGCTTTGCACTTCCTAGATTGTTCTAACTCGATACAATTTTATCGAGCACAGTACACAGTACACTCATTGTCTCTGGCGAATCAACAATTCGAAGGCGTTCCTTGGAGCGTTAACATTAATTTACTCTAGTTTATAATTGAGGAGTGTCTGTTCCAAAGGGCGTATTTCCGTTTTTAACTTTTTTATTTTAAAATAATTTTGAAAATATGGCATAAAAGTCCCTCAAATGAGCCTAAAAACTTATTCAAATGGAGCGTACTTTCCATATAAAAAATTCCAAAAAATTAGGATTCCAATCAAAAGGGCGTATTTCTGCATCTTGTGAAGGAAGCGGTAATCCGCCATTTTTTTGGTGGTCATATTGGATCTATTGAGTATACTATATTATATTGTCATCGAAACTGAAGCTGTGTGCAAAATTTAAGTATGATCGGATAACCGGAACTCCCTCAGCAAAAGAAGGTTTACTTCAAAATACGATCTGAATTTTCGTTTCGTAAGCGAAAGGAAGGCCCAATTATAACACTGCTCAACAGCATGACTGTTGCATGGAATATTCTAAACAAATTTTTGGGGCTGATTTCAAATATATTATCAGTTTTTTTATATCAGCTTTAGTTAATGAATTATAAGGAAGTGTGTTTTTTTTAGAAAAAATACTCTCACCGTACTAAAATATTTTATTTAAAAAAACTAAAAACTGCACTGCCCGCAGAATACTCCCACCTATCTAAAAATGTAAAAGTGAAGGTTCTAACCTACCACCTTCCAGAGTGATGAGTCATCAAATTCAAAATTTTGTTTTTTTTAACAAAACTATCAACTTCAACTACCTTTTTCCCCAAAAATACGTAGTTAATCAATATTTTGTTTCCACAATTGGAAAGCAGGGACAATTTCCTATAAATAATGTCCAACGATTTTTGTGTTGCGATTTTTGATTTTTGATGTTTGATGTCTTTATTTTGTAGTTTGGTACTTTGACACCTTGGTATTAGAGCCCTAACACAATAGAAAATTTAATTTTAGCTCAAAGTTATACTAGGAGGTGATATGTGGACATAAAAATCTTGCTAAAAGGATTTTTGCTTTTGACAGAACCCCAAAAAACTTCACTGCAAGTACTTCCAAAAATTTAATTCAAAAAGGCTTATTTCTTGAAGTGACTAATCAAAAGGTCGTATTTCTCACAATCCCGATCAAAAAGGCCTATTTCTAAACTAATAATTAAAAAAATATAGTTTTAGTGTGTATTTTTTTAAATAAAAAACCCATATCATATTGTAGTCTTAACCTTCACATGAATGTGCATTTAAATATATTTTAGCATTTTATTTATAGGAACAGGCAGTTTTTACGCCCTTTTGAACAGACATTCCTCAATTGTCAAATTTATTCTAGTTTATAATTGCAAAAGTATGTTAAAATTGTTTTGTTTATTATCTCGGAATGAAGACACCCCGTTCTGATGCATTAAATTCTCAAAATCCGATAAATCTAAATATACTAAAGCCGTGTCCACACATAACAAACATTTGATAAACATTTGACAAACATTTCACAAACATTTGACAAACATTCGACAAACGTTTGACAAACATTTGAATAAAGTTTGTTATGTGTGGACGCGAGTCTTAGAGTTTTTGGATTTTTAAAAATGTTTGGATTTAATCCAAATGAAATGGAAAACATCTGATGTTTGTTGAAAATTTTGCAGTACTTTTATGCACTTTTATGTAGATGGACATTCATCTCCAGTGAGAAGTAGGATAAAACCACAATAATTGAATTTTAACTCATCGAAATTTGTGGGATAAGTCAAGTAGCGACTATAAAAATAAAATAAAGCGAACTGATTCATTAAAATTAATTGCAAATGACTTATCATTTCCGTGGAAGGGATCAATAGGAGGTTGTGACAAAGAGGCACACCGAAAATTTTCCCTGGCTGTGAAAGACATTAAAGCGGATTCAAAGAAAGAATATGAAGATGGCACTAGTGTTGGGTAGGACAGGATTAAATAATGAGTTTGTAAAAGGCACTTCATTTTCTTTTGAGCTAGTACAATGTCATACTTCAAATGAGGCGAGGTGCCATTGTAATGCCAAATTGACAAAAACAAGCAAATTAAAGAAAGTAAGAAAATAAATACCAATGAAGAGCTTTTTTCACGAGTTTGATTCTAATATTCATTTAACTGCCTCAGAGTAAGAGTAGAAGAGTAAGAAACCTACGCCTTCACGATATATATTTATATTTTACAATCACACCTCGCCTCATTTCAAATTAGATATTTTACTGCGCCAAAAGTAGTAAGAGAGAAAAAACCCAACACTACTTATTTACAGTCCCCGCCCCTCATTTCAAATTGAATTTTAATGCCCCAAAAGAAGTAAGAAAGAAGGAGATTATTTTTGAACCCGGACATTTAAAAAAATTGAGGCGTCAGTACAATTTACCAGCGTGTAAGGGACAAATCTACTGCCCCTGTAAGTCTAATTCAACTCTAGAGGACACTGACAAAAATCTAAACGTAGGGGGATATTTTATAACAGAGGCTTCTGAAGTGAGAGATCAGGAAGAAAATCTTGTCGAAATTGTGGCATATAAAAAATCTATTTTTCCTACAGAACAGACACAGGAAATAACAACCATTTCGGAAAACATTTTTCTCGCAAAAACTTCACCAAATGTTTGACGAATGTTTGTCAAACATTTGTCAAACATTTGTCAACTCGCTAGACAAATGTTTTTTTGCAAATGTTTGTTATGTATGGACCTGCCTTAAGTCATATCCCCTCCCATCGCAAAAAGCTACATACGCCACTGCCGCTTGTAACAAACTTTTCGTTTTGAGCACGTAAGTTCGTTGTACAAGAAGTTTCTGCAAAAAAAACAGTAAACTTTGTCTTCATTAACACTAGTACGTATACATGCGAAATTGAAGCCGGATTCAAGCCAGCTTGGATCTTAGAAAAATCCATGTATACGGAGATCGAATTCAAATAGGATCGAGCGGAATTCGATGAAAAAGCGAAACAGCAGTAAAACGATACAAAAACTACAAATTGTAGTTTATGTTCATTGCTTTTCGATTACGTTTGAATCCATTTAAACTTTAATTACTCGATCTGACGATGTCAAATACGCAGATTCTCACTTTCAATCTTTCGATCTCTGGATCGTTCGATTTTGTCATGAATACTCAATCCAAGGACATTCTTCATAATATTTTGAAGAAAAGCATCTCTATCTGTCGCCGATTTTTTTTCTCGGAAAATCTAAAATTGGGCTCGATGGATCAGTATGTTGCCTTATGCTGCCTGATCTTACCACTAAATCCATTAATCGTGTGTCAACACAAATTTTGAGGAAAATCAACTAAGGGTCTGATTATGTTGGAGCTGCGATAGATGGTAACAGAGGTGTGACAAAGGCTGTGACAAAAGCTGTGAGTAGCGCGAATAAAGCAGTCTTACCAGTTTCTGACAGAAGTGCAAACAGAAGGTTGACAATAGATATGACTGAGGAATCAACATCCATTTTGATACTAACGAGCGGAGCGGAGAAAAGTAACCCAAGCTTTATCGCAGCTCTTGTCGTTGGTCGCGACCAAAGTTTAAGTTACCGCGTTGCTCCAATATAAACAACTCTATTGAAAACCTTGTATTATCTCCGCTGCGCTAGCATCGCCGCTCTACTCGTTTATCGCAGCTCCAACATAATCAGACCCCAAATCACGCAATTTGGTCGCGCACTGTTCTAAAACGGGTTTGTCCAATTTCCCAGGAAACAGATATTAAAATATTTTATAACTCCTCAGCATGCAAATATTTCTCACTAACACATCCAATCGCTCAATTAGTTTTGCTCGGCTAATTCATTTCATAGAACGTTTTTTTTTGTTTTTTTACTTTTCCCATCTATCGCCGGTATACAGAAACAAGGTAATGTAAAAGACTGTATATCGTTTTAGTGCGACGTCACTCGGCGACCTCTTCCCATATAAAATCGAAGTTGTTGTTGTTGTTTCTCCATTAGTGCTGACGTCATTCGGAGACCTTTTGTACGATATTCGAAGCTGTCAGTCTCTTTTACACCTTGTTTCTGTATACCGTGATCTATCGGGCCTTTTATGAACTACACGGTATGTATAGTGAAGATGATAGGCCCATATAGTTTATTTATGGTTGTATTCTGCGTTAGGGATCATCCATAAATTACGTGAGGCGTTATGGGGGGGGGGGTCGAGCCGAATCTCACCAAATTTCACGTTGGGGAGGGAGGGGTCTGGGAAGATATCACGAAATTTTGTTTTCGCAAGAAACAGGGTAAAATCGCGAGAAAACTGGGTTAAATTAATAGTACAGGTAAATTAAGCCGAAAAAAGCGATATAGCGGAAATAATTAGGTACAGGCTGAAAATTGGCAGAGAGCTTCTTTTTAGGGTTCTTAATAACGTGTTATAAAGTTTACCGATTTTCTACCCCGAGACGCCCACTTTTTAGGGGGTTTTAGCCTTCATAATGGCTATTTTTCGATTTTTCTGTAATTTTTTTTGCAGTATTTCTTAATATCTTTTTGGTTTTTTCAATTTTAAGTACAATATCTGTAAATGAGAAAATCTTTAAAATCGTCCTTTTGGACCGCACTTATATTTCATTCACGAAAATCTTGGTGCAGTTGCAGTATCAGATGAACATGGTGAAAGGTTTTATCAATACATATTGCAAATAGAGAAGGAATAATGAATCCATTGCATAAAAAGTATACGTGATACTATTACTATATTTCGACTCAATAGCAATTGGGTATAAAAATTTTTCACTGCCGTTTACACTGTATTTCTTCACTGTTTTAAATACCATCCAACTGGAACATCCAAAAAAAGTAAAGAAAATAATTTAAATATCTGGGAATGAAGAGTGTAAGACGTGATGAAAAATTCTTATCATTTTATATAATGGTCTGGGAAAAACTGCGAAAGTAATGTATGCATTGACTTATACGACCATTTTTGGACAGATTGCGACCCTACGATGAAATAGTGTGGAAAGCTTAAACAAAACAAAAAGGCCTAGAAGCCCAATTGAAAAACCGGGAACCTTATGCCCTCCTAAGTAGCTCAAGTGCATAATGTACCCAATCCTACTGCAATCATAGAGATTATATTAAGAACCGGCTCTTTTCACATCAGTCAGAACACATGCTATCTGCGGTGCATTGTCACTACAAAAAGCAGACATTTGCACCAGGCGACATAATTAGTTATCTAAGCATCTTACAGGATTCGAATTTTGAATCGACGACCATCTGCTCTGACATACTAGAGGCCAAGATAGATTTTGAAAAAGGCCAAGATAGATTTTGTTATGAATATCGAGAGCTGTGAAGAATGGGTCTATATCCTGGTGTAGAGGTGGCTCAAAAGCCGATTTGAGAAGCTGGCTGGTGACTTCAGACTCCGCCTTTCTAAGGCCTGGGTCATTCAGTCACAGGTTTTTTACACTAAGGTTAAATATATAGAAGAATGCTCCGAAGTTTGTATATCTCCGTCTTTACAATAATATTGTGAATGACTAAGCATGAAATAATTACAAGTCAACCGTCGTATCTCAATATAATGTAAAATTCTAATTTTTTTTTAAATTCCATATGCTTGCTCTACAAATACACGAGTTGAGCTCAAACTAGAATTGAAATTTTTCTGTTCTTTTGTTAAAAAACCATTATCCCTGTAAGGCATCATGAGATTGATTTCCAAAGGATAGGCAGAATCACCTGCTAAATGGTATTCCACATGTATTGTAGTTTATATTGGGTCACGCCGAGTTGGTGCTGTTATGATTTTGTGGTACTGTTCTTCAACACAAATTATATTTTTTTAAACGCAATCAAGCACAGATTAACGTATTTACACTACAAATACCCATAATAGTGTAAATCCTAGAAATTTTGTAAATTTGAAAAATCTCACGTGACATTAAATGGGGGGAGGGGTCGAGCCAAATCTCACGACATCTCACCGGGGGCGTGTCGAAAAATCGCCAAAAACGCCTCACGTAATTTATGGATGACCCCTTATATGTTTCGTATATATGGCCGCATCAAAATTTGTTTTTCTTGTGTGAGGTACTGGTTCCAAAGGTACTGCGGCCATTATTTTGGCGTATTGTACTACAACCCTACAACCTTAGGTCAGGCCTAAAACATACAAGTTCAGCAGTCTGCCTGGTAGCTTGTCGCTTAGACTTGCATGCTCGAGCAGGGACTCTTCGAACAAGAAAACCCTGCTCCTCGCTATTGCGGGGCATTCACTGAGGACGTGGAGAGCAGGCGCAAGGGTACTACGCCCCAACAAATCTTTGGTCGTGTTAGGAGACGGCCCAGGAAGGAACCGCTTAGAGTTGACCAGTCCAGGCGTGGACCTCCAGCGTTCAGTATGTTTCATCAAAGTCCGATCGGCGAGGGCCCTTTGCAGCAAGCTGGTAGGTGCTCCGATAGCCGGCTCTGGACCGATGAATGCAATATCAGAGCCCTGTTTAGCTAGGGCATTCGCTGGGGATGACCCGGGACCCAAACAAGGGTAACTTGATTGAGAAAGCCCATGCTCATCAAGAGCACGTTGGTAGCCCCAAACTAATTTAGACTTGGTCCTACGGCGCTAATTGCCGCTTGGCAGGAGATAAGCATTCGTTCTTTTTGGTAGACCCTTCTTAAGTTCTCATGAGTGCATGCCAGTATAGCGTACACCTCAGCTTGGAAGCCTAAGCTTATCGCTCTGCTGAATCTGGGGCTTTCGCTCCAGATTCCGGCGCCCACACCTGTTGCTGTTTTGGAGCCTTCCGTGTACCATACTATTTTTTGTAATATTGTTTTAAGCCTTATGTAACATCACGGGTTTTTTAATAAGTGATTCACTTTTATTCGGGGGTGGGCCTGGCCCCTCCCCTTGCTACGCCCATGGGTGCAGGGTCATAAAGTCTAGTCTGGGGCTCTCGGAAGAAGTCAGACGGGTTGGAAGAGGCACCCCGCAGGGTGGGGTCCTATCGCCGCTCCTTTGGATTATAACAGTCAACGAAGTGTTGATAGCCCTAAGGGAGTCTGGGTGCACCACTGTGGCCTATGCTGATGATATCGTGCTGGTGGTGTCCGGCAAGTACATCTCGACAATAAGAGATATAATGCAGCAAGCATTGAACCGTCTTGTTCATTGGACTACTACAAAGCGTCTAGGCGTTAACCCAGCTAAGACTAAAGTAGTTCTCTTTACAAGGAAGCATAGACTTCCTGTATTTCCTTCTCTAAGACTCTGCAATGAAAGATTGCAACTTAAGGAGAATGCGAAATTTGTGGGTCTCATACTGGATAGGAAACTAACGTGGAGGCCGAATTTTTGAGAGAGAGCCAATAAGGCCAAAACAGCTCTCTTCTTATGCCAAAGAACGATCGGAGTTAATTGGGGCCTTAAACTCCGCATCGTCCACTAGTTGTCTACAGCCGTAATCAGATCTATACTTATGAATGGCATATCGCATGGTGGTCTGCATTACAGATACTGGAAAGAGTCCTAACAACAGCAGAGCTGTGTATTAGTGGTGCAATGAGAAGCACCCCAACAGTTGCGCTGGATGTCTTATTGCATGCCACCCCTTTGGACATACATGCCGAGCAAATGGCAGCCTGAACTGCCACCAGGAGAAAGGTTCTGAACTGCCGCAGGTCTCTGTGTGAGACTGCCACTCAGTTTGATATAACTATGTGTTGGGTTCCTGGACACAGGGGAATTAGGGGAAAGTGTAGGGCAGATGAAATTACTAGGCAGGGAACCGAAGTCGAAAGGTCACCGCACTTAACCCAGATGGGACTGCCCTTAGCCACCTATAAACTGGCTGTGAGAAAAATCAGCTTAGGTCGAGCCCGGCTGAGATGGAGTACAGCAACAGTGTGCCGCATTCTTCGCACAATGTGGCCGAAATTGGTCGCAAAGCGTTCGAAATCTTTTGTTTAGCTGAACAAAAAAGAGATAGGCTATGTAGTGAAGGTGCTGACCGATCACTGTTCCTTTGGCCCGCACGCCGAAAGGTTTGACTTCCCCCAACGATTTATGCAGAAGTAGTTGCAATGAGGATGAGGAAGAAACTGTCTAACATCTTCTCTGTACATGCCCGCCCCTCGCGAGTAGGAGAGGGACTTTATTTGGCTCACCTTTCCTCGATGGATTGAGTGAGCTGCAAAACACTGGTGTTCCTGACCTTTGTCGCTTTATTAAAAGCTTTAAATGGCTTGAAATGACCTAAATTTTTGTCCCAACACTACAATGGCATCACAATGGGCTCAATGGTGTGACTAAGTGGTCTCCCTAGTGGTGGGAGCAGCCATTTGAACCTAAGCTAACCTACTGAAAATTGGTGTCTGGGGGTTTTTAAGGTCGCTGGCTACGAATTCGTTATCAGTTTTCCGCTACGATCGTCGAAAATAACTGCATAATTGTGGAGCTGACGGTGGAAGTTGTAACTCTTTTGCATCTTTCGATAATGGTTTTGATTTTTTGGAAGGCATTTGCCGCAAAATAGAAACAAGCGGATCCGAAGTTGCTAAAAGTCTTTGGGAATTTCTCGCATATTATTATCTCGACTATTTTTTCTAGCGAAATCTACTCGAAACTTTTTGATGAATTTATTACATGACTCGTGCTTCTTCTGGCATCTGTCCGATAGGAAGCAGTGAAGAGTTTACAATTTTGTGTCCATGAATAAGAATTTTGTGTATTGACGTGGGCATGTAATACGATGAGTAAAGTGTGACAATTTTCGTTATAACAGCAAAAATATCATATTTCGAAAAAAATCGTCGAGCAGTGTTTCCATCATTGGAACTGCCATAATTTTGTTTCGGCTGATCAATTATAAGCCCTTAAAATCCTTAAAATCTTTTTGATAATTTCTTTTGTTTTGCTCAAACTTTCCTTATCCGCCTTCCTCGCTGGCCAAGTTTTTATGTCTAATCTATATAACAAATGTAAGCAGCATTCAATAAACCTAATCCACGCATGCAAAGATGATATATCAAATTGCATTTTTTTTCATCGATTGGCCGTTCCAGCATCGCATCAATGTCATTGAAATCTTCCCACGTAGATTTACAAAGATAGAAACGCATACTTGATGTTTGAGTAATCGGATTAATCACTTTGCCATCTACCATTGTCAATGCCAGTCGAAAGTTAACTGTAATATCTCTTTTGTGCATAGAAATATGAAATGGCACGAGGTTTTTATCTTCGGGTTTGATCAATTCAACTTCTTGTCTAGTTTCATCAGCAGTTTCACGCATAAATAGAATTTTAATTGGACGACAAAATCTAGTTGTAGATGGACGTGGATTTTTCCAAATAACAATCCCTGAATTTTTTTCTTTATTAACACAAACCATTTGCAAAGGAACAAGAGAAATAAAGAAAATGTGCCTATCCGATGTATTACTATCTGTACCGTTAAATTTTTGTTTATATTTACTCTGACCGGAAGTGCCGTCAGATCCCCATTTGCAAATTAAATCGAAATTACCAAGATTATTTCGTGGTAGATTTTTAGTAATATCAGATTGCTTCCAATATCACTTGAGCTGTATGGTTCAATAATGATTGAAGTTTAACCAAAGCTTCAGTTTCAGTTACAGTAATGTCTTCGGGATAACATTTTTCTTTACATTTTATTACTTTTTCATAAGATGGGTAAAATGAAGAATGTGTTGAAACTGACCGCACGGATTACATTATACTGACTTTTTGATAGTTTGCATTCTATCAAAAGGGATAACGGTTCGTTGTCAGAGTCTTTTTCTTCTGGTACACGTGCCACAGATTCCAAGTACCTCGATGATGTTGATGGACTCCCTTCTGAGATATTCCTAATGACTTCGCCTGAAGCGTAGGGTAGTTCCTCAACACTATGGTGTGATCGAATATTTTCAGTCCTTCTCCGTTTTGACCGTTTGCTTAAGTTCTCCCAGCTTGTAGACTGTCGTCCCTCTGCTGTCCCCGTTTCACATATCTTCGTAGCATAACGAAAACTATACGGCCTTTGAGCCATTCCTCATGCTTAGAAAATAAGGTCTTCTCGGTCCTTTTCACCTGCCTCCATTTTTCCCTGAACTTTGTCATCAATCAACGTATGTATGACTTGTTCCAAATCTTCTTCGGACAAAACGTGGCGGTGTGAATATTTCTTTATGACTTCTGCGTCATATATTTTATCGACATTAGAGCTTTATTCCGTTTTAACAAGTTGGAAAATTTCTTTTTCCGACAAGGAAATTTCCTCGATATTCGCCGGATCTTTAATAAAAAAATTTAAATATTTAAAAAATAATCGTTAACAGTAAGTTATAACAATAAGTGTAAATAATTTTTCAAAAACCAGAGAAAGGTTGCTTCAAAGTTAAAAAAACATGTTACCTACAAATAACTATTTTCCACAAAGGATAAAATGTAAATATTTTAAGTACAACATGAGAAAATCGCTTAACGCGCCTAAAGAAGTTTTCACTTCAACAGAAATGCTTCTTATGACCAGAAAAAATTCTTGGAGTAACAAATATTTCCACAATGTCGTATAGTAACATGAACTAAATATTTACATAAAATATTTTATTGTTACAGATACTAATAATATGCTGGTAACTATATTTTTTAGTTGATGTAGTCAATAAATTTTTAAAAACCGACTACAGAAAAAGCCAATCCCGTGCCGTGATGTACAAAGAAGGATGAAATAATCTTAATCTATATTATAATTATACAAGGAAAGCTCTTGTCAGTACCCTTCATGCGCTTTTTCCATATTGAAAAAACGAAAATAGCATAATCATCTATACTTATGGAAAGCTTTGAAAGTTCACTCTTATTCTCTCATATTCTCCCAACGTAAGTTTTTGCCCAAGGTATGCTCTTACGGAGAGCTTTTATGGTGTGACGTCACTGGTAGCCGATTTATGAAATTTTATTAGGAAATAAATTGTTTTTACGTGAAAACTACTGCACCGATTTCATTGCAATTTTGCATGGTATATGATGGTAGGTACACCAGGTAAGAATATGCTGCCAATAATTTTAATTTTTCAATGCATTCAACGGATATGTATAATGGTGTTTAATGAAATATATGGGAGAACTCAAAAGTGAAGTTTCTGATATTAAGTACAATCTTCTTTAATTTGGTTTTACAATGGTTTTGTTTATTTGCAAGACCATTTAAATTTTTGTTCTAATAAGTAAATGCAGCCTCGGAAAAATTATTCCGTGCATTTTACATGAAGTATTTGTACCATGGTTTTAGCCTTTGCAAGAGCTTGAAAGAGTTTGTTTACTTGCTCTTGAATGCAATATATGAAAATCGTCGGATCCTTTCTAAACGTCATAAGGGATAATCAAAAAAAGTGCAAAAAAATTGTGCAAAAGTGACTTGTTGCCGTTATTTGAATATTTAAAATGAAGGGAAGCACACAAAATATAAATTATTACGAACAACATCCAATCGCTAAAAAGAGGGCATAGAGACAAACTAATAAATTGCAAGTGATGAATGGAAATGAAAGCCAAAATGCTGCAAATTCTACTGGTTGTGTTCGTACGCAACCTAAAGCATTTTTGAAGGCTGCCATTCAAGATTATTGCAATAATTTTATACCGCAAAAAAATCAGCTTAAATGTTTTGTGCAAGGAATATACATACATATTGTTCAGGTTTAAGTTATAGATTATGAGAGCTTTAGGTGATTAAGATTTTTCAAGTTGGGTTCTCAAAGTTGGCAATTCGACTACTCAGCATAGTATTTTAATTCCCTCTAAATTTATCTCAAAAAATATTGTTACTGGTGGGTTTGGTGAAACTTTCACAACGCAAGATGTCCTTAGTATTTCTAAAAGAGCAGTTTTATGTCCCAAAAATAATCACGTCCGTGTAATAAATGAATCTGTTCTTGCGAGAATGAACGCGGAAGAAATTTCATAGTATTCAATCGATTCCATGGTAATAGATGACGATAGTTTTTTTTAACCAAGCACAAGTAAACTTTCCAGTAGAATTTCTTAATACTTTGAACCCATCCGGTATGCCCCCTTTCTGTTAAGAATGGTTTGTGTAATGGAACCAGATTAGTTATTCGAGATTTTGGCACGAATGTAATCCAAGCCGAGTGTCTTACAGGAACCCAAAGAGGCAAGATTCACTTTAACCCACGAATTTCCTTGGATACATCAAAGGACCCCGCTCTTCAATTTAATTTCAAGCGTCATCAATTTCCCCTGGGCCTAGCGTATGCAATGACAATAAATAAGTCACAAGGTCAAACATTCGAAAAAGTTGGTCTTTTTCTTTCCGAACCATGTTTTACTTCCGTTCAGTTGTATACAGCGATTGTAAAATTGATGTTTCAAGTGGTCTAAAACAGGAAATTTCCCCTCAAGGAATTGTCACTGCGAACTTGGTTTATAAAGAAGTTTTAATGTGATTAAAAAAATAAACCAGGAGAGAACTCTTCCTTTTTGAACCGTGCTCAAGCGATTATAAAATTCAAGTTCGAAATGATCCAAAACAGGAAGTTACGGTATTAGGAATTACCACTGTGGGCTTTGGGATAATTAAAATAATATATACTCTGCACAATTGTGCAGGGGCCCGACTAGTTGTTTGTAATTCTTTACAACATTAATCGAATCGGAATGGATTTAAAAAGAAGAGAAAAAACGAAAAAAGGCGAACTGCCCGTCCGGGGTTTGAACCCGCAACGCTTACATCCTAGATCAACGCCTGTTTTGTTATGTTTTTGATCAACGCTTTTACCGATTCATTAACGCGCCTCTTATGAATTTCGCGACAATAAAATAATTTCTTCGCTGCCTTTGGAAATAGTTCTATCCGTTCAAGGTGTACTAATTTTACCAGTTTTTAATGCCTACCTACATAACTAAAAAAAATTGCACGGGACCACCGTGCGAAAATACCCTTTCAAACAAAAAAAGAAAAAAATCAAAAAGTTATTGTGTTACAAAGTTATGCGTGAACAGGACCAAAAAAATACCTACGCTTCGAATTGATAACCCCCTCCTTTTTTGAAGTCGGTTAAAAAAGAGCATAGATAATCCATTATTTTGTTATAGTAACATAAATTTTGAGTTACCTGAAATAGATTTGATGATTAACTATTTTTATTAGTTTCGCAAATAAATGAATCAAGTGCAAATTATCAAATTATTAAATATATTCTTAAAATAAAAAATAACAATGAAAGTTAGAAAAGATATTAAGAGTAACAACACAGTGATTCTAAAAAAAATTTTATATCACTGAAATCAAAATATAAATTCTTACAATTAAACAAAAACGTACCTACAGTTACATAAGAATGAGATTTTTCCTTAATCTAATGTTAAACAAACGCTGTGAAGCAGAAAAACAGTAGGAAACAATGTCCAACTCAATATTTATTGTTACGCCAATAAATGTCTTTATTTCGTAGCACAATAATACTCTAGTTGAAGTAATCATCAACCTGTTGTTATGAAGGCCGTGTTTTTTTAATGAACTGGGTTTTGAGAGCTTTTGAGTTCATTAAAAGAACCGCAAGGGGAATACTGCGCGCCATCTTCAGTGCTTTAAATATATTAAAATTAAACCGAAGTTGCTTGTCAGTTAACAACTGTTACACGAATTCCCCTCTATAAAATAATAAATAAGTTTCTAAAATATAAATTATTTGTTTCCTCATGCCTACAAATTTACTCTCGTCACTTCCCAGTTGTTTTTATTGCAAAAGACGTTTTTCCGACAGCCACAGTGGTTCCAAATCGCGAAAAGGTGGCCAAAATATTTAGACGTTACTCAAATTGTATGAAATTAAATACGTACAAATAGTATTTTGAGGTCGCTGATTACGAATCTTCACTCGAAATAAAAAAACAAATGGTGGATCCAATATGGCGGACAAAATTTTACAAAGTGGTCCGATTTCTATGAAATTTAGTATGAAGAGTATTTCGAGTCTGCTGATTACGAATTCCTTCTCAAAATTTAAAAAACAAAATGGCGGATCCAATATGGCGGACAAAGTTCTTATAAAATGGCCAGAATTTTATGAAATTTTATTTAAATTAAACAAATCAGGGCGAACTGGGGCAACTTTTGAAACTTCCAAATTATAGAGAAAGATCTCAAGAATGCGACAAAACTTGTTAGAGAGTGGGATATCGTGGGACTTTTGAGTAATGTAATTTTAAACATTGATGTTTACAACGGGAAGTTATAATAAACTTGTTTTGAATGGCAGATTACTAACATAATTAAGAAAATTGATTGTCAATATGAAATAACGTTTAAAAGTACTTACTTTCGTTAGCAAAAGCCATTTCAAACGATTCCAGGTCACTGTTAACACAAAAAATCCGACGCTCACGTAACAATGGCTCCCGAGACGCTCACGTAACAATGGCTCCCATGCAAGTTTGACCGTTATAAAACGCTGTTTCTAATACCTTAGGTACCAACCTAATTAACTAAGCCCAAAAAGCCCCAAATCAAAGATCGAGTTTAGGGACTTTTGGCCACCTTTTCGGCATTTGGAACCACTGTGAGCCGGTAGAAAAGGGGAAACTTAAAATTTCCCAAAACCTGGATAGAGACCCAGATAGAGCCAGATAGGCCCCCATAGAACCTGGGTTTTCAGTTTGGTATGGCGAAGAACCAGCCAGTTCATTAAAAAACACGGCCGAAAATAAAATATCAGCTAATAAAATTTTTATTCAAACCTTTTTAGTTATCACAACTAGTTTTTATTTGTTCCGTAGACTTTATTTATAGTATTGTGAAATATAAGAATTTGTTAGAACAACTATTTCACGTTAACTAAAATTTCTACAGTAACATTTACAGAATAGGTTTTTCAGTGAAACAAATGACTGATATTATAATCGCAGAACTTAATGACTTGGGTTTAAATTTGCAAAATATCGGAAGGCAGAGGTATGACAACGGGTTCAATATGAGGGGCGATAAAGCAGGAGTTCAATCTGGAGTTAAACAATATAATTCGCGAGCATTTTGTGTTCCGTGTAGTAGCCACTCTCTCAACCTCGTTGTTAATGATATGGCAAAAGCATCCTTGGAAGCCGCCAAGGTCCAAAAAATATATTTATTTTTTTCGGCTTCTACTTTTCGATGGGTAATTCGCTTAAAACATACTCAAGGTTTAACTTTGAAACCATTGAGGGGCTTTTCAGATTTCATTTGGGAGATGTATACGACGCCTTGCTTGCTAAGCATATACGAAAACCAAGAAATTGATAATATTAAATTGGTTTATTAATTTCAGTTTTTGTGTTGTTAGTTATTTGGTATAAAATACTAAATTGCATTAATCCAATAAGTAAATTGATGCAAACAAAAGATTTTGATCTAGCCTCTGTACTTGATCTTTTAAAAAACTGCAAAATATTTTTCAAGAATCTTCTATCACAGTCGTGGAGGCTAATTTCGGATCAACAATAACACGATACCGCGTAAGAAGAAGAAAAAGGAATTTCTCAGATGAACCGATCGAAGATCCAAAGGAAATTTATAAAATAGATTTTTTTTATTTCACAATCGATCAAGCACTAAATGCCCTAGATGCTAGATCTGAACAGCATAGCTACTATTTTCAATTCTTCTATAATATACATATATTTTTTAAATACCATGTCCAAAGAAATGCTATAAAAACACTATAACAATTTAGAACATATTTTAACTGATGGTGATTCTGAAGCCTTGAATGGGGTAGAATTAGTAGAGGCAATTTCAGGAGCATGCTCAAAAAAGAAAGCCCGAGCAATGTACTGACCTTAATTACAAAGATAAACTTTGCTCCAAATCTTACCATTGCTTTAAGAATACTGCTAACGATACCAATAACTGTAGCAAGTGCCGAAAGGAGTTTCTCTAAATTGAAATTAATTAAGAAGAATTTTCGAGTCATTTATTTTTAGACTGAACCTTGCTGAGCTTTCCACTATTTTTGAAAATATTTCCTTTTCGTCTTGCGCTATGCGTCCAATTATGACGGTCATCTGCGAAGGGTAGTATCTGAATGTTTCTTGTGAAGCAAATATCAAATCAGTTATAATTAGTGTTTTACAAAAGAGTCCTGATGGGAAGTATATAGCCAGTGGAACAATCGATGGGATTATTAACATTTTTGATGTAGCAGCTGGTAAAGTTGCCCAAACCTTGGAAGGTCATGCAATGTCGGTAAGAAGCCTTTGTTTCACACCAGATTCACAAATGTTATTAACCGCTTCTGATGATGGCCACATGAAGCTATCGTATATGATAAGATAATATTCAATTTTCTCCTTAAAAATCTTCTATATTTCCCCCCTAACTAGAAGTCATTGTGATGTCGCTGGAACTTTATCTGGATACCCATCATGGGAACTTGGCGTGTCATTTTCCGCTAATGTCAAGCACTGAAAGGAAATATATGCATATTTTTACTTAATGATCAAATGTGGGGCGTTCATTACAGTTTAGGAAATATCATATCATAGGATAAATGTTTAAATCTGTATAATTGCCCGCCAAATATTTACTACGTATACATGATGAGTTAAACCCAGGTTGAACCCATGTTCAAATGCATGTAGACGCGAGTCGAGTTGAGATAGGGTCGACTAAACTCGACTCAGCTCTGCTACCTGGGTTGAGTTGAAATTATGAATATAGACGAAAGTTCAGTAGTTGAGTAGTTAAATTTAGTTGACAGCAGCATCTCTGTGTTTTTTTGTGATTTTTGTCGAATTTTGTCGATTGGCGGAAATTCAACTCAGCCTCAACTCAACTATTCAACTCATCATGTATACGTAGTAATTGTAGTATAAGACAATCGAAACTATTTGGATAACGTTCTTTTATACATTTTTTGTATATTAACAAACTATTTATTCTCAAAATACTAATAAATAAAACTGTTATGTGTGTTATTGTTGCCTTTTCTTTGACTTAAGCAGCCATTTGTTATTATTTGTTATTTAAAAATCCCCAATAACCTCAATCTCATTCAAGCAATCTGACAGCAAACCTGGTCCACCGAATCGTCTCTATGTGTGTGTGTGTGTGCGAGCAGAGTTCATGGCTTGTATATGTGCAGTAAAAGGTACTCAAAGAGCCGGTTTAGACGGTGCGCTCCAGCGCATGTGCCTCACGAACTTTGTTGATAAAGGGAGAAGTGGGGTGGTACCTCTCTTCATTCCCACTCCTCCCTTCATCAGTAAACGTTCGTGACGCACATGCGCTGAAGCGCACCGTCTAAAACAGCTCAAAGAGACACATTTGCAAAACCCAGCTTAACCGGACTATTTTCGTCGAGTTTTCTTGGATTTATCGGATCTTTACTCAACCGCCGTTTCCATGTATGCTTAATCTGAGTAAACGCAGGGTAAACTCTGCATGGAAACTCAGCAATGCAATGGGTTGGTGAGTTTAGTCAGTAGGAATCTGACACTGCCGTGTGGGTGCGAACCCCCAACGGTGTCTCCTCTCTTAAGGGCCAACTAGAAGACGTAAGAAACGCATGTCATTTGCGCCCTCTCATGGAAATTTATGTGTGGATGAATAAAGGCTGTGACACCGGCAATGGGAGTCAGTCATTTTGGTAGTGGATAATTGTTTCTAATTCGGGTTGTTCTTTTCATAATGGAACTTTTAGACCGCAATATGTTTTCAGGATTGCAGAGTGTGGGAATGAGGCGAGCAGACTTGCCTTATATTGCTGCAAATATTTTGTTGCACGAGAAGGAGTGCGTTAATATGAATGGATCGGTTAATGATAAAAGCTATAGAAGTTTGCGCTGCGGTAAATTCAAAGCGACTGTTCGGCCGAGTAAACGCTCTCCTCCTCAAAAGGTTCAACTCTGTAGGCAGTTATGTTACTAATACATAGTACTTCTGAGGAATTAAGTTCATTAATGAAAGAAGTCGACTGTGTATCAACCTTAAGGAGTAAGTATTGCCGAACGCCTAAAACATTAAATAATTTAATCGTAAGCTATATTTTTCAGACTTTTATTTAATATTAACGTTATTAACGAGTTCAAAGATTGGTAGTAAAAGCGGGGTTCCTGAGCTTAGAACGGCCACATACAAAAAATCGTCAAGGATATGTCTATAATAGCGAACAACACACACAAAAACTGGCACGGTTGACTCAATCATCCACACATCAAAGCATGCAACCCTGAACATCTTTAATTGCTCCATATGAAATCATAAATCCTTCTATTTGCATGACTACCTGGGGGGTATTACGGCACAAGCATTCACCAATTTTAATAATCAATGGCGCAAATCTCCCTGTCGTTTGGAAAAATATGGTTTCCTTGAAAATGGTTAAAGCATTTGCAATAACTTATTTTTTTCTGTTTTTATTATCGTTGTTTTTTTGTTATTTTGCTCGAAATCACTTCAAAACGTGTTCATTTCACATCCTGAAATTGTGAAACGTTTTTTGATTTTCATGTGACTTAACAAGAAAGAAATCTTTTTATAAGACTTATTTCATAAAAGCATTGGGGACGCGATGTTGGCAATCGCAGAAGGAGTACCTGGGGTGGGGGTGGATTCACAGCATGTTTATGCCATCCTCATTCATGTTAATATTTATGCGGGTGCTTCTCATCCATTAAGTGTTCGCAAAGAAAATCGTTTGATTGACGTGTTTACGGGATACAAGAAAACTTTTCTCTGAAGCACCTCGTCCGTTTGTACGTATATGAGCTTAACGTGGGGCAAAATACGGAAGCTTTAAATAAACAACAAATTACTTTCGTTGATGTTGCACAATACTCATTTTAATTTCTAGTTATTTGTTTGCTGGTGCAAATCCGATAAGCGCCAGCTTGCTTTGCTGCTACGCGTGTTCAAAGACCAATATTAGTCCACACACAATTTAATTGTCCGTTATTCATCGATTTTGTGACGAATTCAATTCAGCGAATACTGCCAACCCCAGGCACATGCATACAGCCACTTCCACAATTTACATGTTTGCCACACAGAATCCTGAGGTTGTTAAATTACTGCCATTTCCTCCCGTCTTGTGTGCCCCAAGGTACTCCAACGAAAATCCTTTTCACCTGATTATATTGCTCCTAGTAATCCGTGTAGAAGTTGACGGTAATAGGACATAGGACAAATATATGACAATGGAAATTTTTGTTAGATCCAACCGGTAGGGATGGATGAAGACTTTTTTTTCCATAAATCATGTCCATGAGATTTTCTCCATTCTGTTTCAGGATTTTATATTATTCTGCAACGTGTTGAATATTTTGTTTGAAGGTAGTGAGAATGAATTTGAAATTTTTAAGTAAATCGCTTGGAATGGCGCAGCTAAACTAAACACATAACAAAAATGTGCCTAAACAAATCTGGAATAGAAAGGAGTGGAAAAATAGAATAGATTTTGAAGTGGAGTGGTTATGTTTTGAAGCAATTGAAATGGGTAATATTATGAACCTTTTCGTTTATATTGAATTGGAATGAGAAATCTTGAAAGGGTTAACATCGTGTGTTGAGTAAATATTTTGAATTTTTTTAATGTTTTTCTTTATTTTCTAGAAAACATTTGCATAACTCTTAAAAAATGTAGCAAGCAATTATGCAAAAAAGCTATTCTTCTGCCCAAGGCAGGACTTGGACTTACCCCGCGATTCTAGTTGTTAGATCGTTGTCAGATCTAAGGCGTCCATTACACGTTCATGCAAGCGGCAATCAATTCCACCAGTCATGATTAATGGAAATCAAAATATACGTAGGATTTCCTCAGTCATCACCTTAGACGCTAGGTTTTTCGTCAGTCGTAGGCAAAACTGTGGAAATCTGACAGCCCCCCTGTTCTTTTAATGAACTGGGTTTTGAGAGCTTTTGAGTTCCCATACAAAATCGAAAACCCAGGTTTTATCTGGGTCTTCTGGTTCTTCGATTTTGTATGGGAACTCAAAAGCTCCTCAAAAGCTCTCAAAACCCAGTTCATTAAAAGAACACGGGGAGCAAAACCTATCGTGTAATGGGCGCCTAACAACTCGGCTCCAGCTTTCGAAAAGAGCTTGCGTGTAAAGCTTTCCCCTCGATTTTGGAGACTTTGAATTGTCAGACTTCCCCTTCAGCAGTTCGCTCAATCATGTTAGGTGGTGTTTGTTTACGTTTGAGTGGCGGCTGCGCGAAAGTAATAATTAAAATCGAAGTAAGTAAAATGCGTATTTTAAAATATTTTTAAAGTTTTGAAATTGCAAATGGTCATTCTTTTTGTTTATTTGCTTGTTAGAATGAAGCCACTTGCGACTAAATCGACTTCGTGTAGGGTCTTTGGGAAACGTATGCACCAGTGCATGTGTCGAACAATCAAACGGGACACCTTTTCTATATCTCGACAAATCGACGATTGGCTCAGATTGAATGATCCGTGACATCCAACAGTGCTTTGATATGACCTCACACAAAGAATTTCAATGCAAGCAGCACTTTCAACTCAAATGAAAGCACTGAGTTGCGGTCGTTCTAAAATGGGTCCAGAATATAGATCAGTTTTCCGGCAATCCGTTTTTGGAAATCGAAAATTCCGACGGAACTGACTATTACTTAATGTATCAAATGGAGTGCTTGCGTCTCTCATTACGCGCATTGCACTCATTTGTCGTCTGCAAGAAAGAATAATTGCAATTTGAGCACTGCGTAATTAATCACCTACCTCGATATTTCAGACCGCATATGTTTCTCTACAAGTTGTAAAAGCAACTTCAAAACACTTAATATTACATAATCCTCTTGCATCTGACTGCATGTTTTAACCCGCATCTCGATGAAAATCAATACCTAAATCATCAATAAGACCGTAACAGCCAGCTCGCGAGTCGCTGGCTATAGTTAGATTTTCAAAGCTCACAATTCCCCTCCATTTGTTAGATCTGACATCCAGAATACCAAATCCTCGCTTTTTCTGACACGTAGTCTCCACTGAAGGGGCAAGAGCTTTGAGCATTTTCCTCGTTTTCTGACTATTGTTAGATTTCTATGATCTAGAATCGCGGGGTTAATCTCTTCTTCTAGTCGACTGTACGACTTGCTAGTTATCTCCAGTTTGTTATACGTAGTGTGCGCGTTCCAGTATGTCTTCTATCCACATGGTCGTCCTATGCTTCTTTTTCCTGTTGGTGTACCCAGTGACGCGGCAAGGGTAGGGCGAGCGAGACGCTTGGCTCGGGCGCAATAGCGAAGGAGCGCCAAAACTTGGGAAAACAAAAAAAGTTCGAACATCACGCATGCTCGTCTGACTGTTGCAGTCGGCTGAATTTTCGAAAGCGCCCTAAAGTTTTATAGATGAAAACCTTAATTTTGTAAAAAGCTTCACATTTGATCAAGAGATTGAACAATTTACTTTAAGAACTGCGGGATACTGAGTTTCAAGCGTATTTATTACGCGCTAAAACATTAGCTACTACTCTGGAAATAGAAAATGCGTGCAAAGGATCAAGAAAGAAAAAATAATTGGAATCGTACGAAGGAGAAAATGATGATCCTAATATTCCTGAAACTAAAAAGCTTCGTATTGATTTAAACAGTACAGTTTGTATTCCGATTACCCACCAAGTGAGGTATATTAATGGGAGCTGTAGAGGATTGCAAATTTTTGTCTAGTGAATCTATAAAAAGCATGGATACCACCGTATTGGGGGGCGCAAGCTTTTCCACTAGCCTCGGGTGCCGGTAACGCTTGCTACGGCTCTGGGTGTACCATTGAAAATCCGAAGCTTGTACAACTTGTCCGAGCCATCGCAGTGTACTCAATTGTTTGTAAAAATCTATTTATTTCGTCATATATTGGTTCAAACTCTTCGTTTGTTGTAACGCGTCTAGAGTTTTGCCCTTTATCTGATTTTCTGCGGTAAGCATTATACTTAAATAAATAAAGCTATCTACAATTTTTATAATATGATTGTCCAGATTGATGCTTTCTCCTAATCGATACGGATCGCAAGGTTTTCAGTAGTCCACAAAGAGAGGATATATATCAGTTTCCATCTACTTTACAATAGTACCTTGTAGAGGGTGTTTAATAGTGTGATTGGTCTGTAATTTTTTTTCTTCTTCTTTAATGACTCTACAACCGGCATCCGGTCGTGACATCTCGCAACTGTTCTCTCCACCGATCCCGATTCGGAGCCGATGTCATTCAGTTTGGCTTCCCTAAGCTCTGGTCGGCGTGGTCTACGCCACCCTTCCAGCGAAGGTTGGGAGACGGGGTGAGAAAACATATTGTGGATGTTAGCACGATCGGTAACGATTCGGATTCAGAATCCACACATGATGTTTCTGTTTGTGGTCCTAGACGAGGACACGAATGATGATTCCCCTTCAGTGGCGCTGAAGAAACAATAAGAATTGGCGATTAAAAAGAAATTGCAAACTCAAGATTATTTATCAAGAGCCATCTCCGCAGACATTGATACCTTAATCAAAATAGAAATAGCTCTTTACGAAAACTATGTTTCTAGAGGAAAATATCTTGATTCGGCCTGCAACAATTTAGAAAGCAACTCTCCTCTAACTAGTGTAGAGTCAGAGAGAGCTTTCTCTTCATCGGGCTACTTACATATGTAATCATTTGCGCTCAACGTTGACTGACAAGACTTTAGATTCATTGTTGCTTTTATTCAAAAGTTACCGCCGACGGAAAGTGTCTGGCAGTATTGATTATTAATTTCTAACTATATTCCGTAAAACATACGTAAAAATCAGAACTGAAACTTAAAGAAATGTGAATACTATTTTTACTTACCTTTACCACCGAGTACCTGGTAATTGGCCGTCGGCCCAAGCTAGCAGGTACGCATACACTCAATGTATGTACTTACACTACTTAATCCCATACATTTGGTTTTAAGAAAATAAGTAAGGTCTGGCGGCCCTGGGATCTTGGACTATAATAGTTTCAGTAGTAGTGGGAAATTGGCTTGTATCAGAACTGGTGCGAAAGTAATCTTGAGAGTAGTTAGCTCAAATAACGATAAACTTGGAAGCAAATGACTTCATTTGGAAATTCGAACGATTTCAGGAGATATGTATTAGCAAAACCATTCAATGTAAAGGACTTGTCAGCCAAATGTTTCGTAACTACTGGAAATTTCGCGACGAACTTCAATTTTCAGAACCTGTAGGAACAGGGCCGGATCTAAGCATAGGCAACATAGGCGCTCGCCTAGGGGCCCGCACCACACACAAAAATATTTTATGCAGTCCACCACATAAGACACATAGTCGCATATTTGATCATAAGAATGATCATAGAAATTGTTACTTCCAAATATATTTTACAACTCGAGCTATGCGAGAAGCTTGGCAAGAAGTTGCGATTTCGGCCAATTGGCGAAAAAATATTTCAAATTTATAAAAGAAGCATAGTTTCGTTTTCACATAGTGCACGGTACGATTCAATCGTATAATAATGAAAAGTTTGTTAAACAACGAACTTTTCGTTATTTGACGACCGGACAAAGATGTTTTGTAACAATCGAAGCGAAAAAGCGTATATGAGCCGTTGAGCCCTTCATGTATTCCTGCCCTCATTTTAATTCGGCGCTCCGGGCTGATTACCGATGCAGTACATATAGGGCTAACTACAATGGCCTTAAGACGTCTTAAGATTTCTCGTCAAATTCTTTTAAGACTGGCTAATTTTCTGTCAAATCTTAACGAATCTTAAGCTCAGCTATAATAGCCTTAAGACGCTTTGACATTTGTAAAAGGTAATCACAACAAATCGAGTCTGGAGTAAATAAAGACGTCTAGTTTAATAAAGCTCTACTGGATGTAAAATTGTCCATGATCGGTCCCTTTCATTTTTAAAAAAGTGGTTTTATAATAACCATTTTTAGAACGGTCTGTATATAATTTTCGAACACTATACGACCGCGGTTTCTTCGCTCACTAATTTAGTTAATGTTGTTAAATCCTTCGCTCACTAATTTAGTTAATGTTGTTAAATCCTTTAATAAATCCAAATATTCTATTATTAAATATCTTTTCCACAGAGCACCTTATTTGAAATAATTTTTTTTCTTATATTTCCGCTGATACTTTAATTTTTGTAAAACGCCAAATTAAATATCAATCGCAAACGCCACTTTCTTGAAGATTCTTTAAGATTCTACGGTTCTGAGCGTAGCCTTAAGACTTAACGAAATTTTGCGAAAGAGAACGAAAGATTGTCTTAAGGCCATTAGGCCCCCATCCACGGTCAAACAAATCATCAAACCAATTTTCGACAAACAGCGCACACATTTATGCTTTGACATTTGTTGGCCATCAACGAGGGAAACTTTCTTCAAACATCCCGAGCGACAATTCCTGTAAACAAAACGAACTTTCATATGCTTTACATGGCACACATAAAAAATGCACACACACATTTAAGCTGTTTGAAGGAAATATTAAACCAGACGAATATTTTCTTCAAACAGCGGCCAACTTCGAAAACTTGTATTTTATACACGCACACTTAGAATTTTTTCGATGTTGGCCAGAAATTTGATGGTTTGTTTGACCGTGGATGGCGGCCTATTTTGTGGTTGCTTGTTCTAGCCCCATAGCCCCTGTGTTTAGAATAACGTCAAAGTATAGAGAATGTCGTTGATGACTGCCAGATTACAGATGCACGAGCTTTTTTTTATATAGTTTCCTTCCTTTTGTCGTGCGAGTAGAGTGCGTATCCAAGAGAATATCTTTGGAAAACTCATGTACTAGTTCCATTGCCAGAGTACTATACCATAAAAATGCTTTGTCCTGGTAGCAGAATTCTTCAATTTTCAATTATATTTTGTAATCTTGACCAACGGTGAAGCAAAAATTAATAGGTTCAGAGTTTCAGATCATCATTTTCTTTTCACTTTGTTGCATTTTTCCTGCTTTACTTTCATGACAGAAAACCAACGGGCTTGCTTAGCAGAAGTGTTTCGTGCCCCAGAGTGCTCTTGAAATATCCCTAGCTTGTTTATCTGATCAGAATGATCTCGGCCAAAGGGAAATTGGCAGGAGCTAAAAAAATACAAAGGGGAATCGTTCCAAATGTCCAAAACTCATATTGTCTCGCCTGGTTGATGCTCTAGCTAGGTAAATGTAGCAGTTTTTTGAGTGTGACAAATTAGGATTTTTTTTGGGAAGGGGGCCCGCACCACAGGTTCCGCCTAGGGGCCACCAGATCCTTAATCCGGCTCTGTGTAGGAAGTGGAAAACAATTCTCACTCTCGGTCATAAAAGTCTTGATTTAAAAGTTTGAAAAATTCGTGATGTTTGTAAAGGGTTACGTAATTTCTGCACTGTTTTTAAAGAGTGAGAGTGCTTGGATTTTGGCAATTGATATCTTGATGGGAAGCTATCACTCTGCTGAATCCAGAAAATGTAATTTCATTTAGAATGGGTTTCATTTTAACGAGTTTATTAGATATTAGAAAAACCAATCAATTTAAAGTGCTTGCGGCCCTTAGCCGAAGTTTTCTCATTTAAACAAAAAAACGGCTTGACCAAATGTTATGAAATTTTTTACAGAATGTTAATGTGCTCCGATCGGCACCTCAACGATGTCTACATCATTTTTCGTCCGCGTGGTATCGTGCAGGAACAAAAATCACTTTAGTCGTTCAAAGAAAAAAACAGCTGGACCGATTTTTATGAAATTTTGTTCAGGTCAAATTTCCTTTAATACGCTTCGAACGGCATCTCAACGAAGTCGATATCTTTTTTGGTTCGTGCGAAATCGTGCATGAAAAAATGACCATATACGTACGCACAGACACACACACACATTTCTTCTCAAATTTTGGCTTAAAATCAAAGCCTTCTACATTTACAAGCCATGCCCTACGAAATCTCACACTTACATTCAAAGAAAATGGCTCTTCAATTTATCTGTCAGAATGGACTTCAGTCAGAATGGACTTCAATTTAGCTGTGAGAAAAACAATTTTTTAACTTAGTTTTTGGAATAAAAAGTGGTAAAATATTGTATTTTATCACTTTTTAGTGCACACGGATTATCAGTGATAAGTTATTTAGTGATCTGACTCCATAAATTAAAAAAAAATTAGTGGTTATGTGTATTTTAAGAGTGTTAATTCATTAGGTGACGTTTTTTTTTACATTCCGGTGGTTTTTTCGTGTTAATTTAGGGAAAAAATGTTGAATTTGTGTAGTAATGGAATTAAAAGTGAATTTAAAGTAGTTAAAAATTATTATAGAAGAGTTATTAAAAACATAAGTGCAAGTACTACAACACAACATGAATAAGAATAGCTTTTTCACTTTTCCTTCACATTTTTCTACACTTAGGTTTTTAAAAACTATTCTATAACAGTCTTTAATCACTTTCAAAGCACTTTTTATTATATTACTACACAAATTCAACATTTTTTCCCTAAATTAACACGAAAAAACCACCGCGAATGTAAACAAAAATGGTCACCTAATCAATTAACACTCTTAAAATACACTTAATCACTCACTTCTTTTTAAATTTTTTTTATTAAATCACTAAGGTAAATGTACCATATTCCGGCCTAGCACATAATTACGGTCTATTTTTTTGTAAACTATAAAATAAGGAAACCATTGAATATTTTGGAAAATAAAATAACCAGAAATAATCTATAATATTCTGTGTGTAAAATATTTGACCTTAGGAAATCTTCTTTTTAATTTGGAGTACATAAACTCCTTTTGAATCAGTCGGTCAACTCGAAAACGTCATGCGAAGCAATTTTGTTATGTAAAATAACAAAGAGTTGGGATCTTCTTCCTAAGATCATAAGTAGTATTAGGAAGTATATTTTTGCAGTATTTTAATTTTTCCCATTAAATACGATTATATGTAATTACTCATAGTAATTTAAAACTGTTATTTATTGTTTTTATAATTAAAAAAGCCTATAGTTTGATGGACGGAATTACGTTCACGATTTTAGTAGGCGTACGTTATTCCGTTCTTAGCACGCAATTGAGGACTAGGTGTGTGATGATGTGAGAGCTAATTCCGTGCTAAGGTACTGAAAGAATTTTTAAACAATAATAATATTTTCAAGCACGCTTTGCTCCTGGTATATTACAAAATCTTAATTTTTTTGTGAGAAATTCAACTTAGGAATTACAAATCTGTACCAGGATCACAAATACAACCCTGTCATGTCGTTCAAGCCATGGTGCAATGTTTAGCAGTAAGCTTGGACGCTTATTCCACAATCTAATTATTTATAAATGAACTTATTGACCGTAGTGTGCGCGAATAGGAGATCTACAGCGTGCGAGGTTGAGCCGAGCAGGCTAGTCTTGTGTTGCAAAAATAATGTTGCCATGCCGGCAGCAAGTTATTAATTTCAGTCGCTATGGTAATAGCTATAAGCTTTGGAAACGACTGCTACATTCCTACGGTGCGTGGCTTAATGAGCTCATCGAGGCGCAAAAGGGGCGCGGTTTGATGGCGCGGTTTTGCAGGGCAGCTGCCTGGTGGAGGAACGTGCATTTCTAAAGAAATCCAAGGCATTGGGAGGCTTGTTTGGAGATTTGAAAAATGTGATCTTTCTATCGCAGATCCTCAGTTAAAGTTATGCCTAAGATTTTTAAAAAAGGATCAGCCATTAGATTCACACCGTCCACTAAGGCAGAAGGAAGGTGCAGGTTTAATTTGAGATGAGACAGTATTTTGTTTTGTAGGACCCGGGGAACCCCCGCCAGAAATGGTGTGGGGTTTAGATCTGACGTCATCCAATATCACCTTGGTTGAACGGACAGAGAGGAAATTCGCAGTCCAGTTGCTAAATCGATACTACTAGATTCTGTCGAAAGTCTTGGAGATACCTAGAGCAACCAGACCAAACTCAACAAAGCGATGAATACTCTGGTTGAGATGCTTGGACAGGCACACGAAAAAGGTCGCCAGTAGATCTTGTTCTGAATCCGTTCTGCCTATCGTGTAGAATCTGGTTAGATTCAATATATACCATAAGCTTTTTATTGATTTATTGCCTCCATTACTTTGGAAAGAATAGAAGTAATTGCTATTGGGCGGTGGTTGGAAGGGTTGTTAGATTCCACTTTTTCTGTAAGGGCTGAACATGAGTTAGTTTCGAGGGCTTTGGATCGATTCTGGAGAAATATTACAGGGCAAAAAGTTTGGGCAGAGGTTAGGCATATTTCCTTTGATTCATAGGGCCTATATTATCAGGGTCAGTTCATTTACTGACATCAAGTTCGTTGAGACACCTCTTTCCCATGTAAAATTGCCCAAAAAATACATTGAAGAACAGTTTACAAAAGCTTTGGAGTCTTCCACCGTGGAGCTATGACAGGGCCTCTACACTTAAATAAAAATTAAGAGGACCTAATTGGTTAATGGGTGAAGCATTTTACAGAAATTGGGTTTCGAATCACCAAAGATCAGCTGCTCATTCTTTATCAAAATTAGCTCAAAAGTCCTAATAATTTTAAAGAGGGTCTACCCAGCAGGCACTCCCGATTAAAAATAAATGATGGCCTTATAACGGGCAAATACCGACTGTGATTGAAACATAGTCCTCGGCCATCTGGCGGTTAACAGAAGGCTCGTTGCAGGACAGTACGGCCGTACAGGAGACGACTGACGGTGATACAACGGCCTTACAGTTCCAATTACGGCCATACGACGGTGGTACGGCGGCCGTATGGTTGCTATTACGGGTATACGACGGTGGTACAGTGCAGCAACGTGGATATTCGCCCTCCTATAAGAAAATTAACTTAATTAACTTAATTAAAAATGGTTAAAAACCCTACGGCCATCATATGCCCCTTAAAAAGCCAAGCGGCCGGTGTTCGCCCTTTATAAGGCCGTTTTTTATTTTTACTCGGGCTGGTATGAGAGATTTTTAAAAATAAATCCTAGTATTAGTCAGAGGGTATCATAGACTTTGACAATGTCACTTAATTCTCTAAATAAATTAAATAAATAAGCACTTATTCATATTATTTGCAGAGCTGTCGTTTTTATAAATATGCCGGAATTAGGGACCTATTAGCACGGAATTAGTTACCGAGTGGAATTTTGTAGGACGGAATTAGAGACAAACAAATGGTTTCAAATTTTATCAATAAAAAACATAATGTGCCATTTAATATGCCTGAAATGCATAAATTTCTCAATAAGAACCGTTATGTAATTATGATCATATACTTTCACGTGGCTAACTTCATTCCAACATTTACAAACTAATATACAATTTTCGAAAACCCTTAATAGGCCGGAATATGGTACATTTACCTTAAAGCACTAATCACTGATAATCCATGTGCACCAAAAAGTGATAATATACATTATTTTACCACTTTTAAGTGCAAAAACAAAGTTAAAAAATTGTTTCGTACGGCTTCGGCAATGTTAATTCCACAATTTTGGCTCTTCATACACATACATGCACATACTTGGGGCATGGCTTGTAAATGTAGAAGGCTTTGCTTAAAATGCTTTTTGGGAACTTGAAACATGAAAATACATTTAAAATTTCGATTTGGATTTTCGGACCGATTACAATAACTTCCTACTGTGAAGTTAATAAGAGACTCAGGTCAGAAAAGAAACCAACATTTAATTATTTACTTTTGTTTAAATGGACAGTGTTTTAAAGTCAATCTTATATTTTTATTAGAGATTAGAAATCATAATTTTATTTTTTTCATTAAATCTGGTACGATATTTTATTTTTTTTATTTGATTAAAATTTGTTTTTATCTAGAAACGAATCTCTTTTATTAATCCTCTAACCACTAAACTCTCATGAATAATTGATACTAAATTACTAACTTAAATTAATATACAACTTCTCTAAATCCCGAAAATGCTGAAATACCGGTATTATTTGAGGTCAGTACCGAAAATACCGGTTTCAAAAACTGGTCCGGTATTCTGACCCCTAGTTAGGACTCCCTCGCTGCCACACCCCATAGATCTTACCACAGAGGACTTTCCGAGCAGGTTATTCTTCACTCATACAAGCTAAATGGCCTGCCCACCGGAGCCTACCGAGCTTTATTTTCAGTTATTCTCGGTTTATGGCGTAGTTGAATGTATATTATGGCTAGACTATTATGGAAGTTACATGAGATACTCAACACGAACTGAGTACAATTTTCGGTTCGGTTTGAGTCATGTGACTAGCAACCGACCGCAAAAATTGTGCCGAACTTGTTCTGAGTGGGTTCACAAGTTTTTGCTTGGTTGAGTACACTTTTCGGTCGGAATGTCATGTAACTAGCGATTGAAAAACCGAGATTGCTTTAACAAGGTGAAAAACTTTTTTTGTTGGAGTATTATAATTTTTTTTCCATTTTCACGAATAATTTCACTGACGAACTGACAATAATAAATCCAAAATTACAACTAAAAACTCAAGTTCGGTATGTCATATAACACTCGACCGAAACTGCAAGCTCAGATCGAGCTGAGTTCGGTTTACTTTCGGTTTGTCATGTAACTTCCATATATGCGCTCTGTCAAGAATATAAAAAAAACCTACACAGAATGTACGAATTTTTTGCTTTTTGCTTTAGGCCCGACTGTGGCTCGATGTGATCTATTTAACCCTATCGGTACCAATTAAAACGAAAATTGTCGCATCAATGCAAAAATGGACTGAAGAGGTTAACATGAATGTATTTCTGTGTCTCTT
Organism: Thereva nobilitata; assembly: GCA_963855945.1. Lineage (NCBI taxonomy): Eukaryota > Metazoa > Arthropoda > Insecta > Diptera > Therevidae > Thereva > Thereva nobilitata. The sequence goes on from OY979694.1 coordinate 136,983,405, forward strand.
TGAGATTAGTCGGTTGGGTTTGCGTGGGTGATGGTGCAGGTTTACACGTTCATACCAAGAATAGTAGGACATTATTTTTGAAGTGCGACATTTCAAAAAATTGAGGCTGCAGTACAATTTACCGTCATGTATTTCTATTTATTCTATTTCTTGTTGGATGTTTTTGGATCGCTGATCACGGGGTATCGCGGTCCTAAAATATGGCGTCACCCTTAAAAATAAAAAAAAACAGCTCTTTTTAACGGTTTTTCGCGATAATTTCAATAATAATGAAAAATAATTCAATGAAATACACTTATTTCAATATTTATTTGCGAAGGTGGTTGATTTATACTACATAAATCAGGCCAAAATTTATAATAAGGGATAATCCTAAAGGGTTAAAATCGACTGAAAATAAACTGATTTAGGGTTCCTGTCCGAAATCTTCCTGGAAGTAGGCAAGTCGCGAAGGAGGAGGCTCAATCTCTTCCTCGCTGTAGCCTCATAGTCGCACAGTAAGTGCTCCGCAATTTGGGGATCTGCCCCGCAGAACCGACAGCTACAATAGGCTACCAGTCCTATTTTGTTTAGAGATGGTAGTTAAGCGAACAGTGGCCCGTCAGGAGCTCTGTTATTATTTTTAGCTCCCACCTCCTGAGATTTAAAAATTTGCCCACTTTAGTTTTATCGATTTGGATGAATCTTTTAGCTTGACGAGAACCCTGGGTCCTTGTCCAGCTATGAAGAAACAGCTGGTCGACCCAATTTTTCATGGCCGTTCTTATGTGGCAGCTTGCTAAGCTGCAGAAAGGTTCCGGACCGATAAATGGTGAGTTTGTCCCTATTCTAGCCAGGCTGTCGGCAATTTCATTACCAATGTGGCCTTCGTGGCCCGGAATCCACACCAGCGTGACATTGTTGTTTCTGCTGAGGATTTCAAAGATAGAAGACAATCCAGGAAAGTCTTTGATGACACCCTGTGAGATTTAATGGCCAACAGGGCAGCTTGTTAGAGCTATTTGGAGCTCTATTAATACAAGTCTGAGCACACACCTGGATGGTGACTGCCTCAGCCTGAAAAACAGTGGGGGTAGTACTCAGAGCCATGGATATTTTGTTCTTGGGCCGTATACGTCCAGCCCTACCTCTTCATCGGGTTTGGAACCGTCCGTATACGAAAAGGCCGTGCTTCCTCTAAAGGGGCTCTGCAATGTTGACACATACTTCGAATAATCGTCGGAAACGGGTTCAAGAGTGGCAGGAATGGTATCGAACAATGATATCATTGGCTCCATGTTTAGATCCTTGAGGATCGGTAAATGATCCAGAAGGTCTCCTGGCTTAAAGGAGAATAGCTTCCGTAGGCCCAGCGCCCCCGCCAGAGCCTCCCTTTTCACTATTACACTGTAAAAAATTTCTGTGGTAATTTTACAAAAAAATACTGGAAGTTCTATTCACAAGCAGTTTTGTAAATTTGCAATATATATTATTAGGAATATTCCTAATCTACTTTACGTATTTTTACCAACTGTGTAGTAAATATAAATTATTTGTGGGATGTAAAAATACAATCAGTATTGGAGCTTTCGCTTCATAGTTTTGTAAATTTCCAAAACTCTTGTTGCAACTTTTTACCAGAGAGAGAGAGAGAGAGACGAAAAGGGAAAAACCCAAAGGTGAAGATTACCGCCCTGTGCCAATGTGCTTGGCCCTGCCTGAAATATTTCCAAGCGCCAAATTTTATTCTTAGTTAATGCCCACTCCCTATACATAAAATATTAGCATTTTGCTCACAACGCCTTGTTAAGCATGTACGTGAGGCAATGCCTATCAAGATTTCTTGGCTGTTACAAGAATTGCCCAGACCCTGACAAAGTCAAAGGTCTGGACTTAACTTAAAAGCAATTGGGTTTATATGCTTAGTATTCCATTGTTACCTGTGAATTATATCCACGAGAGGAAAAATTTAATCCTTACATTCCAATAACCGATTTGCAATTTTACTGAAAATTTATGTTCTAAAATTACGCTTCTTTAGTAAAATTACAGTACAAAGTGTTAGGATTTTTTCAGTACATAACATTGATAAATATATAAGAAATATTGTAATTTTCCTACATAAACGATTTAGAAAAATACACAACATTGTGTAAAATATACGTCATATTCATGTAATCAAAATTTGCCTTATGCAGTTACAAAATGTTATGCAGAAGTTACATTTATAGTAAAATTACAATAATTGTAGTGTAGTGTAGTAGATTAGTATTTCATATCGCGATTTGTAATTTCACTGTACATTTGCACTGTGAATTTACATATTTTTTTTACAGTGTAGGTCGAGCGGAGGAAGGTTCAGTAGGGCCACCATAGCTGCAGTCGGACAGGTGCTTTTAGCTCCCGCGATAACAATACAGGCCAGTTTTTGCACCCTGACCAGCTTAATCACAGCACTCTTTTGTTTCGTCTTGACCCACCATGCGATGGATGAATACGTGACCATGGGCCTTATGACCGTCGTATATAGCCAAAGCATTAACCTCGGTTTGAGGCCCCTGGTTTTTCCTACAAATTAGAAAGAGAGATTTCCTTTGCCAGAGGGACTTCTTAGTTTCTCTCACTAGCACATGAATGGCAGTCTCTGTAGATCTGCCTGGCCGGTAGGCAAATTGCAGGCAGTGAAGTGGGATCGCTGTAAGACCCTCTCTAATATGCCTGTCTAGAACCTTCTCCATCGTTTTCAGAAGGAATGAGAAGAGGCTGATCGGTCGATAGGATTTTGCTTCCCTATACGATATTCTCCCTGAAGGTGCAAATTGCCCACTCAATCTCACCCAAAGTGAAAATCCTGTTTGCCAGCCCCTTGTTTCCATTGTAGGACCGGTGGGCAAGTACTACCTCCGATCCAATGTTAGGTTGTAAGGCCAATCCAGGGTCAGTTACCTGAGAACGCGGGAAATGAGTGCTCATTAATAGCTGCATGGTACCCTGGTGGAATGATCCTTAGACAAAACTTTGTGTAACCTCGTGTAGGCTGGAAGCCTATGCATTTCTTCGCAGAAGGCTTTCCATGACCTTCGTTTGGATCTTTGTTATAATTGGTGAGGGCTTTCTTGTAGAGGTCCCAGTTGCCTCTAAGGGTAGTTCTACTAAGGGTAGTTCAATTGTAAGTCCCATTCAGCTCCACTAGCGTTATAGCACCATTTTTTCAAAATAAAGAATTGGAAACAGCAACATTTTTCAAACCCTTTTAACATGTGCACAAGTAGTAAGGGCAAAGGCGGTCGCATATAATGTGCCTTTAATGTTTTTAATAAAGGACACCAGAGACATGGGCCAACTCCAGCAAAATACAGTTTTACTTTATAACATATTGCTTTTGCCATTGCCCACTTCGGACAGCATCAATTGCGCTCACGTTGCTCATTATCGTGGCAAATCCCACTTTAGATTCACACACACTACGTCATACTCCTGAGCGGGTAAAACGGGGCTACGATGTTGCGGCTTTCTGTTGGCATTTTCCTCCGCTTGTATTCAACAACCGTTTTAGCCAAAACCTTTCCATTTATTGATCACCTAAGTTCTCGATTCTGTAAATACCGCCATCCTGCATGAGGGTTGCGAGAGGCACTTATGTGTCCTCATGCTTATCTGTGGATTACGGCGTAGTCAAGGGTATCAGGTGGGCGCCAGAAACACCCCAGCCAAACAAGCTGGAATAGTTGCTTACAAACATAGAACTAAAGAGCAGGTCTGCCAGCTACAACTTCAGATTGCCCCTGTGTCCACTTATCAAGTGGGCAAGCTGGCTACACTTTCATCTGAACGTTGCAATTCGGTGTTTATGCTTCTCACAATTTGAGGCCTTCATCAATACTTTAAGGATAGAGCACTTTTATTGCACGTCTGCAGCAGAATCAGGGTCCTTGCAGCTGTTTTCAAAGGCGTCACTTTATTCCTAAACGAAAATACCGCGAAACTTTTTTTTTAATTTGACCCAGTTTCGCAGGATTTCTTTCCGCCATTTTCATTTGCTTTTTGCCGCGCTATTTTTGGTGATGAGGTGAGTTTAAAATTTGTTTTTATGTCCTTACAGAGAATTATGAAAATTTTGTTTCAAGGAAACTCTTCAGCTTTCGCCGTGCTTCGTAATAATTAACTGTTTTCCTTCCGCATAGAATTTTTATGCTTCTGATGTTTGCCTTTGTAGTTTGGCTCATGAAAGGCAACTTTTTCACTAATTGTGAGATCAACGATGTTAATGAACAAGGACACGGTAAATTTGCATCTGGTTTTTTTATGGTCAAATTGTAAGGAGGATCTAGGACGTTTAAAGATTATTTTAATAACATTTTTTTTAATTATTATTATATTTTAAGCAGGGTAAAAAGTTTGCTGTTTGTCGTAATTTTGTTTTCAACTTTGTTAGGAGTGCGTTTTGTGATAGAAAATTTTTAAGTTTTGTTTATTAAATATAGTCACTTAAAATGGGTTTAATTTATTAAAACCATAATGGTGTAGAAACGTATTAATCTTAGGTCATTTTCAGTTAAATCACAAATATACAAACACATTGCTCACAAATACCTTAACTGTACAAATTCACCACCTAGTTGTTGGAGAAATGAGCACGAATAAACTTGCGACAAGCCATAGTTTTAAAAAGCATTTATTAACTTCCCAGTTTACAAGGAAGTTATTGTAATCGGTCCGAAAATCGAAATCAAAATTTTCAACGTATTTCCATGTTTTATGGTCCCAATACCATTTCGTTGAGGTGCCGTTCGAAGCGTATTAAAGGAAATATGATTTGAAAAGATTTTCATAAAAATCGGTCGAGCCGTTTTTTTGTGTGAACGAAGTTCGTGATTTTTGTACCTGCACGATACCGCGCGGACGAAAAATGAAACGAAACGAAAACATGTTCTTTAAAAAATTTCATAAGATTCGGTCAAGCCGTTTTTTTGTTTAAATGAAAAAACTTCGGCTAAGGGCCGCAAGCACTTTAAATGGATTGGTTTTTCTAATATCTAATAAACTCGTTGAAATTAAACCCATTCTAAATAAAATTACATTTTCTGGATTTAGCAAAGTTATAGCTTCCCATCAATATATCACTTGCCAAAATCCGAGCACTAATCACATCACATCACTAATTTTTCAAACTTTTAGATTACCACTTTTATGACGAAGAGAGAATTGTTTTCTACTTCCTACAGGTTCTGGAAATTGGAGCTCATCCCGGAATTTCCAGTAGTTACGAAACATTTTGACTTTTCGGTCAAGTCTGACAAGTGCTTTACATTAGCTGCGATCCATTGGGCGATATTTTTTACTCGCAAGTTCATTTCCAAATGAAGTCATTTGCTTCCAAGTTTATCGTTATTTGAACTAGCTACTCTCAGGATTACTTTGGCACCAGTTCTGATACTAAGCAATTTCCCACTGTAGTAGTAGTAGGTAGTCTACTACAATTATTACTATTTTCTAAGTAGACAATTAATTAATATTATATTATTTGAAATTACCAGATTTTTGCTATTAGGTATAGGAGTTGTGTTAGTTTGAGAACCAGGTGTATGAATTTGGTGTGATTTTTCTTACAATTTGTTGTTATTATTGTTCATTTATCATCCATTATAATATTCAACATTCATCAGACTGGGAAGTTTATCGTGTGGACCGAAAGGGTCATACCCACATCCCAACTAGTTTAACTTACCAACTATCCTAATATTCCCCGCGATTCTAGATCGTTGTTAGATGTAACAACTCGGCCCCAGATTACGAAAAGGGTTTGCGCGTAAAGCTTTCCTCTCGATTTTGGAGACTTTGAATAGTCAGACTTCCCCTTCAGCAGTCCCATGATTGAGATCAGGCGGTGCTTGTTTATGCAGCACGGCTGCGCGAAGGTAATAAATAAAATCAAAGTAAGATAAATATTTTTAAAATTTTTAAAGCAAGAAAGGATCATTGCAATTCGAGTACTGGGTAAACATTAACCATCGCCTACCTCGATATTTCAGACCGCACATATTGCTCCAGAAGTTGCAACTTCAAAAAACATAATATTAACCCGCTTGTATCTGAGTCCATGTTTTTATTTTTTTAAACAATTGTTTCACTTAATTTCAAAACCCGCGCCTCGATGAAATTGTATACGCAAATCAGCGAGCAATAATAACAAGAGTGATTAGGCAGAGCTCAAGGACAAGTAAAAGAGTTAAAAATATGAAAGAAGAGATTAGCAATAACATTAAGCAAAAAGTCCAAAAAAATATTAACAAACGCGCGATGGATATACATTTTATGCAAAAAACACAGGAATATGAAAGGAATAGAAGATGTTCCTTGTTTCGCCTATTCGAATGTTTACATTCAAATGGAAGCAACAATGGAACAGAGCACATGTAAATTGGGTTGGCACGGATTGTATGTATGCTTAAAATTTCGTGTTGGTACACAATATTAGGAATGGATTTCCAGTTGTATTGTCAGTTAAAAAATGCGGGAATCTTGCAAGGCGAGGAAGTCACTTCCCCTTCATTTTTTATTATTTATATGGTAGATCCAACATTGCGGCTACAGTAAAATGAGACAAAAATGTTATTATTCCGCGCAACGCGCTGGAGAAGTGAAGGCCGAGGTAAATTAATGCGAGACTGCAATGCGAGAACGAGACGAGCCTCGCAGGGCTATCAAAACGTTTGCATAGCAGGCTTTCAAATGCCGCAATGTACAATGCTGCGTGATGCGATAATGCGAGACGAGAGAAATTCGAAAGATTGAAATTTTCACGCAGCGACATGCGATGACAGACCGTATTATGCTTATTTTCGTATTACGGCTACAGGCTACAGTAAAATGAGACAAAAATGTTATTATTCCGCGCAACGCGCTGGAGAAGTGAAGGCCGAGGTAAATTAATGCGAGACTGCAATGCGAGAACGAGACGAGCCTCGCAGGGCTATCAAAACGTTTGCATAGCAGGCTTTCAAATGCCGCAATGTACAATGCTGCGTGATGCGATAATGCGAGACGAGAGAAATTCGAAAGATTGAAATTTTCACGCAGCGACATGCGATGACAGACCGTATTATGCTTATTTTCGTATTTAGACGAACAGCATGCAGAGAATTAATGGAGAAAACATAGAAAAATTAATAGATTGAGTACGAATTACTTTTGAACATATAAAAAACTAGCTTGTATATACCCGCGACTTCGTACCCGTGAAACTTAGGAAATAAAAGTTGGTTCTGCTAGGTTTTGAGAGTGCTTAATTTTTTGAAATCAAATACTGTACAACTAACGAAATAATTTAATTAAAATAACGTATACTCCAGTCAAACTAGTAAATGAAATTGCATTTTAAGAGGTACAGAATTTTTTTTTTGGCATTTGTTCGGGTACATCTGACATTGATAAAACCAAGTTTGTGGGGTCGCAGTGGCTTGGGAAAAGCCGCCGCCTTGAAAAAGAGGGAGAGCCTGTTTTTATTAAATAGCTCGTTTGCATGCAAAGTTGTGGAGAATAAAATTATCTAAAAAATGAGCCCTCAACGAGCTCTGTAAGTTGATTTGGCTCGAAGTAATGGCCGGTCAAAGTTCAACCATGATCGTTTGGTTAGAGTTGAATGCAGTTTTTTGCAATTAACTCGTCAAATGTTACTTTTTTGGCGTAATTCCCACTTATAAATTTAAAGTCCTAGTAATTACCTTTAAAATGAGCCCTTAATTGTCGTTATCGCTTATGTAGTTTGCGAACAATGCAACGCCAAAGGCCGCACGGGACGTGCCTGAAATAATTGATAACGCCTTTTTTTTGAATATTTCGTTAACGGTTGCTCATATGAAAAAGTAGTAAATGACAGGAATACGGGCAATGAAAATATCTTTCCATCGAGGTATTGGTCGAAACTCCATGTCGATTATGTCCGCGATACAGCGAGTCAAAGGTCAACCGATAGGTTTACGAATTTTTAGCTATTTAACAACTTTGGAAAATTGTAATTATGGGAAATAGTAGCTGAGAATCATCAGTTTTGACATGGGTAACATTAAAGGTCAATATTTCATGCACAATCGTTTTGGGGATTCCTAGATCAGCCGCCTTCTTGCACACCGACTGGCGCGGACTGTTTTGTAATTAATAATATATTCACTGGGGCTCAATGTGTAGCGGAAAATTTGTAGAAATGGGAACATCCAGAAATAAGAACGCAAATGGCCTTAGTGTTACAATTCCACTTTATTTCAAAGTCATAAATTGTTATTGCTAATAGAATTCTCAGCAATTTGTTTAATTTATTTATTTATTTATAATCTGTTAATTTTTACTTCATTTTAAATGATAAGTAATTTCATTTCAGCAAAAAAATTCAATAAAGATATAAAAAAAAATAATTAATCCAAAAGAAAATTCGATATATGAAACTAAAACAACAAAAAAAGACGTTGTTGCAAATTTAGTTGTTCCTTAAAGATAATTTTATTGTTGTAAAATGCTTGCTGCTGGTGACCAACGTATCCAAAATAATTCAACGGTTAAATTCCCTTTGTTTAGTGCAGCGGTTTATTGAACCGCTACCCACATGCCGGTTAATAAAACGAAGATTTTTTTTTTTTTGCGATTTTTAACAATCTGATTTCCTCCATGAGATTTGCCGTAATTAATGTAATTTTTGTTTGTAAAAGAAAACAATTTTATGCTTCTTTGGTATTTGTTTTATGCTTCTTTGGTCTTTCATAACACCTATGTACAGTACATACTCTTTCCTAAAAATACAAATTCGCAACACATAGCGCAAAGGTTACGCACCAAACGCAAAACTTAAGTCGGCAATAATAATAAGTCGGTTGTAATAATAACCAAAGCATAGGACATAGAGATGTACAGTTTCTGCAATAAATTTTTAATAAATCCCACGTTGAAACCACTTAAATCAGAACCAAAGGAAGGACACAAAGAAATGCAATTTAATTAAATTTCTAATAAATATCCCACGTTGAAACAAGAACAATTTGTTAAAATTATCTCCAAAAAAAAAATTATATTCCATCACCGTGGTACATGCATTTCATTGGAGACATGCTCTTTAAGAAAAAAGTGCATTACAGCTCCAAATGCAAGTCCAAATTCGAATGCCAAAAGTTCTCCTGGTGTCGATGTCGCTGGTTATTATATTCCCTTGGAGTCGTTTGATAGATGGGCAAATTTGTTCTAAATTATTATTGCCCAATATTTTATGTACTGCCACATTAAATCTTACGAACGCATATAGGCAATATTTTGCGCAACCAAAATGTCGGTTCGTGGTTGTTTACCTTTGGGCTTCGTCGTTGTCGCCTTAACATCTTGTTTTGTTTACGGTTGCGCGATGTGAATTTGTGATTTAATTTACCAGGTGAAATTTTAATTGGGTGGCGTTGTTTTGTGCATGTTTTTTTGTATTTTTGTAGTTTTAGTTTTTTTTTGTAATTTTTAATTCTAGTAGCTGTCAATTAATTTCTGAATTCATTATTTATTAATAATAATATTTTCCTTTTATGTAATTCAAGTTATATTTAATTTATTCATTCCACTTAAAACAATTTTAATTTAGTTCATTTTTTGTACTTTTGTGTCTTTTTATGTTGTTGTTGCATTTTTGTTGTTTTAGGTGCATTTTAAGAGGGTTTGGGCTGTGCCAAACATTCTCCCCCCTGTTGAACAGCCTTGTTCAACAATTTTTTAACAACTCCTCTCTTGTGATATGAGAAGAATATAAGTCTACCATCGGGTTTTAATTTAAGCCGAACTTGATAGCGACCTGGGAGTGTTATTGTTTTCTCCTTCAATTTGGTTTTAGCGATGGCCTCAAAATTAATACGCTTCAAAACGTCCCTTGTCAGATAAATATCGATTCCTTCTCTGGTTCTAAATTTCTGGTGGGTGTTATCCATCCGCATTCGAAGCTCGCTGATAGTGGTTGTGGTTCTCAATAGTTGGAGTGATGGTTCACGAGCTCCATTTATTGTAGCAGGCTGGGGCAACGTTGTGGTGGTGTGTCTGGTGGTCTCTTTCAATCCGCTACTAGGACGATGCTTAGTTGCCTGGGATGCTGTGCTCGCTGGTTGTGATGTAGCCATATGCCTCTTCTCAGGTACACTAGGAACTGGATCGGCATAAAACTCAGGATCAGGCTCATCATCCATAGAAAAAAATATTTTTTCCTGCAGGATGAGTACATCTTCGTCGTAATCCATCTGAAAGAATCATGTTAACTAATTTGCATAACTTTCTTTGTAGGACAAACACAACATTGAGACACTAACAACACGCGAAAATTGGTTAGTATTGGTTCGGGACTACGTTACTTCTAATGGTAAAAGGGATAATTTGGATATTGGTCTTTTTAAGGTATTGGTTTGCGTTCTGATTTGTGCCACTCTGGTTAAACCATCTGACCCTGGATATACTTCCTCTACAATGCCCAAGGGCCATTTTGCTGGTGGAGTGCTTTCGTTCGTGACAAGTACTACATCTCCAATTTTAAGGTTTCTCCGTTCATGCTGCCATTTGGATCGTGTTTGAAGATGATGTAGATAGTCTCTTGACCACTGCTTCCAAAACTGGTGAACCTTCTGTTGAATTTGTTTCCATCTTTGGGTTAATGTTACTTCCTTGGCGTAGTCGGGCTCTGGTAAAGTATTCAATGCTTGTCCAATGAGAAAATGTCCTGGAGTAAGTATCTCAGGAGTGCTTGGATCTGTACTGACGTAACATAATGGACGTGAATTGAGAATAGCTTCTATTTGTGTTAATAACGTCGCATATTCTTCAAAGGTCAATGTCATGTTTCCTAAGCTTCTGCGCAAGTGGTGCTTGACTGATCGAACACTTGCCTCCCAAATTCCTCCAAAATGTGGTGCCGCTGGTGGATTGAAGTGCCAATTGATGGCCTGCTGGGTACAATATTGCTTCGCTTCTTGTGTTGTATGTGCTATGACATTTTTCAGTTCCCTATCCAATGTTGATTTGGCTCCTACAAAATTGGTGCCACAGTCTGAGTAGATGTCCGTGCATAGACCTCTTCTTGATATAAACCTTCGCAAAGCAGCAATGAAAGCATCTGTTGTTAGCGCTGAGACTAGCTCGATATGTATTGCCTTCGTTGCCATACAAACAAAGATACAGAGATAGGCCTTTAATAACTTCGCCTTTCTGCACGGGGATGCTTTTATTACCACTGGTCCTGCATAATCGATGCCCACCTTGCTGAATGGTTTAGATATGTTGACCCGAGCTTCTGGCAAGTCTCCCATTCGTTGTTGGCAAACTTCCTTTCTATAACGAAAGCATGTGACACATTTGTGTAATCTGGTGGAGATAGCTCTTCGTGCATCCAAGATCCAATATTTGCTTCTGCTGGTTGCTAACACTAGAGAAGTTCCACCATGTAATGTGTCTCGATGCAATTGGTCAATGATGAGTGAAACTATATGGTGAGCCTTTGGAAGGATAATTGGGTGCTTTTTGTTGTAAGTTATAGACGCATGCGATAAACGACCCTTCAATCGCATTATTCCTTGGGTATCAATAAATGGAGTTAACTGCAATAACTTGCTTTTTGGTGACAGAGGTTTATTTTTACTCAAATGATCGTAATCCTTGGGAAAACTTTCTCGTTGTACCTGCCTAAATATAGTCCTCTCTGCGTTGCGTATTTCCTCGTTAGAGATGAAACCGACTTGCTTCTTTGATTTGTCCCTGCAATTGCCTACGAACCGAAGGAGTAGTGCGATGATCCTGGTTGTTTTTCCAAATGAAGAGTAGCGAGTAAGAATGTCTTCTTGGATTTCCACTACAAAATTTGCTGAACGGACAACCTTAGCCTCCAAGTTAGTCATTGTCTCACCTTGCTTTATGTTCGGCCAATTTTCCTCTGATTTAGTTAACCATGCTGGGCCATGCCACCATATATCTTTGGACAGCAGGTCTTCTACTGTCGTGCCTCTGGAGGCCAAATCAGCAGGGTTATCTGTAGTAGGTACATGTTTCCAAGTCTCATATTTTATGCTGTCCTGAATTTCGACCACCCTATTTGCTACATAGGTCTTCCATCGAGATGGATGTTCTCTGATCCATTGTAATGCGATGGTTGAGTCCGTCCAGGCATAAATGGGAACATTTTCTAATTCCATATCCGTAACAGTGGTTTTAATAAGTCGTGCAAGAATAACTGCCCCATTGAGTTCGAGTCGTGGAATAGTTGTGGGTTTTGTAGGTGCCACTCTGGTCTTCGCAGTTAATAATGTGGATGAAATGCTACCGTCTTGTTGAACCACTCGTAAATAAAGCACCGCCGCATATGCCCTGGATGACGCGTCGCAAAAACCGTGAAGTTGAAGTTGAGCTGTATTAGTGTATCGAATCCATCTCGGAATTTTGATCCGAGGTAAAGTTGTTAAATCCTGTTTGAATTTCCTCCAATGGTAGGTGACGGTTGATGATGCAGGATCATCCCATGCACAACCTGTTATCCACATTGTTTGCATCAGTATCTTTGCCATCACTATCACTGGTGCTAACCATCCTAGAGGGTCGTACAATGAAGCAATTTCCGACAATATAGTACGTTTGGTGTATACGTCTTGCTCTGGCTTTGGCTTGAAATGAAATGTGAAGTAGTCTTCACCAGGCAACCATTGTATCCCCAGAGTTTTAATTGCCTCCTCTTCGCAAATGTCTAAAACACCTCGATTCTCGCAGTATTCAGGTGGTAAGTGTTCTAATAAACCTTTGTGATTGCTAGCCCACTTTCGTAAATTAAATCCCCCCGACTTCATCATATTGATTAACTCGGTCTGCAGAAGTTTAGCTGTGGGTATATCGTCCGCTCCAGTTAACAGATCATCAACATAAAAATCCTTCATTGTTACCGTTGATGCCAGTGGCCAATTCCTGTTTTCATCGATGGCCAATTGTTGCAGAGTTCGTATGGCAAGGTAGGGTGCGGATGTTGTGCCGAAGGTAACCGTTTTCAGCTCGTAGTCTTGTAGTTGATCAGTAGTTGGATGGGTCCATAGTATTCGTTGAAACGAGCGTTGCTCTGGATGTATGAGGATCATGCGATACATTTTTTCAATGTCCGCCGTCATCGCGATTCTATGCTTTCGCCACTTTAATAATATAGCGAAAAGTTTAGGCTGTAAAATTGGACCCTTCAGGAGATGATCATTTAATGATTTGCCGTTGGTTGTCTTGCTCGAAGCATCAAAAACTACTCTCAACTTCGTGGTCGTGCTTTCCTTGAAAACAGCGTGGTGTGGTATATAATAATGTGGCTTGTCTTCAGCAACTGGAACTAGCAGTTCCATATGGTCGAGCTTGAGGTACTCGTCGAGACATGCAGTGTAGTCTTTGGCTAGTGTTGGGTTTCTTCTAAATTGTTTTTGTAGAGCTGTAAATCTTGCCAATGCCTGAGGTCGCGATTCGCCTAAGTCAGGAGTCTCATTGTTAACAAATGGCAGTCTTACTTGGTACTGCCCATTACTCTGCCGTTCATGTGTAGTTCCATAAATGGTTTGACATTGAACGTCTTCTTCCTTAAACACTGGATGCGTGGGGTATTCCTCGATGTCGAAAAACTGTTTCAATTGCTGGTTGAGATCGTTTTCCGTTGTAGCCACTAACGAAATTGCTTCTCGATGTGGTTGATTGGAGTTTGGTCCTAATAAAATCCATCCAAAGATGGTGTTGATAATCGCCGGAGCTGTTTTTGTTCCTTTAATGAGTCCTGGTTCCACTATTTGGGCATAAACGTTTACCCCGAGTAATGCGTCAATTTTTCCTGGTTTCCAATAGGTCGGATCAGCTAAGGTGAGACCGTCTATATGGTGTAAGTTTTCCTTGGAAATTCGTTGTCGTGGCAAAGAGTTTGTGATTTCCTTTAGTATTATGAAGGTTTCCTCCACTATGGGTCCAGTTAATTGCCTGGATTGTAATTGTAAGGTAGCTTCCTTACATGAGCTGGCTGCAGCGCAATCGGCTATACCAGTAATTACCATTGAAGTGGGGTTGCATTGTGCGCCTACTCTGGAGCAGGCTTTTTCTGTTAGGAACGACGATTGCGATCCTGGATCGATGAGACATCTTAAGGTGGTTGCTTGCCTTGATCCACCTTTGACGGTTACTAATGCCGTTGCTAGTAACGCACGCACGTTTTGCCTTGTTACAAAGGCTTGAACTGTTTCTGGCTTCATTGTGTTGTGAGAATTTTCTGCTTGTTGGTCCTTCGGTTTCGGTTCATTAATGTTGTCCTTAAAGTTTGGGGGATACGATGTAGGTACCTCGCTTGCCTTATCTTGATGAAGAGATGTATGGTGCCGTTGTTTACATTTAAAACAGTTGTATTTGCTGGTACAATTGACTTGACGATGATTGCTAGATAGGCAGTTAAGGCATAAATGTGCTTTGTTAAGGATCTTGTGTTTGTCCTCAGGCGTCATTTTGTTATATTTATAACATTTAAGAACGAAATGTTTTCCCTTACAAGCTGGACATCTTCCTTCCTTTGTAGCATGATACACTGCTGTACTTGAATTGGATTGCGCTTTGGGCTTAGATTGCATTGTTTTAGAACCTACCGCATCTGCAATAGATTCGAGCACCGTCAGCCGAGTTGTGATAAATGTCTTGAATTCCTCGAAGCTGGGTAGGTCATCCTTGGCACCTTGCTCTTCTTCCCACAGCTTCAGTGTGTGGAATGGAAGCTTCTGAACTAAAAGATAAATTAATAGAACATCCCAGGCCTGCGTGTTCACTTTGAGACTTTTCAGCTGTTGCAAACACTCTTCAGATGTGTCTATTAAAGTTTTGATTCCCTTTGCTGTTTCCGTCATTAGTTTTGGTTGATTTACTAGCCTTTTTAACTGGTGATTCACCAAAATGCGCGTGTTTTCGAAACGACCCCTCAATTTATCCCATGCAGGGATATAATCCGCATCCGTAATTGGCGTGTGTCGTAAAACTTGCTCCGCTTCTCCTATTAAACATGATTTGAGGTGATACAGCTTTTGTACTGGAGACAGTTTGGTGTTATTGTGAACTAAAGACGTAAACATGTCACAAAATGACCTCCACATGTCGTAGTCACCATTGAACTTCGGAAGGGAAATCCTTGGAAGAGCTGGTTCCTGATGCATCGTGACCACTGATGGTTCATTCTGGATAGGGGGATCGTTGCTTTTAAGCTTGCGTAGACCTTCCTTTAAATCGCTTACATATTCCGAATATTTTGCTTCGGTGGAGTTATAATACTCCTCAGAAATATATTCTGGGTCCTTCTCGTCGCTTTCGGATTCCTTTGGTGTTTGTTCCTCATAATATTGTTGCATTATTTGTAAATCCAGAGCATTGTATCTCACCCATAAATCCTTTAGATCGGAGATTCGGTTCTCATAATGACCTTGATTCCGTTTAGCTAAAGCCGTTTTCTTCGCATTCTCAATATAATTTAAAATCCTAGCTCGTAAAACGCGTTCTTCAATCAGCAATTTTTTGAGATCAGACATTGTTGTAATTAATCTCTTAGCGAAGGGACAACCGCAAATTTAATAAATAAACTGGAATTATATACGGGCCACTTACTATTCCTGGATGGAACCACCAAAATGTTTTGTAATTAATAATATATTCACTGGGGCTCAATGTGTAGCGGAAAATTTGTAGAAATGGGAACATCCAGAAATAAGAACGCAAATGGCCTTAGTGTTACAATTCCACTTTATTTCAAAGTCATAAATTGTTATTGCTAATAGAATTCTCAGCAATTTGTTTAATTTATTTATTTATTTATAATCTGTTAATTTTTACTTCATTTTAAATGATAAGTAATTTCATTTCAGCAAAAAAATTCAATAAAGATATAAAAAAAAATAATTAATCCAAAAGAAAATTCGATATATGAAACTAAAACAACAAAAAAAGACGTTGTTGCAAATTTAGTTGTTCCTTAAAGATAATTTTATTGTTGTAAAATGCTTGCTGCTGGTGACCAACGTATCCAAAATAATTCAACGGTTAAATTCCCTTTGTTTAGTGCAGCGGTTTATTGAACCGCTACCCACATGCCGGTTAATAAAACGAAGATTTTTTTTTTTTTGCGATTTTTAACAATCTGATTTCCTCCATGAGATTTGCCGTAATTAATGTAATTTTTGTTTGTAAAAGAAAACAATTTTATGCTTCTTTGGTATTTGTTTTATGCTTCTTTGGTCTTTCATAACACCTATGTACAGTACATACTCTTTCCTAAAAATACAAATTCGCAACACATAGCGCAAAGGTTACGCACCAAACGCAAAACTTAAGTCGGCAATAATAATAAGTCGGTTGTAATAATAACCAAAGCATAGGACATAGAGATGTACAGTTTCTGCAATAAATTTTTAATAAATCCCACGTTGAAACCACTTAAATCAGAACCAAAGGAAGGACACAAAGAAATGCAATTTAATTAAATTTCTAATAAATATCCCACGTTGAAACAAGAACAATTTGTTAAAATTATCTCCAAAAAAAAAATTATATTCCATCACCGTGGTACATGCATTTCATTGGAGACATGCTCTTTAAGAAAAAAGTGCATTACAGCTCCAAATGCAAGTCCAAATTCGAATGCCAAAAGTTCTCCTGGTGTCGATGTCGCTGGTTATTATATTCCCTTGGAGTCGTTTGATAGATGGGCAAATTTGTTCTAAATTATTATTGCCCAATATTTTATGTACTGCCACATTAAATCTTACGAACGCATATAGGCAATATTTTGCGCAACCAAAATGTCGGTTCGTGGTTGTTTACCTTTGGGCTTCGTCGTTGTCGCCTTAACATCTTGTTTTGTTTACGGTTGCGCGATGTGAATTTGTGATTTAATTTACCAGGTGAAATTTTAATTGGGTGGCGTTGTTTTGTGCATGTTTTTTTGTATTTTTGTAGTTTTAGTTTTTTTTTGTAATTTTTAATTCTAGTAGCTGTCAATTAATTTCTGAATTCATTATTTATTAATAATAATATTTTCCTTTTATGTAATTCAATTTATATTTAATTTATTCATTCCACTTAAAACAATTTTAATTTAGTTCATTTTTTGTACTTTTGTGTCTTTTTATGTTGTTGTTGCATTTTTGTTGTTTTAGGTGCATTTTAAGAGGGTTTGGGCTGTGCCAAACACGGACTATCGCGCAAACTGTTCGCGACGAGTTCAATGTTATCATCGCTTCTTGACGTTCGGCTGGGCCCTGGCCGTGGATTGTTTGGTGCTGAACTTGTTGCTCGGAACTGGGCGCGTCACGTAACCGACGAATATTGTATCGCGAATACAATCTAAGGTCTATCAAGCTGGCAAACCCATTACAGCAGAACCAAGTGAAAGTTATATCAAAATTTCTAACTTTTATTGTACAGAATTTGTGTACTACATCTACGGATTAGCCGTTTCCGAGATTAGCTCCAACAAACATACAGAAAGACAACGTACCTGGACTCTTCAAAAAGTGGAGGTAATTTTTGAACATAGATGTACGAAATAGTTTAATAAATGTATTTAAATACAAAATGCAAATACTTTTTTGATTTACTATTTCAAATTGTATTTTAAATACTAAATGCAAAATAGGTATTTTCAAAATACTTCCTTTAATTGCAAATACCTTTTGTTCAATTTAATTCTCTTTATTTATTACACTTTTTAATAATACAAGCTGTTCGAACACATTATCGCTGATTTTCCTTCTGTGAGGTCGCATTATCATTCCACCAGTCTTTCTACTCGTGCTGAGCTTGGTAAGCATGTGTTCTATTTTAAAAACACTTTTTTTATTGTAGGATTAGTGTTTAATATCGCCAGACTTGTGTACTCATTCTTTAAATATTGAAGAGTTTCCAAGTCTACCGTGGTATTGGTACAACCACCCTCACTGGTCAGGGCCGGCGCACAGTGGGGCAAATAGCTCATTTTTTGTACAAGCGACAATTCCCAAGCCTGGAATTAATGAAACTTAAAATTTTTTTTTTAACCTATTTGTGATAAAATTGCCTTTAATTCTATCGAGCCAGAATTTTGAAATTTGAAAATTAAAGATGGCTAATCCAATATGGCGGACATAAATTTTGTAAGAAAATTAAATTTTTGTCAAAAGATTCTTTAATATTTTAAAAAATTGTTACTTTGGGGATTTTTTTTGAAACCAAAAATTAATTAATAATAATTAATTTCAATAATTTTAAAGAATCTTACGAAAAAAATTTAATTTTCTTACCAAATTTATGTCCGCCATATTGGATTAGCCATCTTTAATTTTCAAATTTCAAAATTATGGCTCGATAGAATTAAAGGCAATTTTATCACGAATAGTTTAAAAAAAAATTTTTAAGTTTCATTAATTCCAGGCTTGGGAATTGTCGCTTGTCCAAAAAATGAGCTATTTGTCCCACTGTGCGGCGGTTGGAGTTCAGCCCGAGTGGGTAGTTGGCCGGGAGGATTTATAAGAAAAAGGGGTAAGATTTAAAAAAAATAAAATCTTTTTAACTTCGAAATAAAAGCGTTGAAACTCTTTATATTTATAAATTAAAAATATGAAAAAAACACTTATTTGCGTAACGCAGACAGTATTTCGCTTAGTATGGGCAGAAATAAACTTATTTAATACTATTTTTCTACGCCTCTGTTAGAATACAGGCATTCTGATTTTACTTTTAGTTACGGAATTAGCAGCATTCCACACCCGTGTGGAATATTCATTCCATCACTTGTTATGGAATGACTACTATTGGCGACATCTGTTCCTCGAGATCCAAGAATATGATTTATTAATTAATGAAAAAAAATATTTATTAATTAAAGAAAGAAAAGGATTGTTTCAATAATAAACAATCAATGATGTTCCGCTAGAAAATTTTTGCTTTAAATAAACTATTCAATTATTAAATTGCAGAAAATAATAGCATTTTTTTAGTAAATTTTGCGGCGGCCATCTATTAGCAAATTATTAAATTACAAAATTGTTATGAATGAACACTCCTTACTTATATGTTATTTAGCATTAAAATATTTTGCTGTGCATTATACATTACATTTTTGACATTAGCTTTACATAAGGTACGTTTTTCTTTACAAAATATTAATGAAAACTAATTAGAGGCGTAGAAAAAGTATAGTCTGCAACACGTTTTGAATGGCATATTCCGCACTCGTGGACCGCCACTTGTGCGGAATATGCATCATTCCAAACTTGTTACAGAATATACTATTCTAGATCAAGCTTATCAGTGATGACAGAATGAAGGTGTAATGTAATAGGCTATCGAATTGAGCAGATACTGTAGCATTGTTGTTCTCAAATAACTTTTAAATCTTATGTCAAACTTCTTTCATTAGAACATGATGATTCTGCTATTGTAAGCTCCATATTTCCAGTTGGAAAAATTTTATTTAAGAGTATGTGAGTCAAAAGTGCTTATTAACTTTCGCTCACACGCTTCAGTGCAAATACTACAAATACCTTGATTTTCAAATACTACAAATACCGTGATTATCACTAATTTGGTACTTTTCGACAAAGCTTAAGTAAAAAAGTACTTTTTGGCAAAGCTTAAGTGAGCCTGATGACTCATTACTCTGGAAGTTGTTAGGGTATAACCAGAGATAACGTAATGTATAAAGATGCGACAGCTAGAACAAAAAACTCAAACGCATTTCGCATCTGCAGACTTCTGAGATTGCCTCCACCTTAGCAACATGCAACAAATTAAAGTTTCCAGCTACACTACGATGCGAACGTATTCTTCTCAGCCATGGTCCGCAACACAAGAGATGCGGTGAGTTTGTGGATAGGGAAGCTGGCAGTTTAGGGGGGCAAGGAAAGGAGCTGCCAACAGAATATTTTTCGCAACATTGTGATCTTTCGGACTTTTGCCTCTAGTGCTGCATTGAAGAATTGTGCTGGAGTTTTGTATTTTAATCATTTGTTAGAACATTCAGTGCATTTTTGGGGGCGTCTATTAATTACGCGAGGCGATTTTTAGACCCCCTTCACCTTGGTGAGATGTCTATACGCCGTCAGAATTAATGATTTTAGGTCGATTTTTGAGATAATTCTTGTCCATCAGATTTTTTTCGATAGAATGATAGTCTAGGCGTAAATACATAACTATAAAATCATAGTGCGTAAGCACAGTTTTGGCTCTCGGATAGTTTTTCAAATAAAATCGTTTAAAAATAATTAATATTGACCAGCATATTTTTATTTTACTATCACATAAACTTTATTGTGCATATAGAGTCGTTTTTGACCCTCCAGGTGCACTTTTAGCCCTTGATTGCATCCAAAAGTGCATTTTATGAATGCTAGACCATTCAGAACGCGGAGAGGAGGAGGTCAAAACATAACTTCGTTTTCTATATGCTTTTTAGATCGCTGATTACGAAAATCGGGGTCCCGCAGTCCTAAAGTATGGGCATCAACTTAAAAAATGCAAAAAAACAACCCTTTTTAAGAGTTTTTCGCGATAATTTCAATAACAATCAAAAATAATTCAATGAAATACACTTTTTTCAACATTTATTTGTGAAGGTGGTTGATTAATACCAAATCAAGCCAAATTTTATAATAAGGGATAATTCTAAAATTGTTTTTCCCACTATATGCTTCAAATTCGATTGAATGCCTTTTAACAGCCAAAAATAAATTATTTTCAACCCTTAAGGGGTTAAACTACCCCTAGATAAAATTAAATAAATATAACTAATATAAATAAAATTTAAATGCAAAAAAAAAATATAAAATATAGTAATATAAAAAAAGTAAATAATTATAGGATGTCAAATAAGATGCAAAGTATGTTATAAACAAAAAAAATTAGTATTTTATAAATAAAAAAATGGAACAGAAATGTTTTATTATTTGTTAAGGATAAAATTTATTATATTTACAATGCATGTGCATTAGGGTGGCCCTTATTTTTAAAAGTCGGAAATTCCTACATGCTAATCCCTGAAATGGTTCTCTACTATGAAAAAATAATTCTCCAAAAAATTTCATCTCAATTGTTTGAAGTTAATTCGTCCCGAAAACGCGGTAAAGTTTGTTATTTTATGAGAAAACTTTTATTAATCAACATTTTTGATTTGATTCAAATTTTTTTACGGAGTCTCTATACAAAATAAGCGGACACGTATTTTTTCCTCTTTTTCGGTTAATATTTTCAAAAAAAGGGGGTGGGGGTAAAGTTTACGTCACTCGCCGATTATGCCCTTTTTCAAATCGCTATTACTCCGGTTCTATTTATCGTGTCGAGTTAAATGAGGTATAATTTTAAAGGTAATGAAGAGATCTTTATTTATATATTAATAGTTGTAAAAAATTTTTCAATTTATTATTTGGAAAAAAATTATTTTCTCCGCGATTTCGCCACGGGTAAGACTGTACCAATTCAGCTAAAATTTTTATAGTATTTTTTTGGTATAGTGAGCCATTTTAGGGGTTAGCACCACCAAAAATGTAAACAAAAATCGCCCATATAAATAAGGGCCACTTTAAGTACATATTATTTATTAAAATTTATTTTTTTTGATGGACCTTCACCATCTGAAGACTCACTGCTGTCTTCACGTACAAAATTGTATAACGCTGCTCGCACACTGGATCAGACTTTGTACGAATTTGTGCCAATTCGGGTGAAATCGATACAATTTCATCAGAATTCGCACAAATTCGTAAAAATTCTGATGCAGTGTGCGGGAAGGGCAGCCTAATAGGAAATTCTCGGATGCAATTTTCATGGTTTTCGGGTACATAGCACCTTCAAATTTCAATTTTTTTTTGTTTTTTAATGTAAATTTTTAAATGAAAACATAGACATATCTTAATGAAACTTTGCACATATGTTTTACTAGTATTTAACTATACAAAAAAATATTTTTTTAATTTTTTTTGGTCCCGCGTCGTCTGCTGGAATTTTTTCAAAAAAAACCCAAAAAATCACGGTGGGCAGGATTTCCGCTCTTAGAAAAGTCGGACACAAAAACAAAAAAGCGGTTTTAATCAGCATCAAAGCCGCTATAAAATGAACTAAAAAGAAAAAAGTTGGTTGAAAAATAACAAAATGGCGGCATTTTTTCAAAAATCAAAATTTTTTGCCATCGGAAACATCCTGTAACTCAAAAAATTGTACGCCGATTTTTTCATCCGTAGTTCATTTTGTACATTAACATGTGTAGATTAACGTGTTAAAATTTTAGAACGATCGAATAAATATTTTTTTTAATCTTGCCCACCAACTTGAAACACGTTGTTTTAAGAAAATCGCGTTCAAGTTAAAATACAACATTTTTTTTAAAAAAACATTACCAAAATTCAATCTACGATGCCTTTCACTTTAATTTATATTATTAAAAAATATTTCGTAAAGGTTTATTCTAACAAATTTTATAAAAACAAAATTTTAGATTTTTTGAAAATTTGTAGGTGCTATGTCCCCTTAAGTGAAAAAAAGAACCCGAAAAAAGCTCTTTTTTATTTAAATTTTGGGCCATTTACGGTGAGCCATTTTGAATGTTCCAATTTTCATGTCAGATTCGAAATCGGGGGGGGGGGGTTGTGCGAACCCGGTCTACCGCCCTAGGGCGCCAGGTCCAAGAGGGCGCCGCCACTACCGTCGAGATCCAGTAATGTGTTCATTTATTTAGATATTAAATGATAACTCCTAAAGAATACAAGACACAATTCCGAACGTGCATACGAGATAAACAAAGCTTGTGTTTGAGAAACGTAACGTGTTTGAGACACTGTAAAAAAATGTAAATTCGCAGGGTAAATTCGTGCAGTAAAATTACAAATCGCGATATGAAATACTTTCTTTTCATATTTTCCATTGGAGTTTCGCGGCGAATCGACCAACAAAAATCTGAAAGCATTTCTTCTGACCATTTTCCGTTTTATCGTCTCTCTATGTGCAATATGTCTTGATGAAACCTTTCACCATGCTCATCTGATATTGCACCAAGATTTTGAATTTTAAAGTTTTTTTTTCATTTTTCACTAAAGACTCTTCAGATATATATTTGACTCCAGGAGTTCAACTCGCACTTCTTGGCCAGTTTTTACTACGTAGGGTTTATCTCTTGCGCGAATGTCCCATTCACATAACAAACAACAAAACTTAGTATATCTGCAGCATTCTAGTCAACGAAACTTTTGAATCAGCACAAATGTTCCACGAATACCATGACTTTTGTCGGGATTGAAAGGGCATATATTACCATTCTGAAGCAATGTAAGAACTAAAACCTTCGATTTTGAGAGACCAAAATTTCGAACAAGATCATTCAAATCAATGTCTAAGGAGATGAGGTTCTTTTCATAGGCTTGAAGCAGTGCTTACAAACCAGTTGTGCGAATGAATCTGTTGAGGAACTGGTCTTCATGAATCCTAGCGTCATAGTCATACAAAAGTAACAATAATTTCTATGGTTTTGTTATGGTCGTTGCAAATGGCATGGTCTTATGATTTCCTGCGAGCCAACCCATTAAAGCACATACTTGAGCAACTTCTGCAACAGTTTTTCGGCAGCCAGTATTTGTCTTTTTCTATCATTAAGAACTCGTCCATGCTCACTATTTAAATAGATGAAAGTAGCGTAAACGCAAAATCGAAACACAAAATATTCTGAATTTTGAGAAATTTACAAAAAAAAACTAATTAACTAGGTATAAATCTAGACGTGCCAGCAAAAATGGAAACCAGATTTAGATTCAACCCGTTAAAACCTTCATATTCAATTTTATTTGATTGAAGGAGGATTGACCAGTGTAATCTACCTAAAAGAAATGTATGATTTTTTACAAATTTTTCTTATTTTCAGTGGATTTAGGGTTGGTTTTAACCCTTTAGGATTATCGCTTATCATAAAATTTGGCTTGATTTGGTATTAATCAACCACCTTCACAAATAAATGTTGAAAAAAGTGTATTTCATTGAATTATTTTTGATTGTTATTGAAATTATCGCGAAAAACTCTTAAAAAGGGTTGTTTTTTTGCATTTTTTAAGTTGATGCCCATACTTTAGGACTGCGGGACCCCGATTTTCGTAATCAGCGATCTAAAAAGCATATAGAAAACGAAGTTATGTTTTGACCTCCTCCTCTCCGCGTTCTGAATGGTCTAGCATTCATAAAATGCACTTTTGGATGCAATCAAGGGCTAAAAGTGCACCTGGAGGGTCAGAAACGACTCTATATGCACAATAAAGTTTATGTGATAGTAAAATAAAAATATGCTGGTCAATATTAATTATTTTTAAACGATTTTATTTGAAAAACTATCCGAGAGCCAAAACTGTGCTTACGCACTATGATTTTATAGTTATGTATTTACGCCTAGACTATCATTCTATCGAAAAAAATCTGATGGACAAGAATTATCTCAAAAATCGACCTAAAATCATTAATTCTGACGGCGTATAGACATCTCACCAAGGTGAAGGGGGTCTAAAAATCGCCTCGCGTAATTAATAGACGCCCCCAAAAATGCACTGAATGTTCTAACAAATGATTAAAATACAAAACTCCAGCACAATTCTTCAATGCAGCACTAGAGGCAAAAGTCCGAAAGATCACAATGTTGCGAAAAATATTCTGTTGGCAGTTCCTTTCCTTGCCCCCCTAAACTGCCAGCTTCCCTATCCACAAACTCACCGCATCTCTTGTGTTGCGGACCATGGCTGAGAAGAATACGTTCGCATCGTAGTGTAGCTGGAAACTTTAATTTGTTGCATGTTGCTAAGGTGGAGGCAATCTCAGAAGTCTGCAGATGCGAAATGCGTTTGAGTTTTTTGTTCTAGCTGTCGCATCTTTATACATTACGTTATCTCTGGTATAACCTTGGCTTTTACAGTTTTAGATAGGTGGGAGTATTCTGCGTGCAGTGATACTTTATTCATGAAAATAGGTCATAAGGTTACAAAAATACAGGGTGATATGTAAAACTCTAAAAAAAACTTCAAAACGCCCTAGCGGCTAAACCGTTACGATTTCCACCGCCCTCCGAACGATTTTTTGTTCGTTCAACCAAAACCTATCAACAGCCGGCCGCTTTGTAGAGTTAGCGTATACACCCTGTATAAATTGCGAATGAGGGGATATGAGTATTTTAAATCTTTAAAACGGCGATATCTCAGGAATGGTAATTCGTACGGGAAAATGTATAAATCTTTTTTTGCAGATAATCGTATAATCTACAAACTTTGTAAACACTATTTACTGGTAAGACTTACCGTTTAAGAGATATTAGCCAAAAACGGAATATTTGGTTTTTAGGGGTGGTTTTTAGGGGGTGGTTTTTGGGGGTAGGGTACAACCAATTTTCCGAAACTTTTTTTTAACATATTCTACTCACTAAAAACTATTCTTAAAAAAAAATTGGTGCGTTAACATTTTGTTAGAGGTCAAACCCCCTTACAACTGGACTCATGTGATTTTCAACGCATGATAACGCTATATATGAATAGTCCAGGCGCTAGAGCAGTGAGACATATAAATTTTGGTTTTGGCGTGTTGTGACGGACTTTTTTGCTGGATTTGGTCAGAAATGACATCCCCAAGAATATCTAGGGGGGCGCAAACGTGAAAATGCCTGGAAAATTTATGGCAGCACAAAAACTGAAAAATTCACGTAAAATCCCGTTTTTTCACTTTTCTTGATAAATCGCTTAACGAAGGCTTCTAGGCGAAAAGTTTGTTGGATGTGTTTTGTTCGTTATTGGACTTTCTAAAACTTAACGTAAGTTTGATTTTTCAAATTTGAGTTTTTGCATTGCAAAATAGCCCAAAACTGCGAAACCCCGTATCCTCACTTTAAAGTTGTGTCAAGAAAAGAAAATACCATTATTTTTCAATGTAATTCTGGAATGAGGTAGTTTAAGGTATGTTTAACTTATATCCCGATCAAAGTCGGTCAAATAGTTTTTGCATAATGTATTTTGCAATTAAGTGAATTTACAAAATTAAATTTGTTGCAGCGCCAAAAAAAATCTCCCATGTTGGTCCTGACTTTTTTACGTATGCTCTAAGACTAACTTTACAATATCCAATCATAAAATTCTTGTTTCTTAAATATTTTTTTTGTGTTTAAATTTTTTCAATTTTTTTGGAAATAAAACGTCTTAGTTGCAGAATAGCTAACTCCACGGGCCCCAGAAATGCTCGCTGAGTTTCAAATTCGCTCGAAAAAGGCTTCAGCTCAGATAGGTTATAGGGTTACAAAAATACAGGGTGATATGTAAAACTCTACCAAAAAAATCTCAAAACGCCCTAGCGGCTTGGATGGCTCAAGGTATATATTTTGGTTTACAAACAGAGACTGTCTCGGTGATATACATAGACATTGGATTGAGCTATGAACTGTGAGCGTTACCGAGCCCGATTGTTCTACTCCAGGGATTCAACGCTAAATTGAACTGAAGGAGCATGTATATTTGAATTCTTACAACTCAAAAAAATTTTCCGTGTACTTTCGAAGTTCGAGTGGGTATTTTACCCACTCGGAATTTTTCGAGTGGGTAGAACTACCCACTCAACCCACATCAACCGCCGGCCCTGTCACTGGTTGCTGAGGAGTCTGAATCCTGGAACATGTAATAAAACTCGTTTTTTTCTTTTTTTTCTGATGTCTCTGACAGGGGTCCACTTTTAAAATCAACATATTTCATTTCCTGACTTCTGTAATAAACAACTCCTTCACTTCCTCCTTGTTATTTTTTGGCTCCCACTTAATTTGAAGAAAAGATATGCTACTGCTGCCAGAATGCTGTCCTTAGATCTTGGGTCTTCTAACTTATATTTTTCGAAAAGAGTTTGAATGCTTTCTTTTATTATTTCAATTAACGTGCCACAATATACTGGGTGGTCCATTTCCAATGAAGCTAAGATTTTTTGCATTCTTATTTATTCAGGTTGCAGGCATCCAAAATATGTGTCATTGTCACCTTCCAAGTTCCTGATTGCTTCAGCTATGGGTTTGGAAGTTCAACCAAGAACTGAATTTCAATTTCCTTTAAGACTGCCCATAACGGGTCGGCGCTACGAGCAGAGCCTCTAGTAGCCTCTAGTAGCCAAAAGCACCATTCGTTCATTTTATATGAAATTTGACTGGTAATGTTGACTAACACAAAGTATTTCAAATAAGTCGCATCTCTGTTTTTGAATTAATGAAATTTTCAGGAAAAATAGTATTTGCAAAGACAATAATAAGGGCCTGTCCGAATCCAAGTCAATATGAAGACGAAGACGAAGACTTGGATTCGGACAGCCCCTAAATATCCAGGTCTGCATTTCGAAAGCACGATCGGAAAAAGTACATCCCTGAAAAACTTTTTTTATCATTCCAATTGCATTCCACAAAGAGCTCCATTTAAATATCTAAGTTTGCCGAAATAAATATTGATCGTACTACAGACAACCTTATCCGTGAAAATGTGACCAAAAAAAATATTGCCTATAGTACGATCGAGATATAATTAGTCACACCTCACTCAATTTCCTTCGACTACCGGATGAAGTTTTCGGTCTGAACCGATAATCGGATGGAAGTGAAAAAGTAAACATGCCCAAGAAAATATTGAATCTTTCTGTGAAAGTACCATCGCAATCAGATTAGCTGTTTCCGAGATTAGCCCGGACACACACACCAGACAGACAACTAGTTGGGATGTCGGTTTGACCCCTTCGGTCCACACGATCAACTTCCCAGTACGATGAATTATTAATGGATATTTTAATAATAAATGAACAATACTAACAACAAATTGTAAGAAAAAATCACACCAAATTCATACACCTGGTTCTTCAAACTAACACAACTCCTATACCTAATATCAAACTCTTGTAATTATAAATAATATAATATTAATAAATTGTCTACTTAGAAAATAGTAATAGTTTTAGTGGTAGTGGGAAATTGGCTAATATCAAAACTGGTGCCAAAGTAATCCTGAGAGAAGCTATTTGAAATAACGATAACAGTGGTAAATCCACAAGGCTTTTATAGAGTATTTGGTTTTGCTGAACGGTAGCAAACGAAATTGTCCTATGCACTTTGTTCGCTACACTATAACGCGTGGTCGAATTCGTTTTGAGGGTGTTGAAGGGCCGCTGATAAACTGGCAAGGTAATAACTTCATTTGGAAACGTACACTGACACCTTATTCATGAAAATAGCTCATAGGGTTAAAAAAACATACCGGGTGATATGTAAAACTCTACCAAAAAAACTTCAAAACGCCTAAGCTTCTAAAGCGTTACGATTTACGCCCCCCCTTCCCAACCGATTTTTTGTTCGTCTATCCAAAAGCTATCCACAGCCGGCCGCTTTGTAAATTTAAGTGTATACACCCTGTAGATGAACCAATGCATATCTTGTAAGTAGCGAATAAAAAAACCTGCCATCCGTTTCGTGATTCTTTCCTTTTTAACAAAACTATGAAGATCTAGTCAGACCATTTACAGTTTCTTTCTTTATTCTACTCCATCCTTTTAAAGAAATAATAAATAACACTGAATAATCTGTTAGATCCCTAGAATCACGTCAGCACAAGTATAACAGTTTGTTCTAGGTGCCATTCGGCGCTATATACATGCCTTAAGGGCATTAGATGAGACATTCTCGTGTATAGTAGGATTTTATGATATCCCTGACAGAAAGAGCACAAAAATGTATGGTTATGAGGCGCTGCGAATGGGCCGCCCCTTAATTGTAAGCTCTAGCAGCACGTCGAAGTGACACAGAAATTCGAGATACTTGTGGAATGTGGGAGTGTATCAAATTGAAATAACTCCTTTCCCCCTAGAATGTGACACAGAATACTTTTAATGGAAGCTGTTAATTACTCAACGAATTTATCCTTTGATTACGTTTTCAATGTGCTCGGGTTTGCGTGGGTGTCTTGAGTGATGAATATTTTATGCTATGCAAGCAAATTAACTCAAGATATTGTGTTGTCCGGAAGGTTTGTGCCGTTTTTTAAGGATATTCAACGGCAAAACTTTTCTATAATATTATAAATACGGTAGGGGTCATCGCATTAGACGAAAACATAAGTTTTGGAAAATTTAATCTTATGTGGAAGATATTTTTAAATTTAATATTATTTGGGAGATATCGGGCAAATGCCTGCAAAGAATTTATTGACAATCTGTTTTGCAAATTTTTGAATGACGTTTTCTTCCAAACTCAGAAGGAGCTCTAGGTTTGTTCGCGTAAACACGAAATTTCACGTAAGCTCACGGCGAAAAGACACACAGCTCTATGTCACACGATTTCGGAAGCGAATTCTGGTCTCCATGGTGTAAGTTCACCAGGAACAATTAACAAGCAATTCCCGAATATTGTAACAGGTGGCGCCATCTTTTTGCAATCATTCGTTTGCGTGGTCCATCTAATTCAAATGGGGCAAAACAACTCACGTAACATGTTGTAATAATGTACACAATTCTCCATTAAGAAGCAAAATTGAAAACCCCAGGCCGGGCAAAATTCGCACCTAGTGGTGCATACATCGGCTAAAATTCAAGGATTATCGTCTCTCTTCAGAAACAAGTAGAACGGCTGAAGTTTCACAGACGAATTTCATCAACACATCGAAGCTTTTCACCTAGCCCAGCCGATTCAGGAGATCCGACCCCAACCAACCAATCGACACCAACTCCAACAACTCGCAGCATATTTGTTGGTAAAACAGAAAATTCGGTAAAGCACCTAAGCCTCTACCTCAACGAAATGTCTAACAACAAAAGATTTCTCTTCGACACTGCAGCCGAAGTTTCAGTGGTCCCACCAACTCCAAAGGATATGTACCAACAACACTCAGCACAAACTCTGTACGCAGCCACTTCTACAGAAATACCAACATTTGGGCAACGACTCCTCCAATTCACCCTAGGTCTACGCAGGAATTTCCAATGGCCTTTTATCATCGCTCTTGTGAAAGAGCCCATAATAGGTTCAGATTTCCTGGCCCATTACAATCGTTTAGTGGACGTGAAAATTAATCGGCTAATCGACAACACAACGTCGTTGCAGTCAGCAGGATCAAGCGTACCGTCTTCTTCAAACATTGTAACTGAAGTTAGTACCCATCAGCGTCACTGTATGGCTGAAGGAATTCAAAGACATCACCTTACCTACACAAGTTTCGCACAACGTTAGACATCATATGCAAACAAAAGGACTGCCAAAGATAGCAAACGGAGGCGACTCTCCCCGGAAAAATTGAAAACTGCTAAACAGGAGTTCCAGTACATGATGGATGCAGGAATCTGTCGCCCATCCGACTGTTTCTGAGCAAGTTCCCTTCACATGGTGAATAAACCCAATGGGGAATGGTGACCATGTGGAGACTACAAAAGACTAAATGCGGTCCTGATGGGTTACCCCATTCCACAAATCCTCACTCATCTACTACAGGGAAAGACAATTTTCAGCACAATAGACCTCAACGGTGCTTACCATCAAATCTCAATGACGCCTAAAGACATTCCGAAAACAGCGATCACTACACCATTTGGACTTTTTGAGTTTCCGAGAATGACATTTGGCGTGTGCAACGCAGCACAGACATTCCAACGGTTGGTCCACAAAGTAACTAGAGGCCTTGACTTTTGTTTTCCCTATATAGAGGAATTCGAATGAGCCATGTCATGTCAATAAAAAGCTTCTGAAATATCTAGAATCCAACCAAATTCTTCACGACAGGCAGTATAACTTTAGGGATAAAAATATCTACTGGCGACCTTCTTTTGTGACTGTGAGAACACCTCAACTTATCCCTTTTGGTGAGTGCAGTCTAGTTTCTCCAGATATTTCCAAGGGTTCGACAAAGTATGGAACCCCGCCCTGTTGACTGAGGTTTGAGTATGAATCCCTGCCTTGAATACATCACGTACAATCGTCTGCTCGTGCGAAGATAACGTGCCAAATCGTGCAACCAAACTCGTTGGCTCTTAATTAAACAGATTAACCGATCGTAAGAATGTTGCATGTCGTTTTCATAACGACTTTTCCTCCAGGGCAATGACTCTCTCCCAACACAACACTAATCCGCTTGGCACTCTGTCTCCCCCTTTAAGATGCAAGGACAAGGTTAAATCGGCAGTGGCCTCTTTTTAACACTACAATACCGTGGGAAAAATGGAATTTGCCCGCCACTCCTTCATAAGCTCTTCGATCTGATTCTCGACAACCTGGTCTGCCTCTTTAGAACCAGCTTCAATTGGGGATACATTACAACCATTTGAAGGAAAGTTGTGGTTTTTATCCCTTAACAGGGCAACAGAGCCCTGGTGCTGCCTAAATCGAATAGACCTATTAACCTAACATCTCTCTTTTGGAAACGATGGAAAGGCTGCTGGACATTATGTGCAAGCTGGACCTTTCTCTTCTTCTTCATATCTCTCAGTTCGGGTACTCAAAGGGTAAACCAACAGAGGTTGCTTAAAATCACCTAGTCAGCAAAATCGAGAAAGTCCTCCTCGCTAAGGGAACTGCGTTCCTTGACATCGAGGGTGCTTTCGATAGCACATGCTATGATTCTATTTCCAGCGCACTGGCTCTCAGAAAACAGGATCCTCACATAATTGAGTGGATAAATGCCACTGGTTGTTTCCACCATTAGAGTCAAGGCTATCAAGGTATGCCCTTAAATGAATGTAAATAAAGTTTTGACCAAACTACACGAATTTGGCTTCGATATCTTCGGCTATGGTGATGAACATCACTTCTTAATGGTGAACCACGGGGGGCCCTATCAATCAGCCCAAGTAAGGCCGTCCTAGTGCTTTTTCTAAACTGCACCTAGGTCCTTTATATATCCAGCGTACGACTCAGTGAAATATCTGGGAGTAATGCTAGACAAGAGACTGAACTGGGATGCTCAACTGGACCACTAGGGTTTTATGGGCCTCTAAAAGGCTTTTGGATAAGACACAAATTATAACCACAAATTATGACCTCGATGAACAACACGATCGTTAATCGCCAATTGTATTCTACCTGTCATGCCCTTTCACTTGATACCCATGTCGGGGGTCGGGGAGCACAATTGCAAAATTCGGCCGCCATCTTGGAACCGACGTCTTGATTTTTTTACACAATGGTCAGATTGCATTGTCACGCGAACTATACATATGAGTAAAATTTCAGCTCAATCGGAAACCGGGAAGTGGGTCAAATTTAACTTCCAAGATTGTTTTACATAGTTAGTTACAGGTGAAACTAATAAAAAGGGTGTAAAAAATACCAATTAGCGCAAATCTTCCAGTCTGCCATCGAATTTATATTTTTTAGTATAATTTAAAACTATTAAATCTAAATTCAGAGAGTAGACTAGCCATTCAGGTAATTTGTGCTCTGGTTCGAAAATCGTAGTGTGATAATGTAGGTGATATACAAAACTATTTAATTGGGTCTGCCGGGGAAATTAACAAAAATTCCTCGGTCTGCCACTTTTAACGTTAAGTATACATATATAATAATCTAATAACGGAATAAGTATGAATGAGTTGATATGAATTTCGTCTGTCATCTGAAAAATGTCTTCTTTAAAAATTACTAAAAAATACCAATTAACGTAAATCTTCCAGTCCTCCATCGAATTCATATATATAAGTATAACTTAAACCTATTAAACCTAAATTCAGGGAATAGACCAGATACTCAGATAATTTGTCATTATCGGCTCTCGGTCTAATAGGTGCTGGTGTCGCAAGACCCAACCCCAATGTCACGCTTGCAATGTTTAGCCGCTTTGTTTTCCAAACTGAAACACATGCCATTGTGTGGTGCTACACGGAGACTCAAGAAGTCGGTTGAAAGCAGATTTGAGTCTCGTCCAAAGCCTTCTATATTTACAAGCCATGCACTAGAAAATTTGGCTCTCAAAATTTCCTCTCATAGGACTTCAATTCTCTGAAGTCACGTTATGTTGTTAGTGTAATTTGCAGATTTGAAGTCCTATACAGGGGAAATTGGCTCTCAATATTTTTCTAGTGCATGGCTTGTTAATATAGAAGGCTTTGGTCTCGTCCCTACATGAGGCTGCCTTCAGCTAAGAATAACCAACCAAACCCCATGAAAGCTTTGATTGTATGTGTTTACTGCGGTCTTTGTTTACATCTTAGAAGGGAGATAAGAAAGAAATGTGCGTATGAGTTAGTTTTCATCCAGGGAATTTTTGGATGAAAATTCTTTCGTTAAAGTTACGTTATGTGGGTCCTTCGCTCCCTTCTCTTCTCTCGTTTCTTTCTTATAAAACCGGGTTTTTCGTACTGCTTGAGTCTCCGTGTAGGACCCCACATTGAGAGCTGCGCTAGGCTCAATCTTGAAAAGGGTTTGAAAAGCACCAACATTAAAACGGACAGTCAAGCTGTCGTTAAGGCACTCTCAACGTGGAAGTTTTCTTCCAAAATAGTTGCAGGGTGCTCCAGACTCCAGTTTTCTTGCCTTCGTCCGTAGGGCTGGCGGTCTTTTCCGTGAGTGGGGTATGTACACAGTGGGCCTAACTTGGCCGCGGTGTTCACCACATGCGTTGCCCATACTCAAATAATAATAATTGCGTAGTTCGCTCATATATAAAAGAAGTAGATGCAGATACACTTTTTGGTTCACGCAAGTGTTTTAATTCACAAAAACTACTGAAAATATTACAGACCAATCATACTGTTGAAAAAATGAGTGGCTTGTATGGCGATTTGCGATATATTTGTCTGGAAGCTGTAATAAGGCATCCCGCCGGCTTAACAGGTTAATAATAGTGTCCAAAGTTCCGTTTAGGTCTGGTCTTCACCTAGCCCATCTCTCTGTTCACCTGGCAGTTTGGGACTGCCTGCGTCACAGCCTTTGTCTGCTTGTTAGCGGGATTCTCTTGTTTCAGGAGGCATAACACTCCGACGAGACCGTCTCCTGCTAACACCGACTGTAGCTGTGCCTGTAGCTCAGCCAGCTGCTAAAAAAATTCAGGTGCGGTTAGGGGAATCAGGAATGAAGTTCCTTACGTCTTTTCTTTAACTGCGAATGTAATTATAAATATAATCTGCACTTTCCATTTCTCAAAAACTTAACTTAAAAGAAGCAATATGGGAGCTTTCAAAAATTTACCCGACTGCGAATGTAGGTAATAGAAACCTTCCAGAGTCGATTACGTACATTATCCTTCGAATGCGTAATGCCTACTTTCTAGATCGAAACATCCCTTCAATGAACATAACGAGGTCCTAGGATCGAAGGGATAATGGCACCCTTTTGCATTACAATTCATTCCTATATGAAGGTATATGAGCTATCTTTTCAAATACCATTCATTTCATTAAGAAGGCATAAGCAATTATCCTCGATAATGAACAAAGGAAAAAGTGTGCATGTTCCTTACACTGTAAAAAATTTCTGTGGTAATTTTACAAAAAAAATACTGGAAGTTTTATTCACAAGCAGTTTTGTAAATTTGCATTATATATTATTAGGAATATTCCTAATCTACTTTACGCATTTTTACCAACTATGTAGTAAATATACATTATTTGTGGGATGTAAAAATACAAATCAGTATTGGAGCTTTTACTTCATAGTTTTGTAAATTTCCAAAACTCTTGTGTTGTAACTTTTTACCCGTGAGGGGTACAGGGAAGCGGCTAAAGATTCCCGCCCTGTGCCAATGTGCTTGTCCCTGCTTGAATTATTTTCAAGCGTCAAATTTTATTCCTAGTTTACCCCACTCCCTATACATAAAAAGTAGCATTTTGCTCACCATGCCTTGTTAAGCATTTCTTGGCTGTTACAAGAACTGCCGAGACCCTGATCAAAGTCAAAGGTCTGACCTTAACTTAAGAACAATCGGGTATATACACTGTAAAAAATTTCTGGGGTAGTTTTACAAAAAAAATACTGGAAGTTTTATTCACAAGCAGTTTTGTAAATTTGCAATATATATTATTATGAATATTCCAATTCTACTAAAGCATTATCACTAAAGCATTATTCACTGGTAATCCTATTGCAATAAAAACTGGTTAAATATATTATTTTATGACTTTTTACGGCAAAATATCCCGAACTTTTACCTCCTCCATATAATTTCTTCTTATCTGACAGATAATGGGTCTATTACCAACACAAACACAAACTCTGTTCCAGGCCTGTACTTGAGAAGGGCTTGATTAACGCCATAACACATTCGCGGCAGGTTGAGAGTGTCGGTGCCGGTTGTCGGAGCTGATGAATTTCCTGGAACGAAAATTTAGTTTTTTCTTGCCGGCTGCCTGCTTCGCATCTGACTGGAAATGGATACTGAAAGTTTAAAGGGCGAAATGCACGAGCGTTCCATTTCCATTCGACCTCGCCACACCAAAACAACAACAATTTATATGCATTGGAAATTTCGAGTGCATACAAATCGCTGTTGTTTTGGCGTGGCGTGGTCGGATGGAGCGCTCGTGTATTGGGCCCCTAAGAATCTGTCGTTATGGTGTCTTAATTTTTGGAATTGATGATGATATTCCCCATGAACTCTTCTCTCCCGATTCAGACGATGTATAGCAATTTTATTTGGTTTTATTGTACCAAGTACACAATCTAGCGCAATCAAATCATCATCGGATGAATACGACATCATGTAATAGTTCCAACGTTACGAGCACAAGTGATGAGTAATTTTCTGCTTCCTCCGGAAATGTTTTAGGTCGCTACTGTGTACGACCTAGGCGCTGGTCTTCGGCAGCAGGAAACCGGCTACCAGTGTGCTGTTACCCTTATGCATGACACTTTGCATTACCATTTCCTTCCATAGCTATCTGTTCCCATTGCTTCCAATTTCTACAAAGAAACACTGCATTCTGATTTCGTGAATTCTTAAATTGCCTACTGGGAAATTGTCTACAGGGATCGATTCTCGCACGCATACACACAAATCATACCGCATTTTCTTACTTGACGATTTCTACGGATTCACTCTACCCGCAAGCCGCGTTAAGGAACTTCGTACCATAAATGAACTCATACATCATCCAAAAGTTCAAACGCAGGCTCACTGCCTCCTTCTCGTCCTCCAGACTACCCTTTACCTACCATATCCTTTTCTATCTTCGAGCTAAGCTTACTACTAGGCATTTTTAAGAAAATAGGTGGTAGTTATTAGCTTCGAGCTCTTTGCCAGTCCTGGAGGAAACCTTGCCCATTGGGTGTGTAGAAAACTTGTGCGCCGGGGGTCCATACAAGTTTCGGGTCAAGAATCGATTCGATATCCCGGTTTATCTAAGTGGACATCAATTCACGATGGTGAAGACAAGCTCTGGCACATGCTTTTCTTAAATTGTCGAAGCCGTAAGATTAACGCAAAGTACCGTCATCAGCGAAGCAGTGGAGGGGATTGGAGGGATGAAGATTAGGAAGAGCTCGGGTGATAGAATTGACCTCTGGGGAACGCCAGCCGAAATGGCGTGGGGGTTGGATTCGACGCCGTTCAATAATACCTAGATTGAACGGCCAGAAAGGAGGCTCTTAATCCAGTTCCTTAGAACTAAGTTTATACCAATAGCTTGGAGTTTGGTTAATAGAGCAGAGTGCCATACTCTGTCAAAAGTCTTTGAGATATCTAGAGCAACCAGACCAGACTCACCAAAACGATGAATGCTTTGATTGGCATACTCGGTTAAGCACAAGGAGATCGCCAGTAGACCGTTTTGATCTAAAGCCGTACTGCCTGTCGTGTATAATTTGGTTGGATTCTAGATATCTCTTTAGCTTTCTATTGATTATTGTCTCCATGATTATGGAGAGAACAGAAGTAAATGCTATTGGGCGGTAGTTTAAAGGGTCGTTGGTTTCACCTTTTTTGGAATGGGCAGAACTCGAGCTAGTTTCCTAGAGTCGGGATACACTCCGGAGAAGTAAGACAGGGCAAAAAGTTGCGCAGAGGTTTAGCCAAAGTTGAGGCATATTTTCCAAGTGCCATAGGCGGGATTTTGTCAGGGCCAGTGGACGTCAAGCTCTTTGAGACACCTATATACCTCGCGAGTCCTGAAGTAAACCCCGTCCATTGAGTGGATGGTATTCTCGAGGGTGGGGGTGTCATAGCAGAATCTTACTTCTCAACCTATCATCAAATGATGATTTGACTTTCCTGATGATGAAATTACAGGAGTTTCTCAATTTGACGTACTCACGACGAAGTGACTCGTTATACGAACGCCTGTAGGCTCTATAGGCGGCTTCTTTAACTTTGATTGCGTTCATACATTCCCCATTGAACCATCTGTTCGGCCTAGGCTTCACAGATTTGGAAGAGTGACGGATGAACAAACGTATACCGTATAATTTTGGTGACATAGAGAGCGTCAGAGTTCGCATTAGCATCGCGGAAACACAAATCCCAGTCAGTGGCTTTTAAGAAGCGAATAAGATTCAACCAGTTGGCTTTCCCATAGTGCAAGACAGTTCTTTTAGGAGCTGTGGTGGTTGTGGTCGAGGATGGATATGGGAAATAAGCACTGACTCATTTGTGGTCCGAGTTGCCAAGGGGTGAGCAAGCCAAGTAAAGCCAGCCAAGTAAAAAATAGATCAAGGAGATGGGCTCCTTGACCTGGAGTGTCAGCGACTCTCGTAGAACATTTTACAATTTGATATGGATTGTTGAGGTTTGCAAAGAGCTCGGTGTCTTTGCTTGAAACACTGGTGCCATTTGAGTTATTTAGCCAGTTGACATGGCTGAAGTGGTGGCTTCATTACTAATATTAGGGGTCCTGTAAAGGAACAGTCACTGAGTCACTAAGTGCAAAAATTGGTCTTAACTAGCACTCTAAAAAAGAAAAATTCGGAAGAAGCCCACGAATGCTACCAAAATCAGTTGCGCAGGTTCAATAGGCACTGTTTTTGCAGGGAATACTCTCTGCAAATAGTCGTCACTGATATGTGATCTGTGGTGATATGCAAAACACTTAAAAAAATCTTCGAAACGCCCTAGCGGCTAAATTGTTACGACCCCCCCATACGATTTTTTGTTCGTCTATCCAAAACCTATCCACGGCCGCCCGCTTTGTAACTTAATGCAATACATCGTGTATGTAGGTACTAAACACTGTAAAAAATGGTTGTGGTAATTTTCCAAAAAAACATATTGGTAGTTTTATTTACAAGCAGTTTTGTAAATTGGCAATATATATTACATATTATTAACTGTGTAGTAAATATAAATTATTTGTGGGATGTAAAAATACAATCAGTATTGAAGCATTCACTTCATATTTTTGTAAATTTCCAAAACTTTTGTGTTGTAACTTTTTACCAGAAAGAGGTAACAGGAAAAAACGCTAAGCTAAAGAATCCCGCCCTGTGCCAATGTGCTTGGTCCTGCCTAAAACAAAAAAAAATATGAGTGTGCTTAAGACCATACTTTAGAAGTAAAACTTTTTTGCCCCACAACTGCCGTAATTATTTAAATATTAACCAGCTAGTAATATGCAATAGATATAGTGGAAAGTCTCCCGGATATATAGCACGCTTTCAGAAAAGTATAGTGACGACCTAGCTGCCACAAATTAGTAGCAAGGGAGTTAATGTAACAAGTAAAAGAGTCGCAAGATAAGATAGGTATGTAACGCAATTGTAGCAAAAAGCAAATTTTTAACGTTTATTTTGCAACAACTTTGGTCGCAATGAAGCGACAAATGTGTTGTAGCTATGTTTTAAATGAGTGTTTGCCACAAACTGAAGTTGCACGCAACAAGATGAAAAATGATTGTAACATCCGAAAAGTTATTGTTCTTTTAGTCGAATAAATTTAATATGTGTTTGTAACAAAATATCGCAGTCTAAAAGTGTGTCAGAGACATAATAGAATGAAATGAAAAGACAAGACATTACTCAATATGTACAGTACAATTTTACAACGAAGGCCATTTTGTCGATGAATGTGAGTGACTCTCGGGAAAATTCACGCGCCACGCAAAAAATTTAAAATTTGGAAAATAATTGGCAATTTAGAAAATTTTCGAATATTGTAATAAGCTTTTTGACTGATTTTATCCAAAGTTCTTGTAAATAAATAAAAACCTCCCTGTAGCGTTCTTGCCACTAAATGAATTTTATAAATTCGATCCGCTTTTTTCTAACATAATTGCAACACATTTAATAACCTCACTGCATCGTTTTGAACATTTAGTTGGAATAGTTACTTGACAAAAACATATAGTAACTTAATAACATTAAGGTTGCTAACTTGTTACTCTATTTGTGACATTTACAATTCAATAACATTTTTGAATTGTGTTACAAAACGAAGTGTTTTATTAACATCAATTTAATTTAAATATGACATTTTTTTTGCAACTTTTATGAAACATTTTTACAAAAAGTGTGTTTTTCCGTAACAAAATTAAAACTGTAGTGTAACTGAACCGGATGATTTGTTGCAAAATGTTAATTCGAAACAATAATTTAACCTATGTGACTAAATATGTTTAAACAAACTGGATTACAACCCAAGTGTAACATATTTTTGTTACAAATTGAAATCTGTGCTAGCTGGAAGCCCACTGAGTGCTTTATACACAGGGCCACCTTAACCACAGGGCTAAATGGGCTGTAGCCCCGGGGCGCATGCCTTTTCGGGGCGGCAATTTTTGTTGGTTTTATATTTTTTTGTTATTTTTAGTTATTAGTTATTTTTATTCAAAATCTTTTCATTACAGAAATAATCAAATAACGTTTTCTAACGATTGGTTATTCGTTAAAAAATCTCCTTAATGGGGCCCAATCATCTTTTAGCCCAAGGCCCCGCATTAGCTTCTTCTTCTTTAACGGCTCTACAACCGGGATCCGGTCCTGGCCTCTCGCAACTGTTCTCTCAACCGGTCCCGATTCTGAGCCGATGTCATCCAGTTTGACATACCTATGCTCTCAGCGTCCTGGTCTACGCCATCCTTCCAGCGGAGGTTGGGTCTCCCTCGCTGTCACACCCCATAAGTCTTACCACATTAGCATTATTGAATTATATGCTTCTTTAGAAAAATCTGAAACAAAGTACAGAACCTTGATAAATCTAAAGGTATAAAATTGTGTAACGGTCGGTTAATTACATAAAAGAATTCTCCTTACGAAATATTCCCCCATCTCACGGAAAATTCAGAAAGTATTAGTAATCACTTAGGAAGCTTAAGTCTTCGAAAAATTTTGGCATCACGTAGGCTCAGAGAAACAAAATTTTTCTGAGAATATGAAAAAAAATAGTTTTTGAGTCAGTCTGGATTTCAGTCGCGACCAGAGGGACAGTTTTTCGAATCGGCCAGGAAAAGAGACAGTCTATTTTAATTTTTGGAAAAAAATAAGTTTATTGTGGATGAGTATCCAAGTCAATTATCGGGAGTTTTTTTGATAACTTCGATTTTGGGTATTTTGGACGGGGAAGGCGGTTCGCGCTTGTACGGTTATTTTATCGAGAAGTTTTCAACCCCGATCACAAGACGTTTGTCCACTGCGACATAAATGGTACCATCTATTTTGGAGGTTGTCCCTGAGAAGGAAGAGGATGAATTGTTGAATCCACAACGAAGTACCAAGTGTAGGTCGAAAATAGAAAAAATTGCTCTTCGTAAAGCAAATCCGAAAATTTAAGCGAAAAAAAAAAATAAATAAATAAGAAATAACAGCAAGTGAATATTTACATAATTCGTAGTTCCTGATCAATTGTTTGCCAAAAAGTTATCATCGAGTTGAACCACTGGAATACGGAAGACGTTCAGTAAAGGGATAAGATTGTGCAAAGAAGGTTCATCATAGAAAATCATTGTTTTGAAGTAGAATAACAGTAACCAGGCAAATATGAATCATTTATCGGAGTTTTCTGAACATTTATAGCCATTATACAAGGAATTTTCAGTTTTTCTCAAAAAATTTTCCTTTTGTGAGTGTGAGTAGAAACGGAACGCACCCTAGGAAGACAATTGCTGTTACCCAGCGTCATTAAATTTTCATAAACAAACGCTTTGTTTACGAAACTGCAGGGTGTGTCAGTAATAAAAAAAAAAAAAATTAGGTTACCCCCACAGCTTCTTCAAATCTGGTTTTTAATCCCAGCTACAGAGTGTATAGTTATAGAGACAGTATTTTTCCGATACTCTTTTAGTGACTCTTAACTTAAGGGGTTCGAAGTGCATCATTAGCATATCCTACGTTGTTGAAATCACATTCACCCCGCCTACTACGTTTAGCCCAGGCTAATAACAGGTTCACAGGAGGGAGTGTGGAGGAAGGCTGCAAGATCTTGTTAATTCTACCGTTAAATTAATCAACGCTTGCCGAGTAAAGCTTAATAGTAATTAACTTTATTATCAATTTTTTAGTATAACTACCTACAAACTCTTAACAATATTTATAATCTATTTACAAATTTTATTACAATGTTTATACTATATTTACAAATTTTATCACCAATCATTAATTACTATAAATACCTATAAATTATTTACAAATTTGTGTAACCTGAAATAATTACCCATTTTTCTTATCCAATATATATATATACTTTCATCCCAATAGGTACATCCAAAATAATTTATCTAAATACATTCTCACCTATATTACACCTTACATAACCAGTTTTCTTAATAATTATATTGCATTAGTTCACAGCTAATAGATATCTACAATATTACCATATAAATTAGTAAGGACGTTTATCTTGATTTGAATATTGTACATTATCTTTGGAAATTAGTTAACGTATATTCACACAGTTCACTAAAAATATATTCCCCTCCAAATATTTTACATATACACCGTTTAGTTAACACGAAAAAGGGAATTGTAATATCCACTATTTACATATATTACAATATTTATCAATTACTTAGAGGTTCATGCAATAATCACCATATCCTTATATTTAACCATTTTTTTTACATAATGTGTTTACAATTTTACTTTGGTACACGCCCTTATTTATAAATTTTATCGATTAGTTTGGTGTTGTACGAAAGAAAATAATCCTCGACTGGTACCAGCGCGACGATTGGTTTGTTTCCTTCCGTTGTTGTAACAACGTTATTTTGTTATTTTGTGGTAATAGTTGGCTGTGTCCACAGTACCTATGTGGTAGGAGTATTTGTTGATTGTTTTTCATTTACTATTTAATATAAACTTACCTTTATTTTACTGTTTGATTAATATTGTGGTGATCTGTAAATTGTTAAATAATATAGTTGTTGTAAATTTCTTTAACTCCTCTAGTATTATTAGGCATGTCAGCCTAAGGGGATAAAATTGTCCAGGATGGTTGGGTTTTGCTTTCTCTCCAGGGTCCTCTCAAAGTCGCGTTGAACCTTTACAGGTCCACCAGGCCGATGGAAACGTCCAGCGATGAATATCTCTGGCTAACCTAGGAAAAGAATGGTATGAAGAGATATCCCTTTTAAACAATAGGTAAGTGGTGAATCATAGGTGTAGTGTCCCGGTCACACAACCCCACGCCCCCACCGGCGAGCTAGCGTGAACCGTGTGGCCGGTTTAGCATCCCCTAAAAACATTTAGGAAACTAGGGAGGATGTAGTCTTCTAAATTTTTTATGTTTACCCAAGCACGATGGCAGTAGCCTTGCTGTCACCAGCAAGGAGCTCCATTGTGCCGGTACAATTGTCCGAATGTGATGAGTGCAAACGAATACGCAAAGGAAAAAAACAGTAGGTACGACGAAAATACGTCGAAAAGAGTAAAGCCCCTTTTTCCTAGGACAATTTTCGTTGCGAAAAAAAAATCGTTGCGAAAAAAATCGAAAATTTCGCACCTTCAGTGCGAGAAATCATTCTTTTTCGTTGCGAAAAAAAGAATGGATTCAACCATTCTTTTTCGCAACGAGATATTTTTCGTTGCGAAATATTGTAAAGTTGGCTGTAAAATTTCTATATATGTGTTTTACTTTTTATTGTTTGAGTTTTCGTCATGGTTACGTTTTGTTTACTTGACTAAATCTCGTTGCGAGAATGGAATTCGTAGGAACATAACTCAAAAAAATCGCACAACAGACTGCGAAATTTTTTTCGCAACGATTTTTTTTTCGCAGGGGCTTTAAGCCCCTTTTTCCTAGGACAATTTTCGTTGCGAAAAAAAAATCGTTGCGAAAAAAATTTCGCAGTCTGTTGTGCGATTTTTTTGAGTTATGTTCCTACGAATTCAATTCTCGCAACGAGATTTAGTCAAGTAAACAAAACGTAACCATGACGAAAACTCAAACAATAAAAAGTAAAACACATATATAGAAATTTTACAGCCAACTTTACAATATTTCGCAACGAAAAATATCTCGTTGCGAAAAAGAATGGTTGAATCCATTCTTTTTTTCGCAACGAAAAAGAATGATTTCTCGCACTGAAGGTGCGAAATTTTCGATTTTTTTCGCAAC
Organism: Thereva nobilitata; assembly: GCA_963855945.1. NCBI lineage: Eukaryota > Metazoa > Arthropoda > Insecta > Diptera > Therevidae > Thereva > Thereva nobilitata. The sequence continues at coordinate 137,026,865 of OY979694.1, forward strand.
GATTTTTTTTTCGCAACGAAAATTGTCCTAGGAAAAAGGGGCTTAAAGCCCCTTTTTCCTAGGCCAATTCTCGTTGCGAAAAAAAAATCGTTGCGAGAAAAATTTCGCAGTCTGTTGTGAGATTTTTTGGAATTATGTTCCTACCAATTCAATTCTCGCAACGAGATTTAGTCAAGTAAACAAAACGTAACCATGACGAAAACTCAAACAATAAAAAGTAAAACACATATATAGAAATTTTACAACCAACTTTACAATATTTCGCAACGAAAAATATCTCGTTGCGAAAAAGAATGGTTGAATCCATTCTTTTTTTCGCAACGAAAAAGAATGATTTCTCGCACTGAAGGTGCGAAATTTTCGATTTTTTTCGCAACGATTTTTTTTTCGCAACGAAAATTGTCCTAGGAAAAAGGGGCACAATTTTCGTTGCGAAAAAAAAATCGTTGCGAAAAAAATTTCGCAGTCTGTTGTGCGATTTTTTTGAGTTATGTTCCTACGAATTCAATTCTCGCAACGAGATTTAGTCAAGTAAACAAAACGTAACCATGACGAAAACTCAAACAATAAAAAGTAAAACACATATATAGAAATTTTACAGCCAACTTTACAATATTTCGCAACGAAAAATATCTCGTTGCGAAAAAGAATGGTTGAATCCATTCTTTTTTTCGCAACGAAAAAGAATGATTTCTCGCACTGAAGGTGCGAAATTTTCGATTTTTTTCGCAACGATTTTTTTTTCGCAACGAAAATTGTCCTAGGAAAAAGGGGCTTTAAGCCCCTTTTTCCTAGGACAATTTTCGTTGCGAAAAAAAAATCGTTGCGAAAAAAATTTCGCAGTCTGTTGTGCGATTTTTTTGAGTTATGTTCCTACGAATTCAATTCTCGCAACGAGATTTAGTCAAGTAAACAAAACGTAACCATGACGAAAACTCAAACAATAAAAAGTAAAACACATATATAGAAATTTTACAGCCAACTTTACAATATTTCGCAACGAAAAATATCTCGTTGCGAAAAAGAATGGTTGAATCCATTCTTTTTTTCGCAACGAAAAAGAATGATTTCTCGCACTGAAGGTGCGAAATTTTCGATTTTTTTCGCAACGATTTTTTTTTCGCAACGAAAATTGTCCTAGGAAAAAGGGGCTTTACGTTTTGTTTACTTGACTAAATTTCGTTGCGAGAATTGAATTCGTAGGAACATAACTCTAAAAAATCGCACAACAGACCGCGAAATTTTTCTCGCAACGATTTTTTTTTCGCAACGAGAATTGTCCTAGGAAAAAGGGGCTTAAGAATGCTGAAAAGTATTGCGAAAAGTATATGAACGATTTAGAACATAATTTGGAACATCGCTAGTAAAATCTATAAAAATCAATGTATCATGGGACTGGTAAACTACTCAAAACTGCTGCCAGCTACTCGCAACTACCCTTGCTCTTATTTTTGGGCAGATAAATTTTACTGGTAATTTTACTTTGGTACACGCCCTTATTTATAAATTTTATCGATTAGTTTGGTGTTGTACGAAAGAAAATAATCCTCGACTGGTACCAGCGCGACGATTGGTTTGTTTCCTTCCGTTGTTGTAACAACGTTATTTTGTTATTTTGTGGTAATAGTTGGCTGTGTCCACAGTACCTATGTGGTAGGAGTATTTGTTGATTGTTTTTCATTTACTATTTAATATAAACTTACCTTTATTTTACTGTTTGATTAATATTGTGGTGATCTGTAAATTGTTAAATAATATAGTTGTTGTAAATTTCTTTAACTCCTCTAGTATTATTAGGCATGTCAGCCTAAGGGGATAAAATTGTCCAGGATGGTTGGGTTTTGCTTTCTCTCCAGGGTCCTCTCAAAGTCGCGTTGAACCTTTACAGGTCCACCAGGCCGATGGAAACGTCCAGCGATGAATATCTCTGGCTAACCTAGGAAAAGAATGGTATGAAGAGATATCCCTTTTAAACAATAGGTAAGTGGTGAATCATAGGTGTAGTGTCCCGGTCACACAACCCCACGCCCCCACCGGCGAGCTAGCGTGAACCGTGTGGCCGGTTTAGCATCCCCTAAAAACATTTAGGAAACTAGGGAGGATGTAGTCTTCTAAATTTTTTATGTTTACCCAAGCACGATGGCAGTAGCCTTGCTGTCACCAGCAAGGAGCTCCATTGTGCCGGTACATAAATGGCGCCCAACGAATGCTTTCCTCCCAATGTTTCGGAACACAAGTTTTCAATGTTAAATTACGGCGCCCATTTATTTCATAAATGGCGCCCACGTATGCTTACATGCCATCGATTTGGCCAACAAGTTTTCGAGATTTTTATTACATAAATGGCACCCCAACTTCTGACTATGATTCACCACCAATGCCTCTTTTACAGATTTATCTCTATTGTCTAAATTCAGTGTGAATTTTATTTTGCTTTCACTTTTAGATTGTCCCGCATCATGTTATCTTCTTCGCTTTAGGCATCTTTGAACTAGGCTTACCGGCACCGCTGGCTAACAAGCGTATGACCGCTTGGCCATGGGTGAAGGCTGAGTCTGGAGTTCTTTTGTCCTGTGTTTTTGCTCGTCGTCCTGAGTATCAGGCGTCATACCGCCTGCCAGTGCTTCGTTCAGTGGACAGGATCCTTGTTACTTTTTGCTGATGGACGTTTGAGTTGTAACTCGGGCATAACCGGCTGAGGTAACAGGCGTGATATCGCCTGCCCACTGCGTCCCGTGGACTTCTTTAATCCATGCAGTCCCCTCAAATTCTTTTTCTGTTCTTTCATTTTAGACAATTGGTCGAAATGTGGTAAGGGATGTGGTCACTTCAGGTGAACCTCTATGAGGCCGCACAGGCTTAACCGTCTGGTTAATCACTTGCGCCCTGTGGACTTTTGTTGAGGGACATCCGTCTACTTCCTTGTGCTTTTATTGTTTTCTCTCCCGTCTGTCCCCACTGCTGATTGATTTTCCGTAGAGTAGCTCAGTTGTGGTTGGACAGCGGAAACCAAAATAAATTATTATCATTTTCGAAGAAGATTTCCTTGTTTTTATGTGGAGGTAGACTCTTCATGTCGTTCAGGTAGATGAAGACGTGTGGTGCTCCCGGCGTCGTCGATGGCGTTCGGTGTTGGCTATGTCTCATAACTAACACCGTCTGACACCGATGACCTCGGCCACCAACGAGAGTCCTGGAGAGAGAGATTGTATTGCTTCAACCATCCTGGAAGATTAACACACATTTACTAAAACCTTTTAACACAACAAAAAACTATTTTACACTTTAATTTTTTTTTCAGCTGTTGTATGGTTTTGATTATTGCGAGTGTCACAACTATTGTTAGTCGGCTCACGGAAGTTTTTGATTAGGATATCTACAGTTACCGTAGTAGACTTTATCATCATTTTTATTCAGTTGCTTCTTTTGTTGGTTGGTCCCGATCTGGTGGCGGATACTTTTCTACACGGGTATTGTTTATATAGCGGATAGTAACCCGAAGACATTCCCCTTCATCGTTATTTTGGGATTTCGGGGTAATACGTCGTATAAATGGAACTTAGAGGCGGAAAGAAAACCGCTCTCGCCACTGGCGAAAGCGACCGTCCAGGCGAATCACACCTCGACCCTGATGAGTCGTCACTTTCCGAAGTCAACGATCCCACCCCGGAGGAACAACTCCAACAGGTACAACGGGAACTAGAGGGACTGCGGGCCCAACAGCGTGCTGCAGAGATTCCGATGCTCCCCCGTATGGATCTTCACTATCCCCCTGCTGAGCCCGTACATACCGACAGCAGAAGGGAAGCGTCAACCGGAACCTATCGCCGCAAGTCTCCAGTTACGACCTGGAACATCAAGTTCTCCGGTGAGAACCCTGCGCTATCGGCAGAAGAATTTTTGTTCCGGTTGGAGCTGAGGGCACGTGACGAGTGGGTCAGCCAGTCTGAGCTATGTCGAAATATTTCGGCTTTACTTACAGGCCGAGCCGAGGACTGGTACTGGTCCCAGTTCCGCCGGCAAGTCCGTGACCCAGATTGGGAAACGGTGAAAGGTCATTTCACCAGACAGTTTAGGAGTCGTGAGTCAGACTTGGAACTGATAAAACGACTGTTGGAACTGAAACAACAAAACCATTCATATGACGACTACGTCGCAAAAATGTTGTCGTTGTATAACAGAATGTCCAATCCAATGCCGGAGGTGGAGTTGGTGGACATAATCCTTCAGAATTTGGATGCATCTTTAGGTTCATTGGTGATAGGCCAACGTTTCGCAACCATGCATGACTTGCGGGAAGTCTGCGTTCGAGCTGAACGCTGGCATAAGCAGAAACGTCTGGAACGAAGGCCCGATCGACAAATACACGAGATTGACTATTCGACAATGAATGAATCGAATTCATTACCACCGGACGTATCCCCGCAAGGAGTAGATGAGATGACCGCGCCGCGTCAGTTCCCGGCGAACCCGCGACCTTTCCGTTGTTGGAATTGCCAGCAACAGGGTCATCCTTTTATGGACTGCCCATCTGAGACTCGTGGCCTGTTTTGCTACAAGTGTGGCAAGCCAGGAGTCGTGACCCCAGTCTGTCCCACCTGCCAGGGAAACCGGAGCAGGGGTGCGAGACCATACGGGAGTCCGCGCCCGAGCTAAGCTCGCCCGTTATTCCCTCGTCCACTTCATATATACCTGCTACGTCTACCATCAGCGACTTTACGTCAAATGAGGCTCTTCCATCTTTTCCCTCCGAGGAGGTCAGACTCTCATTTATTTCCCGTTGGAAGAGATATATCTCCACTCGTGCACTCATCTTTTCGGAGCCACCTTTTGTGGACTCCCTGCATTCTCGGCATACCCCTCCCCAAATTAGAGTACGAGCTAAGGAGAAGCGACATCTTTCGCAGAAACTTGTTTCTGCTTTCATCTCTGACTTGTCAGATCCTCGTCCTTTTACTAAGGTCACCTTACTTAATGAGGAGGTGAATGGTTTATTGGACAGTGGCGCCAGTATCAGCTGTCTGGGAAGAGATGCTGAATCCTTTCTAGCCAATCATCCCGAAGTGACAGTCTACACTTTGCACACTGCGTTGCAAACTGCTGACGGGGCTTCACAAAGAATTTGCGGTTACATCCGGGTTCCGGTCTCCTGTGGAGGACGGACCCGTGATATGACTATCTATGTGGTGCCCAGTCTCAGCCAGAGACTGTATCTAGGGATCGATTTTTGGAAACTTTTCAGCATCGCTCCCCAATTAGTCTGCGAGTTAAACGCCTCAACTGCGTCTACTAACATGCACGACTTAACGTCCTTGCAAAGCGAGCAGTTGGAGCGGGTCAAGGCCAGGTTTCCCTCTTTCGATGTCTTGGGACTGGGAAAGACCCACCTGGAAGAACACACGATAGACACTGGTGCCGCAGTTCCCATTAAGCAGAGGCATTATCCTGTTTCACCCGCTATTCAACATTTGATGTATGGCGAGTTGGACAGGATGTTGGCTTTGGGGGTGATTGAGCCATCGAACAGTCCCTGGAATTCTCCAGTGGTGTTAGTTCGCAAACCAGGTAAGGTCCGCCTGTGTCTTGACTCTCGCAAGGTCAACAGTGTCACTGTCAAAGACGCCTATCCCCTTCCACACATCGATGGTCTTCTTGGTCGTCTTCAGGACACCAAGTTCATCACGAGTTTGGACCTTAAGGATGCTTTCTGGCAAATTCCCTTAGAGGTGAAGTCGCGAGAGCGGACAGCTTTCACTGTCCCCGGTCGTCCCCTGTACCAGTTTACAGTCATGCCTTTCGGCTTGTGTAATGCCCCACAGCGCATGTGTCGCTTGATGGACAAGTGCATTCCTGGACATTTACGTGAGAACGTCTTTGTCTATCTAGACGACCTGCTCATAGTTGCACCTGACTTTGACTCCCACTTAAAGCTGTTGGACGAAGTCGCCAGCTGTCTCCGTCGTGCGGGGTTGACACTCAATCTGGCTAAAAGCAAATTTTGTGTGACTGAGGTCAAGTATCTCGGCTTCATAATTGGTGATGGGACACTGAAAACCGATCCTAATAAGGTGACGGCCATCACGGAATTCCCGACTCCGAAGTCTCATAAGCAGACTAGGAGGTTCTTGGGTATGACCGGATGGTATCAGCGTTTCATCCCCAATTATGCTAGCGTGGCTTCCTCAATCACGGATTGTTTGAAGACAAAAACTTTTAGTTGGAATGATGAGGCCCAGCAGGCGTTCGAGACTTTGAAAAAGCTGATGACGGAAGCTCCTCTTCTAGTCACTCCAGATTTTTCTAAACCTTTTTATATTCAGTGCGATGCCAGCAGAACTGGTGTAGGTAGTGTGCTCTTTCAAAAGGACATGGATGGAGGAGAACATCCGATTGCTTATATGTCCAAGAAATTGAACGGAGCACAACGAAACTACACCATTACTGAGCTCGAGTGCTACGCAGCCGTGCTGAGTATAAAAAAGTTTAGGGCTTATGTGGAGGGACAGGCTTTCACGGTCATTACTGACCATGCAAGTCTGAAGTGGCTCATGGGCCAGAAGGAGCTCAACGGACGTTTAGCCCGGTGGAGTCTTAAGCTTCAGGGGTTCGATTTTACGATCGAACACCGTAAAGGCACCCACAATGTGGTTCCCGATGCCTTGTCACGCATGGATTGCGTTGACGATCTGTCCCTGTGTTTCGACGTTGACTTAAATGCCACGTCCTTTAAGTCCCCGGATTATCTTCGGCTGGTTGAACGAATCCGGCAAGCCTCACCGCAGTTACCAGACCTGCGAGTTGAAGATGAGTATGTATTCAAGCGTATCTCCCCATGTACTGGAGATTCTGTTGCGGACGACCTAACGTGGAAGCTGTGGGTCCCAACGGAACTGACCACGCCTCTCATCGAGTCGGCTCACTTGCCTCCACAAACATCACACGGTGGAGTAGGGAAAACTCTAAACCGGCTAAGATGTAGGTACTTTTGGCCAGGTATGTTCAAACAGGTGCGGGAATTCGTCGCCAACTGCGAGGTCTGCAAAACCACCAAAGCCCCCAATTTAGTACTACGACCACCTATGGGAAATCCCATGGATGCGTCGAAGCCGTTTCAATTTCTCTACGTGGACTTCTTGGGTCCTTACCCCCGATCGAAGAAAGGCCATACGGCAGTGTTTGTCGTCTTGGACGCCTTCACAAAGTTTACCTTCTTGCATCCCGTGTCCGCTGAGACCACGGCGGTGGCCGTCAAGTTCCTCGAGCAAACTGTCTTTCACACCTTTGGAGTCCCTGAAACCATTTTCTCCGACAATGGTCGGCAATTTACCTCCAAGGAGTTTGCTAAACTGCTGAATGACTACGGCGTACGACATGTGCGCACGGCAGTATATTCGCCTCACCCTAACGCTTCCGAGCGGGTGAATCGATCAGTCCTAGCCGCCATTAGGGCGTACTTAAAGGAGGATCATCGTGAGTGGGATAGACATCTCTCGTCCATTGAATGTGCTCTTCGTAGCGCCCACCACGAGGCAATAGGCATGTCACCGTATCAGGCCCTTTTTGGTGGCCATATGATCCTGCACGGATCAGCTTATCCAGTCCTGAAGAAACTAAACGTTTTCCAGGAGAGTGACATCGCTTTCTTGCCCTTGACGGACAAATTGCAGAAACTTCGTGAGCGGGTCACGCTAAATTTAGTCGCCGCGCACACCAGGCACACCTCCCGGTACAACTTACGGTGCCGTGTGGGCAGTTTTCGCCCTGGGGAGGAGGTCTTCCGGAGAACCTTCTGGGTGAGTAACAAAGCTGAACGTTTCAGTGCCAAACTGGCGCCCAAGTTCGTGAAAGCTCGGATACGGAGAGAAATTGGAACTAGCTTGTACGAGCTGGAGGATTTGGCTGGTAAAAGTTTAGGCGTTTATCACGCCAAAGACTTACGTCCCTGATTAGTACTCGAATCAAGTGCTCATTGGAGTATCCCTACACCTCCTTGCATTTCGATCAGTCTGGGGAACAACGCTCGGCGAAGGACTCTCCTGGCGATCCACCGGGGAAGGTCAAAGGCAATGTGGTATTGCTGGAGACTGACCCGATGGATCGAACGGAGACCTTTTCGACATGGAGACCTGGATGATGGTAGAAACCTGGAGGGGGACAATCTGGTATTGCCTTCCCCAGATTTTTGGCAACTCCAGAGATTCCTCCGAGATACTCTCCAGACTGAACGTTTTATCACCTTATTTGGAACACGTACTTCAAAAAAAAAAAAAAAAAAAAAAAAAAAAAATTATCCAGGTATTTTTTTTTTCTCGCTCTCTGACCATAGCTGTGACATGAGACTCTTAATTTCAGGGTGTGAGGCGAGCCCCACATTGGCGCCGCATACCGTACTTTACGGCTGAAAAACCTTCCGTTTTTTTCGGCTCCTCACTGCCTCGCAAGTCGGCTTTGTGGACCCGAGGGTATGTAACGGTCGGTTAATTACATAAAAGAATTCTCCTTACGAAATATTCCCCCATCTCACGGAAAATTCAGAAAGTATTAGTAATCACTTAGGAAGCTTAAGTCTTCGAAAAATTTTGGCATCACGTAGGCTCAGAGAAACAAAATTTTTCTGAGAATATGAAAAAAAATAGTTTTTGAGTCAGTCTGGATTTCAGTCGCGACCAGAGGGACAGTTTTTCGAATCGGCCAGGAAAAGAGACAGTCTATTTTAATTTTTGGAAAAAAATAAGTTTATTGTGGATGAGTATCCAAGTCAATTATCGGGAGTTTTTTTGATAACTTCGATTTTGGGTATTTTGGACGGGGAAGGCGGTTCGCGCTTGTACGGTTATTTTATCGAGAAGTTTTCAACCCCGATCACAAGACGTTTGTCCACTGCGACATAAATGGTACCATCTATTTTGGAGGTTGTCCCTGAGAAGGAAGAGGATGAATTGTTGAATCCACAACGAAGTACCAAGTGTAGGTCGAAAATAGAAAAAATTGCTCTTCGTAAAGCAAATCCGAAAATTTAAGCGAAAAAAAAAAATAAATAAATAAGAAATAACAGCAAGTGAATATTTACATAATTCGTAGTTCCTGATCAATTGTTTGCCAAAAAGTTATCATCGAGTTGAACCACTGGAATACGGAAGACGTTCAGTAAAGGGATAAGATTGTGCAAAGAAGGTTCATCATAGAAAATCATTGTTTTGAAGTAGAATAACAGTAACCAGGCAAATATGAATCATTTATCGGAGTTTTCTGAACATTTATAGCCATTATACAAGGAATTTTCAGTTTTTCTCAAAAAATTTTCCTTTTGTGAGTGTGAGTAGAAACGGAACGCACCCTAGGAAGACAATTGCTGTTACCCAGCGTCATTAAATTTTCATAAACAAACGCTTTGTTTACGAAACTGCAGGGTGTGTCAGTAATAAAAAAAAAAAAAATTAGGTTACCCCCACAGCTTCTTCAAATCTGGTTTTTAATCCCAGCTACAGAGTGTATAGTTATAGAGACAGTATTTTTCCGATACTCTTTTAGTGACTCTTAACTTAAGGGGTTCGAAGTGCATCATTAGCATATCCTACGTTGTTGAAATCACATTCACCCCGCCTACTACGTTTAGCCCAGGCTAATAACAGGTTCACAGGAGGGAGTGTGGAGGAAGGCTGCAAGATCTTGTTAATTCTACCGTTAAATTAATCAACGCTTGCCGAGTAAAGCTTAATAGTAATTAACTTTATTATCAATTTTTTAGTATAACTACCTACAAACTCTTAACAATATTTATAATCTATTTACAAATTTTATTACAATGTTTATACTATATTTACAAATTTTATCACCAATCATTAATTACTATAAATACCTATAAATTATTTACAAATTTGTGTAACCTGAAATAATTACCCATTTTTCTTATCCAATATATATATATACTTTCATCCCAATAGGTACATCCAAAATAATTTATCTAAATACATTCTCACCTATATTACACCTTACATAACCAGTTTTCTTAATAATTATATTGCATTAGTTCACAGCTAATAGATATCTACAATATTACCATATAAATTAGTAAGGACGTTTGTCTTGATTTGAATATTGTACATTATCTTTGGAAATTAGTTAACGTATATTCACACAGTTCACTAAAAATATATTCCCCTCCAAATATTTTACATATACACCGTTTAGTTAACACGAAAAAGGGAATTGTAATATCCACTATTTACATATATTACAATATTTATCAATTACTTAGAGGTTCATGCAATAATCACCATATCCTTATATTTAACCATTTTTTTTACATAATGTGTTTACAATTTTACTTTGGTACACGCCCTTATTTATAAATTTTATCGATTAGTTTGGTGTTGTACGAAAGAAAATAATCCTCGACTGGTACCAGCGCGACGATTGGTTTGTTTCCTTCCGTTGTTGTAACAACGTTATTTTGTTATTTTGTGGTAATAGTTGGCTGTGTCCACAGTACCTATGTGGTAGGAGTATTTGTTGATTGTTTTTCATTTACTATTTAATATAAACTTACCTTTATTTTACTGTTTGATTAATATTGTGGTGATCTGTAAATTGTTAAATAATATAGTTGTTGTAAATTTCTTTAACTCCTCTAGTATTATTAGGCATGTCAGCCTAAGGGGATAAAATTGTCCAGGATGGTTGGGTTTTGCTTTCTCTCCAGGGTCCTCTCAAAGTCGCGTTGAACCTTTACAGGTCCACCAGGCCGATGGAAACGTCCAGCGATGAATATCTCTGGCTAACCTAGGAAAAGAATGGTATGAAGAGATATCCCTTTTAAACAATAGGTAAGTGGTGAATCATAGGTGTAGTGTCCCGGTCACACAACCCCACGCCCCCACCGGCGAGCTAGCGTGAACCGTGTGGCCGGTTTAGCATCCCCTAAAAACATTTAGGAAACTAGGGAGGATGTAGTCTTCTAAATTTTTTATGTTTACCCAAGCACGATGGCAGTAGCCTTGCTGTCACCAGCAAGGAGCTCCATTGTGCCGGTACAATTGTCCGAATGTGATGAGTGCAAACGAATACGCAAAGGAAAAAAACAGTAGGTACGACGAAAATACGTCGAAAAGAGTAAAGCCCCTTTTTCCTAGGCCAATTCTCGTTGCGAAAAAAAAATCGTTGCGAGAAAAATTTCGCAGTCTGTTGTGAGATTTTTTGGAATTATGTTCCTACCAATTCAATTCTCGCAACGAGATTTAGTCAAGTAAACAAAACGTAACCATGACGAAAACTCAAACAATAAAAAGTAAAACACATATATAGAAATTTTACAGCCAACTTTACAATATTTCGCAACGAAAAATATCTCGTTGCGAAAAAGAATGGTTGAATCCATTCTTTTTTTCGCAACGAAAAAGAATGATTTCTCGCACTGAAGGTGCGAAATTTTCGATTTTTTTCGCAACGATTTTTTTTTCGCAACGAAAATTGTCCTAGGAAAAAGGGGCACAATTTTCGTTGCGAAAAAAAAATCGTTGCGAAAAAAATTTCGCAGTCTGTTGTGCGATTTTTTTGAGTTATGTTCCTACGAATTCAATTCTCGCAACGAGATTTAGTCAAGTAAACAAAACGTAACCATGACGAAAACTCAAACAATAAAAAGTAAAACACATATATAGAAATTTTACAGCCAACTTTACAATATTTCGCAACGAAAAATATCTCGTTGCGAAAAAGAATGGTTGAATCCATTCTTTTTTTCGCAACGAAAAAGAATGATTTCTCGCACTGAAGGTGCGAAATTTTCGATTTTTTTCGCAACGATTTTTTTTTCGCAACGAAAATTGTCCTAGGAAAAAGGGGCTTTACGTTTTGTTTACTTGACTAAATTTCGTTGCGAGAATTGAATTCGTAGGAACATAACTCCAAAAAATCGCACAACAGACCGCGAAATTTTTCTCGCAACGATTTTTTTTTCGCAACGAGAATTGTCCTAGGAAAAAGGGGCTTAAGAATGCTGAAAAGTATTGCGAAAAGTATATGAACGATTTAGAACATAATTTGGAACATCGCTAGTAAAATCTATAAAAATCAATGTATCATGGGACTGGTAAACTACTCAAAACTGCTGCCAGCTACTCGCAACTACCCTTGCTCTTATTTTTGGGCAGATAAATTTTACTGGTAATTGTCAAAAATCGTGTTCCATTGGTGATGTACTCTCAAGTACTTCCGAGTAGAAAAAATCGCCCAATGGTTCGCAGCTATTCTTCTAAAGTTGCAGTTAAAATTAAAATATATAAGTTACTTTTGTTTTTTGCTTACGATAAAATTCGTTTTTGCTCTTATAGTTTTTTTAAATTTTGTGTGAATTTTATATTTTTATTTAGTGTAATGCCATGGACAGACAGCGCTCTTAATGGGCATTGGAGCAGAAGATATCCGAAGAAATATATCCTCCAATCAAAATTCTCTTAGTTTTGTATTCTTGCAACTTCTAAGAAAACTTTTCAATTATATTTTGCACCAAAACATTTCTTAAGCGCTTAATTCTCATGGCGTAATGCCAATTAAGAGCGCTGTCTGTAGGGCATAATGGTAATAAATTGACTTTTTATAGTTCTGACACTTTTGTATACTCCCCTCAGACATCTCGTGTATTTTCTTACTAAGAGGGGCGCATTACTTTTAGTAGCCCACGGGCGCCGAATATCTAAAGACGGCCCTGTTTATACAAGTGCAATTTCAAAATATCAATATTTATGAATTCCCATTTACATTAAAACCTAAAAACGAACCAAAGGTGTTATGCGTGGAATGAATATTTTCGATTGAAACTGGTCTAAAAATCGCGTAAAAACTGCAACAAGTGAGGTTCCATATGTCGTGGTACTTTTGTCAATATTGGTTCCCCAGTAGGGAAATTGGCAATAAATTACATGTCGAATTAATATTAGAACTGCTTCATATTTCTTTACGTCTCATTACAGAAAATAAGAACGTTTTATTCTTGAAAAGTACCTCCTTCCGGCATTACTTCCACATAAAAGTAATAATTTGATTTGAACGTTCTATGTAAGCAGTCTGAAAGTTCTATGTAATGCAGAATGGAGGCGATTGGTTACCGCCTATGACATCGCCGTGCAAATGTAATGCCTTATCTCCACTTGCTGTAATCTGAACGAGAACTAGTTGCTACTCCTTACAACTATTTTCGAAATCGATGGGTAATTACTTGCTTTCCCTACTGGGTCTGTTCCTCCTAAGAACGTTCCTTACGAACTTTGTGGATGAAGGGAGAAGTGGGGTGGTACCTCTCATCATCCATAAAGTTCGGACGCGGTGTCTGAGGAGATTGTCATGTATGAATTCCGTAAAGTTTTATGCGCAGTTTTATTACAAGTTCGTCATCTAAATCTTGCACGTTCGCACGTATAATTTGACAATTTAAGGAAAGTATTGATAATCCGTATATTACAGCTGTCATACGAAACACCACGTGCCCGGGGTAGGTTTTATGGTCAGCAAAAGGATGAAGCCTACCATTATCGGCTTTAAAGCAATAAACGAAAGGCTATGTACCCTTCGTGTGCGAAGCAAATTTAAGAATATCACGCACCTACAGAAGAGTCCCCGGACGATGAAAAAGAAGAATTCTTCGAAGTAGTTGAACGGGAACTTAATGCCTGCCCCAGATATGATGTAAAAATCATATTGGGAGACCTGAACGCCAAAGTAGGCCGGGAGCCCGTATACAGGCAATATGTCGGCATCCACAGCTTGCATGAGAACACTAATGACAATGGACAGCGAGTTATAGAGATGGCAGCAAGTAAGAACTTGGTCGTTGCAAGTACCAGATTTGGGCGTAAAGATATCCATAAAGCTACCTGGATATCTCCTGATGGGGCAACTTGCAATCAAATAGACCATGTGTTGATAGACCGCCGCCACCTTTCGTGTCTGATGACTGAGGTGCCAACTTCGACTCAGATCACTATCTTGTTGGTATGGTGCTCCGAGAGCGCATTATAACGCTGAAAAGCTTTGTATCAGCTGATCAGGCTCGAATCAACACAGCTGCACTCCGCAACGAAATGGCCAGAAACAGCTACGGTCAGGCGTTAGAACTCGCGCTCAGAAGAGCAAGTCCTGGGGATGAGATGCCGGGCGTCGACGAGAGCTGGACCCGCCTAAAAAATACTGTCATTAGTACTGCTGATTCCATCTTAGGCAGAAGTCGTAGAGATCGGAACGACTGGTTCGATAATGAATTCAAGCTGGCAACTGAACGTAAGTATGCTGCGTATCGAGCAATGCAGGAGTCTCAGAGAACACGAGCGCGCGAAGAGAAATATAAAGAGCTCAGAAAAGAAGAAAAGAGAATTCACAAACGAAAAAAGGAAGCCTGGGAGAAAAATCTCGTTTGTGAACTAGAACGGTACAGAGAGCGACGGCCGCACCAGGCGCGGGAGTTCTACCGAAGAGTACGCGGTATGACGCAATTCACACCTCGTTGTACATACTGCAAGGACAAAGAAGGGAATCTGATCACCGATCCTCAAGGCATCTTGGAGCGATGGGAAGAGCACTTTCATGAATTGCTAAATGGCGAGCTAACTGAGGATTTGGAGGCTCCAAGCTTAGCAGAAGTTAGCAGTGCCATCACCCAGCTCAAAAACAACAAGGCCTCGGGTGCAGACGGCATCCCTGCGGAGCTGGTTAAATATGGAGGGCCTACATTACACCAAGCGATTCATGAATTAATTGTGCAAGTATGGGAGCAGGAAGCGATGCCAGAAGACTGGAGAAAAGGCATCCTCTGCCCGGTACATAAAAAAGGAGATATCACAACGTGCAGCAATTATCGTGGTATAACGTTGTTGAGTACCGCGTATAAGATATTCTCCGCCATCCTACAAAACAGGATGGCCCCATACTCTAGAAACATCGTAGGCCAATACCAGTGTGGCTTCAGCCCAGGCAAATCAACAACCGATCAGATTTTCACTTTGAGGCAGGCTATGGAAAAATGTCTAGAGTTTCAAAACTCAATCCAACACCTCTTCATAGACTTTAAAGCCGCCTATGATAGCATAGCCAGAGTAGAACTCTACAAAGCCATGAGAGAATTCGGCATTCCCAATAAGCTGACAAGACTATGTAGGTTGACCATGACCAATGTGACAAGCCAAGTAAAGGTATCCGGAATACTGTCCAGACCAATCAACATCTATAATGGACTCCGACAAGGGGACGGTCTGGCCTGCCTCCTTTTCAACCTGGCGTTGGAGAAAGTGATCCGAGATCCGGGCGTGACATCAAGGGGCACAATCCTCCACAAGTCCACCCAATTACTGGCTTACGCAGACGACATTGACATCATTGGAAGAACATCAACAGCTTTACAAGAAGCTTTCATCCAGATTGAGCGGGCGGCAGGAAATCTAGTACTGCACATCGTCTGCAAGAACACCTAACATTGGTCCGACAATCAAGGTAGAGGAACACGAGTTTGATGTGGTAAAATCATTTACCTACCTTGGGTCAATAGTAGCAGCCGACAATAGCATGGAACCTGAAATACTGCTAAAAGCCAACAAAGCCTACTATAGCCTGTCAAGGCTCTTCAAATCCAAGCATCTAACCATAACGTCTAAACTATGCATCCCAAACGTGGGTGCTTAGCAAAAAGCACTCTAACCTCTTGGCGGTGTTCGAGAGGAAAAACTTCGGAGGATTGTTGCCCCCGCATGTGGGGAAGGACGATTCCGGAGACTCTACAATGACGAGATCTACGAGCGCTATCGCGACATAGATGTTGTGAAGAAAATAAAGCTCGGTAGACTCCGGCGGGCAGGACATCTAGCTCGTATGAGTGGAGATAAGCCTGCTCGGAAAGTTCTCTGCGGTAAGACTTATGGGGTGCGACAGCGAGGAGACCCAACCTCCGCTGGAAGGATGGCGTAGACCAGGACGCTCAGAGCATAGGGATGCCAAACTGGATGACATCGGCTCAGAATCGGGACCGGTGGAGAGAACAGTTGCGAGAGGCCAGGACCGGATCCCGGTTGTAGAGCCGTTAAAGAAGAATTGAAAATCCTAGTCTATTCAAACCCGAGTTGAAATAAATTAGTTGGTTAATTTTATTAAAGCATGCACGCGCCGCACATAGCACGCATAGGGAACAAACTGCCACCGATATGCATGCTACCGCCACAGGCACGAAAATCTAAAAATTCGCCTGCTATTAATATGCACGCTTCCTCTACAGGCATGAACATTTATAAATGCATCCTCATTGGCACAGACCATTCCAAACGCGAGTGTTGTTTTACCAAGCAGTTCCCCAACTAAGCACTAACGTCAAATTACCTACGCAATCGAACGAGAGCCGGTCTACTGAGTATGCTATTGGCACCCATTATGGCCACCAATTTTGAAGGGAGCAAAAAGAAATTAAAAAAAAATACAACCTTTTTTCAAATTCAACTTTAACCAAGGGGTAGTTTTACTCCCCTAAGGGTTGAAAATTATTTATTTTTGGCTGTTATGTTTTGACGCATTTAACCGAATTTGAAGCATAAAGTTGGAAAAACTATTTTTTACAAATTTTTATATTTTCAGTTGATGTAAGGGTGGTTTTAACCCTTGAGTTTTATCCCTTATTATAAAATTTGGCTTGATTTGGTATAAATCAACCAGCTTTGCAAATAAATATTGAAAAAGTGTATTTCATTGGATTATTTTTGACTAGAATATTATTATAGATTATTATTGAAATTATCGCGAAACCCCCTTAAAAGGGGGTGTTTTGGCATTTTTAACGGTGACGTCCATATTTTAGGACTGCGGGACCCTGATTTTCGTAGTCCGCGACCCAAAAAATATATAGGCAACGATTTTCATAATGGTGTTATGTTTTGACACCACGCCCCCGCGTTTTGAATGGTCTATAACGCATAAACGATTCGTCGATTTGTTGTTAATTACAAAAATTTGTAATTTAAAATTTCTTATTTCCCGCACATCTCACCAAATGGGCGGTGGGTGCCAATTTAAAACAAAAACACCTCACGTATTTAATTGACACCCCTTTGGTCTTCTAAGCAGCCTGCCACAAAAAATATCTGAAATAATTTACCTCTAATGGTGAATTTGTATCCATATAATGAGATAAAGAACAGTCTGGGCGACCGGCGACCGCGAACCAAACATATGCAAGACAAAAAAAATTTTTTTTTTTCAAAATAAGCTTTTATTAGATATAAGCTACAAAATATTAAAAATAATAAAAAAGGTTTTAAATATGCGTTAATAAGGTGAACTAAAAAATATAAAATATTTTTTTTAATCCACCTGTATGGGGGGCGCTTTATCAGATTGTATCCAAATAATTTTCGTATTAATTAGTTAAATTATGATATTTTCTTGCATTTTTGTTATAATATCTGAAAAATTTGCAAACTCAGCGCCCCAAAGCTTTAACTTGTAGTTACATACGGGTGGATTAAAAAAATTATTTTTTACTTTTTAGTTCACCTTATTAACGCATATTTAAATTTTTTTTTAATATTTAATATTTTGTAGCTTTTCTAATAAAAGCTTGTTTTCAAAAAATTCCGCCATTTTGTGGTGGCCGCCATATTGGGTTTAAAATAACGTCACAAAGGTTACCGTATTGTACTCGTCATAATCTTTCATTTGATACCCATGTTGGGGGGTTGTAAAGAAAAAGGTAAATTGCCATTTTGTGGTGTCCGCCATATTGGATTTAAAATGACGTCACATATCTTACTATATGCTACTCGTCATACTCTTTCATTTAATACCAATGTCGGGGGAGTTGTAAAGAAAAAGGTAATCCGCCATTTTATGGTGGCCGCCATATTGGATGTACCATAAAATTGAATATACTATATTGCATTGTCTTTAGACTGAAAGGTTTGTGCCAAATTTGACCATCACCGGATATCGGGAATTGGCCGAAAAATCTAACGCAAAATTCCACCCCAGAAATATCCGTCATTTTATGGTGGCCGCCATATTGGATGTTCCGTAAAATTGAATATACTACATTGCATTGTCTTCAGAACCAAAGGTTTGTGCCAAATCTGAGCATCACCGGATATCGGGAAGTGGCCGAAAAATAGATCGCAAGATTCCACCCCAGAAATATCCGCCATTTTATGGTGGCCGCCATATTGGATGTACCATAAAATTGAATATTCTATATTGCATTGTCTTCAGAACCAAAGGTTTGTGCCAAATTTGAGCATCGCCGGATATCGGGAAGTGGCCGAAAAATCGATCGCAAGGTGTCATGACCCCCCTCCAAAAACGCTCGCTGTTTAAAAAACAAAATTGACCCAACCAAAAAGCAAAAACAAAAAATAACCAAACGACCAAAACCGACCCAACTTTTTTGCAAATTAAAACAACCACCTAAAACTAGTGCTTGGATTTTGATAAATGATGTCTTGTTGGGGAACTATCGCTCTGCTGAATCCGGAAAAGGTAACTTCATTTGGAACGAGTTTCATTCCAACGAGTTTATTAGATATCAGAAAAACTACTCAATTTAAGGTGCTTTTGACCCTTAGCCGAAGTCTTTTCATTTCAACAAAAAAAGGGCTTGACCGAATGTTGTGAAATTGTTTTCAGAGCATGTTTTCTTTAAATACGCACCTCAACGAAGTCGGTATCATATTTGGTACAAAAATTACTTATGTCGTCTAAACAAAGAAACCGCTCGCTCGACCGAATTTTTTGAAAATCGTTAAAGATTTCAACTTCGATAATATGCCACGATCGGCACCTCAACGAAGTCGGTATCATTGTTGATTCGCGCGAAATCGTGCAGGTCCAAAAAATCACTTACGTCGTTTAAACAAAAAAACAACTCGACCGAAGTTTATGAGTTTGCTATTGGGACCTTGAAAAATTAAAATACGTTGAAAATTACCATTTCGATTGTCGGGCCGATTACAATAACTTCGCTATATACTGGGAAGTTAAAAAGAGACCCTCAAGGTCAACATCAGATTGATCTATACTATACTCTTTATACTTACATATATGTTTTGATTTGCAAACTCTGAAGTTAGCTGCACTCACAAGAAAAGGCGCGTCTTCATCAAAACCAAATTAGGGCACGTTTGTTTTTAATCTACCAGAAAATTCGGTTGGTTATGTTAATTTTGTTTTTTAGGAGTAGACATTTTTTCCGCCATTTTTATTTTCGTGACCCCCCAAAACAAAATTCTAGATCCGCGCCTGACACAGGCTCAAGTTTCCTCGCCTCTTGTGCCTCGTCCTTCCCATTCTCCGGCGTACCCTAAAAATCTGACGATTTTTCAATGTGTGAGAGCGTGATGCGAATGATACGAATTCACTGCCATATAAATTTTTTAGGCTAGGCGCGCTTTACTTCAAAAACATAAACCAAAGGAAAGACGAAGAAACAAATATTTTCAGGCGCCAAATTTTATTCCTAGTTTATGCCCACTCCCATACATGAAAAAATAGCATTTTGCTCATCATGACTTGTTAAGCATGTACATACGTGAGGCAATGTCTATTCTATCAAAATCTCTTGGCTGTTACAATAACTGCCTAAACCCTGATCAAAGTCAAAGGTCTGGTCTTAATTTAAAAACAATGGTGTATTTGAGCTTAGTATTCTATTTTAGCTCGTGAATTATATTCATAAGAGGAAAAATTTAAAACTTGCATTCCAATAACCAATTCGTAATTTTACTGAATATATGTTCTAAAATTACGCCACTTACTGTAAAATTACAGTAATCTCTAAAAACGAACCATTGGTTTCCAGTGAAAATTCACTGGTCGAACCATTGCTTAGTTAACCAATAGGAACCAGGAATAGCTTGAACCAGTGAAATTCACGTTTTCCCAAGCGGGCCCCCATTAAGCACCGAAATGCTGCTTGCTCGTCGTAAACAAACGATCGTCGGTTTATTGAGTATGCCAAATGGAACCCTTTAAAGTCATGAAGATAATTAGAATATTATTATTTGGGGAATGAGTGGGCAACCCATATGGTGAACACTGCGGTCAAATTAGGCCTATTGTGTACGTACCCCACTAACGGAACAGACTATCAGCCTTCCGGACGAAAGCAAGAAGGTCTTTAATTGAAGAAGACCGGACTTGAGCGGGGCTCATAAGTTCTCTGATAAACGTGCTTCTTCTAAGCCAGATCAGAGCAGGAAATTCACAGATAATATGTGTGGAGTGGAAGTCTCGTCGCCTTCCATGCAGAGTCGGCATTCTGTCTCTTGAGACAATCCTAGATTGTGGAGGTGATACCGCAGCCCTACATGGTCAGTCAGATAACCTACCAACAGCCTTAGGTCAGCTGTGTTTAAGGTGATGATGCCCCTTAGGGCAAAGGGTCCTATAAGATCTTTAGCCTGTCTAAGACCTGGGACTGATTCCCAATAGGCTAGGTTTAGTCCCTTAATCCAGTCCTCTATCAAGGACTTGGAGGTGGACCATGAGATGCCGCAGAAGGGTTCTGGGCCCTGGACCAACGTCTCAGACCCCTCCCTCGCGAGGCTGTCTGCAGCGACACCCCAGTGACGGGGAACCAGCAGAGCGAGAGCTTATTTCTTCTGGTCAGGCTCTGGAGTATGTCAAAACACCCTGCAACTGTTTTGGAAGAAAACTTCCACGTAGAGAGCGCCTTGATGGCAGCTTGGCTATCAGAAAAGATTTTAATGTTGGCGCCTTTCAGACCATTCTCAAGGTTGAGCCTAGCACAGGTCGCAATGGCATGTATTTCAGTCTGGAAAACAGAGGGCCACTTACACATTGCAATCGAGACCTTCGAGTTGGGTCCTGCGACACGAGCCCTGTACCATGTTCCATCTTTGATCCGTCAGTAAACCAGTGAAAATGTTTTGGATCCCCAGGAAGAATAAGTTCCTCCTACTCAGAACGATCCGGGATAATCGCCCTGAATTTCCTTTGGAACCGCAGTTCACCAACCATATGGGCGGATACGCGGCAAATGGAAATGTTTGGGATATTGTTAAGGATATCCATGTGTCCTTTGACTGTGTAGGGCCAGTTGGAAGAGATCTGAAGTCTCAAGGCACTTATGGCCGCGGATTTCCATATGAAGATATGCAATGGGGTCAATCCAATGATTGCCTCCATCGCAGCTCTGGGACAGGTCCGCATAGCTCCGGTAATGGAGAGGCAGGCAAGCCGTTGCAGTTTGCTGTACTTGAGGATCGACGTAACCTGTTTAGTCTTGGGCCACCAAACTATAGCGGCATAAGTGACCACAGGTTTAACGATCGTGTTGTACATCCAGTACATGATTTGTGGTGTAAGTCCCCATGACTTACCCAACATCCTTTCGCAGGGCCATTTGGCCCTAGTGGCTTTACTGATGACGTAGTCCAGTTGAGCGTTCCAGCTCAATCTCTTGTTTAACTTTACTCCCAAGTATTTGACTGAGTCTGAGTACTCAACTGTGGTACCCAGGATGTAAATATGTCCTAGGTCCACTCTGTAGCGTTTGGAGAAAGGTACCAGGACAGCCTAATTTGGGTTGATTGACAGACCCTCTGTGGTACACCATCTTTGAACTTCTCGGAGTGCTGTTCTCATGACCTCTGTAATGGTCAGGTCAAACTTCCCAGAGACAATGATGGCAAGGTCAGGTTTGATCAAAAGTTCATCCACAACTAGTGACCAGAGTAACGGGGATAAGACTCCACCTTGAGGGCAGCCCTTTATAGCTTTTACACTAATGGTGGAGACACCTAGTGTAGAAGAAATGCCACGTTCTACAAGCATGGCATTTATCCACTCAATTGTGTGAGCATCCAGGTTTCTGAGAGCCAGTGCTCTAGAAATAGAATCATAGCAAGTGTGTTATCGAAAGCACCTTCGATGTCAAGGAATGCACATAAAGCAGTTTCCTTAGCGAGGAAGGCTTTTTCGATTTTGCTGACCAGGTCGTGTAAAGCAACCTCTGTTGATTTACCCTCCTAGTAAGCGAACTGGGAGCTATGTAAAGGAAGGGAGAGCTCCAGCTTGCACCTAATATGAAAGTCTAGCAGCCTTTCCATCGTTTCCAAAAGAAAAGAGGTTAAGCTGAGAGGTCTGTACGATTTGGGCAGTTCCAGGGGCCTGTTTCCCTGTTTGGGGATAAAAACCACCACGACTTTCCTCCAGATGGTAGGAATGTATCCCCAGCTGGCTCCAAAAAGGCGGACCAGGTTGTCGATAATCAGATCAAAGCACTTCTGAAGGAGTGTCGGAAAAACTCCATCCCCTCGCGGGGATTTATAGGGTTGAAAAGAGGTCACTGCCCATTTGACCTTGTCACGCTCGAAGATTTTCGCAGGAAGACTTCGGGAATAACGGTCTGGGATGGTCCTATGACTACACCCACCATCCAATGGATAAGCGGTCTGGAGGATTGACCCTGGAAAGTGCTCGCTGAGCAGGTACCTCAAAGTTTCTTCATGGTTAGAGGTGTAGGAGCCATCCTCCCTTTTGAGAAGGCCTACTCCGTTGAAGGAGTCTTTTGAAAGTAGCTTTTGGAGTCTAGTCGCTTCTGGTAGAGTCTGAAGGCTCTCACAGTGTTTCCTCCAGACAATC
Organism: Thereva nobilitata; assembly: GCA_963855945.1. Classification (NCBI taxonomy): domain Eukaryota; kingdom Metazoa; phylum Arthropoda; class Insecta; order Diptera; family Therevidae; genus Thereva; species Thereva nobilitata. The sequence continues at coordinate 137,049,488 of OY979694.1, forward strand.
CTTTTGGAACGTCTCAACTCTTTGTTGTAGGCTGTTAGGGTGAACCTATATTCATCCCACTGCCCGGTATGTTTTGCTCTATTGAACAATCTCCTAAGATCCCTACGCATTGCAGCTAATCTGTCGTTCCACCAGAGCACTTAACGCGACGACTGAAAGGAAGAGACAGTGTTGCTGTCATGGCAGGAGGAGATCAACACGTCAATAAGTTGCGTGGCCGCATTCTCCAGTTCACACACTGAGCTGATAGAAGTGCCAAGCAGGTCTGATTTCGAGGCCACAAGCGCTTGAAACTTAGACTAGTTGGTTTTCTTGGGAACCAAAGAAGGTGCGCGGGTATGTGGGAGACCCACAATGTCGAACCTAATGTGCAGATGGTCCGACAATGAGACCTCACCCACAACACGCCAGTTTTCAATCCTGTCGGAGAGAAGTCTACTGGTGAGGGTGAGATCCAGCACCTTCTCTCTACTAGCAGTGACAAAAGTGGGTTTGCATGCCCTATTTGCGATATCTATATTATTCATAACAAGAAATTCTAGGAGACACTCACCTCTATTGTTTACATCGGTACTCCCCCAAATAGAGTGGTGAGAAGTTGCATCACAGCCGATGACGAATTGTCGGTTCGTCCTGCGACAAAACTCAATTAGTTCTTGAACCTCCTGGGGTGGCACTATTGCTACATCGCCCGGAAAGTAGGCAGACGCAAGGACAATTTGCTGAAATCCGTTGGCGGTGGGAACCGCTACCGAGATCGCCACTAGATCTCTAGAAATAAAGTTAGTAATGGAGAGATGAGTGACACGATTGTCAATTAAAAGGGCAGCACGAGGCGTCCCACATCTCCGATCATAGATTAGTTTACTTGAGCCGGTGGTAAGTCCTCTGACTTTGCCATTGGTTACGCAAGGCTCCTGAATAAGAGCAAGGGTAAGATGCCTCTCCGCGAAAATCTTGCACAGGGTGGAGGATGCCCCTTTCGCATGGTGCAAGTTAATTTGGAGTGCCCTTATGGCGCTCATTTCTTCTCTAAGGAGCGTTTGACAAGCCCGGTCTTTTTGGCTTGTCTAGGACCCTTTGTCCTGCTGGTTTTGGCTCTGGGGGTGCAGATTTGCCCCTTGATCCGACTCCAGGGTCGCCAGGAGTGCTCTTTCTCCGCCCCGCTGTTGGCTCTGTCACAGGCTCCCTGGCACTGGCAGCAGATGCGGGGGCCGGATCTGGAACAACGCCAGATGGTCCCGGAGTCCATGGCCCTATGGCCAAGATGACGGCATTGCTGCAGTCCTCGGTAACACCAGAAGCAGTCGGAGGTGCCATTTCAGACCTCTGCGCGTCACTCGACGATCCCTGCCCTAGTGGCTGCTTCTTTGGAGGATCTTTATCCTTAAGGATCAGCCTGATATGGGAGAATCGATAGGCGATTTTCCCCTTCAGACTAAAGGCCCAACTATGCATGGCATAAGCGCATATGTCAAAACGTCAAAAAATATCGAAAGTCAGCATTATGTCAATCAAAACATATTACCGCCTATGCATAACATAAGCGACAAAAAGTTGATGTAAAATCTGCGCTGTGAAAGTGAAAATTAATTTTGATTTATATATATGTATATATGTAGATATTTTTATTTCTCCATACATGAACAAAAATCACTTGCTCTAACAATAAATAGCAATAAACATAACCTTGCTTTTCTTAATGTTGTCATGTCACGTTCGACCCAAGTCGCATTCATTATGTTTAACGAATCTTTAACGAAAGCTTTTATGCCGTGTTATGTCAACCGTAGCCACCATCATAACAAGTTCTGGTTGCGAATTTGACATATGCATTTGGCATATGCGCTTATGCCATGCATAGTTGGGCCTTAATCAACTTAGCCATGGAGGTGGTGTCCACTACCATGACCAAGTGAGGGGTATCCAAAGTTCGGATATTAGAGACCAAGCACCCCCTTGGCCATGGGTCTCTCGGCATATCCTGTTTCACCTTAGATTGGGGTGATTTTTTCAAGAACATTGTTCTCTCCGCCCGACTACCATCAGCCAGCACTCCTGGTAGAGACATGACCGTGCCAGGAGTCTGTTTCCAGTCGCCCCACGAGGAGGGTGTAGTCGCGCTTCCAGCAGTGTTGCACAGTTTCGGCCCAGAGCAAAAAGCAGCGTGTTAGTCCCCCTGTGTACCTGTTGGCTGGCGACTGAGAATATGATCACATATATTTTTTCACTGGTTAAACCAGTGAAATTAAAATTCACTGGTTGAACCAGTGAAATTTTCACTAATTCGCTTGACGCTTGCAGCTTGAAGCTTTCATGGTGAACAAAAAGCTATTTTTAGGTATAGGGAGTTTTGGAAATTTACAAAACTATGAAGTGAAAGCTCCAATAATGATTGTATTTTTACATCCCACAAATAATGTGTATTTACTACACAGTTGGTAAAAATACGTAAAGTAGAATTGGAATATTCCTAATAATACACTCCCCACAACAATTAGCGGCTCAGCTAATTTTTTCGAAAAATTTGGCATTTTTTGATTGCCCATATCTTGGGCAAATTCCACTCAAAAAAACAAAAAAAAAACCAAATTAAAAATTGGATCCTCTACTTTTTTTATGACTGATTGAACAAATTTTTATTTTCAATGCAGATGGCGCTGCTGTCGAACAAAGAAATCGCTAAATTTCGTAAATTTTTTTTTCGTGTTTAACAGGCACAAACTTTTTTTGCGCTCTGAAACATGCTAATCTGAGCTCAGAAACATAGAATTCAAAGTTTTTCCAACAAAATACACTGTAATAAAGTTTAATTTCAATGGAAATTTGCGAAGTTGTAGGCTTTTCAAAAAAAAGGTAATTTTCGCGTTTTTAAGCCAGAATTTCAACAAATTGCGATCAAATTCAATTTTGTTCAGCGTAAAAAAAAGTTTTTGGTTACATTTTTGAAATTCTGACATGAGAAATCTTAATTTCGAGTTGTAAAACTTTTTTGACTTGAAAAAGCGATCGTTTGAAAAAAACAGTTTAATCAAAATGGTTAAAGTAAACTTTTATGAAAAAACTTTGTTTTTTCGTTTTAACCGCCGGCGTTTGCATTACCCAGAGTGTACCACGAGGAGGTCGCACGGTCGGATTTACACTCCAAAAGTTTCTTTTTGTTTTTTTGGTTTTTTTTTAGTTTTTTAAAATTTTGTGGTTTTTTTTGTTTTGATTTTTCTTAGAATTTTAATTTTTGTGTGGGTGTGTTTGTTTGGTCGTGTGTCGAAAAAGATGAGATCGGTCTGTCAATTCATAGTGGTGATCAATAATGAGTGTTTCCACCGTGTTTTCTGACGACTTCCGCCAAGCGTTCTTGCATGTTGATACAATTTTGTATCAGCTCCTGTGGAAGTGCGTCCCAAATTTCGAGTAGGCTCTCGAAAAGGTCGTCCAGATTAGCAGGCAGATTTGGCAGGTCACGAAGACGACGTCGAGGCATGTCCCACACATGTTCGATCGGATTCAGATCCGGGCTTCGAGGAGGATGTGGTAGGACTTCGATGTTTCGTCGCTGAAGGAACGTGGTTGTCAATCGGGCATTATGACAGGTGGCATTGTCTTGCATTAAAGAAAATGCACGCCCGGCCTTTCGCTTTAAAAAGTGGTTTTCAGTTCTTTCACATAAATTGATTAAATAAACGCTTCGACTGAAATTTGTCTGCGACTGTATTTCGACTGTAGTCCGGCTTTAAGAAAATTCAAAGTTTCGTCCGCCTGCATCCAACTTTAGTTGATGTGAAAGAACTGAAAACCACTTTTTAAAGCGAAAGGAACGGTTTTGAATTCCGGGTATTTTTTATAGACTGCGAACAACATTAAAAAAAATTAATTAATCAAAGCCCGAAGTTAAGTCAAAGTAAAGTCAAAGCCCCAATTGTAACATCGGCCTAATTGTTATTCACAGTGTTGCCAACAATGTATGTATACATTTTTCAGTATTGGTTTTTGTTATGTTGATAACACTGTAAAAAATCAAATTCAGATTCTTTCACCTACAAAACAACAAAACTTTTATTGTTTTCAATTTGTATACAAGAAAAAACAAAAATTCGGTTCAATTTCAAATTTAGATGCCGTTTTTCAGTGTTTGGATAGAGAAAAGTACAAATTTTTGAGGATTTTAACAAAAAATTATGTTTGGATAACTTGTTTACATTTGTTTACCTTTTTACAGATTGGAATTCAAACATGCCGAGAAATGTTTCAGACGCTTTAGCAGCTCAAATTGTAATTTTGCGTCAAGAAGGTTGCAGCTACAGAGAAATTTCGCAAAGAGTGAATGCAGTTTATTCTGTGTTCGTCGAACTTGGTTGCGATACATGGACACAAACAGCTTCCGTCGTCGACGCGGTCAGGGACGGCGCCGCGTAACAACTCGTCGAACTGACAGAGCAATTGTTCGATCGGCTCGACGAGATCCATACGTTACCGTACCTCAACTGCAGAATCAACATCGAGACTGCACAGGCCGAAATCGCGTCTCCAATCAAACGATACGCAATCGCTTACACGAAGGAGAATTGCAATCGCGTCAACCACCTCGAGTTCCTGCTCTCACTCCTCAACATCGTCGGGCGCGCCTTACCTATGCTCGAACGTATGGTACGTGGACGAATCGTCAATGGAGGAATGTTCTTTTCACCGACGAATCCCGATACTGCCTCTACGGTAACGATCGTCGACGTCGTGTGTGGCGTCGACGAGGAGAGCGTTTCTATCAGCGGTTCATGGCGGAAGATCGTGCGTTCGGAGGTGGTTCAGTTATGGTTTGGGGAGGAATTTCGATCACCGGTCGTACTGAGTTGGTTCTCGTCCCACCACCTGGAGTCAACGCCCAGAGGTACGTCGACAAAATTTTGCAGCCTCACGTGCTGCTTGTTCGAAGAAGGGTCGGGCGTGCATTTTCTTTAATGCAAGACAATGCCACCTGTCATAATGCCCGATTGACAACCACGTTCCTTCAGCGACGAAACATCGAAGTCCTGCCACATCCTCCTCGAAGCCCGGATCTGAATCCGATCGAACATGTGTGGGACATGCTTGGACGTCGTCTTCGTGACCTGCCAAATCAGCCTGCTAATCTGGACGACCTTTTCGAGAGGCTACTCGAAATTTGGGACGCACTTCCACAGGAGCTGATACAAAATTGTATCAACATGCAAGAACGCTTGGCGGAAGTCGTCAGAAAACACGGTGGAAACACTCATTATTGATCACCACCATGAATTGACAGACCGATCTCATCTTTTTCGACACACGACCAAACAAACACACCCACACAAAAATTAAAATTCTAAGAAAAATCAAAACAAAAAAAACCACAAAATTTTAAAAAACTAAAAAAAAACCAAAAAAACAAAAAAAACAAAAAGAAACTTTTGGAGTGTAAATCCGACCGTGCGACCTCCTCGTGGTACACTCTGGGTAATGCAAACGCCGGCGGTTAAAACGAAAAAACAAAGTTTTTTCATAAAAGTTTACTTTAACCATTTTGATTAAACTGTTTTTTTCAAACGATCGCTTTTTCAAGTCAAAAAAGTTTTACATCTCGAAATTAAGATTTCTCATGTCAGAATTTCAAAAATGTAACCAAAACTTTTTTTTACGCTGAACAAAATTGAATTTGATCGCAATTTGTTGAAATTCTGGCTTAAAAACGCGAAAATTACCTTTTTTTTGAAAAGCCTATAACTTCGCGAATTTCCATTGAAATTAAACTTTATTACAGTGTATTTTGTTGGAAAAACTTTGAGTTCTATGTTTCTGAGCTCAGATTAGCATGTTTCAGAGCGCAAAAAAAGTTTGTGCCTGTTAAACACGAAAAAAAAATTTACGAAATTTAGCGATTTCTTTGTTCGATAGCAGCGCCATCTGCATTGAAAAAAAAATTTGTTCAATCAGTCATAAAAAAAGTAGAGGATCCAATCTTTAATTTGGTTTTTTTTTGTTTTTTTTGAGTGGAATTTGCCCAAGATATGGACAATCAAAAAATGCCAAATTTTTCAAAAAAATTAGGTGAGCCGCTAATTGTTGTGGGGAGTGTATATATATTGCAAATTTACAAAACTGCTTGTGAATAAAACTTCCAGTATTTTTTTGTAAAATTACCACAGAAATTTTTTACAGTGTACGTTATGCAGTATGGGAAACTCTCAATTTCTTAATGTGAAGTTACAAAATTTATAGTTAAATTACATTAATTGTGTAGTAAATTAGTATTTATTATCGCGATTTTTAATTTTACTGTACATGTGAATTTACATATTTACGTCATGCGAATTTACATATTTTTTTACAGTGGAGATCACTGTAAAAAAATATGTAAATTCACAGTGCAATTTACAGTAAAAGTACAAATCGCGATATGCAAAATGATTTACTACACACTTATTTTAATATAACTCTAAAGTTTTGTAATATTACTATAAACTTTGTAACTTCACATGAATAATTTGCGTGGATTAGGAATATTCCTAATAATATATGTTGTAAATTTACAAAACTGCTTGTGAATAAAACTTCCAGTGCCTTTTTGTAAAATTACAGCAGACATTTTTTACAGTGCATTCTACAAAAAGTTATTGTGAAAGGAGAAAATAATCACTTCAAAAAACTTTCTTCTAGCAACCCATATATATTAAAGCTATTGGGATGGTTTGGCTTGTTACTACAATATTTTACATTGCAAAATGCTTTGCATTGCGAAATTAGCACGATTAATGAGAAAAAGTATCTAAATTTTGTTGTTGTAAAAGTGAAACATATTAATTTTATTATTTATCGATAACGTTCTTTGCAATTTTGAAGGTAATTGAGAGCGGTAAAACGCTCAAATGAATAATAACTTTGTTTTCAAATCTTAAGAAAAAAGACTAATGACAACACACATAAGCTTTCGACAAGTTTGCGAAGTTTATGCCATAACAAGGTAGTTCAATTTCGTTTTCAATTATAGCATGAAAAGGCATGAAATCATAAAATTCTAGCCAAATCATACTGCTGGGGAAAATAAACAAAATCATATGTATGAGGGGTTCCCCAAGGCTTACCACATTCCACCATTCGATCTCAACAAAATGTTCTCTACCTGTTATCTATCATTAATCCTTGAATAAACAAAGAAACGAACCATAACTTACTTCTAAGTGTAGGAATTCACTTAATTTTTACATGTCAGAAATCAATACGCAACAATTGAGGCCCAAGCCACAATGTTTCCAAAAACAAAAGAATCTGCTGAATACTGAAACCTTTATGTAAAATAATTAATCCGTCGCATAGATTGAAGTCATTTTAAGGTTTCTACTCCAGAGATACTTATCACGTTATCATAACTCAGCCTAGATCCTGTCAGGTCCACTCCCAACAACTATTTTCCAATTAATGAGACCAACTAGGTTGATGATGCTGCTTTTATATGCGTTCAAGGACCTCAAGTTCAAACATCGTTAAATTAAAAGAGTGTAAATTAAACATGCGTAAAATGATGAGATACGTTCAACTTTAATGGCGACGAAAGTAGTAGAGTTTAGCTTCAAGGTAACGACCAAATGTTCTTAATGAATAATTTAAAATTTTAAGGGTGATTGCTATGAAGTGCCACCTTAGTATACTTTTACTTGAAATACCGTTCCTATTTTTCTTGGAGTGAAACTTCTTTAGGCTCAGTGGAGTATGTTTGAATCGCGACATAAAATTGCGTTAGAAATTGTGACATCACCCGGAAGATATATAAAGTGGAAAGTTTTCATGTTACCGCTGCTACAACCCAGTAGGGAAAGCAAGTAATTACCCAATCGATTCCGAAAGTAGTTCTAAGGAGTAGCAACTAGTTCTCGTTCAGATTACAGCAAGTGGAGATAAGGCATTACATTTGCATGGCGATGTCATAGGCCAGTGGTGGCGAACCTATGGCACGCGTGCCAGAGATGGCACGTACGAAAATTTTGCTGGCACGTGAACGATTTATTATTAAATTGGATTTAATATAAATTAATTTTAAAATTTAGCCATGTTTTGGGTGAAGTTGCGTGTGCCTTTTTAAAATGAACCCAGTCATTGCAAAGTGTACAATATAGTCCAGGGGCCGGATTCCGCAAGCGCGAGCACGACTGTGTGCACGACGAAACAAAAGTAATTTCTTTAGGGAATCCGAAAACCCTAATGACTAATACATCGATAGATGGTATCGCTGACTCACTTTCTCTCTTGCTTTGCACTTCGTGCTGCTTTGAAACAAGTCTAAAAGATGTGGGTTTGACCCTTTCGGTCTCTACACGATCAACTTCCCAGTATGATTAATGTTGAATATTATGAAGTGGTAAATCTACAGGATTTTTCTAGAGAATTTGGTTTTCCTGAACGTTAGCAAACGAACATTTCTTTCGTACTTCGTTCGCGGCACTAGAGCGCATGGTCGATGGTGGAAAACAATTCCCTGTCCAAAAAGTACTGATCTAAAGGGGCCCATACACGGTCGAACAATTTGCGCAACGCAGCCCGTTGTGCAAATATTTGGCTCGTCTATGGGGCAGTTTGATATGTTGCGCAACTGTTTGATGATAATCCAACGCGTTTGAAAATTATGTGCAACGGGCGTTGCGCAAGTTGTTTCATCGTGTATGGTGATGTTGGTGCATTCTAAAGTCACTTTCTGCAAAACTTGCAATTATAATTCCCAAAAAAGCAGCTTCAGACATGTTTTCTGCATGAAAACATAAACGCAACTCAAGTTTGCGCAACTCGTTGCGTAGTGTATGGACAATCACATATTTTTTGGCAAACACAAATTTGCGAGAATTGTTCGCTCGTGTATGGGCCCCTTTAGGTTTGTAAAATTCCTGATGTTTGTAAAGGGTAACGTAATTTTTGCACGATTTTGCACGAGAGTGCTCTGATTTTGACAAGTGATGTCTTGTTGGAAAACTATCGCTGTGCTGAATCCAGAACAGGTAACTTTATTTAGAATGGGTTTCATTCCAACGAGTTTATTAGATATTAGAAAAACTAATGCTAAACTAGTGGTTATGATTCTTAGCGGAAGTCTTCATTTAAACAAAAAAAGGGTCGACCGAATGTTATGAAATTTTTTCAGAGCACGTTTTCGTTAATATGCTTCGATCGGCACCTCAAAGAATTCGATATGTTTTGGTTCCTGCGATATCGTGCAGGTACAAAAATCACAACGTCGTTTAAACAAAAAAAAAACGGCTCGAACAAATTTTATGAAAGATTTATGTTAATACTTTATCTATGCCGAAAGTTTTTTCTTAACGGAATATTTAACAGCTGCCCGAATAAATCGCGTTGCAATTTCAACTCTATGACTTTTCCGTCCACTGCCTTAGTTTTCTTTGGCTATCATTTCAGCAAATGAACGTACTTTCAATCTACGTGCAGGGCGCTCGAAACGATTTTCATTGGTAGCACACTCATCAATACAATGCTGACTTGAGTTCTTCCCTTTTTGATCAACATTGAACAAAAAATCTGCGATTAATCGCTCCCGTCGAAATATGAAATAGCATATTTTTATAAATATCGTTCGCGAAAGTATTGACCGTTTGCTTCAATGCTGATAACAAGGATTTTTTGTGGCGGTTACTATGTACAACTTTGTACTGCTTCAGATCCTCTGTAACATGGCTTATTGTAAATTTTACATAATCAGCAGCGTGTAAGAGCCATTTTGCAGCCTCCGCCAGGTCTAAGAAATGGTTTTTCGTTATTAGTTATCCATAAACTACATACTGTAAAGGTTTCGGAGCTGCTCATATTTCGAATTTGAACCGGAATTTATAACAATATTGTGCAGAAACGCACCCAATGTTTCATACTTTTTGTTAATAGCTAATCTGACTATATGTCGTACGTGCTCATTACCTTACCGCGGCCTCCCGGAATATTGTTTCAATTGAGTTGCTTCAAAGTCTTGTTGAGTTGTTTTTCGGTAGTTTTAATCTAGTATAGTTGTATTGTGATTGTGAAAATAGGCGTTGATGGAAAATTCCAATATTATATTAAATTTTTCTTTAATTTTAAAAATCTTTGATTTTCCTGCAATTTAATAGGTATGATGGTTCTGTCAATTTTGATTCTGGTAATATATTTTTTTTGTATATTAATTTTTGAAATTGTCCAAATAAAATTCTGAAACATCAAAATTAAAAACTGTCCGGCACGCCAGCAACACGATAAATAAGATTTGTAATTTTCTGGCACGCGCACATAAAAAGGTTCGCCACCACTGTCATAGGCGGTAACCAATCGCTTCCATTCTGCATTACATAGAACTGGTACAGTCATTGGTTACATGTAATGCAGGTTGAATTAAATTGCATGTTAAGTCTCTTTCGCATTTTTAAGAGATGTTCCGCATCAGCTGCGATTGCATTACACTTTGCATTACTTTGGCTTCAATGTAATCAGACAAAGAACTGCTTCATTAGAATTTGGAAAATTGTACAACTGTAATCTTATGTACTGTATTGTCAGTGGGTTACAGAACCGATTCTATCGGTAATGTGTTCCAAATTTCCTACCCAGTAGGAAATTTGGAACACATTACGGACAGAATCGGTTCTGTAATCCATTGACAATACAGTAAATAAGATTACAATTGTAAAATTTTCTAATTCTAATAAAGTAGTTCTTTGTCTGATTACATTGATGCCAAAGTAATGCAAAGTGTAATGCAATCACAGCTGATGCGGCACATCTCTTAAAAATGCGAAAGAGACTGCAATTTAATTCATCCTGCATTACATGTAACCAATGAATGCAGCAGGTCTATGTAATGCAGAATGGAGGCGATTGGTTACCGCCTATGACATCGCCATGCAAATGTAATGCCTTATTTCCACTTGCTGTAATCTGAACGAGAACTAGTTGGTACTCCTTAGAACTACTTTCGGAATCGATTGGGTAATTACTTGCTTTCGCTACTGGGTACTGGGGAGCTGACAAACACAAACACACTTTCAGTTCAGTTTATCCAAGTAGGAAATTTGGAACACATTACCGATAGAATCGGTTCTGTAATCCGTTGACAATACAGTAAATAAGATTACAATTGTAAAATTTTCCAATTCTAATGAAGTAGTTCTTTGTCTGATTACATTGATGCAAAAGTAATGCAAAGTGTAATGCAATCGCAGCCGATGCGGCACATCTCTTAAAAAAGCGAAAGAGACTTAACATGCAATTTAATTCATCCTGTATTACTTGTAACCTATGACTGTACCAGTTCAATGTAATGCAGAACGGAGGCGATTGGTTACCACCTATGACATCGCCATGCAAATGTAATGCCTTATCTCCACTTGCTGTAATCTGAACGAGAACTAGTTGCTACTCCTTAGAACTACTTTCGGAATCGATTGGGTAATTACTTGCTTAGCCTACTGGGTCGTTGTATATGTTTTTTGCTCAGTCTCGTCAGTTTTGTTGATTTGAGTACATCATTTTAATAATTGCAAAAATGAACGGCACTGAGAGAACTGAACGATAAACTGTCTGACCTGCACTGCAAGAGGGTCCATAAGCTCAGCTCTGCGAACTGAGTGAAAATAGTTTAAAACTGCACATTTACGCAGTTTATCGCTCAGTCATGACGTCACACGTGATAAACTGCGCACTTAAACTAAAGGGGTACGGGCCGCTTAACACAGTACTCTAAGTGAAGACTCTGAGCCTTGGCCTTCTTTAAAGATTTCCTCCAGTTTGTACGGTTTTTTGCGGCTTGTTTCCAGTTACTGCGTCCTTCCATCTCTTTCTCGGTATACCTACAGGTCTATCACTTAGTATATTCTCAAATACTAATTTTTTTAGTATGCTTGTCTCGTCCACTCTTGTAATATGTCCTGCTACCTTATCCTGTCCTGCATACCTCATCCTATTAATCTTGATCATGGAGGAACATAGGGGCTAGGGTGGAATACTGCCGTACCTGCCGGAAAAGTTTCGATTGCTGCAAAAAGTTTGTACACGTTTTCTATTCCTTTGCGCACCTTATGCAGCTTTGTCAGTAGAGCCCGTACCAAAAGAGATGAGATATCTCAAAAGTCGCAGTTTCCGTCGCGTGGTGACATGCTAATGGGGGTGTAGTTCCGTCGCAACAGATGTCGAAGGAGAAACTTGAAAATACATAAGCGCATGTCTTATCCATGTGCGCAATGTTTATTTGTATGTAATTTTCATTCCCCCACCTGCGCGAAGATACCTCAGCTCTTTTGGTACGAGCTCTATAGTCCAGTAAAATGGTGCAAAAAAGGGCCATCTGAACATTTTATGTAAGGGCCATTCCATGAAAATTCGACCAACGACCGGGAATCGACCTTCACCAATTTCCTTCATATTTTGTACATTTGGAGTACTAGTGACTAGTATTACGTAGTTGGAATATTTTGCCAAAATGTTAGGTGAGTTTCATATATAACGGTACTTAAATATTTTGAAATTTGCATAATACCAGTCCCTTTAAAAAATCGTACAAAGTGCAAATGTTATCCTAGCGCTATGATATATATAAATCATTTTGAAGAAAAATATTCAAGCTATTCAATAAAAATGCCAAAAAGGACATTCGACGGAAAAGGATTCAAAGGGCATCTTAAGTGTCCCTTGTTCTTGGGTATCTCAAAAAGCTCTTCTGGGATTTTCTCCAAACTTTTATATGTTTTGACTGGTGATACTAAAGATCAGTTGCCTGAGTCTCATGCTGGGACCGAAGACCGCTTGAGCTGGAAAATTTTTTAAAGCATACCCAGTCAAACGTAGTGGCGTGTGTGAGTCCGACGAACAAGTAAATATTTTGAGCCGGAGCAAGAGTACCCCCCTGTTTTCGTGGATGCTGAACACGATGGCGTTGTTAGAATTTCTCTTTTAGGGTTGCGTAACCCCCCAAAACGGCCAACAACCTCCCCCAAGAGGGGTTAGAGGCGCTTTACACAGTTTCCCTGTAAAAAAACACTTTCCCCCGTTTTCGAGGATGCTGAACACGATGGCGTTGCTAGAATTTCTCTTTGGGTTGCGCAACCCTCCAAAACGGCCAAAAACCACCCCCAAGAGGGGTTAAACGTGCTTTACACGGTTTCCCTGTAAAAAAACACTCCATCCGTTTTCGAGGCTGCTGAGCATGATGGTGGTGGTAATGCCCAACAATCATCTCGTCCCCGTTTTGTTTCATTTGCGGGCAGGGATTGGAGGGGTTTAAAAAAAGGGCACCGCACCATTTGTATGGGAAAATGTCTTTCCGTGAATTTTCTTGAAATTTTGCCAGTTGATAGTTCTCAACATATTGATCAAAGATCTCCATGGACACAAAGTCCCCCTCCTTCCCCTCCCCCAAAACCACCCCAAAGTTTTTTTTAGGGTTTTACATACATATATATCACCCTGTATTTTTGTAACTATATGACCTATTTTCATCAAAAAGGTATCAGTGTACGCAGAATACTCCCACCTACCTAAATCTGTAAAAAAAACTTTAACATCAAACTTGCTAATAACTCTAAAAGTAAAGGCGTAGCATAAAAATTGTCCAGGCATTATGGATAGGAAATTGTCAAGCTTTCCAATTTTGCAAAAAAATATTAATTAACTATAGGTATTTTATGGAGAAAAAGGTGGTTTTAGTTGAAAATTTAGTTAAAAAACGAAATTTTGACTTTGATGACTCATTACTCTGGAAGTTGATAGGGTAGAGCCTTGATTTTTAAAGGTTTAGATAAGTATAAGTATTCTGTGTACACTGATACTTTATTCATGAAAATAGGTCATAGGGTTACAAAAATACAGGGTGATATGTAAAACTCTTTAAAAAAAATTGAGGGTTTTTGGGGGGAAGGAGGGTTTGGGACTTTATGCCCATGGGGACTTTTGATCTACATTTTGAGAACTATCAACCTGCAAAATTTCAAGAAAATTCACCGAAAGATATTTTCCCATACAAATGGTGCGGGGTCCTTTATCGACCACCACCGTGCGCACCATCCTCGAAAACCGGCGGAAATATATTTTGGAGCTGATATTAGAAAAAAAATTCACCCCTTTTGGGGGAGATTATTGGCCGGTGGAGGAGTTGGTGAGGGTCGAAAACCAAGTGAAAGTGTTTTTTTACAGGGAAACTGTGTAAAGCTAGTTTAACCCCTCTTGGGATGGTTTTGGGCCATTTGGGGGGTTTCGAAACCCTAAAAGAGAAATTCTAACAACGCCATTGTATTCAACATCCTCGAAAACGGGCGGGGGAGGTACTCTTGTTTCGGCTCAAAATATTTACCTGTGCGTTGGACTCACACACGCCACTACGTTTGACAGGGTATGCTTTAAAAAATTCTCCCGCTCAAGCGGTCTTAGGTCCCAGCATGAGACTCAGGCAACTGATCTTTAGTATCACCAGTCAAAACATATAAAAGTTTGGAGAAAATCCCAGAAGAGCTTTTTGAGATACCCAAGGATAAAGGACACTTAAGATGTCCTTTGAATCCTTTTCCGTCGAATGTCCTTTTTGGCATTTTTATTGAATAGCTTGAATGTTTTTCTTCAAAATTATGTATATATATCATAGCGCTAGGATAACATTTGCACTTTGTACGATTTTTTAAACTGGTATTATGCAAATTTCAAAATATTTAAGTACCGTTATATATGAAACTACCTAACATTTTGGCAAAACATTGCACCTACGTAATACTAGTCACTAGTACTCCAAATGTACAAAATATGAAGGAAATTGTAGAAGGTCGGGTTCTACATTTCCTTATTTTTGGTCGAATTTTCATGGAATGGCCCGTAAACAGCAATTTTTTTAGTGTGTAGGAGGTTGGTTGGGAGTATAAAACCGAGTTTTTGGGATCCGGATGCGTGACGTTCGGTCGCCATCTTGTTTTAATTGGTGAAAAAAGGTTTTCCTTATTTCGTGTGTTACTCTCAACACGCGCAAAGATGTTTCACATCAAAAAAAAATTGCTGTTTATATAAAGTGTTCAGCGAATGTACCATTTGACTGGAGTACTATCGCAGTCTTGGTTTTTTGATGTGAAACATCTTTGCGCGTATTGAGAGTAATATTTCAAGGTTGTGTCGCTAGCGTTTGCAATCATTACGTTTAGATGATTTACTTGAGTTCTTGTCTTGAAATTTACTTGAAACTCAAGTTGTGTTTTCGGTTCACTTTCTTGACTTCACACTGTCTTGAAATTTTCTTGAGCTGACATTGGACATTTCCTATTATAACAGAAACTAGCTCCTTATTATAACATAAATAACTTTAAAAAGATTGTATCAAAAATATACATTCACTACAGTTTTTATCTTCTTCTTGTTCCAAGAAAAAAACCACATGCAAAATTTCAAGTATTCAAGTCGCGTTTACATGAGCTTTTTCAAGTCAATCAAACAAATTTTTGTGATTTACTTGACTCAAGTATACTTGAAGTCAGGACGAGTTTACATGCATATTTTATTACTTGAAAACTACTTCAAGTATACTTCAAGTAAGCATGTAAACGTAGGAAATGATTAGGAACAATTTCGTCTCGCGAAACTTATGGAAGATCTGTACTGGGAAAGAAAGAATAAGATAGAAATATAAAAAAGTCATGTTATTTGCCGCGAACCGCACATAGGGAGAATGGACGAATTGGTTGAGTGTATGATATTCGACGTTGATATTACAAAAAAGTCTCGGGTTCAATTCTTGATCTCGGCATTCGAATTGTTTATTTATATTTCAAAGCTTTTATTAAAAATTATTTCCAAAAAGGTATAAATAAAGCATAAGAGTTTAAAAGGACGTAAAAGGACTTTTACTATTAAATGAAAATTGCACAAAATATTACTGAAACAGAAAATTTTTTAACTCGAATAATAGCTTTACAAAAACTTAGATGAGCTTTCGGATTTCTGAGAATTCTGCCTGTAGAAGGGCAGAATGGCAGGAAGTTACAACTGATTAATGAAAATGATTATTTAGCTTAATTTATTTGATTTTCTATAAAAATGGTTAATGGGCTTAAATTAGTTTTTATCAAAATGACGGGTTACCCTTTTCTTTACAACCCCATCCTTAAGGGTATCAAATGAAAGGGTATGAAGAGTACAATATAGTAAGCTGTGTGACGTCGTTCCAAATTCGAAATGGCCGTCAACACAAAATGGCGGATTAATTTTTCTTTACATCCCCCTTCGGTACAGCTATCAAATGAAAGGGTATGCCGAGTACATTACAGTAAGCTGTGTGACGTCATTGCGAATTCAAAGTGGCGGAAAGCACAAAATGGCGGATTACCCTTTTCTTTTCAACCTCCTTGGTATGGGCATCAAATGAAAGGGTACGGCGAGTAGAATACAGTAAGCTGCGTGACGCCATTTAAAATCCAATATGGCCACCACCGCAAAATGGCGGAAAACATATAATAGACTAAAAAGTAGAAAATAAAAATGTAAAGTTTAACAAAACTAAACAAAACGCTTTTATTTTAAAATGAACTAAAAAGTAAAAAATAATTTTGATTGTAAAGTCTTTATTGTTCCAGCCTATGGAACAACCAAGCTTTCGAAATCAAGCTTAGAATGAGATTAATGAAGTTATTAGTAAAATTTAGAAATATAACTTACTTAAATGTCAAAAAGCGTGGTCCGTTAACGAAAGGTGCCAGTATAAATAAAATAAGAACATAGGTAAAGATCGTCTACGATTAGTATCCATGGGCTATGAATTACTACACGTAGTAATGATCTTCATCTTACCTTTCATCACGCCCGAAAACTCTCCACAAATTGTTTGGAAACTTTTGACAAACCCATGCTAAATTTTATTCGTCAGAGAGATTATCGATATATAATTCTCATTTGCCAAAGTTTTCGAAGTCATTCTTAGGATCTTACGGATATTGCCATACAAAACTCGTATATCGTTATTCTATCTGAGACTTGGGTAAAGTCGTTGAAATAAGTATACCTAACTTCAATTGTTTATTAAACATATACGACCGAGCGGTGGAACAGGAGGACTTAATCAACTTGATAAGGTGAACATTATCACACCTAACCCCGAGATAACTCAATTACAAAAGTCAGTGAAGACACCTGTTGGTGATTTTGTATTACTGAGTGTAAAACTCTGAATGGGAAAATAATTGTCATTTTAGCTATAGTACAGTACAGCTGGACTGGAAAATCGGGGTATGCGCCCAAAAATTCTTGGAAGGATGTTTTTTCATAAATCGTTAATGGAGCATAAAAGAAGCTTAATTCTAAATTTGAGGGAAATTTCGAGTGGACGTTTTTTGGAAAACTCAAAAAAATTTTGAAAAGGGTTTTTCTCTGAATCTACGCATTTTAGAGAAAAATTGTTTAAACAAAAAATGTAGAGGACATTGTTACCTACAATTTGTTTCATAGAGGTCAGGCTGTACAACTTCAAATACAGAAGCTAGGTGGCGCCAAAGTTTCCAAAAAAGTGTTTTTTCGGTTTTTGTCCCAGAAAAAATGGTTTTTTTACAAAAGTGTAAATCAGTAAATTGTTCCTCTTAAAAATGTCTACAACATTTATTTAAACTTTTTTTCCCTCCGACTTACCGTTCCAAAGTTATAGCGTGCTGAACTGTGAGAATTGTGCTCTGAAGATGGCACACAGGTTAATTTGAGTACAGTTATAATTGGTACGTTGCGATTGAATGAGATATGATTGTTTAAACTGACGCTTACACTCTCGAAAACTCGCATAGCAACTGAAAAATGGACGCTTCTTAGTAACAATAGCACCGTTAACTACGCAGCGTAGCATTTACTGCCTATAACTTTGGAACGGTAAGTCGGAGGGAAAAAAAGTTTAAATAAATGTTGTAGACATTTTTAAGAGGAACAATTTACTGATTTACACTTTTGTAAAAAAAACATTTTTTCTGGGACAAAAACCGAAAAAACACTTTTTTGGAAACTTTGGCGCCACCTAGCTTCTGTATTTGAAGTTGTACAGCCTGACCTCTATGAAACAAATTGTAGGTAACAATGTCCTCTACATTTTTTGTTTAAACAATTTTTCTCTAAAATGCGTAGATTCAGAGAAAAACGCTTTTCAAAAACTTTTTGAGTTTTCCAAAAAACGTCCACTCGAAATTCCCCTCAAATTTAAAGTTAAGCTTCTTTTATGCTCCATTAACGATTTATGAAAAATCATCCTTCCAAGAATTTTTGGCGCATCAATATTTCATCTGTACTGTAGGTACTATATTTATCTGTTAATTAAAAGCTTCACGACATTACATATTTTGTACATCGCTCATTACTAGTATATAGCAATGTAGGTGGTGCTACTATTGGTAAGAGAAAAGATAAAGTACCACTAGCAGTTATTTTTAGTAATTATTCAATTTAAAGAAAGATAACGATACACGCGATACACTCGGTACACGCGATCTTTTTTATTTTTCGGCCTTTTCAAATTGTTCAATTTTTAATTCTTTGCATCAATTTCGTCTATGTAGTCTTTGCGTCAATTTCGGTCAATGGTTTTTTAGCTCAATTTCGTTTGTCAATTCGATGCCCAACTCCGTCGGTCTAAAGCTGGTGACATATCCAAGCGTACATGCGTTGCATTCGGTGACAAATAATATAGAAGTGGGTGCATTCATTCTGGTCTACTTTCAACTTTTTCTGCATTGCCGCATTCGACATAGCACACAGCACACACAACAAACACATGCAACTCGTTACTTAGATTTTTGTGTTATGTGTGAAAGCCGGGACGGAACGTAAACATGCAATTATGTGTCAGTGGAAAATCGCCGGATATCATGGAGAATTATTAAGGGCGCAGCGAAATGGCAAGCAGCGTATCGCGTAAGTGATTCAACATCATCTTATTACTAACGAGACATTTACATTTTACATTTACATTTATTTAAAAATATTAGTGTACACAAGATTCTTAATCTTAAATTTGTACATAAAAAGAAACAGATATAGAACTTTACAGCTTAAATAATTACTAACTAAAATAAATAAGCAATGAAAAATAGCAGAAAAGAATGAAGAAAAGAAATGAAATTACTAATAAATTTATGTATAAAAAGAAGAAAAGGCATGTTGCAATAGAAAGAAAGAGAGAAAAAAAAAGATACACGTGCTTCAGTTAGACCTGCCAGAAATGAATTCACATAGACGGTTTTTGAAAATACTCACTGATTCGATTCGCTGTATTTCTACAGGAATGGAGTTCCACAATTGAGCTGCGTGAACAAAGATAGAACGTTGCCCCGAAAGATGACGAAAGCGGGGGATAATCACATTATTATTTCGGCGCGATAGTAACTTACGGTTACAGGATGAATCTAGTGCAGGGAAGACACAGAGAGAGGCCGTGCATTATATACGGCAAGAGTATAGCTTTAACACTAGAAGGTCCGAACATATTGACACCCTTGAAAGTCCAAGGCGAAAGATCTTTCGCAACCTGTTTTTTCAGTAATTTAGTTAACATTTCGATGTAGTTTGTGTGTAATACTGATAATAATTATTTATTATTTGTCTTTTTAATCATCCAAGTAACTTTTGAGCAAATGGAGCACTTTCTGTTACCTTGTTTCCGTTGCAGTTCTTTCCTATCTGACAATTTTTGAACGACTCCAAAGAAACCGACGTACCTGCATCCAAAATTTCAGTATTGTTATTCCTTGGTTTAGCTTCCGCATAGTCTTTACTCAATTCTTCATCTAAATCGAGTAAATACCAGCCTTTGTGAAATCTTGCTCCCTGTGACTTCCTTATAAAGAATCCATGCGTTGGTCCCAGCCAAGTCAAGTACGCTGCAGAAAGTATCAAAAGGCCACCTTCGACACGATGCTTTGACAGAATATTTGCAGGCCATCTGATCTGCAACATCAACGCATTTGTTTGCGTTATAATATAGAATTGGCCTTTTTTGCCATCTGATTGGACTTAGACTTCGGGATACATTGTGCTCAGAACAATGACATTTTTAGCAGCTTTACCTTGATACACTGTCAATGTAGTTTGTCATTTTTTGAGAATCGCCGTCTCATACAATGGTCTGCGAACACAGCAGGTATTTCTCTTGTTGCTTTTAGATTTCAGATTTTCTGCTAATGAAAATCCGGTGAACAAGTTGTCCATGATGAAATTTCTGCCACTGTTGAGAAACTGTTCAGCTAATTTGGGAATAACATTCTCGGAAAGCCGTTGATTTTCTGGGCGTTGCTCATTTTTTCCAAGATACAGCAACCCCTACACAATATACTTTGACGCCACATCCACCGCTAGCCAATATTTTTGACCGTACCTGTCCGGCTTAGATGCCATAAATTGAGTGAACAGACATCTCGTTTTCGTTGGAAAGAGTTGTTAGTCATCTGTGATGTCGGAACCGGGATGGAACACGCTTGACTGTTATCTATGAATTTGTTTCAAATAAAGGACACCAGGGCAAACTTGTCTGTTTTCAAACGCTTAGAACGAGTGTTTTTGTCGTCGAATCTTATATATTTCAAGATTTCTTTGAAGCGATTGCGACTGATTGTAATTTTGCAGAAATCCAGTACCTATTTTGATGACCATAAAGAATTCAAAGGAAGTCCTTTCGATCCTGTTGCACCGCGAGCATATACTATGGCAATAAATGCTAATAACTCCTCGAGAGACATTGACCAGTCATCTCAGACTCGAGTTGTCGTCGAGCTTCATTCTCAGTACAATTCTAAATGTGTTTCAAAATTTTCTTGTCAATAATATTGAACCACGCGTTAGCCATGCTAACCTCCTTGATGTATCTCTTAGCGTATGCAGTTGGGCCATTTTGCTAAACGCGTCTACCTGGAGGTCTTCTTCCAAGTGAAATCACTTCCCAGTCCGTTTTTTATTTTGCAGAATCAATTGTTTTTAGAATTGCGAAAGATCTTTCGCCTTGGTCTTTTAAGGTAAACAATGAGATAAATAACAAAATAAAAATTGAAAATAAATTTAAACGATAAGAAAATGATCTTTACCATAGATTAATAAAAGTCATAAAGTTTCAAAAACATCCATTGAAAATTATTCGTTTTAGAAGAGTTTGAATTTTGAAAAGCGAAAGATCTTTCGCCTCGGACTTTCTAGTGTTAACCAACTTCATACGAACAGCTTGTGACAAGAGACTACGATGAATACGAAGCCGCCTTAGAATACTATATACTTTGCCCAAAATAAAGCTAGTGTGGTCACAACACGTCATATTTCTGTTTAAGACAGTACCGAGGTTTTTGACCCGGTTAACGCAGGTGACAAGGGTCCCATTTAAGGTAATTTGAGAGAGGTCGGATGATGACGCGTTAGAATTGGAGAAGATGATGCATTGAGATTTAGATGGGTTAAGTTTTAGTGAATTTAAGGAGGACCAATGAGTTATGTTTTGCAAATCTTCTGAGAGTTTATTTATACACTGCTCAAATTGATTCTTAGTATCACTAATATAGAATTGTACATCATCGGCATACATATGTACGTCAGAATGCTTTACTATTAGTGGAAGATCATTTATATATATATTAAACAGTAGAGGGCCTAAGATAGATCCTTGGGGAACGCCAGCAAAAAGCATGGCAGGCGAGGAAACTGCGTGGGAGATCTTCACATGTTGTGAACGACCAGCTAAGAAGCTATACATGAGCGTAAGGGCAGAAGAGGAAAAACGAAATTGTGTACAGAGTTTGCGTAAAAGGACGGAGTGATTGACGTTATCAAAAGCTTTGGAAAAGTCTAGCAACAGTAGACAACACACTTTGTTAGCATCTAGAGAGTTCCGAATGTCTGTCGTGATTTTTAGGAGGGCAGTGTCAAAGCTATGGTGTTTCCGAAAGCCAGATTGACATGGATTTACAAGTAAGTGGTGCTCACAGTAAGCAATCATTTGCATTGCCATTAATTTCTCAAGACTTTTAGCCAGAAATGGCAGGATGCTAATTGGACGAAAATCCGAGGGGCTACTAGGATTGGGACACTTGGCAATGGGGATTATAAGAGCATGTTTCCAAGCAGTAGGGAATTTTGACACAGTGAGACAAGCATTGAAAATATGAACAATAACAGAAAGTAATGACGGAAGAAGCATTTTTAAAAATTTAGGTGAAATATTATCGGTTCCAGTGGCTTCGGACTTGATGCAGTTAATGGCTAAGTTCACTTCAAAGCGAAAGCTAAACCCATCAATTGTTGAATCTGGCAATTGAGGTAGAGTATCTATATTGCAAGAAGAGAAATGATTATTCAGAGTATCAGGGTCACAGTTGGCGTATACATGTGAATCTTCTTTATTACGGTAGACGCTCAAGTTACGCAGGTTATTCCAGAAAGTACGAGTTGAAAGTGAGGGATCAAGTTTACGAGCATAAAAATTACGTTTAGCCTCCCTGATTTTTGCAACGACTAGATTACGAACTCGATTGTATGATTTTCTAGCATTTTCACTTCTGAATTTCAAGAAACGATGATATAGATACTCCCTTTCGGCGATAAGAGATTTGATTTCAGTACAGAAACACGGTTTAGACTTATCGCTCAGGAATTTAGTGCGCAGGGGGGCAAATTCATCATATAACTGTATGGTAAACTCCTCAAATATAGCAATTCTATCACCTATGTCTTCTACCGCAAAAATGTTATCCCAGAGAAGCAAATGACAATGTTTCAGGAGCCGATCGCGGTTGATATTTTTAAAATCCCGGGACACTATAGTTTTCTTGCTAATTGCGTCAACGCGAAAATTGTAGCTTACAAATAAGATGTCGTGGTCCAAATAACTTGGAGGAGAGATTTGATTTTGAAAGAGAATCATAGTTGGTTCGCTGCAAAGGAAAACATCAAGTAGAGATGGGTTCGACGCATTAAAGTAAGTTGGCAGAGTATTCATTTGAACAAGGCCTAAGGTCTGCATTGTATGATTGAAGAATTTTTCTTGGCTGGAAGATTTTAATAAATTTACATTAAAATCCCCGGCAACAACTATATGAGCATACGTATGAGAAAGATGCTCCAGGGTCTCTTCCAGTCAGAGATATTCTTAAGAAATTTTCAGAACTGCACAAAATTATGTATAATGCGTTATGCGTTTATGCAAGGTTGTGACTGCCTCAAGGCCCGCATTACTTTTTTTTAGTATATCTTATTTATTTTTTTTTCAATTTTATTTAATTCTTTTTACATTTTGCTGTATTTCTTTTTACTTCAATTTTATTATTTTTTTTATTTAAAATTTTTATCCACTGTTTTCATTTTATTTGTTTGTTCCTGATTACCACTTTTTTCTTGCTCTTTTTTGGTTTTAAAAATACCCCTTAAATAGTTCTGCTCCGGGCGTTTTGGACAATCTCGTTCTCTGCGTGACTTCATATCAAACAACAAATTAATTGCAGGCAGGCGTGGGATCCCATTCACGAAAAGGTAGCTGTTTTCAGTTTTCACTGATAGTCTTGATCTTAATTTAGATTTCAAAATATTGTCAACATTTATTAGTCTTTCAACATCAGCACTGTAAGGTTTCGCTGTTAAAACTCTTGCTAATATATTTAAATTAGAGTGGAAAATTTTAGTCATCATAATTTTCAACTGCACAGTCTCTGATTTCAGAATTGCACAAGTTGCTTTCCGAACAGCACAATTTGTGCAGAGCTGCACGTTAAAAATATCTCTGCTTCCAGTTCAGCGGAATAATCAGGTTTAAATATACCTGGGGGAGAGTAAACACTGACAAGTAAAAGTTTTTCGGAACCATTAGAGACTTCAACACAAATAAACTCAATACCATGGTTCTTAGAGTGACCAACAATCCTACATTTTAGGTAGTCCCTAAGGAATATAGCAACACCACCACCAGTGCGACCTTGGCGATCGTTACGAAAAATTTGAAAACCATTTATAGACACAAGGGACGACGGGATGGCATCGTTTAGCCAGCTTTCACACACTAAAATCGCATGGACATTAACGTTTATAAATATTTCATTAATTTCTGTAATTTTCGGTTTAATACTACGAGCATTAAAATGACAAATGTTGAACCCC
Organism: Thereva nobilitata; assembly: GCA_963855945.1. Taxonomy (NCBI): domain Eukaryota; kingdom Metazoa; phylum Arthropoda; class Insecta; order Diptera; family Therevidae; genus Thereva; species Thereva nobilitata. The sequence goes on from OY979694.1 coordinate 137,073,584, forward strand.
GTATTGACAGAACAGAAAATCTTTAGCAACGCACTTACCCCGTTCCCACAACTGAGCTCTCTGGTCATGAAAATAACTTCATAGGATCGAAGCAGTGAGCACCCTCAACAGATGTGTTAGCACAAAATAGAGGAAGGCATTTGGCAAACCAAGTAAAGCACGAATACCAGCACAAAAACATTTGGTTGACGAGAAGCAACATGTTCAAAAATAAAAATAAAAACTAAAATTAAAAAATTAAAAGTAGGAAAAATCACTAAAGAATTAATAAATTATCAAAAAACTAAATATTACAATATAGTTCATCATTAAACGCTTGCACCTCTAGGCTCCAGGGAATCCACAGACGGGCATTCTAATTCACATATATCTCGCACTGTCATTTCCCGATCGTTACTCTTTTTTTATGCGTACGAGTCCATCCTTACCCCCGGGACACAATGAGGCCGACAACGACAATTCTCATATAAATTGTTGTTGTTTTCCCGTAGAATTTGACGTTGTTCTGGGGTTAGTCGAAACAGCATGCAGCAGCCCCATTCTACGCAATTTTAAGCCCTCCCGCAGCAGAAAGTTGTTACCCTGCGTAAGACTCTCATTCACATAAACCGGAGAGTCTGCAATGTAGCCATCCAGATCGCATAGCGGAAATTTCAGTTTCCTATGCGCTTTCAGAACGCGCATGAAAGCCTTCGCAGGCCAGAAAATTTTACTATGATCGGGCTGGAAACGCCAGTTCGCAGTCGGAAAGCATCGACGAAGGCAGAGAGCTGGTGGTTAACTATATTAGCAAGATTTTCGACTGTTTTCAAGAGATTCTCCTGAGGTTTAACGGGTACTCCTCGGATGATAACATCGCTAAGCCTCTCGACACGATTAACGTCATCCAGGCGCAGTTTCATAGTACCCAACAGTTTCCGATGGTCCTCCACGCAATCAATTAATTGAGAAGACTTATTCTCAACAGCAGTAACAGTCAACTGCAACTCTTCGACATCAGAGCTGATCTTACTTGTCTCTGCTTGGTGTTGTGCTGACGCGGCATGCAGCCCATCAGTAAATCGCTGCTCCAAAGAATCGAGGCGTAGTTGGAGAGCACTAAATCCTTCAAGGTGCTCAGAGATACGCAGCTCCATTTGCTCTAATTTGCTGGTAAGATCGTCCAGTTTAGCAGTGAAGCGGGATTCCAAGGCCGAGACCTACCACTCAAAAATTAAACTTGTCGGAGACTAGTGGCAATCAAGTGATGCCACGCAACTTGCCAGATGTTACACCTTCGCCAATCCACTTCAATGTGTGCTACTTCATTTGATTATACGGGAATAAATTTTTCCACTTGCCATTAGACCGCCACGCCACTGCCACGTCACTGCCACGCCACTTTAGTGGGCGCCGGGCCTTAGGCTGCAGCTTTTCCAAATGCATCAAATTTGCTGTATCGACAGCTGTAACAATGGCATCGTCTTTAACGAAACGATTTGTCATTTCGATTAACACAATGATTATTTCGTAAAATGTCGATTTCAGGCTGACGCGACGGTCGAATCACTTGGTTCTCTCAGAGTTTCTTCCACATATGATGACGCAATTTTGATAGTGCGGTGCTTTAAAAAGGCCGAAGGATGTTTTTACAATTCTCTGAAATTTTGAGAAATAACTCAAATGAGCGCGCCTCGAAGATTGTGTAGTGTGGACGGGCCATCGTACGCAAAGCAGATTATGTGTGAGTGTGTATATTGTTGAGGGAGTGTACTCCATTCTATTCTAATTAGCTGTACTACCAATGCTGGCCAATGGCAAAATTTTTAAAAATATAGTATATCCTCATAGTTGGATTGATTTGTTAATGACAGTGTCAACTAGGGATTGCCGGCCGGATTATTACATTGCTAATACATTCATCTAATCAACATGTATTTTCTCATTATCTCCTAAGCGAAAGTAGTTAAAAAATATATTATTCCAAATTGACGAATAAAACGTTTATTTTAAAAACTAGAAAATTAACTTTTAATTTATTCATAGATAGGTTACCAACTTCGACGCTGGTTGGTTTATCCTTCATCAAGTAGTCGTACAAAAGAGACAAGTACTTTCTTCTGACTCCCTCAACTGTATACGTATGCGTAGCACCAGTTCGACACAAGTTTACCAACTTTAACCATCACACTTGTGCCGTCAGTCGCTATACCAATATCAAAGTCAATACCAAAGCTCGTCAAGCAGTCTTTTACCAAACTGACAAGGTGCAAACTTATGACCCTATTTCTTGAGATGCTCAATTTACTACCATATCAGCTTTTACAGTAACGGGAAAATGCGAAACTACAGATCTTATAGTGTTATGTGAATTTAGCTTTCCAATTTCGCAAAAAAGTATCAGTTAACTACGTATTTTTTGGAGAAAAAGTGGTTTTAGTTGAAATTTAGTAAAAAAAACCAAAGTTTTGACTTTGACGACTCATTGCTCTGGAAGTTGATAGGGTAGAATCTTAATTTTGACAGTTTTAGATAGGTGGGAGTATTTTGGGTACACTGATACCTTGTTCATGAAAATAGGTCATAGGGTTGCAAAAATACAGGGTGATATGTAAAACTCTACCAAAAAAACTTCAAAACGCCCTAGCCCACGCATACGATTTTTTGATCGTCTATCCATAACCTATCCACAGCCGACCGCTTTGATCCTCCTCATGGGACACCCTGTATAGAAGGCTAGAATTATGAATTTTAAAAACGCTTATATCGTCGGACTGTATTTTTATTGCATTGTAATACAATGATTGTTTGTTTTTTTTAATTCTTTGGTTAAATAAGTTTATTAAGTTCAAAGTTCAATTCGCTCGTGCTGTGCATATCGTGTAATTCTTTTTTTTGTTCAATATGAACACACGTGCTAATACTCTCGATAAATATTTGTCGAAGATATTTTTCAAGCTAATAATGAAGTTTGAGAAACTGCCGAAGATAATGTGGTAATTGATATCGGTACACTTGTGGATCTAATAAAAACAAAATTAGTTGGTAACATGAAGGAGTTAAGAGTAAAAACATTAACTGCATTACTCGTGCCAAGTGAGACAGTAGTATAGCTATGTGACTACGAGCTCAGTGACGTCATCGGTTGTTGTCTTGGGTGTGGATGTGGGTCTTGGGTGTGCCTAGGATGAGCTTTCGTGCTGGCTGAGCTTTTGAACTTGCTGTGTCATGGCTGAACTTGCATGTGCCTCGGATTTGGTCTTGGGTGTTAGTTGGATGTGCCTCGGATGAGCTTGAGAAATTAGATTGAACTTGCATGTGCCTCGGATGAACTTTAGCGCTGGATTAGCTTTTGAACTTGCATGTGCCCTGGATGAGATCTTGGGTGATAGATTGAACTTACATGTGTCCCGGATGAGGCTTGGAAAATTAGATTGAACTGCATGCGCCGCGGATGAGCTTGAGGAATTAGATTGAACTTGCATGTGTCCCGGATGAGGCTTGGAAAATTAAATTGAACTTGCATGCGCCTCGGATGAACTTTAGCGCTGGATTAGCTTTTGAACTTCAATGCGCCTGCGGAATTAGATTGAACTTGCATGTGCCTCGGATGAGCTTGGGGGAATTAGGTTGAACTTCGCTGAGTGTCGTGGATGTGATTATGCGGGTGATTGAATCTTCAGTTTTGAACATCGCTGTGCTTTGAGCGGGGTCTTGCTATTCAGGACATTACCCTCGAGTTTTGGTTGCATCCCTGCTAGGCTTGCGCAAGGGGCCGAGAGACTTAAATCGATATCCCAGCTTCAAGGATCGCAGAGACTCAAGACCCCATTTCAATTTTTAACCAACTCTCCTAAGAAATAAAATATCCCGCCATGCAAAAATATTCAAATTACATTTAAGAAATAAAATATCCTTGTTTCACCTAAAATCACGCCACTCAAAACATGTGCAAGTGATATACTTATAAGAGGCAAGCGTGAAAGGAAATTACCATTCATATCTCGACATGAATTTTCATGCCCAGCCGCCAAAACCCAAATCCAGGCATCGAATTGCATTCCTTTGCCTCATAAATTTTTCAGTCCAAATTGACCTCACACATATCCTTCATACCCATATGTCATGAAAGCACATAAATTAACCCAAGGACGTGTCACTCTCTTTTCACGAATGCTATTTTTACCGATCGCGCGCCAAGGAGCCTTAAGCAAAATACACATCAAGGGTTGAGATCTCCAGCAGATCCTCCATGCAAACAAATATATATGCCGGGCGTGGGATGTTTCCAATTAAGAGTCCTCGGGGTGCTGCGGCTTATCAGCAAAACTTTCAGGCATCGTGGCTACCATTAATTTGAGGCACATGCGATTTACTTATTATGGGTTTAACAATTTATTTCTTTAAGGGCTCGAAATTTAGGACGAAGAATTTAAGAATTTGCTAGGTCCAATCGTTTATGAGTTTGAGTTTGAATTTGAAGTGGAGAATTTGCCTGTACTTGAGAAAATGCTTGGGATGATTTACTACGCAGGACCCAATTATACTGAAGCCACCCAGACATGATTGAACAAGTTCAGCTAAAATATGCCCCAATGTTAAAAAAGTTGGCTATATCAGCATATTTGGAGTGGGAAATCTTAATGTGATGCAGCTGTATAAACAAAGCTAGATTGAAATTTCATGCGTTTGAGTGCCTTGGCTGAGAACTCGGATGGGATCTAAGCTATTCACCCTTTTAACCGGAAAATCATATAAATACTCGAAAAAGTGAAGCATGTATGACTAGGTCTGAGGATGATTGCTATAAAAGAACGATCAAATCCTTATTTTCACAATTCGTAGGTATAAGCCTATGAATAAACAGCAGCAAAGAAAAAGTGAAAAGTGAAAATTACAAGTGAATAATGTGGATGTGTTACGCAGCTGAATCTTGGCCGAAAGCTATGGATTTGGAAAGTGCAATTAGACGAATTGAACATCAGCTTAGTGATTTTCAACATGATGCAATTCTTTGCCAAAATAGCGGATATGATTGCGAGGATGAACAGTGTTTTAAAGACGAAGAGGAGGTATATCGACGAGGGCTTATTTTATGCGGCCAGTATTTCAAGGGTAATATAAACTTAGAAGAGTTTTGCGACTTACTGGCATGCATAAAATTAGCGGAGTTTCTTTTGGATTTGAAAGATTTTCTCCCCGACAATCTGACATTAAAATACCGAGTGCAGCATATAGAAAGTTCTAATTTGCATGACTTCATTAAATGTACCGGTTGCGGTTTAGGCAATGAACTTCGGGACTACGTATATTTCGATATTCCTCTTACTAAAGAAAAAGATCCAGAAAAACTAGGCGTGAAAGAGTCAGAATGTGAAAAGCGTTTTTAAAATTAAATTAAAGCACATTGGACGAAGCTAGCATTCCATTACAAACTTGGTTTCTATCGATGTAGCTGTAGGTAGGTTAAAATTTGTATACTGTACCAAGTTAAGGTAGCGAGTGGGAAGAATGTCATAAATAGCATTATAAGAAAATAAAAGAATATTTGTAATGTTTTAAAAAATCTGTTTTATTTAAAAAAACTCTTTATTATAAATAAATACTTTTCAGGGCACATCGGCCTCGGTTTATTATACAAGCTAATCCATTTTGATGCTGTTGTTAGCTTCAGGCATCCTTCCTCTTCTGCATCATCATTAATACTTTTCATCAGGTATGTTCACTGAGCTGACTGATTTGCTACTGGCCCGGTTGATTTTGCTTGTTCATTCAATAAACCCATACTCTCGCAACTCCTCAATGATTGACACTATCTCATTAGTATGACTATTATTTCCAGCTTTCTGCGATGCTATCAATATGCGTAGCCTGGCAACTAGCTCATTGGGGTCATCCCAATATATGTACTCGATATTTTTCCTGGGGATATGCATTATTCCCTTTCCAGTATGAGGAGTGCGAATCAACTTTTTTATAATGTTTCTATATTTGTAGCTATTTGTTCCTTTTATCTGCTGGTTTTCCTTAAAATCACGCCTGTAGTTGCATGTATCATTTACAATTGCTTGGTAATTGGCGACGTCGTCCATTGAGTAACCCTGGGGCATTTTCATAAAAAGTAGTTCAGCTAAGCCTTCAGTTATCTTATACTGCTTCTCACCAATAAGAAAATTTTCTTTATCAACTTTTAAGATCGAATTACCAATATGTAGCATATCGTTGAGATAGTACACCCCATAAGTTTGATCAATTTTCACACTATTATTTTCAAGTAGTTGTTTATATCGGTTTAGTATCTGACCTGGAGACTCTAGCTTTTGTTCTTTTATAGGCGTTGCAAACTCTTCATCATCACCATCATCTGAATAATCCCTAACAGGGGTGCTAGTTGGTTCCAGCTTTAAATATTTACGTGCAGGTGGTGAGTATACTTCATCATTCCGCGGTATTTCATCTTCTTTCTCTTCCTCTATTGGCTCAAGTTTGACCGCATCTTTTAATTCGTATTTTACATCTGATGCTAATTGTTTAAGAGGTTTTGTGATTGGTTTGAAAGTTTCCTCCAGATATGCTGCTTGTTGAAGTCTTCCAGCTCTTAAAGCTCGACATTTCTTTCTAATTGAATTTTCGATTTTTACAATTTTCTCCAGCAATTTAATATCCTTCTCATAACTCATAGTTAAAGGTTCCTTTAAATGAATTATTAACGGCCTGTTCACTGAGCTGCCTGATTCGATACTGAGCTGCTAGATTGAGCTACAAGTTCATTTATCTAATAATGTCAAGCTCGCGTAACTGTTTAAGTATCCAAAATATTTCTCTTCCTTCTCTAGTTGGCGCTAGGCATCTCAATCGATCAACTAGCTCATTGGGGTCGTATAAGTCTGAATTTTCATCATCATAATCTTCATCTTGAATATATTTGTAGCGATACTGATGAATGTTTTCAGTATATTTACTCGCATCTTCAACCATCTTCACTCGTTTTGCTGCGACTTCGTTAATTGATTCTAAATCTGAACTTTGCAAAGTTTCATCATCTTTTTCTTCAGAAGTATACGATTTTGCTTCATCATTCAGGTTTTTATAAGGGTATTGGTGAATTTTACCGCAGTTTTCACTATATTTATTTACATCCTCAACAAACTTTGCTCGTTTTGCAATTGGCTCTGAATCTGAGCTCTGATCTGTTCCAAGAATTGAATTTTTGCCATTAGATGGTTCAGCCTGATCCTCTTCACATTTACACATCGTCACTTGCTTAGAGAAAATATTGCTAGAACTGTTCTTGGTGTTAGAATTTTCGGAAACTGTTTTAGGTGTTTGAATTTGCAAATATTCCCGACCTTTTCTTAATTTCAACATTTTATTTCTAATGTTTTCGGCGGGGCTATGCCCATAAGCATCATCCTCATACCCCATAACATTATAAATATCAGCATCAGTATGTATTAGTGATCTATCTTTTTCTTCATATTCTCTGTTTCTGGATGTATGCGTTGATCGGTTTTTATGTCTAACAAGGTTCTCTGCACGAGTGAATGTCTTGTTACATACCATGCACTCAAACATAGCGATTGTAAGATACTGCACGATATCGAACGAGGTATGTATTTATATACCGGTGCACCAAAATTGGAGCACCAAAATTGGGGCACCAAAATTGGAGCACCAAAATTGGAGCACCAAAATCGGAGCACCAAAATTGGAGCACCAAAATTGGAGCACCAAAATTGGAGCACCAAAATTGGAGCACCAAAATCGGAGCACCAAAATTGGAGCACCAAAATTGGAGCACCAAAATTGGAGCACCAAAATTGGAGCACCAAAATTGGAGCACCAAAATTGGAGCACCAAAGTTGGAGCACCAAAATTGGAGCACCAAAATTGGAGCACCAAAATTGGAGATGCCTAGCGCCAACTAGAGAAGGAAGAGAAATATTTTGGATACTTAAACAGTTACGCGAGCTTGACATTATTAGATAAATGAACTTGTAGCTCAATCTAGCAGCTCAGTATCGAATCAGGCAGCTCAGTGAACAGGCCGTTAATAATTCATTTAAAGGAACCTTTAACTATGAGTTATGAGAAGGATATTAAATTGCTGGAGAAAATTGTAAAAATCGAAAATTCAATTAGAAAGAAATGTCGAGCTTTAAGAGCTGGAAGACTTCAACAAGCAGCATATCTGGAGGAAACTTTCAAACCAATCACAAAACCTCTTAAACAATTAGCATCAGATGTAAAATACGAATTAAAAGATGCGGTCAAACTTGAGCCAATAGAGGAAGAGAAAGAAGATGAAATACCGCGGAATGATGAAGTATACTCACCACCTGCACGTAAATATTTAAAGCTGGAACCAACTAGCACCCCTGTTAGGGATTATTCAGATGATGGTGATGATGAAGAGTTTGCAACGCCTATAAAAGAACAAAAGCTAGAGTCTCCAGGTCAGATACTAAACCGATATAAACAACTACTTGAAAATAATAGTGTGAAAATTGATCAAACTTATGGGGTGTACTATCTCAACGATATGCTACATATTGGTAATTCGATCTTAAAAGTTGATAAAGAAAATTTTCTTATTGGTGAGAAGCAGTATAAGATAACTGAAGGCTTAGCTGAACTACTTTTTATGAAAATGCCCCACGGTTACTCAATGGACGACGTCGCCAATTACCAAGCAATTGTAAATGATACATGCAACTACAGGCGTGATTTTAAGGAAAACCAGCAGATAAAAGGAACAAATAGCTACAAATATAGAAACATTATAAAAAAGTTGATTCGCACTCCTCATACTGGAAAGGGAATAATGCATATCCCCAGGAAAAATATCGAGTACATATATTGGGATGACCCCAATGAGCTAGTTGCCAGGCTACGCATATTGATAGCATCGCAGAAAGCTGGAAATAATAGTCATACTAATGAGATAGTGTCAATCATTGAGGAGTTGCGAGAGTATGGGTTTATTGAATGAACAAGCAAAATCAACCGGGCCAGTAGCAAATCAGTCAGCTCAGTGAACATACCTGATGAAAAGTATTAATGATGATGCAGAAGAGGAAGGATGCCTGAAGCTAACAACAGCATCAAAATGGATTAGCTTGTATAATAAACCGAGGCCGATGTGCCCTGAAAAGTATTTATTTATAATAAAGAGTTTTTTTAAATAAAACAGATTTTTTAAAACATTACAAATATTCTTTTATTTTCTTATAATGCTATTTATGACATTCTTCCCACTCGCTACCTTAACTTGGTACAGTATACAAATTTTAACCTACCTACAGCTACATCGATAGAAACCAAGTTTGTAATGGAATGCTAGCTTCGTCCAATGTGCTTTAATTTAATTTTAAAAACGCTTTTCACATTCTGACTCTTTCACGCCTAGTTTTTCTGGATCTTTTTCTTTAGTAAGAGGAATATCGAAATATACGTAGTCCCGAAGTTCATTGCCTAAACCGCAACCGGTACATTTAATGAAGTCATGCAAATTAGAACTTTCTATATGCTGCACTCGGTATTTTAATGTCAGATTGTCGGGGAGAAAATCTTTCAAATCCAAAAGAAACTCCGCTAATTTTATGCATGCCAGTAAGTCGCAAAACTCTTCTAAGTTTATATTACCCTTGAAATACTGGCCGCATAAAATAAGCCCTCGTCGATATACCTCCTCTTCGTCTTTAAAACACTGTTCATCCTCGCAATCATATCCGCTATTTTGGCAAAGAATTGCATCATGTTGAAAATCACTAAGCTGATGTTCAATTCGTCTAATTGCACTTTCCAAATCCATAGCTTTCGGCCAAGATTCAGCTGCGTAACACATCCACATTATTCACTTGTAATTTTCACTTTTCACTTTTTCTTTGCTGCTGTTTATTCATAGGCTTATACCTACGAATTGTGAAAATAAGGATTTGATCGTTCTTTTATAGCAATCATCCTCAGACCTAGTCATACATGCTTCACTTTTTCGAGTATTTATATGATTTTCCGGTTAAAAGGGTGAATAGCTTAGATCCCATCCGAGTTCTCAGCCAAGGCACTCAAACGCATGAAATTTCAATCTAGCTTTGTTTATACAGCTGCATCACATTAAGATTTCCCACTCCAAATATGCTGATATAGCCAACTTTTTTAACATTGGGGCATATTTTAGCTGAACTTGTTCAATCATGTCTGGGTGGCTTCAGTATAATTGGGTCCTGCGTAGTAAATCATCCCAAGCATTTTCTCAAGTACAGGCAAATTCTCCACTTCAAATTCAAACTCAAACTCATAAACGATTGGACCTAGCAAATTCTTAAATTCTTCGTCCTAAATTTCGAGCCCTTAAAGAAATAAATTGTTAAACCCATAATAAGTAAATCGCATGTGCCTCAAATTAATGGTAGCCACGATGCCTGAAAGTTTTGCTGATAAGCCGCAGCACCCCGAGGACTCTTAATTGGAAACATCCCACGCCCGGCATATATATTTGTTTGCATGGAGGATCTGCTGGAGATCTCAACCCTTGATGTGTATTTTGCTTAAGGCTCCTTGGCGCGCGATCGGTAAAAATAGCATTCGTGAAAAGAGAGTGACACGTCCTTGGGTTAATTTATGTGCTTTCATGACATATGGGTATGAAGGATATGTGTGAGGTCAATTTGGACTGAAAAATTTATGAGGCAAAGGAATGCAATTCGATGCCTGGATTTGGGTTTTGGCGGCTGGGCATGAAAATTCATGTCGAGATATGAATGGTAATTTCCTTTCACGCTTGCCTCTTATAAGTATATCACTTGCACATGTTTTGAGTGGCGTGATTTTAGGTGAAACAAGGATATTTTATTTCTTAAATGTAATTTGAATATTTTTGCATGGCGGGATATTTTATTTCTTAGGAGAGTTGGTTAAAAATTGAAATGGGGTCTTGAGTCTCTGGGATCCTTGAAGCTGGGATATCGATTTAAGTCTCTCGGCCCCTTGCGCAAGCCTAGCAGGGATGCAACCAAAACTCGAGGGTAATGTCCTGAATAGCAAGACCCCGCTCAAAGCACAGCGATGTTCAAAACTGAAGATTCAATCACCCGCATAATCACATCCACGACACTCAGCGAAGTTCAACCTAATTCCCCCAAGCTCATCCGAGGCACATGCAAGTTCAATCTAATTCCGCAGGCGCATTGAAGTTCAAAAGCTAATCCAGCGCTAAAGTTCATCCGAGGCGCATGCAAGTTCAATTTAATTTTCCAAGCCTCATCCGGGACACATGCAAGTTCAATCTAATTCCTCAAGCTCATCCGCGGCGCATGCAGTTCAATCTAATTTTCCAAGCCTCATCCGGGACACATGTAAGTTCAATCTATCACCCAAGATCTCATCCAGGGCACATGCAAGTTCAAAAGCTAATCCAGCGCTAAAGTTCATCCGAGGCACATGCAAGTTCAATCTAATTTCTCAAGCTCATCCGAGGCACATCCAACTAACACCCAAGACCAAATCCGAGGCACATGCAAGTTCAGCCATGACACAGCAAGTTCAAAAGCTCAGCCAGCACGAAAGCTCATCCTAGGCACACCCAAGACCCACATCCACACCCAAGACAACAACCGATGACGTCACTGAGCTCGTAGTCACATAGCTATACTGCTTGAGACCTACGCATTTCCCGTTGCAACAGGAAGAAATTTGAAATTTCATCACGCATGGTTGAAAAAGTGGTCATCGTTAGCTTATTCACTAAAAAAAGACCCCACGTTTTATAAAGCCGGAATTACACTTTTGTGTTGTGGTGTGTCGTGGCGCTCTGTGTCGTGGATCTAATTCATATATTTTATATGGGGCTGATTACATTATTATGGTGTGTTGTGGTGTGGCGGGTTCCGATTTGGCTTTTCAGATTGGGCACAGAGCGCCACGACATACCACAACACAAAAATGTAATTCCGGCTTAAGTTTTGTGTGACTTAGTTCTGAGGGAAAAAAAGCTCTAGATAAATTTGACCATCACTCAACTCTTAATTATCATAAAAATGCAATATCTTCTGCTGAAAACTTAATGAAAATTTAAAAAAATGAAGCTGAGTATATTGTGAGTTTAGTAGACAATAAATTGAGAGAGAAACTTAAAAAAGAACGTCTCCAAAATCGAGCTTCATTACGACCAATTGTTGAATCTGTTATTTTTTTTATATGAAAATGAATTATCTTTAAGGGGAAATAAAGATTCTGGGCAAATTTTACTACAAAAACCAGCCCCAAAAGACGGTAATTTTCGGGCTTTAATCAGATTGAGAGCTCAAGCAGATAATAATTTAAGAGCGCATTTGGAAGACTGCGGAAAAAATGCGTCATATATAAGCCATGGAACTCAGAACGAAATAATTGACATTTGCTGGACAACTAACACAAAAAAATTAGTAAAAAAATTAATAGTCATCATCAGGAGCTCCACAGCCTATTGTTGGCCTTGGCTTCCTCCAGCATTCGCCTCCATGATTCTCGATCTCTGGCTCGACTTTTCCAGTTTCTTATTCCCAACTGCCTCAAGTCTTCTTCGACGTCATCTATATATCTTTTCTTAGGCCGGCCGGATCTGCGTTTTCCTGACGGTACTTTTCCCAGCACTATCTTTGTCGGGTTCCGTTCCGCACCTCGTTGGACGTGACCAATCCATCGCAGTCTGTTTATTTTGATCACTTTGACAATGTTTGGAATCTTGCTGATTTCATACAACTCTGAGTTGTATCTTCTTCTCCAAATGCCATCAACCTGTATTCCTTTGTAGATCGAACGAAGAATTCTCCTTTCAAATCTTCCTACCAATGCTTCGTCTGCGTTTTTCAATGTCCACACTTCCGAACCATATAGTAGGACAGGCCTTATTAGTGTCGTGTAAAGTGCCAGTTTCGTCTTCCTTGATATATTTCTAGACGTCAGGTGCCTGCGTAGACCAAAGTAGTATTTATTAGCCAGTGCTATTCGTCTTCTGATTTCGGCCGATGTATCATTACCTTTTGTTATAATCGTGCCGAGGTACACAAACTCATCTACTGCTTCTATATTGTAGGTGTCTATCGTTATGTTCTGTCTGCTACTTCTGGCGTTTTGTGTGTACATATACTTTGTTTTGTGCTCGTTTATTTCCAACCCGAATTTTTTTGCGGCTTGCTCAAGTGCTACAAAGGTCTCCTTCATGCTCTCAAATGATCTTCCAAGGATAGCTATATCGTCGGCAAAGGCTAATATTTGCACTGACCTATCGAAGATGCACCCTGATGTGTTAATCGATGCATCTCTTACTGCTTTTTCTAGGGCCACGTTGAATAACAAGCAGGATAGTGCGTCGCCTTGCCTTAATCCTCTATTTGTTCTGAGGGGTGGGGATAGTTCACCATCTATTCTGACTCTACACCTTGCATCTTTCATCGAAATTTCCGTCAGTTCTACTAAAATTAATAGTACGAAATGTTTTTCTATTTTGGGCGATGAAACATTCGATATTTCCGGAAAAGAGCAATTTTCTTTATGTGTGAGATATCTGGATCACGGTGAAAAAATTGTTGTTCGGGAAAATTTCCTTACATTCAGCCATTTAACAGACTTGACAGCTGAGAATATCTGTAAAGAAATTTTGGATGTTTGTAATAATCTATGACTTGATTTGAGTAAGATGGTTGGGCAAGGCTATGATGATGCATCAACTTTTAGTAGTGAAATAACAGAATTTCATACAAGAATTCAGAAAAAATATCCGAAGGCTAATTATGTCCACTCCACTGTACTTCTCATAGATTAAATTTAGTTCTTGGCGATTCTTTAAAAGAAGTCTGTCAAAAGAAATTGTTTTGGTGTTGTTACAGAAGTAACAAGTTTATTTCGGTTTAATATCTACATATGCAATTGATTTGTTAAAAACGAAGATATCTGAAGTTGTACCTGAATCGCAAAAAACGCGTTAACTGGGCTATGCGAAACAAGATTTATCGAACGTCAAGATTCAATAAATGCAGTAATTGAGCTATCCCCAGCTATATTACTAAGGGCGGTATTCACAGTCGTTTCTTAAGCATGGACTTAAGAATTTCTTAAATAAGTTCGGCTTATTTAAATAAGGCATACTTAGGATATCATGTATTTACAGTCATGTCTTGAGGTGAATTTGTTATTTAAGGAAATGCTTAAGGGGTAATATCACCTTGTGAACAATACACATATACATATACATAAAAACATTGCAACAACCGCTGCAACATTATTATCTGCTATGGAAAAAAGTTGTTTCATAGTAGCTCTATTAATATAATGTGAATGCGTTTTTAATTTAAATATGTCACTATAAAAATATTTTGCAAAATATAGAAAGTGACATTTCAAATTCATTAAAATATGTCGATAATGTTATATTTATATTAAAAAAATTACTGTCAACGCGCGCAAAGATCTTTCACATCAAAAATTACCAGACCAGGGGGACTTTGACAGTAAATAATTTTCAAAAATATTCAATAAGGCTTGGCATATATCAGACATATATTTGAATACTATGTACAATTACAGTACCTCGTACAGCTAAGTCTCAAACAAACCGGGTAAATTACCTATATGAATCTGCATAAGAATACTACCGCGGTCAGTTTTCTTTCTTTGCATAGATCATTTTATAAGTAGTTTGACGGAAAAATTTGAATGCAACAGAGATAAAATAATTTCTCTAGAAAAACTGCTACCTAAAAATGCTGACGTATTCACTGCTGAAAACATCTGTAACTTAAAAAACTATCTTCCAGAGTCAACCACAGAAGCAATCTTGAAAGCTGAAACATGTTATTGTACCAAAAGGGGTTGCTCATCAAAACCTGTCCAAACAATCGAAGTAATCGGTGCATGCAATATTAACTTCTACCGAAACATTAACACTCTTTTATTTGTACTTGCAACGTTAAGCCTGAACCAGATATGACGTGCTTGACCGTTAGAAAACTGAACGAATTTGAGCTTAGTTACGGCACTTTGACAGATAGCCCTAAATGAAAATGTAAAGTAAGCAGCGACAAGTGGAATATGCATAGATTAAATAAAGATTTAAATAATTTAATTGATTTATTTAAGTTGTGGACGGAGTACAAGAAACTTAGAAGTGCTCGGCAAAAAAAACAAGAAAAAAAATGGCGAAATAAACAAAATGAGAAACAGCCACGGATATTACCGTGTTACATTTGCAAAAATAAAGAAATTGGATTCAGCACAATTTTTTATTCACACAAGAATGAATAAAAATAACTTTGAATTTTTATTGACTTGGTTAAACAATTGTAAGGGAGTCCCTTAGCGGATTCCCTATTTTGTATAGAATTAAAACACACGGGCTTCTAGTAGATCACTTTATTGAAGATATGTTTACTAGCGGGAGTGCGGCCGATCTCTATGGCGTGTGCGATCAAACTGTTGGTGACTTCCTTTTCCTCTTCACAGGCAAGATCGCCAGAAGATTGTTTATTGTGGAGGCTGGTAATATTGCCGCTGGTTGCGATTGCTGTTATGGTGATTGCCGGATATTGCGACCGCCACAGCACTCCCCCTCTCCGAAAAAAATAAAAATTGCTTAACTCTAACAATGCCTTGATTTTACAATTCATATTCAATGATCCAAATTCAAATTTACTTATTTATAATAAATTATTATTCTAATGATATATGATAATTATTCTATGATGTATGATATCTAATGTTAATAATGCGATATAGTGATGCTAGTTCGTTTTTTTTCTGTAATTAATTTCTATTAATGTAATTCAAATTCAGTTATATTTATATTGTAATTCAAATTCAAATATATATTTATATTGTTCAAATATTTAACGCTAAAGGTTTAAATTTGTAGTTTAAGTTTATGTTTCAGTCCTGATCGATTTACATACTCTACTTATTAAAGGTTCATTTGTAGTCAAGAGAAATGCTGGTTTTAATTTGTCTATGTTAACTAACTTTTCTTGTTTATTTATTAAAATTTTGTATACTTTATCATTTCTAGACAGTACTTCGTATGGACCAGAGTAAGGTGGATTTAAACTACCTTTGTAAAAATATAGTTTAAAAAAACTAAAAAATACGCTTTTATGTTAAAATGAACTAAAAATTAAAAAATAATTTTGAATGTAAAGTTTTTATTGCTCCAGCCAGTATATGGAAACAACCTACCTTTCGAAATGTAAAACAGCGTGGGACTCTTAACCTATATTCTTATTTTATTAATACCGGAACTTTTCGCTAGCGCCCCACGCTTTTTTTACATTTCGAAAGGTAGGTTGTTTCCATATACTGGCTGGAGCAATAAAAACTTTACATTCAAAATTATTTTTTAATTTTTAGTTCATTTTAACATAAAAGCGTATTTTTTAGTTTTTTTAAACTATATTTTTTTTTATTTTCTACTTTTTAGTCTATCATATATCTTCCGCCATTTTGTTGTGGCCGCCATAATAGATTTAAAATTACGTCACACAGCTTACTGTTATGTATTCGTCATATACTTTCATTTGATACCCGTACCAGGGCGCTGTAAAGAAAAAGGTAAGCCGCTATTTTGTGTTGGCCGCCATTTTGAAAATGGAGTGTAGCCATACAGCTAATTGTATTCTACTTGTCATACCCTTGTAACCCTTGTTGGGGGAAGACATTTGCAAAAAATTTTACAAAAAAGTCAGATTGCATTCTCCCGCGAAAAGGGAATACGGAATAGAAAAATGCAATAAACTCAAAATCATCGAATTTGCACTTAAGCATTTCTGGCTTGTGCAATATTTTCAGCTAATTTTAAAATGTGTTGGCCGCCATTTTGAATTTGGAATGACGCCACGCAGCACAGTATTCTACTTGTCATATCCTTTCATTTGATACCCATACCGAGTGGGTTGTAAAGAAAAAGGTAGTCCGCCATTTTGTGTTGGCCGCCATTTTGAATTTGGAATGACGCCACGCAGCAAAGTATTGTACTTGTCATATCCTTTCATTTGATACCCATATCGATTGGGTTGTAAAGAAGAGGGTAGTCCGCCATTTTGTGTTGGCCGCCATTTTGAATTTGGAATGACGCGAATTGTACTCTATTTGTCATACCCTTTCATTTGATACCCATGTCGGGGGTCGGGAAGCACGATTGCAAAATTCGGCCACCATCTTGGAACCGCCATCTTGATTTTTTTACAAAATGGTCAGATTGCATTGTCACGCCAGCTTTACATATGGGCAAAATTTGAAGTTGATCGGTTATATGGAAGTGGGTCAAAATCAAGTTGCAAGATTTGTCTACATACATACATACACACATACATACATACATACATACATACATACGGCTGAAGCTAATATAAAGCGGTAACATACATATATACATACATATATACATACATACATACATACATACATAGATACATACATACATACAGGTGAAGCTAATATAAAGCGTATAAAAAGCTCTTCGACGAATACATGTGAGCAATTTCTTAGTTCCTGAGGGACGAAAATGTTGTTTTGCTTTCTAGATCTTGGCTTTTGTGGAACTATTTTCGCGATTGCGTATTTTATTTGTCTGGCTAATGCGGTTGTCGCGACTTGTTTTGTTTGGCTATCTGTGGAAATCAGTTCTCTGGGTAAACGTAACGACTGCCCAAATAACAGTTGTGCCGGGGCTACGCTTATGTCACTGATCACTGCTGATCGAATTCCTAAGAGTATCCAAGGGAGGCTGCTATACCAATTTTTGGGCTCCTTGGATGCTCTTATGGCTGCCTTTAGTTGGCGATGGAATCGTTCTATGGATCCATTGGCTTGAGGGTGGTACGTTGTGGTGCGTACACGGTTGCTCCCTAACACGTTTGAAATTTCTTTAAATAAGAGCGACTCAAACTGCGTGCCCTGATCTGTTGTGATCGTTGTAGGAACTCCAAATAGAGAGATCCAATGGTGCACGAAAGTTTTCACTATTGTTTCAGCGCTAATATTTCTTAAGGGAATGCCTTCGGGCCAGTGTGTGAATCTGTCTTTTATTGTTAGGATGTACCTATGGCCGTTTGATGGCGGCAGCGGCCCTACGATATCTAGGTGAATATGTTGGAATCTGCCGCTGGGCACTTCGAATTCTCCGTATTAGGCTAGTCGGCGAGAAGGAAAAAGTGATGAAAAATGAATTATTGGTCCATAGGCGAGATTATTGTTGGAATCGCTTCGTTTTACGGTGTAGTTAAACACCCTAAGTTTGCCCACAATTTGGTTGACCGCATAACTTTTTAATTAACTTATTGTGAATAAAATAAGCACTTTTTTCTATTTCTTTAAATAGCTCCGTTCCTGCTAACTTTTAGTAGAATATATGCATTGGGAAAGCTCTTCGTTATGAAATTCTCTAAAAAATTAGCCCGGTTAGAGGTCCCTAGGTGCAAGGGTGATCTCGCAAATAGCTTCCAAAGTTTTCAAAACAAGTTATTTTTACTATTTGTTTTCAGGGAAACAACTGCACATAGAAGGCTGAAAATGTTTGAGGATGGTGCTTATGTAGTCCTGGCAATGTACAAAAAATTTCAATAAGATCGGTTCATTAGTTTTTGTGTAATTAACGATCTAGTTTTTTTTTTAACCTTAATTAACAATGCTGCCATTTTTTGTAAAATCAGTTTGTAATTGGGAAATTCATTTAGAAAAGTTAAGAAACAATTGATAATGAAATCCCGTTGGAATTTTTGAAAAATCTCAATTTTGAACGATTTTATGAGGTTTTTTAGGCACATACCTTTTTATATTTGTTTATTTATGCCGCGTATAAAAAGATACGTGCCTAAAAACCTCATAAAATCGTTCAAAATTGAGATTTTTCAAAAATTCCAACGGGATTTCATTATCAATTGTTTCTTAACTTTTCTAAATGAATTTCCCAATTACAAACTGATTTTACAAAAAATGGCAGCATTGTTAATTAAGGTTAAAAAAAAAACTAGATCGTTAATTACACAAAAACTAATGAACCGATCTTATTGAAATTTTTTGTACATTGCCAGGACTACATAAGCACCATCCTCAAACATTTTCAGCCTTCTATGTGCAGTTGTTTCCCTGAAAACAAATAGTAAAAATAACGTGTTTTGAAAACTTTGGAAGCTATTTGCGAGATCACCCTTGCACCTAGGGACCTCTAACCGGGCTAATTTTTTAGAGAATTTCATAACGAAGAGCTTTCCCAATGCATATATTCTACTAAAAGTTAGCAGGAACGGAGCTATTTAAAGAAATAGAAAAAAAGTGCTTATTTTATTCACAATAACGTAATTAAAAAGTTATGCGGTCAACCAAATTGTGGGCAAACTTAGGGTGTTTAACTACACCCTAAAACGAAGCGATTCCAACAATAATCTCGCCTATGGGCCAAAATTGCAATAAAAATGCCTCACCGACTAGCCTATATGGTGAATGTGTGTGCCGATGAACTTTGGATTTTTGGCATGATTCACAAGTTTTACTCCATGTATTGACCTCTTTATTCATTTTGGGCCAAAAATATCGGGCTGTAACTAGCTTCTCGAATGCCGGGATGCGATAAATTATGCGTGGTTTCGAATATTGATTTTCGAAGGTTTTTAGGGACATATGCTCTGTTTTTGTTTGTCTTAATTTCGCACCAAATTTCTGTGTTATTCGGTGGAAAAGCGACTTTTTGTAGAATGAATGACGGGTTGTTGTTTCCTTTTGCTAAAATTTCTTTTAATTCTTGGTCTTGTTCTTGTTCTTCCGCCCAGGTTTGGATATCTATGATTGCACAAGGGTTAATGATATCTATGTGTGCTCTGGAAAGAGTGTCTGAAACTATATTTTCTTTACCTTTAATATATCTTATGTCCTCAGTAAATTGTGATATGTAATTGAGATGATTATTTTGCCTAGGTGATTTATCGGACTTAGAATATAAGGCGTTAGTTAGTGGCTTATGGTCCGTATATATGACGAAATTTTTGCCTTCGACTAGGTGGCGGAAGTGTTTGACAGCTAAGAAGATGGCTAGCAGTTCCCTGTCAAACGTGGAATATTTTCTTTCAGGTGGCTTTAGCCGTTTTGAGAAAAGGCACAATGGTTGCCATTGGTTCGTGTTTTCTTGCTGGAGGAAGGCTCCTACTGCATCACTTGATGCATCAACCCAAAGCGAAATTTTTGCATTCGGTTTTGGATGTACGAGCAGTGTTTGTTTTTGCAGGCCTTCTTTTATTTGGTTGAAGATTTCTTGGTGTGTTTCAGTCCATTCAAATTTCATTTTGCCTTTTTGTTTGTTTTGAGAGTTTTTTAAAAGGTCGTACAAAGGCCGTGTTATTTTGGCGGCCTCGCGAAGAAATCGATGGTAAAAGTTTATCATTCCCAGAAACCGTTGTAGTTTTTAAATTGAGTTTGGGGGTGGGAATTCTTGAATTGCCCTAATTCTACTATTTGCGGGTGTGATGCCTTGTTGTGTTACGTCGTGCCCTAAAAACTCTAACTTATCGATGCCAAAAACGCATTTTGAAGGGTTTACGTTTATGCTAGAGGCTTGTAAGCGCGTGAAGAGAGTTTTCAGATGTTCCTTATGCTCTTCTGCCGATCTACTGCTGACGAGTATGTCGTCCACGTAAACGAATACGTATGGTAAATCTGAGAGAATGTCGTTTATAAAGCGTTGGAAGGTCTGTGCCCCATTTCTTACACCGAAAGGCATTCGGAGAAATTCGAAGAATCCGAATGGGGTAATAACTGCTGTTTTATAAACGTCTTTTGTAGCTACGGGAATTTGATGATATGCTCTAACGAGATCTATTTTTGAAAAGTGTGTGCAACCGTGAAGGTTTAATGAGAGATCTTGGATATTAGGCAGAGGGTATTTGTCGGGTGTTGTGACAACGTTTAGTTGCCGATAATCTCCACATGGTCTCCAATCCGTGCACCCTTTTTTTGGTACTAAGTGCAATGGAGATCCCACTGGAGAAGCAGATGGACGACAAATTCCTAGTTTGATCATTTGATCGAATTCCAATTTTGCTACCTTGTATTTTTCAGGATTAAGGCGTCTCACCCGAGCGCAAGGTAATGGACCTTGAGTATGAATATGGTGCACAGCGTTGTGGTTGACCTGTTCATTGAAGTCGGGTGGTGCTTTAAGAGCAGGGAAGGCATTTAAAATGGATCCAAACTCATCTTCAAAAGAGTATAATTTTGGTGAAGGAGACCTGATATTGCGAGCTATGCCCTCGACTGAATGGGTCGTTCTTTTGTCTATCAACCTTTTGTGGCGGATGTCTACTCATAGGTCATATTTGAATAAGAAATCGGCGCCTATAATGGGATATTGTATGCCAGCAACGACGAATGTGTGGTCGTAGCAGCGCCGTAGGTTTAAGTTTAATGAAAGCTGTTTATTGCCGTAGGTCGTGATCGGAGAGCCTTTGGCGGAAACTAAACGGTAATCAGATTTGTGAATTTTTTCTGGAGTTAGTCTTTTTGGAATTACCGATATTTCTGCAGCCGTGTCAACCAGAAAATGTATTTTTAAATTTCTATCAAAAATGAAGAGACGGCGAGATATGTTATCCGACTTCGTTGCCGTGCACGTAGTAGGTATTTCTAGTTTTTTGTATCATGAAATTCTCTTTTATTATTATTGAAATTGCAGGGCTCTATGCAGTTCCTGGCTTTGTTTCCGAATTTCTTATGGAACCAACATCTGCCGTCACTGTTTTGTGTTGGTCTTTGCGAGCGCATTGCAGGTTTCGCTTGTTGATCGGGTCTTTACCTAAAACGTGATCGGTTGAATAATTGTGATCGGTTCTGCTGTCTAGATTGCCGAATCTCGAGGTATTTCATGCGTTTTGAGAGGTCTTGCATTAAGTTACGTAAATCATCGTTCGCTGTATTTGTGGAAACTGCTGAAATGTTCGTTGTTGAAGACGTGTCAAAAATTTTGTCCGCTATATCGAAAGCTTCTTCTTGTGAACGAAAATCTCCAAGTGCTATGACACATGCTTGTATCGAAGGCGGTAATTTATTAATCCAGAGCTTTTTTAATAAGGAATTGTTGACGAGGCTGTTTCCTCCCGCCAGGGATTCCATGTGCCTGTACAACTCGGAGGGTTTGTAATCCCCTAATTCAACTTTGTGAAGTAGATTGTCGAGTCTGCGGTCTTCGGAGTCTCTGGTTCTATGTAAGAGAAGTTTCTTCAAGTTTTCGTATTTGTTTTGGGTTGGCGGGCTTAACAGTGCGTCGGCCACAACCTCCATAGTGTCCGCTGGTAAGGATCCTACTAGGTGATCATGTTTTGTAGACGAGCTAGTGATCCCTTTAATACGGAACTGCGTTTCCACTTGAACGAACCAAAGGCCAGGTCTACTGCTCCAAAATGGAGGAAATTTTAAAGTGGCTATGAAATGCGGATATTCTCTACCTTCAGGGGGTTGATAATCTGGATTGGAATTCAACTTTCCGCCGTGTGATGGACCTGGTTCGTTTGGATTGGACTCGTTTTGGTTGTCCTCTTCGTCCATTTTGTAATCGCGAGAATGATTGAAATTGATTTACTTGAAAAGGAATTCAGATGTCGGATGTTTGTGACGTAAGCGCGGATGTGTTTTGAGTTTTTAATTTGAGTTTAAAATGTAGCCGAAACCGTAAACTTATATATGCAATGGTTGCTTATGTGAGCTTACTAGTCCACCAACATGCCGCGAAAAGGAAAAAAAACTAACTTTATGTGTTTTATAAGTATGATAATGAGGACCACTTTAAGGAGAAATTTAAATATTTAGTTGTAAAATTCTATTTTTATCATCACAATTGGTTGCGTTAGAATGAATGTGCGAAATAGCATTAGGGCCATTCTCTTTTTGAGAACTTTAAAGGTTAATTCATTATATTTGTTGGAGCAGTTTTGCTTTAGCGGTCTTAACAGAAAAAGAAGTTGATACTTCCTATAATAACAGGCAACCATTTTCTGAATAATCCGTGTTAATAGAACTCCTTTATCCTAATATAACCACAATAGCAGCTACTTTCCTTTCATCAAAAAAAATATAAGTTTGAAAATATTTATTCGAAGACAACACCTTTAATGGTTTGTCTCAGAACTAAAACAAAACTAAAATCGATTTTGAAGAATAATTGTTCTATGTTTGCAAATTTTCACAGAATTATTGTGAACTTCGTCACCCTTTCTTTGATATTGCTTGCTAAATTTTATTCTTGATTGTTTCTTTTGTAATGTTGTTTTTCGTTTGTTTTTTTTCCCTTGAGAAATTGCTCACATGTTCGATGAAATGTAAATATAATGTAAAAGTCCGTTATTGGTAGGGTGACCATTCGTCCCGAATTTTCCGGGACAGTCCCGGATTAAAGCCCCGTGTCCCGTATTAATATATGTCCCGGAAAATGTCCCGAATTTCATAATTCATCATGGCTGTGTTCCGAAATATAACCCAGTATACAGGCCAGTGCTAATGACGTCATTAATTGATGCCATATTTTACTCGTGTGCATCGGTGTGACGTAATGGTAATCACAAAAATATTAAAGATTGGAGGCTGAAACAGTTTCAAGCTCTAACACTTTCATGTATGCTGCCGTTAACCACAGCGCAAACGCTTGAATTTACCATTTCTCACTGAACAGTATGCTGGGTGATATTACGGAACACGGCCCATATCATGTGAATATTATAATAGGTCTGTTCCCGCACCTGCAGAAAGTACAGAATCTGTCAGTTGCATCGAATTACTTAACAGAATTCTGTTCCCGTACTTTTACTGCAGCCGCCATACTCATTTCCCCACCCTGCAGTAAGAAGCAGAAACCTGCAGTAGCTACGAGTTTCTGTAACCTGCTGCAGCTTAGATTATTTGAAATATGGCAATGTCAGAACTGTCATTCCCGTGTTAAAACTGCAGAAACCTGCAGAAACATGTTCCTGTACTTTCTGTACTTCATCCCCACCTCTCAATAAGCAACTTGCAGTAAGTGGCAGAATGCAGAAAGTACGGGAACAAACCTAATATTCGATTATATTTTATCGATGAATCCATGTAATGCCAAGGCTTCACCGACCTCAGTTCAGTAATGTTCAGTTCAATCCACATAAGTGGCTTCACCGGCTAAAGGGGCCCATACACGGTCGAACAATCTGCGCAACGCAGCCCGTTGTGTAAACATTTTCCCCGTGTATGGGGCGGTTTTATGTGTAGCGCAACTGTTTGATTAAAATCAAACGCGTTTGAAAATTTTTGTGCAGCGGCAGCGCTGCGCAAGTTGTTTGCTCGTGTATGGTGGTGTTGACGCATTAAGTTATTAAAATTTTACAAATTAAGTGAGAAAATGGCAGCTAGGAAAGCGGGTGAAGAATTCTGGAGGGAATTTATTGAAATGTATCGTGTACTTCCAGAACAGAACTGAAGTTTGCGCAACTCGTTGCGTAGTGTATGGGCAATCACATATTTTTGCGCAAACACGAATTTGCGCAAATTGTTCGACCGTGTATGGGCCCCTTTAAGTCCAGTTCATGTTCAGTTCGCGTTTGCAATTGTTGTTGCTTTTTCGCCAGAAGTTAGAAATGCAAAAGCTCACTGGAATAGCATTCCATTATTCCCGTTGATTACTCTCTTTTGAGCGAGCTTTTACATTTAACTTCAATTCCAGTCCGATGGTCTGTTTTATCCTCAGTTCAAGAAATTGTATGCGAACTGGGGTTATTTTAAAGTTCAGTTCACCAAATTGCTCGAACTTGCGCAGTTCGGCCGGGTAAGCCCAAGCAAACTGATTTGAAATGGGATGAAATTTTTAATAATTTATCTGAAAATCGTAATCATTTATCTGATCGTTTAATTTGCGCTTTATTTACCTGGAACAAACGCCGCTACAGAGCGTGTTTTTGCTATTATTAATAATTTTTCGACATAGGAAAAATCACAACTGCATGTAGACACAGTAAAAGTAATGATTATAACGAAGTGCAATTTTGAGTAAAATATGAAGATTTTAAAAAAGAAGTAGAACATTGTGATGAGTTTCTAAAACAAATTCACTCTGTGAGTAAATCTTAGTTTTGTTCTGTTAATTTTTCCTATAGTTATATATTTATCAATGTTTACTTTTTACTATTTAAATAAATATTATATAAAAATAAAATGAATATATGGGACGTTCTTTTACAAACAGAACACCTTTCTGACAGACACATTTTCGATTTGGCTGAAACTTTTTTACGAGTTCTATATTGAAAAAAAAGAGACACGTATTTTTTGTTATTTTTTTTTTCACAATATTTTGGACGCTAGATAGGATTGAAATTTCGCGATTTTTGGTGTTTTTGGGCTTGAGGAGTAATTTTCAAAAATTCACAACTCCGGTTCTATTTGTGCTACAGACTGGTACATGTTTTTTATGGGTTCACGTGCATGAGATGAAATCCAATAATTTCCTGGCATCCCTCGTTGTTTCTTTTGTTATCTCCCGCTTTTATCCACTGCTGTTCACCGTGCTTTTGTATTAATGTGATCGGTAAAAATTTGTTCCGTTCCGATCACGTTGTATAAAAATTTTATTATATTTTCTATTACAGATGAACTTTTATCGCACTTCTTTGCTCGCACTTCTTTGCTCGCACTTTTATTCACTTCTTTTATGTTATGATTAAGTTAAATTTTATTTATATAGATAACATTTAGTGAAATATTAAGTTTATTGAATTTAGGTTTATTGGAAACCAAAAATGTTTTTTTTTATATTAGTTTTTAAGCTTTTTGTTGAATGTCGGGGTTACCATTTATGTAAGTGAGTCCCTTAGCGGATTCCCTATTTTGTATAGAATTAAAACACACGGGCTTCTAGTAGATTACTTTATTGAAGATATGTTTACTAGCGGGAGTGCGGCCGATCTCTATAGCGTGTGCGATCAAACTGTTGGTGACTTCCTTTTCCTCTTCACAGGCAAAATCGCCAGAAGATTGTTTATTGTGGAGGTTGGTAATATTGCCGCTGGTTGCGATTGCTGTTATGGTGATTGCCGGATATTGCGACCGCCACAACAATCTAGAAGGCCTTCAATATCTCCTTTATCTGTTTTATGTCATTTACTGCTCCAAATTTATTAAAAAATTGTTAAAATGTGAACCAATTTTGTTAATAGCTAACGGATGCTAAGCTTTTGTGCCATTCTTACGGCACCCGTACGTACTATTCGAGAATTTAACGAACTTTCGGCAAGTTCATTAAGTCAATTTAGGTCGGTGCCATATGAACTCATGTTCGTACGTTAGGGTACATACGGTTACGGTCCGGCACGTTATATCTGGTTCAGGCTTTACCCGTATCGAAGATGGAAGTTGAAAGATCATTCTCAACTCTTAAGAGAATAAAAAACTTTTTAAGAAACAAAAGTGACGACAATCGACTTACTGCTTTGGTGTCCGTAAATTATCCCCCAAATTATGATATTCAGGATGTCTTCGACATTATGGCTTTAAAACCAAATAGAAAAATTCAATTATAATCCTTTTTTTGTGTGAATTGATCTTAGTAGAGGGAAATTGTCATATGATAGTGATGTAGTTGGGAAGTTGGATTTTTTTGTTTTTTTTCTTTACATATGTTAAGATAAAGCGAAAAAAAAAATTTCTGCAAAATCGGTGCTGTGCTGCACGAGAAAATTGCATAAATGTCCATAAATGTTAGGATTCATTTTTAAAATATTTATACCGAATCAGTTCGATAGTCTGTTCATTTGCGAGTATTTTCCAATTTTTTTTATTGTTCTACGACCAACAGAACTGGAGAAATTGAGAAAATAGTGTAGCAATGCACTCAAAATGCATCAAAAATGGACATTTATGCAATTTTCTCGTGCAGCACAGCACCGATTTTGCAGAAATTTTTTTTTCACTTTATCTTAACATATGTAAAGAAAAATAACAAAAAAATCCAACTTCCCAACTACATCATAACTTCGCTTTTTTTTTGTTTAATTTCCCTCTACTATTTTGTTTTTGTTTTGCATTTTTATTTTAAGTTGTTTTTCTTTTGAATTTTATGTAAAAATATCTTCAAAATTATTTCCATTCATGTAACTATATTAGTGGATGTTCAAAGAAAAAAAAACATACATACATTCAAAAACTAAAAAACATTGTATTTTTTTTAATTACGGAATATCTGGATGACTATATATAATAAAAATATAGGGGGAGGAAGGAGAGGTCTCATTTACACAGATCATTATTATGATTCTTACAGTAAGTCCCCACCGAAGCAAAATGCTGACTACGTCTTTGAGTCGTATACTCTTGCTTCTAGTCAATGAAGATTTGGAATATAATTGCGTTCTTATCCCAGATAATCGAATCTATCCTTTATGATAGATTTAAAAGACACTGCGGATTTCTCCGCATTTCTCAATTGCTATGACCAATTCCATGCTCTCTCCGAAGCTCTCTATAAGGAGTACCTCAGTAACATGGAAGGTAAACTGTATGGTGATCCCAGAACATTTTTTCAATTTATCAACCCTAAGAAAAAGGTTGATAATTACCCTAACACCATGCATATACGAGAACTCTGTTAGCTCTAATTCATCCGAGATTTGCGACAAGTTCGCATCGTTCTTCCTCAAATCTTTCTCGTCTCCTGTCATCCAACCTGATGAAGACAATTTTCGACATATCAACGCAATTAAAAGGGCTCAAAACTTATCACTGTCTATAACCAGGGAAGATATCTCGAAACATATAAATGACATTCCACAAGATTTTTCGTCCGGCCCTGATGGTGTCCCTCCTGCTGTTCTAAAATCCTGTGCAGTGGCCCTAATATCTCTTCTCCTATGTTTATTTCAAAAGTCCCTAAATAGAGGCTGCTTCCCAAACTTATGGAAGAATTCTTTTATAATCCCCCTCCATGAAAAGGGTTGTAAGAACGAAATATCTAACTATCGACCAATTGCGAAGTTATTGTGTATACCAAAACTCTTCTAATCTATTATTTATTCTGATATCGCCCCTATCCGTAAGAGACTTACTTATCTCAACTAACCAACATAGCTTTCTTGTAACTCGTTCCACTACTAAAAATTTACTAGAGTTCTCCTCTCACACTGTTCGAGGCTTTGTCACTGGCTGTCAAACTGACGGTATTTACCCAGACTTCAGTAAAGCTTTCGACATGCTCTCTCACTCTATTATAGTTCTAAAACTAAAAAAATTAGGCTTTCCGCATGCCCTGGTGGTATGGTTCCAGTCGTACATAGCCGACAGAACCTACCAGGTTCTATTCCGCGGAGTCAAATCTAAAAACATCGAAGCCTCCTCTGGTGTCCCGCAAGGAAGTCATCTTGGTCCTCTTCTTTTTATTTTATCAATCGATGACATTGTTACCCTGCTAAGGCACTGTAAAATCCTTATTTATGCCCTTGACATCAAAGTGTTCCGCCACATAAGGAGTATCGAGGATTGTAAACTTCTGCAAGCAGACCTAAACACCTTCTATTCTTGGTGTTCCAACAACAACCTGGTCCTTAATATTAGTAAATGTGAGGTCGTGACTTTTTGTAGGAACCGTGGCGTTATAACTTATGACTATACTTTTCTCGATAACAAGATCTCCCGCACTAACTGTGTAATCGATCTAGGGGTTAGGTTAGAAATTAAGTTGGATTTCTCCACCCACATCAATTATATCTCTTCCAAGAGCAATTCAGTCCTGGGATTTATAAAAAGATGGTCGAAGGAATTCAACAACCCCCTCATCACTAAGCACTTATACATATCTTTAGTTAGGCCTATGCTTGAATACGCCGCCCAGGTATGGTCTCCTTACTATTCCTCCCATGTTGGTAGAATCGAATCGGTTCAAAGGAAGTTCGTCCGATTTGCACTCAGTCACCTGCCGTGGGATGACCCACTTATTCTTCCTCCTTATGGGAACAGACTTAAATTGCTCAACTTAAGCTCTCTCCATAAGTGTCGCGAGGTCGCTGACGTTATATTCGTTCAGCGTTTGATGAATGACAAAGTTGACTCAGGCTTCCTACGAACCCGTACGTCATTTAGAGTGAATAACTACAACCTCCTTTGTACATTAATTCCTCTCTTGTACATTAATTCCTCTCATACCAATTATGGGATGTACGAACCAGTTAACCGCATGCTTGTAAATGTTAACAAAAATGGGAGTGTTTTTAGCATGCAAACTAGTGAAGATGTCCTTAAAGGGATGTGGCGTGACTCCCTGAGTGTCCCACTTTTTCATTGCTTTTGCACGCTTCTCTGTTTAATATTTTGTGCTCTTAAATGTTGCATTGTTTTTTTGTTTGCATGTCTTAGCTGAGTCACTGAGCAGTGGTAAATGTTTCTCAGCTCTCTCAAGGGTAACTCTGTTAAAAATCTTGTAGCCTAACGGGGCAGGCAAGAAAACTTCTCTCCGTTCTTATGAATTAGATATATGTATGTAATACAGATTTCTTCCACTCGCCTGGAAGTGTCTCTCCTTCCGAAATCACGCAATAAATTTGCGCAGCGGTTCGAACAGTTCTTACACTTAGAGGTGTAAAAGTAACGAAAAAAAGCGTACCCGTATGTATTCGTTACTATAACAATTAGTACTCGTTACTATCGTATCGTTACGTTACTCGTTACTTCTCATACCTCATAACATGCTATGTTATGTTAGAGCAACGAATCAAGTCGTATTGCGTACGCGTACAGTATGACGTCGCGGCGTCGCAACATTTGTAATTTGTAGAAAACATACTTATACATTACATACCAAGTTGCGTAAGGTGCATTTTTTCACTTTTCCGTATTTTGAACCAGACTTGTGTTTAAGTTATTCTAAATTTGGTTTGATTTAATAGGTAAAGTGTAGAACTACAAGTGAACTGTTGACGGAATCTACTAAATTTGCAATGGATTTACTATTTTGAAAATTTTAACGGTGAGCTTATGTTATATCATAATAACATCGCAATCCATTATGCATCGATTATAATGAAAAAGCAACAAATAGGTGTCGAAAATTATTTATTGACAATAATATTTAAATAACATTCTAACGATAAACCAACATAAAAATAGAATTCTTCTTCGATAAATCAACATAAAAAAAATAGAATTCATTCTTAGAATGAAATTAAACATATAAAATAAAAACATATTTTAAACAAAACTAAAACAAAGAAAATCTTTTTCCTTAGAATGAAATTGAACCTTACCGCAATTGTTATGGGCAAGCGTTAATATTTAACATCTGCGACTTGCTCGTCGCACAATTTCGGTAAAAAAAACATATTAAATAAAAACATTTTATGGCAGGAATCTCTGGTTCATATTTAAAAATAAAATCTTTTCCATTCGCTTTGGTTGAATAGAGCTGCGCCTCTCACTTAATATTTGGCCCGATTTGGAAAAAGTCCGTTCAGATGGTACCGAGGTAGCCATCACTGATAAATATTTCTTAGCCAAGTTTGACAGTTCGGGGTATAGAAGTGACCGGGCCTGCCACCATTTCAAAGGACACTCATTTCGAGGAATAATGCGTTCTTCTAGATATTGCCTCATGGCAATTATGCTGCTGCTAACTATAGAGTTCGAAGCAGACGCTGACGTTGCCAAAGCGTCAAAATCTTTCCATATTGAGTCGTTATCAGCATCGGTGTCGCCAGTAGATATAGCTAAATTCGATTCGTTCTCGTTAGGTTCTATTGACTGCTTATTAAAATTAAACTCATTTTGCAGCTCAGTTTTCAATGCATCTTTGGCAGACTCATAACTTGATGTATCAAACCTAAATGCCAGCTTCTTAAAACGCGGGTCTAACAGTGCTGCTTTAGATAACACTGGGTGCCTGTAACAATTCTTGAATCTACTTTTAAATTCCGTTATTATTTTATTTGCCAGTTTCTTTCCTGTATCTGTAATAATATTTGTATCTAAATTGTGAAAAATTCTAATCATACTTTCTGTCGAAGCCAGGACCATTGAAACAGTCACTTTTCTTTCTGAAGACATTTCTTCAGTGAGTTGCTTGAATGGCTTCAGAATTTTTATTATTTCTGGCAGTGTCTGCCATTCGCCTTCCGAAAGATTTTCTACCGGATTGTGTAGGATTCCAAGAGACGCTTCTAAAGGTTCTTGTAGTGAACAAATCCTCTCAATCATGTCCAGGGTACTGTTCCATCTGGTCACTACGTCCATTTTTAGCTTCAATGGTTTTTGATTAGGCCTCAGCTGCTCCTGCATTGCAATTAGTTTTTTGGTAGCTATTGGACTCTTGTGGAAATGTTCCACAATGGCTTTTATTTTTTTTATCAGCTCCCCGAGTCCACAGTCCTGGAGTCCTGCACGCACGACTAAATTAACAGTGTGAGCGATACACGGCAAATGTTCATACTTTGTTAATCGTATAGCCGCCTTCATGTTCGCTGCGTTATCTGTAACGCAGACAAATATTTTATTTTGTATGCTCCAATGTAAGAGCAACCTATACAGCTCATTTTTAATATATTCGGCCGTGTGTCGTTCCTGACATTCAAAACATCCTAATAAAGCAGACTTCAACTCCCAATTTAATAAATAATGGGCTGTTACAGCTTGGTAAGAAGTTGTTGCTCTCGAAGTCCAGCCATCGGTGGTGATCGATACATATTTTGCACTCTCCAATTCTTCTTTTAATTTTTTTTGGACTTCTGAGTATTGAGAATCCAATAAAGTATTGCTTAATATATACCTTGAAGGCATTTTGTACCCTGGTTCTAAGTAATTAATAAGATCTTTAAAACCCGCGTCTTCAACTACAGAAAAAGGCTGAAGGTCTTTAACTATCATTTGAAAAATTAAATCATTAATTTTTTTTTCTCTTACTACACCTACTGGACGTTTAATAAAGGCACTTAACTTAGTCTGCTGCGAATTGGTTTTATTTGTTTTAATTACAGGATTAGTAGATTCTGTACTTGCTGAAGTTGATGGTATAGGAGCTTCCAGAACTGCTGCATCTGACACTGCTGCATCTGACACGGAGCATGGAATGATGGTTTCATAGGTTGATCTGTGTTTTTTCATGAGATGCTTTTTCAAATTTGTAGTAGAGCCGCCTTTCACTGAATACAACGAATGACAAAGATCACATTTTGCCTTATCGTCTTTAGTCTGCGTAAAGAAACCCCATAGTTTACTTCTTTTCTTGTCCATCGTAGCAGGTAAATTGAACTGTAAAATTAAAAAAATAATAAGTGTAAATAATAATAAATCGCATATAAACAATTAACAATATTTGATAATTAACAGCTTTTATTAACCAAGAAACAATTCAATCTCATTAGAGCGGCTTTATTATAATATCTCTTTTAATATAAGAACAAAAAAAACGTGAAAATACGCGATAATAAAAAACAAAAACATACATATTTCTAATTTGTAAAAAATACTTTCTTACCTTGTTTCTGTTCCAATCTAAAACTTTGTCTACACACACAATACCTTTAATAAAAACTAAACAGTAAAAAACTTGGACGACGAATTTCCAAATTATACAAATTAATAAACCATCGCTCTTTGTAACGCACGTTTTTAAAGGCCGAGTCACACCGAATGGGGCGCGGCGCGGTGCGGCGATTTTTGTATGAAAATAACAAGAACCACGCCGCTTCGCGCGGCGCTTAATATTATTTTTAATGGTTTTATTTAGCTTCACCTCGTATATTTGTTTGTTTGTTTGTTTGTTTGTTTGGTTCAAATCTTGCGCATGAAAAACTTGTATAACCACTGTATAATTAAATAAGAACGACTTGTCTAGAAGAATGTGTTTCCAAGTTCACCAATATATTTCAAATGCGCCCCATGTTTTTATTTTAGTCTGTTAAAAGTCCCAGAATATTACTTAATTCGTTGACGCAGCGACACAAAGGGTACCTTGGCATACGACATAAGAAAACAGCACGGCTACTATTGCATGATTTCTTCCCAGACGTCGGAATCTCAAGAAGGTCCATGTTTGTGTTCTAATTATTTTCTAGTTTTTGGTACAGCTTATGATTTCAAATAAAACCATTTAACTTAAAAGTTTTTTTACCTATTTTTTTTTCATACGAAAATCGCCGCACCGCGCCGCGTTCGGTGTGACCCGGCCTTAAATTCACCGAATAAGCGTGCGCATGCGTAAAACATGAACACATGAACAGCGTGAACTGAAACAGTGTAGCTACCCATACTACGAAAAATGCGAGCATTCGTGTGTAACGTTTCGTTACTCGGTACTAGATGCCGCACCCGTTACTCAGTACCGAATACATACGGTTTGCTACAGCTGAAAAAGGTAGCTCATATGCCTTCATATTGGAATTACATTCGCAATTGAAGAAAAAGCATAAGGAACTTCGTTCCTGACGGCGGTCCCATAACCGCACCTGTATTTTTTTAATTTTAGTTTCGAAATTCTATTTTTTATCGGCTCGACTTCAGAATTTCTGAATTAAATTTCTTGTTTATGATGAATGCCACTCCAAAGTATTTAGTTAAGGTTCCGCTGGAGAATACTGTGTGTGTATTCAGATCCATGATGTAGCTCTCGTTTATAGTTTCTTGTATTGATGTAATGATAATTTTTTACCGTTGAAGCGTAGTTAAAAGCGAACGTAGACTCTGCTTGGCTTTCTG
Source organism: Thereva nobilitata (assembly GCA_963855945.1). Lineage (NCBI taxonomy): Eukaryota > Metazoa > Arthropoda > Insecta > Diptera > Therevidae > Thereva > Thereva nobilitata. The sequence goes on from OY979694.1 coordinate 137,107,265, forward strand.
GCGTGCCATGATTAGGGTTACCATTTTTTAGTTTTAAAATACCAGACATTTAACTACAAAATGCCTGATTTTAGAGTAAAAAGCCTGACAAGTAACCATTGTTAATTAATGTTAAAAAAATAATTGATCGTTAATTACTACAAACGTGATGGACCGATCTGGCTGAAATTTTTTGTACATTATCGGGACAACAAAGACACCATCTTCAAGCCCTCTATGTTCAGCTGTTTCCAAGTAAAAAATAGTGAAAATAACGTGATTTAAAAACTTTGGAAGGTATTTGTAAGTTCACAATTGGACCTAGCGACCTCTATGGGTACTATTTTTTTAGAAAATTCCATAACTAATAACTTTCCCAAATATCTTATACTAAAAGTTATCAGGAACGGAGATATTGAAAAAAGTATAGAAAAAGTGTTTATTTTATTCAAAATTAATTAATTAAAAAGTTATTCCAATTTGTGGGCAAACTTAGGGTGTTCAACTACTGTTCAGCCCCAAACACACGACAACCACCAGCTGAATAATTAAAATAAAACAAAAAAAAAAAAATAATAAACAAAACAAAAATAAAAACTCACCAAAAAATAATAAAAAAAAAAAATCCAAGATACGTCTTTTTTCTTTGTGTTTGTTTCCTATGTTTTGTGTGTCGTTGGACTCCCATAATAAACCTAAAAGGCAAAACATCAGATTCATTAATACTCATATAAAAATAGCCATTAGTACGGCTTAAAAGAAGAAATTGAAAATCAATAAGAAAAATAAATGATATCAACAAAAATATGACATGCAAAAACAAAAATGCCAACATGCACAACAACAACAACTACATTACACATTAAACAAACAAATTCATCACAAATAACACAAACTAGATATATATAGCGCACTATAATCATAAAATAAATATCAAAGGACATTTTACCTGTATAAAAACATTAAAACAATCACAAAACACAGGTAAAATACCATAGAAAAAAAAATATATATGTACACATAACCTCGTTTATAAACATTTGTTGTTTATAGACAACCAGTTACATGTACATCTACAAAATTAAGGTACAAACAACACAGAACACTACAACAACACAACAAGGGCACCCACGCACCTGCAAATCACGCTAAGTACACTTATTACGCGAAAAACACCGCGCACGCAATCGCGAAAAATGTGACGTCGTCCGAAACGTCAAAACTTCACGTTGTATCAACATATGATACATGAAATTGGTGTAAAATTTAACGAGGAATACAGCGGCGATGTTGAAAAAACGAAATATTTTATGGTTAAAAAGATATTTCCATAAAATATAAATTCTCATAAAGATAATGAGAAGAAAAGAGAAAATATAGTGGAAAAGGATGAATATATGGATTAATAAAATTATGATATTGCAGTAAAAAATAAGGAAATGGTCGAAAAGGACATTTTTAGTACATCACAAAAATTGAAGAAAAATAAGAAAATTATGTTGAATTAATTGAAATTTTATGAAATTAAAAAGAATAAAATAATTAGAATTAAATAAAAAGAAGGGAAAATAGTTTGAAATTATTTTTCAGTCATCAAAAAGGTCTAACTATCCCCACCTAAAAATGGCAATGCAGTTTAAGCCAGGACCGTTGGTTCCAGTGTATAAAAACTCGAACGCAGAAGCCATCAGTCTCTCTTGTCTATCAGCAGTCAAGTAAAGTGTATTAAGCAAAAGTAAGCGAAATAACTCCCAAGCAATTTTCTGTAAAGTACTTATTGTAAAAAAAGGGAATTTTCAACAATTTATAAGGTATTTTTTCACCAATCATTAAATTTTCTACAGGCCGCATGTGTTCTGGGAAATGTTATATGTTTGGTTCTAATCAAGTTTCCTTTTCAGCATCAGTTCAAGGATACTATTCAGTGCGACTTTGTATCTTGCCTTAGTCGAGTATTAAATTACTGTCTGGCTATATCTTTGATATACTCAGTGTAATTTTACATACAACCTTTGGTCAAATACTTTGGTCGCTATCTGGATATATCTAGTTATTATATATTTTGTTCAAAAATAAAGAATCCTAACTAGAACCCTTTCAGTAAGGTGTTATTGGTTAGTAATTATAGTATATACAAAATAATTTAAGTGAAGCATAAGTCCTATTTGTTAGTCTTAAGCAAACAGTTTGAAATAAAAACAATATATTGAATTCTACCTGACACGTGTGTTTCCTTCATATTTTCCCTTTCCTTTAGTGCAATTTTTCATTTTGCACTAAACATTTTGGTGGTTCCATCCAGGAATACGTGTCAGCGAATTCAATTTGTTTCAATTTCTTTTGTTTGTTATCGGTGTTCGTGTAATTCTTATAGTGCAACATATCCAAAATGACTACGTTAGAACAAATGTGTCAAGCACAAGAACGTTTGAAACTCCGTCTATTCCAGTATATCGACACTGCCAAAAAGACGGCACATTCAAAACGCAATCTAGGATTCCACAAGACCAGAATCACTGGATTAAATGCAATCTGGGAGAAATTTCAAAAAAACGACATAGCATTAGACGAATCATCAGTGCTAGAGAATGCAGAAGCAGCAATTGCATATCTCAATAGTGATATATACGGAACCACAGAAGCCAAATATTATGACTATCTCGGAGAGTTAATGGATGGATTGGAAAAATGCCAATTAAAAATGACTCCACCTCCAGAACCTCCAACTACAACATCATATGAAATACAACTGCCGAGAATCAGTTTGCCAAAATACAATGGCGATTGCGATTTGTGGCGATCATTTCATGATGTCTTCGTTGCGTTGGTCCATAATAATGCAAAACTTGGTCCAGTACAAAAATTACATTATTTAAAGGAATGTTTGGTTGGAGAAGCTGAAAACATATTGCGACATGTTCCAATCACTAACGAAGATTACGCACCAGCATGGGAAAAACTGAAGAAGCGGTATGAAAATAAAAGAATGTTGGTAAATCACCAGCTAAAAACTTTTACAAACATACCGAAGCTGACTACTGAATCCTCTAAGGGCATGAAGGAATTAATAGATACTTCATCCGAATGTTTGCAACAGCTGAAGAGCTTAGGTGTTGATACTGCGTCTTGGGATGCCATTCTAATTTATCTATTAGTACAGAAGCTTCCTTTCACAACACTACGATTATGGGAAGAAGAGCAAGGAGCAGATCAAACTTTGCCAACTTTTTCACAATTCAGCAAGTTCTTGACAATGAGATTACGGGTACTAGAATCAATCGCTGATGCAATCGTTCCACGGACATCAACACCAATCAAGCCAACACTCGCCAAAAAGGTTACACATACGTATCATGCAGTGAAGCAAGACTGTTGTCCAGCTTGCCATCAAAAGCACTACATTCGAGCATGCACCAAGTATCAACAAATGAATAGTGATGCCAGACGTAAGGTCATACTAGCAGCTGGACGTTGTTTAAATTGTTTATCCAACAACCACATGGCAAAGGAATGCACAAGTAAATATACATGTCGCAGATGCAAGAAGCGTCATCACACTACCCTACACGACGACTCCAGACAAGAGAAGCAGGGATCAACAGGATCCAAAGAAAAACATTTACGAGAGGGAGAATCAATACCAAGCCAATCTCCAACAACCTCGAAATCCCAATCAGCCAACAGCGCTGACGGAGTAACCACAATTCAAAACTTTTTAACCATGAAAAATCACCATGCATTGTTGTCAACAGCACTGGTAACGTTTCGCACTAATCATGGCACGGAAAAGGTATTGCGGTGTCTAATAGACAATGGCTCCGAATCATCATTTATCACAAAGGCTGCATGCAAGCAGCTAGGAGCTACAGGAACTAATACAACTGTAGCAATAACAGGTATAAACACCAATCCATTAGCTACTGCACACCAACAAGTTAGGCTCACGGTAAAACCAAACAACGCTAACAAGGTGTCAGTGACGGATAATTTCTTGATACTCAACAGTATCACTGATCTTTTACCAACAAAGGTAGTTCGCAAGGAGGAATGGAATCACCTCAACAACTTGCCTCTAGCAGATCCAACATTCTGGAAGCCAGGAAGGATCGACGCACTCCTAGGAGCACGAATCTACGCACGTATTCTAAGGAATGGCATACGAAAGGGACCTAGTACCGCCCCAATAGCCGTAAACACAATCTTTGGATGGATAATAGTGGGACCAACGACAGACACAGTCATAGATAAAGTCTCAGCATTTACGGTCACAACACTAGATTTACATGACCAATTAAGACGTTTTTGGGAAATCGAAGAACCTCCTGCAAAACAGATCCTAACAGAGGATGACAAACTGTGCCAGCAGATCTTCGAGACAACACACACACGTAAACCAAATGGAAAATACCAAGTCAAACTTCCATTTAGGAACAACAAGGCTCCTGCTCTAGGATTATCAAGACCACAAGCACTCAAGCGTTTCACATCGCTGCAACGGCAGTTCTCTAAGAAACCAGAATTCGAAAAAGAATACAGAAAGTGCTTGGATGAATATATTGAGCTTGGACACATGGAAGAAGTAGACCCCCCAACAGATAAAGAAGAACATTTCTATATCCCTCATCACGCAGTCTTCAAAGAGAGTACCACGACTAAATTGAGAGTCGTGTTCGATGCATCCGCCAAAACTACAAATGGCACATCACTCAACGAGCACTTGTTGACTGGACCTACTCTTCAACCCAAGCTGTTTGCAACATTGCTCAATTGGCGAAAATATAAAATCGCTATGAATGCAGACATTGAGAAAATGTACCGCATGATTGATATCCACCCAAAGGATCAAACATTTCAAAGGATTATATGGCAAAATCCGAAAACATCACAACTTCAAGACTACAAGTTGAAAACGGTGACTTTTGGCACGGCAAGTGCTCCATACTTAGCAATTCGTACGCTGCAACAACTCGCAGTGGACGAAAGGAAAACTTGGCCGTTAGCTTCTAAAGCACTACATGATAATTTCTACGTCGACGATTTGTTAACCGGAGCTGACAACATCAATGATGCAAAACAATTACAAATGGAATTGATAAACATCACCAGGTCAGGTGGTTTTAACCTACGGAAATGGGCTAGCAATGAGCAGACACTATTAGACCATCTCCCTCCAGAACATCGTGAACTAAAGAATGTATTAACATTCAACACAGACGAAACAGTGAAAACCCTCGGGATACGATGGCATCCTGGACCGGATCATTTTACATTCACTATCATCCCAATGCGAGAACACAACATCGCAACTAAACGCAATATTCTCTCGGACATCGCATCCTTGTATGACCCTTTAGGCTGGCTGTCTCCTGTTATCATTACTGCAAAAATATTAATGCAAGTGTTATGGATAACCGGCTGCTCATGGGATCAACAAGTGTCCAATCAAGTAGAAAATGAGTGGATAACTTTCAAACGTGAGTTAACCAATTTAAACAAATTGAGAATTCCACGATGGATTAAATACAGCGCCCACACAAAGGCACAACTCCATGGTTTTTGTGACGCTTCAGCAAAAGCATATGCTGCAGTCCTATACCTACGAGTGGAGGAAGATGATGGACAAATCTCGTCAATGTTATTAACTTCGAAAACAAAGGTAGCTCCTACCAAGCCAACAACAATACCCAGGCTAGAACTAAATGGAGCTGTAATTTTGGCCAAATTATTAAAGGGCACGATTGAGGACATGCAACTACAGCACATCCCTACATTCGCATGGACAGACTCAATGATAGCGCTCCAATGGGTGAAGGAACATCCGTCCAGATGGAAGACATACGTGGCCAATCGAGTCGTTGAGATTCAAGATGTCATACGATACGACCAATGGAGACACATTGCAACAGAAGATAATCCTGCCGATGTGGCATCCAGAGGTATCGCAGCAACGAATTTGGTTAGCAACCAACTATGGTGGCATGGACCCAGTTGGCTGACCAAACCACAAGACCAATGGCCTCAACATCAAGAGATAAAGGAAAATACAGATTTAGAAGCGAAAAAACCAATCATTACAAGTTTCCTCACACAACTTGAAGACAATATTTTACTTCGTTATTCATCAATAACACGGCTTACACATATTGTAGCCATGCTTAAACGTTTTAAACACAATTGTAAAAATCCCAATAATAAACAAGTTAACCAGCTCTCCGCCATAGAATGGAAAGAGGCTGAAAACACCATTTTGCGGCTCTCACAAAAAATGGCTTTTCCAGAAGACTACAACAATTTATTACAAGGAAAACCACTTTCACGAAGCAGCCGTCTACTAAAACTAACTCCTTTCATGGACAAGAACACATTAATACGAGTGGGAGGCAGGCTAAGTAATGCCACATTACCATACGAAGTGAAACATCCTATCATTTTACCCCAAGACCATACGCTCACACACTTACTCATAGACAAGATCCACCTAGAGACATTACATGGCGGACCTTCATTGGTGTTAAGTACGAGCCGTCAAAGGTTTTGGATTTTAAATGCACGAAGATGTATCACAAGTAGAATACATAAATGTATGGTATGTGCCAAACAACGAGGAGAAACTATGACGCAATTAATGGGGCAGCTACCTATTCCCAGAGTCAATATTAGTAAACCATTCACTAATGTTGGTATTGACTACGCTGGACCAATCACCATTAAAACGTCATCAATTCGAAATGCAAAACTACAAAAAGCGTACATTTGTGTCATCGTCTGTCTGACAACTAAGGCAATACACATAGAACTAGTATCAGACTTATCATCAACAGCATTTATCGCAGCCCTCAAAAGATTTATAGCTAGACGAGGACTGTGTGCAAATATCTATTCAGACTGTGGTTCAAATTTCGTCGGAGCTAAGTCTGTATTAGATAGGGAATTTCAACAAGTACTTAAAGAGTCCAACCAAGAAGCAGAACGATATTTTATGCCAAAACAAGTATCATGGCACTTCAATCCTCCTGCAGCACCTCACTTTGGTGGACTATGGGAGGCAAGCGTAAAATCTATCAAATATCACATATATAGGACTGTTAAAAATACAATATGTACATTTGAAGAGTATGCTACAGTACTTACGCAAATTGAAGCATGCTTAAATTCCCGACCACTATGTTGGGTTCGAAATGATCCAGAGGACACAATGATTCTGACTCCAGGACACTTCTTAATTGGGCAAGCTCTCAACGCCCTTCCTGAAGTGACTAATGAGACAGGAGCTATATCATCACTTCAACGATGGAAACACATTCAAGGCATGGTCAAGCAGTTCTGGAAGATATGGTCTAAAGACTATCTTAATCAGCTGCAACAAAGACCAAAATGGAACACTCCACAAACAACATTACAGGCCGGGGATATAGTCCTCATTAAACATGAGAACATGCCACCTACAAGGTGGCCGCTCGGAGTAATAGAAGAGACGTTCCCCGGGCCAGATGGGTTGATACGAGTCGTGCAGGTCAGAACGAGTCAAAACACGTTTCGAAGACCAATAACAAAAATTTGTCGCCTACCCATGGATCAACCAAGTTCTCCAGAAATAGAACCAAATACATAACAGGGAGTAACACGTCAAGTGTCGTCATGTTACATGTTTGTCGTCCATGGTAATGTTGTCCAATTGTTCACAAATAATCCTATTCCAAACTCCCAAACTAATTCAGTTTCTTACAGATGTCTAACCTAAATTATACTGAGGAGGATTTGGCAGCCGCAGAAAACTACCTGCTATACGGCACAACCACGCCATTAGGCAGTCCAGTGCTGGATATCACATGCGACTTTGACACCGAGTTGGCCGAGTTATCAGCTCTACTCGATGTTCCAGCAGCAGCAGTAGATCACCCAAGTACGGCTAACCGAAGCAGCAACGCGAACATCACCCTTGTTTTGGATCAGCACCACGGGAGAGTGGTTAAGCGGGCTAAAAACCCACTTGGACCAACTCCTCAGGAGCCAAGTCCAAAAAGGGTTAAGCCAACTTTTACCCTAAAATCGCCACAACGCCCCATTGCGAAAAGATCGTTCGAGGTAACTCCACGTGGACCCGAGTTTAGAATTCGCACGCAGCCGAGGCGGATCCCGACCACCAAAACCAACATACACCAGAGGCGAGAAGAACCATGTTGCACAGCCACCACAGAAACAACAATTCAGAGTATTGTTAATATTGGTCAACCAGGTCAATCCACTCGACCACGAAAAGCCCATCAAGGAAAACAACCCCCAGGGAAAGATGCAGCCAAAGGGACAATACCAATGGGCAAACAACACCAAGACTTGGTAATCATTGACCTCACCGAGTCCGAAGAATCTCCCACTAAAACAAAACCCAAACTGGCAGGTCCAGTGAAACCAGTAAATCCAAGCATGCAATACCATTATGTTGCAAAAAACACCAACGCAAATATACAACTACAAGAACTAGCCATCATCAATGGTCGCCAGGTGCAAAATTTAAAGTTGCTCCGACCGACGACGACAATTACAGAGCTTAAGGAGAGATATGAAAATACTTTCCAACGTTTCATCACTAGGGAAGGGGAAGACATGTACCTTCCTAAACATATCATACATCGGATCAAATTTGAACAAGTACGAGCGACACGAAAGAAGGAGCAAACAATAAGCCTACCCAACCGGTATCAGGTACGACTTCAAGTCAAGGCAGATGGACGCATAGTCTTCCACCATCACCACAAACGAGGGCTAAACAAAATAAATATGCGGTTGAACAAGGTTGTTCAACAGGGGGGAGAATGTTCAGCCCCAAACACACGACAACCACCAGCTGAATAATTAAAATAAAACAAAAAAAAAAAATAATAAACAAAACAAAAATAAAAACTCACCAAAAAATAATAAAAAAAAAAAATCCAAGATACGTCTTTTTTCTTTGTGTTTGTTTCCTATGTTTTGTGTGTCGTTGGACTCCCATAATAAACCTAAAAGGCAAAACATCAGATTCATTAATACTCATATAAAAATAGCCATTAGTACGGCTTAAAAGAAGAAATTGAAAATCAATAAGAAAAATAAATGATATCAACAAAAATATGACATGCAAAAACAAAAATGCCAACATGCACAACAACAACAACTACATTACACATTAAACAAACAAATTCATCACAAATAACACAAACTAGATATATATAGCGCACTATAATCATAAAATAAATATCAAAGGACATTTTACCTGTATAAAAACATTAAAACAATCACAAAACACAGGTAAAATACCATAGAAAAAAAAATATATATGTACACATAACCTCGTTTATAAACATTTGTTGTTTATAGACAACCAGTTACATGTACATCTACAAAATTAAGGTACAAACAACACAGAACACTACAACAACACAACAAGGGCACCCACGCACCTGCAAATCACGCTAAGTACACTTATTACGCGAAAAACACCGCGCACGCAATCGCGAAAAATGTGACGTCGTCCGAAACGTCAAAACTTCACGTTGTATCAACATATGATACATGAAATTGGTGTAAAATTTAACGAGGAATACAGCGGCGATGTTGAAAAAACGAAATATTTTATGGTTAAAAAGATATTTCCATAAAATATAAATTCTCATAAAGATAATGAGAAGAAAAGAGAAAATATAGTGGAAAAGGATGAATATATGGATTAATAAAATTATGATATTGCAGTAAAAAATAAGGAAATGGTCGAAAAGGACATTTTTAGTACATCACAAAAATTGAAGAAAAATAAGAAAATTATGTTGAATTAATTGAAATTTTATGAAATTAAAAAGAATAAAATAATTAGAATTAAATAAAAAGAAGGGAAAATAGTTTGAAATTATTTTTCAGTCATCAAAAAGGTCTAACTATCCCCACCTAAAAATGGCAATGCAGTTTAAGCCAGGACCGTTGGTTCCAGTGTATAAAAACTCGAACGCAGAAGCCATCAGTCTCTCTTGTCTATCAGCAGTCAAGTAAAGTGTATTAAGCAAAAGTAAGCGAAATAACTCCCAAGCAATTTTCTGTAAAGTACTTATTGTAAAAAAAGGGAATTTTCAACAATTTATAAGGTATTTTTTCACCAATCATTAAATTTTCTACAGGCCGCATGTGTTCTGGGAAATGTTATATGTTTGGTTCTAATCAAGTTTCCTTTTCAGCATCAGTTCAAGGATACTATTCAGTGCGACTTTGTATCTTGCCTTAGTCGAGTATTAAATTACTGTCTGGCTATATCTTTGATATACTCAGTGTAATTTTACATACAACCTTTGGTCAAATACTTTGGTCGCTATCTGGATATATCTAGTTATTATATATTTTGTTCAAAAATAAAGAATCCTAACTAGAACCCTTTCAGTAAGGTGTTATTGGTTAGTAATTATAGTATATACAAAATAATTTAAGTGAAGCATAAGTCCTATTTGTTAGTCTTAAGCAAACAGTTTGAAATAAAAACAATATATTGAATTCTACCTGACACGTGTGTTTCCTTCATATTTTCCCTTTCCTTTAGTGCAATTTTTCATTTTGCACTAAACAACTACACCCTAAAACGAAGCGATTCCAACAATAAGCTCGCCTATGGGCCAAACAATTTTTCTCCTTCTCACCGACTAGCCTAATACTCAGGGGCGGCGGAACACCTGTTGTGTGTGTTGACCATTCAACACATCAGCTCTCCCAAGTGTTGAAAATCAACACATGAGATCCCGTTTCTATTTTAGGTCTTCAAAAAAATTTCCTAAGATGCTGTAGATTTTTTGCGGCAAAATGATTGGTCGATCAATATTTTACAAGAATTTTCCAAATTTATCCGGCTTCTTGTGACAATTCCCGGCTCGTCGTGCACGAACGAAAGGAGTTTTCAGTAGTAAAACGACTGAAAAGTTACCTTCGGCTGACGATGGGTCAACAAAGGTTGAACAGCTTTACAATGCTTCATATTTATCATAATGAATTTGATGAAATCGATACGAGCTGCAGTATTTGCAAAAAGTTAGCTAATTTTTTTTGTATAATGTGTAAAGTAAACATACATATTTCTATGTATATTTTCAAAAAATGAAGCTGAACGTGCACAGTAAAATTGAAGTTTTTGCAGATCTAGTATACCATTTTCCCTACCCTTCCCCACTCTCCTTTTTAACCTTTCGAATTCAACACATAGCTTGGACCTGTTCCACCGCCTCTGCTAATACTTTGAATTGTTGGAAAGGATCTGTCCATTTCTCCAGGAAATGTGGTAATGGTGTACATTATCCTAATTTCTCCGTAAAAAATCTGTATTTGCACCATTTTCTGCAGCTTTAATAATAATTTTTTTCACTCACATATTGGTATACATTTTTCAGTTAATCTTAAATCGATTGCAGAACAGAATCTATAATTGATATCACTTCTACAATGGAGGTTTTTTCTCTTTTATTTGTAAAATCTTGAAAAAGTTATGGTAAAAACAACAAAAAAACAACTTCAACTACCTTTTTCTCAAAAAAATACGTAATTAACCTATACTTTTTTTCCAAAAGCTAAATTTGACGACTCATAACTTTAATAGTTGGTAAGATAGAACCATCGCTTTTACCATTATAGATAGTTGGAGGAATTCTGCGTTCATGGGTAATAGTTTATACGGTTACAAAAATACAGGGTGATACTGATATGTAAAACTTTATCTTTGTACAGTTCTGACCGTATTACTCAGAACGGACAAAGATTTTGAACTAGGCGTCATAGTAACTTATATTTAGCTCATAGAAACTTATCCAACGACGATTTACACATAGCTATTGGAGGTGGGTACCAAAATTTGCAACCTCCTTTACCGTATTAATTTAAATTATGTTGTATATTATTCTAACCTTTTATTTGTATACAAATGAAATAACATCAAAAATGTAAGGTTAGGTTTTACTCAAATCAGCAAATTTGGTGTTCCTTCTCTGCTTTACTAACAAGTACTAAAAAATAGAAAAGTGATATTGAGTAGATTTCATGTAAACAAACGTAACATTAAGAAGCTGCAATTCCATTTGTAATGTACAATCAATCAACGCCAGTTGAGATTCAATTTGGTGATTTTTCACCAATAATATGGAAAATAACAAAGAAAACATAATAAGAAGAAAACCCAAAATGAAAAAAGAATTAAAATCTCAATTATAAAAAAGCCTGACATCAACTAAAGCCTGCCCTGAGCCTGACAAGACTATAAAATGCCTGACATGTCAGGCGAAATCCTGACGAATGGTAACCCTAGCCATGATCCAATAGCGAAGTCCATGTTTCGTTGCAGTTCCGGACAAGTCGACTTTTTTACAATAGCAGGTTGTCAGTTGCTGCTCAACAAGTTGCTCTGTTTTTCCTCGCCGAGAACTCGCATGCGCACGTTACCTCTGCTATAGAATTGCTTATGCATTGCCCGGGGTCAAGGTCGAGGACGGATAAATTTGGCTTTGCTGATATTGCTGTGGTGTTAAATTAGATAGTCTTTCTCAGTTTTTGTGATACAATGGTCCTGGACAGCATTGAACCCAGCCAGAATATGTTTATTCTGCAAAATGAGAGCTATGCTAAGTTTTAGCTGTGACAAAAAGCGGATCCACTTGAATTAATCGCACTAAATTTTATTGCTGTTTACCTCGTTGCTTATATGGCTAACTCAGTTAAGTTAACTTTGGCATAAACATGGCCAATGACTATGAACTCTAGAATAGGATACATAATTTCCGTAATTACCCATGATCTAATTATCTTGTAGTATTAAGAGCATTATACATAGAGAATTGTGAGAGCATTATACATAGACAAAAGAATTTTACACATGCATAAATTGTATTGAGGTTCACATAAGAGATGGACTTGAATAGGGCGATTTCAATTTACACCGTGTAAATTCGAGTTATTTACGTGCTCGCATATTAAGTGCTCTAAAAATCGCTTGTATTCGAATACGTCCCCAAATTCGCATTTTATTGCGAACAAATTTTACAAATTTACGAACAACAGATACAATTTTAGCACAAAATCGCCTGAATGCGACGCTGAGCCCCGGGGCAAAAATCAATTTCAAATAATATTTATTACTTGCCATAATTTAATTTTAAAGTCCAGCAAAAGTAATGAATAGAAAATCAGTCAGGGTCAACAGCACGAGAAAAATCAATAACCACCACGGATCCGTCCTTGCCCGTAAACTAATAACGACATCATGGCTTGTGTCCGTAATGATACATTAGAACGGCCTCAGGAGACGGAGTGGGGGTGATAAATCCCATCAAAATTAGAAATCGTGGAAATCATAAGTCAATCACTAGCTCTGGCCTTGGAAATCATAAATAAAACGGCCTTTGTGCAAACAGGCCGCCCGGTAGAGCGAGCTCCTTAATCAGCTCCCACCTTTCGCACCTTGCAAGTGACATTTTCCCGTTTGGGGGCAACCAATATTATCTGAGAGCTTATGATTTTGGGAACGAAAATGAGTTATCGGGACTCCTGTTGCTGACGAACCTGATTCCTTACAAAATGTAGACAATTCTACAGAGAAAGAAAATCTTCTTGGCTCGAGGAAATATTATTTCTGGAGTCTGAGGTGCTCGTAAAATTCGTCTGTGATGACATATCAGTCCTATGAAGCTGGATGCCCGCTCGATGGAGAATTCTGTGATGTTTTAAAGTGATGTAGCATTTACTGCGGCCTTCATATAAATTTAAGTAGTTCCGTCTCGTTAACCTTTGCAGTTTCGTGTGCTTCCACCTGTAGTAAGACAGGTGCTGAGGGATGGCGGAGTGAAGGCTTATGAAGTTGAAAGTCCCACCCCTTACATATTTTTTTTGATCCTGGAAATTGGACAACTTTCTCTTTGAGATTCCCTCTTGAAGCGTGTTCAGAATTCGACTAATCATAATCAAGTTTTTTTTTCTGAAGACGTTGTGTGGTGGTACACCTTTAGCAGGGATTTAATGAATATTTATGAACGATTCTGATTATTGATTTTTTATTTATTTTCGTAAAAGCAGGTTTTTGCCTGGAAAATTTCCTCAATGTTATAATTTTGTCTCTAGGTACTTGAAGTTAAGTTTATTATGTTGCTTGTTTCATTTTTCAATAAATCTTGAATTATTTTAAAATAAAAATAATGGTGCCATCGTTAAAATTAGCATTTTTGTTCTAGTTGACACAACTTAATAGTAGTAATCAGGTGATATGAATTTTAATATACAGTAGGATAGTTTTAAAAGGGCAATTTTTTGGTATTTTTTATTCCAAATAACAAAATGTGAAACTATTAAGGATTTGAAATTTTGATCGAGACAATAAAAACCATCCATAGACATGGCATTTTTCGAGATATGAATTTTCATACATTTACTACATTAAAAACTCCCATATACCGATTTTAATTGGAATCGGAATACAATTCGCAAACTCGCCGGCCATATTGGTGCGGCCATTTTGAATTTAAATTTTGATCATAAAGTCGTTATTTGCTACCTTAAAAAACCTCAGATACAGATTTTCATTGGAATCGGAACACAATTAGCAAATTCGTCGGCCATTTTGAATTTATAAGTTTTGACCACAAATTCGTTATTTGCGACCTTAAAAACCCCTAGATACCCACTTTCATTGGAATCGGAATAAAATTGGCAAGTTCAACCATATTTCATTAAAATTTCATTAAGATCGGTTGCACGGTGTAGCAGCCTATAGCGATCATACATACACACATTAATTTTTATATATATAGATATAGTTTTTGCTTTTAACGTTTAAATTTGTGCAAGATTTTACATTATCAATGACAAAAAATTTACTTTGCAAATGTCTCGGTTTTTCAATAATAGAAAATGGGAACCAAAAATATGCAAATTAAATGTAGTTGTTTTGAAAAAACTGACTTGGAAATAGTACATATGGGCGCTCTGCCCTGCATAGCAGGAAAAACATCATAGTACCAAACCCCACGAAAACCTTATGTTATGGAAACTCTAGGAGAAGAAACCGGACGGATACCTCGGAAACGACCTGGCAAACGAAAAAAGTCTAACGATTTGATAGTATGTACCTGGAACGTAAAAGAGAGAAGCGCACCGGGTGCTGGTACTCAAAAAGGTGTTTCTCAAATCAAAAGCTCAGTAGATATATGGAGATCCAATGAGATCATCGCATCGATTCTCGAACGAGAGGGCGGTGCTCGAAAATTTGATGCCGGTGCTCATATCTAAAAAGTTTTGATATTTTGCACGGCACCTAAATGGTGGAAAAGTGAAAATTTTGTTTTTAAGTGAGCAAATGGAGGAAAAATTAATTGGAGAAGAAACTGTTCTTGGACTTGGATGCATAATAAATAGTAGCAGGAAGCCGATCTATAATCGGTCACACTCTTATCGGGTCGGCTGCGCTTGGGTTAGTCACATTTTATTACATTTAGTACAATAATAAAAACCTAACTGTTCCGTCTTATCAGCAATTTTAGTTCGCAATGTACTTTACTTTGTAAAACCAGTTCAGTGGCTTCCAATGTTCCCTCTAATTTTTTTACTTACTGCGCGGTACAAAATTTATGCGAGCAAAAATATTCAAAACGTATGTAAAAGAGTGCAAGTGGGGGAAGGTCCTGTGCCTGTGTTTGAAGTGAAATGTTTTTTTAATAATACTCTTGAAAATTACATTTTAATAACCCACAAACAAAAAAAGGATTTTTACATTACTGTTCATATCTTTCTTTATATTCTTTCTTTATTAGAGCAAGATCTACTATGATTGAACGACGAACTATAAAACAAGAGAAGTATAAAAACAGGGGCTAGTCATATGTTTCGCTCGCTGAGTTTACCAACTAAGTGACTGCAACAGCTTTCCTCGAGAGACCACTAGGTTCGAATTTTAAAACCACCAGAAAGCCACTAAAATATTTTCCTCGTCACCAAAAGTAACTAGAATATTCCACTAAATGTAAAGTTCTTCAAACTTAATGTTTGAAAGGCGCTATTTAAGCGGAAATAAGCAAACTAATTCAAATAAAAAAATTAATGACTCCACTAAATGCTATAAAATATCAATATTTTAATTATAGAATCAGCATTATTGCTTTGACCAATTATCATTAGTCGGCACTCTAAGGGTATACACGGCTCTAATAACCCAGCAAACCAAATTTTAAGATATCTTACCGAACTCGTTACGGAAATTCGTATATTTCTCCCGAATTCGCAATCGATTTCTGAACAAATTCGGAACGAAAAATATATGAAGGGGTTGACACGACATCGTTACAAAAATTCTTTTCGAATTCGTTACGAAATTTAGTAAAGATTTAGCAAAGCTTTTTACCCCTAATAAAAGCTTCAGATTCATAGGTTTTTTTGCTTTAAAATAAAATAAAAAAGGACATGGCTAGTGTGAAATTCATATAACTCCATTATAATATTTTAATATATTTATTTTATTATAAATTATAATTAATTATTATAAATTATTATAAATATATAATTGAATATACAATAAATTCACAAATGCACTTGCGCACTTCACATAAAAGACACACGATTTCACATGGAAGTTGTTTCCGAATTCTTTTCGAATTCGTTTCGACTAATCGCCACATACAAAGCTTTAGTTTTGGTTATTGTATTTCTTCCGAAAATCTTCCGACTTGTATGAATTCGGAAAGTTTGGTTTGCTGGGAAGGCATCTTGCCGGCTGGTTAATCGGGGTACCAAAGTCCTCCTAAGGTCTTTACCTGACCTGGACGGCACACCTCTTTGTAGCCTGGTTAGCGAGATTCACCATTTTCAGGAGGCGTAAGACTCCAACGAAGCTATCTCCCGCTAACCCCGACGGTTGCCTTTGAACTCATACAACCAAAAGCTCAAACGCCAGGTTACCGCCACCTCCTTATGCATCCCTAGACTTCCTTTAAACTTATCCTATCTTTTTTCTATTCTTTGAACTAAGCTTCCTACTAGGCATTGCACCATAACGTGAACGATTTTAATATAGAGGGTGGAACCTGAGCTTAGACTTTCACTTATTCTAGACAATGTTCATGCTGCTAAAGTCTTTCAACATCGGTGTGCGAATGTGGCAAAATTAGTAATGAAATAGCAAAAATGGCTGCCCAATTACTCAAATCGAGATACTCCTTATGCGTCTCTGCAGCGCTTCAGACGAAAATTTGTTGGTATTTTTGGTTTCATTCCACTTCAGAAGATGGATTTTACACGTGATCTTGATTGTTATTTGAGTGAATCATTAGGTCAGTAGGAATTGATGTCTTGTTATGGCTTAGTCAGTGCATGGCCAAAACTAATTTTGTATTCCTGTGTACTTTCCTCTTACCCACTAGATACGATTTTTTCCCACTAAAGGCAAGTCTTAACCACCAATTCTAGTGTTAAAACCACTAAGATGGTAACGCTGGACTGCAAGCACGGACGCTATGCTGTATACAAAACTTACACAACAAAGAACTACCCTTTACTTTTTTTGTGAAAATAGGATTTTTGTCATTTTTAGATGTAAATCTTTTATAAAAAGAAATAAAAAAATGGTGAGCAAGCCCATTGTGCGCAGAATTCAAAAAAGGCTGCGCAACTCTCGAAAAATTAGTGCGCAGTCGCGCACCTGCGCAGCTTAGAGGGAACATTGGTGGCTTCCACGTCACTGAACATTTTTTCTTTTTCTTGTACCCATTTTGTAAATAGAAGAACTTCCGGCTTCTTCGACTCTGAGCTATGGAGCAATAAAGATTTATTATAACGAAGTGCGGCGTTTTTAGTAAATTTATAATTTCGATAATTGCAAAAAAGCTTGCAATTTTTTCACTAACCCTTTCGAAGTTATTCAAGGTCAAAGTTTCCAAAAATTACTTTTCTGCCAAAAAATACCTTCAATAATTCAGAAAGGTCAAGGTTTCCGAAAAAATTGCAAGAAGGGTATTTTGTAGGCAATAATGTTTCGGTTTCGGATGGTCGGTTCGGTGGTTTTTTGCCCAACGTACACGATTTTAAATATTAAAAAGTTAATTAAAGATTTTCATATGTTGAACTAGAAGCTTCTATATTTTCAAGAAAAAAATCCTCATCTTGGTAGACATGTGGCAAAGCATAATTATATCTATTATTTAATAACTCCGTCCATACTACGTTTTGTGTATAGCGTGCATTTCCATTAGGTAAAAGGACTTTTATGCTACTTCTTATTTTAACTATGGAAAACGCCACGTACTACAAAACCTACAACTTCAAATGTTTTCCGTGGGATTTATGTATCGTCAAGGCGAATGCTGGTCTAACTGGAAATTGGTGCCTTTGCATTGCACATCCTAGTTGACTTTTGCTTGAATCCAATGTGTTCTATTAATATGCACGTCTTTTCCAGCCTGCTCACCAGTAATAATTTTTGCTAGAATTATATTGTTACACAGTCGGGTAACAATGAGTCTTACTCCATTACATAGGCCTTCCGAAACATCTAAATTCCTCAAGGCACGATTTTCGTATTTTTGTTTAATTTAAGTTCATGCGGGGCAAATCTGCACTTTCAATTGAATTAAGAAATTCAAAACTAAATTGCAGAGCATCATCTTTTACTCATAACTCTTGTATTCACCTTCTAGTTTTTCAATGATGTCCGCATTAATTTTAGATGCGTCTTTATTTAATGGAGCTAAAATTGGGAAACTCATTTAGAAAACTTAAGAAACAATTGAAAATGAAATCCCGTTGGAATTTTTGAAAAACCGCAATTTTGATAGATTTTGAGGTTTTTTAGGCACGTACCTTTTTATATTTGTTTATTTATGTCGCGTGTTCTAATTATAAACTGATCTTACAAAAAATGGCAGCATTGTTAATTAAGGTTAAAAAAACTAGATCGTTAACACCATCTTCAAGAGTTTTCAGGCTTCTATGTGCAGTTGTTTTTGAGGAAACAAATAGGGGAAATAAAGTGATTTGAAAACTTTGAAGCTATTTGCAAGGTCACCTCTGCACCTAGCGACCTCTAACAGGGCTTATTTTTTAGAGAATTTTATAACGAAAAGCTTTCCCATTGCATATGTTATACTAAAAGTTGGCAGGAACGGAGATATTGAAAGTAATATAAAAAAGTGCCTATTTTATTCACAATAAGTTAATTAAAAAGTTATGCGGTCAACCAAATTGTGGGCTTAACTACACCCTAAAACGAAGCAATTCCAACAATAATCTAGCCAATGGCCAAAAATGCAATGAAAATGGCTCCCCGACTAGCCTATAAGGTTATGTATTCTAACTATAACCAGTAAATTCCGACGTCTAGGAACCCATTTACTTGTTTTTCCAGTAGTACAGTCATTTGGTAGTTTTATCTGGAAAGTTTTCCGGGAGTATTGAAAATGGGTAATTTTATCGCTTTCGATATGCTCTTTCCGAACTTTACCACCTCGTATATTTGCCGCTAGCGCCGCCATATTGAAAAAATGGCGCCTAAAAACAGTTTTTTTACAATATCTCATTTCCGACTCATTTTACGATAAAAACATTTATATACAAAACTAGCTGGGACCCGGTGCGCCTATGCTGCACCCATAAACCAATAGTAGTAATCAGGTGATATGAATTTTAATATACAGTAGGAGAGTTTGAAAAATGCAATTTTTTGGTATTTTTGATTTCTAATAACAAAATGTGAAACTATTAGGGATCTGACATTTTGATCAAGACAATAAAAACCATCCATTGACATGGCATTTTTCGAGATATGAATTTTCATACACATACACGGATCTGACATTTTGATCAAGACAATAAAAACCATCCATTGACATGGCATTTTTCGAGATATGAATTTTCATACACAGATGAAGTGTCTCCATGAACCACTTATTTTCTGTATTTTGGATAGCTGGGACCCGGTGCGCCTTGCTGCACCCAACGTTTAAACATTTAAAATCAATCCAAACCTTCAAAATTCAACTCTTCTTAACCAGTAACGAAAAACCAACTATTCCTATAAAAGTTCGAGACATTGGATTCAAAATGCATTTATTTGCAGTGTGACCAAAATTACCTATTATTGTAAAGCTCTGGGGCAGACAATATTTTTTGTCGGCGTGGCCCGTAATAAAGTTATGGTTCTTTCTGGTAAAATAAACACACACGAATATCCTTAAAAATATAACTACCCACCAAAAATAAATATTAGTGAAAGACTATTTTAAAATAAGGCTTTTTCCAGCAACTATTAGACACATAGTATAATTTCAAGAAAATATGTCATATCCACAGTGTTATCCATGCTATAATCTTTTTTCGTATGGACTTTTAGTTAAATTAAACACTCAATAATCGACAAATATTATTACATCCTGAAAGAAAAAAAATTAAAGGATTATATCTACTAATTTCATATTTAGAAATGGACTTTTGACGGTGACGGACATTATACGCTACAAATTACATGTCTTGCAATTGCTTGGCCCCTGGGTTCTCATCTGCAATGTCACTGACTCAGGTTTTATTTGTTTACCCAGATGCCAGCCTCTTCCCGTATTGCAGAATCCTAGACTTATACCTAAAAATTCAGAGGTGATGGGTTTCTTTCCTTCTTATCCATTATACATAAATCATCCCATATTTCCGTTTCTCCTTACCACCTTTCCAAAAAAACCTTGTTGATCAATTCTGAACCTATTGCTTAGAGAGCTTCAGGATACACTACATTCAATGTTTTTCCATTTGTAGCTAGAATGTCAAAATTTTCCGATTTTCCAACTCTTGAACAACCTACATACAGCTAACCGGGAAAGGACACTTATTTGGCAAAATTCTTCCGCCATATTGGCCCCAAAATTTTGAATAAGTTTTGATCATAAATTCGTTATTTACTACCTTAAAAATTCCCATATACCGATTTTAATTGGAATCGGAATACAATTCGCAAACTCGTCGGCCATATTGGCGCGGCCATTTTGAATTTAAATTTTGATCATAAAGTCGTTATTTGCTACCTTAAAAAACCTCAGATACAGATTTTCATTGGAATCGGAACACAATTTGCAAATTCGTCGGCCATTTTGAATTTATAAGTTTTGACCACAAATTTGTTATTTGCGACCTTAAAACCCCCTAGATACCCACTTTCATTGGAATCGGAATAAAATTGGCAAATTCAACCATATTTCTGCGGCAATTTTGAATTTCGGTCATATTTCGGCGGCCATTTTGAATTTCGAAAATCGGGCTACGAGGTGCATCATAGGAGACCCCACCGACCTTCATGCAAAAATTCAAAGCTCTGTGATGACTTTCAACAAAGCTCTTCATGACAGCGCCATCTAGGAGTAGCTTTAGAAAGTAATAGAATAGCCTATGTTCTTCCCTTTAATGTAAATAGCATATGGTTAAAATTTCATTAAGATCGGTTACACGGTGTAGGAGCCTATTGCGTACAGACAGACAGACAGACAAACATTCAGTTTTATATAGTAGATGAAACTAGAGAAAATTTCCTACAATTTATTTATTAAACTTTTCTTTTCAAAAAATTAATAGTTTTGGCGTATTGGAACCTTTTTGACGTACATTAGCTAATGCTGTTATGGCACTTACTTTTTTTCAGCGTTTACTTTTTAAGTATCAAAAGACAAGGACATGTTGGTGTGAGCGAAATGGCGGCTTTGCATTTTCGTGCAGATTCAATTTTGAACATATTAAATTTACACTCATTTTAATAAATGCTTTTTCATAGTTAGCAAAAACATAATATTATCATATTCACCGCACTTGTTTACAAGTTTTCTTTTCAATTTAACTTAATAACTACGAAATTTTAATTTTGTCAAAAAAAAGTCTGAAATGTCAAAAATTCAGATCCCGAAAAAGTATGAAAAGTTCATACTTTTTCTGGCACTTTTCGAGTTAGCTGAACTTTTTCGCGTAGTTTAGCTTCAATTTTAGCATATTGCCTAATCCTTCGCACTCATGCCAAATCTCCGTACAGAATTTTTGTCTCTTTCTAAACTTACTAAAAAGTGTAAGACTGTCTTCAAAAGAAGTAAGTGTCATAATGCTGTTATGACACCTACTTTTTTTTTCAGGCGAATCTTACACCTTTTAGCAAGTTTAGAAAGGGACGAAAATTCCTTACGGAGATTTGGCACGAGTGCGAAGAATTAGCTATATGCTTAAAATTGAAGCTAACCTACGCGAAAAAGTTCAGCTAACTCGAAAAGTGCCAGAAAAAGTATGAACTTTTCATACTTTTTCGGGATCTTAATCTTAATTTTTGACATTTCAGACTTCATTGTTGATAGTATTGAAAGTTAGTGATTAATTATCGTGTGCATACAGTGAAATTTAAATAAATATGCGAATATGATAATACTATTACGATGCTATTAGATACGAAAAAGTATTTATTATTTGAAATTAACTAATTATACAATCGAAACTGCACGAAAATGCAAATCCGCCTTCTCGCTCACATCAAGATGTCCTTGTCTTTTCATACTTAAAAATTCGACACTGAAAAAAAGTAAGTGTCATAACAGCATAAATTTTCTTGCGCTTGTTCAATATTTTGGACAGGGTACTGACCAGGCAATATCTAATCGTTGGACATAATGACTCCGTTTTTGAATTTCATTACCAAACAATCGCCAACATGCTTCGCGTGAGTAATACACCTGCCTTGTACAAATCTGTCAGCGTGGACCTCGCTGCCCCCATAAACCAATAGTAGCTTCCGTTTATTTTGCAGTTGAGGTGGTATGAATTTTTGTACAGTATATTCGTAGGAGAGTTTAAAAAAGGCATTTTTTTCGTATTTTTTATTCCAAATTACAAAATGTGAAAATATTAGGGATCTGATATTTTGATCGAACCAATAAAATACCTCGATTGACTTGGCATATTTCGAGATATGAATTTTCATACATAGACGAAGTCTCACAAAGAACGGCTACTTTTCTGCTGCGCTCAAATAAAGAATCAAGGGCTACACAATAATTTTGGTTTTTTTGTTTGGTGTATAAATTTGTTGGTGTACCGGCTCGCGAACAGGCAACATACAATTGGTCGTGTGAAATACAGGAATTTTCTAAATTCAATCCAGCAATAGTCAACGATTGACTTTGTGCTTTATTGATGGTGCTCGTGAAGGCAAGGCGCAAAGGGAACTGAAGCCGTTTAAACTCGAATGATATATCGTGGGAAAACATCGGTATACCTGGAATTAGGACGTCTTCCCCTTCGAATTTACCTTACCGTTGATGATTCTTGCTTCGATCAAACAAATACGGTGTTGATTTTTTGATGTTAAGGCAGATGCCACACCGAACTGGTGACGTGGTGATGTGTTGATGTTGATGTACCTACTGATTTTGATATTGCAAAAAAATCACATCACCAGTTAATGCCACATCTAACAAGGCGATCAAATTAAAATGTGTTGTCAAAATGAAAATGAAGTTTGATGGGGAAGAAGAACTTTCTTTGTTGTTATTACTAAAAAGGAAAATTAAAAAAAAATAGTAGAATAATAGTAGAAGCTTTTGCGCATTTTTCGGTGGAAGTATGTAAAGAATATATGTTCACAAAAATTTTTATTTTGTATATAAATTATATATTTCTTAACTGGTGTGTTTTTACGGGCTCCGATAATTACGCCAACGCCCAGCCCCTCTACCAGGAGGACCGAATCCGTGAATTTTACCCCGACGGATAGGCTGGCCCAGCTATACTCCGGGCACTAGGTACGTCCATGGTCGGTTGGTTATCCAGAAGGCAACAGCGAGGAGGTGACGGTACGGTTTCACCCCTCTTTATTTACATAATTACATGGTATTTGTCCCAAGAAAGTTAACCAATGGCTGTGATTTCTTATCTTGGAAATTGCAATTGAAAGCTCCACCTAGAATGATAGGCATAGCCTGGAAATTAGTTTCACCAAATTGTGTTCCATGTTCAGAATAAGTCATAAGTGATGAAATGAAGTCCATGATATATTTCATACTGTTCCCAGGTGATATTTAAATAGCTATCTTAACTAAAGCTTGTCCATCTTGCAGTTGAATATCAGTAGATCATATTTCTCCAATTTCTGACAAGCCGGGATTGGATTCGCGCAATTCATTTCTCCTGAACTGTACTGAAATATTGTTAATTTCACGTTTTCCTTTTACCCATTCTAGGGCCAGGTTAAATAGTATTGCGGCCAGGCCATCCCTTGTGTAAGAGTTTGTCGTACTTCGAATTCTTCTGTTACTTTGCTTTGGATCCTTATTTCGCCAATGAGCTAATTGTTGCGCATTAGATCAATCGCACCAGCTTTGAGGGTACTTAACTCAACTCAACTCATAATGCATCTATAGTTGCGACATATTTACATAATACTTAATACGTAGTAAAGAGCTCTTAGTAAATGGTATATAGTACACAGTTCATAGCACATAGTATATAGTACACAGTATATAGTACACAGTAGACTGTACTCTATACACACTGTACATACTGTAAAGTACACACTGTACACTCAGTACACTAATTCATAAGTTGTCACTCGTAAAAATCGGAGTGCTTTGTTAAAGTTAACGGTGATGATTTTTAAAAGTTAACGGTGACGATTTTTCCAGCTTTACTCCCCATAAAAATCCCCATAATAACATCCGGAAAAAGCTTCGCTTCAAAAATCAAAAATTTTGGATTCATTCTTTTATGCGGGCTTTTATTCCCTTGTGCTTTTGGCTTATCAGCAGACGCAAACGGAATATTTATTAATATTGACGTAGGTGAAGTTGGGAAAAATAGTGATGGAGGTATATTCCAAAATTCAACTTTAAATCAATGCCTGCAACGTGGAAGTTTACATATTCCGTGTCCAGCGCCACTACCAAATGACAATACAGCTTTCCCTTACTACTTTGCTGCAGATGAAACATTTAAATTGAAAGAAAATTAATTATTGCGTAAAGCCATAAGAATGTTTTAAAAACAAGAAACGTTTTTAAAATATTTTATTTATCATTAATATTAAAAACTTGCATATAATGTCACCACATCACATCACTTATAGTGTGACATGATACATTACAAAACCAATGCTGCTGATAATCAGTAGATCAGTACATCAGCACATCACCACATCACCACATCACTAGCTCTGTGTGGCATATGCCTAAAGCCAAAAACACACTTTTGTGTTGTGGTGTGTCATGGCGCTCTGTGTCCTGGATCTAATTCATATATTTTATATGGGGCTGATTACATTATTATGGTGTGTTGTGGTGTGACGCGTGCCGATTTGGCGTTTCTGATTCACAGAGCGCCACGACACACCACAACACAAAAGTGTGTTTTCGGCTTAAGTCTTGTTCCGTTGCACAGCCTTGGCGCGTTCAAATTTCGAATTAGCATCACAGGTGATCCAACTTTCAATGTCAATATGTGTGGTGACATGCCTGGTGGTTCCAAAGAATTAGGAAATTCAATTAGATAATTGACTGCTTGTTTTTCATCCATTACTGTGTCAATCGATTTGTATTTCACAGTTTCATTTGAATTTGTTCATTAAGTTTGATAACACCGTCATTCTTGGGGCCTAAGATTGTACGTTCGCACAGCCAATCTAGATCTTTGTAGTTCGTTGTTAAATTCGGGAACACCTTGTCCACAACGGTTTGAATATTGGGCTGCATTTGACAAAAGTTTTGCGGCAACGAAATGTCTTTTGTTCTGATATCGATTGGAATTTCGCCATTTCCAACGTCCAAAAGTTGTTTTGAAAATGTTTTAGCAGAGGCATCTTGTAACTAGAGGCGTATTCGTTGGGAGCGTGTTTTTAAACACTGTTGCAAAGCTATGATGATTTCAAGCATGCGTTAAGCTCATCTGCAGCGATGATCGAGGTATAACAGGCGAAGTTTAGCGAAAATCCCCTGCAAGTAGTATCAGAGTGCCTCCCATCGGTTGGTTTTTTGCTCGGAAATCTCGCAAAGTCCTGTCAAGCGCTTTGAGCGTTTTTTTTATAGGCCATGGTGCATACGTCCCAAATTATAATTTCACACGTTTTAAGGACTGTGGGAATACCGGAGTTTTTGCTGATGTTACACGAAGGTGTTTCTATCTGGTTCAAATTCAATAGGAGCTTGAGTGCTGAATGCGCTGTACATCCACCATCAAGTAGAGTTGATGATGTTCCCGATAATGTCACTGCGAGTTCAATCTCATTCTGCATTCGGATCGACGCCAAAATAAAATTTCTATTCCCGCTATTTTCTTTGGCTATAAGTTGCATGATTTTGTCGTACGATTTTTTTAAATAGTACTGCAACTACCCGTAAATCACTTCCGACCGATCTGAAACTTTGGGAATCGTATCTTTTTCAGAAAAAAACCAAAATAAAACGAATCTGAGCTCTTTAGCAGTGATTCGAAGAGTACCTCCCATACAAAAGTTTAAAATTTACGGATATCGGTACACTACAGCTACCCGAAGTGTTCGAGATAGAGCAAAATATACCACTTAGGATCACCCACCGTACTCGATAACCCCTATATACAAAAATTCATACTAATCGGATGAGCGGTTTCGGAGTCTATTAAACATTTACAGACAGATAGAGAAACTTTCACTTTTATATATATAAACTAGCTGGGACCCGGTGCGCCTATGCTGCACCCATAAACCAATAGTAGTAATCAGGTGATATGAATTTTGAATTTGGAATGACTCCACACAGAGCTAATAATATTCTACTTGTCATCCGCTTTCATTTAATACCCATACCGAATGGCTTGCAAAGAAAAAGGTAATCCACCATTTTGCGTTGGCCGCCATTTTGAATTTGGAATGACGCCACAGAGCTAATAATATTGTACTTGTAATACCCTTTCATTTGATACCCATACCGAATGGCTGGCAAAGAAAAAGGTAATCCGCCATTTTGTGTTGGCCGCCATTTTACAGTTGGACCGATCGATCTGAAACTTTGGGAATCGTATTTTTTCGGATAAAACCAAAATAATATAGATCTGAGCTCTTTAGCAGTAATTCGAAGAGTACCTCCCATACAAAAGTTCGAATTTTACGGATATCGGTACACTACAGGAACACCCGCCGTACCCGAAAACCCCTATATACAAAAATGCAGGCCTATCGGATGAGCGGTTTCGGAGTCTATTGAACATTTACAGACAGACATACTTTCAGTTTTATATATATATAGATAGATGTAGATATTTGTTTGATTTGCAACTAGTGGAACCTCTGTAAGTCGAACCTCGATAAGTCGAAAACCTCAACAACTCGAAAAAATGTTTTGTTTCCTGCCCTTCAAGCCCAACACCTCCATTACTCGAAATTTAAATACTCTATAAGTCGAACTAATCTGTGAGTCCCTTCAAGCCATTTCAGTACATATTTCCCCTCCATAACTCGAAAAAATAAATTGGACCTCCTTTATCTCAAACATGGCAAGGTTTGATTTTACAACCTTTATATTCTTCTTCTTCTTGGATGGCGCTACAGTCCTTGCAGGACTCGGGCCTCTCGAAGTCTCCTCTTCCAGTCATCTCTACGTCTTGCTAGCTCTCTCCAATTTGTTATACGAAATTTCCGTATATCTGCTAGCACGTCATCTATCCACCTATTTCTTGGTCGTCCTACTCTTCTTCTTCCTGATGGTCTACCATTAAAAATCCTGGCTAGCATTCTATCTTCTGAAGCTCGTACAACGTGTCCGAGCCATCGCAGTCTATTCAGTCTTATGTATGTAGCTATATTAATTTCGTCATACATTTCTTGAAGTTCTTCGTTTGTCCTAATGCGCCATTCGTTCTGGTTAACCCTTACAGGACCAAATATTCTTCTTAAGATCTTCCTTTCGAAGATTTTAAGTTGATTTTCTGTTTGTTGGGTCAATGTCCAAGCCTCAGACCCATAGCATAGAACTGGGCGGATTAATGTTTTATATAGTCTGACCTTGCACTGTCTTGAAATTTCTTTGTTTTTTAGGACCGGGACTAGTGCGAAATAGGTTTTATTTGCGGCTACGATGCGTCTATGGATGTCGTCCTTTATCTTATTTTCTGCAGTAAGCATTGTCCCTAAATAGATAAAGTTTTCTACAATTTCCACACTATGATCATCAAGGCTGATACTACGCCCTAATCGTTGTCCTCGTTTTGATACGATCATATACTTTGTTTTTGTGTCATTTCCTCGTAGATTGAACTTTGCTGAACTTTGGACAATTTTGGAAAAGGTTTCTTTTACATCTTGCGCCTTGCGTCCAATTATGACTATGTCATCTGCGAAGGCTAGTACCTGAATGTTCCTTGTGAAGATGCTATTTGCTCCATTAAGCTGTGTTTCCCTCATTATTGCTTCCAGAGCAATGTTAAAAAGTATTGGTGAGATCGCATCTCCTTGTCGCAGGCCTGATTCTTGAGGGAAGTTGATCGAGTTGCATCCTCGTATTCTCACTTGTGTTTTACAATTTTTGGTCGTCATTCTGCATAGGCCTATTAATTTCTTCGGGAAACCCATTTCACTCATCTTCTTCCACAACTCTATTTTATTAAGCAGGTCGTAAGCATTTCTATAGTCAACAAAAAGAAGATGAATATCAATGCTTTCTTCCCAGCATTTTTCAAGTATTTGTCTCATTATGAAAATCTGGTCTGTTGTCGATCTATTTGTTCTAAATCCTGCTTGGTAATCGCCTACTTTATCCTCCAAATGTGGTTTCAGTCTATTAAATAAAATATGTGAAAGCACTTTGTAAGCTGTGTTCAACAAAGATATTGGTCTGTAGTTTTTGCAGTTCATCAATTCACCTTTTTTATGGACTGGGACTATTGTACCTAAAAGCCATTCTTCTGGCAACTTGCTACTTCTCCATAGTTTTACGATGTGGCTATGTAGGACATGGCATAACTTCTCCCCACCATTTTTTAAGATTTCCGGGGGTATGCCATCTGGACCTGGAGCCTTATGATTTTTTAGTTTCGCTATGGCATTTGCAACTTCTTCTATTGTAGGATCTGGCGTATCGTTTTCTGGGTCATCTGTACTCCGGTTGTCTGCTTCTCCCTGTGTTAGGTTTATGTTCTCTTTGAAGAAGTCTCTAAAGTATTTCTCCCACACCTCGAGTATGTCTTCGATACTACTAGCTATAGTACCATCTTCTCTTCTTACCATGGTGCAGGTGGGTTTGTATCCTTTCTTAATCATGTTGACTTCTTTGTAGAAACTCCTAGCGTCTTTATTAGTGTAGCTTTGCTTAATCGCACTTATTCTATTTCTAAAGTAGTCACGTTTTTTCTTCCTTAATAACTTTTTCGTGTCTCTTCGTGCTGCTACATATTTCTCGTGGTTTCCTCTGGTCATTCTTTCTAGGTACACCTGTCTTGCTTGGTTTTTTATTTCAATGCTTCTCTTGCATTGATCATCAAACCAGTGCCTCCTTCTCTCTTGGTTTTGTGTGCCTAATACACTGTTGTTTGTCTCTGTGATTTTTTCTTTTATCGAGTTCCACATCAGGTTCAGATCATTTTCCATTTCCAGACTCCTTGCTATTTCTTCTAGCTTTCCTGTTAACATTCTTTCATACTGTTGTTTTGTTTCTTCATTTTTTAATTTTTCTATGTTCCACTTTGTTTGTCTATCATTGTTTGTTCTATGTCTTGTCGCTAGTTTTTTCGCCCTCATTTTCCCAACAACTAGGTAATGATCGGTGTCTACATTCGCTCCTCGGAAACTCCTTACATCCAGTATGCTACTTCCTTTCCTAGTGTTAACTAGAACATGGTCGATTTGATTATGGTGCCTGCCATCTGGTGATGTCCATGTCCTTTTGTGTATATTTTTATGGTTAAACCAGGTGCTAGCTATGGTCAAACTTCTTGCGATAGCGAATTCGGCCATTCTGTTCCCGTTATCGTTTGATTCTTCGTGCAACGAGAATTTGCCAGCGTAGGGGTAATAATATGTTTCCTTACCCACTTTAGCGTTAAAGTCGCCTAATACGATTTTCATGTCGTAAGAAGGGACTTGGTCATAAGTCACTCTAAGAGTTTCATAGAAGTCATCCTTTTCTTGTTCTGGTTTTTCTTCTGTAGGCGCGTGCACCGTGATGAATGTTATATTATGAAATCTGGATTTGATTCTTAGGGTCGCGATCCGATCGTTAAGCGGGGTGAAGTCTATTACATTGTTGAGTAGAGGTTTAAGCACACAGAAACCTCCCCCAAAGTTTCTTCTGGAGTCATTATTGCCACTGTAGAATATCGTAGCGTCTCTTCGTTCTAGGACTCCTTTACCAGTCCATCTTAGCTCTTGTAGTCCTGCAATGAGTATTCTATATCGTCTAAGCTCATCTATCATTTCTGCCATTGCTCCAGGTCTATATAATGTTCTCACATTCCATGTTGCAAATTTTATATCGTTAGTCCTTAAATCATTAGTCCTGGGACGTTGCTGGGGTCTTTGCCGTAAATCCTGACTGTTCCGAGGCTGATTTCTCGATTCCATAACAAGAATTGTTTTCCGAGGAGAGGTTGTCAACCTTTCGCCCAACCCCCGAACCTGGGGGACCGGATCCGTGAATTATACCCCATCGGACAGGGTGGCCCAGCTATACCCCCGGGCACTGGGTACGTCCGTCGTCGGTTGGTTATCCAGGAGGCACCAGCGTGGAGGTGACGGTACGATTTTACCCCCCTTACAACCTTTATAACTCGATAATTTCAAACTCATTACCCCTATAGCTCGAAGATAAACAAAGTAAGTTACCGAATTTAAGAATTTGCCAACAATGATCGTTATTGTTTCTTAGAAGACAATGTACGTTATTTGCCCTAGATTTCATTTGAACTTTAGTGAAGCAAGTGATCAGAATTAGTTTGTTTCTAGTTCTACCGCAACAACATACTGTTTAAAAATGAGTGCTGTGAAACGTAAGCTGAAAACTTTGAGCCTGGCTGAAAAATTAGAAGTGCTTGAAGCCTTGAAGAGCTGCCAAAAGAAGAAAGAAGTTGCTGAACAATTTGGCCTACTAATGAGTACTCTGTCAACAATAATAAAAAAAACTAAAAAATACGCTTTTATTTTAAAATGAACTAAAAAGTAAAAAAAAATAGTAGAGGTGTAGCGGAACTCCTGAAAGAAGCGAAGCTCTTACGCATTTAATATTCAGCATGTGTCTTCTTTTTCACACTGTAAAAAAAATATGTAAATTCACAGTGCAAATGTACAGTAAAATTACAAATCGCGATATGAAATACTAATTTACTAAACAATTATTGTAATTTTCCTATAAATTTTGTAACTTTACATAAAGAAATTGAGAATCTCCAATACTGCATAACGTAAATGTTGATTACATGAATGTGACGTATATTTTACACAATGCGTATTTTTCTAAATCGTTTATGTAGGAAAATTACAATATTTCTTAGTATGTTTATCAATGTTGTACTAAAAAAATCCTAACACTTTGTACTGTAATTTTACAGTAAGGGACGTCATTTTAGAACTTATATTTTCAGAAAAATTACTAATTGGTTATTGGAATGTAAGGTTTAAATTTTTCCTCTCATGGATATAATTCGCAGGCAACAATGGAATACTAAGCGTATATACCGAATTGTTTTAAGTTAAGGCCAGACCTTTGACTTTGATCAGGGTCTCGGCAGTTACATATTGTAACAGCCAAGAAATTTTGATAGACGTTGCCTCACGTACATGCTTAACGAGGTATGGTGAGTAATATGCTATTTTTTATAGGGAGTGGGCATACGCTAAGAATAAAATTTGGCGCTTGGAAATATTTAAGGCAGGGCGAAGCACATTGGGACATGGCGGGAATCTTCAGCTTTAGGGTTTTCCCTGTTCCTCTCTCTGGTAAAAAGTTACAATAAGAATTTGGAAATTTACGAAACTATGAAGTAAAGCTCCAATACTGATTGTATTTTTACATCTCTCTACACAGTTGGTAAAAATGCGTAAAGTAGATTAGGAATATTCCTAATAATATATATTGGAAATTTACAAAACTGCTTGTGAATAAAACTTCCAGTATTTTTTTTTATAAAATTACCACAGAAATTTTTTACAGTGCAGATTAGCAGAAATTATTCCTTTTTTCGGAAAAGAATGTGCGGACAACAAATTTTACTACAAATCAAACACAAATTTTAATACAAATCATTTACTCGAAAAGCACTTTATTGAAACTTTAATTTGTTAATTTATTTTATTTTAAACTTAATTCCGACCGGCTCGAACTAAGGTTTTCCTTCCACTGCCTTATAATTATCTTTTTCGGTACCAAGTACCCGATCTTCTGTACTAAGACCAAAGGGTGCAATGTAATTCTTAGAAATGCCAGTAAGCAAAAAATATTCATTGCGCGTGGGAATGAGGAATGTTGCAAGTGCATAAAAAGTGCATTGACAGATAAGATTTTATGGGAGCAATATTAGCCGTGTTTTTTTAATGAACTATATAGTTCTTCCCCATACAAATCTGAAAACCCAGGTTTTATCGAGGTTTTTATCCAGGTCTTGGGACATTTCAAAATTTCCCTTTCTTTTCGGAATGTAGCATACTTACCGGCTGTCGGAAAAACGTCATTTAAAATAAAAACAACATAGAAGTGACGAGAGCAAATTTGAAGGCATGAGGAAACAAATAATTTATTTTTTAGAAACTTATTCAGTGTTTTCTAGAGGGGAATTCGTGTAACAGTTGCTTACTGACACGCAACTTCGGATTAATTTTAACATATTTAAAGCACTGAAGATGGCGCTTAGTGAAATTTCCCTTGTCGTTTTTTTAATGAACTGGATCGAAGACCTATATAGTTCATTAAAAAAACACGGCTATTGTAATGGGATATTTAAATTAATTTAACTGGAATTGGGATGCAATGGGATATTTAAATAATAACTGGAATTGGGATGTTTGGGTTATGGATTTGCTGTTGTTCATTATCGTTATGTACGTTATCTATAACACCCCCACCGTTAGCGTGAGGCTCCGACGAACTTTTTAAAATGATAGTTCGGCGATATTTACTGATCAATAGTATGGCAATTGTTATTATTATTAAAATAGTTAAAATGGCATTGATGGAAAAATTTATAGCATTGCCCTCTTTGTTCTTAGTACTGATTTCTTCAATTAGTTTTCTATTGTTTTTGATATTATTGATATGAATTTCTTCTAATGTAATCGTACTTGTGGTCTTGTTTTCTATTATCTTTGCAATATAATGAGGGAGAATGATATTATCTTTGAATTTAAAGATTGAATTTTCAAATACTTTTTCATTAATCTTAATTTTACAATTTTCAAATTTAATTATGTTATTACCTTCTATACTTAAGTTAAATTGGTTACAATTATGTATTAGCTGCGTTTTTGATATATTTTTAGTTACTACAATACCAGGGCTTATTTCTTGAATTTCTTCCCCTTTAAAACTTTCAACGGGACAATGAGTCTCTTTAAAACTTATTATATTTGACAGGCAGTTATCTTCTATTTTTATTAGATTTTTCTTTAAATTATCTTTAACGTTATCTCTATAGATATTATTAAATTGATCAATTATGAATATTTTCTTATCTAAGATTATAGTATTATTTTCCTTTGACGGGATTGGTTCTATTAGGATTTTTGCAAATTTGGTTTCTGAATACTCTGGAATGAGGATTATTATTAATATTTGCACTGCAAATGTAAAGTGTGTTGAAACAACACACCTAAGTGTGTTGTTTTCTTGTAGTCATTTTTAATCCACTTTAAAGTGTGTTATTTTCTTAACACACTTTAAAGCGTGTTGTTTTAACACGTTTTTCCGTAAATTGTGTTGAAGCAACACACCCAAGTGTGTTGAAGCAACACAACTAAGTGGGTTGAGACAACACACCTAAGTGTGTTGAAACAACACACCTAAGTCTATTATTTCTACACACCTTAGAGTGTGTTTTAGCTTAACACGTCTTTCCTTCAGAGAACTTAGTGACATGACGAGAAGCGTGTTAGTTAGAAAGTGTGATTTTGCTTCAATAAATAAAGTATTTAAGGGTAAGTCATAACATGTGTTTTTTGCAGAAGCAGCGAAGGCACAAAATGTCTTATTAGAATGTATTGAGGATAGTATGCCAGTCCTTGGGGAAATAGATGAAATCTTTATCTGGAATAATAAAAAGTTCATTTTGATCTCATTATTAACGACCCAGAAGTACGAAGCAAAATTAAACGCATATTATGTTATTAAGGTCGTAGACAATAAGAAGTCAGTAATTGATATTGAAAAATTGATTTTCCCACATGATTTAAGTTCATTTAATATTATAAGTAAAGCATTTGTTCCACGACCGCAATTGCAATAAAAACAAGTATAAGAGTTTTCGTAATTATCGTATTATAGTATTTATTAATTTGTTTTTTCATCTCCTCATCAAAGCTATCTAAATTCTACACACCAAAAAGTGTGCTCTATTTTCATAGCTCAAAAGTGTGTTGTTACTCCAAAAGTGTGTTGTTACTCCAAAAATGTGTTGTTTCAACACACTTAAGTGTGTTGTTTAGATTTCAGGTCATAATTCACTACTTATTTTTAACACACCAAAAAGTGTGTTATAATTTTAACACGGAAGAGCGTGTCAATTGTATGATAAAGTGTGTTAAAACAACACACTTTTTCTTGACAACACAGCTAGGTGTGTTGAATAACACACGTTGGTGTGTTAAGCAACACATTTTGTGTGTTTAACAACACACTTCAGTGTGTTACACCTTGTACAGTGTGGTCAGAATGAAAAGCTACTACAATTTTTATGTCTTCGAAACTTTCAATATTGCTTATTAGTTGTAGTTCTTGGTCTTGTAGAATATTACCAGTTAGAAGTCCTAATTTACTTGTTAAAATAACCTGGCTGATGTCATCTAAATGATTTATTAGTAAGTGTATATCATAATTAATTTGGTACACACGTTGTATATATTGGATTTCGTCTTCTAGTTCCAGTATTTTATTTGCTTTTTCCGCATGGAAGTTGTTGATATATTGAGTTATAGCTACTTGTTGTTCTTGGACGTGTTTAGTTAAGTTTGTGATCTGGTCAGATATTTCGTTGTTGAATAGAACTTGTTTATTGTTTTCCAGAATTAATTGTTTATTATTTTTTGATAAGGCTTCCAATTGGTCGTTTATTTGGGTTTCATCGTCTGAATCCATCGTACCTGCAAGGTATTTTAAACCTTTACCGACAATATCGACTAGACCTCTTTTAACTCTTGGATGGGGTTTTAAGTTATTAATCTTCTTTCTAGAAGTTCATAGTTATGGCATAGGGTACTAAACATGGGGGTAACTAAATTTTCTTTCCTTTGTAGTGTTTCGATGCTCTTGTATATATACTTTTTGACATTCTCGTACTCTGTAATATTAATGATGTGCAGAACCTTTTTATAGTTGTTTACTATGTTGACATTCTCTGTTTTAATAGTAACGTATCCATTGTTATTGTTTAAATTATTCACCTCCAGTAATTGGCAAAGTGTTGCCGGAAGGAGTACCAGAAGTAGCAGTATTTGCATTTTGACCTGAAATGGGAGTTCTTTTTGATTTTCTTTTATAATTTGATTTTACTGTTGGGGATTCATAATTTTGGAATTTTTTCTGTCTTTTTACATGGGCTTTATAATATTTGAGCCCTGTGTTCTTATCTACTACGTGGTTTTGATCAAGTTTCTCTAATTCTAGTTTCCTAAACTTAGCGTGGTTCTTACCACCGCGTATTTCTCTAATAAAATCTGGGCCTGACTGAACTTCTATATCTTCCCTATTTTTGTTAAGTTTAGTTATATTCTTCTCTTTTAACTTAAGTGCTCTTTCCCTGATTTCGTTATATTCGTTTATATTAATTTTTCCAGTATGGAAATCTACAGGTTTTCTATTAGTTGTAGTGTGTATTGAATTATTATAGAAGTGTATAGTTTTGAGAATTTTTTCTTCTACAGTGTCGGAGTCTTTGTTTGGGTCGTGACGAAGTAACCTGAGGTGTTCATTAATAGTGTTATGGAGTCTTTCTATATCGGCGTTAGAGGTGTGATTGCTGTTGGACGTGAAGTGTATTTGGATATTTCTATTATTTAGGAATTCTCTTAAAGGTACGGCTTTGAAGCCAAGTTCATTATCGACAACAATTTTTTCTATCTCTCCCGAAGTACTGAGATATTGTATCAGTGCCCTTTTGAATTCGATCCAAGATCTTCCATTGATTCTAATGGCTTGGGCAAATTTACTAAATTTATCGATAAACGTCAAAAATAAGTTTTTCTCAAGGCTATAGAATACGTCTATATGGATTATTTTGTTTGGGGCTGCAGGAGTTTCGGATATTTGAAATTTAGGTTTCACCGGTTTTCTCTCGTATTTCTCCAAATTACATATTTCACAATTATTAATGAACTGAGTGACCCTTGTACTCAATTTAGGGTGATAATATTTGAATTGTATTTCCTTTAATACTTCAGTTATGCCTCTATGGTTATTTCTTAGGTGTTCTTGTTCTATTATTTCCGCCAGTTTTTCCTCGTCTGTAATGTCTTCTAATATCTGAGTGCATTTTATTATTTTAAATTTGGGATTATTAGTGAAATGGGCGATGTAGGCGGATTGTAGTATGTTAAAGAATTCAGGTTCTGAAGAAAATACAGCATTTAGTCCTTTAGGATTAAAATGATTTTTCAGGAGTGTTGTGGCTGTTCCGATATCTAGGGATTTTATATAAATTGTTTTTCGGGTTTTGTTGAATATAGTTTTGTTTCTAATTCGTAAAGAACCAGAGTGAGCTTTTTGAATGATAATTTGGGTTTTAAAGATATTTAATGGGGATTTGCCTATTGGAATTTCATTAGATTCTAATTCTTCGATATGATTGATTTCTATCCGTGATAATGCGTCTGCGTTACTATTTTTGCGACCTTTTTTGTATCTCACTTCGTAGTCATATTCTGAAAGCTTTAGCTTCCAACGAAAGAGTCTGGAGTTTGGTTCTTTTAACGAAAAAAGCCACCGAAGGGGTTGGTGGTCTGTTTCTATAGTAAACTTTCTCCCATACACGTAGGGACGAAAGTATTTTGTTGCCCACACTATTGCGAGCAGTTCTTTCTCAATTACACTGTAATTTTGCTCATGGTCATTTAATGTTCGACTGGCGTAGCAGATTGGATGCTCGCTTTGCGAAAGTATGGCGCCAAGTGCGTATTTGCTTGCGTCAGTAGTTATAGTAAACGTCTTATCAAAGTCTGGATACTTTAAAATGGGTTCTCCGGATCGTTTACATTTAGTTTAGCGTTCTTTTTCAAAAATCTTGTCATTGGTTTGACTATTTCAGAATAATCCTTTATAAATCTTCTATAATATCCACTTAAACCAAGGAATTGCTTGATTTGTTTAGGATTCTTAGGTATAGGGAAATTGCGAACGCAATCTACTTTGCTCGGATTTGGTCTTATACCCTCTTGAGTGACCACGTGACCCAAAAATTCTGTTTCCTTCTTAAGGAACTCTGACTTGTCTAGTTGAACCTTCAAGTTAACTTGAGATAATCTATTAAAAATCTTACTTAAAGAATCTTAGTGTTCTTGTAAGGAAGTTGAATAGATTATTATGTCGTCTAGATATACAAGGCAGATCCTATTGATATAATCACGTAGGATATTATTCATAAGTCTCTGAAACGTTGCCGGGGCTGTCTTCAGACCAAAAGGCATACGTAGAAACTCGTAATGTCCGTTTTTAACGGAAAATGCTGTTTTATGAATATCATCTTGATCAATTTCTATTTGATGAAACCCCTTCGCGAGGTCCAGAGTAGTAAAATATTGGCACCTGCCAAGTTTTTCTAATATTTCATCGATATTAGGGATGGGGTATTTGTCGTCGATCGTTACTTCGTTCAGTTTTCTATAATCGATGACGACTCGCCACTTTGTTTTTCCGCTACTGTCAATTTTTTTTGGCACAATCCAAACAGGGGCGGAGTAAGGAGAGTTGCTGGGTCTTATAATCCCATTATCCAGCATTTCTATTATTTGGCCTTTAATTTCATCTTTAAGTGCATATGGGTACCTATACGATTTAACATGTATTGTAACATTGTCTAGCGTACGTATCTGATGCTGAATTGCATTAGTGAAATTTAGGTTAGAATTTTCTTGGTAGAAAATGTGAGAAAATCGCTTGATCAATTTGAGTAATTTTTGTTTTTCTTCTGGATTGAGATGTTCGCATCGAATTTGTTCAGTTAGAGGTACAGGGTCTTTGATTTCGATAATGTTGAAGTTTTCTTCGTTAACTTTTTCGCTATGTATCGGATCGAAACTATATTCTTTGCCATCATGATCTTTTACGCAGATTGTGGCATTTGCTTTATAGTTTTCGACATTGTATATCCCTTCGCGGATAGTAAGATTGCCTCTCAAAGACTTCTGCTCTCCGATGTAGGCTAAACCTTCTTTTTGCAATACGGGAATATCAATGTCTTGTAACCCTTCCTTTTTAATTTTGTATTTATATTCTGGTATCTCCAGATTGAAGTTCAACTTCACTACTTTATCTTTAGTAAGTATTAAATCATATTCATAGTCGATCTTAAATTTTAGAGGTTTTAGGATGTTATTTCCAATCAAGCCATCGTATTTATCATGAAAGTCACATATATTGAATTCGACTATATTTTTGGGATCTCCTAACTCTTCAAATAATGGAATGTTTGCTTTCTCTGTTATATTCACTTCACCTTTAAGGATTTTAAGTTTTGTTTGAGTTTGAACAATGTATTTGGGATGGCAGAGATCTGGGTTGATAACTGAATGAGTAGCTCCGGAATCGACTATAAATTTTAGGGGCCTTATGCTTCCATTCACTAAGATATATGGAAGGTTGGATTCGAGGCAGCTGACTGAAAATTTTGAGCTTCGCAATTTTGGACGTTTTCGAGAGCAATTCTTTGATTAGTATTCACCTCCATGGGTTCCGGTGGCGGTGATCTTCCTGAATTGGTTTGTAAGTTTCGCGGGTATTGCGGGCTATTTATTTGAGGGTTAAAATTTCTTACATTCGGTTGAAACTGGTTCGGTTGTGTGAAATTTCTACTGGCTGTCTGAAACCTTTGGTTGTTTGAGAATGTGTTTGAGAATGGATTGGGTGAGAATTGTTGTCGTCCAAATTTATTATGAGTGTGAGGGTTGTAATTTCTAGTTTGGTTTAGGTGAGAATTATTAAATGATTATGGATTTGCTGTTGTTCATTATCGTTATGTACGTTATCTATAACAATTAGCCATTGGACTTTCTTCGATATGAACATCTGAGCTTGAAGTATCCATTGATTTCGTTTTCAATTCAAATCTTGCTTCGCTTCTGTCGGGCGTTCTTCTTTTCTTTTCTTCTTGCTTCTTCTTTTCTTCTTCAATTTAAATATTGCTAGTTTTAAGTTAACTATATTTTCTATTTAAACGTTTCCGGTGAATGTAAAATATTATGAAGTTATATGCTTCCTTTAAAATATCGAATTGGGAAGTTTGCTTTGTGCACAGTGAGAGAGTATAATTTTCGAACATGATTTAGTAAATTTCAATAACATCTGTTAAATAAATTAATATGCATAACACTTAAGTCTTGTTTTATGTCTGCCTTTTTAAATTCGACAACAACTTCTTTTGCTGCCAAAAAGTACCTTCCCGCATATCCAAGTAATTGCACAAACAGTGTTATTATTGACTTCTCTAGACTCACGTTTTCCTTTCACCCATTCTAGGGCCAGGTTAAAAAGTATTGGGGCCAGTCCATCCCTTGTCTTAAGGGCCAAATACACGAGCGCTCCATCCGACAACGTCACGCCAAAACAACAACAATTTGTACCCACTCAAAATTTCGAGTGCATACAAATTGTTGTTGTTTTGGCGTGGCGGGGTCGGATGGAGCGATCGTGTATTTGGCCCTTAAGAGCTTGTCGTACTTCGAACTCTTATGTTACTTTTTTTGGATCCTTACTTTCGCCAATGAGCTATTCGCTGCGCATTAGATCAGTTGCACCAGCTTTGAGGGCACTTAACTGAACTCAACCCCACTCAACTCAACTGAACTCATAATGCATCTATAGTTGCGACATATTTACATAATACTTAATACGTATTAAAGAGCTCATAGTAAATGGTACATAGTACATAGCACATCGTACATAGTATACAGTTCATAGTATATAGTACACAGTATATAGTACACTGTACACACTGTACACTCAGTACACTAATTCATAAGTTGTCACTCGTAAAAATCGGAGTGCTTTGTTAAAGTTAACGGTGATGATTTTTAAAAGTTAACGGTGACGATTTTTCCATGTTTACTCCCCATAAAAAGTCCCCTAAAACTCCCGGAAAAAAGCTTTGCTTCAAAAATAATTTCGAATGTAAAGTTTTTATTGCTCCAGCCAGAATATGGACACAACCTACTTTTCGAAATGTAAAACAGCGTGGGACTCTTTTCCTATATTCTGATTTTATTAACACCGGAACTTTTCGCTAGTGCCCCACGCTTTTTTACATTTCGAAAGGTAGGTTGTTTCTATATTATGGCTGGAGAAATAAAAACTTTACATTCGAAATTATTTTTTACTTTTTAGTTCATTTTAAAATAAAAGCGTATTTTTTAGTTTTTTTAAACTATATTTTTTATTTCCTACTTTTTAGTCTATTATATGTCTTCCGCCATTTTGTAGTGACCGATATTAAATTTAAAATGACGTCACACAGCTACTGTACTACACTCGTCATACTCTTTCATTTGATATCCATACCGAGGCCGTTGTAAAGAAAAAGGTAAACCGCCATTTTGTGTTGATCGCAATTTTTAATTTGGAATCACGCCATACAGTTAATAGTATTCTACTTGTCACACCCTTTCATTTGATACCCATACCGAGGGTGTTGTAAAGAAAAAGGTAGTCCGCCATTTTATGTTGGCCGCCATTTTGAATTTGGCTACTTGTCATACCCTTTCATTTGATACCCATGTCGGGGGTCGGGGAGCACAATTGCAAAATTCGGCCGTCATCTTGGAACCGCCATCTTGATTTTTTTACAAAATGGTCAGTTTGCATTGTCACGCGAACTATACATATGTGCAAAATTTCAAGTTGATTCGTATACTTCCATGTTGGAAGTGGGTCAAAATGAAGTTGCAAGATTTGTTTAGATGAAACATACAACATCCAGGTAAAGCTAATAGTATATAGTAAAGCGTATAAAAACGAATCAGACATCAGGAAAAAAATTGAAAACGGTCAAAATTTTTCCTGGAAACGACAAAGAATTGCAGTATTTCCCGCTTTGGAGGAGTGCTTACTTAAATGGTTTAAGCCGAAATGTACTCTAAATCATTGGAACTGACTAATTTTAGAGCCAGGAATGGATGGCTAGAAAGTTCAAAAGAAGACATGAACTTGTTTTCAAGAAAGTTTGTGGCGAAAGTGCAAGTGTCAACAATGAAATCTGTGACAAACGGAAAAGTGAATTGCAAGGCTTGTTAAATGGTTATGAACCTGACAATATTTTCAATGCTGACGAAACTGGACTATTTTTTAAATGTCTTTCTGATAAGACTCTAACTTTAAAAAATGATAAATGCCATGGCGGGAAGCATAGCAAAGAACGTTTGACTATATTGCTCGCAGCCAACATGTCGGGCACAGAAAAACTGTCTCCATTAGTTATCGGGAAAGCTAAAAAACCTCATTGTCTTTAAAGATGTAAATCACTACCCTTAAAATATGACGCAAATACAAAAGCAGGGATGACTTCTGAAATTTTCAAAAACTCGCTCTTAAATATTGATAAGAAAATTGCTAAAGAAAAGAGAAAAATTCTATTATTCATTGATAATTGTACGGTACATAATGATATTCCACGAATGAAAGCAGTTACAATCCAATATCTGGCCGCCTGGCCTCGATTGCGAGAGTCAATTTTGAATAGACTTAGAGTCGAAATAGAGATTTGGTATTGTGAATCTCTTGACATTGACATTTATCTATTCTGTAGGCTTTTAAAGTCGATGACATTTTGCAGATCGACTTATGCTTATTGAGTTTTTGAAGACGAAAAATTTCGAAAAAAAGCAACTAAATAAAAAATATTATATTTAAAAATGTCCATATGAAATAAAAGCAATTGACAGCTTGAAATTGACAATAAAGCCTCTTTCCATCTGGTACATTCTATTGACTTACACAATGTGACTTTTTTAAATAGACTTTCAAAAGTCTATTCTATTACACAGTCTATCATTTTTTCAATCGAGGCCGGGAATATGTTTTGAGGACTTCGTTACGTGCGATGATGGAGTTATCACTGCTGGAACATTACCTGATGACGAAATTATCGATGCAGTTGCTCAAAACACCGAAACTAATGATTTAGATGACCTAGAAGACTCGACTAATGCAACATGCGCTCCATGGGTTTCCATCAAAGAGGCAAGAACAGCATTAAATACTACAAAATTTTATAGAGCAATCACTGCAAATGTAAAGTGTGTTGAAACAACACACCTAAGTGTAGTCATTTTTAATACACTTTAAAGGGTGTTGTTTTAGCACCTTTTTCCGTAAAGACTGTTGAAACAACACACCTAGGGGTATTGAAATAACACACTAAGGTGTGCAGAAATAACACACTTAGGTGTGTAGAAATAACCCACTTAGGTGTGTAAATAAAAAAAGTGGGTGTGTGTACTTATGTATGCGCATTATAAGTTATACTTCTTTGGCGTGATTTAAGACTAATGTTTAATTTGCATGCAAATAATTTATTGGATTTTTTTATTATTTGCGTGCGTTGGCAGGTGGAAGCATCATGATGCCGACACGCTCCAGCCTGTCGGTTCTTTTCAGCAATGCTTCGCCAGCTGGATCAGCTTTTATCTACCTGCTAATACTACCGATATTTCTAAGCCTTACTCTCTTCCTTTTGGTTTCTTTGCGGCTTACCTTCTGATGGAGCATATTTAGCGTCTCCTCCACTTTATTCTTTACAACACCCGATGTCACCATGTAGTCTATGATGTTCTCTACTCTGAGTCGTTCCTGAGCTGTCAGGCTGTGCTTGCAGAGCAGCAGTTTGCTCGGCTAATATCGGGCATTCCAATAGGACATGCTCTGTGTCTTCTATCACATTTAGGAATGCCGGGGACAGCGAAGACATCTTGTCCGAACCGATGGAGGTATGCTCTGGAACACACATGTCCACTCAAGAACTGTGCGAGGTCGTAACTCATCTCTCCATGCTCTCCCGTGACCCTTCCTCCACATTTGTTATGAGCCTGTGGGTCCATCGACCTTCAGTAGATTTACTCCACCTCCTTTCCACTACTGAAATAAACGTCACTTCTAAATTATCTTCAATTCCCTAGATTCTTCTTGTAATAGTTACTCAATTGAATTGAGCACCTTTAGGTAACTGAAATATGATACGAAGTGCCTTTGAACTATTTTGTTTTGGTGGACTTGGAAACACATTTTTCTAGACAAGTTGTTCTTATTTACACAGGCTATACAGGTTTTTATGCGCCCCATGTTTTTATTTTAGTCTGTTGAAAGTCCCAGAATATTACTTAATTCGCTG
The DNA here is from genome assembly GCA_963855945.1 of Thereva nobilitata. Lineage (NCBI taxonomy): Eukaryota > Metazoa > Arthropoda > Insecta > Diptera > Therevidae > Thereva > Thereva nobilitata. Next base: position 137,150,981 of record OY979694.1, read on the forward strand.
ACGCAGCGACACAAAATGCCCCTTGGCAAACGACATGAGAACACAGCACTGCGACTATTCCAGAAGGTACATGATCGTGTTCTAATTATTTTTTAGTTTTTGGTACAGCAGATTTAAAATAAAACCATTTAACTTAAAAGTTTTTTTTATCCATTTTTATTATACATATTCTATTTAGTCTTAATTCTGTCATTTATGGATTTTACTTTATACAAAATTCTGGTGAAGTGATTTGTTATGCATACCATATTTCCAGTGCCATTTAGAATTTTCTAATTTTGACAACAAATTTATTATTTCCGACGTTAAAACACCCCCAACTAGCAATTTTCAGTGAAATCGAATCGTAATTGCCAAAATTATACCGTCATATTGGCGCCGCCATTTTGATTTTTTTAAAATTTTGCCCAAAGATTCGTCATTTGTGACCTTAAAAACTCCCCGATACCGATTTTCAATGAATTCGGAACACATTTGCAAAATTCATCCGCCATTTTGAATTTTCTAATTTGACTACAGAATCGTCATTTGTGGCCCTAAAAATCTCCCGATACCGATTTTCAATGGATTCAGAACATATTTGCAGAATTCATCCGCCATTTTTAATTTTCAAGTTTTGACCACAGAATCGTCATTTGTGGCCCTAAAAACAACCCGATACCGATTTTCAATGGATTCAGAAAACATTTCCAAACTTCTTCCGCCATTTTGAATTTTCAAATTTTGACCACAAAATCGTTATTTGTGGCCCTAAAAACCTCCCGATACCGATTCTCAATGGATTCAGAACACATTTGCAAAATTCATCCGCCATATTGGCGCCGCCATTTGGAATTTTCAAAATTTGACCACAGAATTGTCATTTGTGGCCCTAAAAACCCCCGATAACGATTTTTAATGGATTTAGAACACATTTCAAAAATTCATCCGCCACATTGGCGCCACCATTTTTAATTTTCTAATTTTGACCACAGAATAGTCATTTGTGGTCCTAAAACCCCCCGGTACCGATTTTCAATGGAATCGGAACACAATTGAAAAATTCGTCCGCCATCTTGGAACCGCAATCTTAATTTTTTTTCAAAATTGTCAGATTGCACTGACACGTTAGCTGAATGTGTGTGCAAAGTTTCATAAGAATCGGTTTAGTAGAAGTAGTTGAAAAAGCTGTCGCAAGATTTGAACCAAACAAATATACGAGGTCAAGCTAAATAAAAGCATTAATATCTTGTTCATTGTTTTATTTTCCCAAATAATAACAGTAAATATTTTTTATTATATATTCAAACTAATTTCTGATTGAGTAATTATATTAAGTTTTAACCATTCAAAATCATTAGTAAAACAGTAAATAATTATCGCTTATTGTACAGTTGCCATATGCATATAGCTTTATTATTGTCTTGGCCAGAAACCAAGAACAATCTTCTGAAAAAGTCGGCTGGTGTAAAATTGGCCCTTAGAAACTCGCGCTTAGGTGATGAATAGAACACTGATCGGATTTCCCTCCATAGCCTCGCGACAGAACCCCTCACCCAGCAACATCGTGCACAGTAAAATCGTCTACGAATCTTCATGCCTACAAAAAACCCAAACCTTCGCTTAGCTGATGAATCGTACCAGAAATTTATTTCCCTCCCAGACATCAGCTAAAGAATGGGAGTTGAGATGCTTGCCCTCCATATCCCTTCGCCTATATTCTCCGTTGCGTCTCGCGTCTCGATAAAAATTCACTCTCATAATATTTTCCAAACGCGCCTACAGAAGTATAACTTTAAAAATTAACTGACTTTTTTTAAAAGTATTTTGTATACACAAATATGTAATTTTAAGTACGTTTTCAAATGTTGTTGATTTTTTTATAGTACATATGTTACGTAACTCTTAACTTGAGAATAAATACGTAATGTTTATTACCCTTGTAACTAGAATTTGTATTTATTTCACCTCTCTAACTCAAAATTAGTTAGAATGAATCTAAACCTCTACAAGTCGAATATTTCCTTACAAAATCCGCCTTAAGTCAAAACCCTTCATAAGTCGAAAACTCTATATCTCGAATTTTTTGGCGCCTCCCTTGAAGTTCGACTTACAGAGGTTCTACTGTATTTTAATAGAAGCTCAATCGTGACCCTTATGCAGGGTGCTTTATGAAAGTAATGCGCATGATTTTATTGTGACGCGACTATCCATCGCAGCGCCCGGCCTCAGTTCGCTCCGAGTAGTAGGGGCGGTAGGGGTGTCTTCTCGCTAGGTATTTTTTCGATTGTGTCACGGCGCGATGGAGTGTTCGCTGGAACAGAAGGACAAAGAATTTGTACCGCAAGGACAAAGTGTCAACGCAGCCTTTTAACTGGAGGTGCTCAAGAGCCTGAAACGCCGGGTCGCGTGCGTCAGGGCTGACTCAAAAACGTCTTCAAGCTCCAGCACGACAATGCCCCCAGCCACACGGCCTTCGTCGTTATCAACTACCTGACCCAGACCCGCTTAGTGCCCCGCTTTCTTACAGCCCTGACTTTTTTTGTTCCCCCGACTGAAGAGAGAGCTGAAGGGAAATCACTGGGAGTCGGTGCAGAACATCCAAGCTAGTGCTACAAGGTTCCTGAGAGGTATTCCAGTCAAAGAGCTCCAGCGTACCTTCTAGGCCTGGGAGAATCGTCCCCGCAAGTGTATTGATACGGTAGGGGACTATTTTTAAGAATTTTAAAAATTTCTACCAATAAATCTATTTTTCCCAGAAAATGCGCATTACTTTCATAATGCACCCTGTATATGTATATATTATTATTTAACAGCTCGCATGCTTCCTACATATTCCACATTTATGTGGCAGTTAAATTTTTTAAGCAACTACGGGTTGTAAGAGGCTACATGGCTATTATCTCTAGTTATTCGGCAACCTTGAATATTTTTGCGGTAAATGGCTTCCGCATGTGAAAATTGTTCATTATTTGGGTCTAGTTTGGGATGATACCTCCCCGAGTAAAAATAAATGATGGCCTTAGAACGGGCAAATACCGACTGTGATTGAAACATTGTCCTCGGCCAACTGGCGGTTAACAGAAGGCTCGTTGCATGACAGTACGGCCGTACAGGGGACGACTGACGGTGATACAACGGCCTTACAGTTCCAATAACGGCCATACGACGGTGGTACGGCGGCCATGTGGTTGCTATTACGGGTATACGACGGTGGTACAGTGGCAGCAACGTGGATATTCGCCCTCCTATAAGAAAATATATTTCACTTAAATTAAATGTTTGATTTTTTTCGGTTGAGTTTTTTTCACGCCGTTAAATAACAAAATTTCCCACTAAAATATAAATCAACACGGTACGGTGCACACACTTCACGTACAACAAACCGACGACTGGCGAGCTCGTTTCTCTTGTGCATCGATATCTTTAAGTAGGATAAATCGAAAGAACCATTATACATAACGAAAATGATGAAGTTCCCATAAAACACATTCAACAATACATTTGGTACAGATTCTTGTTTTGGCTCAAATTTCCCGTCGAATGTCCGTTTCTACCGCTCAGTACTTGGCCTTTCAAATCTTTTGATCAAATTTGGCCGTCGCGTCGTAAGGCCGTATGTGCTCCCATTAAAAATAGTTAAAAACTCTACGTCCATCATATGCCCCTTAAAAAGCCAAGCGGCCGGTGTTCGCCCTTTGTAAGGCCGGTTTTTATTTTTACTCGGGTCCTCCTATAATTTGGCTTTCCATCATCAATTGAAGATGTTGCTCCCCTAAAGCTCCTGACATCCTCCATAGGATTTCTCTATCAGCGGTTCACGGCCACGTGATCCATCTGATTTCTCGTTCTACTATCCGACCCGGTGGCACCCAGGACTCTTTGCTTATCTTCTTGTGACAAAAGTAAGTTCCACCTACCGCAAGTTGGTGGGACTACAGAAGTCAACGAAAACTTCACCATTGAAATAAAACACTTTCAAAAGCCGAGATTTGCAGTGTCTATTATGTCGGTTCATTTCGTTGTGGACTTCATCCAGCCGCCCACCAGAAAGCAATATTCTTGCATTCCAAGATGCCGGTTCCGAGGCATCCTTTGCTGATTTGTAGCAATGAATGGTGTTTTTATGGGAGCGGTTTGCTAACGCTCAGCCCAACCTACTTTGGACCTTGCTAACAGAGCTGTTAGGTGTTCATTTGATATGGCTCTTCTCGGTTTTTGATAAAAGGGCAAATCGGGTGTGATCACTTTCCGAGGCCCTTGTTAGCTGTTTGTCCCCCATAATTTGTCTATAATCTGAACGACACGACACGCAAAGAACAAAGATCGATTCCTAAGCGGGGTTTTTCTACATAAAAAAAATTAAATATCACTTTTCAATTACTCTGTAGAGGAATATGTTTCTGTAGGATTTATAATAACTTAATAGGCTAAAGGCCCGTCCTCAATACGCGGACTTAGATCCCACGCGCTTTTGGCCGTACGGCGTTAGACAAAAGCGCGTGATCTTTTAATTTTCTGAAAGGGACTGAAAAAAATCAATTCTCATTTGAAACGCCGTACGCGCTTTTGAAAAGCTCATAGTGTGTGGACGTACAATGTACCTTTTTAAGCACAGCCTTTTATCCGCGCAGTTTTGCCGCACGGCCTTTACCATGGACAAAGTCGTAAAAAAGTCGTAAAAAAGTCATAAAACTCTATATGAAAAAAAAGGCAAAAGCGCGTACGACCCAAGTCCGCGTTGTGTGGTCCCACCATTACGCTTGATAAAATATAAGCTCGCTCGTCTTCAGCTGTTGAGCAGAGCTAGTAGAATGAAATTGATAACACTTCGAGTGACGGCCCCATACGGAGATCTTTTCATTTGTTCTGAACTTGCATAAAATGGAAACAAAGAATGCTCTTCAAGAATCGTGGCAGACAATGTCTATACCGAACGTCCTTGGAATACCATCAAAGATATGAAAATGGATATTTTTTTTCATTATCTTATATTTCCTCTCGCATTGATTACAACTTATGTGGATTTATCCACTTTCCGGTTGTTTTAATAGCAGCATAACAATACTAGCTAAGAGCTGCCCAGAGAGGGAGAGAGATGCCTTTAATAAATTATAGCTTATCCCATTATCATCTTTCACAATCTAATGAAAATCTACTCAATTTCCACCACAAGCCTCAACATAAGGGCCCTTCTGATTATAATTGAAGTCCCTTTATTAAAATCGAGAAAGGAAAAAGGCCTCCTTTAAGCATTTTGTTATTAAAACCGGAATTTCCTTAGTCCTTCACCCTTCAACACTGTTCAGAAAATCCATCATCAAAAAGTAGATGGAAAATCTTACCGTAAAAACCCTTGGCCGTATTTAAATTGTTTTTGATAGAAACGAACCGGTTTTTTAATCAATAACAAACATCTGAAGATGGAGGCCATTTTATGGCGCGATTAAAACTTTCACAGGGGAAAATAACCGCTTAAAACGCGCGCCATTGATAGTGTTAATTGGTGCATGATTAACGAACAGAAACTAATATGACGGCGGCTTTCAATGGCTTTACAAGGTCTTCTCCGGCATGTTGTTGAAAGCCCAGTGTCACTGCTGAGGTCGAAAGGGATAATTTTCACATCGATATGCAAAATACATGCAGAAAGCCACAATGCATTTTTTTATATAAATTTATAATAATAAACTAAACCTTGAGAATTATGCAATGGAATGCATTATCATAATGTGATATCGATTTCGTGATTTTATGCCAGTTTTTTGCTTTAATTATAGAAGGACCTTTCTTGGTAATTTATATTTTTAAAATTTTCCATAGAAATTAAAAATAGCAGGTTTCTCGATAGTTCCTATTTGTTGTCTAGAAGTGTTACGTAGCATTTCTATCTACATATTGCGCATGAGGGTATGTACTGATTGCAATTTTTAAGCTTTGATATGAAAACGTTTTATTTCCTGGTACTTATCCATCTTAAACTTTGATAAAATGCGGTAGTAATTATTAATTGCTAAATAGTATGGTCTCAAATGCGACATCGGAACTATGAACTTAGACATATTACCGACCGTATTAAGCCTCAATTATATTGGACGCAACGGAAGGGAGAGTCAACGGAATGAAATTTTGCTGGTTATACTGACGAAATCGAACGTATTCACATGTCATTTGTTCATCTGTCAAATAGATATCTTTCAATATCTACATAATATTAATAAAAGAAAGTTTCTGTATGCGTGTATGCGTGTGTATGCATTATAGGGGGCGCACCAGTCAACGCAGAGCTTCGAAATTTTGCACGAAGCTGCGTCGTCGGCGTCTCCCTGGAAGCCCGATTTTTGAAATTCAAAATAGCCGCCGAAATATGACCGAAATTCAAAATGGCCACTCAAATTTGCCAATTGTGTTCCGATTTCCACGAAAATCGGTATCTGTGGGTTTTAAGGTAGCAAATAACGAATTTATGATCAGAACTTATAAATTCAAAATAGCCGCGCCAATATGGCCGACGAATAACGAATTTATGATCGGAACTTATAAATTCGAAATGGCCGCACCAATATAGCCGATGAGTTTGTCAATTGTATTCCGATTCCAATGAAAATCGGTATCTGGGGGTTTTTAAGGTAAAAAATAAAAATTTATGATCGAAACTTATAAATTTTAAATTTTGGGGCAATATGGCGGAGTTAGGAAATGGAAAATCTTCACATCATACCTCCAAATGGAAGAACATTGACCATAGTGTATCCTGGTCATTTCCTCTATTGTCGTGAAGTTTTCCACATTGTGAAATGTAGGAAATTTCTTAAATTTCCCCTCCTAACCAGTATAGAAACAGTAAAACGGTAGAAATGTAGCAAAACAAAATAATAGTAATCATGACTGTAACACTATTTAGCAGATAATTAAAATATTAACGAAAGGGTACCACTAATTATCAAAAATGTAAAGCGGTCACCCTAAATAAATAGAAATAAAAACGAGTTTACCGTAAAGGTCCGGTTACACGCAACGATCTGCTTGTGCAAATTGACTGGCGCAAGTCATTTGGTGCAAATAAACTGAGTGAACATGAATCGGTTTACACGGAACGATTTATTTGTGCAAATTGTCTGGCGCAAGTCAATTGATGCAAATAAACTGAGTGAAAAGGAACCAGTCACCAGTGAACCATTTGGTTCTACTTAAAAACAGTTGGTACCCTTTTGCTTATTTGACATGATTATTATATTATATTGATTATGATAAGGTCGAAGGAGCGTCATAAAATTTCACCTTTCACCCAAGGCAATGCTGAGGGCTGTACCTGAGGCTTGAATATCATTTAAACGCTCATGCGAAAATACCAACCTCAAGCCGATTTTCTAAAAACACATATTTTGCACAAGGCCAAAAGGCGCAAGCCAAAAATATGCGTTTACACGCAACGATTCACTTGTGCAAATTGAATTGCGCAAGCCAATTGGCACAAGCAGATCGTTGCGTGTAACCGGACCTTAATAGAAGCTGGCTGCCGGAAACAAGTAGGAAAAACCATGTAAAAAGTCAGTCTTGCTTTAGATGCTTAAATGATTAGACGCGTGACGAAAAAAATTAAAAGAATTGTGCAAACGAGCGAAAAATCAAAACCTTAATTCAATAACGAGTGTGTAAATAAAATTGGAAAAAGAGAAAAACAATATAAATATACATATTTTCATTACGAATTGGATTGAGTTTTTATTTTAACTTTAATAACGAGCGTCGGTTTAAAGAAATATATTTTCAAATTATGCACAGTTATGCACACACTGAGAAAAAACAAAAATTGTACCAAGTCCGCCAAGGAATTGGAGTAAGTTCAGTTTCACCAAATGAATAATGCTTTATACCAATCTTAAGTATATGCTAAAGCAAAAGAATGCGTTTTTTTGAGTCAATTCCGCGGCGGAGTTCCTATTGAAAACTTTACGCAGTTGAATTTATTGCTATTCGTTTGAGGAAAAAGCATTTATTTTTTCAATTAATAAAATGTATTATTTGTTTAAATTTTAGTCTGTAGCTGACACAATAATTTATGCATACTAACATCTAGAAACAACTGGTCATAAAATTGGACCGTTTTTTTATTTTCGGGAATGTCCCTGTCGCGCCTGATTACCCGTAGACGTTTTTTCGGTTGTTTGCTATTTGTAACTACCCCTAATATAACCAACAGTGTCTGTGTGCAACTTTTTTTCTTCAAAATGTTAGTTGACTCCGTGCAAAGATCCCGAAGACAGGTTTGAGTGGAATTTCCAATCACAATTTTTGCAATTGTGTTCCCCGACCCACCGACATGGGTATCAAAGCATGACAGATAGAATACAATTAGTTGTGTGTAGTCGTCATTCCAAATTCAAAATGGCGGATTACCTTTTTCTTCTCAACCCCTTCAGTATGGTTATCAAATGAAAGGGTATGACGATTATAATACAGTAATCTGTGCGACGTCATTTTAAATCAAATATGGCGGACACCACAAAATGGCTAAAAAGTAGAAAATAAAATGTATGTAATATATTTTATCAAATCAATATAAATAAATATATGGGTTCATTTACTTCCTTTGCCTATTGTTTATATTTTAAGACAATCGTTTTTCCGAAGTAAACTCCAGTCACGCGTCGGAGCTGACACGCACTTTTATTTTTTTAGCTGGGAATTTTCGTTTTTTACAAACTGAATATTGCCATTGTGCATTATGGACTTTTGAAAAATTATCTGTGACGCCAAAATAACGGAAGTTCTGGTTTCGTTTCTTACAGATTTGACCTTCGTTTTATATAAAGTGACTGGGCTAATTCATATTCTTTTAGATTATTATAACCATTATAAAATTTTAAACAATTAGTTAACCGCATATAAGTATTATATTTTCTGTCGTTTTGATTCGGTCGGATATAGTGTTTGTAGTGGTCGGTAATCAAAAGTTAGGATTTTGTTGGTCGGAATAATGTTCAAGTGACCTTCTCGGGAAACTTCATTTATAACATATTCCCAATTTAAAGAGAATAATGGCGAGTTTCTTTTGGAATTCTAGGGATATTTTGAATTTGGAAGCTGTTTTTGAAATTCGATTTTGCTCAATAATTTTCATACATTAAAACAATTAAAGGGCGGATCCACCGTTGTGGGCACGATGGGCATGCCCACAACCCTAATAGTTTTGTGACGCCACACTTTCACGGTTTATGATATTATATCCTATGCCTTAATAAAATAAAAAATATGCTTCAGACCACATTTTAGAAGTACAACTTTTTTACCCAACAACTGCCGCAATTATTAAAATATTAACCAGCTAGCAATATGCAATTGATATAGTGGAGGTCTGTCGGATATATGTATAGTACGCTTTCAGAATAGTAAGGCCAACGACAGATGCAGGAAGTATAGTGACGAGCCTACCGAGGGACTTGATACAAGTACAATTTCAAAACATCAATATTTATGAATTCCTATTTACATTAAAATCTAAAACGGTTTTATAACTGAAATATTTTCGATTGAAACTGGTCTAGAAATCGCGTAAGAACTGCATCAAGCGAGATTCCATATGTCGTGGTACTTTTGTCAATATTGGGTCTGTCTATACGCTTCGCTCCCAAGAACGTTCCTCACGAACTTTGTGGATGAAGGGAGAAGTGGGGTGGTACCTCTCATCATCCCCACTTTCGCCTTCATCCACAAATTTCGGAGCTAGTATCTAATGAAAAAATAATATTGAAATCGCCACTCAAAATCATGGGGATTTCGTTGAAGTTTTGACCTGGTAAAATTGAACCTTCAGAGATTGTCATGTATGAATTCCGGCATAATGAAATCGGCAAAAGAGTACTTTAGGAAATTAATTTGCGCACCTCTATTAGATTCCGTTATTAATAATTTGGGGCAGAGATTGTCTCCGGAGGTACTCGACGTATTTCAGTTGGGAGTTTTTCTACCTAAACCAAATGTTAGTGTCAGGGACTGGAATATCGATATCGTCACAGTGAAAAAAGTGGTCCAGATGTACCGGCTATTCATTAACGATAGTGAATAAACTGTTATAAATGAATACCGACTCTGGATGGCTAAATGGAAAAGAGAATGTGAAAACAATTCCGCCATACCAGAGGCGGTAGCTCATCTCATTGAAGCATGCGACCAAGATTTGTACCCTTACATAAACATTTCTTTACAAATACTGGCAACTCTCGCGGTCAGCATAGCTACCGTAGAGAGATCGTTTTCTACTCTTCGCAGAGTAAAATCTTGGTTGCGTGCCTCAATGGCAAAGGAAAGATTATCCGGGCTAGCTCTGCTAAATATACACAAAGATGTGAACCTGGATATCGATGAAATTATCAACGTTTTCGCGAAAAAGAAACGTAAGCTTGAATTTGTAATTTAAATAAGCACCCAAATAAAATTATTTCATGTAAAATGTATACTAGCGTTTATTTTGATATCCTTTGAAGTTGTAAAAATTTCATCAAAATCGGTTCAGTAATTTAGAGTCTAAATGTGATATTGTGATGTGCAAACAAACACATATTTACTTTTGTAATTTTCGTGAACGAACAAACTAACAGGTAAATTAATTTACCTACTAGTGTTTTCCTTAGTAATGAGCAAACGCAAGAACAAGACAAGACTAATATAGTCTTGGTCTTGTCTTGTTCTTGCTCAGTCAGTCTTGTTCTTGGTCTTGCGAGCATAGCTGAGTTGTGTTCTTGGTCTTGTTCTTGCAAACATAGCTAAGTCTTGGTCTTGTTCTTGTTCTTGCAAACATAACTAAGTATTGGTCTTGGCCTTGGTCTTGCTAAATGTGCAAGACCAAGACAAGACAAGACAAAACTGCAAGACCAAGGCTATTTTCGCTCATCAAGTATGTATTTTATGTATTTTATAAAAATTGGTTAATAAAAAAAGAAACGTAGGAAACTTCATTTTTGTATGGTTTTCTTTTTAAATCTTGAAAGATTTCATAGAAGCGAGACTCATTTTCTAGATACCAGTAATTGAAGGAAAGTAACAGTGCACCCAATTGATTAAAAAAACTTGACAGTGTGAAACATCTACCTAAACCATTTCGGCAAATTTTTCTTCGAAGTGCAGAAATATTTATTGTTAATCTCGTTGACTCACAATGCATGGAAGTCATTATGTACTTATGTACCAATGTGAATAATTGCTTTTACAATTATCATACTAAAAAGTAAATGTACAATACACATATATATTTATATCATAATTACTCAATTTCACATTTTTTGTTTTTAAAAGAATGAATTTAGTTGAAAATTTGCTAAAGTCCTGCTCTTGGTCTTGTTCTTGCACTGTTAGTCTCGTTCTTGTTCTTGCGAGCATAACTAAAGTGGCCCATACACTTTCAGTTTAACTGCTCAGTTTATCACGTGTGACGTCATGTCTGAACGATAAATTATGTGAACTGTGCGTTTATTTTATTATTTATTTATTGTACAGATTTTTTACACAGTTCAACTGTTCAGTTAAAACTGAGAGTGTGTGGGCCGCTTAATACTTGTTCTTGTTCTTGGTCTTGCTAAATTTGCAAGTCCAAGACAAGACTGCAAGAACAAAACCATTTTTGCTCGTCACTAGTTTGCCCCACGGCTTTGCCCACGTGGAACTATACACTGTACAAAAACTTAGTCAGGGCGTCATACATTTTGTAAACTTATCCTTTGTTGCACTATATCGATCATGAGCGAGTTCATACTCGCTCGCACTTGGCCGATTTTCGGGTGGCTGTGACCACAACCTTTTTTGAGGGGTGGATCCGCCCCTGAAACAATTAAATGAAAAAAGCCGGATATCGGTGACTTTACGCTATGAATGTTTTGTTAGTGATTTATTAGCTTACAAAACTTTGTACTATTATTACCGTATACCACAAGCAATTTTTTTATATCTTCATCTTCTAAATGGCAACAAAACGACATTAATTGGCATGGCACATGGCAATATTTCCATTAAATGTTATTAAAATTACTAGTAGTCCGAGGAAATTAGCAAAAAAAACGCACGAAAGTAGACAAAATTCCAAAATGGCTGAAAATTGGACCACGGCTTCCTTGGGACTTTTTAAGAAAACAATTTCGGAATCACAAAAAAAACAACATGGCCGCCGGAGATATCACTTTTTGGCCAAAAATCACTCAAAAACTGTTTTTTTCGAATTTTTTTTATCAGTCAATACAAAACATTATTGCCGGCAAAATACCCCTCTTGAATTTTTTCGAAAACCTTGACCTTTCCGAATTATTCAAAGTATTTGAAACTTTAACCTTGAATAACTTCGAAAAGTTTTCGCAAAAATGACAAAAGGGCTTTTTTGTAGGCAATAACGTTTCGTATTGACTGATCAAAAAAAATTTCGAAAAAAACAGTTTTTGAGTGATTTTTTTACCAAAAAGTGATATCTCCGGCGGCCATGTTTTTTTTTTGTGATTTCGAAATTGTTTTCTTAAAAAGTCCCAAGGAAGCTGTGGTCCAATTTTCAGCCATTTTGGAATTTTGTCTCCTTTAAATGCTAATTTCCCCGGACTATAGTATGAAACTAACAAAAAATATTTCAATACAAATTACTTTCCGGTTTTCCACTTGATAACAACTCTGATAAAGTCGACGTTCGCCAGTTTAACGATCGAGAATTTTTAACCTAAACAGCTTTCAGTTTCAACTTTATATGAGGTACAGCCGGTAGTGAAGAAATTTGTCATAGTATAACCTACATAAGTGTACTATTTTTCTGAACCGGAAGTAATTTTCGATAAAACTAATTAATGGGAACTAATAACAATTTGAATTGCACTGATTGTATTGCTTAGAATAATTTCAGGTTTCTTTGTTTCGATTTCCGGATTTATGTGATAATGTAATTCCAGTCGTAGTTATCATAGCTGTAATTTAATTACTAAGATTTTGTAGCTAATAAGGGTGGATGTATTTCATATTTTATTAAAAAAAATTTGATCAAATATATTCTGCACTTTTGAAACATTTTCAATTTTTTTTATTTTTTCGAATTTAACATGAAATGCTAATTAATAGGTACTCTCCATTCATTATTTTTCAGACCATAATATAAAATATTACGATAAAACACAATGGGGTAACCAACATCTGTAATTAACATCAGGAAAGTGACGTAGGAATACTACGAAAAAAAAATCATCAACAAATTGCTAATTATAACCAGAAGCAAACTTGTACACAACTTTTAGCTGACCGAACAATTCTGTACGATCAGCTGGTGCAGAAGTTGTTTAACTTAGTTATCAGCCGTTGCTCACCTGTAAAGTTTAGTTCGTGCGCTTGGTTACTACATATATGTATATTATTTTTCGTAAAGAGGCGACACTTTGAAACGGATCTACATTATATGGAAACTGTCGCGTCAGTTTCTTATAAATGTAAAAAGAATATAGTAACTTTAACGTACTGCATTGATTAGATATGGCGGATAAAAAGAAATCTAAGGATAAGAAGATACGAAGTAATAAGGAATCTAGCACCAGATTGGATCTGGATATGTGGGAGGTAAGTGTAGTTTTTTAGTAGTATTACGGTAAATTTAGATTTATAATGGAATTTTATTAACTTGATTAAAATTGGTTTTATAATCTACCGCTTATGTTGGAGCTCGGAGTGGGATTTTGCCTCCCTTAGAACAGCTCTCTACGAGTCCTTTGTTTCGGCGGTATACTTCCCATTTTTATTAGATTATTGTTTGAGCTGTGGTATCTTCTTCTTCTTATACCCCTTTAATCCCTGGTGGGGCATACGGTGCAAACAGTTGCAGCAGACTCTGTTTTTTTGCGACAGTTCTTAGGTTCTTCCAGAAGCTCCCTGTTGTTGTGCCCTCTGCTAATAAGGTTCTTCTCCACGTTGTTTTAGTTCTTCCAACTCGTCGGGTTCCTTGCGAGTCCCAGTCAAGGACCTGATTGTTAAGATTTTCTCTCTAGCGTCGCAAGTTGTGGTCATTTTAGGATACGACGAAGGCATCTGTTGATGAAATCTTGTAGGGGCCTTGTGATGAATTGGATGAATTTCCATGTTTCGCAACAATACAAACGAATTGCCTTAACGTCGGAGTTGAACAACCGGAATTTGGTGTTAGTTGAGATCTCCCTTGATCTCTATATACAAGACCATCTCAACTACAGGCCTGGAAGTTGCTGAGCCTACTAACACTAACGCAGCTCATGTTGGTCCCAAAACTTTGACAGATTGGAATAAATATTATGGAAAGCTGTAGTTTCTCCAGATCGGTATAAATATTATAGAAAGCTGTAGTTTCTCCAATGTTTTCGGTATATTTTTGCAGTAAAAAGGGGTGAAATAATATATATTTTTCACTTTTTACTGAACATGGATTACCAGTGATTAGTGCTTTAGTGATTTAATTAAAAAAATTTAAAAAAATGAGTAATTAAGTGTGTTTTAAGTGTATTAATTCTTAAGGTGGGACGTTCTTTTACCAAGCGAACACCTTTCTGACCGACACATTTTCGATTTGGCTGAAACTTTTTTTACGGGTTCTATATTGAAAAAAAAGAGACACGTATTTTTTTTATTTTTTTTCACGATATTTTGGACGCTAGAAAGGATTGAAATTTTGCAATTTTGGTGATTTTAGGCTTGAGGAGTAATTTTCAAAAATTCAGAACTCCGGTTCTATTTGTGCTACAGACTTTTTATCATTTTAAAGATAAAAGAACAAGCTTATAAGCCTAAAATCACCAAAATCGCGAAATTTCAATCCTTTCTAGCGTCCAAAATATCGTGAAAAAAAATAAAAGAAATACGAGTCTCTTTTTTTTCAATATAGATCCCGTAAAAAAAGTTTCAGCCAAATCAAAAATGTGTCGGTCAATTTTTGCCAAAATCTGTACGGTTTGTAAAAGAATGTCCCATTTGACAAATTTTTTTAGTAAAACTTCTTTAGTCGCATCTAGCCTAAAAAATTTTCAAGGCAGGTTTCATTGGGGCGACGCGACGTGACTAGTCATTCTTCAAAATGTAGTAAGACTGATTTTACTACATACTCACGGGGTATACTGAAAATCGGTTACTCCACTAAAATTTCTTGTCTTTACCAGGACCATCAATGTGTGTGTGTGTGTGTGTCTGTCATTTTTGTATTGAGATTGAGTTGGAGCAAGACCATCGAAACTACAGGCCTGGAAGCAGACTTATAATAGTATTTGCTTTGAATTATCCCAAATTGACTGGAGGAATAGGCTATCAGGTGACAATCTAGACCAAATGGTATCATGTTTCATTACAACATTATTTTCAGAACCATCGACAAACACGTACCCAAAATTAAAAAAAAGGATAAATTGTCGGAGCCATGGTTAGAGAAAAATACTTGATCACTGCGAAATCAAAGAAGTAAATTGTATCGCACTATAAGAAGACAAACGAATGTTAATGAGGAATTGAGATCTGAGTACTCTAGATTAGCATCAGAATTCACTTTTAGGTCACATGAGGCCTATACTGCATACATAAATGAAGTTGGAGAAAATATCTTAAATAGACTAAGAGCCCAGGCCCGTCAGACCTACGTCATTTTCTTAAAGCTGATATTTACCATTTGCTGGGGTGTGAGAGGTGAAATTGCAACTTCAGCAAGGGGTGGCTTGGGGAGGGTGCAAAAGGTGAAAAATTTCTGCCACTAGTATTCAACGGTTATTTATCCCTAATAGAGCCTACATACGCAGCGACATACATTTTTTTCAATTTTAACCCTTTTTTTACCACCCGACTCCTCTATATACAAACGGGCCCATTCTCCGCGCTAGCGAGTATTCATAGATTCTTAACTGCGTATCACACTATGTATATATACGGAATATCAGCTTTAAGAAAATGACGTAGGTCTGGCGGGCCTGGGCTCTTGGACTAAAAGGACCCTAACAAATTCTTTGACTTCGTTAATACAAAACGGAAAACCTCAGGGTATCCGACAAAAATGACGAATGGGAGAGCTTCCTCCTCATGCCCCAAGATATATGTAACATGTTTGCAGTGAGATTTAGTGAAGTCTTTGCTCCTAAATCCAACACAACGCACACTGACCTCCCTCGTACTGAGACTTTAACTCTCATTAATAATGTATCTCTGTCAGGTGACGAAATAAGAGCAGGTTTAAACAATCTTGACACTAATAAAGGTTACGGCCCCGACAATCTGCCTACCAGCTTCTTGCAGCGCTGCTCAAATCAAATTGTTTTTCCTATCGTTAGGAAGTTTTCCTAAGTTCTGGAAGAAATCTTACCTAAAGGTCCGGTTACACGCAACGATCTGCTTGTGCCAATTGGCTTGCGCAAGTCAATTTGCGCAAGTGAATCGTTGCGTGTAAACACAAATTTTAGGCAGGCGCAAGCCAAAAAGGTTGCCTTGTGCAAAATATGTGTTCTTAGAAAATCGGCTTGAGGTTGGGGTGTTTTGGCATGAGCGTTTAAACGATGTTCAAGACAACATGCATGCCCTTGGGTGAATGGTGAAATTTTATGACGCTGCTCCGACCTTATCATAATCAATATAATATAATAATCGTGTCAAATTAGCGTCATTTAGTGTCATTTTCACTCATTTTATTTCCACCAATTGACTTGCGCCAGTCAATTTGCACAAGTAGATCGTTGCGTGTAACCGGACCTTAACACCGATCCATAAATCATGCGATAAGCATTTAGTGGATAATTATAGGGGTATTGCCATCCTATCCACGATTCCTAAACTCTTTGAAAAGCTTGTACATAAAAAGATTGCACCTCTTATAGATTCTAACATTAACGAGCAGCAACACTGGTTCAGAAAAGGGCGTTCGACCACTTCAAATCTTATGATTCTTATCCCTGAACTTCTATGTGGTATGGAGAACGGCCATCAAATTGATGCTGTCTACACGGACCTTTGATCGCGCTGACCACCACATTTTAGTTACTAAGCTATTAAAATTTGCACTGAGAAAAATACAAAAATTGTACCAAGTCCGCCAAGGAATTGGAGTAAGTTCAGTTTCACCAAATGGATAATGCTTTATACCAATCTTAAGTATGCTAAAGCAAAAGAATGCGTTTTTTTGAGTCAATTCCGCGGCGGAGTTCCTATTGAAAACTTTACGCAGTTGAATTTATTACTGTTCGTTTGAGGAAAAAGCATTTATTTTTTCAATTAATAAAATGTTTTTTTCTTTTAAATTTTAGTCTGTAGCTGACACAATAATTTATGCATACTAACATCTAGCTAAAAGAAACAACTGGTCATGAAAACTGGACCTTTTTTTTATTATCGGGAATGTCCCTGTCGCCGCCTGATTACCTGTAGACGTTTTTTCGGTTGTTTGCTATTTGTAACTACCCCTAATATGTGTGGCTAATATATGTGGCTGTGTACAACTTTTTTTTTCAAAATGTTAGTTGGTTCCGTGCAAAGATCCCGAAGACAGGTTCGAGTGGAATTTCCAATCAGTGAAGTGAAAAATTAAACAGTGAAACAGTGGATTATTATGATTGATGTGTCTGCTTGTGTGTAGAATTTCTGGAAACTTTTTTTATTTGTGTAGAAAAATTGGCTGGTGAGAAAACTTGGGATATGTAATTAAATGGAATTTGGAAGGACTTGCCAATTCGTTTAAAGGTAGATATTTTTTTTAATGCGATAAACTTTTAAAATACTATTTACAATTATATTTTAAACATAATCGCGAACTTATCGATGACTAATTTGTTATATAGAAATATTTTGTTTTAGATCAAAAAATTACTATAGATCCTATAGAGCTGCTAACTGGGCCCTCAATAGCAGCTCTTATTCCCGTAATCGGTTATAAGATTGATTTCATCGCCAAGTGGACATGGTCAGCTTCGAAAAGTTAATCATATATTCAAATCGTAAGCTATTTTGTACAATAGACACATTTTTTGATTTTATATGAATTTTTTTTTTTGAATTTTTGATTTATTTTAAAGGACAATGAAAGTAGAAATGATGAAGGTTCAGATGCAAATCTATCATCAAAGTTGATCTCCTTTCAAGAAAATAATCACCTTCAAGCAAAGCACCTTATTTTTTTTAAAAAAAAACTTTTGTATATAATATTTCTGTAAATAGTTTTTCAAAGAAAGTTTAATATAAAATATAAAAATGAAATAGTAATTTTTTGTCTTCTGTTATTTACTTGCATAAAAAAATTATCATTCCCATAAATCTATTAATAAAATACTTTTAGGGCCATTTTGTTCACTAGGGGAATAAACCTGAGTTAACTCGGAGCTAGCTAACTCCGGGATAAATTTATCCCAAAGGCATAAACTAAGAAATAAAAATTCCGATTTGTTCACGTTTTATCTCGGCTTTATACTCAGAGTATAACTTGGGGAATAAATTCCAGTACTTTCCAGTTTTAACTCAAAGTTATCTCATAGTTGACTATAATTTACACAAATGACTTTATTTTGCGAAATATTAGGTTTACGATTACTTTTTTTGACTTGTCTGAAAGTTTTCGCTTTTTTATCCCGTTCGATAAAAATGTCGGAAGAGGGTAATTGCGAAAATAAGCGTGGCCGATGCGCAAATTATTCAGTAGAAGACGAGAGATTGCTCCTGCAATGCATATTGCGTAAGTTGCATATTTTAGAGTACCGAAAGGCAGACTCGGTATCCAATAACGCAGCGCAGAAAGCGTGGGTCGAAGTTACAGAAGAATTTAATTCTTTAATGTAAAAATAACCATTAATAAATTTCATTTAATTTTTTTTCTTGCATGTCACCTTTCGTGCGAATGCCGTAGAGATGGTTCAATAAGCTGAAGCACCCGGGCAACCGTGTGTTTTGTCAAACGAAAACGATCTAAAAAATCCTGCATTGTATACTGCCGACGTTCCGCCACCAAATTCATTTCGTCGTCGTCGTCTAAAAGTTCCCATAATCTCTCGAAACGATTCATTTTTATTAGTTTGTTTTCCTGTGCACACTGCGTTATGTTGACAATTACAATAATGACATGTAAACTCGTGAAAAAATAAAAAATGAGAATAACTCGGGGATAAGTCTGAGTTAAGAGGCTTATCCAGCCGATTTCATGAGTTAACTATTCCCGGGGTTAAGCTAACTCAGAGATATTTCCGACATGCGCAGAAACGAGTAAATTTCTTAACTCGCAGTGAACAAATGCAATTTTGGAATAACCCTGGAATTAACCCAGAGATAAATTTATCTCCGAGTGAACAAAACGGCCCTTAGTGATTATAGTAATAGAAAATTTCGATTTATCGAATCCCGGTCGAAATAGAACCTAGAGAGAGATCATTTGATGGACCGCAGATTTCATCGACTCAAACATTTTTAACATCCTTTCAAAAATATTTTAATTTGAATGAAATTTTTCCAAAATTAATCGAAATATAAAAATATTCAAATCAAATGCTCAGCGACGTAGCGGAGTTGGGTTAAGCGAGAATGGTTTGAATGGACATCTCCTTTTTCTCAGTGTGGAATTACCGGCCCTGTCCTGGAATGGATAAAATCATATCTCAGTGGTAGAACTCAGGTCGTCAGATTTCAAGGATTTTTATCCAAAGAAATCGAAGTAACTTCCGGTGTCCCCCAGGGAAGTCATCTTGGTTTGCTCTTGTTCAATATATTCACCTCCGATCTGTCTCATGCCATGCAATAACCAGGCCCGCCGCTAGCCGCTTCAGCGCCCGCGTGCAAAAAAGACAATGCCGCCGCCTCCCTTATCTTGTTTTTTCTGACTGAGCTTGTTCTCTTCTCTTTAAGAAAGATCGATTGACTAAATTAAAAATCTGAAATTTGATTACGTTATTTATTGATATCTCATACATTCAATAAAATTTATTAAAAAAACATTGAACGCCTTGTATTCGAGTAATTAATATTCAAAATTCAAGTAAAGTGTCGAGTAAAAATGATATTTAAACGTGGGAATTTATTGCACATAAAAATGGATTATTCCTTCTCCATAACTAGACATCAAAATGCTTTAAAATTTGTCAATTTTTATTTACAGAATAAATTTGATTTCTATAGTACGGTCATTTGGTTCTAAAAAAAAGGGGTTACCTGGAAAGTTTTCCGGGAGTTTTGAAAATTTGTAATTTTATAGATTTCGATGTGCTCTTTCCGAATTTCAACTTTGACACCCCGTATCTTTGCCGCTGGCGCCGCCATGTTGGAAAAATGGCGCCTAAAAGCAGTTTTTTGACAATGTCGAAATGAGAAGTTCGCGGGTTAATCGTGACAATGACGACGTAAAAAAACTAATTGACTGGTTGTGCAACCATCCACCTTTTCCAGAATTAAAGTAAATCATGTCAATAAGCACTGGAATTATCGGAGAAGAAAAGATCAACTGTCACATGCCTAAAGAAATTGGTAGTGCTGGCATTTCTAAAATCATTGGCAACGATTTCTATACCGTAAAATTCAAACGGAATGACCGAATAAAATCACTTAGTATTTTGAATTCAGTCATCCGACGGCGACATTGTCCCGATTAATCCTTTACGAATTTTCCAAAGAATGTGCATTGCAAAAGAATGTGAAAAGGAACTTGAAAATTTTCTTACGTACAAACTTGCTCCATTTCCCTTAACCCTTTTCAATGACGAAGGCATGCGCAAATGTATTAAATCTTCTATGTATAATGCCGGGTTTTCACTAGTAGAATTAGTGGTAGAATAACTGACCTACTTTTAAGCGGTAGAGTAACTTTACCACGGTGCTATCCCACTCTACTCTACTATAACCGAGTTTTCATTAGGTGAGTTCACAGGATAGCTAGTACTTGACCAGTATACTCTACCACTAATTCTACTAGTGAAAACCCGGCATAAGGCATTTGAGCAACATTCTGGAGATTTAAATTTTGAATATACGATGTATATCATTGACGGAGGATACTTATTACACCGAGTCATTTGGCATCGCGGTGAATCGTTTTCATCCATTTGCAATAAATACGTTACCTACGTTCGTTCGAACTATACATCCAATGCCATTACCGTATTTGACGGATATCCGGAAGATGTAGCAAATCGTAGTACCAAATATGTGGAGCGATCCTGACGATCACGAAAAACTGCTTCAGTAGACATACTTTTTGACGAGACAATGATCCGAACTGTGTCACAAAATAAATTCCTGGGCAATGAGGCAAACAAGAACCGCCTCATTGGAATGTTGAAAAAAAAAATTTGAGTCGGAAAGGAGATATTGTCAAAAAACTGCTTTTAGGCGCCATTTTTCCAACATGACGGCGGAAGCGGCAAAGATACGACGTTGCAAAGTTGAAATTCGGAAAGAGCACATCGAAATCTACAAATTTTCAAAACTCCCGGAACTATTTCCAGACAAAACTACCAAATGACTGGACTGCTATCTGCACTGAGAGACATTTTTAGTTACCACAACCATACGGCATCAAATAAATATATTTAGTTACTCCAACAATTTTTTCTGGTCATGAGAAGCATTTTTTGTTAATAACGACAACTAAATATATTTATTTGATGCCGTATGGTTGTGGTAACTAAAAATGTCTCTCAGTGTGGGGAATTTAATTTTACATTCTCTGTCCTTATACTATACTATTTTCAGAGATCGATCCATCTTAAGTGGTTTGAAACTGCACACGTTTTCGGTTTATCGGTTTATTTTTTAAGGAGATCAATACTTGTAATTGTTATGGCATTATAAAAAGAACCTAGGTGCAAATGATGGAAATGAGTTCGATAACGAGATTGTTGTGTTTGCCGCCCCCTGAAAATGCCGCCCGCGTGCGGTGCACGCTCTGCACCCCCGCACCCAGCGGGCCTGGCAATAACCTTATCCCGGAAAAAAAGCGTGCAGCTGCAGCAATATTATCTTGACAACAAGTTATTAAACCATGTTGATCAAATAGTAGACCTAGGTGTTGTCCTTGACAGTAAGTCAAACTTTAACCTACACTACGATAATATTGCTGCCAAAGCTAATAAACTCCTTGGGTTTATAAAGAGAAGGGCTGAGTGCCTGTTTAGACGGTTCGCTTCCGCGACCTTTCAACACGACATTTGTAGATGCGGAGAGGGTTCGGGTGGGAAGGAAGTGCGTCTCGATTTGAATGCGACTCACGACTTATTTCCTCGGTCACGTGTCCGTTTTTTTTCCATACTGTTTAATTTGAGTGTGCCATGCTCATTTTTGTTCCTACCGGCAAAGCGTATCTGACCAAATTTTTAGTAAACAATTTTCTTCAATATAAATAAAATTTCGATTAAATAATAAAAATTTCAGACATTGAAGCTATTCGTTCATAATTTAAGAAATCTAACGCACCTAGTTATTTCGGGAACGAATTTAGCTGGAACTGGAGTTCTCAGAAAGAAGCTAGTGACAAAATTGCGTCTGATATACCAGAAATAGTAGCCGGGCGGAAAACCCTTTGCAATTTTTAAGGATTTATCAAACCCCACATTGGGCTCTTGCAAAATATATTATATATGTATCTGCCATTCAAGTTTTGTATTTATAAATTTAGTGTGTGATTAAATTTATTTTTTGGTTAAGATTGCTGTCTTTATTCATTTTTGCATATAAAAAATTTACGCGACATGACAGCCTCAGAAGTACAGAAAAATATCCAAAGTGACAGAGTATTTATTTTCCATTTGTTCCCCTAACGACTGGACGCAGCATAAACCATACAAACACGAGGTCGTAATGGAGGCCTGCAGGGCGAACGACAAAGCGAACTGTCTAAACAGGCACTAAGGAATTCCATAACATCTGGGTCACAAAAACACTTTTCTGCTCACTGGTCCGCCCAATTCTGGAATACGCATGCCCTGTCTGGGATCCCATATTTCACGCCAGTAGCAACAGGATTGAATCCATTCAAAAACAATTTCTCCTGTTCGCACTATGAAATCTATATAACCCCGCTGATTATCGAAGTCTTCCACACTATACGGACAGGCTCAAAGTTTTGGGATATTTTACCGCTGTCATGCAGGAGAAAAATGCTTATCTCATGCCTTACCCGGGACATTCTAAACGGCGATCTCAAGGTGAAGTTCTTGCCGGATAGAATAGTATTCAATGATGTAGTTCGGCGTACTAGGCATACGAAACTGCTTAAGGAATACTCTCATCGCACCGAGTACGCAAGGAACGAGCCCATTATTAGATGTTGCATGGTCTTCAATGATCATAATCTATGCTCTACCCGTCCCACTAACAAACTGTCCTACAAAAAGGAAATTAAAACTAATGATGAAACCCTAAATTCCCTTTATATTTTGTTTAAGCCTTCATTCTAAAATAAGTATAGTATGTATAACCTACATATAGCCTAGTCCAATATACCTGTACCTGACTTAGCATCCTAATACAGTACTGATTAAAATATTAAGACCACGTACTATTTTCATAAAACTCTGACTTTAAATTACTATAACTTTTTAAACTATATATGAATTTAAGAAAAAAAACCTCAAAATTTAGCTTGTATCCTAACATCGTACATCGATATTATCTCGTACATCAATATTATCTACCCACTTTTCACAGCAATGAAGAACATATCAAAATCCACCCTAAAAATAAGGATAATAGTCATAATTAACGGTGCCAAAAGTAATACGAATAAACTCTAGCCTAGAGGATGTTTCGGTATTACTTAGTAATGGGATAACTCAATACTTAGAAATACTTTCTGATATAAAATTTTTAAAAGTATGGCAACTATTCATAGCGGTGGTCTTAATATTTTAATCAATAGCGAAGTTTATTTTTTTTTCTACTGAGTTTACTGTTCATTTTATTACTACAAATTACTTACTAATAATACATTATGATACAAGCTAAATTTTGAGTGTTTTTTTTCTTAAATACAACTATAGCTTAAAAAGTTAAAGTTATTTGAAGTCAAAGTTTTATGTCGAATAGTAGGTGGTCTTAATATTTTAATCAGTACTGTATGATAATTAAATTTAATTTAATTTTTTTTAATTTTGTATACTAAATTTAAGTGTGCCTTGTTTGGCAAATAAATAAATAAACAAATAAAGACGACCCCTTGGGGTCGCGTCCCGCAGGTTGAGAAAGCAAGCTTACCCTGTACAAATTTCGCATAAACTTGTCTGAAAAGGGAAGGAAAAGTTAGTTGTGCCGACACGCAGCCCCACAACCCCAGTGCTCAGTGGCCACCAAATAAGAAATGCATCAACAACAATACAATTCAAATTTATTAACTGTTTAAATTTCACAATATAGTTCAACCGATCTACTTTAATAAAATTCGAATTCAATTACAAATAAGAAGTCAAAGTTAAAGATTAAGTACACATCATAACTTCAATAATAATTCAACCTTTAATGGTACTTGACCAACTATTCAAAAAAATTTAAATATAATTTCAAATAAGAATTCAATGAAAGAGAAAAAAGAACTCAGATATAAATTCACATAAGAATTCAACCACTTTAATAATTATTTCCAATAAGAAGGAATTTTCGCTCATTAAGAAGTCAATGTAATTCAATGTCAATAATAATGTTATTTAATTACGATAAAACTTGTAATTATCAATCACCATACCACATTTAATTTGAAATATATATATATAGATGAAAAAATTTAATATCAAAATATCAATTTTAATGTACTCACTTGACTTGAAATGGCAGGTAAAATTCAACTGGACATAGGGAGGATGGTAGATTAAGGAATTGAATGCCTCAGTATTATTAAATTGGCATATTATCTTGTATCAGAAAGCTACAAGATATACCAAATTCAATAACCTGATTGTAAGCTTGTATCAGAAGCTACAAGCATGGGCGTAGCAAGGGGAGGGGCCAGGTGGGCCAGGCCCACCCCAGAATCCTTCTGGCCCACCCCAGAATAAAATTGAATCACTTATTAAAAACCCGTGATGTTACATAAGGCTTAAAACAATTTTACAAAAAATAGTATGGTACACGGATGGCTCCAAAACAGAGACAGGTGTGGGCGCCGGAATCTGGACCGAAAGCCCTAGATTCCGCAGAGCGATAAGCTTAGACACCCTAGCAACTGTCTTCCAAGCAAATGTGTACGCTATACTGGCATGCAGTCATGAGAACTTAAGAAGAGTCTACCAAAAAGAACGGATTTTTATCTTCTCTGATAGCCCCGCGGCAATTAGGGCCGTAGGACCAAGTCTAAGTCTGCGTTCAAGTTACGCAGCTGACTGCAAATTGAATGCAGCAGCTGCTTGTTATTAGCATTCGAATGCCGAATATTGAAGGATTTTTGCAGCGGTTTTCATATTTTGAACGTATAAATGCAATATTTTGCAGTCAGCTGCGTAACTTGAACGCAGCCTAAATTAGTTTGGGACTGCCAATGTGGTCTTGGTGAACTGGGCGTTTTCAATCAAGTTACCCTTGTTTGGGAATGAAAAAGCGGATGCCCTAGCTAAACAGGGGTCCGACATTGCATTCATCGGTCCAGAGCCGGCTATCGGAGCACCTTCAAGCTTGCAAAGGGCCCTAGCAGATCGGACTTTGATGAAACATACTGAACGCTGGAGTTCCACGCCTGGACTGGTCAACTGTCCTAACATGGCAAAGGATTTGTTGGGGCGCAGTAGAAATGATGTCAGAACACTTGTTGGATTGATTACCGGGCACTGCGCCCTAAATTACCACTTATGGAGGATAGGAAAGCGGAGGACCCCACCTGCAGGCTTTGACTGGAGGAGGAGGAGTCTGCTCTTCAAAATTGTTACTTTGGGGATTTTTTTGGAAACCAAAAATTAATTAATAATAATTAATTTCAATAATTTTAAAGAATCTTACGAAAAAAACTTAATTTTCTTACCAAATTTATATCCGCCATATTGGATTAGCCATCTTTAATTTTCAAATTTCAAAATTCTGGCTCGATAGAATTAAAGGCAATTTTATCACGAATAGTTTAAAAAAAATTTTTAAGTTTTATTAATTCCAGGCTTGGTAATTGTCGCTTGTCCAAAAAATGAGCTATTTGCCCCACTGTGCGTCGGCAGAGAATTGTTTCTATTGGCTTACGCTGGTCACGTGACAAGAAAAGCAGCAGAAAGTTCTGCCGCTGCCTTTTCATCTCAAATCCTAATTTTGCTGCTTTGCGAAGCAGAGTTTTTTGACATTTCAAATCTTTGTCACTTGCCAAGTTGTTTTTAAATGATAAATGGACGAGGAAAATTGCGAATTCATTGTTGTGTGATTTTTTACAAACAATTTATTGTTGTGTAATGAAAAATATCAACAATTTAATTTGACGTTAGCTCTTAAATAACAACTCTGCCGCTGCTGCTGCTTTACTTGGTTCTGATTCAGCAGGCAGAATTCTGCTTCTGCCGATGCTCAAAAAGTTGGATCTGATACAGCCTTTGGCCCTTCGCAGACTTGTCCATAATTTAAAACCGGTTTTAATATGAGTTCAATAATACACTCGGAATTCACTTTTCTCCATCATTTTCGTGTAACGATTGTAATGCCTATGTAGTAGTGTGGGGTGCAAGCACAGCGAAGCAGCTTTACTGAGAACGAAAATATGCTTGTGTCAGTGTAATGGACGGTGAAACCAGAAAATGTTTGGGTGAACAAATGATGGAAAATTATGGAAGAAAAGTTGTCTTCGCTGCGACCCCTTGCCTATAAAACCGGTTTTGGTTTTGATGTTATGGACAAGTGTGCGGAAGGCCTTTAGCCGCACACGAGTGCAATCCCAGGTTCACAAAAATCACGCGCACAACCAGTTTGGAACCAAAACCTTTCTCCACACACGAGCGCAACTGATTTTGGATCAATCGGTTCTGTGCCCACATAATTTCAAATCGGCCAACTAGTTTCAAATCGGTCTCGTTTCTGTCGACCCGCAAGGTCATGAAACAGCTGCGTATGCAACTAGGATTGCAAATCAGTGTACTTGTGTGCGGAGGGCCTTAAGGCCCAACTCATGACATAAGCGCATATGCCAAGTGCATATGTCAAGCTCGGAACCAGAACTTGTTATGAAGGAGGCTACGGTTGACATAACACGGCATAAAAGCTTTCGTTAAACATTCGTTAAACATAATGAATTCGACTTGGGTCGAAGGTGACATGACAACATTAGGAAAAGCAAAGTTATGTTTATTGCTGTTTATTGTTAGAGCAAGTGATTTTTGGTCATGTACCTATGGAGAAATAAATAAATCAAAATTAATTTTCACTTTCACAGCGCAGATTTTACAACAACTTTATTTCGCTTATGTTATGCATAGGCGGTAATATGTTTTGATTGACATAATGCTGACTTTCGATATTTTTTGACGTTTCGACATATGCGCTTATGCCGTGCATAGTTGGGCCTTTAGGGTCTGAATATGTTGGAGCTGCGATAAACGAGTAGAGCGGCGATGGTAGCGGAGCGGAGATAATACAAGCTTTTCAATCGAGCTGTTTATATTGGAGCAACGCGGTGACTCACGCTTTGGTCGCGACCAACAACAAGAGCTGCGATGAAGCTTGGGTTACTTTTCTCCGCTAGTATCGTTAGTATCAAGATGGATGTTGATTCCTCAGTCATATTGTCAACGTTCTGTTTGCGCTTCTGTCAGAAACTGGTAAGACTGCTTTATTCGCGCTACTCACAGCTTTTGTCACAGCTCTGTTACCATTTATCGCAGCTTCAACATAATCAGACACTTAGTTGATTTTCCTCAAAATTTCTGTTAACACACGATGTATGGTTTTAGTGGTAACATCAGGCAGCATAAGGCAGCATATTGGTCCATCCAGGCCAATTTTAGATTTGCCGAGAAAAAAAATCGGCGACAGATATAGATGCTTTTCTTCAAAATATTATGAAGAATGTCTTTGCATTGAGTATAGTGTCAATGAAGACAAAGTTTACTGTTTTGTTTGCAGAAACTTCTGTACAAAGAACTTACGTGCTCAAAACGAAAAGTTTGTTACAAGCGGCTATGATAATCGGAAAAATAGGAGAAGCATTACAAAAGCATTGAAAATCCTTCATACATAAGCAGTCCACCGAAATGCACGTTTCTTTCAAACACTCGATGCTTTCAGGAAGCGCACAGAAGAGAATTGTTTGGCAACATGACACAGAAATAGTGATCAAGCTTATCATGTATCTGTGGTCAGTCGGTAACAGTGGTTTAAAATCTGGCCCACCCCAGCAAAAATTCATTGCTACGCCCATGGCTATAAGCGTACCAAAATTAGTAAATTGGCTTTAAGCTTGTATCAATAAGCTACAAGCATAACCAATTTAACTCAACACCCAATTTCGTACCTTGTATCATGAGCTACAAGGTTGAGTTGGTGTTAACAAAAATTAGTTAGAACTTGTATCGTAACTACAACTCTAACTAATTGGGATTAGTATTATTTTAAACCTTGTATCAACTAGCTACAAGGTTTAATTGATATTTAAAATAATTTAAAAATAGTTATACTTGTATCGAGAACTACAAGTATAAATAACGTGTTAGTAGAATGGAATTACACCTTGTATCACTAGCTACAAGATGTAATTATAATTAAAAGAAATTATATTCGTATCAATAAGCTACGAATATAATTTTGATAGATTGGGAGTTATGGGATACGGACAATTGTCGAGAGAAAAAAAACCTTACCTGCTGGGTTGGAAGCTGAATTCAGAGAGAGCGAACAAAATTTCCAGCCAGATTTTTGTTCAGTTGCGAACTTGGATAGCGGTGTAAACCGGTTTGGTTAGTAACAACCGAAGTGGGGGACTTTCATTTGTGTGTGTATGTGATTGATTTTGTAGTTCTGTAGTATGACCAGCTTCAAATTTCAATTGAGTGGAATTCTGAGTGAAATTTTTTTCTTTCAAGTGGATTTGAAATTCTACACGTAATGCTAATTTTTATAAACATAATCATAATAATAAGAAGAAAAAACAGGTATTATGTAGGGAGAATTGCTCCTGTCGAGTTAATCAGCGGTGTTTCAAGCCTAACCATATAAGCGGACTTCTAGTTGCTCAGGTTTTCAGCTGTAGTGTCTGCGTCTGTTGCTGACCGTTGTCCATATTATTTATTGTTGTTGTTGTTGTTATTTTTCCTTGTTGGCTGACTCCTTAATTTTATGCTCTTCTGATGCTGTCAAAGAAAAATAATAATTATGGTGGCCTACTGTGATATGGTGATCGTTCGATTTTCCAACATACTCCCCCCCTTTGAAACACTACAGGTGTGTTTCAAAAGAAAATAAGTAAATAAACGATAACAATTGACTCTAGAGTTAAATGGGTAAGTGATCAAAGGGATTTACCAAAAGGGAAGCTAAAGTATTAAAATATTATGAATAATTTTGCTAATCGACTAGGATTTTTTCTTTCTGGAATTTTGAAGCGTATGAAAATTATATCATATCCAAGTAATTGCGCCCGACGAACGATTTTTGATAACAAAATTGTTTATTCAAAAATATGGGTTCCTGTAAAGACCGATACGGGCGAATTTTTTACGTGATAACGTCTTTTTTGTGTTATAAGTTTTTTGGAACAAAGGATTAAATGAAGATTACACTTTTAAATTCATAAATCACTGACATGTTTCGTTTTATTTAGTTTTTCAGTTTTATTTTTCAGTTTTATTTACACTTTTCGTCATTTGAAACCCCCCCCCCCCCGAAACTGATTTTCAGTCCAATCGGAACACAATTGCCAAAATTAGTCCGCCATTTTGAATTGTCAAATTTTAACCACAAATTCGTCATTTGGAACCCTTAAAGCCCCCCGATACTGATTTTCAGTCCAATCGGAACACAATTGCCAAAATTAGTCCGCCATTTTGAATTTTCAAATTTTAACCACAAATTCGTCACTTGGAACCCTTAAAGCCCCCCCCCCCCCACTACTGATTTTCAGTACAATCGGAACACAATTGCCACAATTAGTCCGCCATTTTGAATTTTCAAATTTTAACCACAAATTCGTCATTTGAAATCCTTAAAGCCCCCTCCATACTGATTTTCAGTACAATCGGAACACAATTGCCAAAATTAGTCCGCCATTTTGAATTTTCAAATTTTAACCACAAATTCGTCATTTGAAATCCTTAAAGCCCCCTCCATACTGATTTTCAGTACAATCGGAACACAATTGCCAAAATTAGTCCGCCATTTTGAATTTTCAAATTTTAACCACAAATTCGTAATTTGGAACCCTTAAAGCCCCCGATACTGATTTTCAGTACAATCGGAACACAATTGCCAAAATTAGTCCGCCATTTTGAATTTTCAAATTTTAACCACAAATTCGTCATTTGGAACCCTTAAAGTCCCCCCATACTGATTTTCAGTATAATCGGAACACAATTGCCAAAATTAGTCCGCCATTTTGAATTTTCAAATTTTAACCGCAAATTCGTCATTTGGAACCCTTAAAGTCCCCCCATACTGATTTTCAGTATAATCGGAACACAATTGCCAAAATTAGTCCGCCATTTTGAATTTTCAAATTTTAACCGCAAATTCGTCATTTGGAACCCTTAAAGTCCCCCATACTGATTTTCAGTATAATCGGAGCACAATTGCCAAAATTAGTCCGCCATTTTGAATTTTCAAATTTTAACCACAAATTCGTCATTTGGAACCCTTAAAGCCTCAACCGTCCGAATTCGTCTCGTGTGTAACACCCCCCATTGAGACGCTTTCTTTCTTTTGTTCCGACGCTAAGAACGCGAGCCTTTTTCTCGAATGTTGCGCGAGCATCGTAACGTTACTGGACGTTAGTGGCTTCGTTACAACTTTTTCGTGAATGCCTTCCAACCGCATCGATTTATAAGACGTTATCACGTCAAAAAATACCAAAAATATTGATATAATGTTAACGAGGAATCTAATTAGAGATGAATTGGTTTCGTGTTTAATGATAATTAAGCATTGAGTTGAATGAGGAGATTTGTAGAAAAATTTTTGAAAAGAAGCAAGTGGATGGACTGAAGAAATTAAAGAATGCGATTTGTTTATGTAACATTAGTCTATGTATGAAAATAAATTCAAATTCAATTTCTCAGGGAAGATTCCTTTGACCGGGATTGTGGAAATCTTATTTTAAGGGCGTTTAATTAATCGAATTCTAAGAATCGCCTGCGTAGGCTGGCGTTGAAAAAAAGGATGTTGTAAAATTTGATATGTGTAGAATTTATACGATTGCGTTATTTTACGTAACAGCAATAAGAAATGTAGTTGAAGTATTTTATGTAAGCGATGATATCTTCGAGGCATGGTTTTCATGCTTTGGATAAGTCATAGTTGAAGGTGTTAAGCTAAAATAAATAAAGATTTGTAGCCAGCTGTTATTTAAGTTATTTATGGTAGTTCTGATTTTAATGGAGTATATACAAGTAGCTGTAGCAAAAATTCGAGGACAGCTGAGTTTGAAAGGGATAATAGTAATTTGATGAAGTAATTATATTTGAATTATTAGTGGATGATCTCACCTTTATTTTACGCCGAGTTGTTGCATAGATAGGACGAGCGGTAGGTGGCAAGAAATCTGTTTTTGAATTTGCATTGGTTTTATTTAATAAGTAAGTCTTGTCCTTTATTCTATGGTTGAATGTGGAAATTTTAAAGGAAGCCATGGTCTTCTTATCAGCTGTTAAAGGTGTAAGTAAGGGCTTGTTAAGTCCAATGTTTGAACGATTTTCAGAATCCGTAACCACTGATAGCGGTTTAGGCATATATGACAATGTAGGAGGTGTGCATATAGGAGCTGTTGACCGTAATGAGTGCGATACATTTAAGTATGGTTGATGTGTTTGGGAGAGCCCTTGTAGTTAGTTTGGCCACCATTGTTTAATGAAGTTAACGTTGTATTTTGGAATTTATTAGTAATGGGATTAGTGGAAGAATTTTGAATAAAGTTATTGGATTGTTTTTGGTTTTCCTTATTGGATAGTAAAACAAAACTAGAAAAACAATTTGCAGTGGCTGTGTTAAGAGCAGATAAACATGAAGATCGTTTGGGCTTTGGCAATGGTGGTCTAGACTGTGTAATTGTTGGATGTATGGTAGATTTATCACTTCCTGGGTTTGTTTTTCCAGTTAAAAACCAACCAAGTACGGAATTTTGAGCGGTAGGTGTGCCACTGGGGCCTTTAATTATCCCATCTAAAATCAGGTCTGAATACACATCAGCTCCAAGTAATAACTCAATCTTTTCTGGCAGGTGGTAATGTGGGTCAGCAAGATTGAGATTTTCTAAATGATCCCAAGTTTCTTTCGGGAGTTGTGAACGTGGCAATAAGGTTGTTATTGATGGGACAACCAATGCTGTGACGGAAGTTTGCAGAGAAGTTGGAGAGTATATTGATTGTATCATGAACTCTACCTGTTTGTCTGCATAAGTAGTTGGGGTGTTATTTACACCATTGATAGTGACTGAAGCTGGGGTGTTTCTTATATTGAGCTGTCTAGCGGCAGGTTTGGTAACGAATGATACCTCTGACCCTGGATCAATTAAAGCCCGTAGTGTTACTTTACCGGTTTTCGTAGGAATTTTTAATTGTGCAGTAGACAAGGGGCCTTTGCCAACGATTTAGTTTGCTGGTTACCACTTAGTACCTGTGTGTTGAATAACACGGTAGTCTCAACATTGTTTGTCGTGTTATGCACGACATCTGTGTTGGGATTTGATGATATTGTTGTTGGTGTCCGAGCACCAGGGTTCGTTCCTGAAAATGTGCTTTGCTTGGAATCGTTATGCAATAAAGTGTGATGCCTTTTATTGCATTTCCAACAATTGAATTTGCTTGAGCATAATGAGGTAGAATGTGAGTTAGACAGGCAATTGACACAAAGTTTATTTGATTTAACAAACTGGTACCTTTGTGGAGATGAAAGTTTCTCAAACTTGGGACACACCTTTAATCTGTGGTGCTCTTTGCAACAAACACAAGCCTCTGAAGTAGTCGAGGCAAAATGTGTGAGAACTTTAGAGTTTAATCCACTAGATGGGCGTTGTGGAATATTGGTCTTGTGATCAGCTATGGCTTCTAGCACACGGAAGCGTTTTTCTAAGAATTGTCTAAGCCTTACAAATGTAGGGAGTGATGAAGCTCCATCAAGCTCAACTTCCCACATCCTGTGAGTTTCGGCAGGGAGTCTTTGGACAATCAAATATATGAGAAAAGGATCCCAATTTGAAATGTTAATGCCCAAGGCCTCTAGTTCACCCAAACACTCGTTTGACTCATCCAACAAGGTTTTTATTGCATTGACTGGTTCCCTAGACACTGGCTTGAGATTAAACAATATCTTTAGCTGAGCATTAACCAAAACTCTATTATTATTGTATCTCTTTAATAACACATTCCATGCTGTTTCATAGTTAGCATCAGTTACTTGAAATTTTCGTAACAGATGCTCTGCCTCTCCAGATAGTACCGACTTCAAATAATGCAGTTTTTGTTCATCAGAAAGTGTAGGATTTTGATGGACTAAAGAATTAAATAGGTCGTGGAAGGACCGCCAGGATTCATAGGATCCTGAGAAAGTGGGTAGTGAAATCTTTGGCAATCGTCATAGATGAGTTGTCAAGGCAGATGAACTTATTCGCGTTGATTCGTGCATTGAAGGACTTGGGGGAGGAACTTGTTCCTCAAATTTGCTGAGGGCAGCTTTTATTGTTCCCATAAACTCGAAGTATTTGTCTTCAAGATGCAAATACGTTTCTTTGATAAAGTATTCACATGTTGGCTTTTCAACTAGTTTTGCAAATTGTAACTCAATTTGCACATGGGTTTTTTCTATTTGTGCTCAAAGGCCGCGACATTGTGTAATTCGTTCCGAAATTAATTCCTTTGTCCTTTTAACCAATGCTGTCTTTGTGTAACCTTTCATAGCCTTGTTTAGCAAGTCTATATACACCCTTTGCAACTCTAACGTATCAGTAAAACTTATATTATTAGCCATTTTGAATATGAATTTAGTGACCGCACAAACTATTCAAATAAAATTATAGCACCAATTATATTTAAAAGTAACACTTTAATGTAAATCACTAATTAAGTCTGAACTCTTTGTCTTGTTAGGTATCTGAAATGATTGTAATAAGTATTGAGCACTAGGCTTCTAGAACAATAAGGGTGGTTTTTTGTGTATAACACTTGATAGTAACTTCAATTACAGCAACCTGCGTCTTGAACATAAGCAGGTTAGAGCACTGAGCTTGAGTACAATAATTAAGTATGAGAATATGAGTATAGGTTCGGTGTATATACACCATACTATTTAAATAAATGAGAAATTCTGCCTCAAATTCTCAGTAAGATTTGAGCAGTAGTAGAATATGATGAACTATGTTCAACAACTCGTACAAATATAACTTGGTATGTGAATTCCTGCAAATGACTGAAGTGAAAGACCTTGCTTCCAGTTAATAATGTTGAGAACTAGGCTCGAATGATTGATAGGTATAAGAACCTTGTAATTGGATTGAGGTGAGTTGCGTTGCCTCCAAATAATAATATAATTCGAGGAGTAATTTCGATAAATTGTTCGATATAGGGATCTTACAATTGAATTAGAGTGAGGGCGTTGCCTCTAAAAGGTGATAGTTTGAGCACTAAGTTCGAGAAATTGTTCGGTATAGGGACCGTGCAATTAAATTAGATAATAAATTTAAGCACGCCACTCATATAAAAATAGCGCAGTGTGTAGGACCTTGCTATATGTGAGGGACTCTGCCTAGAAATATAACAAATGATAAAACATCGGAGCAAGGAAACATCATTCAAAAAAAAAACTATTCTCTGGTGTTTAGTTGCCTGAACTGAACACCAGCTTCACTTTCAATATATATTATTTTGATTATAAATGTTGCGTTAAAAAACTAACACTTATAAACAAACCAAAATTTTAAAGTAGAAGTTCATGAGCAGTAGGTTCACATAAATGGTTCAGGAATAATATCCTATGATCCCACTTAAAGATTCTGATTTTCGAAAACATTCACTGGAATTAGAAAGATTAAATGAAGTTTGATTTTCAAACTAAAGTAAAATGGTACACTTGTGAAGATTGATCGCCTATGGTGAAGCTATGCTATTCTTCCACAGGCGATTAAATTGTTTCTTGGTAGTAGTATCCTAACTTGACTGTGCACTGAAATTGGGAGCTATATCCGGCTCGAAGGACCATGTACAAATTTCGCATAAACTTGTTTGAAAAGGGAAGGAAAAGTTAGTTGTGTAGCCACGCAGCCCCACAACCCCAGTGCTCAGTGGCCAACAAATAAGAAATGCATCAACAACAATAGAATTCAAATTTATTAACTCTTTAAATTTCACAATATAGTTCAACCGATCTACTTTAATAAAATTCGAATTCAATTACAAATAAGAAGTCAAAGTTAAAGATTAAGTACACATCAGGTGGTTCAGGTGTAATGTATAAAATGGAGTTGGAACCTTTTCGATGCAATGGAGCTCTCCCTCTGATTTGCCACTAGGTCGCCGATGGTAAGCACATTCCACACAAGACGCAAGATAATTTTTTACTTTCTTCCTTATTTTGGGAAACCAATATAGTAGTCCCTCATTAGAAGTTCTAGTGTTCTTTTTTGGCCACAGTGCCCCACGTCATCGTGACAAGGGCGGATAATGCGTCCAAGCGCCGGAGCAGGCAGTACCCATCTTAAGTTACCATTAAGATTCCTGTAGAGCCGATTTCGTTCCACCACAAAGTGTTGATGAATTTGCTTCTCCTCGTTACTCTCTGCCTTCCGTTTCAGAATCTGCACAATATGTTTCAACTTAGGGTCCTGCAGTTGTATGGTCATAAGCCAATCCTCGGTATCTATTTCCACTGGAAAAATCTTAAAACCGGCAACATCATATTCTGATGGTTCATCGTGAGGATTTCTACTAAGGCCGTCCACATGTGAGATACTCTTTCCTTTTCTATATTCAATTTCCAAATCATATTACATAAGCTGCAAGAACCATCGAGCGATCCGAGGTATTATGTTTTTCTTGCTTAAGGTTGCCTTTAAGGATTCACAATCGGTAATGACTTTGAAGCGTTTCCCAAGAAGATAAGCTGTGAATCTAGCTACTGACTCCACAACAGCTGGCGTCTCCAGCTCGTAGCTGTGATAATTTCGTTCGAGGTTGGTAGTTTGTCTACTAAAATAAGCCACAGGACGAAGTTCGGTATCCGTATCCCGTTGAAGGAGAATTCCTGCCAACCCTAACGAACTCGCATCCGTGTGAAGTTCATGTTCCCTTTCAGGATTTATAGTGTGAGG
Source organism: Thereva nobilitata (assembly GCA_963855945.1). Classification (NCBI taxonomy): domain Eukaryota; kingdom Metazoa; phylum Arthropoda; class Insecta; order Diptera; family Therevidae; genus Thereva; species Thereva nobilitata. Next base: position 137,187,333 of record OY979694.1, read on the forward strand.
AGAGGTAGTGTAGTCAAAATGTCCTTGAGTTTGTCAAAGGCTATATCTTGTTCCTGTGTCCATGAAAATGGGGTATTTTTCTTAGTGAGAGCTGTCAGAAGTCTAGCTAATAATGCATGATTGGGAACAAATTTCCTAAAATAACTAGTAATTCCCAAAAATTGCCGAAGTTCATGTAAATTTGTGGTCTTGGAAAATTTCGCACAGCCTCAATTTTCTTATTATTCGGACGTATTCCATAAGCATTTATGTCATATCCTAAAAATTCTAACTGCTCTTTAAAAAAGAATGACTTTTTAAGTTTCAGTGTTAGTCCTTCCTTAGAGAGAATTTCTAAAAACTCCCGAAGTATTTTCATGCCCTCGTTAAAGTCTCGACATGGAATGAGAAGGTCGTCCATGTACACTAGCAATCGTCCGGTAGTCATTTTTCGTTGCATGTCACTCACCATTCGTTGAAAACAAGACGGCCCATTTGATAAGCCGAATGGCATCGGTTTAAATTCGAATTCGCCGTCTGGTGTCACAAATGCTGTAAATTTTCGACAATGTTCGGATAGTGGGATCTTGTAATAGCCCGACGCCAAGTCCAGACCTATGAACATAGTGGCTCCTTGAAGCTGCAACAATAAATCCTCGATGAGTGGTAAAGGGTGTTTATCCTTAACCGTAATAGCGTTGAGACGACGATAATCAATGACCATGCGGTCTCCTCCATCCTTCTTCTTCACAAATAAAGCAGGTGATGTATATGGTGAATTGGATGGCTGGATAATGTCGGCCTCCAAGAATTCCTGAACCATTTGTTTTATTATTGCCCGTTGTGTATAAGCCAATCTATACTGTCGTGAACTGATGGAATCATTGGACTTAACAGAAATTTCCAACTCGTAAGAAGATGTACGTCCTAATTCTGCAACATTTGTCGCGAAACAATTTTGGAATTCGTTTAAGAGTTCAATGACCTTATGAGATTGCTCCTAATCAAGTTTTCCACAACTCATATCCTTGAGAACAATATTTCCCTGAAACGATTTGGCTGCCTGGTCTGTAAACGGCTGTGATGAGGAAGTAATCTCTTTGGGGTAGAGTTGGGGGTGTGTTGGGTCGCACGTTGAGATGTTACTCCATATAATAGCACTTTCTCAGCTCCTTCTCTCTGCTATTCAAAATTGTTTAACTAAAGAACACTGCACAAATATTCTTTCAATAACTTTATTCAAAAAAAAAAAAACAAAACATTTATTCCTTGGGTATGTAATTCTAAACTTTATATTTTACTATTAACTTTCTTTTGCTTTTAACTAAACACTAATCGTGGCGAATTTCAAACTGCGACTAACTAATATGTATTCCGCTACACTTGCCGATCACCAAAAAATTATCGAGTTTTTATGGCCCGTTAGATGACTGCTGAAATTTCATTATTAGGTTTGTTCCGTACTTTCTGCATTCTGCCACTTACTGCAAGTTGCTTATTGAGAGTTGGGAATGAAGTACAGAAAGTACAGGAACATGTTTCTGCAGGTTTCTGCAGTTTTAACACGGGAATGACAGTTCTGACATTGCCATATTTCAAATATCTAAGCTGCAGAAGGTTACAGCAGCTCGTAGCTACTGCAGGTTTCTGCTTCTTACTGCAGGGTGGGGAAATGAGTATGGCGGCTGCAGTAAAAGTACGGGAACAGAATTCTGTTAAGTAATTCGAAGCAACTGACAGATTCTGTACTTTCTGCAGGTACGGGAACAGACCTATTGTCTCCCGATCCTGTGCGAATTCGGGCTTTTATAATTTCATGCCGCTGTTGCTGACAGCCATGACTCTGATGATACATGAATCTAATATACATGAGTCCGATCGGCATTAACATCGTCCGCCGCCTTGATATACAGGGTGTATCAATATGATGCTGGTGTCCTCGGTGAAAATAGTTGTGGTGGTCTTCAGGTAACGTATGACGCGCACGCGAGTGGAGCTGAGACGCGAGTTATGAATAAATCGAACAGACGAATCGACACAAAAGGTTAAAGTTCAAGTTGTAATTCAATTTAATTTCACTGTTTTGGGTTTATAATTCTAATTCATATACACTTTCATTTATAAATATTATTATTCTTATTATTATCATGATTAAAGTTATTGTTATGGGTATTATTATCAGAGATAGGTAGTAAGGCAAGTTTAGTTACAGGCCTTTTTAGGGTTCCTGATTTTGTTCTGACTGCCACCACCCTGACTAGCCCATCATGTCCCGGGAATACCTCGTTCACTCTACCTAGTAACCACTGTGTTGGCGGAAGCCTTTCATCCTTGATTAAAACGATATTACCAATCCTTAGGTTTTCCTGTTGCTGTGTCCACTTGGGTCGTTCTTGGAGTCTTGAAACGTATTCTTGGGACCATTTTCTCCACATCTGCTGGACTAGTTGTTGTAAATATTGCCAGCGAGTTAACATGTGTGGTTTAACGTCCAGAAGATTTGGCTCCGGCGGAGCTAGGAGAGAGTCATCAATTAGGAAGTGCCCAGGTGTCAAAACGGAAAAATCGGTGGGGTCATCAGACATTGGACACAAGGGTCTCGAGTTCAGGCACGCCTCAATTTGTGCTAATACTGTGAAGAGTTCTTCAGAAGCTAAGGAGCCTTCACCTGTACAACGCTTCAAGTGGTGTTTTAACGATTTGACGCCAGCTTCCCACAAACCACCGAAATGTGGAGACGCTGGTGGGATAAAATGCCATCTGGTTCCTTGTGTTGCTACGAATGGAACTGCTTCCCTTTGAGCACTTTGAAATGCTTGTTGGAGTTCGTCCTTCAACACTTTCTTGGCACCAACGAAGTTCGTTCCGCAATCCGAGTACATATCGGAACATAATCCTCGTCTGGCTGAAAATCGCTTGAAGGCGGCTAGAAATGCTGCCGTCGTTTGGTCACTAACTGGTTCTAAGTGAATCGCTTTGGTACATAAGCAAACGAAAAGAGCTATATATCCCTTGTGCGTCTTAGAGCCTCTGCCTTTGGACATTCGAACTTCGATGGGACCAGCGTAATCGACACCGGTGTGCGTGAAAGCTCTAGTGATGGTAAGACGCGGTTTAGGTAAATTTCCCATTAATTGAAAAGTGCTGGTTCTCTTGTATCTGAAACAAGTGATGCATTCATGAGCAACCTGACGAATTGTGTTTCGAGCGTGTGGGATCCAATATGTGCGCCTCAAGTATGCTGCCATTAATTGTGGGCCTCCATGTAACGTCACCAAGTGCGCTTGCCTGATGATGAGGCGTGTTAAGTGATGTTTCGGGTGTAGGATGATCGGGTGTTTTGCGTTGTAGTTTAAATCTGCGTGATATAGACGGCCGCCAACTCTGAGTAATCGGTCTTGACATAAAAAGGGGGTTAAAGTTATCAGAGAGCTTTTAGGTGAGATAGGTTTATAATTCGTGAGGCGTGTAACTTCTAATGGGAACGTCTCCGCTTGAGCGTTTCTAATCAATGCTATGAGTGCTGAGTGGATTTCATCCGCTAGTAGTGGCACATTTTCTTGGATGTTCTTCGGATTCTTCCGACGTTGTATAAGACGTTGTATAAAACGTAGGCACAATGATACGATTTTCAATAATCGGGGTAGTGTTGAGAAATTTTGAATAGGGAATGGGTGAACAATTTCTGCTGTATGCGGGCTAACTTTCATTTCATGCTGCGTTGCTGGAAGATTAGCTAGTTTAGATGGCCACTGATCTTCTGCTAAAGCTAACCATTTGGGCCCTTGCCACCAGGTCGAGTTTGTAACTAATAAAGCTGGTAAACAACCTCTTGATCCACAGTCGGCGGGGTTTTCACCAGTATTTACGTATCGCCAGGAACTGCAATCGACGTACTCTTGAATCATGGCGACGCGGTTGCTTACGAAAGTTTTCCACTGATTAGGTCTACCGCGGATCCATGATATGGTGATCATAGAATCTGTCCACGTAAAGATTTCCCAATGTTTTGAGGCGAATGTTTCTTTAATCCTGTGTATGAGCTTCGCTAATAAGGCTGCTCCACATAATTCCAGCCTTGGTAAAGTGACGGGTTTTACCGGGGCAACTTTCGATTTTGCGGCCAACATCGTTACCTTAATTTCATCGTCTTTGCTCACTGTGCGAATGTATACTACTGCGCAGTATGCAGTTATAGATGCGTCGCAGAAACCGTGAAGTTGAATCTTGTTGACGTCTGTCTTCATGCCAATCCATCGAGGGATTTCAAAGGATTCTAATAAGTGCAGTTCGGATTTCAATTTCTGCCACTGAAAAGAAATATGTGAGGGTACGGGGTCATCCCAGGAGCTTCCGGCTAACCACAGTTGTTGTATCATGATTTTTGCCAAGATTACGATTGGTACCAGCCATCCAATGGGGTCGAACAACTGTGCGATTTGTGATAGGAGGCTGCGTTTAGTCAACTGCAAATGTTTATCCTTAATAGACACCTTGAAAGTGAAACAATCTTCCTTCGGACTCCAGTAGAGTCCTAACGCCTTGATAGAATCGTCCTCATTAATCGTGCACAAATCCTTGGTTTCTCTGTCATTTTCAGGTATTCGTTGTAGCAACGGATTACTATTGCTAGCCCATTTACGCAGATGAAAGCCACCGCGAGAAAGCATAGTTCGCAATTGCTCTTGAATTGCTATCGCCTCGTCCTCGGTGTCAGCTCCAGACATGACGTCATCAACATAAAAATCGTTGAGAACCACTGGATAAGCAAGTGGAAAGTTCTTGCATTCATCGTGGGCAAGTTGTCGTAACGTCTTGATGGCCAAATATGGTGCACAGGAAGTACCGAATGTTACCGTCGTTAGTTCGTAGTGTCGCACGGGTTCGCTGGGAGTGTTCCGCCCACTGACATATAGATATGGACTGCTAATTGACAACTTTCAATGGCACCATTTTTCTCCAGAAGAAGAAGACCTTTTCTATGTAAACAACAATTTTTTTTTCGAATTTAGAGGAAAATAAGTAATAAGATGTATGTTATGATTGATAGAAATAATTTTCCATCATTATTTTTTATTTAGTAGCAGTTTTCTCGTTAAATAAATGTATTTTTTTTAAATATGTGAGGGTTTTTTCCCTCTGTTTAACGAACTTTTAAAAATAAAGAAAATAGAGAAAGAAGAAAAAACTCTATAGCTGTCTAGTTTTTTCTAATTATGTTTATATCGCTGACATGCACTGAACTGTTTTTTATTTTAAAACCGATTATAGTTCATAGGATTTTGAAGGGGGAACGAGACAACGATAGTTTTTGGTGCCACTTTTTTGTATGGGATTTTGCTTATTTAGCAGTCCATATCTATATGTCAGTGGTTCCGCCACAGAATACGTTGGAAGGGAATATCTTCTTCTGCAACCTGAATTTGACGATACATTTTACATATATCGGCGGCGAAAACGCAGTGGCGTGGCGTCTTTGGAAGCAAGGGATGCATTGCATCCCTTACAATTTCTTAAGAAATAAAAATAAAAATTCAAATTTTGTCAATAATTATTCTTTTCTTTTACAAAACTTTTTCTTTTTTATTTTATCATTCTGAGATTACCTTTATATTATTGCTGCTTTTTCTAGCCTCCACTGTTAAGATATAAATTCTCTATTTTAGTTATGTCCATGAGCGAAAGCTCTCTCTTCCTTCTCTCTGAATTCGCAAACGAAACCTATTCTCTATACGCAAAGAAACACGCCAACGAGCTTCGAGAAGCAGGATTTGAATTGCTTCCCTTGACTGTCCGTTGGGACGCACTTCGGTGCGAACTTGTTGATGAAGAGGGAAGCGGAGATGGGGAGTCACAACGAAAGTTTGTTCCTGTGACCACGGCCAAGGGAAGCAATTCAGATTTTGCATCCATACGAAGCTTTGTGAGTAATTTTTTGTTGGGTGAGAGCGGAGAGAAGTTTTCTAATAAGATTTGAGGAAATTCATTTCTATGAGCAATCTAATTGGAAATGAATTTGTACAATGTGGTTTGAAATTAATGACTTAATTGTAGAAAATAGTAAAAAGCAGTATTTTTGGAGTAATTAATTATTAATTAATTAAAATAAATTTGTTTTGCCAGCAATTTAGTTGGTGCGATTTGTTTTGTGAGTTAAAAATAGTGCAAGTAGTTTTAAAAAGTAAGTTTGAAAAGAAAATTGGAGATATTGAAAAATTTTTATATATATTATTTGTTAGTTTTTTTTAGTTTGTTTTTGCTCTATTAAATATAATGGGTGATGTTAATGGTAAGCCTTTTTGCATAATGGATGATTTTTTGCAGCAATCCTTTGGCTCATGTTCATTTACGGAAAATAAATTCATAATTAAAAATGGTAGACCGAAACCAATATTACATATTTTAAGTGAAAATAAAACTTGCATTAGGTATTTTTCTATTAAAATATTATTACTGGCTTTTACCGGTTGTCAAGATTAACAAAATTTTTTTTGTTGGCCTTGCATTTTATTTTCAACTGAAAAGAACGTTTGTGGTTTGATTTAATGCTTTAAATAATTTTCATAACGCCGTTGATAGGCATGGCCAAAAATCCTCCGAGCATTTAAAATCGGTTTTGGCTCTTTCTAAATTCGGTAAAGGCCAAAGGATTGAAAATCTAGTAGACACTCATTATAAATCCTCAATTATGAGAAAAATGAGTTAGTTCAAAAGAACCGGAAAATTATTAAAATTTTTACAGACGTTCTTTGCCACTTGGCTTGTTAGGAGCAAGCCTTTCGCGGACAGGGCGAGGGTCAAGATTCTATTAACCGGGAAAATTATGTTGAATTAATTTCACTTTTGGCCAAACATAATCCTGAAATTAAAAATCAGCTTCAGTATTTTCTGGATTATCAAACAATATTCAAAATGATTTAATAGTGGCTATTTCCTGCACTCTTACTAAAAATTAAAGTTACTTCTGAAACCCACAATTCTGAGTTTGTCGCAATTATTTGTGATAAAACCACGGATATTTCCTGTCGATCTATGTTGCCAACCACTCTGAGATACATTTCTTCTTTTGGCCACACGAAAGGAACATTCATTAGTTTTAAAAATATTTCCGATGATAGAAGAGCAGTTCGTTTTCATGAACATATAGTTCATGTTATGGAGAATTTTGCATGTGGTTCCAAGTTACAATTGCTATGACGGAGCTTCAGTTATGGCGGGTAAAGTTAGCTGTCTTCAAATCCGAGTTAAAGAAATTTCCAAATGCCCTTTTTGTATACTGCTTTGCTCATCGTTTAAATATTGTTTTATCGAAATCATGTGACAAGATTCGTGAGTGCCGAATCTTCTTTCAGTCAATCACAGGTTTCTCAAATTTCTTTAGTCACTCAACTAAACGATCCGCTGTCATCGACTTGTTGATAAAGCGAAAACTTCCAAAAGTAGCTCACACTCGCTGGAATATCAATGGAAGACTTTATCTTTCATTACAATATAGATAATCTTAATACTCCATTTGAATATATAACGTGCATCCGCGGAACGGAGTTTTTCCACACAAATTTTGCCAGATTGCATCCCCTACAATTCAAAGCACGCCACGCCACTGCGAAAACGATTCGATGTCTTCTCCAACGCATGATGATAGAGATGAGGTCTTCTTGAAGCTTTGGCCCAGTTAATAGAGTGTCATTTAAGGATAGGCCGTTTGTTGTTTTGTGCGACGCGTCAAATACTACTCGGAGACTAGTCGTGCTACTCTCCTTAAAGACAGCGTGGTGCGGAAGGTAATTAATCTGCAATCCGTCTGCTCCATCCTGCCTTCTTCCGTGTTCTGAAATGGTTACAGGCCTCATATGTGATAAATCAAGATATTCATTGAGACACTGTGCATATTGTTGGTATACTTCGGGTTTTTTACTGAGTGTCCTCTCCATACTGTAGAGCCATGAACGTGCTGCATTGTGCGACTCCCCTAGCTCCGGATGTGTTAGATTCACAAAAGGCCCAGCAAACCAAACTTTCCGAATTCATACAAGTCGCAAGATTTTCGGAAGAAATACAACCACCAAAACTAAAGCTTTGTATGTGGCGATTAGTCGAAACTAATTCGAAAAGAATTCGGAAAACAGCTTTCATGTGAAATCGTGTGTCTTTTAAGTGAAGTGCGCAAGTGCATTTATGAATTTATTATATATTCAATTATATATTTATAATAATTTATAATAATTAATAATAATTTATAATAAAATAAATATATTAAAATATTATCATGGAGTTATATGAATTTCACTAGCCATGTCCTTTGTTATTTTATTTTAAAGCAAAAAAACCTATGAATCTGAAGCTTTTATTAGCAGGGGCGTTTCCAGCCAACTGGCTTTGGGGGGGTAATTTTAAAAAAAGAAAAAACTTAAATATTGTTTTATTCCATAAATACAAAACAATCAACATCAAAAAAAAATTAAAAGTGCATGTCAGCTCCGACGATTGTCTTAAAGTATATACAACTAGCTGGAACCCATATAAATCCCACATTTCCGCTTCTCCTTACCATCTCACCAAAAAAACCTTGTTGATCCATTCTGAACCGATTGCTTAGAGAGCTTCAGGATACGCTATGTTCAATGTTTTTCCATTTGTAGCTAGAATGTCAAGATTTTCCGCTTTTCCAACTCTTGAACAACCTACATACAGTTAACCGGGAAATGGCACTTAGTTGGCAAAATTCGTCCGGTATATTGGTTCCACAATTTTGAATTTATAAGTTTTGATCACAAATTCGTTATTTGCTATCTTAAAAAACCCCAGTCACCGATTTTCATTGGGATCGGAACACAATTTGAAAATTCGTCGGCCATTTTGAATTTATAAGTTTTGACCAAAAATTCGTTATTTGCGAGGTTATAAACCCCTAGATATCCACTTTAATTGGAATCGGAACAAATTTAACAAAATTCGTCCGCCATATTGGCACGGCCATTTTGAATTTATAATTTCTGATCATAAATTCATTATTTGTTACCTTAAAAAATGTCAGATACCGATTTTCATTGGAATCGGAACACAATTTGCAAATTCGTCGGCCATCTTGAATTTATAATTTTTGACTGCAAATTCGTTATTTGCGACCTTAAAAACCTCTAGATACCCACTTTCATTGGAATCGGAATAAAATTGGCAAATTCAACCATATTTCTGCTTCCATTTTGAATTTCGGTCATATACGAGTATACCCCATGTTACTCGCTGATAATAGAGCTTTCTATTGGCGACAGAATTTTTAAAATCGGTTCGGTAGTTTTTGAGTTTATCCGGAACAAACAAACAATCAAATCTTTTCTCTTTATATAATAGTATAGATAGGCAAAGGAAGCAAATGAACCCATATATTTATTTATATTAATTTGATAAAACATATTACATAAATTTTCTTTCCTACTTTTTAGACAGACAGATTACTACATTACAATCGTCATACCCTTTCATTTGATACCCATTCTGAAGGGGTTGTGAGGAAAAAACTAATCCGCCATTTTGAATTTGGAATGACGCGACACAACTAATTGTATTCTATCTGTCATGCCCTTCCATTTGATGCCCATGTCGGTGGGTCGGGGAACACAATTGCAAAAATCGGGCGCCATTTTGGAACCGCTATCTTGATTTTTTTACAAAATGGTCAGATATTCAAGCAAACACAGATCAAAAATCTGCTGAAAAGATCGTTCAAATTTGTGTGCCCTCCACATCGCCCTCTCTCACCCTCTTCTTCATAAACCACTTTGCAGCCGACTCTTGTCGTGTCCTGTGTACGCTCGTGTGGAATTAGCCATAGCGTGCCATATTAGCGGGAGTCTCTCCAGCAGTTTTAGAAAAATTCTCCGTCATATATCGCCGACTAGATTCACCATAACTTATCTTGTTTGTTTGAAATTGTTGTAATTTTTAAGAATAAAAATAAATAAGCGAACGAAAATTCTTAGGGGGGTAATTACCCAATTACCCCCCTCTGAAACCGCCCCTGTTTATTAGGGGTAAAAAGCTTTGCTAAATCTTTATTAAATTTCGTAACGAATTCGAAAAGAATTTTTGTAACGATGTCGTGTCAACCCCTGCATATATTTTTCGTTCCGAATTTGTTCAGAAATCGATTGCGAATTCGGGAGAAATATACGAATTTTCGTAACGAGTTCGGTAAGATGTCTTAAAATTTGGTTTGCTGGGGGTAGCCTCGCCTCGTATCTCCCATCTGGAAATCGACGATGTGTTCTATCATAAAAGTCCTCGCATTCTCGCTCTTCCTTAGTGAATGTCCTGGGTTCCGTGATACCTTCGATCTCCCAAAATCGACGTAGCAACTCATCTGTCTGTATAAAACTGTGTAGCGCCGTGACCTTATCTTTGGCGCGGGATTCTTCTTGATCGTTGGTAGGTCCAAGAATGATGCATCCGAGACGGGTGTTTTGTGCAACGGGGGCCTGCTTCGCTCCAGTCTTGAGCCCTTCCATCAATATTGGGGCATACGCATCGACTCCGAGGAGAATATCTATTTTGCCGGGTGTGTGAAACGTTGGATCAGCAAGTGGCAAACCATGTAGATGTTGCCAAGATGCCAGCCTGCTTATGGCTTGTGTAGGGTGTGCACTAGTCAAGGTTTTTAATACACACGCCTTAACGTGATGTGAAAAGTTACCATCCATGGACTGGAAGTGAACGGAGACTTGGCTGGAGTAAGTTCCTAACGACACCTCTCCAACAACAATAACTTTCATTGCTGTTCTGTATTTACGCAGTTGACAACGTTGTACTGTTTTTTCGGTCACAAAAGATCCTTGTGATCCAGGATCTATGAGCGCTCGTAATGTGTGGGGGCCGGTTGGGGTAATGACTCTAATCAGGGCAGTAGCTAACATGTTGGAAGATGAGTCCTGGTTATCCGAGTATAATGACGTCAGCTTGTCTTCTTGGTGGGGTTTGTTAATAAAACGGTTAGAATTGGCATTTTCTCCTTGTGTTGTGTGTACACTTGTGTCGGGTATGGCTCCATGTAATAAAGTGTGGTGTCGTTGTCCACAATGATAACACGTTTTGGGGTTGTTGCAGCCTTGAGTCGGGTGGCTAAGAGCGAAGCAATTCTGGCATATGGGTTTCGAAGATACAAAATTCTTCCGTGCTTGAGGTTTCATATTTAGAAACTCCATACATTGCCGAAGAATGTGACCTTTATTGCAGAGAAGACAGGTGGACGACCTTTGTACGTGAAATGAACGCGTTTCCTTCTTTATCTTGTGGGGGTAATTGTGTGGGCTATCAGAATTTCCTTTCAGCGTTTCTAAAGTGCGGAAGCGAGACTCTAAAAACTCTAAAAGTTCGCGCAGACTGGGAATTTCCCTGCTGTTCTCTAAAGAGCGTTCCCATAACTCCCGAGTGTTGACTGGAAGCTTTTGTACAGTCAGGTAGATAATCATGGCATCCCATTTGTCCACTTCAATTTTCAAATTACGCAGTGAATGTAAACATTCGTTTGTGGTGTCTAGCAATCTTTTAAGGGCTTCAGACGATTCATATTTAATTACGTTTTGGGACGTTAATACCTTTAAATAATTGTTTACAATGATCCTTTTATTGTCGAATCTATGGTTAAGTAAATCCCACGCGGGTTCATAATTGTCTTCGCAAATATCTAAATGTCGTATCAGCCTCGCTGCTTCACCAAGTAAGTTTGTTTTTAAAAAGTACATCTTTTGCACCTTTGGAATGCTTTCATTACTATGAATGAGGGTGGTGAACAAGTCGGCAAATGATCGCCAGTCTGCATAGCAGCCAGAAAATTTTGGGATTTCAACTCGAGGTAATTTCACCTGGGACATCGATATATGTTCAGCAGAAGCATGGGAGGTACGATGAACTTCAACAGATTGGATTGCGGCAGTGTTGGGTTCTTCGTCATCATTTCTGCTCACTGTGAATTTATCTAAAGCGTCCGTAAGCTCTCCCAGAAACCCTGAATAGCAAGTCTCTACTACTTCAAAAAAAGTGTCCGAAAAATAACGCGATTGTCTTTCCGAATCCGTTGCATATAAATCGATTGTACGGCTATTCAAACAAAACTTATTCCAACATATTTTTATACTATCAATTTTTCCTTTTATAACGCCCTTGGTTCTTCTATCCTTTGGCAATTTAATGTAACTATTCCGAAACGCGTCTAATTCTTTTTTCAAACTGTATTGTTCGGCAATTAATACATTAACGCTGGGTATTTTGGGTTCCGGAGAACTCGTGGATTCAGTACCGTTACTCATGGTTCACTTGTTACCGTTTCACAAATATATATGTATTATGTATTAATAAAATATGGTTCAAACTTTTAGAAAAAACACCAAAAAATATAATTGTTATAGCTTTATTTATTTTATTCAAATCTGCTTGAATTAATTATTTAAAAAATGTACCGCGTTATGACTTGCACTTGGGTAAAATTTGTCTTCATCAATATATTTTAATTAATTAATTGAAATGCATTTTATTTCATCACTATATTATATCATGAATAATTTTTTTTATTTAATTTAATGATTTTTATATGTTATTATTACTTCCACCAGGAATGTTAGATATAAAATGTCTTGTTACCTTGTATGGTACCGTTACCATTCCACCGTTACCGACTTCAGCTCCACGTGTATCGATCGAGCGAAATAATTGAAAGAGTTACCTGGGATGTGTTGTTACCGATAGCGCCGGAATCCGGCTCGAAGGACCATGATGAGGAAGTAATCTCTTTGGGGTAGAGTTGGGGGTGTGTTGGGTCGCACGTTGAGATGTTACTCCATATAATAGCACTTTCTCAGCTCCTTCTCTCTGCTATTCAAAATTGTTTAACTAAAGAACACTGCACAAATATTCTTTCAATAACTTTATTAAAAAAAAAAAAACAAAACATTTATTCCTTGAGTATGTAATTCTAAACTTTATAATTTACTATTAACTTTCTTTTGCTTTTAACTAAACACTAATCGTGGCGAATTTCAAACTGCGACTAACTAATATGTATTCCGCTACACTTGCCGATCACCAAAAAATTATCGAGTTTTTATGGCGCGTTAGATGACTGCTGAAATTTCATTATTGTCTCCCAATCCTGTGCGAATTCGGGCTTGTATAATTTCATGCCGCTGTTGCTGATAGCCATGACTCTGATACATGAATCTCATATACATGAGTCCGATCGGCATTAACAGGCTGCGTACTACTATTTGTGCTCAGGTTATTGGATAAACCCGACTCTATCTTCCTAAGAGAGACTGGTGCACTTCTCTTCTCGATAGACGTTTCGGCGTCGCTTGTTATCTCGAATCTATTCTTTCCTCCACGCAAGCAATGTTTTTGGATATGCTCACCTGTAACGTTCGTATCCTTACACTCCATTTTCTTAGAAGCAATTTGTTTCTTTGCATTAAATATTCTGACGACTCCTTCGCTTTTTGACATATCGACATTGGGTAAACTCAAGAAATTGTTTCCTTTAAGAATAGGTCGCGAGAGAAGTCTATCCTCCACAGCATGCAATTCAACGGTGGCTTCCGCCTCGTCTACCGGTAAATGGGCGACAATTCTACCTAATGTGTGACACGTACCGTCTGCGCATCCAAAAAGCGGTTTTTTGCATCGATCAAGAGGCAATTGCAGCGCGATCACCACTGACATTCTCACAAGTGTGACTGCACTGCCTGAGTCAATATCCCCTGTGGTGATAAACCTCTTATCCAGAATGATGTTCTTCTCAAATTCATCCACAGTTATCCGTGAAACAGTTGCGTGTTTAGTTTGGTTGCATTCCGCCTCAACGTGACCCACCTTGTTATCTGCACCGTTATCTCTGCACCCTTTATTTTTCTGAGGTCGTGGACATTCTCTGGATAAATGTCCCACTTGGTTACAATTGTAGCACTTTACCGGCCGCGGCATTCTTCTGTCATAAGTGTCTCTAGCATTACTACTGCTAACTTGTCAATGACGTGCTCGCTGTTGCGCTTGTTTGAAAAAATTTTCACTTCCTGGTACCACTTTATCTGATTTAGCAACTCTTCAGTGCTGTTGCACTTGTTCAGTGAAAGGCCCTTTCTTAAATCTTCATCGTCTAAGCCGTTGATGATATATTTCGTTATCGATTGGGTACTGAGATTTGCTCTAGCCACAATAGCATTTCATAAAAGTAACGTTCAACGTTTTCCGTTGCCATTTTCTTCCTTTTCATCAGGGGGCCTACTATGTATTCGGATCTGAAAGTTTTATTTTTCCGAAACCCTCTTCCGATTGGAAAGTGAATTGGTACTATGTAAAATTTTCAGATCGGAACAAAGTGTTACCAATGATATTTTCATTTGAAATCTGAATTTGATTGTCAAATCTGGATATCTGTGATTTTCAAATTGATTGATTGATTTTCAAAGTGTGAAGTGTTGGCATTTTCATAATTAAAAAGCTTGTTTTAATTAATTTTAAAATGGATTATAGCCTAATCACTTTATAATTTCTCAAAAGGGTCACAAATAATTTCCCGGACACTAAAGGCTCAAACAAAATAGAACCAACCCGTTAAGGAGCGGACGGAACGGATTGGTTCTGTTTGAGACTTAAGTTACGCAGAGTCAAAGGTCACGAAAAGCAGTGTTCTCAAATATCTCGTAATATATGGGTTTTACGTAAATTTTGGCTAAGTAAAATTTGTTCGTGGGACAAATCTGCATAAAAATGTCCTACACAAAATTTAAGTAAAACAGCAATAGCTGCGGAGCCCGGAGCAACCCAAACGCAACTATTGTATACGAGTGCATGTGTTTGTTGCGTACGCTTGTGGCAGCGTTATGAGATCTCAGACGTTATTAGATTACAAGCCCATGTAGATTTCAACAGTTTAAGCCTTCTTCGGTGCATATAAAAGGTGGGCCATCTGTTAGTTTCCTTTTGAAATTGTTATTAAAGCTACATCGTTCAATATTTTTCAATGAATGTTACTTTATTGACGAAGTACATCTTCCAATTATTTATGTAAAACAATTTCACTCAAATAGCTGCGGCGGCTGGCTCGGTAGTGAGCCGTTCTGTTCACCAAATTTTGTTTGTGGCATTATTTCACGAATAGCACGACGGATGTTTTCCTCAAGTGCGTCAATTATTACTAGATCATTGGAGTAGGGCGCCCATTACAGGTTCATGCAAGCGTCAATCAATTGCATCAGTCATGATTGATGGAAATCACAATATACAGATAATTACATCAGTCATCACCTTAGACAGTAGGTTTTACGTCAGTCAAAGGCAAAACTGTTGCAAAACTGACTGCAAAACCTATCGTCTAATGGATGCCTAAAAATGGTACTTAACATTTATCCCAAAAAATATTCCATCGAATAAATGTTATTTGAGAAAAACTGATTCTCGTGACCTTTGACCCTCCATAACTTAAGTTCAAAGATGATGACGCCGACCACATACGGGATTTTTATGCAGATTTATCTCACGAACAAACTTTACTTAGGCAACGTCGTAACGTAAAGCCAGTTGGCTTTAAAGACTTTTGGGAATCCCGCTGGAAAATTTCCAGTTTGTGATTGTAAAATGAATATTCGAGCATTTCCAAATCGTTCTTGCTTAGTGCTCACTTTTTTTTATTTATCTTTTTAGGCCTAAAGTTACAATGTTAAACGTTAAATAATTATTTATTATTGAATTTCGTATGATTTAACAACTTTAACTTTTAATTAAAATAAAGAAAGTACTTCCGTAATGCTCGAAAGTTCTTCCTTCCGATACCAAATTGCATTCCTACGACTGAAGCAATAGTTTTCGGATTTTTTCTAAGGTAATCCCAATACATAGTAGGCCCCCAGCAAAATTAATTCCGAATATAAATGTCATTGGACTTTCGGATGAGGTGCGTTTGGAAAATCAGAATACTTAGTACGAAATTTCCGAATTCATATTAATTTACTTTCAGATCCGAATACATAGTAGGCCCCCAGCTTCATATGGATATCCGCCTCGTCCAAGTACGATGGAAAAGCGATGCAAATATATCTCTTTAACTGCTCCCACGTAACTATGTTGGTGCCTTTGCTAAACAGCCAAAACTTTGCAGCCCCTTGGAGTTTAGTTGAAGCTGTGAGTAGGGTTATTTTGTCCGTCATATTGTTTATCCTCAAATTGTCTACATTTTGCACCCATAATTGCGCTGATATAGCGTGTTTTGCAGCTGGGTCGAATTCTGGAACCAATAAACTAAGGTCAGTGAAAGGAAGGCATGATGAGGTAAGGTACCAACTAGACTCGTACTGTTGACCTGTGAAAAACCGATTTGTCTTTTAGTTATTTCTAATTCTTTCCTCAATACTTCCTTTTCCCGTGTTAAAATCTCGATTTCGCGTTGCTCTAGAGATGATAAATGTAATAGACTGCGATCTACATATGTGCTGCGTCGTCGTATTTTTGCGTGCCCCGTTTTCGTTGGATTCCTCTTCCGCATTGTCCGCTTCAATCATGGTTGGCGTTGTGATGAACGTTCCCGTGCGTCCTTCTATGGATGAATCGTTGCGCTCTGCCATTTCAGCCATGATTTTAGCTTTATTGTCGGCCATAATACACTGCACCACAAGATCTTTGTCCGTTGTGTAGACTAAATATTTGTCAAAAGCAAAACCAGTTGATATACTTCAATGATTTTTTCACAATCTATATATATAAAAGTGAAAGTATGTCTGTCTGTAAATGTTCAATAGACTCCGAAACCGCTCATCCGATTGGCCTGAATTTTTGTATATAGCGGTTTTCGGGTACGGCGGGTGTTCCTACGCGGTCTATTTTGATCTATCTCGAACACTTCGTGTGGCTGTAGTGTACCGATATCCGTAAAATTCGAACTTTTGTATGGGAGGTACTCTTCGAATTACTGCTAAAGAGCTCAGATCTATATTATTTTGGTTTTTTCCGAAAAAAAATACGATTCCCAAAGTTTCAGATCGATCGGTCCAAATTTAAAATGGCGGCCAACACAAAATGGCGGATTACCTTTTTCTTTGCAAGCCATTCGGTATGGGTATCAAATGAAAGGGTATGACAAGTACAATATTATTAGCTCTGTGGCGTCATTCCAAATTCAAAATGGCGGCCACCGCAAAATGGTGGATTACCTTTTTCTTTGCAAGCCAATCGGTATGGGTATTAAATGAAAGGGTATGACAAGTAGAATATTATTAGCTCTATGTGGAGTCATTCCAAATTCAAAATTCATATCACCTGATTACTACTATTGGTTTATGGGTGCAGCATAGGCGCACCGCGTCCCAGCTAGTAAAATAATAAAATACTTTATGTGTATCGTCATATTTTTTTAAAAACAAATATCTTTTAAGACTAAGCTTATGCACAGTTTTTAGTCATTGCCGTAAAAAAATGAATGGAGGACATGTCACCTTTTGATAATAACCTCCTCGTATCACCTTTTAACATGGCGTTAAAAGTAATAATGAGAAAATTAGAACAAAGTTTAATCTAAGACTAAATGTCGAAAATAATCTAAAAAACTGGGAAAGAAGTAAAACTCGATAATTAATTATGGAAAGATAAGCGTTTCAAGTTTATCGATTGACGAGCGTTCCGGTTGATGTCTAAACGGCAACTGCTGAACGATGCCAGTTTTGCAGAGAGTATTGTCCCGAGCAGTAAATAAAGGTATAAAATTATGTTACACAAACATATATTCTACATGTAATATATCTTTTTTGCGATATATATATCGTGGTGGTATACGAGTTTTCGGTATATCTTTTAGAAGTAATATATGTACTTACTTTTTGGGGTGTGTACTTTCTTTATTTGAAACTCCTTCAGTTTCACACATACAGTTCTTTATTTTTCTTTAATATTAAGTATTACACAAGTCTTTATAGTGTACTACGTATTTTCCACAAACATTATTGTTTATTTTAAAATTCTTTATTCCTGTTATTTTTTAGTTAATTATCTTACACAATAACTTTTCCTCAAAATACTTTCGACACTTCCATTTTAGCTTGAACTTATTTATTCCAACAAGTTTTTATTTATTTATCTTCCACAATAGATTTTTCTCAAAATACTTTCTACAATTCCAATTTAGCTTAAACTTATTTTATTCCAACATACTTTTATTTAATTATCTTCCACAATACATTTTCCGTCAAAATACTTTCCACAATTCTATTTTATCGTAAACTTATTATTCCAACATATTTTTATTTATTTATCTTCCACAATAAATTTTCCGTCAAAATACTTTCCACAATTATATTTTATCGTAAACTTATTAATCCAACATATTTTTATTTATTTATCTTCCACAATAAATTTTCAGTCAAAATACTTTCCACAATTATATTTTATCGTAAACTTATTAATTCAACATATTTTTTCTTCCACAATAAATTTTCATCAAAATACTTTCCACAATTCTATTTTATTGTAAACTTATTATTCCAACATATCTTTATTTATATATTTTTATTTAATTATCTTCCACAATACATTTTCATCAAAATACTTTCCACAATTCTATTTTATTGTAAACTTATTATTCCAACATATCTTTATTTATTTATTTTTATTTAATTATCTTCCACAATACATTTTTCTCAAAAAAACCGGAACCTCAAAGAACAAGGTACGCCCGACGCCGATAAAAGTTAAAACCGAACTACCTTATTGAAACGCGGAAACCACCCGCCGTGGTTCATAAATTCGAGAGGAAAAAAACTGTTTTTTAAAACAAAAATCGCGAACATTTCGCGATTTAAACCAAAACTCGGAAAACTGCAGATTTTGCATTTCTCACGGTTAGCTTTGACCTTCGCTTCAGTTAACTTCTGGTCGCACGTTAAGTGCTTATTTTGCGTTTTTCACACATGAGGTGAGCGCGCAAATTATCTTATCAGACAAAAGGACTCATATTACCGGCGCCGATTCGACGTTCCCGTGCAGGGAAAATGTGCATGGGCGTAAAAAAACCGACACAATATGAGTTTTGGAAGTTTTTTGGCAAATCTAATTTATTTTCCCTGAGGTTTTTGTTCAACCTTGAAATGGTTGAACATTGGGAAATTTCGTTGTTTTAGGAAAAGGGCCAATCATTTTTGGGAAAGTTAGGCCCTTTTTTTGGTACACAACATTCCTTCCCCCCTGTAATAAGAGAATCGTTACGAAGTAAGACGATTCTCTAATTACAGACAGGAATGTTTGTTTTTGATAGTTGTATTGTACATTTAAGTTCATTCGCCTCTTGGTTCACGGTTGCTATTATTTTTGTTTAGTTGTTATTGTAATGTTTTTTTTTGTTTTATTTAGGTTATCTGTGGAATTCTCTCTTTTTCTCCATATTATTATTTTTTTTTGTTATATTGCTTTTTTGTTTATTATTTTCGCCTTGTTACTCTACTAAAAATTCTTTCTCTAAAGTGCGTATGTATTGTTTTTCTTACATTCTTTCTTTAATTATTTTTCTTATATAATTTCCTTAATAACTTTTATTATTTAATTTAAAATATAGTTTCTCTTTTCTTTATTTCTTAAAATCATTACTACCTTTTTTATTTTTCATGTTTATTTTGCATCAACATTACAACAGTAAAAATCTCTTTAACCATAGAAGACTACGAAGTTCATGAAAACAAGAAAGTGTATTATCTTAACATATAATAACAAAAAAAAATTTTTTTTTCTTTTTTGGTTATTCAAGTTTATGAGGGGCTTTCTTATTTAGGCTTTCTGTAACCTTTTTTTGTTTTAGGCCTTATTTGGAAAGAAAAATTGAGTTTTTGCGGAAAGATGTGCATATTTATTTATTTTATTTTTATTATTTAAAATATTTGTGGAATTTTTCTCTTTTTTTTTTCATTTTACATTTTCCTGACATCTAATTTTTCTTAGGTTATTATGTTTTGTTTATTCTATCATTGTTATATGTATATGTATAATTTATTTTTTTTTATTGATGTTTTACTTACATATTTCTTGTTAATTAATATTACTATATTTTCTTTTAGTTTATTATTTATTTCTTTTTAAGTTTATATGTTTTTTTTTCTTAAATTTATTTTTCTCTAAGTTTATTATTGTTGTGGAATTGTGGACTCTTCCTGATTTTTGTGTTATTGGTTTATTAAATTCTTTCCCCTACTAATTGGACGGCCCTAGGTAGTGTCATGGAGCGAGTTCGGGGTCTTCTAGGTAGACTTGGGGTAATGTCCCGGGTTTGTGGGGTTACCTGTTGGTCGACCGGCCCTGCGGTTTGTACGGTTGCTTTCTCTCTGAACATTTTATGTGTCACCTGCAATATCCGGAACAGTGCGTACAGTAGGAATAGAAGGAAGATCAGGCTACTGAGAGATATTGAAGTCAGTGACCACTGGTAAAGGAGGCTTTGTTAGAATCGCTTTCGTCTTTAATTCTGTGTAGTGGCTCGGTTTGCCGTAGGGGGTGAGTTGTATCATGGGCTTGGAAATCTCTTCATTTGGATTAAGTGCCTTTGAGGCTCAGATGATTTATTCGTAAAAAAGCTTTAAGCGGTTGTTGTGTACCGTGGTTTGTCTGTTCCCGATTTTGACAGTTGTGTTTACCGGGCCGGGGACGGCTATTACCGAAAATGGTCCTTTCCAGATGGGGGCCAATTTGCCTTTCCGGTTTTCACTTTTTATTAGAATTCTATCGCCGACATGGAAAGTGTGTGGCCTTATTCTTTGGTCGTATGCTACTTTAGATTTTTGTTTGCTGGCTAATAGGTTCTGTCGGGCTATGGAGTAGGTGCGTTGTAACTTGTATTTTAGTAAGTAACTAGTTGGGACCCGGGCGCGCCTATGCTGCTCCCATAAGCCAATAGTCGTAATCAGGTGATATGAATTTTAATATTCAGTAGGAGAGTTTGAAAAAGGCAATTTTTTGGTATTTTTGATTCCAAATAACAAAATGTGAAACTAATAGGGATCTGACATTTTGATCGATACAATTAAAACCATCCATTGACATGGCATTTTTCGAGATATGAATTTTCATACACAGATGAAGTGTCTCAATGAACCGTTTATTTTCTGCATTTTGGATAGTTGGGACCCGGTGCGCCTTGCTGTGCCCAACGTTTAAACACTTAAAATCAATCCAAACCTTCAAAATTCAACTCTTCTTAACCATTAATGAAAAACCAGCTATTCCTATAAAAGTTGGAGTCATGAGATTCAAAATACATTTATTTGAACTATGATCAATATGGCCTGTGTATTCTGTTAAAACCACGGATTAATGCAAATAGCAGCATCCAGCACTCGAAATTCGAGGGAAATTTTCTATAGCTTTTTTTAATTTAAATCTAGAAGTCTTCAATAACACAATTTTTCGAGAACAATAAAACAAAATCGAAAAATGAAACAAATTTTTTATAGTTGGAAAAAGCAATGCCAAAAAACCAACTTTTATTTTCTCTTATATTGCGAAATTGTGTTCGTCAAGACATGTGAAATTAATGCAAATATTGAAAATCAAACTATTCGCAATATCTAAGGGAAGAACCAATACTTATTTCTGTAAAATTTGGAGACATTAGATTCAATATGCTTTCATATTAAGTGTGACCAAAATTACCTATGTATGTATTCTTTGACAAAACCTGCTGGTTTTTGGTTTTGTTTTCCGGCGCGTTAATAAACAAAGATGATGCCTTTTCGACTCGCTGCACCCAACCTTAAGACATTTAAAATTAATCCAAATCTTCAAAACTCAACTCTTTAACAAATATTTATAACCATTAACGAAAAACCAATTACATATTCCTATAAAAGTTGGAGAGTTTGGATATTGGTTTGTTTGTCTAATTCTGCGAAGTATGTATTCAGTCATGCCGTTCTTGTATTTTTCCCACAAAACCGATGGTTCTGTTGGGTATCATGTCGACAATATAATTGCGAACAGTAGACGAATGTTATTCGGCGTGGATGCAAATGCTGCATCCGTAAGTGTCAGATCCCAATGATTGTCGTCTTTCAGCAATTGCAACTCGCGACATGCATCTTGAAATGTATTGAATATTTGACCATTGACTGTTCGTAAAAATTCGAAAGACGTTGGTCCTGGAACATGCAGCAACAACAAACACAAAAAGAAACATTCACGTTGTTTTGGATATGCTGTGTAAAGTCGTCCCAATGTCTTTGCTTTCAATACGCGTGCGATAGTTGGATGTGGTTCGTCTTGTCTACGTGGCTTCCATTTTTTACCTGATTTGTTCCATGTATAATAGCGAGGGACGTCGGTATATAACAATGTTGTTGCGAATTGTCCGAAAATATCAGTTTTTTGGCACAGTGTGAAAAATTCAGTAAGTGTAGTTTTGGTGGCTGGAAAGCTCGTTGGAGAGCATTTTCTTCAGTGAAATATACACGTTGACCGTTTTCAAGATGTACCGCAATCTGAGGCATAATGCAAAAACTCGACATTTATATATTTTCTTATTAACACTTTATTTAATCGCACCAATTAAAAGCTTTTACGCATTTTTCGGTGGAAGTATATAAAGAACAATGGATGCTAATATCTTACAGGTTTCCCAATGGTCACAAATATTTTTATTTTGTATATATATATTATATGTTTCTTAACTGGTGTGTTTTGCGAGCTCCGGTAGTTATTGTATACAGTCCATTGTACATAGTATATAGTACACAGTACACTGCACACAGTACACTGTACACAGTACACTGTACACACTGTACATTTTGTAAACACTGTACACTCAGTACACTCAATACACTAATTCATACGTTGTCACTCGTAAAAATCGGAGTGCTTTTTTAAAACTAACGGTTTTTTTATGTACATGACAATTAAAATTAAATATTTTTTCCCCACGCCAACTTAAATATAATCAGTGAAACATTGAAATTCTCTATATTTCGACAACAGCTTCACTTATCTGGACCAAAATTATCCTATCTTTCAATCCGGAACCAACCCTACACATTCCCAAATTTTCATTTAAATCTGTTGGGTGGTTTTGGAGATTAGCGTGTACAAACGTTGTGACACGTAGTTTTTATATATTAAGATAATAGCTTTCGTGGTTATACACTGGGTCTGGGTCCCTTTTTAGGTTAGAAGGGACATCGGGTGAGAATCCGTATAGGCAGTCCATGGGCGTAAGTTTCGTACCGTCATGGGCGCTGGTATTGTATACAAATGCCGCTGTGCGTAAATACTGATCCCATGATTTGGGATTTTGGTCCGTGATACTACGCAAATATTCTACGAGCGGTCGGTGGGCTCTCTCCAAGGCTCCGTTCGACTGAGGGTGGTAGGCCGAGGTCTGTAGTTTCTTAATTCTAAGTAGCTTACATAGCCCTTTGAATAGGGCGCTAAGAAAATTAGTGCCTTGATCTGTCACTATTTGTTTGGGTATACCGTAGCGTGTGATTATTTGATCGAAAACGATTCGGGCTACGGTATCGGCCTCTGCGTTCGGCATAGCATAGCAGTCGATTAACTTTGTTAGGTTATCCTGGAATGTTAGGATATACAGATTCCCCGTATGCGTAGCTTCCAAAGGTCCTACAACATCCAGATAAACCTTGTCAAATGGTCTCTCGGCTATGTCAGTGATCACCATCGGCATCTTAATGGGCAGTGTCGCCTTCATCGTTTGACACCTTTTGCATTTCTTTATATATCTTCTGATATCTGCTAGCATGTGGCGCCACCAGTACTTCCTTCGGATCCGTCCGTAAGTTTTAATAACGCCTTGATGACCGCCAAAGGGGGAGTCATGGTAATCCCTTAGGATGGTTGAAATCTCTTCAGGATTGGTAATAACCTCTATCATGCTTTTGGAGGGAGGATCCGTTTCCTGGTTGTCTGATGGTGGCCTTTCAGCTTTGCCCGACTGGGGCTGTGGTGAGGCTGATTGCGGCGTGGTTTGGCCTTGTAGTTGAGGGCTGACATCATTTGTGTCGCCTTGTGTTCCAGAAGCGCATGTTATGTCGGGCTCTTCTGTTGGCACATCAGTCAGATCTGTGGGTGATGGTGTTCTGATTTTTTTGGCTTGACTCCGTGTGACAGCGTTGCATGCCATATGATCACTTTGGGTTTGGTGGTCCATAGGTGCGTGGACGACGGCTTCTACTATGAAAGTATGATTATTCGTGTTGTCAGGCTCCTGTGGGATGCGGCTGAGGGCATCGGCGTTGGTATTATATTTACCCGGCTTATATTCGATGTTGTAGTCGAACTCCGAAAGCTTATGGTGAAAACGTACGAGGCGAGTCGTAGGGTCCTTTACATTGAAAACTCCTTTTAGCGGTTTGTGGTCTGTGTAGACTGTAAATTTACGACCTTGCAGGTAACACCTGAAATTTTTTACCGCCCATACAATAGCCAGTAACTCTTTCTCTATGGTAGAATAATTACGTTCGGCCTTGTTTAAGGTCCGGGTGGCGTAAGCTATGGGTTGGTCTTTTCCTACCTCACCTTGTGAGAGGACGGCCCCTACAGCTTGTACTGTGAACCCTGGGTTGGTTGCCCGAAGAAGCCAACCTCAGATCCACATACAAAAAAAACCAAAAATTTGAATAAAAATCCTCAAAAAAAAATATCCCAAAAAAACGTGAATATCAAAGCGGTACCCCGGCCTCAAATATAGGGCTGGCTCGTCGGGGAGGTCGTGGAGTGTAGAGACACCGGAGGTACCACCTTGAACTTTTGCATCACCACTTACCTACTTGCGAGGTCATCCATTCGGGCTGACGTGGAGAACGGAACCTAGGAATGAATGTAAGCCATCTGAAAAAAATTGTCGAGGCGGGGTAATTCGCCCGCTGACCGTGCGGGGCCTGGGAAATTCTTGGACACACGTCGTTTTCCTTGGGTCTGGTAGGGCCCCTTTTTCGGAGCAGATGTGCCCTAAGTATACGACCTCCTTTCTTAGGAACTGACATTTTTCGACCTGCAGCTTGAGGTTGTGCTCTCGTAGTTTGTCAAAAACTTTTCTTAGTTTCTGATTATGATCTACGAGGTTCTTGCCATAGATGACTATGTCGTCCAGATACACAAAGCATTCGAGCCCTTGTAGGCCAGTGAGGACATAGTTCATTAACCTCTGAAAAGTCGCTGGTGCACCTTTGAGTCCAAATGGCATTCGCTTAAACTCGTAATGTCCGTAGTTAGTGCTGAATGCAGTTTTGGCTCGATCTTTGGGGTCGACCAGGACTTGATGATAGCCGCTGGCTAGATCGAGAGTAGTGAAGTAGCGAGAATGGCCTAATTGGTCCAGAATATCCTCTATACGGGGTAGGGGGTAGGCGTCGCCGATAGTTTTTTCGTTCAATTTGCGAAAATCGACGACGATCCGCCACCTTTTTTCATTGTCAGGACCCGCTTTTTTGGGAACTAGTAGTAAGGGGGAGTTCCACGGGCTTTTGCTGGGCTGGACAATGTCATTTTCTAGCATTTCCTTCATCTGTTCATTTATAATTTGCCTCTGGGACTCTGGCAATCTATACATTTTTTGATTTACAGGGGCTTGATCCTGCATCAGCGGGATTTCGTGACTTATCGCTGTAGTAAAGGTGAGGAGGTCTCCTTTCAGATGGAAAATATCGTTGTATTCCTGACATAGCTCTATGATTGATTGCTTCTCTTCAGCGCTTAAACTGCTGTCCAATTTTAGCTCTTCTTCGAGTTTTTCTAGGCGGTTAGGACATTCGGCATGATCCTGTCTTCCGCTTCCTGAAGGTGCGTGCTGTATGTAATGGACCCAGGATGTTTTACCGCTCTTTTTCCTAATTGCTCGCCCGTTTAGTGTTTTTGGTTTTGCCGAAGGCGAGGTTTTAGTATGCGGTAGCTTAAGATTCTGGTTCGAGGACTCTGTAGTTCCTTTTGGTGTTTCACCGGGGTTCCATATGTTCACCAGGTGGTTTAATATGAATAGCGCTACTGTGGTTACAAACGCCATTATTGCCTTGTGCGAAGGCTTTTGAAGTTCGTTATTTTTCGGGTCCTTGGGTGGCTGAGACTTCTTGAGGTTTGGACAGATTGCCTTATCTAGTGGAATTATTTGGAAATTGTGGGCTGGAACCATTTTTAGATCAAGTTTGGTGAGCTCAATCGGGGCATTGGTGCTGTTTAGTATACTTACCAGGACGTTATCTGAACCCATAGGTAGAATACCGTTAGATAGGAAGATTCCGTCGTCTATTTCTTGCGAGAAACAGACCATCCCTTCCTGTAGTCTTAACGGGATCGTGACTAGCTTTTGGGTACGACCTGGCACACATGTCGGCTTTTCCAGTTCCACAGTTTTCTGCAGTGGTGGAGTTTTTTGGCGTCCTTCAGTTGCCTCGGAGGTTATGCAGTCAGCCTCCTGTGTAGGGACCTTGGAGACACTGTGGTTAGCGCATTTAGTCTCTATTGACGCTTTCCTTATACAATGGCTCTCATCGACTGACCTCTTTGGTTTTGGCTGCCCCCTGACAATTAGGGAACGCTGAACGCTTTTGGATTGGTTTCCGTACGCGGAAATTTCAACCGTTTTTTAGGTCCTTCCACATTGCAGTTTTTGGTGATAAAATCGTAACCTAACAATCCATCGTTTAAGAATCCCGGCGTGTCGGGTACTACCTGAAAAGTGTTGGGCATTTTGTTTTGGAGGTGGAAATTTCCTTCGCAGCTTCCCATGGTTTTGGTGGTTCCGCATGGTGTCTCTAAGGTGCATCTTTTGCGTTCATCCACCTTTGTCCCTTCACGCAGTTTGTTCTGTTTTATTATACTTACCTCGGAGCCCGAGTCCACTAGTAACTCTACCTTTCCGTCGCGGCTAATATCTAGTGGTAGCGTTACAAGTGGAATTTGGACTTGGGGCTTCCGAGTTTTCCCCTTTTTATTTTTACTTAATGTTGTCGAGTCGGGGATTTCTGACCCGACTGCTTGGCGTTTCCCGAATTTTGGGATTCCCACTTCATCCTTTGCTGACACTCACTCACTGTGTCGCCTCGTCTGTTACAGAAGTCACACTTTTTGGTGAAATTATATACTCTAGGTGTGTTTGAAGTCTTGTTCTCTTCGTTTCTTTGGGACAAATTCCTAAAATTAGGATTCGGGTGATGGGTGTTATTCGGGGGCGGTTTATATCTGTTACTGGGGCGTTGGTTATATTGATTGCTGTTTCTTAATCGCCGACAGTCCCGAATATCGTGATTATACTCTTGACAATGGGTACAGAAGGGGGTATTTTTTCGAGTTAGACACTCGCTATAAGTATGTCCCTTCCTGCGGCAGAAGTTACAGATCACAGCCGCTGTTGTTGTTCCCGGTCTGTTTGGCGGCAAGTTTTGTGGTTGGGACCAGCCCTTTGGGGGCGACTGTGTGCCCTGTGGGTAACCCGCGGCCATTGGAGTCGGTTTATAAAACCAGGAGTTCGGTTTATCGTAAGGGGGCGTTTGTGTGGGTGGGTTCCAGGTTGGTGGATATGTGGTGGGCCCACTGTGTTTGTTCGGGCACTGAGTCGTCATATTATATATCCCATTTTGAGGCGGGGAATTGTTGGTTGGCGATGGAAGGTTTGTGGCATTTTGCGGTAGATAATATGGGGCATGTTGAAACGGGTTAATTGTGGAGTTTTGGTTACTTTGGGGCGTGATGTCGGGGTATATTAAAGCAGAGGCACTGGGCTGTAGGTTTAGGGCAGTTTGTTGTAGGCGTTCCATGTCTAGAGCCTTTTGAACTAGATTGTCGAGAGTTTCCTCTCCTACGGTTAGGAGGTACTGACATAGGTGGGGGTTGGTAACCCCACTCCGTAAGGCATTTTTGGCGAAGTCCTCTAACTGAGATTGGACTGCCGGTGCCGCTAGCGCTCCATATTTGGTTGCAGCTGCCTCCTTGCAGACTTGCAGCATTTGTTTGATTCTTGCCGTGAAGGCAATGAGGGTCTCCAGGGGGTACTGTCTGGTGGTGATCAATTTATTGACCACTTCTTGGTAGGTTTCCCTGGATAAATATGTCTGGTTTAATAGTTTTTCGGCGTCCTCAAAGGTCGCCGGCTGGGTAGACGCTATTAGTTGGTACGCTTCACCGCGTAACCGTGTGGGATATATTTGAAGGAACGCAGGTTTATCCTGCTCACTGAGACACTGAAGTGCCCTTTTGCAGCAACCTATGAAGGTTTGTAATTCAACAACTACATTTGGGGACTGTCCACCAGAGAATATTGGGACTAACTCCGAGGTTAGTCTAGCCACTCTGGTGTAATCCGCCATATTTAAAAATTTAGTGGGCCTGGGATCGCGATCGTCTAGTATCAGCTCCTGCTCGGAGTCTGTAAGAGATACGCTCACCCAATTTAGCAATACCTCACCCCTACTAGTATCCGCGTCACTACCTGGTGGGTTTTCTACTTGCGATATATTTCTACTGTCTTCTTTTCCCTTAATATCTAGTAGTTGATGGCTTGAAGACCTCTTAAAATTCTTGATCTCCTGGGCGAATTTGGCAGTTGCCTCTCGAAATTTACTTATTTGGGCGAGTCTTTGCTCGCGTCTTTCTGTTAATGCTCGGTCAAGCTCTTCACATTGGGAGATCGAGAATTTTTGGTCTTCACTTGCCTTAATATATAACAATTTCAAATACTTTTGCAAACTTACTTGGCTAGCTTGGGGAAGGGTTCTTCCGCTACGAAGTCTTCTTGGAGATAAGGGTGTGTTGATTGATGGGGGAGTAGTGAGCGCTGCTCCTGGATGGTGTGATGTTGTTGGTACTGCGGACGGCGTCGAGGTGGCAGGGGATCCGTTCTGTCCAACAGCTGGTGATTCGGGATTACTGGTTATCTCTTCCTGGTCTTGCTCCTGATGTGAGTTGGTGGACATCAATTATGGGCAGGGATGAAGCCCGCGAAAGTCCCACGAAGATACTAATTGGGGGGTGTGTGCGTGCTCACCTGGAACAGAGGCACAATTGATGTACACCCCCGAGCGATGGTTCTTGTAGGATCTGAGACGTTAGTGACAGTTAACTAGGCCCCCAGAAGCCCGGCTCGGCCTTGGGTTTAAGGGTGTTGGAGCCGTACCCAGCACTTGTTAACTTTACTCTAAACTCACCCAGATCCTACCGGCTGCGCCAGTGTAATATATATTTTTTGGATATATATATCGTGGTGGTATACGAGTTTTCGGTATATCTTTTAGAAGTAATATATGTACTTACTTTTTGGGGTGTGTACTTTCTTTATTTGAAACTCCTTCAGTTTCACACATACAGTTCTTTATTTTTCTTTAATATTAAGTATTACACAAGTCTTTATAGTGTACTACGTATTTTCCACAAACATTATTGTTTATTTTAAAATTCTTTATTTTTCTTTAATATTAAGTATTACACAAGTCTTTATAGTGTACTACGTATTTTCCACAAACATTATTGTTTATTTTAAAATTCTTTATTCCTGTTATTTTTTAGTTAATTATCTTACACAATAACTTTTCCTCAAAATACTTTCGACACTTCCATTTTAGCTTGAACTTATTTATTCCAACAAGTTTTTATTTATTTATCTTCCAAAATAGATTTTTCTCAAAATACTTTCTACAATTCCAATTTAACTTAAACTTATTTTATTCCAACATACTTTTATTTAATTATCTTCCACAATACATTTTCCGTCAAAATACTTTCCACAATTCTATTTTATCGTAAACTTATTATTCCAACATATTTTTATTTATTTATCTTCCACAATAAATTTTCCGTCAAAATACTTTCCACAATTATATTTTATCGTAAACTTATTAATCCAACATATTTTTATTTATTTATCTTCCACAATAAATTTTCAGTCAAAATACTTTCCACAATTATATTTTATCGTAAACTTATTAATTCAACATATTTTTTCTTCCACAATAAATTTTCATCAAAATACTTTCCACAATTCTATTTTATTGTAAACTTATTATTCCAACATATCTTTATTTATTTATTTTTATTTAATTATCTTCCAAAATACATTTTCATCAAAATACTTTCCACAATTCTATTTTATTGCAAACTTATTATTCCAACATATCTTTATTTATTTATTTTTATTTAATTATCTTCCACAATACATTTTTCTCAAAAAAAACCGGAACCTCAAAGAACAAGGTACGCCCGACGCCGATAAAAGTTAAAACCGAACTCCCTTATTGAAACGCGGAAACCACCCGCCGTGGTTCATAAATTCGAGAGGAAAAAAACTGTTTTTTAAAACAAAAATCGCGAACATTTCGCGATTTAAACCAAAACTCGGAAAACTGCAGATTTTGCATTTCTCACGGTTAGCTTTGACCTTCGCTTCAGTTAACTTCTGGTCGCACGTTAAGTGCTTATTTTGCGTTTTTCACACATGAGGTGAGCGCGCAAATTATCTTATCAGACAAAAGGACTCATATTACCGGCGCCGATTCGACGTTCCCGTGCAGGGAAAATGTGCATGGGCGTAAAAAAACCGACGCAATATGAGTTTTGGAAGTTTTTTGGCAAATTTAATTTATTTTCCTTGAGGTTTTTGTTCAACCTTGAAATGGTTGAACATTGGGAAATTTCGTTGTTTTAGGAAAAGGGCCAATCATTTTTGGGAAAGTTAGGCCCTTTTTTTGGTACGCAACATACAGGAAAAAACGATCACACCCCAAATAATGCTTACAATACCAAACCATAGAAAATGTTGGCCAAAAACTAAAAATTTATAAAAAAAAATGCTTTTACTTATGTGGAAGAGAGGGAGATGCTCTACAGATTTTATTGCAGGAGTTCTCTCAGTGCACGGTGACACCAAGCCGTTTCATTTAAGATTTGATATTTTAGGTCTTTCGCTTAGTCCAGGAAACGAAGGAAAAATAAAGGAAAAAATACATACCTACCCAAATTTTGGCACAGTTGTAGATAGACCGAGAGCCGACCGCTGAAAACCCTATGTTATCGGGAAGAATAAAACAAAACCTATTGTAAGTAACATGAGAGGTAGGAGAATACTTTAGGCGTGGTGTGCGTAATCTAAAGTGTGGCCTAAGGTGAGAAATTAGGTAATATGAGTGGTGGTTTTTTAGTCAAACCCTATGTTATCGACAAGAAGAATAATTTTTTTTAATTGAAGTATACACCTAATAATAACTAAAACTCATGGTGTGCCGCGCCCTGTCTGTGGCCTAACCCCTGGCAGACCAGAATTTATATAATTTTTTTGATGTGAAACATCTTTGCGCGCGTTGAGAGTAATTCTTCAAGGTCGGGAACATTTTGTGGGAACGCTTTTTAGGGAACGCTTTATAGGGAACGCTTCGTTCCAATCCAATTTTCATTCCGGGAAACGGAAGATCTGTATTGAGGAAGACAGAATAAGACGGAGATTTTAAAAAAAAATAGTAGCACCAAAGAAAAGTGTTTATATGCCGCGAGCCAGACATGACGAGCCAGACATAGGCAGAATGGTACAAATGGTTGAGTGGTTGCCTTACGACGTTGATATTCCAAAAAGTCGCGGGTTCAATTCTTGATCTCGGCATTTGAATTTTATTATTTATATTTAATGGTTTTATTTGTTTGTTTGTTTGTTCGGTTCAAATTTTGCGACAGCTTTTTCAACTACTTCTACTTAACCGATTCTTATGAAACTTTGCACACACATTGAGTTCCCGTGACAATGCAATCTGACATTTTGTAAAAAATCAAGATGGCGGACGAATTTTCCAATTGTGTTCCGATTCCATTGAAAATCAGTATCGGGGGGTTTTTAGGGCCACAAATGACGATTCTGTAGTCAAAAATTGAAAATTCAAAATGGCCGCGCCAATATGGCGGATGAATTTTGCGAATGTGTTCTGAATCTATTGAAAATCGGTATGGGAGGGTTTTTAAGGTGACAGATGACGAATGTGTGGTCAAAATTTGAAAATTCAAAATGGCGGTACGATTTTGGTAATAACAATTCGATTTCACTGAAAATTGCTTTTTGGGTGTGTTTAAGGTCGGAAATAATGTATTTGTTGTCAAAATTAGAAAATTCAAAATGCCGCTGGCAATATGGTATGTAGCATTGAGTCGCATAAGAACTTTGGAAGGGCTATGTATTGAGGAGCTTGATTGTGAGAAATTAACAGGTAAGAAACCGTGCAACAAAGATGCAATGAAAGAGTTGGAAAGGATGAGAAGTTTGCATGATGATACGAGCCAAAAGCCAAACTAAAAACTAGAAAATAAAAATAGGTAAAAAAAACTTTTAAGTTAAATGGTTTTATTTGAAATCAAAAGCTGTACCAAAAACGAAAATAATTAGAACACAAACATGGGCCTTCTTGAGATTCTGACGTCTGGTAAGAAATCGTGTAATAGTAGCCATGCTGTTTTCTCATGTCGTATGCCAAGGGGCACTTTAAGTCGCTGCGTCGCGTCAGCGGATTAAGTAATAGTCTGAGACTTGTAACAGACTAAAATAAAAACATGGAGAGCATAAAAATCTGTATAACGACTGTATTATTAAATAAAATCGAATTGTCTAGAAAAATGTGTTTCCAAGCCCACCAAAAATATATTTCAAATGCGGTCAGACATCATGGTCGAAGGTCATCAACAGCAATGGTACATTTTCAACACAAATCGGTGTGTAAAAAATTTACGGCTTTTTTACATCCCAAACGCAAAATTGCTGTGCGATAAAAGAGCTCCAGAGCTGCGTTTCCCCTTTGCGTTTGGAATGTAAAATGGCCTTTATTCTTACTAATTATTCAATTTAAAGAAAGATGAAGATCGCCAAAGATGTTTCACATCTTTCACGTGCACTGGTTACACGCGCTATATTTTTTTTTATTGTATGAAAAATGATTAAATTCAGGATATCTCCCGAACGGTCACTCGTAGAGAAAAAAGTGTAAAGAGCTTTTTTGTAGAGAATCACAATATCTATATTTCTTGCATTAACTATTTTGCAATATCACTCACCGTTTACGAAGTATTTGCGAAAAACCATTTTCGCAACCTTTGACCTTGAATAACTTTTGTGGGACAACGACAAGAAGGATAATTTTTTTTTAAATTGAAGTTTAAACCTTATATTTACTAAAACTAGGCCACAACCAGGGCGCGCACACCTTGCGTTTTAGTAATTATTAGGTGTATACTCCAATTAAAAAAAAAATATTGTTCTTGTCGATAACATAGGGTTTGACTAAAAAACCACTACTCATATTACCTAATTTCTCACCTTAGGCCACACTTTAGATTACGCACACCACGCCTAAAGTATTCTCCTATCTCTCATGTTACTTACAGGTTCTGTTTTCTTCTTCCCGATAACATAGGGTTTTCAGCGGTCGACTCTTCGTCTAATAGGAAGGTGTTTTTAAAATATCGGGCAGTGGTGGTGGAGGGTGGCGCTAAAGGAGAGGGGGGCGCTCTAAAGGTCCCTTTTTCAGTTTTTCGTTAATAACTCGAAAACTACGGCCTTTAGCGAAAAAATTAAAAC
Organism: Thereva nobilitata; assembly: GCA_963855945.1. Lineage (NCBI taxonomy): Eukaryota > Metazoa > Arthropoda > Insecta > Diptera > Therevidae > Thereva > Thereva nobilitata. The sequence continues at coordinate 137,220,868 of OY979694.1, forward strand.
ATACAAAATTTATCTACACGAAACTAGGATCAATAGTTAAGCAGGCGCGGATTCACGGGCGGGGGGAGGGTCACGGCGGTCATGACCCCCCAAAAGCGCTCGCTGTTCAAAATTAAAAATTGACCCAACTAAAAAAACAAAAACAAAAAATTACCAAACGATCAAAACCGACCCAACTTTTTTGAAAAAATAAAAAAACGACCTTAAAAAAGGACCTTCAATTTCAACAACAGATTGATCTATACTCTTTCTTTATGTTTTGATTTGCAAACGCTGCACACACAAGAAAGGGCACGTCTTCATCAAAAACACATTAGGGCACGTTTTCGTAGAGCACGTTTGTTTTTAATCCACCAGAAATTCGGTTAGTTTTGCTCGTTTTGTTAATTTTGCTTTTGTTTTTTTCTTCTTTTTCTTAAATGGCGCTACAGTCCTTCCAGGACTCGGGCCTCTCGAAGTCTCCTCTTCCAGTCGTCTCTACGTCTTGCTAGCTCTCTCCAATTTGTTATACGAAGTTTCCGTATATCCGCTAGCACGTTGTCCATCCACCTATTTCTTGGTCGTCCTACCCTTCTCCTTCCTGATGGTCTACCATTAAAAATCCTGGCTAGCATTCTATCTTCTGAAGCTCGTACAACGTGTCCGAGCCATCGCAGTCTATTCAGTCTTATGCATGTAGCTATATTTATTTCGTCATACATTTCTTGAAGTTCTTCGTTTGCTCTGATCCGCCATTCCTTTTGGTTAACCTTTACAGGACCAAATATTCTTCTTAAGATCTTCCTTTCGATGATTTTAAGCTGATTTTCTGTTTGTTGGGTCAATGTCCAAGTCTCAGACCCGTAGCATAGAACTGGCCGGATCAATGTTTTATATGGTCTGAGTTTGCATTGTCTTGAAATTTCTTTGTTTTTTAGGACCGGGACTAGTACAAAATAGGTTTTATTTGCGGTTACGATGCGTCTATGGATGTCGCCCTTTATCGTATTTTCTGCAATAAACATTGTCCTTTAATAGATAAAATTTTCTTCAATTTCCACACTATGATCGTCACCCAGCTAGCACACATTTCAATTTGTAACAAAAATATATTACACTTGGGTTGTAATCCAGTTTTTTTAAACAAGTTTAGGCACATTTAGGTTAAATTATTGTTTCGAATTAGCATTTTGCATCAATTCATCCGGTTCAGTTACACTACAGCTTAAATTTTGTTACGGAAAAACCAACTTGTTATAAAAATGTTCCATAAAAAGCTGTCACATTAAAATTAAATTAAAGTTATTAAAACATTTCGTTTCCCGAGTAAAAATAAAAAACGGCCTTATAAAGGGCGAACACCGAACACCGGCCGCTTGGCTTTTTAAGGGGCATATGATGGCCGTAGAGTTTTTAACCATTTTTAATGGGAGCACATATGGCCTTACGACGGCCAAATTTGACCAAAAGATTTAAAAGGCCAAGTACTGAGCTGTAGAAACGGTCATTCGACGGGAAATTTGAGGCAAAAAAAGAATCTGCACCAAATGTATTGTTGAATGTGTTTTATGGGAACTTCATCATTTTCGTTATGTACAATGGTTATTTCGATTTATCCTACTTAAAGATATCGATGCACAAGAGAAACGAGCTCGCCAGTCGTCGGTTTGTTGTACGTGAAGTGTGTGGTGCGTGTTGATTTATATTTTAGTGGGGAATTTTGTTATTTAACGGCTTGAAAAAAATACAACCGAAAAAAATCAAACATTTAATTGCAATGAAATATATTTTCTTATAGGAGGGCGAATATCCATGTTGCTGCGACTGTACCACCGTCGTATACCCGTAATAGCAACCATACGGCCGCCGTACCACCGTCGTATGGCCGTTATTGGAACTGTAAGGCCGTTGTTTCACCGTCAATCGCCCCCTGTACGGCCGTACTGTCCTGCAACGAGCCTTCTGTTAACCGCCAGATGGCCGAGGACTATGTTTCAATCACAATCGGCATTTGCCCGTTCTAAGGCCATCATTTATTTTTACTCGGGTAGTAGCATATCTTAAAAATGTTATTATATTGGAACTGTCACAAATAGAATAACAAGTTAACAACCTTAATGTGACTAAGTTTCTGTGTGTTTTCATCAAGTTACAATTACAACTAAATGTTCAAAACGCTGCAGGGAGGTTTTTATTCAGTTTCAAGGACTTTGGAAAAAAATCTGTCAAAAAGCTCCATGCTCGCCATATTTTTCGTCGTTCTATGTTTCTCCTACACCATGCAGTTTTATTTGAAAAAAATCAAATGCGATTTGCTACAGTGTTTCATATTTCTTATAACAATTTTCAGTGCAATATGACACTAGAAGCTTAAACAAATTTATTTAGCTATATTTTTCGGATTCCCCATGCTGGTATTAAAAATTCGAAAATTTTCTAATTTCCCAATTATTTTCCAAATTTTCATTTTTTGGGTGACGCGTGAATTTTTCAGAAGTAAATCACCCACATTCATCAACAAAATGACATTCGTTCTATAATTTTGGTGTAAAATCATGCAATTTTTCAATTTTAAAGTGCATAGTGAATAATGTTTTGTCTTTTCAGTTCATTCCATGATGACACTGACTTTTAAAACACACTTAAACTTTTTTGTTCTTTCTTGTTACAAATACATAATTACATTTGTTCGATTAAAACAAAAAAACTTTCCCGGATGTTTAAATTATGTTTCATCTTGTTGTGTGCAACTTCAGTTTGTGGCAACAACACATTTAAAACATAGCTACAACACTTTTGTCGCCACATTGCGACCAAAGTTGTTACAAAATAAACGTTAAAAGTCTGCTCTTTCAGTCGCAATGGAGCTACAGTCGCATTACATATGTTATTTTGCGAATCTTTTACTTGTTAGATTAACTCCATTGCTACAAATTTGTGCTAGCTGGGCAAGGCTGATACTTCGCCCTAATCGTTGTCCTCGTTTTAATAGGATCATATACTTTGCTTTTGTGTCATTAACTCGTAGATTGAAATTTGCTGAACTTTCTACAATTTTGGAAAACGTTTCCTTTACATCTTGCGCTTTGCGTCCAATTATGACTGTGTCATGTGCGAAGGCTAGTATCTGAATGTTCCTTGTGAAGATGCTTCCAGAGCAATGTTAAAAAGTATTGGTGAGATCACATCTCCTTGTCGCAGGCCTGATTCTTGAGGGAAGTTGATCGAGTTACACCCTCGTATTCTTACTTGTGTTTTACCATCGTTGGTCGTCATTTTGCATAGTTCTATTAATTTTTTTGGGAAACCCATTTCACTCATCTTGTTCCATAACTCTCTTTTATTCAGCAGGTCGTAAGCATTTCTATAGTGTACAAAAAGAAGATGTATATCAATGCTTTCTTCCCAGCATTTTTCAAGTATTTGTCTCATTATCAAAATCTGGTCTGTTGTCGATTTATTCGTTCTAAATCCTCCTTGGTAATCACCTACTTTATCTTCCAAATGAGGTTTCAGTCTATTAAATAAAATATGTGAATGCACTTTGTAGGCTGTGTTCAACAAAGATATTGATCTGTAGTTTTTGCAGTTCATCAATTCACCTTTTGTATGGACTGGGACTATTGTATACCTAAAAGCCATTCTTCTGGTAACTTGCTGGTTCTCCATAGTTTTACGATGAGACTATAGCCTGAACCAGATATGACCTGCCGGACCGTAAGAAAACTGAACGAATTTGAGCTTACACTGTAAAAAAATATGTAAATTCACAGTCCAAATGTATAGTAAAATTACAAATCGCGGTATGAAATACTAATTTACTACACAATTATTGTAATTTTACTATAAATTTTGTAATTTCACATAAAGAAATTGAAATTCTCCAATACTGCATGACGTAAATGTTCATTACATGAATGTGACGTATATTTTACACAATGTTGTGTATTTATCCAAATCGTGTATGTAGGAAAATTACAATATTTCTTAGTATTATTTACCAATGTTATGTACTGAACTTTGTACTGTAATTTTACAGTAAGAGGCGTAATTTTAAAACTTATATTTTCAGTAAAATTACAAATTGTTCATTGGAATGTAAGGTTTAAATTTTCCCTCTCATAGATATAATTCACAGGTAACAATGGAATACTAAGCATATAATACCGGATTGTTCTTAAGTTAAGGTCAGACCTTTGACTTCGGTCAGGGTCTGGGCAGTTCTTGTAACAGCCAAAAAAATTTTGATAATTTTGATGCTTAGGGCCGATTCACACTAGTAATTTGAAGCTTGCAGCTTGACGCTTGCAGCTTGACGCTTGCAGCTTGAAGCTTTCATTGCGAATCGGTCTTGCATGGTGAGCAAAATGCTATTTTTATGTATAGGGAGAGGGCGGGCATACACAAAAGTTTTGGAAATTTACAAAACTATGAAGTGAAAGTTCCAATACTGATTGTATTTTTACATCGCACAAATAATGTATATTTACTACACAGTTACGTAAAAATACCTAACGTAGAATTGGAATATTCCTAATATGTAATATATATTGCAAATTTACAAAACTGCTTGTGAATAAAACTTCCAGTATTATTTTTGTAAAATTACCACAGAAATTTTTTACAGTGTAGTTACGGCACTTTGACAGATAGCCCTAAATGAAAATGTAAAGTAACCAGTGACAAGTGGAAAATGGATAGAATAAATAAAGAATTATGTCATTTAATTGATTTATTTAACTTGTGGACGGAGTGCAAAAAACTTAGAAGTGCTCGTCAAAAAAACAAGAAAAAAATCGCGAATAAACAAAATGAGAAACAGCCACGGATATTACCGTGTTACAATTGTAAAAATAAAGAAATTGTTGTTTATTGTTTATTATAAGAAAGAAAAAGGAGTACACAAGACTTACATCTTTTAGAGTACAGTAAATAAAATATATAAAAGAGTACAATATTTAAAAAATAAAAAAAAGAAAAATGAATACATAATGCATAGCCTAACCTAAATTTGCGGTGCCCCCTGGGGTACTTCTTCGGAAGGAGCTAACGGGAGTCGGTCGAATGGCGAGTTCTCTGCGCCACAAAACAGAGTTCTAAGTCGGTTGGGCTGAGGGTTAGCAACCCGCTCCTATAAAACACATAATTGCTACGAATCGGCAAACAATGCCTCGGAACCGGATGGACAACACGACGACGACCTTTGCTTTTCGAACCAGGACACGAATCGGATCATGGAATGTGAGAACGCGGCTTGCTGATGGGCGGCTGGATGAAGTCCTCAACGAGATGAACCGCTATAAAATCAAGGTCATGGGACTCAGCGAGACCAGATGGACCGATGCGGGGGAACATATCTGCCCAAACGGTGAGTCCTTCTTATATTCTGGGAGAAGCGAAACTGAAAATCGTAGGAATGGCGTTGGCGTAATACTCACCAAGGAAGCCAGGTCCAGCCTCATTAGCTGGTCACCAGTTTCTGAGAGGATTATTACCGTGCGCCTACGTACCAGGCTAAGAAGTACTACGATAGTCCAATGCTACGCTCCGACTGAAAACGCGGAAGATGACATCAAAGACGAGTTCTACATGCGACTGAATGAGGTTTTTCGCTCTATTCCAAAGGGAGACATCATTGTTTTGATGGGTGATTTAAACGCACAGATCGGCCTCAACAACACCGGCCTTGAGCACACTATTGGAAATCAAGGCCTAAGCCAAGTTACCAATAACAATGGTGAGCTTTTCGTTGACTTCTGTAGTTCCCATCAACTCATGGTAGGTGGAACCTACTTTTGTCACAAGAAGATACACAAGGACACCTGGGTATCGCCCGATGGTAGAACGAAAAATCAGATAGATCACGTGGCCGTCAGCCGCAGATGGAGAACTATTCTGGAGGATGTCAGGAGCTTTAGGGGAGCAGACACTGGAAGTGACCACCATTTGCTAGTTGCAACTATCCGCCTAAAAATCGCCGCAATCAGAAACGTTAAACGCGATGCCATAAACCGTAGACGGTTTAACGTAGACCTTCTGCGGGAGAGCACTAAAAGGAGAGAATTTGCTGGAAATCTGCAACAAATCTTAAACCAGCAAACCGTTTCTGACAACACGAATATTGAAGAGCTGTGGAGCACAAAAAGGGCGCTATAATAACAGCAGCGGAAACAAGCATCGGTTATGTCCAAAGAAACCAGCAACACTGGATCTCGGACACAACCTGGCAAAAAATAGAACGCAGAAGGGCCCTCAAAAATAACGTTAACTCTACAAGCGACCCGGAAAGACGCCAACAACTTGAACGGGAATACTCCCAATTACACCGGGAGGTAAAGAGAAGTGGCCGGCGTGATAAAAGGCGGCAGATAAATGAGCTCGCAGAGAAAGCGGAAAACGCGGCAAACACAGGCAACAGTAAGGTGCTGTACCAAATTACTATGCAGCTCTCGGGAAAGCACTCTACTAAAAAGCATGCCGTAAAGAGTGCGGATGGAAGGCTGCTGTGCAGCGACGAGGAGCAACTCCAAAGATGGAGAGATTACTTCTTCGCCGCCCTGAATGGTTCCTTTTCGCAGGAACCTGAAGAAAATAACAACAATGCACAGCCAATAAGAATCGCCACTCGTGCACCATCCAAGACAGAAATTGTAACCGCAATTCATGCAATGGCCAATGGTAAAGCAGCTGGAAAAGATTGCATCCCGCCAGAATTGTTGAAAGCCGACTCAAGCCTCATAGCAGATGCGCTACAGCCAATCCTGGAAATAGCATGGAACACCTGTACCTTTCCAGAGGATTGGACGGAAGGTATCATAGTCAAAATACCAAAAAAGGGGGACCTAACAATATGTGACAACTGGAAAGGCATCTGTTTATTATCTACGCTGGGAAAAATCTTGTCCCATATATTACTATCTAGGATAAGAGAGGCAGTAGATCGAACGCTTAGAAGACAGCAGGCTGGATTCAGAAAGGGCCGCTCCTGCATAGACCATATTAACACCTTGAGAATCATAGTGGAGCAGTCTACTGAATTCCAATCCCCCTTTACCTTGCTTTCGTAGACTATGAGAAAGCGTTCGACTCGGTCAATAGGAGCTTTATATGGCGAGCTCTACGGAAACGTGGACTGCCGGACAAAATAATAGAATTGATAAAAGCTCTATACAACAATTCCAAATGCAGAGTTCTCCATAATGGAAAATTATCCGACAGCTTTGAGGTGAGCTCAGGAGTACGACAAGGATGTCTACTTTCACCATTACTATTTCTTATAGTAATAAACGACATTCTTGTCAGCGCTCTAGATAGAAGAACAGGTGGCATACAATGGGGATTGCTAGACCGCTTTAAGGATCTCGACTACGCGGATGATATCTGTTTGCTGGCCCACAGACACCAGGACCTCAAAAACATGTTAAACAAATTGGCAACAGAAAGTAGCTCGGCGGGCTTAAGGTTAAATCCGACTAAAACAAAAGAAATGCGGATAAATGCAAACACCCTTGAACGGACAGCGCTAAATAACTGTGACGTGGAACTGGTCGACAAATTCTGTTACCTCGGTAGTATCATTACCGAAAACGGCGGTACAGAAGAAGATGTCAGTTCCAGAATAAATGAAGCAAGAAGCGCATATGCATGCCTGTTTCACATATGGAGATCAACAGAGAGCTCAATTAACACCAAATAGCGGCTGTTCAACTCCAACGTTAAGGCAGTTCTTTTGTACGGTTGCGAAACATGGAAAGTCACCCAATTCATCACAGGGCGCCTACAAGTTTTCATCAACAGATGCCTACGTCGTATCCTAAAAATCCGCTGGCAAGATAGAATTTCAAATGAAGAACTATGGCGCCGTGCCGGTCAAGAAAGGATAGACGACCAAATCAGGCGAAGGAAATGGAATTGGATTGGCCACACCTTGCGACGCGAAGACGATAATCTAGCCAAACAGGCCCTTGACTGGAATCCGCAAGGATCCCGTCGAGTCGGAAGACCTAGAACAACGTGGAGGAGAACCCTATTATCAGAGGCCGCAACAACCGGGAGATCCTGGTCAGAGCTGAGAGCTGTCGCGCAAAACAGAGTCCGCTGGAGGGCAACTATTTCCCCCCTATGTCCCATGAGGGATTAAAGGAGCAATTAGTTAGTTAGTAACCTAAAAAACTATAAGATTACAAGGAAGAAGGAAAAAGCGTAAGGACAGAGAAAGGAGAAAGGGCAGAAGATAGAGAAATAAGTGAACAGAAAAAAAAGAAAATACTAAAGAGAAGAAGAGGGAGATAGAAAAAGAGATGCTTGCTTTCTGAAAGTGTTGGCTGTGCCTATTCTTTGGATATTGCTGGGAAGATTATTCCAAATTCTAAACGAATGTACAAAGAAGGAACGGCTACCTATAAGGGAATAGTGTACAGGAATGAGGAATTTAATAGAACGCATGGATTGGAGAGGAAGGAGGAAGTCTGAGAGGTAAGAAGGACTTTTCGTGTGGAGAACTTTATGCAATAGGACCAATGCAGAGACATTAACAAAACAAAAGAGGTCACAACCTAGTAGGGAGTTTCGTACACCAGACACATGATCTGATCTTCGCAAGTGAAAAATGAACCTTAAACAATCATTAAATGCAACTGAGAGACGTTGGCGGCAAGTTGCATCAAGGGATATATATACAAGGAAGCCATAGAGGAAGTGTGGAACAATAAGGGCTTTAACAAGCTTGAGCCGAATAGACGATGATAACAGACTATTTTGGAAAGCATGAGTGAGACATGTTTGCAGCAAGGTAGTTTAGAATTAATGGCGATACCAAGATTATTAACACAGTCAACAACTGGAAGAGAAACATTATTAAGTGAGATAGTAGGAATATTATCAAGAGAAAGAGAGCGACGACTAAGAACGAGTACTTGGGATTTATTAGGATTAAGTTTAAGGAAATTGGAAGAGCTCCATTCATTTATCAGGTATAAGACATTATTGAGATCTGAAATACAGGATTCAATTCGATTGAGAGGGCAAGAAGTATATAACTGTAGATCATCAGCATATAAACGAAAGGAGCAGCGATGGATAATAGAGGGGAAATCATTAACATACAAAGAGAAAAGGAGAGGGCCAAGGATTGAACCTTGTGGAACACCCAAGGGTACAGGTAGGAAGGATGATACAACAGGGTTATGGCGAAGGCACTGGAGTCTATTAGACAGAAGAGAAGAAAAAATACGAGTAGCGGAAGAGGAAAAGTTGTAGAGCTGGCTAAGTTTGGAAATCAAAAGCGAGTGAACCACGGAATTAAAAGCCTTAGAGAAATCAAGGAGAACTAATATCGCAGTGTCGCCCCGGTCAAGCATAGCACGCAGATCAGTAGTTACCTTTAGTACAGCAGTTTCACAGCTGTGAAATCTACCGAAGCCAGATTGAAATTTAGAGAGAAAATTGTGAGAATCAAGATATCGAAGAGCTTGGATAAACATGACTTTCTCAAAAGCCTTGGCAAGGAAGGGTAGAATACTGATAGGGCGAAAATTGGATATGTCAGAGGGAGAGGATTTTTTGGGTAATGGAATTACTATGGCTTTTTTCCATAGCAAGGGAACATGGGAAATTGTTAGGCAATAATTAAAAATATGCGTTATAGTTTCCACAACTAGCGGGAGAGAAGCTTGATAAAACGAGGAGAAATTTCATCAAAGCCAACGCTGTTGGAGGAGATGGACAGCAATATTTTAAGAACTTCAGATGAGTCCATACATCGGAAACTAAAGCCATCAGAACTAGGAGAGTCATAGGAGACAAAGTTGGAGGAGGAGGAGACAGGATCAGAAGGATGTTGGATGAAAGATGCATTAAGAAGGTTTACATCAGTATTAAAAGGTATAGGCACAGAAGCATTAATACCCAAAGAACGAAGATTTTGCCAGAGTTGTTTAGATTTTAAAGCAGGATCAAGTTTGCGGGAATAATACTCGCATTTAGCGGAGATAACCTTACTATTGATGAGATTGCGAAGCTTTTTGTATTCACTTAGGTAGCAAGGGATCTTAGTCCTGCGATAACGTCTGTACATGGACTCACGCTGCATTATCAGGTCGCGGATTTCACGCGAAAACCAAGAACAAGGTGAAGATAGATTGCATCTTTTAGTGACCAAGGGGACGCACCGATCATAGAGAGATCGAATAAGAGGTCAGTAGCTCGACTTTAGTGTCAGCACAGGTAGTGTTATAAATATCACCCCAAGGCAGAGAAGAGGCGAGTTCCGACAGCTGATAGAAATTGATGTTCTTATAATCACGATAAGAAAATGACGAAAACATGGAGGAGTGGAGAAAAGTAAAACGAATGGAGAGAAACAGAATATCATGATCAAGGAAACTAGGGGGGGAGATTTGGTTTTGTTTTAACACTGAGTCAGTAGAGGTAGTGGATAGAACATCAAGTAAGGAAGGATTACGGCAGTTTAGAAAAGTAGGAAGATGATTAAGAAAATGTAGGTCCAAGTATGCAAGAAAGAATCTAAGCGAGTTCGCACGTTCATTATCCCTCAGCAGATCAACATTAAAGTCCCCAGCAACCATTATATTTTCATAATGGCGAGAGAGACGTGAAACAAAGCTATAGAACTCAACAGCGATGTCGGGGTTAAATATATTAGGAGGACAGTATACATTGATGACAACACATTTATCATATTTAGATTTTATCTCAACAGCAATGAATTCAAATTGAGAGCCACTGGACTTACCAACAACTCTAGAGGAAAGCATAGAGGATACATATACGGCAACACCACCACCAGTACGTCCAATACGGTCATTGCGAAGTAACGAGAAGCCAGATAGAGAAACAAAAGAGGAAGGGACTTCAGGTTTAAGCCAAGTCTCACTTACGAGCAGAACGTGTGTTCTATTACGGTCGAACATATAATTCAACTCGTCCATTATGTTTTTTAAGCTCCTTGCATTCATAATGCAAATATATTCAGTCCTGAAATGGAGGAACAGAGAATATTGAGTAGTGTTCCCACATTGCACACCCGATTAGAAGAACGATTCATAATTAATTCTATCATAACGCACAACCAATACTACAGAAGCAACCATAAAGAAAATATCTAGAAAGCATAGGAAAACAAAAGAGGAAGAGACGTTAGAGAAGGGGAAGAAGAAGAATATAAAAAATAAACGTAGAGAGCGACAACATAGTGAAGAGGAAGTCTAATAGACCTTAATATTAAGAAATACTTAAAAATACTAGATAATTTCATCCTTACATCCTATCTGTAGATGGTTGATGTTGACCCCAGTGTCAAAGAGCTGTTCCAAAAATGCTTCACAACGATCCAGGAGTTGACACAGAGTTGGTTGCCTCATTCAAGTCGAGTGCCGAAGTAAACATTTGGGGTCGCTTATTTTTCTCTAAAGGCCCGTCCTCACTACGCGGACTTAGAATCCACGCGCTTTTGGTCGTACGGCCAGCCAAAAGCGCGCGTGATCTTTTAATTTTCTGAGTCATGACTGAGAAAAAATCAATTCTCATTTGAAACGGCGTACGCGCTTTTGAAAAGCTCATAAGGCCCATTCAGATTCAGCAGCAGCAGCGGCAGCAAACAGTTCCTATTGGCTAATGGTGGTAACATGACAACAAAAGCAGCAGCGATTGCTAGTAAAACTAAGCTTGCTGCCGCTGCTGTTGCTGGATCTGAATGGGCCTATAGTGTGTGGACGCACAATGTACCTTTTTAAGCGTAAAAAAGTCATAAAACTCTATATGAAAAAAAAGGCAAAAGCGCGTACGACCCAAGACCGCGTAGTGTGGTCCCACCATAACTGTACAAAAACAAAGCCACGACGAGTAAAAACAGACGAAACAAGATTCCTCTTAAGGAGCTTCCGCGCCGTCCGCAGTATATCGCTGTTTTTCGACGTCAAGCTTTCATTAATGTAAACAAGGCTGTTAGACGAAAAGCCCAAGTTAAGTTTGTTCAGTGCTAGAGTACCGTGCTGGCGAGTTTTCATCAGGAACTCTTGCTGCTCATTAGCAGAAGGAAACTTAACGATTAAAAGTAGGCTAGCCTTGTTGCCATTTTCCATCGGTGACTCCTCAGGGTGACTTCGTATTCGTGGCCGGAACACATTAATATAAGGTGAAAGCTTATGGCCGAGAGTGGAGGCAATAGAATTTAAAATGTCCCTCGGATTGTCGTTATCACCTACTGGAATACCCCGAACAACCACATCATGTAACCTAGTGCCCATTTCCCATTTCAGCATTAAGAGAACTACGCACCTCCTCGAGTTGAGATGACAGCCGGGTCTCAAGCTGTTGAAGCCGATCCTCGAAAGCAGCAGATTGCTCCGCCAGCATGCGGTTGAAACTTACCAGAAGCCGTTTCTCCAATAGTTCAAGGCTGTTATCAGGCGCTGCTATTGATGTTGATCTAGCTGCTTTGCTGCTGCTGCTGCTATCGATGCGCCTGCTGACTGAAAACTCGGGGGTATTTACCTTAGCGGGATTAGTGATGTTATTGGGGCTACGTACACTAGCACAACCTTCTATATTACAAGCCATGAACAAGGAAAATATTGAGAGCGAATTTCCGCTCAATCGGACCACAACTCGGTGAAATCACGTTATGTTGTTAGTGTAATTTGGAGAATTTGGGAGAATTTGGTGGTCCGATTCTCTCAATTGAGATTCTTGTTCATGGCTTGTAAATATAGAAGGTTATGATACTAGTCATGATTACTATGTAGTTAAACCGAATTTTAGGAAGAGAGAGGTGAAGGGGCGGCATACTCGCCCCGCCCCTTCACCTCTCTCTTCTTAAAAATCGGTTTTACTACATAGTAATCATGACTAGTCTACGTAGCCCCATTCTCAGCACATTTCCTTGTGTTGGGCCGTGGTTGATGTGATTTCGGCATTTTAGAATCGGAAATATTTGTTTTTATTTTTATTTTATTTATTTATTAAAACGCGAACAAAAGGCACTGGGATGAATTATTAAGGCAGCGACAAGAAGTAATTTAGTTGTGTTTTTATTTTAAAATAATATAATAACAAACTACGGTAAATTAAAGAATACTTGGGGTCTAATAAGAACACGTCTACTCGCTGAACATCACTCTCATACGGACCCAGCACAATTTTTTATTCCCACAAGAATGAATAAAAATAACTTTGAATTTTTATTGTCCATATGGCATAGTTTCTGGGTTAAACAATCTAGAAGGCCTTCAATATCTCCTTTATCTGTTTTATGTCATTTACTGTTCCAAATTTATTAAAAAGTTGTTAAAATTGAACAGATTTTTTCAATAGCTAAAGGATGCTAAGGTTTTGTGACATTCTTACGGCACATACCATTCGAGAATTTAACGAACATTCGCAAGTTCATTAAGTCAATTTAGGTCGGTGCCATATGAACACTAATGTTCTTACGTTAGGGTACGTACTGTTACGGTCCGGTACGTCATATCTGGTTCAGGTTTATGTAAGACATGGCATAACTTCTCCCTACCATTTTTTAAGATTTCCAGGGGTGCTTTTTGTTCTTTTAGGAGTAGAAAATTTTTTTCCGCCACCTTTAATTCCGTGACCCCCCCCCCCCCCCCCCAAAAAATTCTAGATCCGCGCCTGTACTTAAGGAGATATAGAAAGGAGAAAATGGTAATTTTTTTTAAAAAAAACCCATAACGCAAATGGACACCGTGTCACGGATATGGAAACCGTATGACGGGGCTATACGGGATACGGGGTTATCGTGTCAGGGCTAGACGGGATACGGAGTAATTTTTGGGAAGTCTTGGCAAATGGAATCTGTTGAAGTTGTCGCCCCGAAAACAATTTGGTCTCCACCTTCTCAAGGCTTGGCTTCATGCAGTACATGTTGATAGATGGTGGTGCCAATCCAATGAGAAGAACTCTCAGGTCCACATCCTCCCCAACTATTGCTACCGTTGGAAGTACCGCAGTTGGATAAATCTGTGCCTCATAATAGTGCCATCAGCATCCTTTGTTAAAGTTGATTTCAACCGAAGTTTTTGTTAGCCCTCTTCGCTTCTGCCCTGCTCCTTTTGTGCTGTTCACATCACTACTGTAACCATCAAAAACCACCGTAGACTTTTCACCGTAATATTTCTGCAATTTACTGATGGCAAATACGGTGGAGAAGGAAAGCACCGCCTACCACATTGGTGCTTTGGGATAGATCGAGATCGAGAGTTTCGTTGTCCTCTACTGGCAAAACATTTTAGAGGGATGACTTCTTTCCTTTTCGCATTCAGGCCTCGCTGAACATAGCAAGGGGAAATGGAGTTAATTCATCAGTCAAAAGCTCTACAAAATCTTCGTCCCTCTTTTTTGTTATGACAGTTCTTTGGAAAATTGTCAGAGGGTTGACAGTAACTGCTTCACCATTACTTTTAATGGTACTGCTTATACTGGCAAGTGACAAAACAACATTCTTCTTAGACTGCTTCATGGAACCGAATTTGCATGGTTTTGGTTCCAATATCAAGGACTTGGTGGCAGTTTACTTTGGAATTAGCCAGGATGCCCGTTGACAGCGATATAAGCGAATTCAACTTTGGAAAAGGGGGATGGTCATTGAGCCATTCGTGAATCTTAGCTCGATCTCGTGAGTCTCTCTTTTGCCGTGATACCAAGGAATCAACGTGCTGCTTTCCGCTTGCAAAAACCATTCCAGCGAACTCCTCCAATGATGTGCAGATGGCGGTGCCTCCCGGTGATCCACAACCCACTTGGCGAGTACAGCATAAGTAATTCCTCTTCCTCGCGTCAGGCCACCTGAACTTTTCGTGGAGCACTTAACAGTTTGTTCTATGACCATATCCACCCAAACACCTGCCCAAGGTGTACCTGTGCGATTAATGGTGAAGAATCCCTTTTCTGCAAACTCTTTGTACGCCTGCGGATGGCTATTTTCCAATTGTATCATGTCTTGCACGTACAGATGGGCGCATTATTCTCTTCAACTTTGTCTGGAGTAAGTTCCTCCACCTTGGTCAACATAGTTAAGATCTCTCTCTTCTCTTCCCGTGAGCCATTGGCTCCTTCCAGAACGATCCGACCTAAAATAAACTGAACGAGCCTGTTATGTAGAGATTTAAGCATCCCTTAATTCCTAACTCCATAAAACAAAAACATTAATCATCATCATTAATAATCGGAATGTTGTGTACAAAACAAAAAATATACATGAATACATGCATCCGGTAAACGACCGCAAAACATCCAAATGCTCCAAGTGTAACCTGAAATGGCAAAGGAAATTGGCAACAAAAGTTAAGCGCAATTTGTCTTGTGAAAGAAATTAAAATTCTCGTAAGCAAATTAGGCAAGTTTCGGGGCACTGGAAAGAAAAGCCGACGGGTGCGTTTTTCCGGCCGGCGCCCTCAGCCTTGGGTGAAAGACCAACAGCTGACTTTTGCACCAAGGTTGATGGCCCGGAAGAAATCCGCAACGACGGATTTTCTTGAAGAAAGCTTTTCAAGGGTACTGAGTCCGATCAATTAATTGATCGACAGTGTTGACTTAACTTTGATCCGCGGCGGGCGGTTTAAGATTATAGTGTGTAGTTCTAACCGTTGCCACCAGCGGGTGGTGTTAACGCGAAAGTGCACGGCTAAAAAAAGTGGACGGGCGGTGGATTGCGTTCGGTCGGGTGTTATACAATTTAAAGAATTAAAAATAAACAAAATAAACGTGACTATACTTTATACTACTGTATACTTTGCAACTAGAGTTGTTATTTTAAGAATACTACAGTTTAGTATCAATTTAAAATATTTGTCGAATTCAATTTTGAAAATAAGTGATGCAAGAAATCAATTATAATAGTGAAAAAACGTGTTTCTAGTGTACGAAGAATAATAATAATAACATTGTTAAGAATAACATTAATAAAACCAAGTTTGTATATTTTTGGAGAAGAGAAGTTTTTATATAACAATCCTATTTTTTGTATGAATTACAAAATACTCAAAATTGATCAGCCCTGGAAATTCCCAAAAAAAGTACACAGGAAATCGCCAAGTCCTGAATGATACTCATTTTGCCTGAGTAGGAAGGAGTCCTAAACTTAATGAGTTTACGGAGTAATAAGCTTAATGAGTTTACGCCCTATTTATACCCGAACGCATCCTATCGTCAGGCAACTTGATTTTTAACAATAAAAATAATTTTGTTAAAAATTTACCATGTTCCCCTTTCCATATCTCCTTAAATATTGATCCTAGCGAAAAAGTGAATAAAACCTTTTTTGTAGATTAATTTAGTATCTTATAATTTTTTCGCTAGAGGCCGTCAAATTAGTATTTTCTGATCTAAAAAAATATATCCTTAATTTTGTTCTCGATTTTTAACATTTCTTTTAAAACACCCAAATAAACCGATTCCAAGAAAAAAAATGAAGGATATATTTTCTTAGATCAGAAGCCATTTTTAAGTCTAAAATGACTGGACTATATTGAAAAACTGCCCTCCGTTAGTTACGATATTTTTAGTATGTTGTTAAGGACACGTTCCTCTGCAACTGTTCCAAAATTTAGGTAGGTATGTATTTTTTCCTCTATTGGGCATTTTTTTTGTCTTCGTTGCTTGGACTTCCTTGGTGAATGTTTAGATAAAGAGGTCTGTCGGTTCGTGGTCGCTACGTAGTTTTAACGAACAACTCACACAACAATCGTAAACCATCCAAATTAAAGTCATAAGTAAACACCCCTAAAATGACGCAAATCATTAATCCTAATTCCCATATTTTGTTATCAAATCACCATTAATACAGTGATGGATATGTCTTGTTATGTGTACAACATCAGAACATCCTCACTTGTCCCAAATAAAAAAAAACTTTTGCTGTCAAACTTCTGCCGTTATTCCATTTTGCAGGACCAAAACGCTACAAAAAAGGATCAAGAAATCAAAAGTAAAAACTTGGAAAAGTTTATGTCATTGTGAAGTTTATTGCATCTAATACCCTGAGCCCAACACCAGTGGCAGGAGTCAATATTTTTTGCTTTGTAGAATCCCTTTCGCCAGCCAGGTCTTGGCGAGGACGTGTCTTGTTGTTGTTGTTTTCGATTTCATCTGGAGTCATTTTTTGGCATTTCTCGCCTCTTTAATATGATTGCTAAGCTTCAGGAGCTTTTCGCATTATCCCCAAACAACTCCTCAAGAGTTGTGTACTTATGCCTTGAGATGCTAGAGAACACCATCTTGAGATGGACTGGTGAAAGTAAATCAGGAATCGATCCGGGAATGATATAAATTCTGTTTGTTGTCCCGCTCCGCCGCCTCGCCGTCACATCATCTTCCACACAGGACAAGGTTCTGCCAGAAATTTAATTTATCAGAAACCCGTTGCCATACTCTCTGCCCTGGTCATCTCCGACAAGATTTTTTCGCAGAGCTGTAGGTAGTGGTAACAGCGGGGTGGAGGGACATTATCAAAATGTCAAAAGTTTGTATCTGGCCTGAATTATCGACGAAGGATTGAGGTAGGGTCCTTTTCCCTTTTTTGCTACTATTCCTTGGAATATTTTTATAAGTTGAAAAGTATTCGTTTAGGGATCGCATGGAAGATATCGCTTTGTAGGTACTCGTTTTTTCACTACGCCCCAACAGGGGGTTTTTGGTAAGAAAAAAATGAGTGATGTTCTTCTTCGAACCAGTAAAATTAAGAGGAGTAAATGTTTGCTTACAAAAAGGAGCAATGCGAGGTAAAAATTCAAAAAAAATCCTTTTGAAAATAACTTAAGGAATTTTTAAAAAATGTTTTTGTTTTTATCTTTATCTCCAAATGGCAGCAGGATCAAGGATTAAAATAAAATTAAGAGGGAAATTACTTTTATTATGCCAAATAATAAAAGGGATGAGTATAACGTAACGAGGAATTGTTGCTGTTGTTTCACTGGTAGTCGGTCCTAGTCTTTCATAACAACTCCTTCCACCAATCAGTTCATGTTTCGATCCGATGTTATCCAGTAAGTAAAGCCGCCAGCCCCGTCCAAAGCCCGAAGTCGGTACGAAATTGACGCTGAAAGTTAACTGGTTGATTTTAGTGATATTAGATCCCCACTGTTATATTCAGGTACAGGATCATATCTCCTATTTTAAGCTTCGTAATAGGAGGTTTCCAAATGCACGATGTTTGATTCTAGCCAGCGCCAGGTAATTGCATCGGATGTCTCTGGTTTGTTCGCCCCCATGGCTGTGCCCTGTAGTCTGTCCGACGTCTGATGAAGCAGCATGTGTCATAGAAGGAATGGCCCTCACCGGTATTTTGGCGACAGAGAGTAGGAACTTGCACGAAGCCAAGGAAAGGATTCTGCCGCATGGCCAATCCATCGCAGCATTGCAGAGGAGGGCGGACGAGTCTACCGTTGCCGTTGGAACCATAAATTCACACCAAATGTAGAAAAGTGCTACTTCACGCAGTTCCTTAGTAGGCATGGAGGTTATAGGGCATACCTTTACCGCTTCAGGTTGGACGATTCACCGTTTGGTCCAAAATGCCCGAACGATAGCGAAGACGTGGAACATTTCCTCTTTAAATGTCCTAGGTTTGCGGAGTACAGGACAATGCTGTAAGCCATCAAGGTGCAGCTAATACCTGAGAACATCCTGAACCAGATGATGAATTCGGAGCATGTGTGAAGTCTGATAGAACTGGCGGTGAAGGCCATCCAACAGAGACTTTAGCAATACGAAGCCCAAAGAAACAGAAAAAGACAAGGAGAGATAGCAGCTAGATAGCTGTACCCGACCTAATACAAAAGTGGTCCTGGAGTGAGCGTTGCAAGTGTCCTGGTCATTTCATGCCAATTGATTCCTTTTCTGTAGTCAGTTGATGATCTAAGCGTCAGCTGCGTGAGTGGGGTTGGTGGTGAGAATATGTACATTTTCTTCCCACCACCCCCACCACGATTCTGGTGGTTGACTCTTGTTTCTGTTATTAGCCTAATCTAAACTATCAATTACAAGAAAAATCACGGTTCTAAAATAACCATCCATAATGCAACGCTGCCTCCCGAACTATAAGTATAGATTTCTTCTAAAATGGCGCTACAGCCTTTTAGGAACTCGATTCTTTTAAGGCTTCTTCTTCCAGTCGTCTCTAGATTTTGCTCGTTCTCGCTAATTTCTTGTACGAAAGTTTTCGAATATCTTCTAACACGGCATCCATTTACCTATTTCTAGGTCGCACTACCATCCTTTTCCCTGTTGGTCTACCAAAGAAAATCCGGGTGAGCATTTTTCCGAGGTTCGTACATCTTTGAGCCATCGTAGATTGTCCCGCCTATTTATAGGAGACTATATTTATCTATACATAAGAAAATATATACATTTCTTCAAGCTCTTCTCTTTTGATTAGGCCATTCGTTTTAGTTAACCCGTACATGCCCAACTAATCTTCTTAGAATTTTTCTTCAATCGGTTTCAAGCCGATTGTCTGTTTGGTTAATTAATGTCTAAGCCCCTAATGTGTAAGACCCGTAGCATAGAGCTAGGTGGATTAATGTTTTATAAGAATTGACCAAAAGGACACCCAAGAGCGTACAGAGAAATCGATTATCAAGACTATTCCAATTTCTTGCAGATTACTCGTATTTAAAATTTTCCAAGTAGGAAATATTTTTCAAATTCGAAATTTGACGGCAAACAGTGCCGAAGTAACGCTTGCAATGAAACCCAAATCATTTACACAAAATACAATTTTTCTTTTTAGACTGACGATAAATGTTCGGTATCAAATCTTCAAGCATCTTTAGATGCACAGACGATTGGTGAACAGGAGGAGCTGCCAGAGCGCGGCAATTGGACCGGACGTTTTGATTTTTTATTATCACTTCTTGGTTATTCCGTAGGACTAGGAAATGTTTGGCGATTTCCATATTTATGCTATAATAATGGTGGCGGTAAGTGGAACGTAAATAAGTATGTATAAAAGAATAGATTTTATAAACCGAAAATAGTAACCCATATTATATTTGGCATTTTATTCAGGGAACATGTAGGTGCATGTATCATTATCATCTACCAAATCTTCTCCGAAACAATAATTGAATTTTCAAAAAAGATTTTTCAAAAAAGTGAAGCGTCAATCCACGTGGCGAGTTTCTTTCCAATTATAGTTGCGAAAGTACCTGCGTAATGTGGTACTGCTAGTACATGCTCGCAGGGATTACTTTATACCTCAGATTACTTAAGAATTAAAAATTTTAAAAAAAATTATATAGAACTTTTAAATATAAATATAACTGTTATTCTGTGTTACGCACCTACAGAAGATTCTGATGATAGAACCAACTTTTATAATTTATTAAATAAGACGACAAATGAAGAGTTATGCTGTCTTTCTGGGCAGAAGAAGATAAATTAATAAATTATCAAGAGCAAATAAAAGTTAAAGATTGTGGCACAAATTAAGAACAAACCATGTAGATATAACCAACCAATCAATCTCGCCCTATTCGGAAGAAGCCTTAAAACCCGTCCTCACTACGTAGACTTAGATCCCGCACGGCTTAGAAAAAGCGCGCGTGATCTTTTAATTTTCTGAAATTGACTGGGAAAAAAACAGTTCTCATTTGAAACGCCGTACGCGCTTTTGAAAAGCCCAAATTGTGTGGTACAATGTACCTTTTTAAGCACAGCCTTTTGTCCGCCCAGTTTTGCCGCACGGCCTTTACCATTGAAAAAGTCGTAAAAAAGTCATAAAACTCCATATGAAAAAAAAGGCAAAAGCGCGTACGACCCAAGTCCGTGCAGTGTGGATCCATCATTAAAGAAACCTTTATTGCGTATGCTGAATTTTTAATGCCATTGAAGAGTTGTACTCCTCTACCTTATAATGAAGAGGAGTTTTGAAACTCGAGACAGTTTCCTACTGCCAGCTTCAAATTTGATCTGTTGATTTACCTGTGAGAAGGCAACACTGATATTGGCCAATGATGAAAAAAATTTAATAATGAATGAAGAAAAGAAAAAAACAATGAAATAAATAAAATGGAAAAAAATTGCCTACTAGCGATCTTTTAGTACGAATTACAGAACATCTCAAACAAGGCTGTTGATACAGTGTTACACCATGCCCCGTTAGCTAAACTCTAAGTTATTGGTATTGACTAAGAAAACAAACATGTGCCAGATCTTGTCTCTATGAACACGGGCCTTTGTCTAATTCAATCAACAGAGTCATTGAACTCGTTCTGGATTGGGACCGTAATAGTACATTATCCGTAGAACAACGACCTTCACCGATCGAGTAACCGAATGAAATTTTTTTTCATGATAAATAATATGCTAACAAAAGTAACGGCGATGGGTTGCCTAACGAAATATGTTCAAGGCTATATTTAATAAGCGTTTTTTCGCCATTTACCGCCTTTTTCTCTATTTTGAGGAGAAACTATGCATTTTGGTGAAAATATCAAAAGAGCAAAGTTGTAGAGCATAAAATTTCCTACAAATTTTGTCTGCACTGTTTTTTAGAATTCCGCATAGCTTTGCCGCTAGCGGCCGTTTTGCGCCTTTTTTCAGATTCTGTTGATAAATCAAAGCATCCAAAGAAAAGCCGTTGAAAAACTGCAACTACTACTTTGATCTCATTTAATTTTTCATACAAATGCATAATTTTAGCTCAAAATCTAAAAAAAGGTGCAAAACAGCCGCTACTGGACCGCGTTTATGTGCAGGGACCGAACGGTCCAAAGTACCAACAAAGATCCAAGATTTTTTAAATGTATTATTGTGTACCAGAATCACAACTTTTCACAATTTTTCCCTATATTAATAATGATAAAAAAAAGAAATTTAAAAAAAAGTTTTTCTTCTTTTCTTTTAAAAATTCAAGACTTTACTTGGTCTAAAAGCTTTTGCAAAACTAAAGCAAAGAAGTGTCTCTAATAAGTTGTCCTGTTAAATTTTGACAGCAAATCGAAATACTTCTCTGTTGACCTTTGACCCGCTGTATCGCGGACATAAAACGACATGGAGTTTGGACCAATACCTCGTTGGAAAGATATTTTCATTGCCCGTATTCCTGTCATTTATTACTTTTTCATATGAGCAACCGTTAACGAAATATTCAAAAAAAAAATCCAGTGCGAACTTTGGCGTATCTCTTAAAATGCAATTTCATGTACTAATTTTACTGGACTATTATATTAATAATTAATAAATTTATAATTAATGTAAAAAATCATCGTTATCCATTTTTTATTATTCTCTACACCCACTCTACGCGAAAGTTTTCTCTACTAAAAAAACTCTGTATACGCAATTTTTGTGTTTGGTAGAGCTCTACATCTGCTCTACGTTCTATCAAGCATGTTTGATAGAGTTTTTCTCTCTTCAGTATTCATTCTCATTTGCGTTTCGGCTGCGCTTCGGATTGTTGTACATGGGCTTGTATCTTCTTCAGATGTATCTTCTTCCGTGAGCTCATTCAATAATCCTCGATATATTCAAACGTTTTGGTTTCTTTTCGCAATCCAATCGCGCTCCCTACATTTCCTTTCCTTCTTTTCTTCGGGCAAAAATAAAACAGCAGAGCTTGTTTTCGGCGAGAAATCATTTTATTATTTCTATGAATTTCCTTTAAATTTTTTGATGTGAAACATCTTTCAAAATTTGAGTTATGGAATTATTCATGCGTGCATATCTTTTATATTTCAAAGCTTCAAATGAACAAAAATTAGTTGCATTAGTTGCGTATTATTGTGCTACAAAATAAAGACATTTGTTAATACAATAAACAATAAAAACTTTTTAAAATTTTAATTTATTCATACAAATATATTTAGTTCACGCTTACAAAGGCTTATAAATTTAAGCAGAAGACTATAACTACCAGTTTCGTCTATCGCACCCAAAGGCGTTGATAGACCAATGGGAAAAATGTAGGGTCATCGAAAAAAGGGGTCGTGAGTTCGACGCGCAACGCCGCCGCTTAAACTTTTTTTATAAATATTTGACAGATTACAATAGAAGAGGTAAATAATGGGTTTGTACTTTTTTGGGATCATTGAAATCGACATCCAAATATATACTAACCTTGAAAATGTCAATCAATGAAGCAAATTACACGGCGTATCATTTCTTTCATCAACACTTCCAATAATTCCAATAAACCGGTTTTATAGGCAAGGGGTCGCAGGGAAGTTCCTGACTTGTGCATCCCAAAATAATTTCGACTGCAGCGATCATCACACTAACCCAACCATAACTTCGTTCTCGGGGGCTGCGCAAACTATGAGAATTTTTGTTGCTTTGTACACGAAAAAATGCAGAACAGTTAGTTTATCGTGTAATTCTTATAACATACACAAACTGGTTTGTTAAGAGGAAAAGTGTTAGCCCGTGTAATTAGATTCTATTGTTGTAAGCATATAGCGTAAGCTAAAAATTGAAAATATATGAATATATGTATTTGTTTTGAAATTCCAATATTTGCAGGGAATTTCAAGAAATATTTCCTGAAAATCTGGCTATGGCTTACAATTTAAATAGCATTGGTTTTGTTTTAAATTTGTGCAATAAAAATGGCATATAAAATATTTTTATAGGACCTACATGAATATTTTTATAGCACCTCCATTATAGCAACGAATGAAAATTAGTTGTGATAACTAAAAATTTTCAATTTTTAGCTGACGCTATATGCTTACAACAATAGAACCTAATTACACAGGCTAACACTTTTCCTCTTAACAAACCAGTTTGTGTATGTTATAAGAATTACACGATAAACTGACTGTTCTGCTTTTTTTCGTGTAACGATGGGTATCTTCAAAAACGCATCACGGCAGCATCACTGCAGAATTCAGCAATTGGAAGTCTGTTGCTGAATTCTGCAGTGATGCGGGAGTGATGAGTTTTTTAAGTTACCCGATTCTATTGTCTATGTAGCTGTGTACAAAGAACAAAAATTATCATAGTTTGCGCAGCCCCCGAGAACGAAGCTATGCTTGGGTTAGTGTGATGATCGCTGCAGTCGAAATTTTTTACAACGAGACAATAGATTGACATTTTCAAGGTTAGTAGATATTTCGAAGTCAATTTTAATGATCCCAAAAAAGTACAAATCCATTATTATTTACCTCTTCTGTTGTAATCTTTCAAATATTTATAAAAAAGTTTAAACGCCGCCGTTGCGCGTCGAACCCACGACCCCCTTTTCCCGCCTATCCTACATTTTACCCATTCGGCTATCAACACCTATGGTCTACAGTGGACGAAACTGGTAGATATAATCTTCTGCTTGAATTTATAAGCCTTTGTAAGAGTGAACTAAATATATTTGTATGAATAAGTTAAAATTTTAAAAAGTTTTTATTGTATTAACAAATGTCTTTATTTTGTAGCACAATAATACGCAACTAATGAAATTAATTTTTGTTCATTTGAATGAATTTATTTATTTTCAGGCTTATTCTGAACTTTGCTGGAATTTTTTTACATCGGGAGCAAACTATGTAAGAAAATTCCAGCGAAGTTCCGAATATACATCCCAAACGCAACATTTCTGTGTGATAAAAGAGTTCCAGAGCTGCTTTTCCACTTGCCCTTTCGCCAAAGATGTTTCACATCTTTCCCGTGCACTGGGTAGACGCGTGTTTTTACACGATATGTGTACGCACGCACCTCTGAATAACTGAGAAATTAAATGACATAAAAGTTGATGGCCGCAGTTGCGCGCTCTACCATACGACTCTGCAGTAGAGAAAAACGCACCTGCAGTGTACACAGTCTGTAGAGCGCGTGGTAGAGCTATACTCAAAATTTCTCTAGAGCAGTTCTACGGTGGAGTAGTAGAGTGGTAGAGTCGCGCTGTAGTGTACATACTACAGGTAGAGCTCTACACTCTACCGAATAAAACTCTATAGTGGACACTTGGCTTAACAAGAGTGATTAGGTAGAGCTCAAGGACAAGTAAAAGAGTTAAAGATATGAAAGAAGAGATTAGCAATAACATTAAGCAAAAAGTTCAAAAAAATATTAACAAACGCGCGATGGATGTACATTTCCTACAAAAACCCCAAGAGTATGAAAGATACAGAAGATGTTCCTTTGTTCCCCTATTCGATTGTATACATTCAAATGGAAGCAACACTGGAACCTAGCACGTGCAACTGCCTCGCTGACGTAACTATGTATGCGTGAACATATTCGTGTTTATAGACATTGTTGGCCCTATGATTTCACTTGTGCTGTCCAATAAAAAAGGCGGGAATCTTGCAAGGCAACGAAATCACTTCCCCTTCATTTTTGATCTTTCTTTCGCGAACATTGCGTGTAGTGTGAAAGTTATTCTGCCTCCTTTTATCATAGATATTACTTCTTTGATATTTTGACTTTTTCGCTCCCATTGAAATTTTTATCAGCTGATCTCAAGGTTCCTGAAACAATTTAAAAATTTGTTCTAGCACATCACTCTTATTATTATTGCTCGCTGGTAGAAGTATCAGTTCTGTTGAAGCGTTTGTGGCAAACACCAACTCTTTACACAACTCAATTTGAGCAACTAGTTGGCCCGTGGATGCCGCATTAGATTAAGATAAAAAAAATCTCATGTTTCGACAAACTAACAATTGTAAAAGGATCAACTGATGTTTGTAGATTTGTTTCGGTTATTTTTAGGATCCGTTAACATTCACATTCAATGTCATATTTATTCCGGAAAGGACGATTCTAAAGGCGCGATTCCATTGAAGCAACACTGAACGACAAGTGGCATGATACTTGTTTCCTACTGTTGCCTGATTACATGTGTGCGACTATGTGCCACAAAATTCAATAATGTAGCATGCGGAATTTGTCTCCCCATATCGAATATGCTTTGTCGTCGATACTTGTAGCATGCTTCTAAAACGATTCCATTTAGACAACTTCAGTTTGGTGCATCATGCCTTTACAACGTAAATTATAAATTATAATTAATATACGCTAGTGTTGATTGCGAAGCCGAAGGCTAGTTATCTGACGGAGGTATTTTTCGAGAAACGTCCTTTTAATAAGAAGTTGGCTAAAGGAAAGCTAAATTGACTCAGCCAGAACCACCTCCTAATAGCAACGAGTAAACGTCATAAGCAATCTCAACGGATGATGCGTTCCCTCTACAGGAACCCTTTCATGAAACCCTTTAGCCGTCACCACAAGGGCACTTGCCATAGACTGCACAATTTTAGGTGTTCATACGCTCGTAGAGTAGTGGAAAATACTTTTAGGTTGCTAGCAAGTGTGTTCTGTGTATTTAGAAAACCAATAATTATTAATTTGGAAAACTATGAAATTTTCGCAAAAACATGCATTTGTCTTCATAATTTTTTGAGAAGGAGAAAAACATCGCGATCAAGTAACTTTAGATAATGAAACGCAAGATGGAAATATTATTGCGGATCATGCAGGGCAGTTGTCCAAGCAGTAGCGTACGCAGGATGAAACCAGGGGGGGGGGTTTCACAAAACATATTTTGTACACATATTGGGTAAAAAAATTTTTTCTCATGTAATAGGACTATGTACTTATATTATATTTTATGTTATTTCACTATAAAAATAATTACCTATAGGTATATTTTTATCGCAATTTTTTATTGAAAATTGTGAAGAAACATAAATAATAATTTTTGACCATTTTTCGAATATCACAAAATGTCTTGTTTTTCTCCAAAAACCATGGTCTCGTGGTGTGCGCAAGACTTTAGACTTTGATTTAGGGCATTTTTACAATTTTTTTACCGCAAAGAAGGGAACTACTCTGAAAACTTGGTGGCGCGTAGTTTTTGAGTCAGAAAATCGATTGGTGACATGAAAAAAAAATTTAAAAATTCCTTTTTTTTTCAAATTTTGGCCAAAAAAGGCCAAAAATGCGTCCAATTGTTTTTTGCGTAATTTCATCTGAAAAGACGGTAAATTTCCTACAAAATCTATATGGCCATCCCGAAACTCAGAGTTTGTCGAGAGCTATAAATAAATGAGAAATACGTGATTTTTGAAAAA
This sequence comes from Thereva nobilitata, assembly GCA_963855945.1. Classification (NCBI taxonomy): domain Eukaryota; kingdom Metazoa; phylum Arthropoda; class Insecta; order Diptera; family Therevidae; genus Thereva; species Thereva nobilitata. Next base: position 137,247,885 of record OY979694.1, read on the forward strand.
TCGCGTTTTTTTCAATAACAGTTGTAACTCCGAAACGGCGCACCCAATTGCGCCAAAAAAAATTTTTGGTATATCACATCGAGTTCACGAACATATTCCCAAAGTTTGAGAGATATTTATTTTTTTGCTATCTCGTTTGAAAAGAATCCACCATATATTATACATCGTTATTCGGAATATTTTTTTAATTGTTTAATAAGTTGATATATTTATTAATTATAACTTTTCCTTTTATTATTGGAATCATGGGGGGGGGGGGGTTTAACCCCCAGTAAAGCGTCCTCCGGATCACTGCCAGCAGTTGACAACGTTGATTTTGGTACATCAACGTCCCCTAAAAAACTTAACAGCTCAAATACAAATTGTAATTCTTAATTTTCCTTAATTTGTCATTTTTAATTTCCGGTGAATTATGAGACTGTTTTTTCACAATTCCATTCCATGTCGCAGGATACAAGCCGCACCGATCCACTGACTGTTGGATAGCGGCGACACTGTTCAACACGTTGAAATATGTCGAAAGGTGATGCATGGGTCCTGGCAAAAACTATCAAATCGTAGCAGGCGGCAAGGAGACTCATTTTTTGTCGCTTCGTGTTCCTTCAATGGAAAGACTGTGTGCAGCATGCGTCAATGCCGCATGCTACATGTTGCCTAAAAGTTGCCTCAGTGGAATTGCGCCTTAATGCATCAAAAAGCTTCTAACGGAAAAAAAACATCCAACACAAGCACACAAATTCATGAAAAGCCTCCTAATTCCCTTTAATTTGCCGTCAGCAACAATCTGTAATTTTCAGTCCCGCTCCTGTCGGCGCTTTTAAATATTACACTCTGTTTTAAAGATGGCGCGGAAAATCCTGTAAAACTGTTAAAGGAATCTCTTCAAGCATATTCAAGATGAAAAGGGATTTTCTGTTTTTAAGATTCCTGTGTTTATTTAATGCCGTAAGTGGGATGATAAAAAAGGGAAGTGGATTTGCTTCTTACAATCGCATTTTGTGTAATTTTGTTTCGAGTTTGATGGCTTAAAGATTTTGTGTTGGGGATTCTTAAATAAAAATCGCCTTGCTTCAATTTAATGTTGATGGAGTTATACTTTCTGATGGTTTGGAAAATTAAGGTCGAGAAATTTATATTTTGAGTTTTTCTTCCTTTCAATTTTTTAATTCGTTTGGGTTTTAGTTAAACTAATCACGGGTTAACTTACTACTTCCCAAAGTTACTAGGGGCTACCTATTGTACCATAGTTCCTAATGTTTATTGCACATATTGTGAGGAGAAAGTAAATGTGGATTGTGTGGATCTATGATTAGCACTGCGATATCTGTGTGCGTGTCGATAATTGTACTTGCTACCACCCTGAAAACATTTCGATTCGGAAACGATTCGAGAACGATTTGCCAAAAGCGAAAGCTTGCTTCGATCTCGGACTCGTTAACGACTCGTAAACGAATTCGAAGGCAATAAAAGCCGAGCAAGAGATCGAATCGCTTTCTCGTGCTGATAACGAATCGCATGTTCGTATCGATAGCAAATCGCTTCTGCGCCGAAAATCCCTCCGCCAAGCAAAACAAGTCAAAAGCTAAAGCTTTACAAACAAATCGTTGAAGAGAAACCAAAGGCTCTCAAAATTTCCTCTCAATAGGACTTCAAGTCGGTGAAATGACGTTATGTTGTTAGTGCAATTTGGAGATTTGAAGTCCCATTCAGGGGAAATCGGCTCTTAATATTTTTCTACAGCATGAAGGCTTTGGGAGAAACAAATCAACCAGGAAAGCTTTCATTTTGCGTTTTGAATCTTTTTCTCGTACCCCTCGGAACCATTTTTCGAATCGAGAATGGTCCGAGAAAGCGAGCCTCCGAGAAATTGTTTGCAGGGCAGCGATTAAGAAAAGTAGGCGAAGGCGAATTGTGTATGTGTTAAGTTTTTACGCCAAAATTTTGTCGCGAACAGGTTACTACAGCTCCCTCTTGCCCTTTCTATACCTCTCCCCTAAAAACCCGGTTCTACTACTGCTGAAGCAATACTAGTTTAGATAGGGCCAATGAATGTAACTAGTGCTGTTGCTGTCTTTTCAACGCATCTAGTGAATACAGCATCTATAGTTGCCCCCCTATTTACCTGTCGAACGGTTTTATTCGTTCTTAAATTCAATTTTCGAAGAAAAAAATTAACCAATGTCTGTCTTTTCCCATCTTGAAAATTGCAATTTAAATATCCACCTAGAATGATAGGCATGATAGGTAGGTGAAAGTTTGCCTCCAGTGCGACCGTTTGGCGTGCCGTTTTGTTGCCGTATCTTGTGTTCAGTGGTTGTTTCCTCGGGTGTGACGAATGTCTCAAGCCATTCTGTGGACTTCAGGAAGCTTATCAGTGATCTGATCTCCAGTCTGGATATCTCTTTTAAGTCTTCCAAAACGTTTTTTTATTTAGTTATTTCATAAAAAAAACTCAATTTGATTTTTATTAAATTTAAAAATTCAATTTGATCTTTATTAAAATTTTTATCAATACAAACGACAAACGGGTTATTCCGCGGTTAAACCAGAACTGACACACTTTAATATAATTTTCTTATGCTAAGGTACCTTGTACCTTTCATAATTGCCAACACCAACAAAGCCATACTCAGTGCGAACTTCCTCGCGAAATTCGAGCTCTTACTCGACTTTAAACATCGGAAACTAGTTGACTCACAGACCAGCTTTCGGATCGATGTCTTTGCAACTGGTGAGTACGAAGCCGAGAGTTTCGAATGCCATCATCTTGGCAAGTATAAAGAATTGTTAACTAAGTACGCTTCATTAACACAACCGCCTAATTTTAACCTACCGGTTAAGCACAATGTGCAACACCATATTGTCAGCAATGGGCAATTACCTTCGTTACCGCTCGTCGACTTCATCCTGCGAAGCTCAAGGTAGCGAAATTGGAGTTTGAACATGTGGTTCAGCTAGGGATTTGTCGACCGTCGTCGTCTACCGCAGCATCTCCACTTCATCTGGTTGCTAAACGGGATACAAATGATTGGAGGCCATGCGGCGACTATCGTAGCCTTAATGCAGTCACAGTGCCGGATAGATATCCAATCCCGCACATTCACAACTTTTCTGTGAACCTTCACGGACGTACAATTTTCTCAAAGGTGGATTTAAGATTTAAGATTTATGAAAGAAGTCACAAGAGACTTAGACTTCATTTCTGCCTATTGTAACGGTCGGGTATTTACCAGAAAAATTCTCCTTAGTAATAATTCCCCATCTCGCGGGAATTTCCGAAATTATTAGTCAATTCACTTCACGAACTTTTAATTAAAAATTTTTGGGAATGAAGTAGGCGAGAAAAATAAAATTTTTCTGGGAAGGAAAAAAAAGTAGAAATCTTGGACAGTCTGTTTTGAGAATTGGCTGGAAAAAGGCTGTTTGGATGTGAGTAGCAAAGTCAAGTTTCGGGAGTTTTTCCGGCTCAACACTACATGGCATATACTGCTCCAACATGATCCGTTGTAGTTGAAGCATTAAGTTCTGCCGATTAAAAGTCATTGTAGTTTGCCGCCTTACACCACCATTTGTCATAATTCTTTGGCGTTCTGTATCATATTGACTTCGTAAATTTTTGTAATGAGCAGCGAAACAGTATGAATATCTTCAGATATTAGACCCATAATTTCACGTGTGCAATGTGAATTTAGTTGATTACGCATTCGAATGCCGAGCAATATGTCAGAATCGTATACGAACAGTTCGTTATATTTAGGCAAATTATTATGAATACGTTTGAATATTTAAGTTGGTATTTATTTCAATATCGCCATTAGTGCGATGGTATATTTGACCCGAGATTGTGAAACAATAAGGACCTGTTCCAGGAATATCAGCAATGTTTGCTCCCATGGATGGAAAACCATTTCCATTGTTATACTGTCTAATGTAGTTCCGAAAATTTGTACTTCTGGGATCGTCTAGTATAAAAAACGATTTCAAATTGCTTGGGGGCCCTTTTAGGCTAAGCCCACACTGCACCGAACAACACACAAACAAGTAAAACGCGATTGTTTTGACTGGCTCCCAAAACACATCAAATCGAATAAAACAAAAACAAAGCAAAAACATATTTGACGTGCTTGATTTAATGTGGGTTGTAGCCAGTCAATGCGGCAATGTCATCGGAATCGGAAGAAGAAAGTGATGTAGTAATGGCAACTTATTTTTTTTTATGTGGTAGCTCCAAGCTCAGGAGTCACCCTGTGTACTAGCAGTCCGTTATGTCGTTTGTCACGTCACGGTGCAATGTCTAGCAAGAACGCGTTCAAAAACCTTACTCTGGTTAACCATGGATAACAATGGTAAACTTTTGTCGTTCAAAAACTCCGTGGTTTACTACAACATAACCACGAGCATAACTTTTTGGCGTTCAAAAACTCCTGTGGTTAACCATGGTGTAGTTAAATTTTAACCCTATTCGGGAGCATGGTTAGCGATAGTTAAGAAGAAGAAGAATAAAAACAACTCAATTGTTTTAATGGTAAACAATGGATTTGTTAGATTATTGCAAATAAATAATTAATGGACCCATAAGAAATAATTGAAGCAAATAGCGGAGATTATTTTATGGAAAACTATTTTTCGTTTTCAACTCGTAGTTAACCACGGTCCTTTCAAAAACCTCCATGGTTAAACATAAACTTTCGTGGTTAAGTGAAGTGATGCAGCATAACCACAGCTTACCTCGTGGTTTACCATAGTAAGGTTTTTGAATGCGCTCCAGTAAGCTTAGTACGGGAGAGGAAGGTTAAGGGTTACGATGGATGGTACGGGAGGGTGTTGGAGAAGGTGGCGATGAAACCTGCGTTTGAACTCTTGGATGTTCTAGGAGTTGGGAAATACTAACTGAGAGGTTGTTCCACAATCGAGTTGCTCTATTTAGAAACGAATTACTAGTTTGTAGAGTGCGAGAAAATACAGGCTGCAGGTGGAGGGAGTGAGACGAGTGGGCTATGTCATGTTTAGTGAAAAAGTGGAAAGAAAGTTTTGGGTGCATCATTTAAATGAAGGATCCAGAGTAGCACACTGGATCGAAGTTGCAAACTGACTGTGTGGCAAAGCAAAAACCAAGCAGTCATCACAGGCATGCTTTGTTTGCTTGCCTTCGTTTTTTTGCCCTGACTGGTTTAGTGTGGGTTGCTTCCTTGGAATTGGTGTATATTTTGTCTGTTTGCTTTGACTGCTTTGGGCCCTTTTAGACGAGCGGACACCGAACAGACAAAATTTAACTGTCATCGTTAATTCCTTTTTGAAGCCCGGTGAAGTGTCGGCTGGGCATTTACACGGGCGGACACCAACGAACGGACAAACGACCGAAAAATTTCAAAAATTTCAAACAAAATTTCAAAACTTCATGGCTTGCTGCTCTTGTTTTTTGAAATTCTCTTTTGCTTTCTTGTCCTAACAACAACAACAACGCAGGAAATGTCAAAATGTTCGTTCAGAGTTCGCTGAAAGTGTCCATGAAAATTGTCTGCCCTCCCCATCTTTCTCTCTCACCCTCTTCCCTATACACCCAGTTTGTTCGTTCGTTTTGTCTGTACGGTGTCTGTTCAGTGTCCGCCCGTCTAAAAGGGGGCTTTGTGTGCCTGTGTGTGCTTGTGTGGGATTGGCTATGCTTTGCGTTTTCCTACCGTTTTGCTTTACTCAGTGGGGGTTGTTTCATTTAAACTTTATACAAATTATGGTGCGAACATTTTGGAAAACTGTTTTGTTTGTTTTGCTCTGACTTGTGTGAATTAGTAGGGGCGCACTAATTTTAACGTGGGGATTTAAATTTGAAAATTCTAAAAAATTGTATTCTTTGCTTTTGTTTTGCTCTGACTGGTTCAGTGTGGGTTCAGCCTTAGACGAGCGGACACCGAACAGACAAAACTTAATTGTCATCGTTAATTCCCTTTTGAAGCCCGGTGAAGTGTCGGCTGGGCATTTACACGGGCGGACACCAACGAACGGACAAACGAACGAAAAATATCAAAAATTTCAAACAAACTTTCAAAACTTCATGGCTTGCTGTTCTTGCTTTTTGAAATTCCCTTTTGATTTCTTGTCCTAACAGCAACAACAACGCAGGAACTCTCAAAATGTTCGTTCACAGTTCGCTCAAAGTGTCCATGAAAATTGTCTGCCCTCCCCATCGTTCTCTCTCACCCTCTTCCCTATACACCCAGTTTGTTCGTTCGTTTTGTCTGTTCGGTGTCTGTTCGGTGTCCGCCCGTCTAAAAGGGGGCAAAAGGAGCTGAAATTTCAGGCAATGAAACTTTTCCGTTGTGACAACAGTTCATTTTCTCGTTTTTATATTTTACAGCCTTGAAATGAGCACACATATTATTCAATAAACCAAGGCTATGAGGTAAAGGAAAAATAAATAATTTCGGCTAGCACGTCGGTTTTCATTAATGATACCACGATTTACCTGTCGATAAGCAAATTGCTGTGATAATATTATCTCGATTTTCTTCATATCAATCCGCAATTCTTAGACTTTTGTTTGATAATAATGCTTCTTCATATACTCCTATCGATTATTACTTAACCATAATTTGACCGTGGAAGGACAAAATGCAATAGTAAAAAGTCAACTGGACTAATATAGAAAACTAAAAAAATATAATATAAAAATAAAAATTTCTTAGGTAAAATTGTTTGTTAAGTTTAAGTTTTGTTACGGGGGCGTGTTAAGTTTACGTTTTGTTGCATTCCCATTCAGGTAAAGGCCGGCCGAATTGCAATGATAACAATAAGCAGGACAAAAAGCACTTTTAAAAGCCAGTTTACTTCACTTTGGAAATATACAAACACGCACACTCCGCAAGCTCAAATTATACAAACAAAAACAGTAGACAGCATGTAAAAAGACCTCGAAATAAATTCAAAGGACCCGCACCGTTTGTATGTGAAAATGTCTTTCGGTGAACTTTCTTGAAATTATGCAGGTTGATAGTTCTTAACATGCAGATCAAATGTCTCCATGGGCACCTACTCCCAAAGCCCCTCCTTCTCCACCAAAAACCACCCCAAGTTTTTTAGAGTTTCACGTATCACCCTGTATTTTTGTAACCCTATGACCTATTTACATGAATAAGCAGAATACTCCCACCTATCTAAAACTGTAAAAGTCAAGGTCCTACCCTTTCAACTTCCAGAGGAACGACTCATCAAATTCAAAATTTTGGTTTTTTTAACTAAAATTTCAACTAAAACCATCATTTTCTCCATAAAATCCATAGTTAACTAATATTTTTTTTTGCAAAATTGGAAAGCTTGGACAATTTCCTATCAATAATGTTTGTACAATTTTTATGCTACGGCCTTTACTTTTGGAGGCTCGATTTGGGCTGTAGCGCCATCGGATGGATGGAATTTAGTACCTATGCCACTTCTTTTTTAATGCATTGAATCGAGTCATGTGAGAAAAAGATAACTAGATTTTTATGAGAATGAGACAGAAGTAAATTAGTCAAATCTGACTTCTTCATGGTCATTAAAGTAGTGTTGGGTAGGACACGATTATAAAATGAGTTTGTAAGAGGAGCCTCTTTTTCTTTTTGAACCAGTACAATGTCTTACTTCAAATGAGGCGAGGTGTGATTGTCGCATTGGTGGGTTTATGCTCTCTTACTTTTTTTAAGGCAGTAAAATTCTCAAGTTGAAATGAGGCGAGGTGCACGTAGGATAAATATCTATTAGTACATGAGGTGGAGGGCGTGCAAAATTCAGGTGTTTCGGGTTCCGGTGCATTTGATGTTGACGTGGAAGTAAGCGAAGCATTTCTGATGCTATCGGTGTTTATTATTATTATTATTATTTATTTATTCATGAAAAAGTACTCAAGATTAACATCTTATTTGGTACTATAACAATAAAGGCAATTTACAAAGGAAAATACATATTATTAAAATGATTAAAATTAAATTAAAAGAAAACAAAAAAAAATAAAGAAAAGGAAATAAAATGAAAATAGAATGTAAATAAAATACAAGAAACTAAAAACTGAATTTAAATAAAAATTAAATTATTGCCTATAAGCCGATTCTTAAGCCGAGAAGATGAATGCTAAAGAGGATGCACGATAAACCATGATACGCAGCAAGCAAGCGACCAATACGATTTTATGCGTTCTGAGTTTCAAGGTATGCGATCACTCCCCTCCTGAAGGCGGCGAGCGAGCTGGTACATTGCAGTTGGAAAGGGAGGCTATTCCACAATCTAACAGTATGTACAAAGAAGGAACGACCACCTAACAGGGAACAGTGTCTGGGAATATAAAATTGCATAGAACGACGTGTACGAAGACGAACAAGACTATCAGCAAGGTATGAGGGAACAGAGGAATTTATGATTTTATGCAATAAACATAGGCCATGCACGTCGCGATATGTAAGGAGGTTGCAAGGTAACAAGGATGAACGAAAGACAGAAACATGTGCAGATCGATTAAGGTCAAAAATGAACCTTAAACAATCATTGAAGGCAACATTCAATCTATGTTTACATGTGGAGTCAAGGCATATATAAACAGAGCATCCATATAGAAAATGAGGAAGTATAAGCGATTTTACTAGCGCAAGACGAGTATCACGGGGTAATAGGCTACCATAGAGACGCAGGCGACGCAAACAAGTATAGATTTTTTTCAGAGTGAACGACACATGATCACAACAGGACAAGTTAGAGTTGACCAGTACTCCAAGGTTCTTAGAAGACGAGACCATCTTCAGGGGAATATTGTTTAGCTTTAGAGGAGGGATGTTGGATGTATCAAGAAGACGCCTGCTAAGGATTAGTGCAGATGATTTACTAGGATTTAGCTTCAAGAAGTTATTATCACACCATAGAGACAATGATATCAAATCCTTGTTTAAGGCTTCAGTAAGGCGAGGGATATCGTTAGGAGTACAGTAATTATATAATTGGAGGTCGTCCGCATAGCTATGGTGACGAGCAAATGATAAACAGTTAGGTAAATCATTAACGTATAGACAGAACAACAGGGGCCCAAGAACAGAGCCTTGGGGAACACCCGACGGTACAGAGATAAAGGAGGAAAAATCGTTGTTATATTTCACACATTGATATCTATTAATTAGGAAAGAGGCTAGGAAATGAGTCGCAGAGGACGACAGGCCGAAATTGGAGGATAATTTATTGAGGAGAACGCTATGGCAAACCGTGTTGAAAGCACGTGAGAGATCAAGAAGGATCAGTATACCCAACTCATTCCTATCACATGCCATTCGTAAATCCGTCAAGACCTTTAACAGCGCAGTTTCACAACTATGGGACTTTCTGAACCCGGATTGCAACGGATTCAATAGATTTTCACGGCTAAGATAGGATTGCAATTGTACAGATAAGATTTTCTCAAGTGCTTTGGACAGAAATGGTAGGATGCTAATCGGGCGGAAGTCGCCCACATCTACAGGGGAAAGGGCTTTAGGAATAGGAGTAATGACAGCCTTTTTCCATAGCGATGGAAATGTAGATTGCAATATACAGGAATTAAAGATATGCATTAAAACCGGTAAGATTAGAGGAGCAATGGTCTTAATGAAGAGAGAAGGAATATTATCGATTCCAGTCGCATTGGATTTAATGGACATGATGGCACGGTATGTTTCGCTTTCATCTATACACCTGAAGCTAAACCCATCCACAGACAAGGAGGATAAATCAAGAGGAGGTAAGTTATCCGGAAGAGGTTCCACGAATGAGCGATTAAGAACACAGGGATCAATGTCTACATGCGCACTATCTCTACCACAAACACCCAACGATCGTAAGTTCTTCCACAGCAGCTTAGAGGGGAGAGAAGTATCTAATTTTAGTTCAAAGAATTGTCTTTTGGCACTTCTAATCTTATGATTAACAAGATTGCGAACTCTAGTGTACCGCTGACGACTTTCGGTGGTTTTCAGACGACGCACAGTGTATTAAAAGTTAAATCCAGCGGAACTTAATTAAAACATAAATGTGCTTATATCTAAAGGAAATCGGGGGCAAATATGGGCAAGAGATGACAACTGTATTCTAAGGAGTATTACCCATAAAGGAGTTTAGAAGTAAAAATAAGGTGGATACATGCGGATACATTTTTAAAACTCAGCCTGAATTCAAGAATCTGAATAACGGACCAGTAAAAAGCGAATTCTCTATAAATAATTAAGTGAATAATTGTTCAAACATACATTTCTCGATTGCTCAAGGACAAAACAAACAACAATCAAATAAATTTTCAACTTAGGGCTTTAAACAACACAGCAAAAGAATATTTTACATTCGAAATCTAATTGGTGATTACGAAGCAATGCAATGCGCGCTTGCCACTTTTAGGGGCTTCCCCTATGACAATCTGTATTGTCAACGCATTTATTCGTTTTACTAATAAATATATATATACAAAGCTACAATGTAAATACGGTTTCACTTAGATATGAGCACATTTAATTTTTAATTAAGTTCCGCTAGATTTAGATTTTAATACAGTGTGCGACGGTAACGTTGATACAAATATTCCCTTTCAGAGATCAGACGTTTAATTTCAATGGTAAACCATGAACTTGAATCAGGGTTACGTTTCGTACGTCTGCGTTTGAGAGGGACAGTTTCTTGCAGTACAGTTGTTAAGAAAGAGTTAAGAAGTCCAACTTTGTCATTCACATCAGTAGCATTATAGATAAGGGACCAGGGTGTGGAGAGACACTTCTGCCTCAAATTATCAAGGTTCAGATTTTTAAAGTCTCTGTACGTCGCTACTCCAGGAGATTTAACAGTTAAGAAATGAAAGCGGAGGGAAAGAAACAAGATATCATGGTCGAGGAAACTGGGCGGAGATAATTGCTGATGACGAATTACTGCATCGTCATTGGTAACAGCAACGACATCAAGCAAGGATGAGCAAGAGGGATTAGTGGGATTGTAGCGAGTAGGCAGAGAATTCAGGACACTCAAGCCACTAGACTGCATGTTCCATTTGAACAGCTCTGTGACGCTATTGTGCTGAAGAAGATCCACATTAAAATCCCCAGCAACAACGATTTCCTCATAATTAGCAGAGCAGTTATAGAGCATTGCTAAGAGTTCAGCAATATTCTCTTCCCTATACGCTCTAGGGGGACAATAAACAGAAACAACAAGACATTTAGACGTCGATGATTTCACTTCTACAGCTACAAACTGGACAACATCATTAGTAGACTTAGACATTAGTTTGGAGGATAGCAGATTAGAGACATAAATAGCAGTGCCACCACCTCTCCTAACATGGCGATCGCTTCTATGCAGGGTGAAATCAGGAAGAGACACGAAGGATGATGGAATATCCGCGTTTAACCATGACTCACTAACCATAATAACATGCAATTTCGTATTCAAGAACAACTGTCGCAGCTCATCACATTTACTCTTAATGCTTCTAGCATTGAGGTAGCAAATATTCAGACCATGCGACTGTGCGCAAAGGATATTAAGTAATGTTCCTGCCTTGTACTGAGAACAGTGAAAATTAGTCATAAAGTTGTTTGAGATAGCAAGACAACAACTCCCTCGCCTCCCCCAAGGAAAGAGAAACCGCACACCGAACAGCATACAATAAACAACGCGCCCGCATATATGAGAAACCGTACGCCATACTCCTCAGCATCATCATCTTCACATCACATGTATCATACATACCGGCTGCATAAGAGAAAAAAAGAATATAATAATAATATAAGGCTAAAACAAAATTTTTGTAAGAAAAAGAATAAAATAATAATAAGAAAGAAAGAGCAAGCAAACAAAAAAGATAATAATAAGTTAAAACAAGACTATTGTAGCACAAGTTAGAAAATAGTTTCATCAATAACGCCATATTTTGACCCACTGATATTGTTATTTCTATGATCGATCAGTGAATGCTTACTGAGCACCATTAGCATCTGTAGATTCATATTCGGCAATTTCCTGCAGTAAGTCCAAGCTAGGAACTATAACTGGCCGATCGTCAGGGATTCTACGAACATACACCAACCCATTACGAGTGAAAGAGGAATGAATAATTTTCTCTCTTTTAAGACGTAGGACTCTCCTCAATATGTCGTTATTTTTGTCCGACAGGCTTTCATATGCACCAATTCTACCATCCGATGCGTAGCAGCTGGATAATTTGTTCAGAGTGAGCACTCCAAACTTCCAAAAACGGGATAGAAAAGACTTCTGCTCATTTACACAAGAGAATTTCACTATAAGTGGGAAACTCCGTCGTCGGGTGCTGTTACTATGGGTATCCACATTGCGTTTGACTCGGAATACATGCGTAAAATTAGATAAAGGATGCCCAATAGTGGTAGCAATAGTAGAGAGCAATTGACTGGCATTCTCACCATCAGTATATGGAATTCCAGTGATTACTGCATCGCTTAGCCTACTGACACGCTGACAGTCATCAATTAAGTTATTCATGGAGTCATAATTTGCTTTGATTGTGTTCAGCTCATCTGTCAATGCCGTGATTTGCGCGCTGAAACCACTAATAGCATCAGCAATTTTCTGGGAGATCTTTTTTTCAAGATTAATAATTTTCGCCTCCAATTTTTCCTCCAAGACCTGATTAAATTTATGCAGTAACCTCCTCTCAAATGATTCCATGAAGTCAGCAGAAATCACCGAGCCAGACCCGCCGTCATTAGAGTGGGAAGGAAGGGGGGAATTGATCTTATTCTCGACGTTGATCCTCGTCTGATTGCGCGTGTTGACTGCTGGAGGTGTATTGGTTTTAGTTGTATGAACTGTTTACAACCTGAGATTCACAAATTGCAGAGAAAACATGAGGTTGCTTGCTCTTTGTGTGCCGAATTAGATTGTAAGCACCGCCACCTTTGTAAGACAAAACTTTAGCACAGAAATTGCATTTAGCTTTATATTTTTTTAAGTCCACAAAAAATTCCCATGCCCTCGATGTCTTTTTCTCCTCAGCCATTCTTAATATATTAAATTAAGGAACAAATCACAGAAAAAAAGAAATGAATATTATAAATGTTGGTCAAAAAATAAATACATATGCAGACGTGACATACGTATGTAGGAGGAAAAAAATAGTATAATGCTTTTTTACATTTTTTTCGTGTAAGTAGTTAATTTTTTTTTAAACTGCCTTACGAAAAAATTTAAATAAAAACAATTTTGTTTACTTACGTTTTTTGTCTATAAAAAAATCACTGAAATCTTAATTCGCAAACTAAATTACAAAAGGTGCTAGCTTAATTTAAGTCCCTCAACAAAATGACAAAAACAATCAAATTAAAGAAAGAAAGAAAATAAATACAAAGCTTTTATTATGGGTTTGATTCTCTTATGCATAAAACTGTCTCAGAGTAGGTACGAAAGCTATGCCTCCAAAAAGTATATTTATATTTTACAATCTCACCTCGCCTAAATTAAAGTTGGGAATTTTGATGCCGCGAAAGAAATAAGAAATGTATCTCCACTATAAAATTTCACTACCTCGAAAAATGTAAGAATTGTCTCTCCAGGACAAAACTTCCCTCCCTCGAAAATGTAAGAATTTTCTCTCAAGTACAAAACTTCACTTCCTCGAAAAATGTAAGAATTGTCTCTTCAGTACAAAATTTCCCTCCCTCGAAAAATGTAAGAATTGTCCTCAAGTACAAAACTTTACTCCCTCGAAAAATGTAATGCCGGATCCACACGTTTGTCAAGGCTTGGCAAGCGTTCGCAAATTGAAAAAGCTTTTTTAAAACAAACGTGTGGACGCATCACAAACGCTTGCCGCAAACTTCCTTTGCAAGCGTTCGCACGTTTGCTTTGGTTTGCCGAGAATCCACACTCGACCGGATCGGCCACAAGCGTCGGCAAGCTTACACAAGCCAAGCCAAACGCCTTATCCACACGTTTGAATTTGCGAATGCTTGCCAAGCCTTGACAAACGTGTGGATCCGGCATAAGAAATGTCTCTCCATCCAGTTCGTATTTACAATCTCACCATGACTCAGTTTGAATAGGATATTTTACTGCCGCAAAAGAAGTGAGAAATGTTTCTCCCGTTCGTGTTTACAATCTCACCTCGCCGCAGTTCAAATTGGATATTTTACTGTCGCAAAAGAAATAAGAAAATGTCTCTCCCGTTCATGTTTACAAGCTCACCTCGCTGCAGTTCAAATTGGATATTTTACTGCCGCAAAAGAAGGAAGAAATTTACAATCACACCTCGATTCATTTTTCTCGATACACGCTCGGCTCATATACCTGTAGGACATTATTTTTGAACCGGGACATTTAAAATAATTGAGGCCTCAGTACAATTTACATCGTGTAAGGGAAAAATGTACTGCCTCGTGTGTCCGGCTCAACACTACATTAAAGCACATAATTTTTTTTAAAAAATGATCATATTGCCTTTGATTATAATTCATTTAATAATTTTTTTGAATATTTAATTGTCAAATTGCTCTCTTGTAAACACAAAAAAGTAAATTTCTCAAAATATATCAGCTGTTTAATACAGAAGTGTTAATAAATAAGCTCCCAGAATCTTAATGTAGCAATTTTACATTTTTAATGTATGTAGTGTAGGTTCGCATTTTTAATGAACTTTTTATATTTTTGATACATTTACTCACTATTGTGTACTCGGTTGGCAGATCCAGAGAATTTGCTAAATATAATTGAACAATCTGTGGAATCTGTTACCCCGGCAGATTGCAACAATTATTATGTCGATATGACCATGACTTTGTCAATAGCTGTATCGGGAGAACCACTCCATTAACTGCTTATTGTATTTATTATTGTTTGTCAATTTCTTTAATTTTGTTGTTAATTACATGAATTTTAATATATTTAATTTAAACTTTAAAAAATTGAATTTGAGTTTGAAAAAATTGAATTTGAACTTCAAGAAATTGATTTTGGGCTTAAAAAAATTGAATTTGTACTTTAATAAATTGAGTTTGAACTTTAAAAAATTTAATTTACGTCTATAAAATTGAATTTCATTTTAAAAACTTGAATTTGAACTTGATAAAATTGAATTTGGTTTGAAAAAAATTTAATTTGGTGTTTAAAAAATTTAGTTCGAACTTAAAAACCTATATATTGACCAGCTCCGACAAATATTAGATGCTCCCGACATCAAAAAAGATTATTATAAGAAAATAATCTTAAATCCATCGTAATTACGAACATATCTACCTTTACAAACTTGAATTTAAAAGAAGCTGAAGCTTTACTCAGTTACCTAAATTTGATATTTATGTTATCTTCCCGTCGAACACCTAAAATCTAAATCTCAAAATAAAAAAAGTATAAACATTCGACGCTTATATTTTTTATTTCCATACTCACATATAAATTAAGGGCTTAAATTCTAAAAAAACATAAAATAACAACAAAACAACATTTAGTAAGTGTCACATTGGTAACACTATCTAAGTTGTATACTGAACTACACCAGTTAATATACAGCCAGTTGTGGCTAGACATTTATACATTGCGGACGTCTTTTATTTAATCGCCTCCTGTTCCAGCTCGTGTCATCACAGTAAGTAGCTTTCAAACTTTAGCTACCTCGTAAAAAGACTAAATCGCACTGCAATACCGACCTTTCCAATAATTTAGTTTAGCCGCAATTTAGCCAGTGTTCGCACAGGCCCTTAATTACACTTTTTCGCTTTAGGTCACTTAGATCACTTTAGAACACTTTTATCGCTTTTCTAATCAAAAACTGACTCCAAATATGGTTGCGGCTATATTTATATCTCCAAGCCCCTCTCTTATCCAATTTCTAGACCTTTCTACCTCATTCTGGAGAGCCCTCTATTTCTTGCATATACGAGGCTCGCGGCAATTGCAATAGTCAATAATTACATTCCACACTTTCCACAAATAACAATAGTCCAACAGATGGGGCACCACCAATCGTTACAAATTACTTTGTTTAATAGATGGCACCACTGCATAAATCATAATATAATTTAAAAATATTCGTAAATAGGTTTTCACAATACGTTGAAGGCATGGTACAATTCATATTCGTTTGCATTAATTGTCTCGAATCTGCTTGCTGCAGTTGTTATAACCTAAAAAAAGCCTACCCTAAATGGGAAGTGAAGTGAAGTTAGGTACCATTGCATATGAATGTATGAGAGTGACCAAAATGGAAGTTTAATTTCAAAAAATTTCGAAAAGTCATTTAGAGAAGTAACCGTGCGGTAAGAACCGCACAAAAAGTAAACAAAAGTTAAGAAAGTAAGGCTGACTTCTTATGGACTTTTTATTTTGGTTTATACATATATCAATTTTGAAAGAACTTACACCTACTTCACTCCTCCATTACTTTTCATATAGGGGAGGCCTAAAGTCTTCATTGTACACAAATCTGTTTTTGAACAAAAAAATACTTATTTCCTTTATGTTTTACTAATTTTTTTTTATAAATTTTTATTTTCAGGCGCCTTTCTTATACCGTTCACAATAATGTTAATAATAGCTGGCCTTCCACTAATGTTTATGGAATTGTCATTTGGACAATATGCAGCTCTCGGGCCAGTTGCAATATATGTAAAATTTTGTCCACTTATGAGAGGCTTAGGATACGGAATGGTGATAGTTTCTGCTATTGTGATGCTCTACTACAATCTAATTATCGCATGGACGATATTCTATATGATTGCATCCCTGACATCGGAACTACCATGGCATAATTGTGAAAAGGAATGGAGTACACAACGTAAGTAAATTTATTTTTTTTATTTTTTTTTTCAAAATTCATTCGAAATTCCCTGTAACCTGAAAGTAGACTCCTTTATTTAATATGTATACAACCATCAACAGAACAATGCCGATTAAGTGGAAATATTTTAGATCGTTAATATTAAAGTTAATCTGGGGCAGAGGTTCAAGTGTATAAATAAACCACTTGAGTTTACTAATCGGCTGCCATATAACCTGGCTTCTCACTTCATTAGGCAGAAGGAAAGTTTAAGGGATTTATTCGTCCGAGATAAGTACAATATCATTTTTTTCAATTTGGAACAGGCCATAAGGCGAAAGCAGAACGACTTTGGATGAAAGTAAATCTTGAATGTGTTGAATTTATGGGATTTTTATATTGTTTAAAATTATTCATCTTTAAAGAAAAGAATTGTTTTGAACTAAATTTACTAGATTGGTTTTTGTAAAGAAGTTTGGAAACTTTTGCTAGAGGTGATGAAGTGTACAATTTCGTAATATTATTGTTTAGGGTCTGAGTTCACGTTTTGGCCCAGATAAAACTTTTCAACCAATATCGCAACTTCACCATACTCAAAACAAATCTTCAATTTCAAATTTTTGGACTATATTTCATTACATATTTTATATACCTTTCAAAGCGTTTATTTATTATTTATTTATTTTAAATTTCATGGCACTTCTGCTCCCAGCACAAATCGTTAGTTTACAGAAACTACTTTAAAATCATGAAAATAAAGCAGGCGCGGATTCCAAGGGGTATAAAAAATAAAATTGACCAACTAAAAAAAACAAAAACAAAAAATAATCAAACGACCAAAACCGACCCACCTTTTTGGAAAATTAAAAAACGACCTTAAAAAAATGACCTTCAAGGTCAACAACCGGTTGATCTATACTCTTACTATAGGTGCGTTTCATTTTCGTTGGAGTACGTATGCCGGTGTAGTTTGGAGCACACAGGTGGGGAGGCGGCGCCACAGTGGTCGAAAATGCCAAAAAGCTGGCCAAAAGTCGAAAAATGAAAGTCTTATTTAGGAACTTTTTTTATTTTAACTTGTTATATTAGGGTACCTAAGCCTAAGACAAATAGAACCAATCAAATAGCGTTTCTTGCCCTTTAAAATCATTCTGAAAGTGGCCGTTGCATGCGTTGCTTGAAATAGCATCATTAACGCCCACGGCAACCAATTATTTAAACATACATAGGAAGTGTTATGTCGCATATTTTTAAATGTTATAAAATGGATTATTCTCAGGAAAGTAAGTATAAATTAATAATATTAACAAGAATACTCATTTGTTCACATATTTTTAACACGGTGAAGATTTCTTGACCTATCTTTTTATGGAAAAAGTAAAAAAAAATTATATTAATAGGCCTACAAAAGAAGTGCCACTATATCCCGCTCTGATTTTTGTCTTATATTGTTTATTGACCCTTTGGCAAAAACATATTCCAAGAACTATTGCCCGAAGTTGCCCCTTTTTGTTTAATTCCACTTTTTGTACAAAACTCTGCGCAATCCATGTTTTTTTTAACTTATTAAACTAGTTCTTAGCTTAAATTGAACCGTTTTATCTTTGGTGATCAACTTTTGAGGTCAAATTAACATAAGTATTGGAGTTATAAGCAATTTTAATGCTAAAATTGGCTCATTTCGTACTTTTTTAGTACCTTTTCACCTAAGCTTTCCCAAAAAGTACCAAATAAGGTCAATTTTAACATCAAACTTGCTAATAGCTTCAAAAGTAAAGGCCGTAGCATAAAAATTGTCCAAACATTATTGATAGGAAATTGTTAGTTAACTAGGTATTTTGCGGGGAAAAAGGTGGTTTTATTTGAAATTTTAGTTAAAAAAACCAAAATTTTGATTTTGATGACTCATTACTATGGAAGTTGATATGTTAGAACCTTGATTTTTACAGTTTTAGATAGGTGGCAGTATTATGCGTACACTGATACCTTATTCATGAAAATAGGTCATAGGGTTACAAAAATACAGGGTGATATGTATAACTCTAAAAAAACAACTTCAAAACGCCCTAGCGGCCAAACCGTTACCATATCCAATAAAATAAAAAATAATACCAAATTTGTGATCAGCGACCTGGAAAACACAATTCCAACTTCATTGAAAAGTATTGTTCAATATCGATGGTCGCCATTTTGAAGCCGCCATTTTGATTTTTTTAGAAGTAATAACAAATTCGTGATCAGCGACCCCAAAAACCTTTATAACTTTATTTTCAAACAATTATCTCAGTTTTTTCGACTTTTGTCCATCTTTTTGCCGATTTCGACCACTGTGGGGCGATGACAAAACATAACACCGTTATAAAAATCGTTCCCTATATGTTTTTTGGGTCGCTGAATACGAAAATCTCTATAACTCATAATAATTCTGAATTTCCCGCAGTCAGGCCAAAATTTTTCATATAGTCCACCCCAAAAGAAACTATACGTAGATTTGTGCTGAGGTGGGAAATTGCCGTTTGAAATTTCAAAACAAATTGGCCTGAGATTTGCAACTAAAAAAAATGAAAGTCACATTATATCTAAATTTTCAACGTAATTGATGGAATATCAATTTTCCGAGTTTTCCTGGGAATTTTCACCAGTTTCCATAGGTGTTCCCGTGCAGAACAATTTTTTTTCGTAAAGTACTCTTCAAAAACTGCTCGTGTGCCAAAAATCATTTCTATTGGTTTTAGTGTCAGGTTATAGTTAAATTTTGACTACCAGCGCCTGGACTAAACCTTATGATTCAAATTCGATTGAATGCGTATTGTCCGGGCAAAAATAAATTATTTTCAACCCTTAAGATGTTAAAACTACCCCTAAAATTTAAAAACTCAACTTTAAATAATAAAACAAATTACAAAAAATTTTGTAGAAATTTTTTCCTGCTTTTTGCTTGAAATTTGATTGACTAGGTATTATCATAGCCAAATAAAAGGAAATACATACAAGAAAAGTGTGCACGTTACTGTTCAGAGAGCTTTCCTATTTCCTCCATTTAAGCTTCCTCCAAGGGAAAGCTGCCCCCGCTAAATCTTTATTTTCGGTGGCACTGTCAAGATATTTGAGTAAATCTAATCTGAAGAGAGTAAATGGAAAGGAAAGCGTTAGCGATGGCATAGGAGCATCCCAGCAAACTAAACTTTCCGAATTCCTACAAGTCGAAAGGATTTCGGAAGTAATACAACAACGAAAATTAAAGCTTTGTATGTGGCGATTAGTCGAAACTAGTTCAAAAAGAATTCGGAAAACAATTTCGCAACAATGTCACAAAGAAGCCGGTAACAAATTTTCTTAAAGAAGTAGGAAAGAAATCGGAACATTCCTGTCACTTGGTGAAATCGTGACTCTTTGAGTGAAGTGCGCGAGTGGCCTTTTTGTGAATTTATTTTATAATTCAATTTCCCAGCAAACCAAGTTTTAAGATATCTTACCGAATTCGTTACGGAAATTCGTATATTTCTCCCGAATTCGCAATCGATTTCTGAACAAATTCGGAACGAAAAATATATGAATGGGTTGACACCAGTGGCGTGGCGTCTTTGGAAGCAAGGGATGCATTGCATCCCTTAAAATTTCTTAAGAAATAAAAATTCAAATTTTGTCAATAATATATTCTTTTCTTTTACAAAACTTTTCTTTTTTATTTTATCATTCTGAGATTACCTTTATATTATTGCTGCTTTTTCTAGCCTCCACTGTTAAGATATAAATTCATTCTCTCTAAATGAAAGCAATATTTTAGTTATGCCCATGAGCGAAAGCTCTCTCTTCCTTCTCTCTGAATTCGCAAACGAAACACGCGCAAAGAAACATGCCAACGAGCTTCGAGAAGCAGGATTTGAATTGCTTCCCTTGACTGTCTGTTGGGACGCTTTTCGGAGCGACCTTATTGATGAAGAGGGAAGTGGACATGGGGAGTCACAACGAAAGCTTGTTCCTCTGACCAGTGGTAAAGGGAAGCAATTCAGATTTTGCATCCATACGAAGTTTTGTGAGTATGTTTTTTTTGGGTGAGAGCGGAGAGAAGTTTTCTAATAAGATTTGAGGGACTTCATTTCTATGAGCAATCTAATTGGAAACGATTTTGTAAAATGTGGTTTGAAATTAATGGCTTACTGCAGGAACAGAATGTGTCGCACGTCGCTGCCGCGGTCGCTATATCATTCTGTTCAACAAAGCGACAAGCCTAGCGACAGCGACGGCGACAGAGGCAGGGCAGCGATAAGCGACACATTCTGTTCCTGCAGTTAATTGAAGGAAATAGTAAAAAGCAGAATTTTTGGAGTAATTAATTAATTAAAATAAATAAAATTTTGTTTTGCCTGCAATTTAGTTGGTGCGATTTGTTTTGTGAGTTAAAAATAGTGCAAGTAGTTTTAAAAAGTAAGTTTGAAAAGAAAATTGGAGATATTGAAAAATATTTGTATATTATTTATGTTAGTTTTTTTTAGTTTGTTTTTGCTTTATTAAATACACTCATGATATGATATGTTGATGGTAAGCATTTTTGCATAATGGACTATTTTTTTGCAGCAATCCTTTGGCTCGCGTTCATTTTTGGAAAAGAAATCCATAATTTAAAATGGTTGACCGAAACCAATATTACATATTTTAAGTGAAAATAAAACTTGCATTAGGCATTTTTCTATTAAATTATTATTATTGGCTTTTACCGGTTGTCAAGATTAACAAAAAAATTTTTCTTGGCCTTGCATTTTATTTTCAACTGAAAAGAACGTTTGGCGGTTTTCGGGTTTTAATGATTTAAATAATTTTCATAAAGGCAAGGTTGATAGGCATGGCCAAAAATCCGGTACAGGCCAAAGATTGAAAATCTAGTAGACTCTCATTATAAATCCTCAATTATGAGAACAATGAGTTAGTTAAAAAGAACCGGAAAATTATTAAAATTTTTACAGATGTCCCTTGCCTCATTCTTTGTTAGGAGCAAGCCTTTCGCGGACAGAGCGAGGGTCAGGATTCTATTAACCGGGAAAATTATGATGAATTAATTTCACTTTTGGCCAAACATAATCCTGAAAATAAAAATCAGCTTCAGTATTTTCTGGATTATCAAACATTCAAAATGATTTAATAATGGCTATTTCCTGCAATTTTACTAAAAATTAAAGTTGCTTCTGAAACCCACAATTCTGAGTTTGTCGCAATTATTTGTAATGAAACTACGGATATTTCCTGTCGATCTACATATGTTGTCAACCCCCTCTAACCTTTCCTATCCTTTTTTCTATCCTTCAAACCAAGCTACTACTAGACATTGCACCATGACGTGAACGACATGACGGACTGGTAGTACAAAGGGTGATTCCTAAGCTTGATTTTTCACATAAAAAAAAAACTCTGAGATACATTTCTTCTTCTGTCAACACGAAAGGAACATTCATTAGTTTTAAAAATACTTCCGATGATAGAAGAGCAGTTCGTTTCCATGAACATATAGTTCATGTTATAGAGAATTTCGCAGGTGGTTCCAAGTTACAATTGCTATGCCGGAGCTTCAGTTATGGCGGGTGAAGTTAGCTGTCTTCAAACCCGGGGTAAAGAAATTTCCAAATGATCTTTTAGTATACTGCTTTGCTCATCGCTTAAATATTGTTTTATCGAAATCATGTGACAAGATTCGTGAGTGCCGAATCTTCTTTCAGTCAATCACAGGTTTCTCACATTTCTTTAGTCGCTCAACTAAACGAACCGCTGTCCTCGACTTGTTTTTAAAGCGAAAACTTCCAAAAGTAGCTCACACTCGCTGGAATTTCAATGGGAGACTTTATCTTTCATTATAATATAGATAATCTTAATACTCCTTTTGAATTTATAACGTGCATCCGCGGAACGGAGTTTTTCCACACAAATTTTGCCAGATTGCATCCCCTACAATTCAAAGCACGCCACGCCACTGGTTGACACGACATCGTTACAAAAATTCTTTTCGAAATCGTTACGAAATTTAGTAAAGATTTAGCAAAGCTTTTTACCCCTAATAAAAGAAAGCTTTGCTAAATCTTGACTAAATTTCGTAACGAATTCGAAAAGAATTTTTGTAACGATGTCGTGTCAACCCGTTCATATATTTTTCGTTCCGAATTTGTTCAGAAATCGATTGCGAATTCGGGAGAAATATACGAATTTCCGTAACGAATTCGGTAAGAGATCTTAAAGTTTGGTTTGCTGGGATGGTTCTTGTAGAGCTATTCGCGTTTGCGCTTCTTTTTTTACAGGTTTTCTCATTTATGAAATATCGACATGTACGAATGTGTATATTGTATTCTACCCAGCAAACCAAATTTTAAGATATCTTACCGAATTCGTTTCGGAAATTCGTATAGTTCTCCCGAATTCGCAATCGATTTCTGAACAAATTCGGAACGAAAAATATATGAAGGGGTTGACACGACATCGTTACAAAAATTCTTTTCGAATTCGTTACGAAATTTAGTAAAGATTAAGCAAAGCTTATTTTTATTAGGGGTAAAAAGCTTTACTAAATCTTTACTAAATTTCGTAACGATTTCGAAAAGAATTTTTATAACGATGTCGTGTCAACCCCTTCATATATTTTTCGTTCCGAATTTGTTCAGAAATCGATTGCGAATTCGGGAGAACTATACGAATTTCTGAAACGAATTCGGTAAAATATCTTAAAATTTGGTTTGCTGGGAAATTGAATTATAAAATAAATTCACAAAAAGGCCACTCGCGCACTTCACTCAAAGGCTCACGATTTTACAATGAAGTTTGATAGGAATGTTTCGATTTCTTTTCTACTTCTTTAAGAAAATTTGTTACCGGCTTCTTTGTGACATTGTTGCGAAATTGTTTTCCGAATTCTTTTTGAACTAGTTTCGACTAATCGCCACATAAAAAAGCTTTAGTTTTTATTGTTGTATTACTTCCGAAAACCTTTCGACTTGTAGGAATTCGGAAAGTTTCCCAGCAATCCAAATTTTAAGATATCTCACCGAATTCGTTACGGAAATTCGTATATTGCTCCCGAAATGGCAATCGATTTCTGAACAAATTCGGAACGAAAAATATATGAAGAGGTTGACACGACATCGTTACAAAAATTCTTTTCGAATTCTTTACGAAATTTAGTAAAGATTTACCAAAGCTTTTTTTTATTAGGGGTAAAAAGCTTTGCTAAATCTTTACTAAATTTCGTAACGTTTTCGAAAAGAATTTTTTTAACGATGTCGTGTCAACCCCTTCATATATTTTTCGTTCTGAATTTGTTCAGAAATCGATTGCGAATTCGGGAGAAATATACGAATTTCCGTAACGAATTCGGTAAGATATCTTAAAATTTGGTTTGCTGGGAAATTGAATTATAAAATAAATTCACAAAAGGCCACTGCGCACTTCACTCAAAGACTCAGGATTTCACAATGAAGTTTGACAGGAATGTTCCGATTTCTTTCCTACTTCTTTAAGAAAATTTGTTACCGGCTTCTTTGTGACATTGTTGCGAAGTTGTTTTCCGAATTCTTTTTGAAATAGTTTCGACTAATCGCCACATACAAAGCTTTAGTTTTTGTTGTTGTATTACTTCCGAAAACCTTTCGACTTGTAGGAATTCGGAAAGTTTGGTTTGCTGGGTGCCCAGCAATCCAAATTTTAAGATATCTTACCGAACTCGTTACGGAAATTCGTATATTTCTCCCGAATTCGCAATCGATTTCTGAACAAATTCGTAACGAAAAATATATGAAGGGGTTGACACGACATCGTTACAAAAATTCTTTTCGAATTCGTTACGAAATTTAGTAAAGATTTAGCAAAGCTTTTTACCCCTAATAAAAGCTTCAGATTCATAGGTTTTTTTGCTTTAAAATAAAATAACAAAGGACATGGCTAGTGAAATTCATATAACTCCATTATAATATTTTAATATATTTATTTTATTATAAATTATTATTAATTATTACAAATTATTATAAATATATAATTGAATATATAATAAATTCACAAATGCACTTGCGCACTTCACTTAAAAGACACACGATTTCACATGGAAGTTGTTTTCCGAATTCTTTTCGAATTAGTTTCGACTAATCGCCACATACAAAGCTTTAGTTTTGGTTGTTGTATTTCTTCCGAAAATCTTCCGACTTGTATGAATTCGGAAAGTTTGGTTTGCTGGGTGGTTTGCTGGGCTAGGTAAATTTTATTAAAGGGACTTGTTGGTGGAAATAAATGTAAATAAAAAGAAAGCTATTAAATGTATTGTTTGATTTTTTGTTTAAATGACAAAAATCAATTACATATTTTTAGAAGTTTGAATATTTTTTTTTTCAGGTCTGACTTTTCGGTTTCTACTACTTTGCAAAAGTTAGTAAAATCGTGAGTTTTGTGCGAATTTTGATTTTGTTTTGATTTATAACAATGATTTCCGCGATGTGTTTATTTTGCAGATTTGGGAAAGTATTATTTTGATCAAAGATTCACAAGCAAATTATCGCGTTTTACAAGGATTTCAAGATGTAAAATGTCATAT
The DNA here is from genome assembly GCA_963855945.1 of Thereva nobilitata. Lineage (NCBI taxonomy): Eukaryota > Metazoa > Arthropoda > Insecta > Diptera > Therevidae > Thereva > Thereva nobilitata. Next base: position 137,273,198 of record OY979694.1, read on the forward strand.
CATGAACAAATTTAAAAATATGAAAAGTGGAAATTATTGCTTTATGGGTATTTGTGGCCATTCTCACTTAACAGTGCAGCCAATACAAGAATTCTATATTAGGCACTAGAAAAAAAAACCAAATAACTTGAATTTTTTCTATCTTTATTATAATGTTCTACTGACATCCTGGAAAGTATCCTAGTTTCAGCGGTCACGTTTTCTTTTATTGGGGTAAATTTTAACTTGACGCAATTAATATCGACAACCATTTTATTCGTAAAACGTGCGGGAAAGTTTCGGTGTCTCTCTAATACTTTTATTTTGTTGAAAATAAGTACTCCTTTCCACACCACCGCAGGGGTCGAGTATTAAGCGCGTTTTTTAAAGTGGTTTCGCCAGTAAGCCTAATCCACAAAAAAAATTTCGGCGTTACATCCCTTACAGGCATTTATTTAGTCTACGTTGAGTAAATCCGACATAAAATTGTATTTTTTAAAAGCAATTCTCCAATTTGCTATTCACGCTTCTACTCCTAAGAATTTGAGGTAACAATTTTTTATTATTTATGGTTTTGCCATCACTAAATGAGTCAATAGCTATAAATTGCTGACTATCTTCGTCACAATTCTTCCTAAGGGAAGATAAAGACAAAATTTTGTTCGATATAATTTTGCAAATGATACTATTGAAATTATATAAAGAGGGATTGTTACTGAAGCCCCCTCTTGATCGTACTAAGGAAAGTAGGTTTTCAATTGGGTCTTGGTTAAATTTCGATGTCAGAACGAAATGTTTATTGGGAAACTCGTTTAATATTTCATAAATTAAAAGAATAATGGATTTTAGAGTCAAAATCAATCCCACAATCTTAAATGTTTTGTTTTTGTTCTCAAATGAAATTGATTGGATGTAATGTAGCATTTTAGAAAGATATTTCCTTGGAGTATTTGTTTGAGTTTATCCACACTTATACCAATTTCTACTAAAATGTTCTTTACTATTGAGACAATAGAACAATTTATTGAGAACGTAAGTAGGAAGTGTAACTGATGAAACATTAGGGCTAAGCGAATTTAATTCCAAAGCAGTGTTAAGGGCAGCACAGACTGTGTTACTTAAAATTTGAAGAGCATAACAAACCTTAATTTTTCCCAAATATTTTGCCATACATGTTTTGAAGTTAACTTCGGCACCATTTTAGTTCTTTAACACAGTTCCAACTTACTGTTCCATCTTCACAGGGAATATCTTTTACTAATAAAGTATTGATTTGAACAAATGCGGAACATCATTGCAAAAAAATTTCGATTATTATCATAAAAAAAGGGTCGTTTTCCGTTACTCCGAGAGAACTAATTCAACTACGATTGTTAGAAGCCTAATCTGAGGTTATATTTCGGATTTTCAGTCCAAGTTCACAACAGTAGTCGAAATTCAACTTCACTTTTTCGGCTAATTCTTTACTGTTAATTGGTTTATCGGTGGCAAAAAAACTAATAATAAATTTCCAATTAGAAAATAAACCTCGGACCATAAAAACAGAAACATACTTTGCTGGTTCTTTATTTCTAAAATCACCTATATCTACAAAACCAACTATTTCATCTGTTACCTGATCATATGCAACAATCTTCTTGAAGGTTTTCTGTAAGCATGTTATTAAAACCAAGTTGAATATTTTTAATTAGTTGCCAACGATGCAGAGGTCAGAGATGGTAAATTTATGTTTAAATTATCTTTAAAATACCTGTAAGTTGTAGGAGATTTGTAATGGAAACGATCTTTCTTTATAATTCCATCTTTTTTTATTTTTCTTGTTAGAAAGTATCATAGTGCAAAAAGTTTTTGAATTTTTAGTCACATATCGCTGTTTTGCATTGGTGTGCACAACTCAAAATATTTCAAATTTCGTTTTATTGTATAGAATACATATATGCATTATCTGTCTACTTTCATCCTGTAAAGTGACGTATTTTTAATTCTGCAAATTTTTGCCAGAGCGCCTTGATGTTTGAATGAAATTTTCTGAAATAACGGCATAACTCAAAAAAAGGGTAGTGAAATTTAGGGGATGACTGCGGTTTTTTTGGTGTAATTTTATAAATTTATCGAAAAGCACCATAATTAATTAATAATTGCATATCATAATAACTAATAACTCATAAAAACTAACTAATAAAAATAAATAAAGTTTCCATTATTCAGAATTTTTCGTCTTAAAAAGTCTCTCCTTTAAAATTGCGCTTTTTTGAGTTATATGGAGCGGAGGCAATTGAAGAAGTTAGCGGTCTTTTGACTATTCTACTGAGATAGTTATTTCGAAATATTATTCCTACTAGGTTCAACTTCTTAGTTCTATTTTCTTTGCTGCTGCTCTTCAACTTTTCTATAAGTTTTCTATATTTACTTAATAAATTTTTGTATTTTGAGCGGTAGAAATTTACCGATTTCGCCGATTTTAGACAAAATGAGCAGGAATTGGATTTCGACAGAAAGTTGTTACCTCAAATTCTTAGGTGTAGAAGCGTGAATAGCAAATTGGAGAATTGCTTTTAAAAAATACAATTTTATGTCGGATTTACTCAACGAAGACTAAATAAGTGCCTGTAAGGGATGTAACGCCGAAATTTTTTTTGTGGATTAGGCTTACTAGGGAAACCACTTTAAAAAAGCGCCCTTAATACTCTACCCCTGCGGTGGTGTGGAAAGGATTTTCAACAAAATACAAGTATTAGAGAGACACCGTTACTTTCCCGCACGTTTTACGAATAAAATGGTTGTCGATATTAATTGCGTCAAGTTAAAATTTACCCCAACAAAAGAAAACGTGACCGCTGAAACTAGGATACTTTCCAGGATGTCAGTAGAACATCATAATAAAGATAAGACAAATTCAAGTTATTTGGATTTTTTTCCTAGTGCCTAAGATAGAATTCTTGTATTGGCTGCTGTATGCGCCGAAAGGGCATCAAACATAATTTAGTTTTAAGAATTTTACCCTTTGAATACCGGGGAGCGCGATCGCGCTCCTTCATGCATATGCGAAAAAACCCGGAAGCGCTATCGCGCTCCTCTTAAATTTTTCTCAATAAACTGAGAAAATAACCATTTTTGCGCAGTAAGAATAATTCGGGCTGTGTTCCTAAATTAAATAGAACCCAGTTTACTTACTGACTAGTGCTAATGACGTATTAAATCACACGAGATTCTGTATTTTATGAAGAATTATGTGTTATACAGACGTGTATTTACTAAAGTTACAAGTACACGGTTGTGGATAGGTTATGGATAGGCGACCAAAAAATCTTATGAGTGGGGGTGGTGGGTGCAGGTTTGGCGGGTATTGTAAATAGGTGGGAGTATTCTGCGTACACTGCTACCTTATTCATGTAAATAAGTTATACGGTTTCAAAACTGTGATATGATATGTAAAACTCGAACAAAAAAATTGAAAACGCCCTAGCGGCTAAATAGTTGCGACTCCACCCACCCACCCATACGATTTTTTGTTCGTCTAATCAAAGCCTATCAGCAGCCGTCCACTTTGACTTTCACATTAAAAAAAAAACCCGGTATTTTTCGCATATGCATGGAAAAAACCTCCGGTACTCAAAGGGTTAACTTGTTATTTTTATTGTAAAAGCCTAGCAGGCCGAGCTAATTGTTTTGTATTTTTTTTTGTCACATAAAATGAGAATTTAAGCAATCGTAAAATCAAAAGGACGTTAAGGAACTAAAAGACGTGGCTTTTAACGGTCTTAAAGATTGGTCCTTCGAGCCGGATTGCTCAGTGCAATCAGCGAATAAAGAAAAAACATTGAAAATCGAAAAAAAGGGAAATTTGAGAATAGCTAAATTCTCATATACACTTCATTAGTAAATAAACACCAACAAGCGGAGTAGAGCCTACTTATTTATCGGCGTTCCACATTCTGTGAAGAAAACTTAAAATGGGTGAAAGCTTATTGATTCAGAAGAGGGGGCGAGTAAAGAGTTCGATTAGCCGATTGAAAACCTTTGCAGATTCAATCGATGGTACGACTTCAATTCACGAAGTAATAATACGGGTTGAGAGCTTAGAGAAATACTGGAGTGAATTTCTTGAGGTGGAAGATAAATTACTTCAATTAGCTGATCAAGGGTCAGATGCAGCAGAATATGAAGAGAAGTATTTTTACATCAAAGCGAAATTGTCGCAATATCTTCGAGTAAATTCACCTCGAGTTAATTCACCGCATTCAGCTAATGAGCGTTCTTTGTCAGAACAATTAAACTCTACGATGAGTCAATTTCTCTCACAGCAACAGCAGATCTTGAGAAATGCGGAAAATCATAATCCAACTTCTCCATCAGCATAATTGCCAAAACTAAATATTCCTTTATTTTCAGGTGATTATAAAGAATGGCCAGCTTTTAAGGATTTGTTCATTTATTCATTAGTGACAAAAACTATGAGGAAGCGTGGAGCAAATTAAATGAAAGATATAATAAACCTATGTACATAGCAACGGGTTTTATAAAAACGTTTATTGAGCAATCCTCAGTAGGTAATCCATCTGGAAAAGCTCTACGTCAGTTACACGACGTATATGATGAAGTTATTCGAGGGTTACGACCAATAGATGAAAAGGCTGAAGAACGTGACCCCTGGTTAACTTATTTAGCCCTATCCAAACTCGATGCTGAAACAAAAGGGCTCTGGGCTCACCACAGCGCTGAATTACAGGTTCCAAGTTTTGAAGAGTTTCTGAAATTTCTTTCGCGACTTTGTGATGCTTTAGAAGCCAGTAATATAACAATAAAGAAAACTCCAGCTTTAAAATCTCTTCACCTTACAACAGAGCAAGTCAAAATATGTCGGTTTTGTCATCAGCCACACCCACTATTTAAGTGTCAAAGGTTTAGAGAAGAAGCGATTGAAACGAGGAGAATATTTGTCAATGCAAATTCTCTCTGTTTTAAGTGTTTGGGTGGCGGTCATACAGTCAACGTTTGTAGATCAAAGATTCGATGCAATAAATGCAAAAGCCTTCATCATCCATTATTGCATTATTATAATGTAACCGCTAATCAACAGGTTAACAAACCCACATCAGCTGTAAATTCACAACTTAAATATACTTCGCCAGCAAAACATATTCAACTTCAACTAAACAATTGTCAAGCAACAATGTTTCACCAAGTGGAGATTTTGAAAACCTGTCATCAGTCAACAACTCATTCAGCAACATGAGTTTGAGTCAAAATCATGCATCTCCAGAGCAGGGTACATCTATTCAACATTACGGTACTTGTATTGACAAACCAGCTTCATCATCACAGCCTCATGTGACAATGCTTCCTACAGCAGTTGTGAATGTTCCTGATTCTACAGGGAATTTTCAAGCATGTAGGATGTTGTTAGATTCAGGTTCAAAAGTCACGTTGATATCAGAGGCTTGTGTCTAGCGATTGGGACTATTGATAGAGAATGCTCGTCTTAATGTTACGGGATTGGAATCTACCAATATGGGAGTAACTCGAGGTAAGGTGAAATTAAGGTTGTATTCTCGTTGGAATTCAACTGAATCAATATCAGTCACAGTATTTATTTTAAGAAAATTAACAGCACTGGCGCCATCTTCCAACATATCATGTCATAACAACGGGTTTATTCAACACATCAATTTAGCTGATCCCACTTTTAACATACCATCCAAAATAGATATCATTTTAGGTTGCGATAGAGTTTTTGACGTGTTAAGGGAAGCGGAATTACGTAATAACGAGGGCTTACAAGTAGCAAGAGAGACCATATTTGGCTGGATTTTATTTGGAAATTTAGCAACCGAACCAAGGTTCATTCAAAATTATTATTTATCAGCAGACATTGATAAACTTTTAACACGATTTTGGGAACAAGAAGAGATACCCCAAGCAAAACTTCCATTGTCAGGTGAAGATTTAGAATGCGAAGTTCACTTTAAAAATAATGATTCCAGAGACTGTACAGGGCGTTATACTGTAGCGTTACCATTCAAACAAAATTCACCATAATTAGCATCAGGTAATCATGCGATTACTCGCAATCGAAAGAAGGTTTCAAAAGAATCCACTTTTTAAGGAACAGTATCACAACTTCATGGCAGAATATGAAAACCTTGGCCATATGGAAATTGTGGGCAAAGATGAATTGTACCCTGACAACCAGGATAGTTATTTTTTGCCACACCATGCAGTTTTTAAGAAAGCCCCAGTTCCAAAAATACGAGTTGTTTTCGATGGCTCTTGTAAAACATCAGAGCATAATTCATTAAACGATAAACTCCTGGTTGGTCCGGTAGTTCAACGAGATCTGTGGTCTATTTTACTTACCTTTCGCAAATATGAAGTAGCTCTCTGTGCTGACCTGGAGAAAATGTACAGGCAAGTCTGGATTGGATCAGAAGATAGAGATTTTCAGAGAATCGTATGGAGCAAAAATCCATCGCAACAAATACAGCAATTTCGATTGAAGACGGTCACATATGGCACGTCGGTGGCACCTTACCTCGCAACGAGAATATTACAGGAAATTTCTGAATACTATGAAACTAGTTATCCCAATGCAACTGCTGTTATAAGGAATTGTTTTTACGTTGATGATATGTTAACAGGTCGTAGTACACTGGCAGAAGCAGCTGATCTGAAGTCGCAATTACAAACCATTTTTAATTCTTGCGGCTTCAATTAAACGAAATGGCAGTCTAATCTCAACGAATTATCAGGAAAGGCGAGTCTTTCAGATGTGTATCAATTGATGACAATCCAGAAGTTTTGAAACTGTTAGGAGTTCATTGAATTCCCAAGGAAGACAACTTTGTTTTTACTTTAAACATGTCTAAAACCAAGGAACTTTCGAAACGAATCATATTATCTGAGTCATCAAAGATTTTTGATCCATTAGGGTGGTTGGCACCAATCACCGAAAAAATGAAAATCCTCTTTCAATCATTATGGCTTCAAAAGATTGATTGGGATGATCGACTACCTGAAGCTGTCATAAATGAATGGAATACTACGAATTATCAACTTTCAACAGTGTCGACAATCAAGATACCAAGAAGAATACTTCATTCAACTATGGACATCCAGCTACACGGGTATGCTGATGCTTCAGAAGCAGCTTATGCAGCTGTTGTATACTGTCGTTCAATAGATGCTCAAGGTCAACCACAAGTAGTGATAGTTGCTGCAAAAACTAAAGTTGCACCATTAAGGCAATTATCCCTGCCAATTATCTGGAGCTGTTTTGCTATCAAAATTGTTAAAAAATATTATAACTGCTCTTGGTTTTCAGAATATACCAATGTATGCCTGGGTTGATTCAACAGCTGTTCTCGCATGGTTAGCAGGTGTACCACGGCGATGGAAAACATTCATCGCCAATAGAACATCCGACATCTTAACTAATGTTCCTCAAGCACATTGGAGACATGTACGTTCAGCTGATAACCCAGCTGACCTTGCAAGCAGGGGTATTTCTTCAACATGTCTCATCACATCTCAACTTTGGTGGCAAGGTCCGGAATGGTTGAGACAAAATTCTGAAAACTGGCCCCAGGGTTCTCAACAATCATCATGTGAAGTTGCTGAGACAGAAAGAAGAACAACTTCAGCGTTGGTCTTACATCAGAAGATACCTGAGCAGAACCCTTCCACGGAGGATTGGGTGTTGGAACTAATAAATATTAGTTCTTCTTTTTCAAGACTAATTCGGATTCTGGCGTACTGTCTACGTTTCATAAATAATTCTAAAAGTCAATCTACTGACAAGTCAAACGGACCGTTGCACTCACAAGAACTTACAACAGCAACCAACCTCTGTATACAACATGTTCAACATGCAGAGTTTTTCAATGAAGTCAAGCAACTCAAGGCGACGAATTCACTGCATCCAAGAAATAAATTAAGTAACCTTAATCCCTTTCTAAATAAGAATAACATTTTGCGAGTGGGAGGCAGAATTCAACGATCAGGGTGTAGATATTCCTCAATTCACCCTATAATTCTTCCAAGGAACCACCAGCTGTCGAAAATCATAAGAGTATCTATGCATAAAGCATACTTGCACCCAGGTGCATCGCAACTTATATCTTTGACTAGACAACAGTTTTGGATATTAGGCCTCAGAGACTTGGCTCGGAAGGTAACAAAAACCTGCTTAAATTGTTTTCGACAACGAGCAAAACCATCTGCACAACTCATGGGCAACTTACCTGAGGCCAGAGTCACAATTTCCCGTCCATTTTATAAGGTTGGTGTAGATTATGCAGGACCAATGAAGGTTGCTTCCAAAACAGGTAGAGGTGCAAAACAAATAAAAGGTTATATAGCAGTTTTCGTGTGCTTATCAACTAAAGCACTTCATTTAGAACTAGCTTCTAATTTATCAACAGAAGCTTTTCTTGCTGCACTTCAGCGTTTTATATCTCGAAGAGGAGTGCCATGTGAAATTTGGTCATACAATGGAACAAATTTTGTCGGTGCCAGAAGATATCTTAGTGAAATGCACAAGCTGTTAGCTGAAAACATTAAAGATAACATGATTTCAAATTATTTAGCCAAGTCAAGAATAAGTTGGAAGTTCATTCCTCCGTCTTCCCCTCATTTTGGAGGTAGGTATATAGGAGGCTGCGGTCAAATCTACCAAAGGTCATTTGAAGCGTGTCATAGGTGAAACAGCACTAACATTTGAGGAGTTTGCAACATTGCTATATCAGGTCGAAGCAATACTGAAATCGAGACCGTACGTAGCAATTTCAACTGATCCTAACGATTTAGAAGCTCTTACTCCAAGTCACTTTTTGGTTGGCGAGCCTCTAACGAGTTTACCCGAACCAAACTTATCAGAAACAAATGCATCAAGATTAGGACGATGGCAGCACATTCCAGCTATGGTTCGAGGTTTTTGGAAACGATGGAAGAATGAATATGTATCAACACTTCAAAAACGTACAAGGTGGTCCAAGGACCACGATAACCTAGAAGTTGGAGATCTCGTGTTGATTAATGAAGACAATACACCGCCATCCTTCTGGCCATTAGCAAGAATAACAGACATTCATCCAGGAGTAACACTACGTACTCAGAAGGGATTGATGAAAAGGCCTATTGTGAAACTATCAAAAATACCTCTTGGTTAAGAAACCTTCTTAACGGGGGGAGGAATGTATGCGCCGAAAGGGCATCAAACATAATTTAGTTTTAAGAATTTTAACTTGTTTTTATTTTTATTGTAAAAGCCTAGCAGGCCGAGCTAATTGTTTTGTATTTTTTCTTGTCACATAAAATGAGAATTTAAGCAATCGTTAAATCAAAAGGACGTGTTTTTTTTCAAGCTCCAAGATTGAACTAAAAGACGTGGCTTTTAACGGTCTTAAAGAGCTGCACTATTAAGTGAGAATGGCCACAAATACACATAAAGCAATAATTACCACTTTTCATATTTTTAAATTTGTTCATGATATGATATTTTACATCTTGAAATTCTTGTAAAACGCGATAATTTGCTTGTGGATCTTTGATCAAAATAATACTTTCCCAAATCTGCAAAATAAACACATCGCGGAAATCATTGTTATAAATCAAAACAAAATCAAAATTCGCACAAAACTCACGATTTTACTAACTTTTGCAAAGTAGTAGAAACCGGAAAGTCAGAACTGAAAAAAAAAATATTCAAACTTCTAAAAATATGTAATTGATTTTTGTCATTTAAACAAAAAATCAAACTCTTTCTTTCTATTTACATTTATTTCCACAAACAAATTCTTTATTTACATTTATTTCCACCAACAAATCCCTTTAATAAAATTTACCTAGAATGCAATATACACATTCGTACATGTCGATATTTCATAAATGAGAAAACCTGTAAAAAAAAGAAGCGCAAACGCGAATAGCTCTACAAGAACCATGCTCCCATGCCATCGCTAACGCTTTCCTTTCCATTTACTCTCTTCAGATTAGATTTACTCAAATATCTTGTTGCCAACCATACTGTTTTAAACAGTATAATACTGTTTTTCACTAAATTATACTTTTTACTGTTGAACAAAAATAAAGTATACAAAATACTGTTTTCAGTATCAAAATGCTAACACATTATGTGTTATTAGACGCTCACACAAATTTGTTTTTATTTAGTCAGAGGGCGCTCAGGGATGTTTACTGTCCAATGGTTATAAAAAAATTGTTAATGTTGGATAATAATATAGAAAATAATGTAGTTCATAGTTACCTTCTTTATGCAAGATTTATATTCAGAATTAACAAATTTCAAAGTAATTTATGAAAAAATATCAGAAGACAAAGATTTTCTTGAAATGAGTACTGACCAAAAGTGGAGCCATTTATTAGTAAACACTTCAGAAGAATTTAAAAACATAACTAAAATTGTCTCATATCTACTTTCTGTTACCGCCACCTCAGCATTTACTGAAAGAGTTTTTTCAGTAATGAATGCTAAGTGGCGGGAGGATAGAAATAGAGCATCTATTAATTTAATAAAAAATGAGCTCCTCATTTATTTTAATTTCAGTTATGATTGTAATGAGGCGTAGGAAGTTTTTAAAAAAGATTGTAAATTAGTAAGTTGTGCGAAAAGTTCTAAAAAATATGTATTTAAAACAATAAATAAATAAAATACTGTTCATTTTTCTAAAATACTGTTTAATATTCTTCATAGACCTGAATATACTTTATTTCTTGTAAAAAAAGTTGGCAACCCTGTCAGTGCCACCGAAAATAAAGATTTAGCGGGGGCAGCTTTCGCTTGGAGGAAGCTTAAATGGAGGAAATAGAAAAGCTCTCTGAACAGGAACGTGCACACTTTTCTTGTATGAAATGGAATATCTTTCCTTTTATTTGTCTATGGTATTATCAGCCAAAAATAAATTATCTTCAACTCTTAAGTGAGTAATGCCCAGTTTCACAGTGTTCGCTTAAGCTTTCGCTCAGCCTTGAGCTTTCGCTTGACTCATTTTACTGTTTCACAGTAGTGGTTCACTGTTGAACTTGGTTCAAAATTGATTTGAACTGAGCGACCAAATTTGGGCACTTAAGCCAAATTTCAGGATGTAAGTGAGAGTAATGTCATTAATTTTAGAGAAATCACAGTGAACTTGTGTTTATAGTCCAGTCAAATAAGGCAAAAAAAGGGGTCAACCTCGGAATGAGAGGTAATAAGCTGAAAATTTGTATGAATCTTTGTTTTGGCATTCTAAATTATATGTCAAAAGTCTCGTAAAATCTCGTGTCCGCGTCTTGAGATATTAGAGGTCAAAGGTCACCAAAATCAGTTTTTCGGAAATATGTCGTAAATTATCGGCTTTACGTAAGTTTTGGTTGAGTAAAGTTTGTTCATTAGATAAATCTGCATAAAAGGGTCCTATACCGAATTTACGTAGAACCAATAGTTTTCGAGATAAAGGGCTGAGAAGTCTTGGTATCGTGCTGCATTCGTTCCACACCACCTCTGAGGTAGAATGCAAGGGACGTTGTTTACATGGTGTTCTAGTAGGCCTAATCCATGGGTTACAAGTTATGATAAAATTTCTTGATTATCTCTCTATCTCTTCTATTTCCACTTCTTGCATATTGTCATCTTCATCAGCACTCATCTCAGAGGAAAATAACGAAATGTGGTCGGCGTTATAATCATTCAACTCAGGTTTAATGGTTGTATCTAGGACATCGAATTTAGACACGGCTGGCCTCGACAAGAGCCATACGCTACGAAACATGGCAATCCTACTTTTCTGCATTTACTTGATGCGTGTACCTTTGAACCTCCGAAACTTGAGTAGCCGGTCAGTTGGCTTTATGGACTTTTGAGAAATTATTTGTGACTCCAAAATAAAGAGAATCCCGGTCGAAAATCTCCAGTTGGCAGTTGTCAGAGGTACATGTATCAAGTGAATGCAAAAAAGTAAAATTGCTTTGTTCCGTAGCGTATGGCTCTTGTCGGGGCCCGTCGTGTTTCAATAGTATGTCCGAGGATACAACCGTTGAATATAAGTTCAACGATGATGACGCCGACCACAATTCATTATTTTCTTCTGAGATAATTGTAGATGAAGATGACAATATGGAAGAAGTGAAAATAGAAGAGATAGAGAGATAATCAAAAAATTTTATCATAACTTGTAACCCATGGATTATGCTTACGGGAACACCATGTAAAAAACGCCCCTTGCATTCTACCTCAGAGGTGGCGCAGAAACTAATGCAGCACGATGCCAAGACTTCTCAGCCTTTTATCTCGAAAACTATTGGTTCTACGTAAATCCGGTATAGGACACTTTTATGCAGATTTATCTAATGAACAAATTTTACTTAACCAAAATTTATGTAAAGCCGATAATTTACGAGATATTTCCGAAAAACTGATCTTGCTGACCTTTGACCTCTAATATCTCAAGACGCGGACACGAGATTTTATGAGACTTTTGACACATAATTTAGAATGCCAAAACAAAGGTTCATACACATTTTCAGCTTATTAGCTCTCATTCCGAGGTGAAACCCTAATTTGACTGGACTATTATTTATTGATTTTAATTATAAGTTTGAAATTTGATTTTTCAATTGTAAAGAGAAGAGAGCATTCTATTACAAAGCATGCCGTAAAGAGTGCGGATAGAAGGCTGATGTGTAACTCTAAAGATGGAGGGATTATTTCTTGCCGCCTTGAATGCTTCATTTTCACAGGAACCTGGAGAAAACGTATCGTACCGAACGCTTAGAAGCTAGCTGGATTCAGAAAGGGCCGCTCCTGCATATACCATATGAACACTTTGAGAATCATTGTGGACCAGTTTCCTGGATTACGATCCCCTTTTACCTGACAAAATAATAATATTGATAAACGCTCCATATAACAATTCCAAATGCAGAGTTCCCCACAATGGAAAATTATCCGAAACTTTGAGGTGAGCTCAGGAGTACGATAAGGATGTCTACTTTGGTCGTACTCGTTCTTATAGTAATAAGGGGCCATATATTTTCAAAAATCCTTACAACTAAAGATAAAAAACTAGAAAAATCACACAATTTATCAACCAAAAGCAAAAATTTCCCCAACTGATTCAACCACAGTGGCCTGCAAAATCCAGTGAACTAAGTTCAGCTGAACTGAGCACAAAAACAAACTGTGAAACAGTTTTGACTTGAGCTAAAGCTCAAAATTACTGCTCAGGTTCAGCTAAGCGAAAGCTCAAATCGACACTGTGAAACCGGGCATAAGTAGTTTAAACTTGAATTTAAAAAAAGGTGGAAATTTTTTTGCATTTCCTGTTGCTCCCTTTAAAATTGGGGCTTCAAAAATTTGTATAGGACGAAGAAAACGGGCAATTATCTTGGCGACCATAAAGGGTACCAATAGCATACTCAGTAGACCGGTTCTCGTTCGATTGCGTAGATCAAGCAGCATTGGACGTCATTAGTTGCTAGTTGGGGGACTACTTGGTAAAACAATACCCGCGTTTGGAATGGTCTATGCCGATGCGGATGCATTTATAAATGTTATGGCATGTAGCGGGGGCGTGAAGAATATGATGAAGACTCCGCCAATGTTTTAACATCTCAGACGGACATACCAAAAACGCTATCGCTTAGTTACGATAAATCGCCATGAAATGTGTGTTGGCAAATCTAGGGTAGAAAAGGGACAAACGAATTTGATAGCATAAAACTTTACGCGAAATAATGGAATTCATACACGACAATCTCCAATTCTGAAGGTACAATTTTACTAGTTCGAAACTTCAACGAAATCCCCATGATTTTGAGTGGCGATTTCAATATTAATTTTTCATCGGTACCATCCCACTTCTCCCTACATCCACAAAGTTCGTGAGAAACGTTCGTGGGAGCGAAACGTCTGAACAGACCCAATATTGACAAAAGTCCCCAGACATATAAAACCTGCAGTTTTTACGCGATTTTTACACCAGTTTCAATCGAAAATATTTTATTTATCATAAAACATTTGCTTCGTTTTTAGGTTTAAATGTAAATAGGAATTCCTAATATTTTCCAATTGTACTTGTATCAGTCCCTCAGTAGGCTCGTCACTGAACTCCCTGCATCTGTTGTTGGCTTGACTTTTCTGAGAGCGTACCTACTATATGTATATCCGACAGACCCTCCACTACATCTATTGCATATTACTAGCTGGTTAATATTTTAATAATTGCGGTAGTTTTTGGGCAAAAAAGTTTTACTTCTAAAGTGTGGTCTTAAGCACACTCATATTTTTCTTGTTTTTTAGGAGTAGACATTTTTTTCCGCCACTTTTAATTCCGTGGCCACCCCCCCCCCCCAAAACAAAATTCTAGATCCGCGCCTGAAATAAAGTTAGTTGATGCCAATCAGGGCGGTCCTAAGATATTCCACGCCCGTGGGCTACTAAAAATAAAGCTCCCTCTTCATAAGAAAATACCCGGGATGTATAGCGGATGTGACGACCATGAGAGAAGAGGACAAAAGTAGTTACTGAGCTTCCTACACCAAATGATAGGAAAATTTTACAAAGGTTTCTGGGACTAACGTATGACTTTTTATGACATTTTTCAGCTGCTAAGACCGAAGCCTTAATCGGGAAAACCTACTTTATTCCTGAAGTGAAGACTCCATCCATCCAATGGCACTACAGACAAAATCGAGACTTGGCTTCCTCTAGAGTATTTCTGCAGGTTTGATGGTTCCTTGCAGCATGTCTCCAGTTTCGGATGTTAAACATTGCCTCTGCGTCAGTCGCCACAGAGTCCCTCCATCTTCTCCTGGGTTTACCTACTGGTCTATTTCCCGAAATTTCTGATACCAGAAGCCGTTTTGGGATGCGATTGTCCTCCATCCTCATTACGTGACTGGCAAGTCTTAGTTCGTTAATCTATATAAATATAATTGGAGTGTTTGTCTGTAATTTCAAAATAATTGTCATTTTCTAAGCTTATGTTTATTTGCATGATATTACAACGAAAACAAGTATTTTTAAAATTGTTGTCGGTCTGTATGTCTGTCTGTTTGTCCGGGCTAATCTCGGGAACGGCTAATCCGATTGCGATGGGACTTTCACTGGAAGATTCAGCATTTTCTTGGGCTTGTGTTAGGCTTCAGTCGGTTGCGACTATTGCTTGAGACGGAAAAACGGACTATTGCTTCAGACGGAGTCGGAGAAAAGCGAGTGGAAACTTTTTTTATCATTCTAATTGTAAACCTCAAAACTCGGAACGTTTAATCCGATTTTAGAACTTTCACTTTTTTCATTATGCGTTTTTCCTATCCCCGACTGTGCACACATAAGTTTTTTTTATTAAAAGGCGTTGCAACGCAAGCGGGTTTTTTGCTAGTTTTTAATAAAGTGAAGACTAAGGTATTCCAGTTAGTAAAAAGATGCATAGAATTTATAATGGCAGAAGGCAAGGCCGGAAAACAGGAAAGCCTACTAACACCAAGGATCGTCTAGATCGCATATAGATCATATAGGTCCCATGAAAGTAACTAAGAAAAGATACAACCATAGTAGTAATTATGGATGCGTTTGTACCATACTAAGAGTATGTCAAGCGTCTAGGTTTTCGACTGGTTGAGGATGCTGCCAAATATTTTGATAACCCAAGAAGAAGAATAAAATCGGATTTTACAGCCAATCTGTTTGAAAACGACTGCATAGAAGAAGGCATACCGCATTCGTTAATCACTACTGGCGTCCCAAGGCGAAACGGCCAGGTAGAAAGGCTATAAAGGTCAATTCGCACTATACGGAACGGTAACGTCACGGAACGGAACGCCAACGGAACGTCAATTTTGCTATCGATTCGCACTTAAACGTCAACGCTACGTGAATATTGCCTTTCAGTCTAAAAAAATTAGATAGATGGTTTAGAATGCCAAAATTTAACAATAAAAAGTTAGCAATGATCGCATTAATTTTGGATGAGGAAGAAGAAAATTTAAATTTAGCCACAAAAAAGAAAAAATGTGTACAAAAGATATGCTTCCGTAACTAGGTTCACATTCAACAGAATAGATCAGTCACGTCAAAATATAGTTTCAAACTAATCTTGACATGCCGTTACGTTGACGGTCCGTGACGTTGCCTATATATGTCAACGCGTAGTGTAAAACTCATTAAAGAATATTTTGACGTGCCGTTGACGTTCCGTATAGTGTCGTATTTTAACTAGCATGAAAATGAAGATAGAAGCATTGTCAGACTTCCAAGCCTTTATAAGGGACGATAATTTAAATACACTACAGAACGCGCAGGACATGAGAAGCCAAACAAAATATTACTAAGATCCAACAGGAAAATAGGAGACAAAGCAATAAAAAGCGTAAGGCTGCAAGAGTCTATAAGTAGGACGCCTTGGTTGCAGTGAAGAGAACACAATTTAGCCCAGGGTTGAAATTAAAACCTAAGTTTTTGGGACCTTACCGTGTAGTGAAACGGTAGAATCACGACCGTTATGAATTGAAAAAGATATGTGAGGGGTCGAGGATAACTTCAGCCGCCTTAAAGAAAGGTACGAGGGGTCAAGGATAACTTCAGCCGCCTTAAAGAATAGGCTAATCATTCGGGGCTTTTCCATTCTATTGAAGTATACTAAAATGTGAGTCCTAGAAAGAGACACAGTCATTAGAAAGACGCATTTTGTCGAGAATCATTTTTGGGTTAAATAAAGTTTTGTAAAGTCCCAGAAGCCCACGTCTTAAAATAACTTTGTAGACCGGTTCATCAAAGAAGATCCCCACCTACATATAATATTTTATATTTCATTATAAAATTACCTGTTCTTATTTTTGTTATGAAAAGATTTTAAATAAAAACAACAAAATCTTAAATAATAACAAAAAAATATAACACCAACAAAAATTGCTGCCCCGAAAAAGCTTGCGCCCCGGGGCTATGCAATAGAGTTAACCCTTCTAATTCAGAAGGTACACTTCTTAGCTGGGCCTTTACCTGCTCAGCACAAGTAGCACTGAGATAGGCTCAACTAAAGCATGCAACATATAAATTGAATATGCAATCCCGAAAAGGTCACACCTCACACATTTTTATATGCGAGATGTGACCCCCCAGAGATTGCACATTCAAGTAAAACAGAAAGAAATGCAATACACAAGGAAGCGTGCAAGAAAAGTCAGTCACGTGAGATTAAAAAGACTCCTTTTAAGGACGTCCTTACTAATGCTCACGCTAAAAACATTGATATTTTTATTCACATTAATGAACATGCGATTAACAGGCTCGAATCTGCCGTAATTCGTGCTAGAGGAGTTGGTGTGTAAGAGAGATGGCCCTCTCAAATTGTAACCACCGTCTCTAAACGACGCACGGCGACTTAGAAAACCTGAGTCGACCTTTCCATTAAGGAGCTGATGAGCAAATACAACATCGGCCACTTCACGACGCCTGGAAAGAGAGCTTAGGTTGAGTAGCTTAAGTCGGGATTCATATGGTGGAAGAACTAATGGATTATCCCAAGGAAGATGATTCAGTGCGAATCGAATGAACCTTCTTTGAACCGACTCAATTTTTCCAGCGTGCGAAGAGTAGTGAGGGGGTTATTGAATTCTTTAGACCACCTTTTTATAAAACCCAGGACTAAACTACCTTTGGAAGCAATATAGTTAATGTGAGCGCAAAAATCAAGCTTACAATCAAATCTAATCCCGAGATCTTTAACAAAATGAACACGAGGGACACTCACGTTAGAAAAGGTGTAGTTAAAAATTAAGGATCTACGACTTCTCCCAAAAGTCATGGTTTCACATTTACTAATATTAAGGACCAGGTTGTTGTTCGCACACCAAGAGTAAAAGGTGTCAAGGTCAGCTTGCAAAAGTTTGCAATCCTCGATACTCTTTATGTGACGGTACAATTTGATGTCATCAGCGTAAATCAAGATTCTACAGTGTCTTAGCAAGGGAACAATATCATCAATTGATAGAATAAAGAGCAAGGGACCAAGATGACTTCCTTGAGGAACACCGGATGACGCTTCAATGGTTACTGATTTGGATCCACGAAAAAGAACTTGGTAGGTCCTGTCACCTAAGTAAGACTGGAACCATACTAGAAGGGCTCGCGGAAAGCGAAAGTTGACGAATTTAAAGAAATTTCTAGGGTCAGTGAGCACTTTATTGCTCATACAGCTAAGATATTCACGATACAGAGCAGAAGAGAGAGAGAGAGAGCGAAATCGGTTGTAGCAATTTATAAATAAATTAAGACTCGGAGTATCCTTCTCTTTAAATAGGTTCTCCAGAGTCTGTTCTTCTGATTTTTCAAATGCTTGAGCTCATTATTGAACCAAGGTAGAGATGAACTGGGAAATTTTTGAGGCTCATAAGGTACACAAGAAACCAGGGCTTCGTATAGTACGCCATAAAATCGTGCCACGTCGTCGTCCAACTCATTTGCAGAAAGTAAACTGTTGAAATTAATCAAGGCAAGCTCAGATGACAGTTCACTAAAATTAGCCTTTTTGAAGTTAAAGGCATGGGATACCACGTCCGGACCAGGATTATTCTCAGAATTGAAGCAATAATTGAGCGAGAGAGGAGGATGGTAATGTCAACAGACGACATGACTATTGGACTGGGTTCAACAGTCATGTTGACTGAGTCCGTAAAAAATACAAGATCCAACTGCCTCCCCAACACATTAGTCACCCCACTCATTTGGTTCAAGTCGAGTGAGAATAGGGAATTGAGAAAACAGGACTCTTTAAGATTAAGGTTCCCTTCAGGGAGGTAGTTATCGTCATCTTCGACATATACCCACTGAATATTGGGTAAGTTGAAATCGCCTAGAAGCAGTAGTTCATCGCCGGTGTTCATCATACACTGGATATGATCAACACAAGAGATGAGAATATCATAAAGGGTTTTCCCTCCAACGTCAAGTGTGCTTATAATATCTGGTGGGATATAGCAGCACAGCAGGAAGAGATTAGATTTAGAAAAGGAAATTTTGAGAGCGACAACCTCAACGTCAAGGTGGTTGGAGAAACTAGGAAGCGAAATTGGGTTACAATTAAGATGGCTCCTACAAGCAAGAAGTACGCCACCCCACGAGCTTCCGAGTCAGTGAAACCATCCCTCCGATACACTTTCTAGGAGGAATCAAAGAGTTCAGTATTAAGAATGCCTTCATGGAGCCAGGTTTCAGTGAATGCTATGACATCAAACCCGCTAGCCGTCGATGCCTGAAGGATGTCGTGAGTTTTAGACCGAGTCCCCCTTACGTTCTGGTAGTAGAGGGAAAGCGTCACAAGTTTTTTGGCACGTGTGGAGCGCTCGAAGTGGGAGCGTTTGCATGAAGGGCTCGAGTACGTTTACGCGCGACAAACAGCTTCGTAAGAGCACCAGAAACTAGGGTCTAGGAGAGTCTCGGCAATATCCGGCGGTGCAGACAAAACAAGAGAAGCAACAGGCTTGGAAACCTTGCTGATTCTTCTGCAATGAACAGTTCCTGGGTCTATAGATTCATTTCTTAGATAATCACAGATAGTCTCCGTCTTAGTTTCGGAAGAGAATCTCGAGATGAAGATGTTTAAAGGTCTTGGTACCGTAACTGAGGGGTGCAAGACTCAAGAGGATCAGCACCTTCGACCGGTAAAGAGGACGATTCAGTCACTGGAACTTCCGTGACCAAGGAACTTAAGGTGACACCGTTGCCAATGGTGCGGCGGCGATCTCGACCATTCTTACGAGTTTTGCAACGCGCCTTACAGGCTGGCACGATTGGGTTGTTGGCAACCTGTTTGGGGATGACATTCTCCGAAGGAGAAGCAGCCGTGGAGCAGTGTGAAGAAACAGGCTGCTCCCCTACCTGCAGGTCGCCATCAGATACTACCCCCTCTGAGGGGGAGTTTTTACTGTTGAACACTCTTTCGAATCTAGATGACAGAGCGCTCAGGGCATTCTGATTTTGAACCACTGCTGTTGACAGCGATTCAATATCAGCCCTAACACACTTCGTACTCCTTTTGATATCATCCAATATAGGATGAAGAGAAGCCGAAGAGTTGGAGGTGCAGGTAGAAGTGCCGATAGGATTTAAGATTGACGAATGTAAGTCGTCCATCGAATCTAAGGCCGTTGCAACCCGGGACGAAATTTCCTGAAATTTAACCATCAAGGCACCCGAGTTGGTCGCAACAAGAGCAAGAGTGTCAGAAAACGAATCGAGCCGGACGTTGATGGATTGGACGTCATCCGTATAGCCCATTTAGCCCTGTGGTTAGGGTGACCCTGATGCCAATATTTTTTATTGTCATTTAAGTGTTTGGCACTATTTATGAACCAGTTAATTTATATCTGTTGATTTGATTATTCAGTTTGTAGTTGTGTCAAATTAGCAAAAGGGTACCCACTTCGTAGAAGTAGGACCAAATGGCCTAATTTTTTTTGGAAAATGTTCAGAAACACTTATTAATCAAGTGCCATTTTGAGTTTTTAAATATGGATCTCGGATTCGTGTTTAGCGACCTCGCAAACCTCCGAGTTTAGATTTTGGGTCCATTTCGTTAGATATTTTCCGAGATTTTTAATTTGTTAATTAGTGCTACATTAATTGTCCACTAACATTAGCCATTTCTTAAATAAATAATGGATAAAATCATAAGCGCCCCTTTAGACCATATAACACTTGATTAATAAGTGTTTCTGAACATTTTCCAAAAAAATAGGCCATTTAGTCCTACTTCTAAAAAGTGGGTACTTTTACACTAAATCATGCTTATTTGACCCGACTATTGTAAATTAAATGGATAAAAATTTCAATCGAAAATAGGGAAACATTTCGGTCATTGATAATATTGAAAAAGGTCTAGTTGATTCATCGAAAACAGTAATGTCTATCTATAGAATCAGTAACGTCTATCTATCTATGAGCTCAGTGTGTGAGATGGCTGCCACGCAACTCACAGAGGTGTTGATCTTCTCCTACCGCAACACTGTCTCTTCCTCCCAGTCATTGCGTTAAATGCGTTGAACGACAGCCTGGCTGCAGTGCGTAGGAAAGTTAGGAGATTGTTAAATAGGACAAAGCATGCTGGGCAATGGGAAGACCACCGGTTCACCCTAACGACGCTCCAAAAGGATTGTCTCGAGGAAGCATTTTGAGAGCCTGCATACTCTACCAGAGCTGAGGGAAGGAGTGTTCGCAATGGAAGGGCCAAAGTGTTGTGCTCATCCCGAAGCCGGGTAAGCTCCCAGGGGACCCGTCGGCCTATAGGCAAAGTCTAGATATAACAAGTCTTTCGTCTTCATACAGAATTTTGGTTGTGTGCGTGCATATCATTGCTGAGCACATCTCAACGCCTACATCGTGAACTCGGCGAGACAAAGCCAGATTCTCTCTCTTCGTTAAAGTATGCAGAACAGAAAAGGAAGGAAATTTGAATACGCTGTTTTTTTTCATAAATTGTAAATATGCACCAATACATCAAGCTTATCCCTATATAAAATCATAAAATCTTCCGCTGGCTAGTAGTGTGTGAGCGTGTATAAAAATGTTGCATTCTCTGTCCGGTACCCTGACATCGTCATTTGAAGAATTTGTGCATATTGCTGTTCGGCTTTCATTCACTAACCATATGAAGATGAAAGACTTGTTAATATCTAGACCACTGCAGTTCTTTTTTTCAGTTTTGTAGAAGAACTTTTCGTTTTTTCACTGCTTCGACAGCGCGGTATGAAATATTGATCAAAAATTTGTCAGCTGAAGATACCAAAAAAAGGTTCTATACACTCAAAAATTTGAATAATACGCGTTGGTCATGTCGCGAAGATGCTGTCAAGGCTCTTGACCACGGATACAAATTCATTCAAAATGCGTGTAATTGAAATTCGCGATGACGTTGAACAAAAAGATGTTGTCAAAAGCCAAGCTCGCGGTATTTTCTAGAACATGTCTCGATTAGAAACAGCAATTTATACCAAACTTTGGCATGACATACTGGAAAGATTCAATTCAACAAGTAAGTATATACAGAGTTGTACGATGACCCTTTGTACAGCCGAGAATTCTCTAAAGTCTTTAAAATCTTTCGTAGAATCTAAGAGAACTGCATTTGAATCATATGAAACTGCAGGCAAAGAATTGTCCGATGAACAAAAGTATGAAAGTATGCGTGTTCGATCTGTGAGTGTTCGATTGAGACCCCTAGATCATGGAACAGCGGATGATGTGCAACAGTCACCGAGAGACATATTTCGAACTAATGGTGGTCGTACGCGCTTTTGCTTTTTTTTCATATAGAGTTTTATGACTTTTTTACGACTGTTTTACGTCAATGGTAAAGGCAGTGCGGCATAACTGCGCGGACAAAAGGCTGTGCTTAAAAAGGTACATTGTACGTCCACACAATACGGGCTTTCGAAAGCGCGTACGGCCTTTCAAATGAAAATATATTTTTTGTTTTTTTTTTGAGTTACTGGCCTTTTATTAAATAAAATTTTATCCACGCCCGATTACAACTGTTTGCAGCCAAAACGACTCTAGAATTAAAAAATTTACGAAAACTCACGATTCAGAAAATTAAAAGCTCACGCGCGCTTTTGTCTAAGGCCTAAAGTCTGCGTAGTGAGGACGGGCCTTAAATCTTTCCTTCCTGTCATTGACCAACTGATCGTATCTTTGAATGAACGAATTTCAGCGTACGAAGTCGTTGATGAACGATTCGGGTTCTTTGCTGAGATGACCACAATGGAACCTTCTCAGTTGGAACTAAAGGCCAAATATCTTGTACATCATTATCCTGATGATTTAGACTTGAATTTAGCTAATGAATTGATTCATCTCGCCACTTTTGCAAAACAGTACGAAAAGAAAAAGGGCGAATCGAATGAAATTTTTCTCTACCGGATAATTTTGCAAAATAATGTGCAATCTACTTTTTGTAATGCAGAAGTGGCACTTCGTATTTATATATCGATGATGGTAACTAATTGCAGTGGGGAAAGATCATTTTCAAAACTAAAGATTATAAAGAACAGATTGCGAATGTCGATGACTCAAGAACGCCTGTCGAATCTCATGCTTCTCAGTTTGGAAAGCGACATTCTCCGCGATATGAATTTTGATGATATTGTCAACACTTTTGCTAATAAAAAATCGCGCAAAATTTTTATTTAATTAGAATTAATAAACCTTTGCCAGTGTGCAAATATAATACAAGAATAAACTTTTTCATATGCTGAACGTAATCATATTATTTTACTTGAGTATACTCCACTATATACGAAAAAAGTTTAGGGGCTTCCACCAAATTTTGGCCCCAGGGCCTCCGAATTCTAAATGCGGCCCTGTGTAGAAGTTAAGTGTTTTCGCTGTGATTTGTGTACAGTGGTTTCGGGATATATTTGTGCACTGCTGTGATACGTTTTTATTTATGAAGTGTAGATCTCGTTGTAAACGCATCGTAGTCGCCACAGAATGACTACTAGTGGCGACATCTGTTCCTCGTAATCCAAGAATATGATTTATTAATTTAAGAAAAAAAAAGATTTATTAGTTAAACAAAAAAAAAGGATTGTTTCAATAAATAAACAATCAATGATGTTCCGCTAGCATATTTTTGCTTTAAATAAACTATTCAATTATTAAATTGCAGAAAATAATAGCATTTTTTTAATAAATTTTGCGGCGGCATTTGTTTATAAATGATTAAATTACAAAATTGTTATGAATGAACACTCCCTACTAATATGTTGTTTAGTGTTAAAATAGCTGTGTATACATTATTTTTTTGACATTAACTTTACATTAGGTAGGGGTAAGTGGGGAATCGTGGGCCATGGGGAATCGTGGGACACTGCCATCTTTCGGCAGTATGTCAAGATAGACAGTTCAACACAACTGGCAACGTCTTCTCTTAGCCTAAGCATATTTTCACATTAGTAGATGACCAGTGAACGCGTACTATTTGCTCTGTACGATACTAGCCTGAAAAAAAGATTCTGCAAAAGTTTTTCTGCGTTCTTAATATACATCAATCTTGAAGGTATCGCTACGAACCAACACAGGGAAATATGCTAATTATTATCGTTGGAGCTTGGCCTGTCAACATACAAAAGGAATTTTGCATGACATTTCAACAAATCACTCACACGCCGCTATGTTGGAAACAATAGCTTGTGGGGAATCATGAGCTACTTTTGGTGGGGAATTGTGAATTTGTCACTGAATTGCGCCAGAAGGCTGAAATCAAGCGCAAAAAGCCAGGAAAAGGAAAAGAAAATCAAGCAAAAGAGGCACCTGAACCGAAAAAGCGCAAAACACGAACACAACAAGCGCGACGTGATGACGATGATGTGGACTTCTGCATACTTTGCCTAGAATCAATGCCGAAGAAACTGACCAAAAATAATTCAATGAAATGCATTGAATGTGGTCGAGAGGTACATGCAAAATGTGTCCTTACCTCCGCCAACACGTTCACGTGCCCAAATTGCGAATCTGATTGATCGTTTTCATTTGTCATTTCCAGATATTTAATAAAGTTTTACATCACAATTGTTTGGTTTTGACTTAATAAAGGCGCTGTCCCACGATTCCCCATCATTTTTTGAAATCCCGAAAACATCGATTTTTTGCAAACAACCAAAACTTAAGATAAAAAAAAAAAAAAAAAACTGTAATGGTCAAAAGTTGCGTTTGTACACGTAGAATACCATACCATATCACAATTTGCAAATTTTCTGATATTTGTTAAAGATATCGAGCAAAATAAAAACGTGGCCCACGATTCCCCACTTTCCCTTACGTTTTTCTTTACAAAATATTAATAAAAACTATCTATTATTAAGCCGGCGCCAGATATAGCTTCAAAGATTTGAACACTTGTGGCACGGGACTTTGAATATGTGGTCAAAGTTTGAACAAAGATGTGCACTTTGCCATAAGCCGGCGCCAGACATAGCTTCAAACATTTGAACACTTGTTTGATTGCTATGTGTGGCACGGGACTTTGAATATGTGTTCAAAGTTTGAACAAAGATGTGATCTTTGCCATACGTATCGGCAAAGTCTTCAAAGAAGTGTTCAAAGTTTGTCGTCTACCAGCCTACTATGGAGAAAAACGTCTGCAAAGTATGTCTGGCAGGTTACGACAATATCGATTCAAATGTGTTTTTAAAGCTTTGCAAAGTCTTCACAGAAGTCTTCAAATCTTTGAAGCTATGTCTGGCGCCGGCTATACGTATCGGCAAAGTGTTCAAAGAAGTGTTCAAAGTTTCGTTTGCAAAGCATGTCCGGCAGGTAACGACAATATGTGTTCAAATGTGTTTTCAAAGCTTTGCAAAGTCTTCAAAGAAGTGTTCAAATCTTTGAAGCTATATCTGGCGCCGGCTTTAAACGCGTAGAAAAATTATAGTCTACAACACGTTTTGAATGGCATATTCCGCACTCGGGGACCGCCGACCTCGCCTTCGGCTCGGGTGCAAAACTTCCACTTGTGCGTAATATGCATCATTCCAAACTTGTTACAGATTATACTATTATTTTATTTTAATTAAATTTTATTTATTTGCCTAACAAGGCATAGTTAAACTTACTACAGAAAATCAAATACAATGCAGAAAATACAATGAAATACCATATTATGACTAAGGTACAAAATGGCGGTATAGTTAATTTATACTTTGCCAGCCCGAGTAAAAATGAAACTAGCCCGCAGCTAGTCTGCATCAGGTACGCACCAGCACGCAAGGCGCCACAGCTAACGCGTATAGCGTACAAATGCGCACGGCACATTTTTACTAGGGCGCACCTAGCATGCAGCTGGTACGCACGCAGAGTGTCAACCCGAGTAAAAATAAAAACTAGCCCGCAGCTAGCCTGCAACAGGTACGCACTAGCACGCACGGCTCCACAGCTAGCGCGCATAGCGAACAAATGCGGACGGCAAATTTTTACTCGGGAGCTTAGACTTAAGCTCTATTGTTAATTCATGGTAATTGTTATGTCCTATGTGAAAGCGGCATGAGTTCCAACTAGGGATTGCAATCCGTCCGGCGAATCCGGCAATCCCTCGGATCCGGTACCGTTTGGCTACCTACCGGATCGTGCAATATCTATCGGATCCGACAGAAAAAGCGCGGCGCGAATAGGTGTTTACGTGCAAAATAGCGGGAAACCCGCACCTGTTGGCTCTAGCAATTCAATGCTCTTCTCTCCGTATATTCAGTCGAAAGTTGACTCCGATTGACAAAACATGTGTGGAGTGTCGTCATGAACCATAAACAAACTTATTAATAGTTGAGTTGCTA
This sequence comes from Thereva nobilitata, assembly GCA_963855945.1. Lineage (NCBI taxonomy): Eukaryota > Metazoa > Arthropoda > Insecta > Diptera > Therevidae > Thereva > Thereva nobilitata. Next base: position 137,299,490 of record OY979694.1, read on the forward strand.
TATGGAATTACTAGTATCTGCATTAGCTTCTGATATTATAATCAATAGTTCAAGTATACCATCTACATCCACACAAAAGCGACACGAAAATGATTAAGAAACTAAAGAAATTATTTGCGAGGAAGAAATAACAAAAAAGAAAAATAAGCCTATTGACAGTTATTTCAAAAAGGAAACGAATATGGAAACTATGGTTTCCAGAATAGTTTGCAAAGATGGTACACTTTCAATTCATTTTGTACATCTTCAGATATGAGATATTTGTTTTCAAAGAGCGGATACCCACTGCTAAATTCACATAACATTATAAGATCTGTAGTTTCACATTTTGCCGTTACTGTAAAAACTGATATGATAATTGAGCATCTCCAGAAACAAAGTCAAGAGCTCTCTTTATTACTTTGTCTTTGGTTGGGAGGAAGAAATTTGTAAACAATTTCTAAAGGTAAACAATTTAAGTTTAATTTTCATTTTTAATCGGACTAATTTGTGAATGATGATGAGGGCTCAAGGAAGAAATACTGTTATTTTCTTTTGATGTTGCAACCGCCACAAAATAAGTAGTTGTTATTACCAATTAAAACAATAAAAGAAATATTTATACTTATTCGTAAACATTGCAATAAGACAAAAATAAATTTCTTTTATTGTAAATAGGTACATTTATTGTTATTTGCAAGGGCGATGGCAACATTTTTTACAGGCATGCAAAAACTATAATAAAATTACTTACAGTCAATAAGTTAATCCTTTTACAACGATGACACTTATCCTGGGTACTTCCTATGCACTTCAATATTAACAAAAACACTTTTAAAAACTCACTTTCAACTAATAATAATTAATAATAAATGCAGCTATAACCTGCAAAACACTTGTTTAGCACGGATTTTAGCGTTTCTAACCGCACTTCTCACAGATAAATTGAATTCCATTCTGACTGAAGTCCATTCTGTCAGATAAATTGAAGTCCGATTTTCTTTGAATGTGAGTGTGAGATTTCGTTGTGCATGGCTTGTAAATGTAGAAGGCTTTGATGTATTAGCAATGTAATAATCCGGCCGGATTGGCGTTAATACGGCCGGATCCGCCCGGATTGCAAATGGTGCCGGATTGCAATCCCTATTCCAACTTCTTGATTCTGTCCGTATAGGACGATAAGCCAAAAAAAATCGCGCGGTCGTGTAAGTTTCTCACAACGAAAAGGAATTCTTTATAGAGCCAAGGAACTTGTTGGCCATGGCAGCAATATTATCGTAGTGCAAGTTGAAATTAAATTTATTGTCTAGAACAATGACTAGATCTACAACTTGATAGACATGGTCTAAACTAAGGCCTAGTCGTTGAGATAATATTCTTGCAACTGTGTGTTTCTTTTCCGGGAGAAGGTAATTACATGACATTTGCTGATGGTGAGTTGTATTTTATTGATGGTACACCAACCTTTCAACACGTTTAGCTTTGTTTTAAAGATAGTTACGTCGTTCTGGGCCCTTATGACATTATAAATTGTGAGGTCATCGGTATAGAAGAGATGCGGAATATTCTCTAGTTTTTCCGACAGGTCTGAGATAAATATATTGAATAACAGAGAGCCTAGATGGCTACCCTGAGAAACCCCGGAAGTTACTTCGATTTCTTTGGACAGAAATTCTTGAAATCTAACAACCTGGGTTCTGTTGTCGAGATATGATTTAATCCATTCCAGGCCAGGACCTGATAATCCAAGTTTTAGTAGTTTTTTACTTAAGATATGGTGAACAACATGATCAAAGGCTTTGCTGAAATCAGTATAGACCGTATCTATTTGATGACCTTTTCTATACCACAAAGTAGATCGGAGGTTAGAATCATAGGGTTTGTTGTAGTCGATCACCCCTTTCTGAAACCATGTTGCTGTTCATTAAGACATGGGTATAGAGAGGCAATCTTATCGTAAACAAATTTCTCGAGAAATTTAGGAATTGTTAATAAGATGGCAATACCCCTGTAGTTTTCCACCGAGATGTTTTGTGGATTGGAGTAAGATAGGATTTTTTCCATAGCTTAGGGAACTGTCCTGTCGATAACGATTTGTTGAAGATAAGATGGAGTGGAACCAAAATTTGATCTGAACAGCCCTGCAAAAAGGAAGGAGGCAGGTTGTCACCGGTCATTACATCTTCAACAGATAAATATACACCAGAAAATTGTATTTAATTGACTTAAAACATTTAAAGTATTAAAGAACATTTATTAGTGATTATTGAGTAGTGTGATACACCTAAGTAATGGCAGACTTGGGTTTGTACGGGAATTTTTTGAAGCATACTCGTCTGTAGGAAGCTCTTTCCTATAGACGAGCCACGGCTAGAGTGAGAAATCTGGAAATAAGCTTCGAAATGCCGGACTGGGGATTTCATTGCACTATATAGATTAAATAAGAGTTTGACTCTTGAACTCGTACAAGAGTTAGAGCCTTATTTACCTAGGAAGGGTGGAAACGACATTTTGCAAAGTAAGTAAATTCACCCCGCAAGGGCAAAGGTGGTAGGACAAAGGGTCCTAGACAAGCCAAGAAGGCCGGGCTTGTCAAACGCTCCTTGGAGAAAAAATGAGCGCCATAAGGGCACTCCAAATTAACTTGCACCACGCGAAAGGGGCTTCCTCCACCCTGTGCAAGACTTTCGCGGAGAGGCATCTTACCCTTGCTCTTATTCAAGAGCCTTGGGTAACCGATGGCAAAGTCAGAGGACTTTCCACCGGCTCAAGTAAACTAGTATATGATCGGAGATGCGGGACGCCTCGTGCTGCCCTTTTAATTGACAATCGTGTCACTCATCTCTCCATTACTAACTTTATTTCCAGAGATCTAGTGGCGATCTCGGTTGCGGTTCCCACCGCCAACGGATTCCAAGAAATTGTCCTTGCGTCCGCTTACTTCCCGGGGGATGTAGCAATAGTGCCACCCCAGGAGGTTCAAGAACTGATTGAGTTCTGTCACAAGACGAACCGGCAATTCGTCATCGGTTGTGATGCAAATGCTCACCACTCCATTTGGGGGAGTACCGATATAAACGAAAGGGGTGAGTGTCTCCTAGAATTTCTTGTTATGAACAACATAGACATTGCAAATAAGGGATGCAAACCCACTTTTGCCATTGCTAGTAGAAAGGAGGTGCTGGACCTCACCTTCACCACCAGGCTTCTCTCCGACAGGATTGAAAACTGGCGTGTTTTGGACGAGGCTTCACTGTCGGATCACTTGCACATTAGGTTCGACATTGTGGGCCTCCCACATATCCGCTCCTCTTCTTTGGTTCCTAAGAAAACCAACTGGTCTAAGTTTCAGGGGCTTGTGGCCTCGAAATCAGACCTGCTTGCCGCTTCTATCACCTCAGTGTGTGAACTGGAGAATGCGGCCACCCAACTTACTGACGTGCTGATCTCCTCCTACCACGACAGCAACACTGTCTCTTCCTTTCAGTCGTCACGTAAAGTACCCTGGTGGAACGACAGATTAGCTGAAATGCGTAGGGATGTTAGGAGATTGTTCAATAGAGCAAAACACACCGGGCATTGGGATGAATACAGGTTCATCCTCACAGCCTATAACAAGGAGTTAAGGCGGTCCAAAAGGATTGCCTGGAGGAAGCACTGTGAGAGCCTTCAGACTCTACCAGAGGCGACTAGACTCCAAAAACTACTTGCAAAAGACTCCTTTAACGGAGTGGGCCTTCTCAAAAGAGAGGATGGCTCCTACACCTCTAACCACGAAGAAACTTTGAGGTACTTGCTCAGAGAGCACTTTCCAGGGTCAATCCTCCAGACCGCTTATCCATTGGATGGTGGGTGTAGTCATAGGACCATCCCAGACCGCTATTCCCGAAGTATTTCTGGGAACATCTTTGACCGCGACAAGGTTAAATGGGCAGTGGCCTCTTTTCAACCCTATAAATCCCCGGGAGGGGATGGTATTTTTCCGGCACTCCTTCAGAAGTGCCTCGATCTGATTATCGACAACTTGGTCTGCCTCTTTAGAGCCAGCTTCAACTGGGGATACATCCCTACCATCTGGAGGAAAGTCGTGGTGGTTTTTATCCCCAAACAGGGCAATAGGCCCCTGGAGCTGCCCAAATCGTATAGACCTATCAGCTTAACCTCTTTTCTTTTGAAAACGATGGAAAGGCTGCTAGACCTTCACATTAGGTGCAAGCTGGAGCTCTCCCTTCCCCTACATAGCTCCCAGTTCGCTTACTCTAAAGGTAAATCAACAGAGGTTGCTTTACACCACCTGGTCAGCAAAATCGAGAAAGCCTTCCTTGCTAAGGAAACTGCTTTATGTGCATTCCTTGACATCGAAGGTGCTTTCGATAACACTGGCTATGATTCTATTTCTAGAGCACTGGCTCTCAGAAACCTGGATGCTCACACAATTGAGTGGATAAATGCCATGCTTGTAGATCGTGACATTTCTTCTACCCTAGGTGTCTCCACCATTAGTGTTAAAGCTATTAAGGGCTGCCCTCAAGGTGGAGTCCTATCCCCGTTACTCTGGTCACTAGTTGTGGATGAACTTTTGACCAAACTGTCTGAATCTGGTTTCGATGTCATCGGCTATGCAGATGATCTTGCCATCATCGTCTCTGGGAAGTTTGACCTGACCATTACAGAGGTCATGAGAACAGCACTACGAGAAGTTCAAAGATGGTGTACCACGGAGGGTCTGTCAATCAACCCAAATAAGGCTGTCTTGGTACCTTTCTCCAAACGCTACAAAGTGGACCTAGGTCCTATTTGCATCCAGGGTACCACAGTTGAGTACTCAGACTCAGTCAAATATTTGGGAATAAAGTTAGACAAGAGACTGAACTGGAACGCTCAACTGGACTACGCCATCAGTAAAGCCACCAGGGCCATATGGGCCTGCAAACGGCTTTTGGGTAAGACATGGGGTCTGACACCACAAATGATGTACTGGATGTACAACACGATCGTTAAACCTGTGGTCACCTATGCCGCTATAGTCTGGTGGCCTAAGACTAAACAGGTCACGGCGATCCTTAAGTGCAGCAAACTACAACGGCTTGCTTGCCTCTCCATTACCGGAGCTATGCGGACCTGTCCCACAGCTGCGATGGAGGCAATCATTGGATTGACTCCATTGCATATCTTCATATGGAAATCCGCGGCCATAAGTGCCCTGAGACTTCAGATCTCATCCAACTGGCCCTATACAGTCAAAGGACACATGGATATCCTTGACAATATCCCAAACATTTCCATTTGCCGCGTATCCGACCATATGGTTGGTGAACTGCGGTTCCAAAGGAAATTCAGGGCGATTATACCGGATCGTTCTGAGTGGGAAGAACTTATTCTTCCTGGGGATCCAAAACATCTCCACTGGTTCACCGACGGGTCAAAGATGGAACGTGGTACAGGGGCTGGTGTCGCAGGACCCAATTCCAAGGTCTCGATTGCAATGGGTAAGTGGCCCTCTGTATTCCAGACTGAAATACATGCCATTGCGACCTGCGCTAGGCTCAACCTTGAGAAAGGTTTGAGAGGCGCCAACATTAAAATCTTCTCTGACAGCCAAGCTGCCATCAAGGCACTCTCAACGTGGAAGTTTTCTTCCAAAACAGTTGCAGAGCGTTTTGACTTACTCCAGAGCCTGACCAGAAGAAATAACGTCTCGCTCTGCTGGGTCCCCGGACACTGGGGTATCGAGGGCAATGAGGCTGCAGATAGCCTCGCGAGGGAGGGGTCTGAGACGTTGGTCCAGGGCCCAGAACCCTTCTGTGGCATCTCATGGTCCACCTCCAAGTCCCTGATAGAGGAGTGGATTAAGGGACTACACCTTGCCTATTGGGAATCAATCCCAGGTCTTAGACAGGCTAAAGATCTTATAAGAACCCTTTGCCTTTAGGGGCACTATCACTTTAAACAGAGCGGACCTAAGGCTGTTGGTGGGTTATCTGACTGGCCATGTAGGACTGCGGTACCACCTCCACAACCTAGGACTGTCTCAAGAGACAGAATGCCGACTCTGCCTGGAAGGCGACGAGACTTCCACACATATTCTTTGCGAATGTCCTGCTCTGATCTGGCTTAGAAGAAGAACATTTATCAGAGAGTTTATGAGCCCCGCTCAAGTCCGCTCTTCTTCAATTAAAGACCTTCTTGCCTTCGTCCGGAAGGCTGATAGTCTGTTCCGTTAGTGGGGTACGTACACAATAGGCCTAACTTGGCCGCAGTGTTCACCATATGGGTTGCCCCCTCATTCCTTAATAATAATAAGAAATAAAGTAAGTAAATTATATTTCAAGTGTAATTTATACCAAGGTATTATGTATACAATGTTTGTATTGTTAGTATACTTACAACAGGTAGGTACACCTACGTACCTACTAACGTTTTGTCATTTTTACGTCCTAAGTGCACTATCGTTTTACGCGTCGGGATCCTACCAACGCTATGTTGGAGCAAGTGGTCACGACATGATACACCAAGTAAGTGTATCAAACTGCTTGCGAGCAGTGACATTGGCCTTGAATAGTGACCATTTTCGAAGAAAGTACATATATTCACTTCCCACAAACGAGAGAAGAGCGAAACGTGAAAAAATTCCAATTTCGAACACATACTGCCACTCGATAATCACTCAAGTTTTCCCGAAAAAATCCTCTTGGATAGTAATTGCAAAGTTTACTTTGTTTGTTGACATGATTTATTAATTATTTTATTTTAATGTACTTATAGTTAGAGAGACGGCGACAAAAAAGGCTCATAACTACAAAATGGACGTTGAGCATATTTTTCTATAGTTCGAGTCCCCCTCTCAAAATCCGTCTTGTCGAGTAGGGGTCTGGCGCGGTGCGGTGAGCGACTACGGCGTTTTTTCCAGATTTGCCCTAGCGATTTCAAAAAATTTCTACCATTTGGGTGAAAATGACTGGAGGGCATCTGGGACACCCCCAGATTACGGGAAAATTATTTTCCTCCAAATTGCTCGGTGCAAAGACCCCTTCCAGAAGCTCCAAAAAATGGCGAAAAAAATTAAAATAAAAAAATTAAAAAAATTTGAAAATTTGAAGTTGAAACCCAATAGGGGGGATCAAGTTTGTTGCAAAGAATACAGAAAAAAAAATTTTTTGCTCCATGTGTCAGCATTGCCATATAAAAAATTTCCAAATTTTAAATTTTCAAAAATTCAAAAAATAATTACAAAATGGATGAAAATTTGCCTGTGGGTTCTTTACTACCTATAGAATGTGGAAAAATTATTTTCCTCCAAATTTCTTACTGCCAGAGCGCAATCATCCAAAAAATCCTCAGAATGGTCACGAACGCTGAAAAGTTTCGGATCAGCGGGTTTTATCTGGAAAGTGGAAAGTGTCATTGCAACCGAAGTTGAGATTATTATTTTTAATGTTGAAAAGCAGTTTCTCCTTCGATTTGTTGCCTGTAAAGCGACAACTCTGCCTTTGGCAGCAGTGGAAGGCGCTGAGCGCAACACCCTTCAATCCGATCGCTGGTATTGAAATACGTCACCATTCTGTATCTAAAAGTCGACAGAGCCAATTGCAACCAAACTTTGCATTGTTGTTGTTGCCATCAATAAGCGTTCTTCCCCGATTCAGTGACTATAATACGAAACCAGTGACCTGGGTAGCAGGAAAATACGCCGAGTACAAGTCTGGTCAGTACGATCGTTCGGATTTCGTGATCGCCATTCTGTATCTCATAAAACAGGGAGTCGATTGCAACCACACTTGAGATTATTACGCTCAATGTTGCAAAGTAGATTTCTCCTTCAATTTGGTGCCTATACTGTGGCAACTCTGTCTTTGGCGAGGGGTCTTGCACTTGCAAGTCAGCGATGATTATCAGGGATTACCAGTGAATATCAATTGATTTATCATTGCTGTTAGTCGTGGTGGACTGACTCCGAAACATCATGGCAGGTTCTTCTCCGATTCTCAGCAATGCGAGCGCTGGAAAGTGCATGATCCTCATTCCCGATCCGAAACCAATGCGCCAATGCAATAACGGGGTTTTTTGTTATTTAACATATTTTAGCAAGACGCATTTTGGAGGAAAACTTTATTTTTGGATAAAATACATTGTAACGAATCATTTGACACCGGTTTTTTGTATGTGGCTGAAATTTTTTGAAATTTCGGAGTTTCGGGCGGATCTATTGAACCGCGGGTGAAGGCACCGAGCAATTTGGAGGAAAATATTTTTCCCGTAATTCGGGGGTGTCCCAGATGCCCTCCAGTCATTTTCACCCAAATGGTAGAAATTTTTTGAAATCGCTAGGGCAAATCTGGAAAAAACGCCGTAGTCGCTCACCGCACCGCGCCAGACCCCTACTCGACAAGACGGATTTTGAGAGGGGGACTCGAACTATAGAAAAATATGCTCAACGTCCATTTTGTAGTTATGAGCCTTTTTTGTCGCCGTCTCTCTAACTATTAAAACTCGTCACTAAATTTTTGCGTCTGCCAATATCTATGCCAAATATGTTTCTGGTGATCATATGAATAGATTCACATTCGCATTTTTTGTTGCCTGGAATATTTTACATCATTCTAAGCTAATTTTTGACGCTGATTTCAAATATATTATCAGTTTTTTTATATCAGCTTTAGTTTATGAATTATAACGAGGGGTGTTTTTCTTTTTTTAGAAAAAATACTCTCACCGTACTACTACCGTATATTTTATTTGAAAAAACTAAAACTGCACTGCACGCAGAATACTCCCACCTATCTAAAACTGTAAAAGTGGAGGTTCAACCCTACCAACTTCCAGAGTAATGAGCCATCAAAGTCAAAATTTTGGTTTTTTAACAAAAATATCAACATCAATTACCTTTTTCCCCAAAAATACGGAGCTAGTCAATATTTTTTGCCAAAATTGAAAAGCATGGAATAAATAATGTCCAGACAATTTTTGTGTTACGGCCTTTATTTTTGAAGATATTAGCAAATTTTGATGGTACAGTAGGCTTTATTTGGTACTTTTCGTCAAAAGCTTACGTGAAAAATGTACCAAATGAAGCCAATAATACTCGAGCTGATACAATAAAACTGAGTGTAGATTTGAAATCAGTGACCTCAAATTAGTAAAAAACCATTAAAATATTTTATGCAACAAAAAAAAGTTTGATTTTGTAAACTAGTGTTATGAATCATTTATAAAAATGGCCATTTTACGATTTTTAGCAGAACTAATGATCTGCTAAAATTCACCAAATGAATCATATTACAGACGTTTCCCCCTAATGTGGCCTTTTTAGACCGCCAGGTCATCCGCTCCCAGCGCGCTAATAGGTATTTGGGAGTAGTGATTTTGAAGAAGTGTCATCCAAGGTCACTTCGATCGACTTCAATAGGTAGCTTTCCTCAAATGAATTGGATGACGATGTAGCAAGATTTTACTCTGTTTGTTGCATCTTATATAGCTTTTAAGCCTCGAAAGTTGTCCAGATCATCCCAACCCTGGTACAACAATAAATTCAGGCATACCAGAAACCAGAAGAATAAACTATGAAAAATCTACCTGAAGAGGAAAGACACTGCGAGTTTCTACGCATTTGTCAATTGCTTTGACCAATTCCGTGCACTCTCCGAAACTCTCTATAAGGAATACCTCAGGCACATGAAAGATAAACTGTATGGTGACCCTAGAGTGTTCTTTAAATTTATCAACACTAAGAAAAAAGTTGCAACATGCAACACGAGAATTCCTTCAGAACCAATCCGTCCGAGATTTGCGACATGTTCGCATCGTTCTTCCTCAAATCCTTCTCGTCTCCTGTCTTTCAACCTGCCGAAAACAATTTTCGACATATCAATCCCATACAAGTGGCTCATAACTTCTCTCTCTGTATAACCAGGGAAGATATCTTGAAACATATTAATGAACTTCCACATGACTTCTCGTCTGGCCCTGACGGTATTCCTCCTGCTGTACGAAAATCTTGTGCAGGGGCCCTTCTATCTCCTCTACTGTGTTTGTTTCAAAAATCCTTAAATACAGGGTGCTTCCCAACCTTATGGAAGAACTTCATAAAAAACGTAGTAAGAGCGAAATCAATCGTGTAGGTTTACCAAAACTCTTCGAATCTATTATTTATTCTGCTATCGCCCCTATCTGCAAGAGACTTATCTCAACTAATCAACACGGTTTTCTTGCAGCTCGTTCTACTACCACTAATCTTCTCTTCTTACATCGTTCGAGGCTTTGTTACTGGCTGCCAAACCAACTGTGTTTACACTGATTTCAGTAAGGTTTTTGACAAGCTCTCTCACTCTATTATAGTTCTCACACTAAAAAATTTGGTTTTCCGCATTCCCTTGTGGTATGGTTCCAGTCGTACTTAGCCGACAGAACCTACCAGGTTTTATTCCGCGGAGTCAAATCTAGAAACATTGAAGCGTCCTCTGGTGTCCCGCAAGGTAGTCACCTTGGTCCTCTTCTTTGTATTTTATCAATTGAGGAGCCGGATCAAAGAACCGCACTTTCGCTCGTTCGACTCCAAAAAAACGTAAAATTAGTTCGAAAAAAAAATGTCTTCAAATAAAAAAATGAAAAATACTTATTTGTCTAGAAAAAAGGCGCATCTTTTTGTTTCATGCAATTTTTTTGTGGCATCATTAGTTTTTAAATAAACAACAAAAAATAATTAAAAAATTAAAAAACACGACGCCGAATTAAAAAATGAACTAAAAAGTCAAAAACAAGTTTTAAGTACTAATGTAAGACAGAAACAAGGTAGAAGATATTTTATTTATTTTGTTAAGTATCACACAACTATCGTATATGTATAATCTGTATTTTTTCAGTCGGGTACAGTTTTAATTGTACTTATTCTCGTAACATTTTGTACCCCGGCTGCAAAAATACAGATTATACATATACGATAGTTGTGTGATACTTAACAAAATAAATAAAATATCTTCTACCTTGTTTCTGTCTTACATTAGTACTTAAAACTTGTTTTTGACTTTTTAGTTCATTTTTTAATTCGGCGTCGTGTTTTTTAATTTTTTAATTATTTTGTTTTTTATTTTATGATATTTTAGTGATTATAATTCGTAAACCAATGTAGTTTTTATTAAGTGATTTTATTTTACTTCGTATTATTATAGCACTTACAACTATTGAGATACAGTTTTAATGCAAAAGTAAAGTTATCGAAGTTTGATTTATTCTATCTAAATTTAGACACGCTGATAGATTAGGCAGAAATCGTCTCAATGAGACCTTTCATTTGATACCCATATTGACCCGATCAGAAGAAGAAAAAAATAAATCGGGTGTGACGTAAATTGGGTCTGACGGCCGCCATACTGTTTTTTTTTAAAAATTAAAGCCTATGTAACTCGGGCTCACTAAACGATTCTAACGGTACTCCAGCGATCTAAATCCGTTTAGGCGTTTAGAAGTTATGGTGGAACAAAGAAACATACAAACATACATACATGAATCCTGAAAACATTACACTCCTTTTTGGGGCAGTCGTGTTACATAGCGTTTGTTTAGGGAATTTTAATTTCGCCTCAACAGCATACTAGGCTTAACTATTAAGTGTTCATTCATGGTGATGGGTTAATAAAAGACGTTTTGAGTAATTTAATTTTATTTAAGCTTAAAATTCGCGAGCATTTAACACATATCTATTAAGTGTTATATATATTTGAAATCGTCTCAATTTTACCTTTCGTTTGATACCCATATTGACCCAATCAGAAAAAAAAAATTAAATTGGGCGTTATGTAAATTGCGTCTGACGGCCGCCATATTGTTTTTTTTAAAAATTAACCTAGCCTATGTTACTCAGACTCATTAAACGATTCTAACGGTACCCCAGTCATCTAAATCCGTTCAGGGGTTTAGAAGTTATGGTGGTAGAAAACAACGTACATACACACAACAAACCTAAACACCTTACACTCCTTTTTTTGGGGCAGTCGTGTAAAAAACAGATTTTTTTGAAACTTTTTTTTATCAATTTTTTTACTTCTACTCGTCATAACTCTCTTAATAATTATTCAATTGATCTGAAATTTTTTGTATAAACTAATTACACGTAGCTTTGAATGTGAGACAAATTCCGATTAAAAAATGACATGTCGTTTGTTTGTTATTAAGTTTTTATTTCGCTGCCACGTGCGTCGCGCATCACATTTTTCAACTTCAAAAAGTATCGACGGAAATTTTGATTTCAATTTGCTATAAGCGGCAAAGTTGTTTATTAAGGCCTTATAAAGTTTTCTGAAAAATTTCGATGAATTTCATCATCATGGTGCATAGTTATAATCAAACAAAGTCAGACGCGTGGACGGCCGGCGCGCTCTAAGTGTAAGAAGGCGCTCGGCGCAGTTGAAACCACGCTCAGCGCATCTGACTATTTGATTATAACTATGTATCATGATAATGAAACTCTTTGAAATTTTTCAGAAAACTTTATAAGACCTTAATAAACAACTTTGTCGCTTATAGCAAATTAAAATCAAAAATTCCGTCGATACTTTTTGAAGTTGAAAAATCTGATGCGCGACGCACGTGGCAACGAAATAAAAAGTTAATAACAAACAAACGACATGTCATTTTTTAATCGGAATTTGTCTACCATTCAAAGCTATGTGTAATTAGTTTACACAAAAATTTCAGATCAATTGAATAATTATTAAGAGAGTTATGACGAGTAGAAGTAAAAAAATTGATAAAAAAAAAGTTTCAAAAAAAATCGGTTTTTTGTTGTTTATTTAAAAACTAATGATGCCACAAAAAATTGTATGAAACAAAAAGATGCGGCTTTTTTTTCTAAAGAAATAAGTATTTTTCATTTTTTTATTTGAAGAAAATTTTTTTTCGAACTAATTTTACGTTTTTTTGGAGTCGAACGAGCGAAAGTGCGGTTCTTTGATCCGGCTCCTCAATTAATGACATTGTTACCTTGCTAATTCTTTGTAAAATCCTTATTTACGCTGATGACATTAAACTCGACCGTCACATAAGAAGTATTGAGGATTGCAAACTTTTGCAAGTTGACCTCAACACCTTCTATTCTTGGTGTTCCAACAACAATCTGGTACTTAATATTGGTCATGACTGGTGAGGTCATGACTTTTTGCAGAAAACATGGTACCTTAACTTATGACTTTACTCACCTCTGTGATCGATCTGGGGGTCAGGTTTGATAGTAAGTTGGATTTTTCCACTCACATCAATTATATCTCCTCCAAGGGGAGTTTAGTCCTGGGATTTATAAAAATATGGTCCAAGGAATTCAACAACCCCTCATCACTAAGCCCAGCTGAGAAGTGGGGCTTTTGTGTTAGAAGGTTAGCTCTATTAATATTAATACAGAAACCTCAATCCTCCCAGAATTGAGTAGATAAATGCCATACTTGTAGGGCGTGATATTTCTTCTACCCTGGGTGTCTCCACCATTTAAGGCTATCAAGGAATACCCTCGAGGTGGAGTTCTGCCCCCGTTACTGTGGTCACTGTTCATCGAAAAGAAGACTAACGAACTACAAGTAAGTTCTTCCTTCCCCTGCAAGTAAGTTCTTCTTTCCCCACACCCGCCGACGCAACAACGAGAGCGAGTGGTGAGAAACTAACATCTGTCCAGCAACAGGAAATGTGTGCCATTTTTGAAGATATTAGCAAATTGTTTTTTTGAAGATATTAGCAAATTTTGATGTTAAAATTGGCTTTATTTAATACTTTTCGTCATAAGCTAATGTGAAAAATGTGAAAATTTGATCAGTAGTTGATTTGCCGCATAAGGGCCTATCTTGTTTTACAGAATACCAAGTTCCTTTTTTATATACGGTATAAGATGCCTTTTTTCAGTCTTGGCATCGCTTCCTGCTTCATGCACAATCCAATCATGAATGCAGTGTAATGCCGGTATATTTTTAACAAGCTCTGCAGAGATGCCACCTGCACCTGATTGTATTAGTGGATTTATATTATTATTATATGTGAGTTGAACAACACGGCCAAGTTAGGCCTATTGTGTATATACCCCAATAACGGAAAAGACCGTCAGCCCAGTCTAAGTTTCGCCCGGTTTAAAGTGATAACGCCCCTTAAGGCAAAGGGCCTTATTATTTCTTTAGTCTGCTTAAGACCTTGAACTGATTCCAAGTAGGCTAAGTTACCTTCTTCCGCCAGGGTGGTACCAAAAACACCTTACTCCTCACCAAGCAAGTTGCAAGTTTTGAGCAGACCAGCCCTCTGTTCTTGGGAAGAAGATATTCCGGCGAGCTTTGTCAAAGGACCGCTTCCCTGGATAGGCCTTTTGCCTGTGCTTTTTAAAGCGCTTCTTTTGGCGATGAGTCCGAAACTAATGTAGCGCTGCAGACGGATTCTGCGTCTAAAGACTCATCTTCAGCGGCTGACAACACGCGTTACCAATGGCTCCGCTAGTTGAGGCAGTTGGTTTCTCTTGTGTCCCACTGGTCATTTTAGACGAGGCAAGACTGATGCTGGTGGAGCAGCTTCAATGTCATTACTTTTTTTATTAATGTTATCCATTGTTGGACTCACGAGTAGACGGGAAAAGAGTTCACCCACAGCGTGGCTTTTACTGTGGGAAGGATAATTGAAACTAGAAGGGGGCGCCAGGTATCCAGAGTTCGGATATTTGTGACCTAACACCGCCTGGGTAATATATCTCGCTTCATATCACCAACTAAGATTGGGGTAATTTTTTCTAAGAGAGTTCTCTTCTCTCCGCCCGACTACCATTATTCAGCACTCCTGGTAGAGACATGACCTTCCCAAGAGTCTATATTTTTGGTCGCCCACATGGGGAAGATGTATGTCACACTTCTAGCAGTGTAGAACAATTCCGTCACCAAGCACAAAGCAACGTGTTAATTCCACCTTTAACTGTTGGCTGGCGACCCTAGTGGATTTACTTTAACTATAGTATAAAATGGAATTGAAGCAAACACGCAGTTCGATGTCGATTTACAAGGACGGTATAATAAACTGTGTGAAGGGAACATATGACAATACTGACCCAGTTTCATTTTTCGAACATTCATATTTTAACAGCGCCTTTCAGTCAAAGAAAGTACTGACCCCGACTGCGGGCATATGGAATCATCTAATCTCATTGCGCCAATGAACATAGTTCAATCTCGTAACAATCTTTAACGCTTTCCTGGTCCCATAAACGATGAAACGCGTAAAATTAATCAGTTGATATTAATTTCCGGCTATTTTTTTTGAGTTAATTTTATTTTCGCATTTCAACACTTCTGCTTATAAACATTTACATTTCAAATAGCGAGACTTTTATGACATCTCTTCATATTTTTACGACTAATCGCAGAAGTTTCGCTTGAAAACATTGGAAAAAATGGCTTCAATTCGTTTAAGTTGGAACGACTTTTTGATGGCTTAAGTGCAGATGAAACAGTTTATGGCCGAATCCGCGACGAAGCTTTGAAGTCGCTCCAATCTCCGGCTGGGTTGAAGCTTCGGCTCTCTCTAGTTCGGGGGCGTCCATTCGACCGTTTCTTCAAGATTTCAAATATCAACTCGTATTGTTTATTGTTTTTAGTCGCTTTCAGATTCACAACATGTTGAACAGATTAACAACGGAACCGCTTTAGAGATCTGGATACCGATTACCATCTGAAAGATAATCACCTTGGGAAATGTTCAGTCTAAAGTTTGGAGGGGGCATAAAATGGAAATTAATATTTTCAATTTTGAATTTTAAGAGCTTATGATTTATGATTTTCGGAACTTAATTAACAACGAAATATCCTTTGGTTGTTTTGTGAGCGAAAATATAATTTATACAAGATACAAGAATTCTGGCCGTACTTTGTATTTGAAGAAGGAACAGCATAGCGATTGTAACTGTTTGCCGACAACCTTTAACAAATTGTATTTGACTTGAATATTTTTCTGGTGATGATTTTTCAAAAACAAAATTAATATGACTCTAGCTTCTCAAACATATGTAAATTAGGTGCTTGAACCTTGTTTTGACCCTAGAAAAGAAATCTGAGTTGCTAATTTTTCGTGTGAAACCTAACTACGAATTAAAAGCATTTTAATTAATATGTATATATATATATATCGGTCATTCCATGTCAAACCGAACGTTTTTCGGTAAAAATTATAATTAATGATTCCGATTTTTTTTAAATTTTGCAGACGCATTCTACACATGAAATAATGTGACCATATTTCGGGAAAAAAAATTGCGATTTTTTTTTCAGAAGATATGCACGGTTGTAAATTGCAAGAAATTTCAAAAAACGTCGCGCGGCCGACCATTCAAATTACTGTATCTTCGAAACCATTAGTCGTACAAAAAAATTATATAGGTCGATTTTGAAGATCTTGAGTCACTCTATGTAGTAGTATATTTAAAATTTGCGTTTGATGTTAATAAATTGTTATTATTTGTCTATAAAATTTCATTAGCATTTTTCGTCATCAACTCACCAACTTAAAGTTTTGGAAAAAATATCATCGTGTTTCTACTTCAATTCTAAAGAAACAGTGAAAATTTGAAAATGGAACTCAAACGGTGTCATATTTAAAAAATTCTTTAAAAGAGTGTGACTGCACGGCACGACGGCTTATCATGTCGCGTACACGCAGAATAGGTTAACAGGGACGCTGGGTACAACGGAAAATGAATAACACGACGTGACGAAAAGGTGCATTCTGCACTTACATCAAAGTCATCTTTGTGATAACAGAGATTTATGAATTTTTTTTTGTTTTTGTATTGAGCACTCGTTCCGTGGGAAAAGTAAAATATTTCTCTCAAAGAACCCAATCTTTTTTTAAAAAGTAATTAAACCACGCTGAAATAAGTGGACGGCGTGTTTCAAACAGTCTGAGATCTCGAAGAAATTAAGAAATTATGTTTTCCCGTTATCTTTATAATTGCGAAAGGGTGGATCGTTACTTGGTCATTATTCCCGTGCACGCCTTGAATCGCATCCTGTGGAACAAACGCGTAATTTTCGGAAAAATCGCAAATGACTAAACATTCTTCAGGTCGCAATTCATTTTTTTTCTGATTCAACAAATTGCAACATAAGAATGAGTCAATAAATGAGATAGTTAAACTTTTCTTAATAATCACCATATTTTCTTTAAATATGTCTGTTATTTTTTGTATGAGGTTATCACAACCAGGACACCCATTGCATTGCTGAAGAAAACAATCCACAGTTGGCGGATTCGTAATTATGTGTGAAAGGCTCCAGAAAATTAGGTCAACAGTGAGAAAAATGTAACACTTTGATAGACAGAGATTTTTTTAAATATGACCCCGTGTTTATGTCAATATTAAACTCAACAATTAAACAATTATAATATAAATTTTATTTAGATAATACACGTCACAGTAACAGTTTAACATAAAAGGTATAATAATAACCGACAACTTTATTAGACAAAAATAGAACGAACAAATTATTAATGATATAAAAAATAGAACGAGTAATTTAGTAGTTGACCAATCCGTGGTGTAAGGTGGACTCCACTGGTGATTGAGAAACACCTCATTGCCAGGTACTTCAATGGTGCCGCGTCTGCAGAAAATTGGGCCCGTGGCTGGTTGGCGGTTGAACTCCTGGCCTTGGCGGTGCAGGTGCTTTCCGGCTTATGGTAATGAAGAGTTAAATTACCTTAATACCGGATGCATCGAAGCCACGAGCCGCTGACGGCTGATGCCAATTATTGACCACCGATGACCCCTTGATCGATGGATCAACATTCTGCCCTCCTTGAACCAATAAGGGTTCAAAACATGATGAAGTTGTAGATGCTACCGAATAACACCAATGGCATTTACTCCGGAACTGGTGAATTGGTAACTCTGGAACCTGAGGTTTTGAGGCGCCTCGACTCGCCTGAAGCGATCCTGTAACGATATTAAGTGAAACGGAAGGAGCAAGGTGAATAAGGAATATGGTAAGGACAGATATGGGATGATGAACGGGGAGAGATTTATTTAATTGAGATTCCGATACAATGAGGCCAATCGGCTTGTAGGGGTAGGAGCTCCATTAGATGTAGTCGGGTCCTGCTCATGCGATATGGCTGCGGCGGCACATGCCGTTGGGGTATTAGTTACGACGTCTTGCAGTATGACTTCTCCGGTAGTATGATGGTTGCGGAGGATATGGTTTGTTGCGGAGTTCCATGTTGCAGCCGCTAATCTCCAGCTCCAGCCATAAAGTGATCTTAGAGCTCGTACATTGATGATT
The DNA here is from genome assembly GCA_963855945.1 of Thereva nobilitata. Classification (NCBI taxonomy): domain Eukaryota; kingdom Metazoa; phylum Arthropoda; class Insecta; order Diptera; family Therevidae; genus Thereva; species Thereva nobilitata. The sequence goes on from OY979694.1 coordinate 137,317,753, forward strand.
AGATCGACCACGAACTTGACTAGTTTGATTATCACATACATGGCCAGTATGATCGAACATGTTTGTCCGAGTCCGCTAAGAATGCCCCACAGTCGAGTACGCAAAATATTCTCAATCATGTCCCAACCAGTGGCTGAGAATAACTTGGTTGTTTCGTGGAGGGGGTAAGTTCAAGTGGGTTCTTCATTCGGTGTAATCTGGGATTAAATCCATACCATTGACTATTTATATAATAGCCCGGGCTCAATAGGTCGGAGCAGGGTATCTCGGTCCCATGTTTAAGCATGAGACGTGTAAGTGGTGCTACGAAGTAACTTTTATTGTTATATGTCGCGGGAAGTTCTAGATAACATCTATCGGTTTTTCTAACAGTCACATCTACTGGTTGGCATTTGACCAAGTATATGAGTTCCCCACGTGGGACCGCGACATAGCCTTGTTCCTTGAAATGCATTAAGGCGAATTCGGCAGGATGGTGTGGAGCTATAATTAATTGTGTATGTAGCGTTTCACGTTCGAGCTCACATTTCTTCAGCAGCAGATTATAATATAGGTTTTCCACTTGAGTTTTTATGTGACGTTCTGTATATACGAATTTCGAGTTAACGTATGTAAAAAGATCTAGATTGTGAACATCAATAGCCCTTTTTGTGAACCAATATTCTTTCGATGCACGGGGTACGATCACAAGTCGCGGGTGTTCTGTTTGATATCCATCAAATCTGCATACTGATACCGCCTTCTTAACCTCCAAGGCAAATACGATTTCACCTGACGTAACTGAGTAGACGGTACTGAACACGGCTTGTTCACTGTGCGGTGTGATTGTATCGATTTTTGTAGCGACTCCTTGCCACAATACATCATAATTTAGGTTTTCACATGAATTATCTGGAATTAAATCCCAGAAACTGACCCCGTAATCAGGATCAGTGCATTTTCCGGTTAAGTAAGGGCATAAAACATTACTTCGTAGGATCGCCATGTTATCTTCCAATCGAACGACGCTTTGGTAGTCTGTTATCGTGAATTCCATGACGTGGGTGACAATAACGTTGCTCCAAGAGTTGGCTCCTGAGGTATATTGAGCACCTTGACAGTTTCCACTATTATCCACAGATCCTGCAATGATTTCAGTGTGGGTTGTTGACGCATTTGGTTTTAAGTCAGCTATGATACGACCGTTCGGGAGCTTAAAGGTATGGTGGTGGTGGATCTGCATGCAGTCTTCTCGAGAAATGTCATCTATGAAGCTACTCAAGCCACCGGGCACTAGCGAAAGGTGGCTAAACATTCCACAATGATGTACTGATTGGATGATATTGATTTTGCATTGATAAATTTGTATAGATGCAACTTCACTCATCTGGAGTAGTTGAATATCTTGCTCCGTTTGCTTAAGTTCTTGCTTGTCAATGATGCAGGGTCCAACCGAAAGCAGTGAAATTGATGTTATATTGATTCTTTCGTGACCACAATCATAAGCTATTAGTGCGGTCACACTTGTCACAATGGCTAGTTGCATAATTCCACAGATGATGTTCATTGCTCACAAGGGTGAGTGCTGGTCAGGTTCGTAATCTAGAAGATGTAATTTAGATGTAGAGTTAATGGTGTAATTTGGTTGTGCGGTTATTGGCGTTGATCTAAAGGTGTGGTTATGTATAATTTTGTATAGGACGTTACGACCGTAAGAATTCGAAAGTTATGCAGGGATGATTAAGTAAATATAAAGGTACTAATATATATGTGCTACGACACTTGATTGTCAATAATCGGCAATAAGCAGATTTTGGTGATTGGGCGTTGTAGGACGCTGTCCTTACACCTTATGGTAACTGCTCGTGTTAGCCCATCTGGCCCGGGGTGTACTTCGATGACACGTCCCAAGAGCCATCGTGCTGGAGGTAGTCTTTCGTCTTTAATTAACACTAAATGATCTTTTTTGACGTCAGGTGCACGCTGTGCCCACTTGGATCGAGCCTGTAGCCTTGGCAGATATTCATCAACCCATCTCTTCCAAAAATTCCATCTTGACAGTGTATTTAATTTATTATTGAGCAAATTTGGTTCTGGCGGTGTAAGTAGCGCATCCCCAATTAGGAAGTGTCCTGGGGTTAATGCTTGCAAATCATTAGGATCGTTACTAAGTGGACACAATGGGCGAGAGTTTAAACATGCCTCAATTTGTGCTAACAGCGTGCTAATTTCTTCGTAGGTGAGTAGTGAATTTCCCAGTATTCGTTTAAAATGATATTTAACTGATTTCACACCCGCCTCCCACAATCCTCCGAAATGAGGTGCGGCAGGTGGTATGAAATGCCACTTAACACCCTTGGTAGATAGTGTGGTGATCACGTTAGGTGATAACCCATATTCGCATTTAAGACGAGCTTGTATAAGTTGTTGGTTAGCTCCGATGAAATTCGTCCCGCAATCACTATACATATCACTGCATAATCCTCTACGACTAACAAATCGTCGAAATGCGGCTAGAAATGCTTCTGTGGTGAGTTCACTAACCAGTTCAAGATGCATGGCCTTGGTGGATAAACATACGAATACACTTATGTAACCCTTGCTAGTTTTTGGCCGACCTCTACATTTTGATTCTCTGATAGTAATATGGCCAGTAAAATCCACCCCCGTATGCAAAAATGGGCGGTGTTGTCGTACGCGAGGTGCGGGAAGGTCGCCCATGAGCTGGGTTTTCGTCGACGCCTTGTATCGGAAGCACGTGACACAGCCATGTAATTGGTGACGGATTCGATTTCGACCATTTAAAATCCAATATTTTTTACGTATTAGATTAAGAGTCAGTTGCGTGCCTCCATGTAAAGTTTCTTGATGGCATTTATTAATGACAAGTTCTGTAAACTTGCTGTGTTCTGGTAATATGATTGGGAATTTTTGATCTGCAGGAATTTCTGCGTTGCGTAGACGACCACCGACTCTTAATAAGCCTGATTGATCCATTATTGGGTTAAGGCTATATAGTTTACTATTCTTAGGAACTGGTTGAGAATTTCCTAAGTGTTCTAGTTCGATAGCAAAATGAGTTCTTTGGACTAATCTCTCTAGACATAACTTGGCTTCATTGATCTCCTCCACTGACAATCGATCAAATTTTCGGTTTGGTTGAGCAGTTTTGAGGTTTATGTAAAATCTTCTGCAGTAGGCAGTTACTCTAACGAGTTGATCTAGGGTTGAGTAGCGATTTATAAGCTCTAGCTGTAGTTCGGTTCCCGTAGTAATGGTTAGGACCACCCTTTTAGCTTCTAGGTCAGTATAATTAGGGGCTTCGTCATTTTTAGGCCACAGACTTTCATCCTGTTGTAGCCAAGACGGTCCAGTCCACCACAGTGGGTGATCCTTCAAATCACCTGGGGCGACTCCTCGTGAGGCGCAGTCGGCTGGATTATCACCTGATTTCACATATCTCCACCGACTGGTATCTAATCGTTCTTGTATGTAGCTCACTCGGTTACCGACAAAGGTTTGCCATTGGCGAGGATGACCCTTGATCCAAGCAAGAACATTTCGTGAATCTGTCCAACCATATATTTGGTACATTTCTGCGGGAATAGCCTGCTTTACATGAGTGATTAGTTTAGTCAATAAAACAGCGCCACATAATTCTAAACGTGGTATACTAACTTGACGTGTGGGAGCAACCTTAGTTTTGGCGGCTAAGAGAGAGATAGTAACATCACCTTTTGGGGAAACACATCTTACATAGACTACTGCAGCATAAGCGGCCGAAGATGCATCACAGAATGCGTGTAGTTCATAGGTGGTTTCAGTGTCATTTAATTCGATCCATCTGGGTATTTTTATAAGCTCTAATTTAGATAAATTCTGCCGAAACTCGCACCACTTCTTCTGCAAATGTTCTGGAAGTAATTCATCCCATGTTATACCTTCAATCCATAACCGCTGAAACATTATTTTTGCTATAATAACAGTGGGAGCTAGCCATCCTAGGGGATCAAATAATTTAGCGGCCTCAGATAAAAGAATTCGCTTGGTGACAGGAGTATGAGAATCGTCAAGCGACACTTTAAATTCAAAACTGTCACTCGATGGGTTCCAATGGATACCTAATGTTTTCACAGTTTCGGTGAATTCTATAGGAAATGGTGTGGAAATTTCACGATCCTTGGCGGGGACGTATTGTAATAATCGTTCTGAATTGCAGACCCACTTACGTAATTTGAATCCTCCTGCCTGTAGAAGTTGTCGAAGGTTCTCTTGGAGTACTATTGCTTCCTCTAGGGTATTTGTACCCGACATTAAATCATCCACATAAAAATCGGTTAGTAATATTTTGGACGCTGCAGGAAATCGATCTCTTTCATCATTGGCGAGTTGTTGCAGCGTTCTAAGGGCCAAGAATGGAGCACAGGAAGTTCCATAGGTGACAGTAAGAAGTCGATATGCTTCTATTGGTTGGGTCACATTTTCTCTCCATAATATTTTTTGGTACTTGCATTGATCAGGTCGGATATAAATTTGCCGATACATCTTCTCAATATCAGCAGTAAAGGCGATTTTGAATTTCCTCCAGCGAAGTAATATTAGGCAAAGATCCCTTTGCAACGGCGATCCTGGGAGTAGTGTATCATTTAATGACCGTCCATTTGTGGTTTTCCGGGAACCATCGAAAACCACTCGCAATTTAGTTGTTGAACTAGACTCCTTTATCACTGCATGGTGTGGTAAAACATATTCAGGGAAATTGTCTCGCTCATTTTCGGCTGAGGAGATCTTTTCCATATGTCCAAGCGTTAGGTACTCCTTCATAAAGGTCTTATAATCTTCAGCTAATTTGGGATTTTTCTGAAATTTGTTTTCCATCTGGAGTAAACGTTTTAGTGCCGCATTTCGAGAATATCCTAATTCAGGCCGCTTATTATTTTCGAAGGTTAGTGGTACTACATAGCGACCAGTGGGATCTCTATAATATGATTTGGCATAAATTGTTTCACATTCGTCATGTTTAGGCTCAGAAGGGTACGTTGGAATGTCTTCGAGCTCCCAAAATCGTTTTAACGCATTTTCCAGATCTACGGATTCTGTGATGGTGCATATTAGAGTAACTTTTGGAGTTGTGTAGGTGTGTGTATTGAAATCGGGCATCCTGCCACTAATAATCCAGCCTAACGTAGTCTTTATCGCTATTGGATATCCCTTAGGGCCCTTGAGTAGCCCGCTCAAAATAATTTCACTATAAAATTCAGCGCCTAAGAGCATGTCTACATAATTCGGTTTCATATAATTAGGATCGGCAACTGGAAGATTTTTAAGGTACGGTAACAGTTGGTGGTCAATTGGTTTATGTGGCAACATTCCACTGATTTTCGGGAAGACATATGCCTCCACATGTCGCTTAAATGATGGGTCGTATCGAGATTGAACTAAACAAGTCACAGCATTACGAGATACTCCAGACGGTAAGTCGCCTACGACGTTGACCATTACGCAGGCCGGCTGCTTACGCAAACGTAGACGTTGTACAGCCTCTTCTGTAATGAAGGAGACTTGAGAACCTGGATCTACTAACACTCTCAAGCATTGTTTACCTGCGTGTGGAGTCTCGATATCGACTAATGCTGTTGCCAATAAAACTGTGTGCAATCGCTCGTTATTTGTCAGATGTGAGTATACATATGAGTCCTCATGGACACTATCTGGTGTTATTTGTATGGACTTCGAACTCTGAGGGTGAGCTGGGCCTTGATAATTACCATATTGGACTTCTTGAATTGAGTTCTCCAATAATTGTGGAGAAGTAACATGGTGACTGGAATATTGACTGTGCTGACGAAGCTGATGCAAATTCTTGGTATTCTTGGATTGGTTATGATTAACAGGTGATTTTGGTTGATCAAAATGGAGTAGGGAATTGTGTCTCTTTCCGCATTTTTGACAGTTCAACGGATTAGGACACTCCTTGAGGTCATGAGATTTTGACTAGCAGTTTATACATCTGGAATTGGTTTTTATGAACTCGTATCGCCCCTTTGGCGTCATACTACGGAATTTTGTACATTGTATGAGGCGATGGTCACGGTTACATGCTGGACACATTGATGAAGCCGATGTAGTGAACGTGTGAGTTATATGCCCCTTAATATTTTCTTTGCGAGGGGTAGGGAATTGACACCTTGTTCTAGTGATGGCCTCTAAACTTTTAAACCTGGCTTCAAGGAAGTCAGTAAATTCAACTAAAGTAGGACGTTTTGACGGTATAGTTCTGTGGTTAAGGGTGAACTCCCAGTGTTCTATTGTATCCTTGCATAATTTTTCAGTAAATATTTCGATTAACAAGGGATCCCAAGATTGTACTTCTAGGTCTAATCTTTTCAAAATCTCTAATGACTCGTTAATTGAGTCAAGGAAGCGTTTTAGACCAACTGCGTTTTCCGTTCTCTGGTTCGGTAATGAGAGCAAGGATTGAATGTGAAAAGTTGTTAAAGCGCGCTCATCTTGATACCGCTTTTTAAGTAACTCCCATGCTGGGGCATAATTTGCTTCCGTAGTATGTAAATGCTTAATCAATTGCAACGCTTCACCACTCACATTTGCCATCAGATAATGCAACTTTTGCACGTTAGATAGCTTTCTATTGTTGTGGATGAGACTTTCAAATATCCCTCTAAAGGTGACCCAATCGTGATATCCCCCCGTGAACTTAGGAATGTTCATTCGTGGTAGTGGAACTTCATTTGAGTCATGCGCCGCGGTACATGTTGTGATATTTAGCTGGTCACTTGACGCGAGCGAAGTGGATGCCGTTGTCTGGGGTAAAAACTCAGAAATGATCCCATGGGCGTCCAAATACATGTCTTCAAGAGCACTAAATTTATCGGTCTGAAAATAGGGCAATTCTGCATGAATTTCAGACTGGAACTGTGCTAGCATTTCCCTGTCTTTAGCTTGAACGTTCGCCCAAAGTTTGTCGAGCATTTCCGCCTTTTTCCTTAGGTGGGGTTCCTTTCGCCTATCCTTCGGGGTTTTTTTTAAATTGTCCATGAACCTTTCCAGTTCAAAGGCATTTAATTCTTGGGCCTTTATTAATCGGTCCATTTGGTGGATTTAAGATTCTGACGACTGTGGGGACGTATAAACGGTGGGAAAGTGTATGCTGACTTAGCACAATATGTCAGACGTCAGTAATTATAATTGCGAACGTTTGGTAGCCTGCGGACACGGTGATCTTTTCAACTAATTTAAAATTTATAACGAAACTTGAGCTAGGCCTGGGTACGACGATGGTGAGGTTGTTTATTTATGAATGGGAATGGGAACTTTTGATTCATGAACGGGAATAATGGTCGATATGTAACAGAATATTAGGTAATGTAAAGATAGGACGAGTGCTCTCTCACGGGGTGAGGTGTTTGAATTATAAAATAAGTTACATTAAAAAAATGTGGCTTACTTACTGGTGTGTATATGCTGGTGATAATAGCTAAGATTAATTAAGCTGCACGTGGGGAATTCCCTTATTGGTGTTGTGGAGCGGTGGTCGCCTGGTACGATGGCCTGGATGCAAATTGTAACTTCACTAACTTGTAAACACTGTAATGTCACGAGCAAATGGTCTAATTCACGGATCTAAGTGTGTTAGATATACACTTCACTTTGACCAAGACTGGATTTCACAAATACCGGAACTATCCGGCTCGAAGGACCAAAAATGTTTATGTCAATATTAAACTCAACAATTAAACAATTATAATATAAATTTTATTTAGATAATACACGTCACAGTAACAGTTTAACATAAAAGGTATAATAATAACCGACAACTTTATTAGACAAAAATAGAACGAACAAATTATTAATGATATAAAAAATAGAACGAGTAATTTAGTAGTTGACCAATCCGTGGTGTAAGGTGGACTCCACTGGTGATTGAGAAACACCTCATTGCCAGGTACTTCAATGGTACCGCGTCTGCAGAAAATTGGGCCCGTGGCTGGTTGGCGGTTGAACTCCTGGCCTTGGCGGTGCAGGTGCTTTCCGGCTTATGGTAATGAAGAGTTAAATTACCTTAATACCGGATGCATCGAAGCCACGAGCCGCTGACGGCTGATGCCAATTATTGACCACCGATGACCCCTTGATCGATGGATCAACACCCCGTTTGAGTTCCATTTTCAAATTTTCACTGTTTCTTTAGAATTGAAGAAGGAACACGATGATATTTTTTCCAAAACTTTAAGTTGGTGAGTTGATGATGAAAAATGCTAATGAAATTTTATAGACAAATAATAACAATTTATTAATATCAAACGCAAATTTTAAATATACCACTACATAGAGTGACTCAAGATCTTCAAAATCGACCTATGTATATATTTTTTTTGTACGACTAATGGCTTCGAAGATACAGTAATTTGAATGGTCGGCCGCGCGACGTTTTTTGAAATTTCTTGCAATTTACAACCGTGCATATCTTCTGAAAAAAAAATCGCAATTTTTTTTCCCGAAATATGGGTCCCATTATTTCATGTGTAGAATGCGTCTGCAAAATTTAAAAAAAAAATCGGGATGATCAATTAATATTTAGTGTTCGGTTTGACATGGAATGAGCGATATTATATGTATATACGTTGTTACTTTGCTCCTTCCAAAAAATAAATTATGGTTTTACCAACGGTCCTAGTAAAATCAAAACCAGTTTGATTTGTCTTGATGTTTGTGGGCGGAGCTCTGCGTTGGTAATACCATGTTTGAGTGTTTGCGGACTGGTTTGTCAATATTTACTCGAACACGTCATTTGAATTGATATTTCGCAGAGTTAACATCGGTCGCAGTCAAATTAAAAAATTATACATGCGAAGGAAATTTTTAAAACTATCAGGAGCCGAACACTTATGTTCCTTTAATAATTTTGTATGAGTGAATTTAGGCCTATCTTTCAGCCATTCTTTTACCCATATTCTTTTTCTTTTAGTTTTCAACAACAGTTCTTCTTCCTCTTGCTCTGAACATTCGCAAATAAGTAAAAAAATTAAAAATCTTTTTTCAGCACTCATTATTTAACATAAAAATTTCTCAATTTAGCACTTCTCGACTGAATGCCAGAATTGTCAAAAGACATGTTCAAGATCGAGTAAATTGGTCTCAGCTCAGTTTTACCGTCTACGGGTTTTGCTCGCACCATGTTTTAGCGTCTGCATGGACTTTAAGATTCGACCTGATAGAATTGTAAAGATGAGTTCGGTAAAAGTGACGATGAAAGATTTACAGGCAAAATTTAAAGGAGCTAGTTTGTCTACCAAAGAGTATTAATAACAAGGTGGAATAGTTTTGGGCGGAGGAAATCGGAGGTGACCAAGAAGCTTGGAGTCAGCAGGGAGCCCATGAGAATTATCAAGGGGATGTTCAGAACATCATCAGGTAGCACCAATACGTACTCACCCCACTAATGTGTTACTAAAGTTCAATCTAATTACGGGGACGATAAGGTTTGCTAGAATAGGCGATTTAAGGAAAGTTGGAACGAGGTACTTCTTCTCAGCAAGACTGAAAAGCTGCTGACAGAAACAGGCGCAAACGCCGTGCGGGCAATGTCAGAGAGAATAGGAGGAGTGTATTCAAATGCGCACTAACGAAATGCTGTTTTACGCTACGCACAGGGCATTTTCATAAATGCAGGTTGCGTGCGCAACTGACTTATTCAGCAACACACTTCCATTGCTGAATAAGTCAGTTGCGCACGCAACCTGCATTTATGAAAATGCCCACACACCGCGCAAGTTGCTTTACTTTCTACTATTTGCGCGTTGCGGCCAAAGTCTAGATATTAACAAGTCTTTCATCTTCATATGGTTAGTGAGTGAAAGGCGAACAGCTATATGCACACATTCTTCAAATGACGATGTCAGGGTACCAGAGAGAGAATGCAACAATTTTATACCCGCTCTCACACAACTAGCCAGCAGAAGATTTTATGCTTTTATATGGGGAAAAACTTGATGTATTGGTGCATATTTACTATTTATGAAAAAAAAACGGCAGATTAAATTTTCCTTCCTTTTCACTTCTGCATACTTTATCGAAGAGAGAGAATCTGGCTTTGTCTCGCCGAGTTCACGATGTATGCGTTGAGTTGTGCTCAGCAATGATGTTCATATATGCACGCACACAACTAGCGGGGGGAAAATTTTGTATGAAGATGAAAGACTTGTTATATCTAGACTTTGGTTGCGGCCGCGTAGTGTCAAGAGATGTTTGTGTTTTGAGTCGTGTTTTGATGGTGGTGGACATATGTTTGGGGTCGTGTGTTGGTGTTGGGTGGGATAGCAAATTTGTTGGATTTTATATTTAATGAAAATCTTTATTTTTCCAAATTATGGTAATTAAATTAGCACCTAAAACAAAGACAAGTCCTGTACGATAGGAAAATTTTATGTAAATCATTCAGGTTTTTCAATTTTTTTCCTATCACGTCCACTTGTCACTTTGATTTCGTTGTTGTGTTCAAAGTCGGAGCGCGCCGCCGACACCGCAACATCATGTCAGTGAAAAGTCGCCACATACCGCGAAGCCAATGTCCGCACCGCCTTTGCGCCTGTTTCTGTCAGTAGCTAAAGGTGGTGCAGTCATGTTTTGATACACATCCAGCGTTTGAAAGCTGGACCCGTTTCACTCCAGTTATTAACGAAGCCGAAGAAATGTCCGAATCACTACTTGCCAAGGGCGGCGGAGTATAATGATTGTGGGTGGGAAGCACGTGAACAGTTAGCGTTTAAATGTATAAAGTTAATCGGTGAATTTATTTACCAGCTGTCTATTCAGTTATGTGGTTTTAAATTCTTTTGTTATGGGGCTATGCCCGTCCAGCATTTTGAGGTAAGGCGTACAGATAGGGCACCTATGAGGCTAGATCCACTGCCTCATGTGGATCCCGTGTGGATTACCCTATAAGGCCCACACAGGGCATCTAACCCCTTTTCTCATTCACGTCTCGTCATAAGGAATGTCCCCTTGAGAAGAAATCATTGCGATCCCGAGTCGATTTGAGAATTTCTGCGTGGATATGATGAGTAATAACTGCGCCGATGTCGAAAGCTTTATATTTTAAAACGCGAGTGTGATTTTACCGATATGGCCCTCCAACCGAGAACTAATCACATCCAATGTTGCTTGCCTTCTGTAATCGAACCAAAACCCGGCTATTCCCAGCGGGAAATAAAGCAAGTGCTTCCACTGGAAGCTTTAGTGAAACGCTTCCAGAGTATTTCGTATCGGAAGTAGGTTGGATGCAAGCTGCGAATTCTCTTTGTACATGACAATTCCCTGTGGATTTGCTTTGATTTCAGTTTTCATAGGTCTGAACAACTAATGAGTAGTGATTTGTGAAGGAGCATAACTGGAAATTTTTGTGTGAATATCAAAATGTTCTTATGTCTAATGCTCAAAAATGCTCTGTTTTTAAGTATGAAATATTTACTCTCTCTTCAGCTTTTTTCCTTCCCCTTTAATTAAAAAAAAGCTTAAAAGCTTCGCATATCCAAACAAAACCATAATCGCAAGTGCTTCCCGCTGCATCCACACTGATAAAAAAAAATTCTTGGCTTAAAGGGCTTTTTCTTGAACCAAGCAACTCATGTTTTGGATATAACGAAAACAAAATTGTCTCGGGATGAGCAATACTCAGAGTCTTGGTTTTATTGTCTTGGATGAAGACCAAAGTTGACTTGAAGTTAAAAAATTTACGAAACCGATGATATTATAATTGAAAAAAATTCAAGTTCTAAAATCGGTCTTAATAGTTTGTGATACATTTTTAGAGCGAGAAAGTCCGGTAAACGAAAAAAGTCCGATGAATTAAGAATTTAGTTTCTTGAGTAAAAAATTAAATAATCTTAGTTCGAGAAAGAAATATCTTGGTCGAAAAATATAAGTATTGAGCGAAGAAATACTTTTGCTTGGCTCAAGAATTTCCAATGTCTTCCTCTGAGACAGCATTCTCATGTTAAGACTGAAAAATTTTTCTACTCAAGACAACGAAACGAAGACTATCGAATTGCTGGAATCAAGACAATTTTTTTATCAGTGCATTTAACAAGCTTCAGAAGCGCTTTTAAGGAAAGAAAGGGGAAGCGCATCTTTCTGAGGACATCCCCATGTAAAATTGCAATTAAATGGAATGGAACAGGCAAGCACTCCGTGCTTCCAAAGAAGCGCATTAACTGCCGTGTGGAAGCGCTCTTCTTCCCCGCTGGGTTGAGTATGACACCCTTCACAGTCACCAACCTAATTCCCTGAGAACCAATACAACAACAAAAACTAAAACTTTGTATGAATTAAACTAAAGGTTAAGGGTCCCAGCAAACCAAATTTTAAGATATCTCACCGAATTCGTTACGGAAATTCGTATATTGCTCCCGAAATCGCAATCGATTTCTGAACAAATTCGGAACGAAAAATATATGAAGAGGTTGACACGACATCGTTACAAAAATTCTTTTCGAATTCGTTACGAAATTTAGTAAAGATTTAGCAAAGCTTTTTTTTATTAGGGGTAAAAAGCTTTGCTAAATCTTTACTAAATTTCGTAACGTTTTCGAAAAGAATTTTTGTAACGATGTCGTGTCAACCCCTTCATATATTTTTCGTTCCAAATTTGTTCAGAAATCGATTGCGAATTCGGGAGAAATATACGAATTTCCGTAACGAATTCGGTAAGATATCTAAAAATTTGGTTTGCTGGGAAATTGAATTATAAAATAAATTCACAAAAGGCCACTCGCGCACTTCACTCAAAGACTCACGATTTCACAATGAAGTTTGACAGGAATGTTCCGATTTCTTTCCTACTTCTTTAAGAAAATTTGTTACCGGCTTTTTTGTGACATTCCCCGTGTTCTTTTCATGAACTGGGTTTTGAGAGCTTTTGAGGAGCTTTTGAGTTCCCATACAAAATCGAAGAACCAGAAGACCCAGATAAAATCTTGTTTTTCGATTTTGTATGGGAACTCAAAAGCTCTCAAAACCCAGTTCATTAAAAGAACACGGGGATTGTTGCGAAGTTGTTTTCCGAATTCTTTTTGAAATAGTTTCGACTAATCGCCAAATACAAAGCTTTAGTTTTTGTTGTTGTATTACTTCCGAAAACCTTTCGACTTGTAGGAATTCGGAAAGTTTGGTTTGCTGGGGTATTTCTTAAAAGCTTTTTAAAAAGCTTTCCGAAAACGTAAGGCAGATATTGGGATTGCCCCATTTCATTTGTAATGAGGTTTGCCTCATAGGGTCCCTATGAGAAATTGATAAGGCATACCTCATCGCTTATTTTTTTTGTGTGGTGTTCATGAGGAAATGCCCTTCAATGTGGTGCTCATGAGGAAATGGCTTTTTCGGTATGCCCCTCATTTGCCACATGGAGCCCTCATGAGGAACCTAAGGGGAATCCTTTTTTCCGCATGTCCCTGAGGCTATCCGCTTTTTAAATGCCAGTCGGGTGAGGCTATACAGTTATAAGTTCCTAATAGGTCTTATATAATATAATTTAGTTTTCTTATAAAAAGCCTTGCTTGTGTGCGGCCCTTCGACCACGTTCCTTCATCGCCAACGAGCGAGACGCCCTGCAACGTTCTGGGATGAAATATTTTGGGAGTCGAATTCCCCACCGAAAGCGAAAGTGCGTGTGCACTTTTACTTCCATCCCCACGCGCTCCGCCGCCCCTGCTACCTGCCCGGCAAAAGTCAATTGTTTTTGAACGGAAATTGTTCCGTCAATATATAAAAAAAACAAATGGTAAACATTATGAGTAAAAAGCTCATCATAGACAACAACCACGACGAGATCGTTCACCGGGCTGCGCAGCACAACAGATTCCATTCCATCTGTGTTGCAAATCAAATGTTCCTTGAAAAAGGAGGGGATGTCGCGACTGATGCTACAGGAGGACGGAGCCACATCTGGCACTTGCAGAAACGTCGTCGAGGGAACCAGTGCAGATTTCTCCCCTTTATTATTTCGCGTGCAACTATTGAGGGTACGGCAACAAATTACACCGAAAGGTGGAAATTTTTTTGCACATCCTAATAGTTAGTTTCGTTTAGGTTTAAGTGTTCTGAAATTAATTAATTGAATTATTCCCTTTTTTGTTGGTTGCGTTGATTGGCACTCTTTTTTTTATATGATTTAGAGTAACGTAAAATATAATTTTCTCTATTATTTTTATTATTGCGTGACCCAATGTTTTGTGGTTTTTAAATAAAATAAATCCGGTTAAATTGATTGTTTTTATTTATACAAGACAAACCTTCAAAGGTTTTATCATTATACAGAAATCAAAGAGCGAACTCCGATTAATTGTTTAATTCGAAAACTGTAGGAAATCGTAGGAGAACAACTTTCTTTACTATAGGGTTAACAAATGCCAATAAAGTAGCCGCTAAGATGTGACCAGGGTAGAAGAACTTTTTTTATGTATTTGAAGGAAAGTGGACTCACCCTCAGACGAGAGAAAGACGGGAAGCACGAGATTAGTCAAGACGGTAAATTACCTGAAACAGGAACCCATAAAACGAATTATGTTGCTGAATAGGTATCTGAGGCCAGAAAGTGTCTGTGAAGTCAGGCTGGATATGACGAACTCTCAAGACCCGTAACTGCGCTGCTAAAAAAGAAACAAAGGTTCAAGTGGCGCGTTGAGAAATAAAAGTCGTTCGTAACCCTAAATAAGGAACTTACTAATAGGCCTGTGCTTGCGATATACAATGTTATGGCTCAGCATGAAGTGCATACGATTGCAAGTTCAATTGCTACAGCAGGAATTCTCATGCAGCGAGAAGATGATGGAACGTTACGACCAGTTCAATATTATAGTCGCCATACAGCCAGGAGTGAATCTAACTTTTTCATTTACGAGCTGGAAATTCTTGGATCATTTACCTGATTCCGTGTGTATATTATCAGCAAATGAATCAGAGCTTTGACCGATTGTGCTGCTATCAGTACCTATAAACTGGCGATAACCTCCTCGGGTAGCTCGTTTGTGGCTCAAATTAAGCAAATACGAGTTGGTTCATGGAGCTCGTATTGGATATCGACATGCTGACGCACTAAGTCTCCAACCGAACGAACCTGAACTATGTGAAGACGACTAGTTGTTGACAATGCAAAGCAGGAAGAACAAATCAACAAAACCATTAAAACCGAGTCAAGAGAAGAGGTCGATGAGAAGAGGCAACTACGGCAGGATTATGTTGTCCGGAAAAGAGGGCTGTTTCAATGAAAATGAGATGGAGCAAAATGGCTAGGCAAGAGTGCAGTGAGATTACGAATCTTGAGGATATGTCATGACCACGTAGAACATTTGTTTCAGAAGAATTTCTAGTTCGATAGGATGAGGAACTTCATAAAGGGGTACCATTTTGTCATGCGTTTCCTGCTGTTATCATCGACACCCAGGGATTCGTTTGGAGGGAGAACTTCACCAAATGCCTCGTTCCCTTCCACTCGCTACTAAAAGAGGCGGCAAAGTACATAGGCCTGAACCAAGGGCGTAAAGGGGTTGGCCCAGCTCCGCCCAGAACGACTTGAAGTCCAGAATCAGTGATTTCATTTTCTGTTCCACGATAAATGCTAATCCAAACTGTCTTCTTCCGTTCGGCGATCCACTAGAGAGCACCGTGATGCGTTCTGATATCCATAATGCCACTGTTCTGTTTCCTGTAGACCTGTGATCTCTATTTCGTGTTTTTCTATATATATAAGGCGGAAGAATTTTGCCAAATAAGTGTCATTTTCCGGTTAGCTGTATGTAGGGTGTTCAAGAGTTGAAAAATCGGTAAATCTTGACATTCTAGCTACAAATGGAAAAACATTGGATATAGTGTTTCCTGAAGCTCTCAAAGTAATCGGTTCAGAGTTGGTCAACAGGGTTTTTCGGAAAGGTGGTAAGGCGAAACGGAAATGTGGGATGATTTATGTATAACGGATAAGAAGGAAAGAAACCCATCACCTCTGAATTTTTAGGTATAAGTCTAGGATTCTGCAATACGGGAAGAGGCTGGCATCTGGGTAAATAAATAAAACCTGAGTCAGTGACATTGCAGATGAGAATCCAGGGGCCAAGCAATTGCAGATTTATTTTAAATGTTTTAACGTTCGTGGGTTTAACAAAACACATATAGGTAATTTTGGTCACACCTCAAATAAATGTATTTTGGATCTCATGTCTCGAACGTTTATAGGAATACTTGGTTTTTCGTTATTGGTTATGAAGAATTTAATTTTGAAGAACATATAATTAAACGGCAAGCACTTTTTTGTGACACCATTTTACGGGGTTTAAACTCTCCAACAATATTGAAAACTCTTTCGCCGTGTAGCTCTGAGCTCAAAGAAGTGCAGAATCGCAATTTTATTTAAACACGGCACAAAAGAACGCTAAACATTAGAAAACAATTGTACAATTAATTCTTCTATGAAACGTATGGCATCTGTTACATTTAATTCGAACATATGAACGCAATTTTGCAATATGTTACATTAAGAGATAATAAAAGTTGGTTTTTTGGCATTGGTTTTTCCAACTATAAAAAATTTGTTTCTGGAAAAATTTTGTTATTGCAGACTTCTAGATTTAAATTAAAAAAAGCTATAGAAAATGGCACTCGAAAAAAGTTTTTGAAAAACGTTTTTCTCTGAATCTACGCATTTTAGAGAAAAGTTGTTTAAACCCTTTGAGTACCGGAGATTTTTTCCATGCATATGCGAAAAATACCGGGGGGGTTTTTTTTAATGTGAAAGTCAAAGTGGACGGCTGCTGATAGGGTTTGATTAGACGAACAAAAAATCGTATGGGTGGGTGGGCGGAGCCGCAACTATTTAGCCGCTAGGGCGTTTTCAACTTTTTTTTATTCGAGTTTTACATATCATATAGCAGTTTTAAAACCGTATAACTTATTTACATGAATAAGGTAGCAGTGTACGCCGAATACTCCCACCTATTTACAATTGTAAAAGGGACGGTTCCACCCTACCAATTTACAGAGTTATGAGTCGTGAAAATCAAAATTTTGTTTTTTCACCTTCAACAACCTTTTCTCCATACGTAGTTAACTTATAATTTTTTTTCCAAAATTAGATAGCTTCGAAAATTTCCTATGAATAATATCCCTATAATTTTTACTTTTGAGGCTATAAGCAATTTTGATAGTAAAATTGGCTTTATTTGGTACTTTTCGACATAAGCTTTGGTGAAAAATACTAAAAGTTGACAACTCATAATTCTGCGAGTAGGTAGGGTGGAAATGTGTCTTTTACAATTTTGGATAGGTAGGAGTATTCTGTGTACACTGCTACTTTATTCATGGATATAGGTTATAGGGTTACAAAAATACAGGGTGCTATGTAAAACTCTACCAAAAATATTTAAAAATGCTCTAGCGGCTAAACCTTTACGTTCCCCCCACCCCCACTTACGATTTGTTGTTCGTCTAACCAAAACCTATAAACAGCCGGCCGCTTTGTAAACTTAGTGTATACACCCTTTATATAAAAAGATACTTTTTTGGCTTGAATTTTTTTTAACCCATATTTTTTAAGCAGGTTCTAGGGAGCGGGTATACACGCTCCCGCTAAAGGCTTGACAATCGAAAAATATGCACGGCGCTAAAGGTATGAATGCTCCTGCTACAGGCATGAACATCTATAAATGCAACCGCATCGGCATAGACCATTCCAAACGGGAGTGTCTTTTTACCAAGCAGTCCCCAACTAAGTACTACCACGTCCAATGCCGCTTGACCTTCGCAATCGAACGAGAATCGATGTACTGAGCATGCTCATGGCAGTCTTTATGGTTACCAAGTAACCCATTTTCTTCGTTCTTTCGTTGGTCTAGAATAAGTGTGACCGTTTGGGTGCCACACAGGCGATTTGACGCTTTGCGGGTGTTCTTGTTGCAGGCTAGGAGCCTCCGAAATGTTGCATATGAGTTCGTGTAAGATTCTTAAGAGTTGTGGTTCTCCTTCGTTTATCAACTCAGTTGTCACTCCATCGATTTGTTGCATTTTTGCCTTTTTACAACTTCACGAAGTCAGTGTCGGTGGCCCTATTGAAATATTATCTTGAGGTACAAATACCTCCGTCTGTGAATGCTCTTTTATTATGGGGATTGGATTCAATAACTTTTGAAAATATTCTCTCCACCTCTCTTTTATCCTATAAGGGTCTACTAATAGGATAAATTCAAAAACTCATCATTGCCACATCAATGCAAGATTCAGCTACAAACTTCCAATTACTGAATTTTGCAGTGATGCAGAGTTGCAGAGTTTTTGAATTTACCCATAGGTTCGCATTTATGTCTATGCAGATGTCCGCTATTGGTTGAAATTTATTGCTGACATATGATTCTCCGTTCATTGAAGTCTTTCTGCATCTGTAAGATCCTTTGTTTAGATATTCTGTCTTTACTTTCCGTACAGCTTGTCTGTGGTTTTTCTTTTTAGCATGAAGACTTCCATCCTAGCTCTTGTTGGGGGCCTTGCGATGGCTCTGGTTTCCTTCTTCAATTTCAGACCTTCAGTCCTGCTCGAACCAGTCAATAGTGCCTCTTCTGCTGCCCTTATGTTCACGGACTCTTTCTCGTACTTGAATGTGTTTACCCTCTGTCTCTTTTGGTCGTTAAATTTCACTTTGACTAGATAGTGGTCCGAGCAACAGCACGCTACCCTCATTGCTCTTACATCCAATGTAGCCGTGGTTCATTTCCTCCCAATTAGGACATGGTCAATGGTCAATTTAGCCCGTCTGGTGACTGCCATGTCATCTTATGAATATTTTTGTGCCAGAACATTGTTGAACTTACTACCATCGAGTTCGAGCTAGCAAGATCGACCACCAATCCACTACCATTGTCATTAGTAGCGCTGTGTGACTCGTAGGAACTCCTCTTATTTTCTTATTTTGGCGTTCAAATCCCCAAGCACTATTTTAATATCGTTTTCTTGTATCTCCCGAAATAGTGAGGATTTTAGGGCCCTCTTACGGGAAAATCACAAAAGGATCTGGTTAGCGAGATTCACGTCTCCTGTCTCCTGCTAACCTCGATGGTTGCTTCTCTGGTTCAGCCTGTTGACATTGAGGATATCAACTTTGCGTAATCGGATCCCCGTTGCAAATTTTTCTTGTTTTGATATTTTTTACATCGGTGTGAACTTCTATATACATCCTCGAGTTCAAACGCAAGGCCCATCGCCTCCTCCTTCAGTACCCTCCAGACTGTTATCAACATATCCTCTTCTGTATTGTTTTTTTCCCAATCAAGCTTTTTACTAGACATTGCATAATGACGAGTACGACATGATAGACTGGTAGTCCTAAGCTTGGAATTTCGCATAACAAAAAAGAAAATATGGACAAATCTATAAATTTACAATTATCTGCATATGCAAATAGGTTATAGGGCTACACAAATGCAGTGTGATATGTAAAACTCTACCAAAAAAATTTAAAAAAAGCTCTAGCGGCTAAACCGTTACGACCCCCCCCCCCCCCCACCTGCACCCACCACCCCCAACCATAAGATTTTTTGGTCGCCTATCCATAACCTATACACAACCGTGGACTTGTAACTTTAGTAAATACACGTTTGTGTAACACATAATTCTTCATAAGCAAAAATCAAAAATTGAAATCATTTTCAAGTACATTAATACAGTATTAAAAAAATACCGAATCTCGTGTGATTTAATACGTCATTAGCACTAGCCAGTATGTAAAGTGGCTTCTATTTAATTTAGGAACACAGCCCGAATTATTCTTACTGCGCAAAAATGTTTATTTTCGCAGTTTATTGAGAAAAATTTAAGAGGAGCGCGATAGCGCTTCCGGGTTTTTTCGGATATGCATGAAGAGCGCGATCGCGCTCCCCGGTATTCAAAGGGTTAAACAAAAAATGTAGAGGACATTGTTACCTACAATTTGTTTCATAGGCCGGTTTTACACGACCGGACACCGAACAGACAAAACGAACGAACAAACTGGGGTTTATGGGAAAGAGGGTGAGAGAGGACGATGGAAAACCGGCCCCTCTCTCACCCTCTTTCCCATAAACCCCAGTTTGTTCATTCGTTTTGTCTGTTCGGTGTCCGGTCGTGTAAAAGAGCCCATAGAGGTCAGGCTGTACAACTTCAAATACAGAAGCTAGAAAAAATGGTTTTTTTTACAAAAGTGTAAATCAGTAAATTGTTCCTCTTAAAAATGTCTACAACATTTATTTAAACTTTTTTCCCTCCGACTTACCGTTCCAAAGTTATAGCGTGCTGAAGTGTGAGAATTGTGCTCTGAAGACGGCACAGGTTAATTTGAGTACAGTTATAATTGGTACGTTGCGATTGAATGAGCTATGATTGTTTAAACTGATTAACAACAACTCTTAATAATTATTATTGTTTTAAAGTTCAACTCCAATGAACAATGTATTATTGTGATCAATACTAACAGATTTTTGAGACAAGGTGTGGGCAATGCGTATGATAAATTTTTTTGACACAACAGAAATAATAAAATAGAATGGTGTATTAGTAGCATTTACTGCCTATAACTTTGGAACGGTAAGTCGGAGGGAAAAAAAGTTTGAATAAATGTTGTAGACATTTTTAAGAGGAACAATTTACTGATTTACACTTTTGTAAAAAACCATTTTTTCTGGGGCAAAAACCGAAAAAACACTTTTTTGGAAACTTTGGCGCCACCTAGCTTCTGTATTTGAAGTTGTACAGCCTGACCTATATGAAAAAAATTGTAGGTAACAATGTCCTCTACATTTTTTGTTTAAACAACTTTTCTCTAAAATGCGTAGCTTCAGATAAAAACGCTTTTCAAAAACTTTTTGAGTTTTCCAAAAAACGTCCACTCGAAATTTCCCTCAAATTTAATGTTAAGCTTCTTTTATGCTCCATTAACGATCTATGAAAAATCATCCTTCCAAGAATTTTTGGCGCATCAATATTACATCTGTACTGTACTATATCTTTGTGAATGCGATTTCCCCAAACAATATCCACCCAATATGGTTTTCTGGGATATGGGGGCATCTGTCCTTTTTTATTTTGCTGCAAATTATTTTTGCATAGACCTTTACTCCCAGCAACATATCAATCGCACCAACATCCAGAAATCGTGGATCTGCTAATTTTAATACTTGGATATAGTCCCAATTGTGATGTGCGTATCGAGTTGGAGGACAAACACTTGTAACCTTTTTGATTACGTATGCCTCTACTGGAAGTTCAAGCTTAGGTGTCACAGAAGACCTTAACCTTATTATGGTACTCTTTGTAGCTTGTGCTACCTTAATAGAATGTGGATGCTGGTGACCCCTTAAGTTTCAATGCTTGATATGCTGATTGTGAGATGAAGGAATTTTGAGAACCCAAGTCGATTAACGCTCGAAGTGGTTGTCTTTTCACAAGTACTGTAGCGGTAGCCAATACTGCCAATCTTGTGGCACAGGCTGTTGCTGTACCGGTAGTAGGATTTGGGTTCGGCGGTGCATTAGCATCTTCATGCAGCCATGTATGGTGTCGTTTATGACACTTATAACATCCTCCCTTATGTGGGCATATGGATTCGGGATGTGGTTGTAAGCAATTGCCACATAAATTTTGTGCTTGCACGACATCTCTTTTATCATTTCTTGCTAGCTTCAGAAAACGATCACATCTGTGCAACTTGTGATCTTGCCTGCATAAAAAGACACTCTTGACCGGCACTGCAAGATCCTTCATGACTCTGTATACAATTTAGGCAGATGCCGTATTTTATGAGTATTTTGCGTCTTTCGTTGCTGTTGACTCGTTTTAAACGACCACACTGATGAATCAGATGCTGGCCTTTGCAATTCTTATGCTCGCTGGTACGATATGTAGAGGATTTCTTGGGCATTAGCATGTCTCTATGTTTAGATTGCGTGACCTTTCCATCTCGTAGGGCTTCGTGCTGGATGCTCTGACGATGTAGCAATTCTTTGCTCCCAAATTCTTTTAGTTTCTTCTGGTAGACTTGCAGTTAACAGGAATACCACAACTTGATCCCAATGCTGTACTGGACTTCCTATTGTTGCTAACTCGTGCAATCGTCTCTTTGTGGTATCTAGCAAATCCTTTAAGTCTCGTTCAAACTCCTTTACGATGTTTGTTTGTGTTAGTACAGCCTTTAGATGCGTAGTCACTAACACTCGCTTGCTATCATAGCGTTTAACAATCTCATCCCAGCAGGCCCACCACATAAACTTGCGGCGCCTGGGACTAAGGTGATTGAAATTTCATAAAATCGATTACTAAAAAAATATTTAATAATTTTGAATATCTGTAGTACGTATAAGTTCATTAATTTTATTTTAGAGTGCTGGTTGCTCAGGTTGCCTACTCTAGATTGCTGCCCACTTGGCGCAGGCGGTGGTAACTTTTTGGTTTTCAATCTCCTTTCGGCGCCCCCTCTGACCTGGGGCCTGGGGCAATTCATCCAAACCGCCCCCCTTGTGGCGGGCCTGCATCCCAGGCAGCTTGATAATTAGCACCAGGAACATCACAAAGATCCAATAGACGTTGCGGTTCTCCAGGCAGACATGATCTCAAGTATTGGATCTTTTGAATTATTGGGATGTGAGGGTCATTGTGAATCATCGAAGTGAAGCTTTCACGGTACTTTCTCCAAGCACTGAAATACCCATTGAATTTTGGCAATTTCATCGCTGGCAGTTTCTTCTCGTCACTCTCGCAACTGTGATTTCCGATGGCGGCAACTGAGCATGAACTTGCTGATGTTGACTCCTTGCAAGTCCATCTTCTAAGTCTCTTAGAAATTCACAGTAGGTTCTTCAAAGGTTGCAAACAGATACTGTCTTATCTCCACTAAACCCTGCACTGTCCTTCCCTCTATTTCAGCGGGCCCAGATAACCTAATGGCTGACTCATCTCTTAACATCCTAGGCGTAACTTTAGACGCAGGTCTGCGATGGAATAATCACATATCCCAAATCGCCAGCAAGCATACCAATGCCTGGGATTCCTGAAGAGATGCAAACTTCTTCTCCAGCCGGCTGCCCTGGCTTTAATATAAAAGTCCTACATTCGGCCCCGCCTTGAATACAATTCTTATATCAGGGCTGGCGCTCCAAAAACCACTCGCCAACTCGGCTCACTTCCACACACTACAACCCTCCTCTTCGCGCACATTACGGTTTGGAAATTCATTTATAAATAGAACAACTCGATTGTGGAACTGTCTTCCGCAGTCGGTGTTTCCAACTCATATAATGTCACGTCACAGACATCTACTCACGCACCCTCCAGACCCCTTACCAATCCCTTCTCCCCATCCTTCAAATCAAGCTTACTGCTACATATTGCACCATGACTTGAAGGACATGACGGACTAGTGTTACAAAGGGTGATTCCTAAGCATTTGGTATCCCTCAAAACAGCAGTTATTATTTGAGGTAATATTTGAAGTAAACTAATGTTAGATTTTCAAAAAACAACAACTTAATTCAAAAGGAAAAATATATCTTTCCAATTGCAGAAACAATTTGTAACTCAATTGCGTAAGTCCAAATAACAATCGAAATAAACTTAAAATTAAAAAAAAAGCAAAGTAAAGAAAAACGGTTTTATAAACAAAATTTAAGCGGTTTTGTTGTCAGAAGAGAACAACTTGAGTATTTAAACTCCGGCATAAAAACCGACGAAGCGCTGTCTTTGTAAAAATTTCTCACCATAACTGGGCTTTCTGCCAAATTTTATTCCAGCAATACATTTTCCAGATTCTCACTCAGATTATCTTTCCCTTATCCAAATCTGGGTTTGCATATTTCCCTGTCAACAAGAAAAATAAGAGCAAATCAACATCAGACGTTGTCAACTTTAAAAGTAGCCTAGCGTCCCCTCAAATTTACTCAGCTCGTAGACGAAGGGGTGGTGAGGGATGCTCACTGGATGGGGTGGGAATAGGCTCTGATTTTTTGTTCGTCTCATTTAAATTCCAATTTACCCTCGACTGTGGTCTCCGGCAATTGTGGAAATCGTCTCTGTAGTGCCTTTGTTTTTATTCGTCCCACTTAGGTGAAACTTGCAAATTTTTCATCTTCAATATAGAAGTCTTCTGTTACTGGTGGGTAGGAGGCAGCAAAGATAAGGGACGATGAAATAGAAATAACTTGGCAAATGTATAAAAGGGGCTCTGGTTGACTGGTTGTGGGGGCTACTTACTGCCAAAGGGCATGAGGTTTTGGTTTGTATGAAAATTAGCACCCCCACCACCAACAGTATATTTAAAATGTCGCAGTCCCTTTTTTTATGATTCATGATTTCTTCTTAGATATGCAAAAAATTGCCGTAAAGTCTTGTCTAGGCAGACTGTATCCCTTTAAGGGACTTTCTGTACTTCTCATAAATCTTATTCAATTACGAGTGGCAGAAAATAATTCCACAACTCTACAGGAGTCAAGTGTTGAATTTTGTTGACATGATTTGTATGGGATAGAGCAGACGTGATTCTATTTTTAGATACTTCGGTCGTTTCTTGGAGAAGCTGCCATACACCGTAACGAAGCGTCCTTATCTTTTCCCAGGATCATAGTTTATTATTGATGTGAAATGCGCGCCAATATGTGTTTTCTGGTGGTTTTGTTTCTTTCAAAGAAATCCAAGTTAAATTAATTTAAAATTGAAAAAGAGCAAATTATAATTAATACTCCTAAATAGCATTGAACTGCATTGCAATTTATATTCCAGCAAATTGTCGAAATATAACAAAATTAAATAAAAAAAACTTCAAGTGATAACACGAAAAACAGGGTCTAATCAAATTAGTTTTGGTTCAGTTCGTTCTAGGAAAACTTAATTATTTCTTCTTCCAACTTCTTACACAGATGTTTACACAAAAACAGACTTTCTCTTCGTACCGAAAGATTTTCAAACGTTCGCATTTGGTCTTTTCCATGACCAGTCCGTCATATTGTTGGTCACGTAATGCTATACAATATGTAATAGGAAGCTTAGCTCGAAGGATAGAATAGGTTCTAAGTTATAAGGAGGGAGGAAGATGATGGTGAACACTATGTTTGAAAAATTAGATGTTGCCAGAGTTCGGGCTGTTCTATTTATTAACGAATTCGTTGTACATAGTGGACGCAAAAATGGGAACTCTAGGTAAGTTAAAACGTGTCGAGCTGCCTATTCTGATGTTGTGGGGGTATAAGATTGCCGTGGAAACAATTGCCAATAACTGCGTTAATTTCGATTGAATAATCAATGGGTCAACTTGAAGTATAAAACTCTTGAGTATGGTTTTGTATTGCGACTTTTGTCCTCTTTGTCGCATCCAATTTTTACTTCAATGTAAAGCTCACGCCAAACGTAAAGCCTACTCTAAAGGTGAAACCCCAATGTACGCTTGCTTGCTTCAACTAGCTTGAACTTGGTGAGCTTTTCAGAGCTTTTCAGATTTTATATGTAAAACTAGTGCCTTAAGGTGAAACCCCAATGTAGGCTTGGCTTGCTTGAACTTGGTGAGCTTTTCAGGTAGCCTGTACCAAAGCAAAACAAGCCCAAATAGACGCTTTGCTTAGTTACTTTAAAGTTTGCTTTTCATGAGCACAGGAAATAGAAATAGTACACGAAAGAGGTAAGAGGTATGAATTTTGCCGAATTTTTCCTTTGGAATGGACATTATTGTTTCATAAAAAGAACAAAGGATCGAATGTAAATATCTATTGTTGTGTAGAGTGATAAAGAAGCACAAATGGTTTATGGCATTAACTGTTCAAACATTTACGAGAAATACTTAAAATGGGATATAGAAATAGTTGTCTCAGATTAATTTTTAACTCTTAAATATTTATAGTTAATGTTATTCCCAAAAAAAAATTTCTTTATGAAATAAATTTTCTCAAACCTCTACATACATTTATTTCTCTAAACAAAATAAATATTAAACGAACGCGAAAGCATACAAAGCATCATGAACATTGGTCATTTCGAGCTTTGCTTTGCTTTGCTTGGGCTTTGCTTTGGCTTTGCCGCTTTGTCATTTGGGTTTTTCCCATAACAAAGCACTGGATTATTTGATATGTCAAAGCAAAGCAAAGCACTAAAGCAAACCAAGCCTACATTGGGGTTTCACCTTTAGTCACTTGGGCAAAGCAAAGCACCTAAACAAGCCAGACAGGGGTTTTTCCTTATAGCCTTATGACACTGGCTTTATCGCAGGCTGAAAATGCTGCCTTGGCTACGCTGAAACCTGAGAGAAAAAATTCAAAGGAGATTTTCCCATATGGAAGAATGAGAGGAATATACTCAAAATTTTCTTGGCTGGATTTTAAATGTTATAAAAAGTCTAGAAAACTGTTATAAAAAGCATAGGAAAAGAATGAAATTCATGTTCTTTTTTCTATGGTTTTTATAACAGTTTGCTGCATCTCCAGACTTTTTATAACAGTGAGTGAATAACAAACTGAAGTGATTATAAATATAATTTAAGTGATTATAAATATAATTTAAGTGATTATAAATATAATTTAAGTGATTATAAATATAATTTAAGTGACAATAAATATAATTGAAGGGTAAATGTTTAGAACTTGGGCTCCGGTGTAAAATCGCTCAAAAAATTTTTTGAGGTGTTTACGGTGATGTTTTAATGTCTTAATAGTAATTTCAAGGCGGGGGAGACAATTTTTTCTTATTACTACGGGCAGGAGTTGCGAACTGGGCGGAGTCTATGATTTGCGTGGTGCTGCAGTTTGACGATAAACTATCTCATCTATTATAAACTCTACTTCGTCTGTCGAAGTAAGTTTTTCATTTTTTTCTATTTTTTTTTTTCATTTCGTACGGACAAAACAGCAACAACTCACAATTTATAACTCGCGACAGAAACTGGATTCCGATTGTTTTTAAATTATGCATGACCAGGAATTAAAAAAGTGACCTGCGATCCCTGCAAGTTTTTGTATTGAAAGTAATAAACAAAAATCTCAATTGAAGAAGTAAACGGAGCCATAAAAAATCTCGATGTATGAAAGGATTTAATTGTGGGGAAACACAAAGGTGGTAAAGAAGGACTCAGGTCAAAAACAAATTTTTTATTGAGGGAAGTAGCAAATTGAAAGGAAGAGAACAAAGAATCTTAATATATGTACCTGATGTTGACGATGTTTAATTTTAAATACAATAAATTACAATACAATTAGTCCAGTCAAATTAGTAAATGAAATTGCATTTTAAGAGGTACGGAATTTTTTTTTTGGCATTTGTTCGGGTACATCTGACAATGATAAAACCAAGTTTGTGGGGTCGCAGTGGCTTGGGAAAAGCCGCCATCTTGAAAAAGAGGAAGAGCTTGTTTATATTAAATAGCTAGTTTGCATGCAATGATAGCTGAGAATGATCAATGGCAAAGTTGTGGAGAATAAAATTATCTAAAAAATGAGCCTTCAACGAGATCTGTAAGTTGATTTGGCTCAAAGTTATGGTCTGTCAAAGTTCAACCATGATCGTGTGGTGAGGGTTGAATGCGGTTTTTTGCAATTAACTCGCAAAATGTTAATTTTTTTGGGTTAATGCCCATTAACAAATTTAAAGGCCTAGTAATTACCTTTCAAATGAGCCCTTAATCGTCGTTATCGCTTATGTAGTTTGCGAGAAATCCAACGCCAAAGTCCGCACTGGACGTGCCTGAAATAACTGATAACTCCATTTTTTTGGAATATTTCGTTAACGCTTGCTCATATGAAAAAGTAGTAAATGCCAGGAATATGGGCAATGCAAATATCTTTCCAATGAGGTATTGATCGAAACTCCATGTAGTTTTATGTCCGCGATAGAGCGAGTCAAATGTCAACGGAGAGATTTACGAATTTTTAGCTATTTAACAACTGAAAATGATAATTATGGGAAATAGTAGCTGAGAACCGCCAGTTTTCACATTCTAAAAATAAAATTTTTGACGATAAACTATAATTATCAATCAGTAAAACTTTCTGACGAAAGAAAGAATAACAATCGAAGGTTTAAGAGCCGAAATAGTGTGGGTTGAGTTTAGTTGACTTGAGTTGAATTAGGTAGAGTTTAGTTGAGTTTGGTTGAGTTTAGTTGAGTTCAGTCGAGCTTGGTTGAGTTTAGTTGAGTTTAGTTGCTAAGAGTTAGAATAATAGTTAAGTTTAGTTTAGTTGAGTTGGGTTGAGTTTCGTTACTAAAAGTTGGGTTGAGTTTCATGTAAGGCTATGGCCATTATTGTTAATAGGTTTTTTTATAAACAAGTCACGTTTATAACATTCTCTTGTTCAGTGATTTACTAAAAAAAAATTCAAGGTCAGAATGTCAAAACTGGTGATTCTCAGTTACTATTTCCCATAATTACAATTTTCCAAAGTCGTAAAATAACTAAAAATTCGTAAACCTCTCCGTTGACCTTTGACCCACTGTATCGCGGACATAAAACTACATGGAGTTTCGACCAATACCTCGTTGGAAAGATATTTGCATTGCCCATATTCCTGGCATTTACTACTTTTTCATATGAGCAACCGTTAACGAAATATTCCAAAAAAATGGAGTTATCAGTTATTTCAGGCACGTCCAGTGCGGACTTTGGCGTTGGATTTCTCGCAAACTACATAAGCGATAACGACGATTAAGGGCTCATTCTAAAGGTAATTACTAGGCCTTTAAATTTGTTAATGGGCATTAAGCCAAAAAAATTAACATTTTGCGAGTTAGATGCAAAAACCGCATTCAACCCTCACCACGCGATCTTGGTTGAACTTTGACAGACCATAACTTTGAGCCAAATCAACTTACCGAGCTCGTTGAGGGCTCATTTTTTAGATAATTTTATTCTCCACAACTTTGCCATTGATCATTATCAACTATCATTGCATGCAAACGAGCTATTTAATATAAACAAGCTCTCCCTCTTTTTCAAGATGGCGGATTTTCCCAAGCCACTACGACCCCACAAATTTGGTTCTATCATTGTCAGATGTACCCGAACAAATGCCAAAAAAAAAAATTCCGTACCTCTTAAAATGCAATTTCATCCTCTTTTTTCGACTAATTTGACTGGACTAAATACATTACAATAAAAAATATTTCAAATTTTTCCCAACGGATTTCTTCTGAATCCACTCACAACTATCTGTTATAATTATCAGAAAATCGTTCTTACTCTCACATGCTATCTCTGTCACACAGTATAACAGATTTCGTCATTTTCAGCCTAGCCAAGGCAGCATTTTCAGCCTACGAAAAAGCCAGTGTCTTAAGGCTATTAACATTGCAAAAGCTCCTTAAAGTTTTGTAAGAACAGTCTTATCACAGTATACAGTTACAAGGTAAAGTATTCCCGAAATGTCAATTTTATGTGACGTCACTAAAATCGTTCGTGTCTAAATAAATTTTACTAGTTTTGTTAAAGTGAAAAGTTGTGATTATTAAATAAAGGAAGTATTTAAAATAGGAAAAAAATGGTTATATGTGCTGTTGCAATTTAAAAGAATTATGAAAACAAAAAACATTGTGTGGTGAAGACGAAATATTTTACATTTCCGAACGATGAAAATTTGTGTGGATCTGAGGTTGTGGAAATAAAACTGATTTAAATGTTCATACTTTTTGGAGGTGGATTATAGATTAGAAGACATTATTTTAAAGACAGCAATAGTGAAGAAAATTGAAATAAAATACTAGGGGTATTCATGATCTGTGTTATTTGTGTTAAATCGAGAAGCTTTCCTTAGTAAATGACTAAGGAAAGTTTCTCGATTTAACACGAATAACACAAATAAGAGATCATGAATACCCTACTGTGTATTAACTACATTTCGGTAACTCAGGAACTCTCTGGAATAAAACACAATTCAGTGGAGTGGAGAAAAATCCAATCGAATAGAAAAATTCCACCATTTATTTTATACTAATACAAGTGAGGCACACGAATCTTAAATCTTAAAAATACAAACGTTAGCAGATCCGAAGCGTTTCGTACATACTAATTTATTTTTAATTAATAATTTTAGCTCGGAATAGATCCTTCAGTTTTTTTTCACTATTGGTTTCTTTAAAAGAATGTCTTCTAATCTATAGTACTGGGGTGGCATTACAGAAGTTGTTTCAAGCCACCGGTTTCGAGTTTCCCGAAATAAAATATTTCATCTTCACCAAAATATTTCATCTTCGCCACACAATGTTTTTGTTTTCATAGTTCTTACAATTAACAACAGCACATTTAACCATTTTGTTCCTATTTTATTCCTTCCTTTATTTAATAATAACAACTTTTCACTTAAACAAAAGTCGCAAAATTTATTTATCAATTTACTTAGCCACGAACGATTTCAGTGACGTCACGATCGAAATGACAGCTCCATGTTTGCATTCGGATTACATTACCTTATTATATGTATACCGTGATTCTTATAATGCGTTAGATCTGAATCAATGACAATAGCTTGGAATTTAGCTAGAAAAGAAGAGTGGTATCAAGAGCATTCAAAACAGACTCATCACAGCGATGCATGTTATGGTCATCATGTTCTGCAAAGGCCCGTCCACACGACACCAGCTTGCCTCGAGCATGCTTTTCCCCATATGAATTTTGCATAGTGGTGATGTAACCAAAAGCAGGTCCTAAAAAAATGGTTAAAAAAACTAAAAAATACACTTTGAATTTAAAACGAACTAAAAAGTAAAAAATAATTTTGAATGTACAGTCTTTATTGCTTCAGCCAGTGTATGGGTTAGATTTTTTTACATACTTAGGTGAAGCTAATAAAAGTGTATTAAAAAGCACAGATGACTTATAAAATGCGTCCACACCACACCAGCTTTTCGAAAGATTGTGTGGTCTTTCAAATGAAAATTGTTTTTTTTCTGAATGCAGATTAATCAATACTCAAATTCCCAACTCTGAAAGAAAGCTTGCGCGTGCTTTCCGTGGTCATAAAAAGCATGCGTTTAAAAAAGCATTCACGA
Organism: Thereva nobilitata; assembly: GCA_963855945.1. Lineage (NCBI taxonomy): Eukaryota > Metazoa > Arthropoda > Insecta > Diptera > Therevidae > Thereva > Thereva nobilitata. Next base: position 137,348,767 of record OY979694.1, read on the forward strand.
CGACGGCCTTGACGACTTGCACCTGGCGCCATTGGACGGGGCGCCATTTCAGATATTAAAATTAAAAAAAATTTTAAAACTTGGGAAAAAAAATTGAAAACGTGTTCCTGTGACATCCTTTTCATACAATCAACAATTTCATTTTTATTACCACGATTTAGTTTTCCAGTTTATTTTCCCGATAAAATAAGCGGGGAAATTTTACTTCCCCTCGAACAGGAACGTACCCGACACTTTTGCTTCGAAATTTTCATATAATTTTACCCGAAAATATTTTACTCAAAAAGTCAAGCAAGAGAATCAGAAGTTAAGAAATTCAGGAGAAATATCCACCAAGTGAGAGAAAAATCTCTCATTCAGCTAATGTTCTCTAATTTGAACATGAGAAGTAAAAACAGAATTAAGCAGTGGAATGAGCAAGACGAAACACAAAATAATTTCATTTTCACTACGCTGGAGCACTTTTTTAAAATTTTGTAAAATGCACCATATCAACTCACGCAAAGGAAAAAAATTGTTCCGATGGCTCTGTATTGTGTATTGCCAGCGAGCAATAATAACAAGAGTGATTAGCTGGGCCTCAAGGACAAGTAAAAGAGTTAAACATATGAAAGAAGAGATTAGAAATAACATTAAGCAAAAAGTCAAAAAAAATATTAACAAATGCGCGACGGGTATACATTTTATGCAAAAAACACAAGAGTATGAAAGAAACAGAAGATGTTCCTTGATTCCGCTATTGGAATGTTTACATTTTGAATGTTTACAAATTTAAGAAACACTGGAACAGAGCACGTGTAAATGGCTCTCCGACTTTAGTATGTATGCGTGAAAATTCGTGTTGGTGTACACATTGCGGTCCGATGAATTCACTTGTATTGCCTGTTAAAAAAGGCGCGAATCTTGCAAGGCGACGAAGTCACTGCCCCTTCATCTTTTATCTTTCTTTCACGAACATTGCGTGTAGTGTGAAAGTAATTCTGCCTCTGTTTATCATAGATATTACTTCATTGATATTTTGACTTTTTCGCTCCCATTGAAATTTTTATCAGCTGATTTCAAGGTCCCTGAAACATTTTTAAAAATTTGTTCTAGCTCATCACTCTTATTATTATTGCTTGCTGGTATATTTACTGTGATTGATATAAACTTCAGAGCGCTGTTGATGCACTTTTAAATTTTGTTCCAATTAGAACTTAAGATTTGTTAAAAGAGGTAAATGAACGAAATGAGAACAAAATAGAATTCCTTTTTAAATACTCTTTTTTGTTTTTCCTTACTGTGTAATAAATTAATATGTAGCTTTTTTTATGTTATACGAGATATTTATGGTGCAATTTTAAGTTTTGTGCCTGAAAGAATTTATGAAGAGTAAATTGAGTGAAATATTTTTATTAGATTTCTTACTTTGAGTGATATAAGTGATAATTTTAGATTTAATAATAATTATTAAATTACTAATTATAGGTAACATATTTTTAAATTATATTATTTATACTTATATTTTATTAGAATTAATTTGTTTATTGTTTTTTTGTGTGTTTACGAAAATTAAAATATTTTACTGTCCCGCGATTTATGAAAATGGTACCGGGCAGACGTAAATAGTACATACAATTTTCCATTAAGTCCCACTTCAACTCAGACTTCATTGATGCATCGTTTGATAATTAGTTGTGAATTTCGATAAAACTTAAGTTTTTAGATAATTTTAATAAAAGGCAATCAGGGGCCTTTTTCTCAGGATGTAGTTGAAGAAAGTCGGGGAAATACTCAAAATATTTCCCCGCCTACGAATGATTCACGTTTTCAAAAACGCCATTCTGAAACTGTTTCTTTAGGATTAGAACAAGAAATTACAGGTGTATAATTAAAATTAAGTTTAGTTGTCATCAAACCCGGGTTCATATCCAATAGTAAATGGTATAATTATTCAAAAAAATGTTAAACATGGCCCCAAACAAATTTCAATTATGTAATTCCCATTGAGACAAAATTTCTTCAGCCGGCCACTAAAAATCGACTATTAATTTTAATATATCTATTAACATATTTTCAAAAATTTATGAGCGATTGAAAATTTTGAGTACTTTTTTTTTAAATTACAATCAGCGAATAAATACTGAATTTCAATGAAAATTAGATTGTATGTTGAGGAATAGTAGAGGAACAAAACAAAAAATAATTCAGGTAAAAAAATATAATTTGTTTATAAATAATTAATTTTACAATAAACAAATGGTAATTTAACTAACTTCTCGGTGTTGTAGGAGAAAACTTTTTTACATAAAATACATCGGAGGGGTGGGGGTTAATCTGAATAATTACCTTATTTTCAAATGCTTGGTATCAGTAAAAGGATTAATGGGATAAATCTTACACGACATCATAAAAGAATATTTTATATTTTAGTAGGATGCGTCCTTGAGAAATGGGCTGTTGAAAGGAAAATTCGAGATTCTTGATGAAACCGCAACATTCGTTGGTTAAGGGGTAATGTCACCTTGTGTTCACTAAATTTCACGTGATTTTCTGAGACATATGAAAGTACTAGTCTTTAACTAAAAAAAACATGTTTTATTTTAATTTTACGATACAAAATGGCGGGACAGTAGCGCACGCAAGGAAAATAAACACGGACGGTCGACATGGGCCACAATTTTTAACCAAACAAAAAACCAAAAAGTTTCTTAAAATAATGTCCAAAATCTAGCAAACGTCGTAGGATTTTTTCGAAAAATTGATTTACAGAAGATGGGATTAACTTGAACTTTTTTTTCTTGTTTTTTCGAAAAAAATCGGCCGAAAATCGCTTATAAAATCTTTAAAAAACAATTTATCAAAAAAGTCCTACGACTTTCACTAGAAAATATTGTTTTAAACTTGCAGTTAAAATTTCAAGTCAATCTGATAAAAATTGAGGAAGTTACTGGTACGCCCAGTTTGGAAAACGTGGAGCCGACATATTTGAAGTTAAAGTTTTGATCCCCTCATAATCGAATTTTTGTATCATTCTTGGATACTTTATGGAGCGTTTAAGCCAATAAGAAAAAAAGGTGAAAAAAAGTCACAAGGTGATATTACCCCTTAATCGAAGAAAGGTGATCCCAACAACTTACCCTTAAATTCGCTCCAAAACAATAATAAATCAATATAAAGCTTATTCAATATCAAGAAATTTCCTTTAATTTGGAAATTAGTCTTGAGAATTTCAGTTATTTTCTTTATTAAATTTGTTTTTTCTTAAAAACCCATACCTACCCCACCTTAAATTACCTATTATAAATTACCTAGACGAGTGGAAATTTTTTTAGAGCCGGTTAAGTCTGGAGCCCCACTTATAAATACATACATATATACCAAAATTAATATTGAAACTTATTAATAAGAATTAGTGATGTGACCTATGTGTTTAATTATGAAAACAAAAGTTGTAGACTTTGTCACATCTAAACAATATATTGAACTTCAATCCTTATCCTTGTTTTCAGAACAATATCCGAATATGTATGATCTAAAAACCCAGCGATCTACTTCCACCGACCGGAACCCAAATTAAGTTGAACCAATAAAATCGATTATGTCGCTTGAATTACCGATACCGCCTCTTAGCCCTACGTACATTAGTATACTCTCTCGATGATTCCATGTCCTACGACCGACCCAATTAGGAAGCTCAGCTCGGTAGTCTAGACGGTTGACTCATAAAGATTTTCACAATCTATAGGAATCTAGAAATCAGCATAATTACCCACCTGCTAGGTTCATAACTAATATAGAATTAAGTTAGAGTTGGTCAATTTTATAAACTCAAGAAATAAAGGCATAAATTTAATTTGTAAAACATTTTTTTTATTCGATTCCGAAGTATAAATTATACCTGAAATCTACGGCCGGAAACAAAATGTTGCATAATCCCTTAAATACGAAAAGTAATCTAAAAAGGATATTCTATTTCATCGGAAAAATAATATGCCCGCATGCAACAAAAAAGCAAAATCATGACCTGCGACAATTCACCATTTCAAATAACCATATTAAAAAAGTGGAAATTAAAAAATCCATCCGGCCGGCGGTGCCCTGCGCCTGAGGCCTTGGCTACTCAAATACAATTCAAATAGATTATGTCCCACGCACCTGAAATCTTAGGCCGGGAAATCCGAAATGTAGCGAAATGAAAGAATATTCCATTTCATCGAAGAAATATCATTGAATGCCTGAAAACAACAAAAAAACAAAATCATGACCTGCCACAATGGCAATTAACAAAAAAATCCATCCTGCGCGTGAGCACTTGGCTATTCAAAAAAAATTATGTCGTCTGCTGCCTGGCTGGTATGGCAAAGTGAGTGAGGGGTGGAGCAGGCGAAAAAATACTTTTCGTCGGAAATGAAGCTCCGTAGCCACCATGCTCTTCCTCTCTTCCTTTTTCTATCAACAGAGAACTTGGGGAAAAGCTTCGCCTTACGAATCGAAACAAATCCTACCCAGAAATTTGCTGGTGCCAAAATTTTGTATGAAGCGGAACATCTGTATTACAGATAGTTAAGTCTGTGGTATCAGTTTACGCAGAGTACTCCCACCTATCTCCCACCCAGCGTTGCCAGACGTCCCGATTTTAGCGGGACGTCCCGATTTTTAGCCCAAAATCAAATGTCCCGCGCGGGACAGGCTCAGTCCCGCTTTTCGGGGATTTACTCAAGGGATTTTGTTTTTGCGATCGTTTGTATACACTTCAAGCGGCCATAAACTATGGACATCTGGCTTTTTTCTTTTAGAGCGAGATGTGTCTAACTCTGGATGCTTTCCTCGTATCCAGGGTATATACCTAAATATTGCATTTCTTTTTTAGTTTTGTTCGAATGCGTAAGCATTGCGCAGTGAGTTGCGTAATTTAAGTCGCTAAACTGGAATTCATAAACCTGAAAATAAAGTAAATTTTGAAATGATTGAGAATGCTGTATCTTGATTAAACTTGAAAGGCGATGTTTCAGTAGATAACTTATATGAAGAATTTAACTTGTTGAAATCATTCTTGGACGTAGTAATGGGAAATTGTATAGCCACCACTGCACAGAAATGGCACTAGCTCTTTAAAAAGTTTCCAAATGATACCAAAAATATGTTTAAAATAGTTTCCCTTCATATTAAGTGTCCCAGCTTCAAATTGCTTTCCCGAACGCATTTTTTCCCAAATGAATTTAAAGTGGTCGGAAGCCAGAAATTAATGCTCCGCAAATTTAATGAAAGAAGAATTACTCACACACTTCAATCTGGAGCTGAAGACTTTTTTAACTGTATTAAAGAAAAAAAGGAAACCTTAAAGAAGTGAAACCGTCAGAGATATATAAATGAGTTCGTAAGTAATGTATGACTTATTTATATTTCTCTGAAGATTTAACTACCTTACAGAACCAGATAGGCTAGGTAGAAAGCACAGCATGACTCGTCTGGGTTCCCAGTCATAGGAACATAGTGGGGAACGAGAAAGCCGACTACCTAGCCAAATAGGGAGTCTCTCTCCGGGGCTCGGAGACCGAGATCGTCGCTAGCCCAATAGGTGGAGTCAAAAACGCTATTTTTGACTACCACCTGCTGCTAGCCAGCCAAAAGTGGAGAGCACTGGAGACCTGCACTATCTCTAGGGCAACTTGGTCGACTTATAACAAAGAAAAAACAATGGGCCTCTTAAACAGACCCCGACGAGATATTGCCAGAATCACGGCAATCATCACGGGACGCTGCCAAGTTGGGCATCCCGTTCAACGTCTGTTGTCGTAGCTGCGGGGAGACGAACGAGAAAGAAACTCTTGTGCACTTCCTGTGTAAGTGCCCGGCTTTAGCTAAAGCCAGGCAGCGCACACTAGGCAGTTACGTTTTGGAAGACTTAAAAGACATTTCCAGACTGGAGATCAGATCACTGTTAAGCTTCCTAAATTCCACAGGATGGCTTTAGACATCCGTCAGACCCGACCAAACAACCCCTCAACGTACACGAGTTGGGGCAACAACACGGCGCGCAAAGCGCTAATTGGGCCTCCGGTCGCACTGGAGGCAGCCCTTCACCTACCTACCTACAGAACCAGACAGTTTTTGGTATTGGTATAGTACCGTAATGTATTTATGGCGCTCTGTCAACATTGTAAAAGTAATTTGAAACTCAACGCAAAGGGTAAGTAATAAAAAACTACTGATTATATACGTTTTTTATTATGTCCCGTTTTCGACGAAAAAATCCCGCTTTTTTTCTCAAAAGGCTTCAAAATCCCGCTTTGGCCTAAAAAAAATCTGGCAACGCTGCTCCCACCACAAACTGTAAAAATGAAGGTTCTACCCTATCAACTTTCAGAGCAATGAGTCATCAAAGACTAAAGATGGAAGTATAGAAAAAAAATTGGGTACCTCATTTTACCTGTTTTTCAAGACTACCTGCTGAACGACTGACTGGTTTACACTTGTATACACATATGTATTATAATGTATGGAGATACATATGTGTAAAATAGCAACAACTCATTTGTTTTTTTTGCAAAAAAATCTAGATTTATTCAAAATTCAAAATACAATCAGAAAGAAACTGTAATTATGCAGAAGTAGAAAAAACAATTAGAATTATTTGCATTCCGAGCACTTTGTGACACAGACTTACCTTCTTGCCGCAAAGAGAGCAACACTTTCGGGTGACGCATTGTCTTTTCTCCATTGCGCAGAACACGCACTTTCCTTTAATGCACGCTGCACCTGGGTTCGCTTGCAATTGTAGCGGTGGCTGATTCGATGGAAGTGTCCTGACGCCCAACATGTCCACCATCGCATTGCGAACATGAGGGCAACGATTGACGTGGCTATGTGCTCGGCGTCTGATGTTCGAAGTGGCCATATCGTTCGCCATTGCAATGAGGAAGCTGCGACGAGCATTGCTGGTCCCATGCGTTTCAGAATACAGAACGTATGCAGCTAATGCCGAAAAATCCACCATAATGAAAAACATAGCTAACGGCCACCGACGAGTTTTCCGCTTGCACGTATAATTGCTAAGCATTTGGTCCATGGTGTCCACGTCAGCTTTCGTACGATTATATTCCATTACTATTTCTGGTTTGGCAGTTTCTTCATCAATGGCGTTGTTGGAATGCATCGAGACCAAGTATAAGCAATTTTTTTTGGCTTTGGAATTGGGCGAAAGGCGAACACAGATTTGCCCACTTTTCTGGCACGAGTTCAATGCATTTCCTGGGGAATACAGCGCTTGTTTTTGCGCATCGTACCGACGACACTCAACTTTTTGTCGACCAACTGATGAGTCAAATCCAATCCGGTAAAAAAATTATCCATTGCAATGTTTCGCCCAGAACCCCAATATGGTTTGACGAGTTCTTGCACTACCTAAAGGCCCAAACAGATTGGCGCGGCGGAGATGGCGGCGTCCGCCCGCCAGAGAGTTTCCCATACATTTAAATTCTCCGCGTCGCCTTAGTGCCAATATTAGTAGCCGTCGGTTGACCAGGTTGGCGGCTATAATATATATCGCCTCTTAGTGGGTAATGAGTAGCAGCATCGGCGGCCCACCAAATTTTTATTCCATATTTTGCAGGCTTCGATGGAATGTACAGCTTGAAAGATAATTGGCCTATAAACGGAAAAAAACTGCTCGTCTATTGTAATACAAGCGTGCGGCTTATAGTTGGCTTTCAAGGATGTATTGAGCAACATCCACAATTCAAAAATGGGAGTACCTTTATCTGTCGCTAGCCGATCAGCTCGTGTATTCGCATCATCGATTTGAATGGTCCGCAAAATTGCATTGAAGGGATCCCGGCTCATCCATGCTCTTCTATTATTTGATCGTGCGTTTTATAGACTCCAGCCGCATGGGCGTCACTAGAGAATTTTTCTGGCGGGGCAGGCATGAACCAGTCATGAGTACAACGATGTTTTAATATGTCATTTGAAGATTTTTCAATAGTTTTCTATAATATAAATGGCCATAATAGTCCATAGTCATTTTAGACATTAAAAATCTAACATTTAACAATAATTTCAAAAGTTTTAAAACTTTGGCGAACTTATTGGTACACCGAGAAGACAATAAATCTAAATTTGCAACCTTCTCTGAAGTCCGGAACTTTGTCAAAATTGCAGATAAATAGAATTACTGCAAACTTGGAGTAGCGCTAAATGTATTATTTTATACCTCGTCCAGATTTGCAACCAGTTTAAAGGTACGGAACATTGTTTTTTTTTTCTGAGCATATGACACCATAATTTAAAACTTTTGTTATTATTTCGAAGCCATTTTGTTCGAAAAAATGACAACAAATGACAAATGTTATAAATAAACATGTTCCGCACAACTCAAAAGGTTGCAAATTTATGCAATTGTTCGGGACATTGTTCAGATGCAGCTCTCGAGTTTGCAAGACTTTTGGAATTTTGTCTGTAAGTTTATTTGCAAAAAAAACGGTATTTAATAAATTTTTAATAAAAGAATGTTCCGTAGCTTTAAATTGGCTGCAAATCTGATATCTGATATGAAATAAAGCATTTAACACTACTGCAAGTTTGCAAGTTTTGTTTTGGAATTTTCTTTGCGACAATATTGCAAAATTTCATTTCTTGCCATTTTAACAATGTTCCGGACCTCGGCCAAGGCTGAAAAATTTTATATTTTTTTTATGTTCTTCCCGACTTTACATGAAAGTTCTAAAACTTTTGGAATTATTGTTAATTGATTGTCCACACTGACTGGCGTATAACTTCCTTGCTTGTCAACCTTTTTTTTTTAATTTGGCTTGTTGGAAAGGTCTATAAAAAATGTATTGATATTTCGGGGTCAGGGTTGAGTAATATATTTCAGGGGTGGGTAAAAGGGAAAAAAAGCATAAAAGTTCCTGAAGCTTTGCCTTTTAATTACCAATCTAGTAGATGGCGCCAATAGTTTAGTACATAAAACATTACAAATCTTTGATTCAAGTGCTAAAGTCGTTACAAATACAAGAGTTGTCTCCAAGCTCTAATAGATGGCGCATAGATCATCACACTGCCCCTTCTTAGGACTGTTCGTCCCGAACAGTTGTCCATCCTGGATGCGGCTGATGATAAGGGCACAGCCTGTCTATGTGCACGATTTTTTTCTTTGCCTTGGGTCCTTGTTGAATACTGTAGACAACGTCGTTGATCCGTGTTAGGATTTTATAGGGCCCCTCCCACTGGCGCTGAAGTTTCGGAGACTTTCCGTCGCCGAGGGTTGAACAGCCACACTAGGTCACCTTCCTGGTATCCACTACAGTTTGCTCGGAGGTCATACCTTGTTTTCATTCTGTCAGTGGCCATCTTAAGATTATTCCTTTCGATCTGGTGGATTTCTGCAAGCCGATCACGAAGTTCACCTAAATAGCTCGTAGTAGATTCGTTTGTTTCCACAAGTGCCCCAAATTTCAGGTCGCTTAGCAGTCGAATTTGTCTTCGAAAAATCACATTAGAAGGGCTTTGTCCTGTGGAATTATGAACTGTAGTCCGATATGCCGTAAGAAAAACTGGAATGTAACTGTCCCAGTCACGCTGGTGCTCATTAACTACTTTCCTTAGGTGCTCTAGTATTGTCCTGCTGAATCTTGATGAAGGGGTGTCGTCCTGGTTTTCTTCACTCCGACTATCTTACATACTTCTTGAAAACCCCGAGATTCGAAGTTTCTCCCTTGGTCAGAATGAAGCTCATGAGGAACACCAAATCTGCAGATACAATTGTGATTTGGGATGGCATATGCTTCGGGCCACTTACTAAAGTAGTCCATGACCACCAAAATGTAACGATTTCCTCGATCTGACTCTGGAAAAGGTCCCGCCACGTCGATTGCCATTCTTTCAAATGGAGCTCCCAGGTTGTATTGTTGCATTTCTCCTCTTGTTCTTACTCGGGGACCCTTGCTGTTGGCACAAACTGTGCATTTTCGACACCAGTCTGCAACATCGTACCGCATGTGAAGCCAGTAGAACCTATCTCTTATTTTTGCTAGTGTTTTGTTGACTCCCAGATGTCCTCATGATGCGCCATTTTGACACTCTTCTAGAAAATCTCTTATTCTAGCGCGAGGGACTATTACCTGCATTCGATGAGAGGTACCGTCAGCGGTTTCCCATTTGCGCTTTAATATTCCTCCATCGATGTACAGTGAATCCCATTGGGGACAATAGCTAGCTCTTCAGGGTTTCGCTTCTCTCCGCAATGTCCTTCCATTCAGGCTTTTCCTCGAATACCTTCCATGCCAGAATCGGTGAAATATCGCGGTCTTAGCGTTGAGCATCTTGGAGACCCTAATCATCCCTTCCTGTCGTTGGCTCAACAGTCATCCTTTGACACTTTTCCTCGATACGCCAACAATGTTTACCACCTGGTTCGCATGGTCACCGGGAGAGTGCATCTGCATTTCCATGGTTTCTTCCTTTTTTGAGTCCTATATTGAAGTCGTAGGACTGAAGTCTTTTGATCCATCTTGCCACCTGTCCTTCAGGATTTTTGATGCTGCATGGTCCGTCCGAAGGATGAAGTTTTGCCCATAGAGGCAGTGGCGTAGGTAGCTTTTTGCGATGGGAGGGGATATGACTTAGTATATTTTGATTGATAGGATGTTCAGAATTTAATGCATCCGAACGGGGTGTTTCTGCAGATGATTCTGCATTTCTACGGTTTTTACCGTCTCAAGACTTGCCAAATGGTTTTATTAGCAGTAAAAATTTCTTCATTCCGAGATAATAAACAAAACAATTTTAACACACCTTTGCAATTATAAACTGGAATAAATTTGAGAATTGAGGAGTCTCTGTTCAAAAGGACGTATTTCCATCATAAACAAACTTTACAGAAATCGAAAAAAAAATCCGGTTTCTATAAATAAAATGCTAAAATATATTTAAATGCACATTCATGTGAAGGTTAAGACTACAATAATGGATTTTTTATTTAAAAAAATACACATTAAAACTATATTTTTTTAATTTATTTAGAAATAGGCCTTTTTGATCGGGATTGTGAGAAATACGACCTTTTGATTCGACACTTCAAGAAATAAGCCTTTTTGAATAGAATTTTTGGAAATACTTGCAGTGAAGTTTTTTGGGGTTCTGTCAAAAGCAAAAATCCTTTTAGCAAGATTTTTATGTCCACCTATCCACTCTTAGTATAACTCTGAGCTAAAATTAAATGTTCTATTGTGTTAGGGCTCTAATACCAAAGTACCAAACTACCAAATAAAGCCAACTTTAAGATCAAAATTTGCTAATACATATCTTCAAAAATAAAGGCCGAAACACAAAAATTGTTGGATATTATTTATCGGAAATTGTCCGTGCTTTCCAATTTTGGAAAAAAAATATTGACTAACTACGTATTTTTGGAGGAAAAGGTAGTTGAAGTTGATAGTTTTATTAAAAAACACAAAATTTTGAATTTGATGACTCATTACTCTGGAAGGTGGTAGGGTAGAACCAGAGATAACGTAATGTATAAAGATGCGACAGCTAGAACAAAAAACCCAAACGCATTTCGCATCTGCAGACTTCTGAGATTGCCTCCACCTTAGCAACATGCAACAAATTAAAGTTTCCAGCTACACTACGATGCGAACGTATTCTTCTCAGCCATGGTCCGCAACACAAGAGATGCGGTGAGTTTGTTGATAGGGAAGCTGGCAGTTTAGGGGGGCAAGGAAAGGAACTGCCAACAGAATATTTTTCGCAACATTGTGATCTTTCGGACTTTTGCCTCTAGTGCTGCATTGAAGAATTGTGCTGGAGTTTTGTATTTTAATCATTTGTTAGAACAGTCAGTACATTTTTGGGGCATCTATTAATTACGTGAGGCGACCCCTCCACCTTGGTGAGATGTCGTGAGATTTGTCTCGGCCCCTCCCCCACCCCCTGATTTGAGGTCGATTTTTGAGATATTTCTTGTCCATCAGATTTTTTTGGATAGAATGATAGCTCTAGGCGTAAATATGTACATAACTATAAAATCATAGTGCGTAAGCACAGTTTTGGCTCTCCCATTGTTTTTCAAATACAATTGTTTAAAAATAATTAATATTGGCCAGCGTTTTTTTTATTTTATTATTACATAAACTTTATTGTGCATATAGATTCGTGTCTGACCCTCCAGGTGCAATTTTAACCCTTGATTGCATTCAAAAGTGCATTTTATGAATGCTAGTCCATTCAGAACACGGAGGGGAGGGTGTCAAAACATAAATTCGTTTTCTATATGTTTTTTAGTTCGCTGATTACGAAAATCGGGGTCCCGCAGTCCTAAAGTATGGGCGTCACCCTAAAAAAATGCAAAAAACACCCCTTTTTAAGGCGTTTTCGCGATAATTTCAATAAAAATCAAAAATAATATTCTAGTTGTGCCACTTTCAACATTTTTCCAAGAAATCGAACGAGAATTTTTTTCAGAAGAGAATATTTCTATTTTCTGTTGTTTTCCAGCGGGAAAAGTTTGAAGGCCTTCCTCAAGAAGCTTGTAGGAAGGAGTTCGTATTCGTAGTTCCACAAAAGTAGGATGGAAGGGTCAAATATGGATATGTAATTAATGTACAGTTTTTATTCAGTTAATACAATTTACCATTAAATTGTGCAAAAAATGTGTATCTAAAAGATTATTATAAAAGGATTGAAGCAATATCTTCTAAGGATCTCAATATATTTAGAAGGTGTAAGAAATTGTACTTCCTTGGAAGAAATAAAAGAGAACTATCACAAACACCTTACCGGGAATGCGTGGGGAAGGTGAATGAGCTTTTAGAGCTTTTCGACTCATTCCTTCTAATGACATGCCTGCACAAAAAAGATATGGAGCGGAATGCGAAAAGGAAGAATTCTCGCCTTCCAAAAAAGGCTACCGTCATGCTTCTTGGTATGATTCCATTTCCCACTGGGGTTTGCTCGGAAGAGAATTTTTTACAGAAGAGAGTTTCGTTTTTTGTTTGATATTTTTGCTATTTTACATTTTGTGTTTAAACAGGGGCCGCACTAGTCAAAAATAATCCAATGAAATACACTTTTCAATATTTATTTGCGAAGGTGGTTGATTTATACCAAATCAAGTCAAATTTTATGATAAGGGATAGTCCTAAATGGTGAAAACCAACCCTAAATCGACTGAAATAAAAAAAAATTGTAAAAAATCATACATTTCTTTTAGGTAGATTACACTGGTCAATCCTCCTTCAAATAAAATTGGATAGGAAGGTTTTAACGTGTTGAATCTAAATCTGGTTTCACTTTTTGCTGGCACGTCTAGATTTATACCTAGTTAATTAGTTTTTTTTGTAAATTTCTCAAAATTCAGAATATATTGTGTTTCGATTTTGCGTTTACGCTACTTTCTTCTATTTAAATAGTGAGCATGGACGAGTTCAAAATGATAGAAAAAGACAAATATTGGCTGCCGAAAAACTGTTGCAAAAGTGGGTTCGCTCGCAGGAAATCATAAGACCATGCCATTTGCAACGACCATAATAGAACCATAGAAACGATTGTTACTTTTGTATGACTATGACGCTAGGATTCACGAAGAGCAGTTCCTCAACAGCGTGAATCGCACAACTGGTTTGTAAGCACTGCTTCAAGCCTATAAAAAAAGAACCTCATCTCCTTAGACATTGATTTGAATGATCTTGTTCGAAATTTTGGTCTCTCAAAATCGAAGGTTCTTACATTGCTTCAGAATGGTAATATTTTGGTTTTTTTCACTTAAAACGTAAAAGAAAACCATGAAAATTGCATACGAGAATTTCCTATTAGGCTACCGTATCGATTTCATCAGAGTTCGCACAAATTCGTACAAATTTTGATCCGGTGTGCGAGCAGCCTTACACAATTTTGTACGTGAAGACAGCAGTGAGTCTTCAGATGGTGAAGCTCCATAAAAAAAAAAAAATTTAATAAATAATATGTACTTAAAGTGGCCCTTATTTAAATGGGCGATTTTTTTTTACATTTTTGGTGGTGCTAACCCCTGAAATGGTTCTCTATACCGAAAAAAAAATCATATAACAATTTCAGCTGAATTGGTACCGTCTTACCCGTGCCGAAAACGCGGAGAAAATGTTTTTTTGTTTTGTGTTTGTATTGTTAATAACAAATACTAAATTGAAAAATTGTTTACAACTATTAGGGGAGAGTGGGGTAATCACGGACGCGGGGTAATCACGGACGTGTCCGTTTGACTATGTTAGAAAAGGATGGGAGATATTCTGAGTGATGCAATCATGAGTCGTTCCCGAATGCAGTGCCGAGCAATAAATGGAAAGTGACGACGTACTCGTGTTACAAGATATGTTTACTTAAAGATTTTTCGACAATTTCATATAATTTTTGACTAAAATTGAATAGGTGTATAACATTTTAGGTATAACAAAGAAATGTTGCATTAGTTTGTCGAATTAACGTAGCATTTAACAATGTTTTGAAGGACTAGCCACGTGCACCACATGGTTAGCATGTTGAAATTTCTGACTTTTAAAAATAAGGGCCACCCTAAGGTACATGCATTATACATATAATAAATTTTATCCTTAACAAATAATAAAATATTTCTGTTCCATTTTTTATTTATAAAATACTAATTTTTTTATTTATAATATACTTTGCATCTTATTTGATATTCTATAACTATTTACTTTTTTTTATATTACTATATTTTATTTTTTTTTGCATTTAAATTTTATTTATATTAGTTATATTTATTTACTTTAATCTAGGGGTAGTTTAACTCCTTAAGGGTTGAAAATAATTTATTTTTGGCTGATAATACGCATTCAATCGAATTTGAAGCATTGTAGTTGGAAAAACAATTTTAGGATTATCCCTTATCATAAAATTTGGCTTGATTTCGTATAAATCAACCACCTTCGCAAATAAATATTGAAAAAAGTGTATTTCATTGGATAATTTTTGATTGTTATTGAAATTATCGCGAAAACGCCTTAAAAAGGGGTGTTTTTTTGCATTTTTTAGGGTTACGCCCATACTTTAGGACTGCGGGACCCCGATTTTCGTAATCAGCGACCTAAAAAACATATAGAAAACGAAGTTATGTTTTGACACCCTCCCCTCCGCGTTCTGAATGGACTAGCATTCATAAAATGCACTTTTGAACGCTGGCCAATATTAATTATTTTTAAACAATTGTATTTGAAAAACAATGGGAGAGCCAAAACTGTGCTTACGCACTATGATTTTATAGTTATGTACATATTTACGCCTAGAGCTATCATTCTATCCAAAAAAATCTGATGGACAAGAAATATCTCAAAAATCGACCTCAAATCAGGGGGTGGGGGAGGGGCCGAGACAAATCTCACGACATCTCACCAAGGTGGAGGGGTCGCCTCACGTAATTAATAGATGCCCCAAAAATGTACTGACTGTTCTAACAAATGATTAAAATACAAAACTCCAGCACAATTCTTCAATGCAGCACTAGAGGCAAAAGTCCGAAAGATCACAATGTTGCGAAAAATATTCTGTTGGCAGTTCCTTTCCTTGCCCCCCTAAACTGCCAGCTTCCCTATCAACAAACTCACCGCATCTCTTGTGTTGCGGACCATGGCTGAGAAGAATACGTTCGCATCGTAGTGTAGCTGGAAACTTTAATTTGTTGCATGTTGCTAAGGTGGAGGCAATCTCAGAAGTCTGCAGATGCGAAATGCGTTTGGGTTTTTTGTTCTAGCTGTCGCATCTTTATACATTACGTTATCTCTGGTAGAACCTTCACTTTTACATTTTTAGATAGGATAGGAGTTTATAGTTTTTTTTTAAATAAAATATTTTAGTACGGTGAGAGTATTTTTTCTAAAAAAAACACACTTCCTTGTAATTCATTAACTAAAGCTGATAAAAAAAACTGATAATATATTTGAAATCAGCGTCAAAAATTAGTTTAGTGTGATGTAAAATATTCCATGTAACAGTCACACTGTTAAGCAGTGTTATAATTGGGTCTTCCTTTCGCTTACAGTCACAATTATATGAAACGAAAATTCAGATCGTATTTTGAAGTAAACCTTCTTTTGCTGAGGGGGTTCCGGTTATCCGATCATAATATAGTATACTCAAAATATCCAATATGGCTACGAAAAAAATGGCGGATTACCGTACTTTACTTTTTGATTGGATTCCTAATTTTTTGGAATTTTTTATATGGAAAGTACGCTCCATTTGATTAAGTTTTTAGGCTCATTCGATGGACTTTTATGCCATATTTTCAAAATAATTTTAAAATAAAAAAAAGTTGAAAACGGAAATACGCCCTTTTGAACAGACATTCGTCAATTATAAACTAGAGTAAATTAGCTCCAAGGAACGTCTTCGAATTGTTGATTCGCCAGAGACATTGAGTGTACTGTGTATTGTGCTCGATAAAATTGTATCGAGTTAGAACAACCTATGAAGTCAAAGCTTCCCCGAACTTATAACTTAAAGTTTATCATAATTTTGCCCGTAGAATCTTTTCTTGAACTTTAATATTTTTACTGACACGGCAATTTTTATAAACTTCAAATTATTTAGAAGGAATTAAATTGACAATCAAAGCCAAAAGTTAGTCCTATTTTTTAGGAAGCTCACATTTTGATACTCTACTACATTTAAAAATAATCGAAATATTAAATATTGAATAAAATATGATCATAGCTACTAGTTATTTCACCAAAAATTGGAAAAACGATTAAATTTCTTGATTTATTATAACGTTAAAATTTTGAGTATTTAGGAACCGAGGTGCCACTCTTGGCTCATTGTATTTACTTTAGATGTGCTCAAGATGTGTCAACAATTATAGTAAGCCTTTTCGTGGCTCTTGATTGGTCGGCCTGCTCGAAGCGCGGAAATTATACAACAGTTAAATGCACAGCCGTCACAAAAACTAAAAACTAAACTATAATTGCGCAAAAACAAAATTGCACATTACATAATGCCAAAAGAGGTGCTGGTGCTTAAGAAGTTTCATGTATACTTAAATACGTAGATACGAAGAGTTTTATTCAATTCTATTATAAATTTTGTAGGCTCATGGGGGGGATTGATCCCCTTGATCCCCCCCCCCCCTATCTACGCCACTGCATAGAGGTACTTATGGAAATGTTTAGTCGAGTCCACGATTGCCAATAGTTCTCTTCTCGTGACACAGTAATTCCTCTCGGATTTCGACAGCGCTCTACTGTAGTAGGTTATGACCTTTTCCTGTCCTTCGATGTTTTGTGATAGCATTGCACCAATACCGACATTACTGGCATCTGTGTCCAATATGAACTTTTCGCCCGGCTTCGGATATGTGAGTATTAGTGCTTGACAAAGTCCTCGCTTTAGTGTCTTGAAACTTTCCTCGCACTTGTCTGCCCAGATAAATGGTTTTCCTTTTTTTTTTAGTTTATGTAATTCCTTAGCTATGTCGGCAAAGTTCCTGACAAAACTCCTATAATCCCAAGAAACTGCGAAGTTCGTGTTTATCCCTCGTTGTAGGCCAATCCTTAACTGCCGCTATTTTCTCAGGATCTGTTTGAACTCCATTGGATGAAACCACATTTCCAATATAGTTGACTTGGTCTCTGAACAGCACGCACTTCTTAGGGCTGAGTTTCAGTTGGGCAGTCCTCAACTTTTGGAAAACCTCGCGTAGATTACCCAGATGTTCCTCGAAACTTTTTCCAACGACGATGATATCGTCCAAATAAACCAGACAAGTCGTCCATGTCAGTCCTCGCAAGACGCATTCCATCAGTCGTTCGAATGTTGCTGGAGCATTACACAGTCCAAACGGCATAGCTGTAAACTGCCACAAGCCGTTTCCCACAGAAAAGGCTGTCTTTTCTCGGTCCTCCGGATGAATTTCGACTTCCCAATAGCCGCTATTAAGGTTCAACGTAGAGAACCATTGAGCTCCAGAGAAAGTATCCAGTGTGTCATCGATACGAGGTAACGGCTAGCTGTCCTTTTTAGTTACAAACTGCTAATGGAGACCGGGTGTAAGATCCTCTATTTCCGCATCGGCCAATCTACTGCCACAAGGCAACACATTGCTAGGCGCAGTCTCAGGCGCAGGTAAATTTACTGGCACAACGACTGGAAGAATTCTTGGTGGGACTTCAAGAACTGGTGGTTCCACAACATTTCCATTTTGGCATTTTTCTTATTTTTTTTTCACTAAATGATACGTACAATGAGTTATATTTATGATAGTTGAAGATAAAACTAAAGAATTATCCAATTGTTTACCTTATATAGGATGGAGAATAGAACGTAGACGATGAAATATCTTGAGCCTGCTAGTTTATTATTTTATATGGGATAACAGGTCGCTACTGTCATAGCCTACCTGGTTCCCCATATATGTGCTCTCTGAGCTCTAACCCTGTAGGGAAGTTACGAATTCACGAAATCGGAATGCAATATTTCTTTGCAGAAATTGGTAGCAATGTGAATCGATAACTATGGGAAGCAATGGTAATGCAAAAGGTAGCTTATATGCCTTCATAGTGAAATGAATTGTAATGCAACAGGTTGCTGTTATGCCTTCGACAAATCGTTTGCATTGATTAATTTTAGTACTATCTCCTGAAATCCTTCCAGTTTCCAAATGAAGTTATTAACGTCCCAGTTTATCAGCGGCGCTTCAACACGCTCAAAACGAATTCCACCACGCGTTATAGTGTAGCGAACGAAGTACAAGGGACAAGTTCGTTTGCTAACGATCAGCAAAACCAAATTCTCTATAAAAGCCTTGCGGATTTACCACTGTTATCGTTACTTCAAATAACTTCTCTCAGGATTACTTTGGCACCACTTCTGATACTAGCCAATTTCCCACTACTACTAAAAAATATTACTATTTTCTAAGTAGACAATTTAATAATATTATATTATTTAAAATTACAAGATTTTTGCTATTCGGTATAGGAGTTGTGTTAGCTTGAGGAACCAGGTGTATGAATTCGGTGTG
This sequence comes from Thereva nobilitata, assembly GCA_963855945.1. Taxonomy (NCBI): domain Eukaryota; kingdom Metazoa; phylum Arthropoda; class Insecta; order Diptera; family Therevidae; genus Thereva; species Thereva nobilitata. The sequence continues at coordinate 137,367,761 of OY979694.1, forward strand.
ATTTTTTCTTACAATTTGTTGTTATTATTGTTCATTTATTATTAAAATATTCATTCATAATATTCATCATTCATCATACTGGGAAGTTGATCGTATGGAGCGAAAGGGTCAAACCCACATCCCAACTAGTATAATCGATCAAAAAGTTGAGTGACTCCGTTTAGAATATATGTAGGTACAAAATGTGAGAAAAATCCCAATGTTTCTTTGATTTATAATTATTTATTGTATTTTTAAATCACTTCTTCAATTAATAGAAATATTATTAAAAGATTAAATTTTTTTCTGAACCTCCATTGACAAGTCGTAAATTTTCTATTAATTGTTTTTGAAGCGAAGCTTTTTTCCGGCCGTTTTATGGGGAGTAAACCTAGAAAAATCATCACCGTTAACTTTAAAAAAGCACTCCGATTTTTGCGAGTGACAGCTTATAATAATTAGTCTACTGAGTGTTCAGTGTGTACAGTATATTGTGTACTGTATACTATGTATATACTCTGTACTACATTCTATGTCCCATGAACTGTGCACTATGTACTATGTGCTATGCACTATGTACTAATGAGCTTTTTACTACGTATTAAGTTTATGTAAATATGGGGCAACTATATTTGCATTATGAGTTGAGTTGAGTTGAGTGGCGTTGAGTGGACTGAAGTTGAGTTGAGCTAAGTGCCCTCAAAGCTGGTGCGACTGATCTAATGCGCAGCGAATAGCTTATTGGCGATTTAAATAATAACTCAGGGGAGAATGAAACGATGAATTAAATAAAAAAACACCGGAATTAATTTCTTTAAGTTTATTGTAAATGCATCTGTACTCGTCGCCGGTTTATACAGAAGTGATTGGTGTGTCTGATAACGAAACTGCAGCAGCGGTATTTGGGATAACGGGCCTTGGGATTTCGATGCATTTTTCTTCATCCTCCGGGCGCGGCGATGATGCAGCTTCAGATCCTTGTAGCTCCATCGGGTACAGCAGCTGTATAGGCCTCCTTAAGCGAGAACCGTCGCCAAATCTTACTAGGCAGGATCTGACTCTTCCATCACGTCCAATGAAGGCTCGTTCTACAATGGCTAGTTTCCAAATTAAACGTGGAGCTCTTTGATTGTGTACTATGACGACGTCTCCTTCTTGAAGTCCAGTGTTAAAAGATCTCTCCTTAGAGTGATGAAATCCTCGCAATTGGTGGACGTATTCTGTGCGCCAACGGCGCCAAAATGAATTTATAAGTTTGAAACGTTTTCTCCATAGGTCTCGAATGGTAGTTCCGGGTGTTCCATTGTTGAGCAATGATGATGAGGCTAATGGCAGTGAGGGACGTAAAAAATGAGAAGGAGATAGAGGCGTTAGGTCTTTAGGATCCTCGGTTATATACGTTAATGGGCGATTGTTTATTACGGATTCGACTTCAGTTAAAATTGTTTCAACTTCTTCTGCCGTCAGAGTAGCTTTTCCTATGGTGACCTTTAGGGAATTCTTCACGCTTCGGATTAATCGTTCCCAAAATCCACCCCACCATGGGGCTCTCTCCACGATAAATTCCCAAGTGATCCTTTCGTTAACAATATATCCTTGAAATTCTTCGGAGAAAATCGCAATACCTAGATGACGAATCTCTTTCGCTGCTCGCTTAAACGTAAGAGCGTTATCAGAAATTATCTTCTTCGGAGCACCTCTACGGGCAATGAAACGTCTTAGCGCCAACATGCAGCTTTCCACCGTCAAGTTTGAAACAAGCTCCAAATGTATCGCACGGACTGTAGCGCACGTTAAAACCATTATGTATCCCTTGCTTGTTACGTTTGCTTCCAACAAAGATTTAAGATAAAGAGGACCAGCAAAATCAATACCTACAGTTTCAAATGGCCTTGTTGATACTAGACGACTCTTAGGCAATGGAGCGAACGGCTGGTTTGCTGGTTTAACAAAAAGACGACGGCATACTCTACAGCTTCGTACGATATCCTTGATTAACTGTCGGGGTCTCGTCACCCAAAATTTTTCTCTAAGTCGTCCTAGAACTGCGTTTACTCCTCCGTGTAAAGTTCTTTCGTGAGAGTCTTGAACAATTAATTTAGTTAGATGGCTAGATCTCGATAAGATAGCGGGAAACTTCGACTCATCACTACCGTCCATCTCCTGTAATCTGCTACCCACTCGCAAAATACCATCCTCATCTAATATAGGGTTCAAAGTTAGAATCGACGAATTAGCAGGAACCACTTTCCCCGTTTTCAAAGCCTTTATTTCGGTTCTGTAATAATCGTGCTGTGAGCTTTTTACCCAGTATAACTCAACGTGCTTCAATTCCGGTCCGGTAAGAAATCGATTATGTGGCCGCTCCTTTAACTTTCTGGAGTGTGTTATAAAGCGAAAAATATAAGCGGATATTCTAAGGAGTCTCAAATAAGAGCTAAACTTGTTTATATCGATGAGCACATTTGCCTCATTTTCCTTCACAGACTCTTTAGCAGCGGCATTAAACATAGCAAATAAGCAAGGAATATCAACGCTTTCATCCGTAACTTCTTCGGGCCATTCGTTGCTACTGCTTGATAGCCAATATGGACCAGAGAGCCAATCCTTAGAGTTAGCGAGGTTTTTACCAAAAACACCTCTCGTTACATAATCAGCCGGATTCATCTCGCCAGGACAGTGCCTCCAATAATTAACTGAGCAGAGTTGCCGAATCTCCCGGACTCGGTTTGCTACGTATACGTTCCAACGTGCGATATCTCCTCTTATCCAATATAGCGCAATTTTTGAGTCTGTCCATAAAAATATTCGCCTACTGTCCACAGTCAAATTCTTCAGAATAAAATTCAAGAGGCGTGCAGCTACAAGAGCGGCAGTAAGTTCCAATTTGGGTAGTGTCAGTTGTTTCTCTTCATTGTTCTTCAAGGGTGACACTCGATTCTTCGCACAAATAAATCGCGTTTCAACTGTAGTACCAACTTCCGTTCGCAAATACGCAACAGCTCCATAGGCAGCGGGACTCGCGTCGGCGAATACATGAACCTGGAAAGTGTTCTCACAATCGTCCTTTAAAATGCGTCTGGGAATAGTCAAACTTTCAAGATTCAAGAGTTCTTGGCGACACTTGTTCCAATTATTTGTATAACTACGAGGAAGTTCCTCGTCCCACATTAACTTTAAGCGCCAAAGCTCCTGAAATAATATTTTAATTTTGACAATAAATGGTGAAAGCAAACCTGTAGGATCGAATATCCGGGCCATTATCTGCAAAACTTTCCTTTTTGTAGGCTTGGAGCCGGAGCTAACCATGAAATCAAGGGCCCCCTGTAGATCAACCGCTATCTCATCTTCGAGACAGTACCATATAATACCTAAAACCTTTTGCTTTGTCGGTACATCATCACTAACTTGAAATGTAGAACGAAGGTGAGTGTCGTTTGAGTTCCACTTCCTAATAACCATGGAAGCTCCTTTCAGTAGTTCGCAAGTGTAGATGTAAACCCTTTTAGCAAAGTCGTGGTCATTAACACTCATAACTAAGTCATCCATATAGAATGATTTCTGCAACAGCAAACTAATCTCAGGATTATTTTCCTTTTCCTCGGATAAAAGTTTTCGCAGAGCCGCTCCTAACAGAAAAGGACTGCATCTCACGCCAAAGGTTACTCTGGTCATTCGGAATTCTTGAGGCGCAGGCAAATTAGTTGATGATGTTAAAGAATCCTTAAACCAGAAGAATCGATGTACATCGCGATCTTTTGTTGCGAGAAATATTTGCAGAAATGCCTTTTCGATGTCTGCTACAAGGGCAACAGCACCCAATCTAAAATTTAGTAATACCGTGAGGATGTCTGGTAATAAATTTGGTCCTGCACTTAAATGGTCATTTAAAGACGTGTTTCCCTTCGATTTCGCTGACGCGTCGAAGACGATACGTAACTTCGTTGTAGCCTTATCATCTCTGTAAACTGGTCGGTGAGGCATAAAATAAACTGGAACTTCATTTGAAACTGGCTCCTTCACGCGTTCAGCAAATCCTGAAGATATCATTTCATGCATTGCGATATCATAATCCAGCAATTTATTCGGTTCTCTGGACAATTTCCTTATTAGGTTTTGAAACCTTTTCAATGCTCCTTCGCGATTGTCATCTAATGAGTAGGCAGGTATTGACCACAAAAGTGATCCTTCAAAGCGCGATTCGCGTCGTTTTACATATTGCTCAAAATCCCCATGTAAAATTTCAGAAGATGGGGGTTTAATTCCCAAAGTGTCTAGGTCCCATAGCTTTTGAACATTCTCCATAAATTCCTCGTTCTCATCCAGAGCTAAACCAAACATAGTGGCCGATTCATAGGTAGAGACAATGTCTTCAGCCTCCGATTCGGGGCCATGAATCACCCAGCCAAGCTTAGTGTAAACCGCCATTAAGCTTTCGCTAATTCTTTGAGTATTCTCGGTAACTATTTTCCAATAGAAGTCAGAGCCCACTAATACGGAAATTCCTTCAACTGTATTTTCAGCTATACGAGTATCTGCAAGATAGTAATGTGCGAATTTAGGATCTTTAGAGTTTGGCATTGGCAAAACATCGGCGCAGATATGAGGCACCACGACTGCCGTAATAACAATTAACTCATCGGAGGAAGCACTTCGAAGACAAACTTTGACTCTGTTACATGTTTGTACAGGGGACATTTTCGTAGAGCCGAAAGGTAGAATCCTGATTTTTACACGATCAATCACAGGGAGCTTTAATTTTTTCGCTACATCCTCACGAATATATGTACGCTGGCTACCACTGTCAAAAACAACTCTACCTAAAACAGATAATGCTTGATCGTTAGTTGGGCAAATATATACATACGCAGTCTGTAAATAGACATTGGATGAAGCGGGTGAACATAGATTGATAGCTTCGGGCACAACATCCTTCTTGTCACCTTTTGTACTGCGTAGCCTTTTTAAAAACTCCGGATCACATAAAGATGATACATGGCGACCTCCACATTTATCACATCGTACAGTTTTCACCAGACATTGTTTGGAGTTATGTCCTTTTTTCGTGCATCGAAAGCACCTTCCTTCCTTCTTAAGAATTTCCTTTTTCTCGGCTAGACTAATTGCACTTTCGCATTGGCCTGAAAAATGATTATTACTTTTGCAAAAAACACAAAACCTTTTTATTTCCGTGGGTGCTATTAATCCAGCTGCGGTCTTGGTTACAGAGGAACGCGAAGTTGATGCTGCAGTTTTCTTAATAGAGTCACCTGCTCTTTCTAAGGACTCCATTTCCCGCTTCAGGAACTTCAATAATGTTTTAACGCCCTTATCGATGACAAAAGAGAATGTTCCACAAGATGTTCCGGAAATGGAAGAAGCATCATCACTATGTTCTTGATTCTCACTCGAACCTACTTCAATGGCATCATGCACGCGATAATATTCAATGCGCAACTCATACGGTAAACAACGTAACAATATTGTCTTTAACATAACATAATAGTTATTAGATGATATTCCGAGACTTTCAAGTGAACGAGAGTTAGTAATAACGGTGTTATAAAGTCGCCGTAACCCGGCTGCGTCGTGACGAGACGTAACGGAATTAAGTGACATCAAGGCGTTCACGTGCTGGTCCACGAGCTTATCAACGTTACCGTATTCCTCTCGTAAAAGAGCGATCGCGGCGTCATAACATGCGCCCGTGTTTGATAATCCGAGTAAGGTGCTAGCCGCCTTCACAATTAAAGATGCTCGTAAATAATTAAATTTATCCGCCGTATTCAACTCCGCGTTTTCGTGAACGAGCTCCTTAAATTGCTCCCAGAAAGGTAGCCACTCTTTAAGATCACCGGAAAAACGTTTCAGCTCTATTTTAGGTAATTTAACGGCGGTGCGCGAAATACGTTCAACCGTTCTTTGTGGCGTCACGTCAACTCCGTCGGATCTAAGTTCCTTATCTCGAAGGAATAATAGGCGATTAAGTCTTGTCTGCACACGCGAATGAATGTCTAGAAATTTGTCCTCGTATTCACAAATAGTTTCATTTTCTCGCTCAATGCTTTCACCTTTAACTGTTTTAAGCACATTTTCGTTTGCCTTCTGTATATTTTCATGTATTGTTATTAATCGCGACGAAATCGACGTTAATTCCTCGATAGCCTCATCAAAATTCTCGAAATTTTCGGCAAGAGGCTTACTGTTACCCGACTTCAAAAATTCCAAAGCGGTATTTGTTAATTTTGTTAATTGGCCACGTAATGAAGCACGAGATGCCATATCCATATTTCCGTTAATTCACTCAAAGAAAATTCCACTAGTCTTTAAACACGATCAATTCGATAATATTTTCAGAACTTTCCCGGGTTTCGGCACCAGATTTAAATAATAACTCAGGGGAGAATGAAACGATGAATTAAATAAAAAAACACCGGAATTAATTTCTTTAAGTTTATTGTAAATGCATCTGTACTCGTCGCCGGTTTATACAGAAGTGATTGGTGTGTCTGATAACGAAACTGCAGCAGCGGTATTTGGGATAACGGGCCTTGGGATTTCGATGCATTTTTCTTCAGGCGAAATAAAGTAAAAGAAGAGTTCGAAGTACGACAAGATCCTAGACAAGGGATGGACTGGCGCCAATACAGGTTGCTGTTATGCCTTCGACCCTAGGACCTCGTAATGTTAATCGAAGGGATATTTCGATCTAGAAAGGATACGCATTCGAAGGATAATGTACGGAATCGACTCTAGAAAGTTTCCATTCCCTACTAGGAAAACACAATTAACGCACACACGTATGTATATAGTATATGGGTTTACAAATATATACCAGTCCGCCGAAATAGAACCCAGTAAACAGTCAGCTGTTTGAGGATAAAAAGAGGCGGTAAAGGACATAATACATGACTTAAGTTTTATGTCTTATGTATTTAACAGATATTATTGAAATTTACTATAGCCGGGCCACCCTACCTGATGGGCTAAAATTCACGGATCCGGTCCTGGTAGAGCGGTTGGACGTTAGGGTAACTACCGGAACCCGTAAAAACACACCAGTTAAGAAACATATAATTTATATAGAAAATATAAATATTGATGAACATTGGGAGACCTGTAAAATATTAGCATCCATATATTCTTTACATACTTACCCCGAAAAATGCGTAAAAGCTTCGCTTCTGCCGGGCGTCCCGCGACACCTCTACTTTTTTCCTTACTTAGCCCCCTCGACTATGTTTTTGTAACAAGTCTCCTTGGCTAAGTAAGACCGGAAGTAGTAGGACGATGTCCTACACATCTATAGGGCCGTATACAGTTGTTCTTGGTATGTCCATACTGCTGGCACCTGATGCACTGGACAATACTTGTTCTCCTTTTGGGATCCTCTAATGTTATTCTTATTGAATTTGTTGTTAGCACCAGGTTCTATATATTGACCGAGAGGGTATTGAGCGAATCTTTTTTACCCCTTTTGCGAGCACAAACTATTTCACCTCGTACTTTATTCCCAGTCTTTTCAATAGATTCAATTATTTCTCGGTGAGGAGTTGTATAATGAAGATGCTTGACGACTATTTTTGACATCGCTCTTTCTAGTGAAGGTGTTTCCAATAAGTCCCTTGCTGCGTATTTTCCCAACCAATGTTTTGTATTTCTCGATATTTGTCGATGAAATGACAAGTTAGTTTTTAGAAACTAATTTGTGTGTGTAATCATCCTTTTCGATTACTCTTCAATTAATTTTGATAGTTCTCTTAGATCTTCAATGCCATACAAGATAATTGATGGTGGTTTTGGAGGTTTCTTTACTTTATTGAGAGCGTTAGAGCTTCGTGGCTCGTAGTAGTTTATATCCTCATCTACGTTGAGAGCAGCCAATGTATTGGTTGTACCGTGGGATTTGTAGAAGAAGTTTTCCTGTGTATTTTTTGTTTTCGATTTCTTTTAAGATTTCCATCTTGATCTTTTAATGGTGATTGTCTCTCAACTGCTGATCTATTTCTTTTATTGTTTAATTTAGGGACGCTTTGCCATGTATAGTTTTTGTATTGGTTCCTTCCTCCAAATCTGCTTTTTCGCCTTGGTTTTGAGCTTTGGCTAAGATATTTTAATTTTCATTGCTAATTTGTGGCAACAAGCTGAAGGAGTGTTGGCATTATTTTGTTGAGAACATACTTACGCGCAGCGTTTTCTGTATGAAGTTTGGTTGTGGTCACTTCAAAGTTACTTTGCTCCCAATTCTTTAAATTTTGCTTTGCTTCTCCAATTCTTTAAATGGGTCAAGCAATAAATAGCCTCACCCAGAATTCATGAGGCCAGCCTGTAACGAGGAAGGATTTTCCAGAAAGTCTTAATTACCACCTGGGTTATTTATTCCTATTGTTTTGTCCATATTGCCATATTTCCATTATTGTCATTTAATTTCGGAGTTTCCATCTCCTAGCCTTCGGGAAGCCAATCCCTGGAATGTACAAAAATGACTAACTAAGAGCAAAGCAATTGCCCCTCTGTTCGTCGCGTCGTAAACAAACCGGCGTTTTCTGTTACTGGGAATCCTAACGTTGCATGTACGTAACAATAATTAAAAATTTCCGGGAAACAAAAACTACAAATACCTTCTCCAATAACATATTATTCCTTTCTTACTAAAGGTCTGATCAGTCTGCATAGATAATTTGAGAGTTCCTACTGTATTTTTCATGGAAAAAATGAAATCGCTAAATACAGGGTGTACCTATTGTATAAAGTTGCAAAGCGGCTGGCTGTCGATAACTTTTGCACAGATAAACAAAAAATCACATAGGTGGGAGGAGTCGTAACGGTTTAGCCGCTGGGGCGTTTTGAAGTTTTTTTTAGTGTTTTGCATATCACCCTGTATTTTTGTAACCCTATGTCCACTTTTCATGAATGAGGTAGTACTGTACGCAGTATACTCCTGCTATAGTTTTTACAGCAATAAATGATGTTGGGCTATGGATCTTATGTAAGATGGTGAGTTTCGAAATGCATCACTGCGGTATCACTGCAATATTCTGCTACAGACTTCTAATTTATTGATGATGCTTTTATTGTGATGCATTTCGAAACTCACTCTGAAGGTGTAGCGTGTAGGTAACATCACTCAGCATTACCAAGGTGGGCCTCTTCCCAAAACTTGATCTTTGTAGACTTCGAGAAAATCTGGCACATACTGTCCCGTTTTATACGCTTTATATTAGCTTCACATCTATGTTATATATTGTGTGTAGTATGTACACAAACCTTGCAACTTGATTTGGCCCACTTCCATATAACCGATCTACTTCAAATTTTGCACATATATGTATAGTTTGCATGACAATACAATCTGACCATTTTGTAAAAAAATCAAGATGGCGGCCGAATTTTGCAATTGTGCTCTACGACTGCCGACATGGGTAGCAAATGAAAGGATATGACAAGTAGAACACAATTACCTAAGTGGCGTCATTCAAAATTGAAAATGGCGGCCAACACAAAATGGCGGACTAGCCTCCTCTTTACAACACCCTCGGTATGGGCATCAAATGAAAGGAATTGGACAAGTGAAATACTATTAGCTGTGTGACGTCATTCCAAATTCAAAATGGCGGCCAACACAAAATGGTGGATTACCTTTATTTTCTTTTTCTTTACGGGACGCTAGCGAAAAGTTCCGGTGTTAATAAAATAAGAATATAGGTAAAGGGTCTCACGCTTTTTTACATTTCGAAAGGTAGGTTGTTTCCATATACTGGCTGGAGCAATAAAAACTTTACATTCAAAATTATTTTTTATTTTTTAGTTCATTTTAAAATAAAAGGGTATTTTTTAGTTTTTTTTAAAATTATATTTCTTCTACAAAATTTGTTATTTTTCCTTACATAGTACGCCGGAGTTTCGCGATATAAAGCGTTTTTTCAAAGTCATCAACGTTGCAGTGTTAAAAAGCTATAAGTGTAGTTTTCGGAGAATTGATGATTTTGTCAATGACATTATCTTCGGTAAAACAAAATCTTTTTCGAGATATACAGAAAGTTGCATGACAGGAGGAAAGCTCTCGTGAAGAGGAAAACATGGAATCCGCCAGATTGTTTCAGAGCTATATATCATCCCGAATCGTATCTTATCGCCCCGTCTAGATCTTCAAGGCTGAATGTCTGCTGGTCAGTTTCCTTATTTACATATTTGAAAATGTATACTGTATTGATTTTACTGTATTACAATATTCAACTGGATATGAGCGTTAAAGGTGTGAGACTAATAACAGTCCTTCTTTTTTGCCTTCGCTCTTTACACGCTGCAATCACCTGATTTTTCTGCCGCCATTACTTGTAAGCATAATAAGCAAGGAAGCCATCACCTAGTCGGTCACTGACGTCAGCGTTTTGTTATAGGTAGTTTTGGATGGGGACCTATGGAACAAAACCATGTGTTCGCGTTGTCAGCTCTTTCACTCTTCTCCCTATTATTTTTCCGAAATTGCTGAAATTTTGGTATTATGTAGTAATAAGGGTGTAGAGCAATAGCCCGCCGTCAGTCAGCTGGTTTCCCTAACATTTGGCGTGGGCGTGGTTTCTAAGTTGTCAAAGAAGCAAAAATGCTTTAATATCAGAAAATTGGTTTGTGAAAACTAAAATAACTGAAAAACAACGTGGATATGGTCAGTCTTCAAAATTTGTAAAGGGACGCGTCAGCGGCGTTTCGGCAGCGCGTCCTCCTATTAAAATTCATATCACCTCAACTGCAAAATAAACGGAAGCTAATATTGACTTATGGGGGCAACGAGGTGTAATTTTTTTCTGGTCAGATTTTCCTCAAACTTGGTATACTCTACAACATAAAGAACGGAATACGTGTTTCAGCACCCCTAGGGGGGTCAAATGCAAACTGCAAAATAAACGGAAGCTACTATTGGCTTATGGGGGCAGCGCGGCGCACCGGGTTCCAGCTATCTCTTATATAGAGTTATGACCTTTTCGAAATTATTTGGCGCCACGCCATGACGTCGACAGTAGAAAGAAATTGAAATAACAAAAATATCCAATCCTCAAATAAACGATTGATATTATTTCCACCCACATTTCAATACCGAAGTGAGAAGACTTGATGCCATACTTAAAAAATTATAAGATAATAGTGTAAGTGCCTTGATAGTGGAAATCCGTCAAATTTTTCACACGTGAAAAATCGTTTATTAGTCGATTCATATAAAACATACAATTATTGATCACTTTATAACGATTCCTCTAGAAACATTTGCCTCTAATAAATATTAGTTGACAAAGTATATCTGCTACGGCAAAAATTTAATCGCTGTATTAAATTTTATAGATGATCCCATGACCATATATGAGGAGTGAGCGAACAAAACGGCACATGTCCAGTTTTGAAAATTTTTCAGAAAGGGCAAAAAACTGTTTATGCCTCTGAACTGATCATATTAACTATTTATGATTGCGAGAGGTTGTGCTACTTAGTACGTATACATGATGAGTTGAACCCAGGTTGAACCCGAGTTCAAATGCATGTAGACGCGAGTCTAGTTGAGATAGGGTCGACTGAACTCGACTCAGCTCTGCTACATGGGTTGAGTTGAAATTATGCATATAGACGCGATCTCAGTAGTTGAGTAGTTGAATTTATTTGACAGTAGCATTTCTGTGTTTTGTTTGTGATTTTTGTCGAATTTTGTCGATTGTCGAAAATTTAACTCAACCTCAACTCAACTATTCAACTCCTCATGTATACGTAGTAACTATTTGAACTAATTCAGACCGGCAAAAAATATTTTAAAAATGTTTCATACTTTAAGAGAAAAAATTAAAACAAAAATGGACATGTGCCCTTTTGCAGGGACACAACGGGGCATGAGTCTTTCTGTTAATGCCTTGAATGCACATTTGCCTTTATGCTGGGTAAAATTAGACAATTTGTTTTAAAAATTAACTACTGCAGTCAACAATGTCACTAATTTGTTTTTAAAAATTAATTTTATTCAAAAATTTCACTTACTAAAAATTCTTGACTAAACCAATTTTTATTTTAATTCTGTTATACCATGTGCCGTACAAACTTTTTTGAATGAAATACGTTCCCTTTTGAAAATCCACATTGACGAATGGCTAAAAACTATAAATATTCGTAGGACATGTGCCTTTTTGTAGGGAAGCCTTCATTTTGCTATCAAAAAATTTGCCGTTTTGTTCGCCCACTCCTCATATAATGAAGTGACTGAATACCCATTCGATTTTGCCTGCAGTATGGATGCACCAAGTATTGATATTTCAACAGCTCACCATTTTCTGTGTTTTAAAGTTATGATTTTAAACGATTTGGAATTAATTATATATGTTAAAAGCAGGAATAATGTTACACTTTAATTAGGTAGGAATCTTTAATTGACCAATAAAATGCAAATAACAGCAACGACGGGTGATTTACAACTTTCTTAGCAACTGTTTTTATATTCGGATGGTTTAATTACACTCATTAGGTAAACGGTTAGAATTAAATTAGAAAAGTTGTATAGAACGTCCGGGTTTAGCTAAAGTCACAACTAATCTGAATTTACATACGAGAATGTGAAGTTTCTACAGAAGTATCATAGGAGAGAATGATTTCAGAACTATTTAAACGACTGCGAAATTATGTAATTTTAACAAAGTATTGCTTAATTCTGGCATGGTTAAAACAAATTAATACAAAATTCTGCATAAACTTAAGTTATTCAAATTTCGCTACTTAATCATTTATTATTTACCTGTTTGCCTGCATTCACGTTTCCTCGTGATCATGTTGCTGCATACGTTGATGGTGTGTTTTAGTAAAATCTTGGAACATATAAATATTACTTTTCGATAATCTTAAATTTCCCTTAAATGTGGGACATATTAAAGATCCTTCAAACTGAGGAAGGCAGCCTTCATTGTTTGCCTTGCAGAAAATGTATCCATCTGGGATGTAGTGGCTGAAATAGAAATTTTGCTATCTATGTAGGAAACCGATAAGGAGCATGGCTGATATGACAAAAGAGGAAAGAAATTGTTCTTTGAACAAATAATGGCCTTCAGATCGATAATAATCAATGAAATCGAGTTCAATGACGACGATACGACGATGCTTAAGTCGACCTGATTGAGTGGAATAGCGACTTGCCATTGAAGGTTGAGTGGATGGAAAATTCACAAATAAAACAGATGATAGGAGCAGAAAAAGGGTGGTACACCCCAACAATAATAATAACAGCAGCAGCAACAGCAAAAACAACAACATATCTGTACAGAAAGAAATTCGCCTTTAAGGAACAGAACAGCATGTTGATGTCGAGCGGCTTACGGATTTTGGAAAATATACAAAAGACACATCAAATATGATTTCACATGATTTTGAAAATCCTTCTACATGATGTGCAAAGCTACACACAAATAAGGAGTTCTTCTGAATTCAAAGAATTCCAAAAATAATTTGTCCTGAGATTTTTATTCATCACTTTCAAAGACAAAATATTTATTTAATCCCAAAGCTACTGATTAGACAAAAACCTGAGGTAAGAAGATTCGCGTAACTATACAACTTCGGGTATTGTAAACGTTGAGTCATGGTTTAGTCACAATTCAACTCGCCGAGGGCGAATTTTTTGTTTGTTAAGGTCAATTGGATGTACATCGAAGTGCGGATGAACAACCAAAAATATCGATTGTGGGCCCGTTGGCCGATCCAAACTCGGTGAGTGCATCGTTGAGATAAAAAATAAATTTTTAAAAACCGACTTCAAAAAAAAAACAATCCCGTCCCGTGATGCACAACAAAGGATAAAATATGTGTTTCTAATTCTTTACGACATCATCAGAATGGATTTAATAAAAAGAATCAGTTTTGAAGACGCTTCCAGGTAGTAGTTGACTTTCATTGCACTAATGCCAGGTTTTCACTAGTAGAATTAGTGGTAGAGTAACTGGCCTACTTTTAAGCGGTAGAGTAACTTTAACACGGTGCTATCCCACTCTACTCTACTATAACCGAGTTTTCATTAGGTTAGTTCACAGGATAGTTAGTACTCGCCCAGTACACTCTACCACTAATTCTACTAATGAAAACCCGGCATTATTGTTGCTTCGAAAATTGTTTTTATTTATTTGTTAGCCTTATGCACTTAATACATCATCCCGAAAACAGGTGTTGGCACCGTCTTCAAAAGTGATTCTTCTTATTAAATCCATTCCGATTGGATTAAAAGGATAAAATAATTGTTTGTAATTCTTTACAACATTAATCCAATCAGAATGGATTTAGAAAGAAGAGAAAAAAAGAAAAAAAAGTCGAACTGCCCGTCCGGTGTTTGAACACGCAATTCTTACTTCTAAGTCAACGCCTTTACTGATTCATCCACGCGCCTCTTATCGTCTTATCAACCTCGCGACAATAAAGTAATTTGTTCGCTGCCTTTGAAAATACTTCTATCTGTCAAGGTGTACTAATTTAATAGTTTTTTATGCCTACCTTCGAAAAAAGCAAAAAAGTTATTGCGTTACAATGTTATGCATGAACGACCAAAAAAATACCTCCTCCTTTTTTGAAGTCGGTTAAAAATCAAACTGGGTTTGATTTTTTGAAAGCGTGGCCACCGGTGCTCCAACATACGATAAAGTTGTGCCGTAGTGCTCCAACCACACATCGCATTTTATAAATTATATTAATGAATTTTTGTATTTCAAAAAAAATAAAGTCTTTGAAAAATATGAAATGCCCTTACACTAAATAAAAAATATTATTAACTGCATTATAAAGAAATGTTATCAAAAATAATATTTCTTTTATTGTAATTCTAGTCCAGGAGGGATGGGAAAAAAGTTGAAATAAATCTACCCTGCGATTTTTCGACGCTATAATTAAGAGAAAAATCGTAGGAATTCAATGAATGTGTTTTGGAAAAAATCGGTCCAGGAGAACAGGTGGAAAGAAGCTAATAATTGTAGCGAAAACACGTTTTTCAACGTTTTAGGTGCGAAAAAATTTTGTTTTTGGAAAACAAAATATAGTCCGTAATAGCTCCTAAAAAGACAAAAATTATGAGTTTTGGACAATTGAAATCGGTCAAGAGGTTTTTGCAAAAAAAAACCGCGAAATATGGCCATTTTATGACATTTAATTACAGGGACTGTAATTATGGTAGAACTTTGTTTCAGGGCTGAAATTGTGGCTTCTGTTAGTGCCTACCTACAATAATAGCCCAGTCACTTTATATAAAAAAAAGGCCAAACCTCTAAAAAAATACAACTGGAGATTTTACAGCGGGATTCCCTTTATTTTGGGGTCACAAATAATTTCCCAAAAGTCCATAAAGCCAACTGACCGGCCACTCAAGTTACGGAGGGTCAAAGGTCAAACAAATCAGTTTTTCTCAAATATCTCGTTATCGGTTTTACGTAAATTTTGGCTAAGTAAAATTTGTTCCTGAGATAAATCTGCATAAAAATGTCGTATACAAAATTTACGTAGAACCAATGGTTTTCGAAATATGGGGCTGAGGAAACTCGAGCATTGTGCTGCATTTCTTTCCGCACCACCTTTGAAGTAGAATGCAAGCAGCGTTTTTGCATGGTATCTCCAGTAGACCCAGTCCATAGGTTACAAGCTGTGAAATAATTTTGTTGATTATCTCTTTATCTCTTCTATTCCGACTTCTTTCATATTGTCATCTTCATCAACACTCATCTCAGAGGAAAATAACGAAATGCGGTCTGCGTTATCATCGTTCAACTCAGGGTGAATGGTTGTATCCTCGGACATCGAATTAAGACACGACGGGCCGCGCCAAGAGCCATACTCTACGGAACATGGCAAACCTACTTTTTTGCATTCTCCATTTTATACATAAACCTCTAAAAAAATCCAACTGCATATGTTCCAGCGGGATTCTCTTTATTTTGGGGTCACAAATAATTACCCAAAAGTCCATAAAGCCAACTGACCGGCCACTCGAGCTACGGAGGGTCAAAGGTCACGCAAATCAGTTTTTCTCAAATGTATTGTAAATTATCGGTTTTACGTAAATTTTGGTTAAGTAAAATTTGTTGGTGAGATAAGTCTGCATAAAAATGTCGTATACAAAATTTACGAAGAACCAATGGTTTTCGTTATATGGGGCTGAGAAAACTATTACGTACTATTTTTTTCCAAAAACAAAATTTGTTCGCACCTAAAACGTTGAAAAACGTGTTTTCCATTATTAGCTTTTTTCCACCTGTTCTCCTGAGCCGATTTTTTCCAAAACACATTCATTGAATTCCTGCGATTTTTCTCTTAATTATAGCATCGAAAAATCGCAGGGTAGATTTGTTTTCACTTTTGAATACTTTTCCGCTATCTCTCCTGGACTATTCATCCTTCTTTAGTTTAAGTACTAGTCCAGTAAAATAAGGAATTCACTTCGGAATCCTTTGTAACGGAGCGGATTTTTTTCCATTCTCTTCTAAATTGTATCAATAACATATGACAAAAAAACACGCGTGTGCCCAGTGCACGGGAAAGATGTGAAACATCTTGGGCGAAAGGCCAAGTGGAAACGCAGCTCTGGAACCCTTTTATCACACAGAAATGTTGCGTTTGGGATGTAAGTATATTCGGAAGTTCGCTGGAATTTTCTTACATAGTTTGCTCCCGATGTAAGAAAATTCCAGCAAAGTACAGAATAGGCCTGAAAATAAATAAATTCATTCAAATGAACAAAAATTTGTTCGTTTGAAGCTTTGAAATATAAAAGATATGCACGCATGCGTAATTCCATAACTCAAATTTTTAGCTAATTTAAGCCCATTAACCATTTTTATAGAAAATCAAGTAAATTAAGTTAAATAATCATGCCATTCTTCCCTTCTACATACAAAATTCTCAGAAATCCGAATGCTCCATCTAAATTTTTGTAAATTATTCTAGTTAATTTTGTGAAATTTACATTTAATAGTAAAAGACCTTTTACTTGCTTTTAAACTCGTATGCACTCCTTGCTTTATTATACCTTTTTGGAAGCAAATGGAAATAAAAGCTTTGAAATATAAATAAAAATGAAAGTGTTGAGATCAAGAATTGAACCCGGGGTTTTTTTTAGAACGTCAACACTCAACCAATTCGTCCATTCTCCGAATGTGCGATTCTTGGATTTCACTTTTTTTTTGCAATATTTCCATCTTATTCTCTCTTTTCCAATACAGATCTTCCAAACGTTTCGCGAGACGAAATTGTACCTTGCAACGATAAGCGTCAAAGCCTTGAAAAAATACTCTCAAGGCGCGCAAAGATGTTTCACATAAAAATATAGCGCGTGTACCCAGGGCACGTGAAAGATGTGAAACACCTTTGGCAATCTTTATCTTTCTTTAAATTGAATAATTAGTAAGAATAAGTGCTAGTTGTACCTACTTTATTTTCTCTCTTACCAATAGTAGCACCACCTACATTACTATATACTAGTAATGAGCGATGTATAATATATGTGATGTCGAGCTTTTGACTAACAGATACATAAATAGCTACAATGACAATTATTTTCCCATTCAGAGTTTTACACTCAATAATACAAAATCACCAACAGGTGTCGTCACTGACTTATGCAGTTGAGTCCTCTCGGGGTTTGGCGCGATAATGTTCACCTTTCATGTTGATTATGATGATGATGTTGATTATATTTAACAACACAATTGAAGTTAGGTACACTAATATCCTCGACTTCATTTATCCAAGTCTCAGTAAGAATAACGATATTCGACTTTTTAATAACAATAACCGTAAGATCCTGACTGATTGAGAGTGTATATCGATAATCCATTTCTCTGACGTATAAAATCTAGCATTTGTTTGTCAATAGTTTCCAAACCATTTGTGGAGAGTCTGCGGAATTCGTCTCGTAAATGTACCATTGCCATTAATGCCCTTCGGCAATGATGAAAGGTCAGATCATTACTACGTGTAGTAATCCATAGTCCTTGGATACTTGGTACAGGTGACAAAGCCACATAAACTAATGGGGCTACGTAGACTAGTCATGATTACTATGTAGTAAAACCGACTTTTAAGAATAGAGGGGTGAAGGGGCGGGGTGAGTATGCCGCCCCTTCACCTCTCTCTTTTTTAAAATCGGTTTTACTACATAGTAATCATGACTAGTCTACGTAGCCCCAATGATAGCGAACGCGCTTCCTTGAGAATTGTGTATCGTGGTAGCAAACTGCCTTTTCAAAATTTTAATTTATTCATACAAATATATGTATTACATATATATTTAGTGTCTTGCTTAGATGAGGCTTATAAATCCAGCCAGAAGGCTATAATTATCGATTTCCTTATTTCCGCTCCGTAGGCTTTGGTAGCCGAATGGTTAAAATGTAGGATCAGCGCCCAGCGGGTCGTGTTGGAATCGCCTTTGAAATATATATTACCCTTGTCCAAAAGTCAAGAATTCGTAATTATATGAAAATTTTGAATTTAAGAAAGACTTAAGTACATTGCATACAAATTTCAAAGGATTTAAGAATATATTTTCAATTATTTAACAAAACACTGTTACTTCATCCATTTAGTTAATATGCAAAAAATTTAGTACTTTTACAATTTCGACAAGAAATTTTGTTCGGTGTAGGGAATATTTGTTTTGAAATTACAATATTTGCAGGGAATTTTAAGAAATATTTCTATGAAATCAAAAGTAAATTAAGCTAAATAATCATTTTCATTAATCGGTAGTAGCTTCCTTCTACAGACAGAATTCTAAGAAATCCGAATGCTCCATCTAAATTCTTGTAAGTAATTGTAGTTTTAAGAAATTTACGAATCAGTAATATTTTGTGCAATTAACATTAGTAAGAGTCCTTTTACGTCCTTTTAAACTCTTATGCACCCATTGCTTTATTATACCTTTTTGGAAATACATAATTTTAAATTAAAACTTTGAAATATAAATAAAAAATTCAAATGCCTCGATCAAGAATTGAACCTGCGACTTTTTCGGAATATCAAAGTCAAATATCATACACTCAACCAACTCGTCCATTCTAGGATTCTTGGTTTGTTATTCTGGCTCGTCGCATATAAACACTTTTCTTTGGTGTTACTCTTTTTTTTATTACTTCCATCTTATTCTGTCTTCCTCAATACAGATCTTCCGTCGCTTTCGAATCGTTGCAAATCACAACAATAATTGCATTAAGCCAAGCGTTGCAACCTTGAAAAATTACTCTCAACGCGCGCAAAGATGTGTCACATCAAAAGTTCGCTTCCTAAAAAGTGCCGCTGCAATAGTTATGAAACAAAATAAGTGTTAAATTATGGTTTTTAGCGAATAGCTCTTAAAATATAATTTTGCCGAAAAAACTTATAACGCCATTCGAAAGAGGAGGAAATTTTACGTAAATAATGTCTAATGCCCGGTTTCACAGTGTCGATTTGAGCTTTCGCTCAGCTGAACCTGAGCAGTAATTTTGAGCTTTAGCTCGAGTCAAAACTGTTTCACAGTTCATTTTTGTGCTCAGTTCAGCTGAACCTAGTTTACTGGATTTTGCAGGCCACTGTGGTTGAATCAGTTGGGGAAATTTTTGCTTTTGGTTGATAAATTGTGTGATTTTTCTAGTTTTTTATCTTTACAACTTACAACGGATTTTTGAAAAGATATTGCGCCTTATTACTATAAGAACGAGTATGACGAAAGTAGACATCCTTATCGTACTCCTGAGCTCACCTCAAATTTTCGGATAATTTCCCATTGTGGGGAACTCTGCATTTGGAATTGTTATATGGAGCGTTTATCAATATTATTATTTTGTCAGGTAAAAGAGGGATCGTAATCCAGGAAACTGGTCCACTATGATTCTCGAGGTGTTCATATGGTATATGCAGGAGCGGCCGTTTCTGAATCCAGCTCGCTTCTAAGCGTTCGGTACCATAAGTTTTCTCCAGGTGCCTGTGAAAATGAAGCATTCAAAGCGGCAAGAAATAATCTCTCCATCTTTAGAGTTACACATCAGCCTTCTATCCGCACTCTTTACGGCATGCTTTGTAATAGAATGCTCTCTTCTCTTTACAATTGAAAAATCAAACTTCAAACTTATAATTAAAATCAATAAATAAACACAAGTTCACTGTGATTTCTCTAAAATTAATGACATTACTCTCACTTATATCCTGACCTTTGGCTTAAGGGCCCAAATTTAGTCGCTCAGTTCAAATCAATTTTGAACAAGTTCAACAGTGGAACCACTACTGTGAAACAGTAAAATGAGTTGAGCGAAAGCTCAAGGCTGAGCGAAAGCTTAAGTGAACACTGTGAAACCGGGCATAAGAGACTTTTTCGTACGATCAAATCCCTGGGAAATGCGAATTTGTTAATAACCCAGCAAACCAAACTTTGCGATTTCTTAACGAAATAGTTCCTAATATCGGACAAATTTATTCGATATCGTAAACGAATTTTTACAGATTTCTAAACGAATTTTGTATGAAGATGATGACACGACTTCTTAAAGAAGTATTGTTAAGAAATAGATAAGAAAAGTCTGTATGATCTCTGAAAGTTTTTTAAGTGAAATTTCCCCTCTTTTATAAAGCTTTCAGAATCCATACAGAATTGTCTTGTCAATTTCGTAAATACATGTTTTTACTAGAATATATCTGATCTTAGTATAGTCCCATTGTCTAAGTCATAATTAAGACCATATAATTATCAAGCCATCAAGATCAAGTATATTATGTTAAAACATGTAGTTACGAAATTTATAAGAAAATTCTGTATGGGATCTGAAATAAAAACAATAGTTGAATAAGATTCTCAAAAATAAAAGAAAATATAATTTTAATTTTTTTTATACATTGTATTTATAAAACATCTACATATAAATTGAAGGAAAAACAAACCAAATGAAGTTCACTTTCCGGCACTTTAAATCGAACTGGAAATAGTATGACGAAATTTCGTAAATTTCGGTTGAAACCATCAAAGTCAACAGTTAAGGACTAATTTTTTACGATTTCTTTCCGATCTCGTTAGGAACCATTGTAACTAATAGTGACTAAGCACGTAGCTCTTTTTTGTAACGATATTTTCCGATTTCAATCCGAAACAGCGGTAATATTTTTTGTTGGTTTTTTTCTATTTACGAAAACTTTGCGAAACGTCTGATGCTCTGAAAGCTTGGTTTGCTGGGAAAGGTCTAATACGTGGCTTCATAGTGTGTGTATGAGCAAAAAATGAGACGCGCTCCGTACAAAAATGGCTATAATTTTTGATTGGTAAAAGCAAATGCAAGAAACCAAAGTGCTTATTGAAGAAAAATACTTCGCTTACTCGATCCAGGTATTTAAATGATAGAAAACATATCTAAACAATTATTATTAACTAATAATTGGCAAAATATCACTTGTTTCAGTAAATCTTCTGCAAATTGTTAAAAAGCAAAATTATTTTTAAGTTTAATTTGTGGATTGGTTTCCTGAAATGGACATAATTAAGATGTGCAACGGGTAGTTCAAATTAAAGATTTTATTATTTTAGATTTATTTTACATGAACAAACTTTTATTTCTGAAGAATACAAAAGGAATTCAAAGGGGCTGCAGAGTACCGAAGTGGTCGCTTCTACAGTTGGTGCTTGAATGAATAATGATTGAGATGTGTCGCTTCTTTTATAGGCTGAGCTGCACAGCGTTCTGAGAACGCAGATTCCTTTTGGTGCGCGTGTTGTTGACCTTTCACCTTTGTTGTTGTGACCTTTTATTTTACGAATTTCGGGAAAACCAGCATTTTATTATTTCCATGCGTAATTTCAATCAATAATAACAATAGGTGCAAAATAGTTATTGACATTTAGTAGGTGGTCAATTTATAGCTGAAACCCACACTTTACGATAGAATAATTTATTTTATCAAAAAATATAAATTTTAATGAATTATTTATGAAATAGTAACAAACAAATGATTATTCCTTAAAAATATGCAATTTTTTAGTGCAATTAACCGTCTGTTATTAAGCGAAAAAAACTCTTATTAATGTTCTAAATATATAGAGGTTGTAGCTGAGATCTGGACCTTTCAATATGTGTTTTTTTAGAATTTTTAAATATTTCGTTAACCATTGTTTGTAACATTATCTTGTAAAAAATGTGGAGTTCTTTGAAGATCGTGTAAAATAGAGCAGAATTTACCTTTAAACACATAAGGGTCTATATCTTTTAATGTAGGCTTGCTCTGATGTTTTACATAATTCCATTGTTTATAACATGATTTTGTAAAAAAGGGAAATTCTTTAAAAATCGTGCTAAAATAAAATTCTATAGCTTATAACTGCTTTTCGACCAAAAACTTTTAACTCGCCCTTGCAAGTTGCGTTAGCAGTAATGCTGCGTCGAAAACCTGGATCAAGATACGTTATAAATACGTAAACGTTACAAAATTTATAGGTGGGCTGACGCAATATCAATAATATGTTTGGTCAATCCGCCATTTTGGATCCGCCATTTTGAATTTTAAACATATTCGTAATCAGTGACCTCGAAAACCCCTTACTAGCATTTTTCCGGTTTCATTCTTTTGAATTTAGCGCACAATACAATTTCGCATTTAATTTTGCAATAATTGTTTATAATTGCAACAATAAGGAAGTAACAGCATTTTTTAATGGGTGGGATTTTATACGTAGAGCTTTTACAACAATTTAAAAAAAGTTCGAAGAGGATATGACCTGTTACAAGGAATTCCGAAGTTAAGCCCGTTTTTTGCCTTATTTTACTGGACTATACAGGGCAAGACGTCCTCTAGAAGTTTAATTTCGATTAAACCTATTATTCTGATCAATTTAGATGGATTTGGATTATTCATGAGAAAAATAAATTATTTTTGTGAATGCTATTTCTACAATTCTAAAATCTCTGGTAACAGAAACATCCTCAAACTTAGCAAAATGGAAAATTTTTTTTATGTTTTGTTTTGTGCTGTTGTTAAATTTACTGAAACTTGTAGGTATGACTAATATTTCCTTTTCTAGGAAAAATAGCTAAATTTACACTCAAAACATGCATCATTTGCGTGTTTCATTGCAGGTTATTATCAGTACAGAAAATGAAGCTGTACAACCAAAAAGCACAGCTGTGAGATATCACATTTTTGGTTGTATACACAGAGGCGGCGTTTTCTTAGGTGCGATGGTGTACTTGCACCGGGCGCCATTGTAGATATTTAAATTTAAAAAAAAACTAAAACTTTGAAAAAAAAATTGAAAAAGTCTTCCTGTGACATTCTTTTCATATATTAAAGGATTTCATTTTTATTACTACGATTTAGTTTTCCAGTTTATTTTCTCGATAAAATATTCTCTATTTTAAGACGTTGCACAAATTCTGTCCCAGTACTTTCTCATGCAAGAAAAAGCAGGGAAATTTTACTTCCCCTGTACTGAGACTTTTCTTCGAGTTTTTCATATAATTTTTGCCAATACCCTAAGGCCCTTCGCAGACTTGTCCATAATTGCCAACCGGTGTACACTGATACCTTATTCATGAAAATAGGTCATAGGGTTACAAAAATACAGGATGATATGTAAAACTCTACCAAAAAAACTTCAAAACGCCCTAGCGGCTAAACCGTTACGACTCCCCCCGCATACGATTTTTTGTTCGTCTATCCATAACCTATCCACAGCCGGCCGCTTTGACCCGCCTCATGGGACACCCTGTATATTTCATACAATAAAATATGGAAACGAATATATGTAGTTTTGTATATTTTCTTTATAAAACAACTTTTTGAATACATAAATTTAACCTTCAAAAACTAAAAGCCATCTATTGTTGAGAACTTAAAGCCTTGAAAATCCTGGTGGAAATTTTATGCGTAACTGCCCACAAACAAGAGGAAGTGTAGTTGCGAGTAGATAGCAGTAGTTTTGAGTACTTTAGCAGTGCCAATGGATCGCAGCTATTATATACCGAGACATTCCCTAGTCGTTTAATCTCCTGTTCATGCGACCAGAATTGACCGCCTGATTGGTTCAATTCACACCTTAAAGTAGGAAATTAGACACTATATTACTGAGATCCATGCCAAACCGTAAAAAGAACCCAAATGTGCCGGGAGAGCCTAGGTAAGGAGTGCGTTTACGCGAAGTGATGTTCCATTCACCACATGTCTACTTTATCTATACTTATTATATAAAGAGAAAAGATTTGATTGTTTGTTTGTTCCGGATAAACTCAAAAACTACCGAACCGATTTTAAAAATTCTTTCGCCAATAGAAAGCTCTATTATCAGCAAGTAACATGGGCTATATTTTATTTTCCAGAACATCGAAATTCAAAATGCCCGTCGAAATATGACTGAAATTCAAAATGGAAGCAGAAATATGGTTGAATTTGCCAATTTTATACCGATTCCAATGAAAGTGGGTATCTAGAGATTTTTAAGGTAGCAAAAACGAACGAGCAGTCAAAAATTATAAATTGAAAATGGCCGACGAATTTGCAAATTGTATTCCGATTCTAATGAAAATCGGTATCTGGGATTTTTTAAAGTAACAAATAACGAATTTATGATCAGAAATTATAAATTCAAAATGGCCACACCAATATTGCCGACGAGTTTGCCAATTGTATTCCGATTCCAATAAAAATTGGTATATGGGAGTTTTTAAGGTAGCAAATAACGAATTTATGATCAAAACTTATAAATAAAAAATTGTGGGACCAATATGGCGGACGAATTTTGCCAAATAAGTGTCATTTCCCGGTTAACTGTATGTAAGTTGTTCAAGAGTTAAAAAATCGGAAAATCTTGACATTCTAGCTACAAATGGAAAAACATTGAACATAGTGTGAAACTCTCTAAGCAATCGGCTCAGAATTGATCAACAAGGTTTTTTTGGTAAGATGGTAATGAGAAGCGGAAATGTGGGTTTTATATGGGTTCCAGCTAGTGATTAAATAAAAAACTCGGGTTTAAATAAAAAAAATTGTATTTTTTTAAATTTAAATTTTCCTCTTTGGGCACCAATAAAGAAAATGACCAAAATTATAGATGTAAGAATTAAAGATTTTCATGATAATACAAAAAGTAACAAAGATATTTTTTTTTCAGATTGTTACTCTTATGAAAATGCGGATCAATGTGAAGCACAAAACGGAACCTTCTATCTAAGAAATTGTTACAACTCAAGTTACGCCGAATCACAAAACCTCACCGAAGTAGCGCTGCATGCGCTTAAGCGACCGCCAGCAGAGGAGTACTTCACGTAAGACCTCATCCACATAATTTCTAATTTTAAATAAAAATATGTATCTTATTCTGACTCTATTCTACTTAGGAACTACGTTTTGGGACTATCATCAGGAATTGAAGAAACTGGAGGCATTAAGCTGTCTTTGGCACTGTGCCTGTTCGCTGCTTGGGTGATAGTGTTCCTTTGCTTATGTAAAGGAGTTCAATCTTCTGGGAAAGTGGTTTACTTCACTGCATTATTTCCATATGTGGTACTTGTTATTCTATTTTTTCGTGGTGTTACTCTGCCAGGTGCTAAGACGGGAATATTGTTTTATTTAACACCTGATTGGAAACAGCTAGCGAATGCACAGGTAAGTACAATGCTTTTGTGTACAGTTAACTAAGTTCCATTCTGTTTCAAAAAAAATTATGAGTTCAAGAATACATATAAAACGACAAACGTTTATATCATACATTTATCATGTGTATACTGTTATAAAGTCATAAAAAGTTAACCTATCCTAAGCAACCTCTCCTAAGGTGTTACCCGAGCTTCTTCTTTGGCGAGTCTACAACCGGGAGCCGGTCCTGGCATCTCGCAACTGTTCTCTCCACTGGTCCCGATTCTGAGCCGATGTCATCCAGTTTGGCATCCCTAAGCTCTGGGCATCTTGGTCTACACCAATTTTCCAGGGGATGCTTCCCAAATACTTTTGGCAAACAACCAGCAGAGTGTTTTACTTAGAAGCATGCATGTACTGTGGACCTATAAGTGGTTCAGTTCAACGAAATTGTTCCCACAAATCTAGAACAAAGAACACTGAATTCTTCAATGCATACACTGTAAACTCAAGTGTTTAGCTGCTAAACACTTAAAGCGTTTAAATCGTTGTAGACGAAATTTAAACACTTAGCGGCGTTTAATGAGTAAACATTTAAGTGTTTAATTAGCAAACGTTTGTAGCGTGTTTTTGGTTATGAATAATACAAATTATGTTGATAGAACTATTAATCAATACTATATTAAAACATAATACTATCATTGCAAAAAGTGAAAAAAAAACAAAAAAAACAAAAAAAAACAAAAAAAAATCCAACCCAAGTGCCGTTTTTCCAAGCGGTCCTCCGACTAAGTACAAACCACTTCCAATATTGCTGGACTTCCGTGATAGAACGAGATGCGCTTTACTGAATATGCTAAATGGTACCCTTGGCGGGAGTTAGCATAATTGCGGGAAGTATGGGTCGCTCATATTTTTTCGTCTTATCACTGCAAATCTCAGCTTTTGAAAGTGTTTTATTTCAAAACGCTTAAAACGTTTTATTTTGACGCCACCCATTTGATTAACATTGTAGACATTTTTTAAACGTTTTGAAATAAAACTCTTCTAACACCTCAGATTTGCAGTGATACTGATAATTTTAAATTCGTAATACTTAAGCATCTTTACGGTTTTATTTTCATATTAACAAAATAACTGTCAACAAAGGCGTAAAAAATTCAGGATAAACTAAGTTAAATAAATGAAAACAACAAATGAAGTAAGAAAAGGCCAAAAAATGAAGAATATGTATATTCTAAAATAATTTTGGATGTGATTTTGGTTACTTTTTTTACTTCTGTTTATTACTCAAATAACAACAATTGCATTCTTTTGGCCCTTTTGAAAAAACAATTTAAAAGTTTTTTATCAGATCTCGTAGAGAATTTTGGGACCTTTAATTTAAAAAAAGAAAGAAAAGAAAAAAGAAAGACGTGAACTCGAGATATTTAACTTTTTGTATTTTGGCCAATTGTTAATTAACAAATACATATTTTGAGCTATAATTTGGACTGTATCACTTTGAAACCTATACTATTCATTTTTTAAGTTTTATAGAAACTTTTCCCAGCAAACCAAACTTTCAGAATTCTTACAAGTCGAAAGATTTTCGGAAGCAATGCAACAACAAAAACTAAAGCTTTGTATGTGGCGATTAGCCGAAACTTAATTCAAAAAGAATTCGGAAAACAAATCGCAACAATAGCTGTTTTCGATTTGCCACATTAATCTGATATGCCTCACATTTTCCTCAGTTTCACTGAAAATGGCTGTTCGATTTGGCGGTTCAATTCCTATTTTACAACAGATGGCGACAGCTTCCAACTGATACAAAACCAAGTGATGTGATAAAAATATTTTTTCATCACATCAGTTGAGTAAGTGATTTTGAAGTTATGCACTGAAGTATTTATTTTGGTTGAATATCTTATTTTGTAATAATTTCATATTCAGCAGCGGAAGTATTATGAAGAGACAATTTCTTTGATCTCTGTGCATGGAAAATTAATTTATAAAATTTTTATTATTTATCACATAAAGTGAGTTCGATTTGCTTTCTGCAATCAGTTACAATTTGACAGAACAAAAGTGAGGCAAAAGTTAGTACGAGATTTGACATATGAGGAATATGTGATGAATATCAGATAAATGTGGCAAATCGAAAACAGCTAATGTCACGAAGAAGCCGGTAACAAATTTTCTTAAGGAAGTAGGAAAGAAATCGGAATATTCCTATCAAACTTCCACTGTCAAATCGTGTATAAGTTGAAGTGCGCAAGGGCATTTGTGAATTTATTTTATAAGTAATTTTAATTTGGGTGTTTTTGAATTATAATAAAATAAATATATTAAAATATTATAATGGAGTCCATGTCCTTTCTTATTTCATTTTAAGGATTTTAAAGCAAAAAAGCAAATGAATCTGAAGCTTTTATTAGGGGTAAAAAGCGTTGCTAAATTATTACTAAATTTCGTAACGATTTCGAAAAGAATTTCTTTAACGAAGTCGTGTCAACCCCTTCATATTCAGCCTTATTCTCGTTGTCGAGTGACGTGACAGATGTCACTTCGACCTTAAATTGGTAGTCTCATTGTCTATCTAAGAGACTCATGGTGACTAGATTTACAAAGGGTCGTATTCTAATAATCGCAAGGTGGTGTGTGAAGTGATATTTCCCTCGATACGTTTGTAGGTATCGACAGTTTCATTCCACTGCGTCCCTCATAGTCACGCCACTCGCCAACGAGAATACCACCATAATTTTCTTTCCGAATTAGTTCAGAAATCGATTGCGAATTCGGGAAAAATATACGAATTTCCGTAACTAATTCGTTAAGATATCTTAAAATTTGGTTTGCTGGGTTATTTTCAAGCATTATAGTGTAAGTATTATTAATTGAGTTATTTTTTTGTTTTTTTTCATAATAACTTCCCTGTTTCTTGAAATTCTAGTTTTTTTGTATGATAATAAAAATTACCCGATAAAATTGAATGATTTTATTTTTTTTATTTCTGAAAATAGTACCTCTAAAATGGATCACCCAGGATTTCATTAGAGACACTTCCCACCGCTAAACACTTTACCTTGTAAAAATAAAACGCTAGAGCGTTTAGTTCCCCATAAGTGTTTTATCATAACTAAGTGTTTACCTTCCCAAGTGTTTAATTGGCGAATAAGTGTTTTCCTTTTAGAACTTGCGCTTAGGTTAGAATTTTTTGGTAAACACCTTACGCGTTTAATTTCTGTTAAATTCTTTAGGTGTTTAAGAATCAAACACTTTAGCGTTTAGATTTTGTGAATTTAACGCTTCTTCTGTTTTAAAAGTAACATTAAATACTTTATCGTTTAGAAATAAAACACTAGAGCGTTTTATTTCTCAACACCTGCTAAACACTTGGATTTGCAGTGTACAAAAAATCAACTCCAACATTTATAAGGTATACGGTGTCGTAGCGTTCGGATGCAGAGAGCACTATGGCCCCGGGCGGCAATCGTGGCGACTGTACGGCTATCCTTCCTGCAGCATTAAACCATGGTAATAGCACGAGGCACAGGTTTGCGTTGATACAGTTTCCTCAGAAGCTGCACTAAACGCAGCTTCTTCGAAACCGAACAGCGGGATATGGCAAGTCGAACATAGACTTGACATCTATCCACCATATTCTCTTTGTTTTCTTGGTTTCGTTTTCTAGTAATCTGTTCTGGTGTCGCCTGCTTTGAAATTGCCCGAGTAAAAATAAATGATGGCCTTAGAACGGGCAAATGCCGACTGTGATTGAAACATAGTCCTCGGCCATCTGGTGGTTAACAGAAGGCTCGTTGCAAGACAGTGCGGCCGTACAGGGGGCGATTGACTGTGAAACAACGGCCTTACAGTTCCAATAACGGCCATACGACGGTGGTACGGCGGCCATGTGGTTGCTATTACGGGTATACGACGGTGGTACAGTGGCACCAACGTGGATATTCGCCCTCCTATATGAAAATATATTTCACTGCAATTAAATGTTTGATTTTTTTCGGTTGTGTTTTTTTTCAAGCCGTTAAATAACAAAATTTCCCACTAAAATATAAATCAACACGCACCACACACTTCACGTACAACAACCCGATGACTGGATAGCTCGTTTCTCTTGTGCATCGATATCTTTAAGTAGGATAAATCGAAAGAACCATTGTACATAACGAAAATGATGAAGTTCCCATAAAACACATTCAACAATACATTTGGTGCAGATTCTTTTTTTTTTGGCTCAAATTTCCCGTCGAATGCCCGTTTCTACAGCTCAGTACTTGGCCTTTTAAATCTTTTGGTCAAATTTGGCCGTCGTAAGGCCGTATGTGCTTCCATTAAAAACGGTTAAAAACTCTACGGCCATCATAAGCCCCTTAAAAAGCCAAGCGGCCGGTGTTCGCCCTTTATAAGGCCGTTTTTTATTTTTATCCGGGTGCTCTTGAGAATTTGCTTCGAAATTTGTTTTGAGTCTTATACCATGTTTCCATCGCACTTGAAATCCTCCGATTTCGGCAAAAATGCAGATTTCGAACGAAATCTCATATGAAATCACGTGTTTTGCATGTAAAATGAAATCGCCCTACGGTGGAATTTCAACGAAATCTCGCTCGAAATCTAGCTAATTACTATTCAGCCAATTCAGCATTAACACTCAGCATGGACAATTTGTCGGTTGTCATAATTTTTTGACAGTGCTAAACGTTTTTGAATTAATTTGCAGTCCTTATAATGTCAGAAACATGGGAAAATAGTGCGATATCAAAAAAAGAAAATATAAAACGCGAAAAATTTAATTTTGTTTTAATTTTAATTTCTTGAAACGTTTTTAATATTTTGTTATGACAAGCGAAAACTATTTGATGCGATGTAAACACATTTAGATTTCGTGATATCGTTTTATTAAAAACTGCGGATTTCAGGCCCGATTCACAATGAACCCTTCAAGCTTCAAATTTTTTTCTATAGTTTCAAGTTCATTTAAAGCTTGCAGCTTGAAGCTTTGAATGTGAATCAGCCTATAAACCTAAATTTTTGAAGCTTGAGGCTTGAAGCGTTCATTGTGAATCGGCCCTCAAGTGCGATGGAAACATGGTATTAGAAATTATTTTTATAATTGTGTTATAAAGTGGCGAACAAAAGTCAACGTAAACCATACGTACACCATATAAAATAGCATGAAAAAAATTGTGATATTACAAAATAAATAACTACAAAAACATTATATTGAAATTGCATAATGAAATTGTTTCTGCAAAAAATCATAATAAAAAATTTTAAGTGTATACGTAGACTTTTGTTATTTGTGAATCCTGTATATTTCAGTTTTTTGTTATTTTTTTTGTAGAAATAATTTATTATGGAATTTCAATAAAATGTTTTGGTACTTATATTGTAATATCACAATTTTTAAAAATAAAATAAAAATACGAATTTTCGCTATTTTATATGGTGTATGTTGACTTCTGTTCGCCACTGTATGTATGTTACTATATTATTTTTTATTATATTAAAATAAAAACAAAATAGATTGGCAGTACGGTTTTATACTTTTTGCATGGGGTTAATTACTTAATTCGTTTTCATATTTGTTATTTTTCAGTTTTTTTAATTAAAGCCGCCGATACTTTTATCGTCCCTTGCAGCATGTCTCCAGTTCCGGATGTTAAGCATTACCTCCATAAGATCTTGGGATACGATTATACTGCATCCAGATTACATGGCCGGCTAGTCTTAGTCTGCTATTTTTTATTAAAGTTGAGATTTCTGGGTCTACATAGGTATTTATGCAAAACTTCAAGGCACTGGCCTTGTGAAGTGGCTTAAAAGAAAACTGCGAAAATTGACCTTATATTCTTCTTCTTCTTCCGATCCTGGCCTCGCAACTGTCCACTCCGCCGGTCCCGATTCTGAGCCGATGTCGTCCAGTTGGCATCTCTAGTATCTGGTCGTCCTGGTCAATGTGATCTTTCAGGCGAGGGTAGGGTCTCCCTTGCTGTCGCACCCCATAGATCTTACCGCAAAGAACTTTCCAAACAGGTTCATATTCGCTCACTCGTATTTCTCATCGTTGCTCGAGTTCTATTCTAGCTATGCTCTATCACAGGCGATTTTAAAGTTTAAAGAGGCGTTGGATTGAGTTTCGAAACTCTCTAGAGGTCTAGACATATTTCCATCGCTTACTTCAAGGTGAAAATCTGATTAGTTATTGATTTGCCTGGGCTGAAGCCACGCAATTAGCGTATGATGTGGCACTCAACAACGTTATACCGCAGTAATTGGAGCACATTGTGATATCTCCTTTTTTATGTACCGAGAAGAGGATGCTTTTTTTCCAGTCTTCTGGCAGCGTTTCCTGTTCCCATACATTTAATTCATGAATCGTTTGGTGTAGTGCAGGCCCCCATAATTAACCAGCTCCTCCGCGAAACCGTTTGCACCCGAGGCCTTGTTGTTTTTCAGCGCGTTTATACCTCTGCTAACTCCTTCAAAGCTTAGCTTGGCGGCGGCAGCGTAGTTTTATCGTCAGATATTGGTGAAGACTCGCTCCCCATTGAGCAGAGCAATTGATGAAAGTGCTGTAGTTTTTGCAGTTCATTAATTCACCTTTTTTGTGGACTGGGTAAATTTTGCCTAGTATTCATTCTCCGGAATCTTTCTGCTTTCGCAAACGAGACTATGTAAAGCGTGACATAATTTCTCCCCACGAAAAGCATTCGCCTGGTGTGCCACATGTATCTGGATCATTATGATTTTTGAGTTTCGATATGGTATATTCAACTTCTAGTATTGTGGGCTCTGGCACATCGTTTTCTGGGTCATCTATATTTCGGTTGTCTGCTTCTGCTTGTGTAAAATTGAAGTATTTCTCCCACACCTTTGTAGAAACTCCTAACGAGGGTGGCATCGAATCTACTAGCTATAGTACCATCCTCTCTTCTTCCCATGGGGCAGGTGGGTTTGTATCCTTTCTTTATCATCTTTACTTCTTTGTAGAAACTCCTAACATCTTTATTACTGCAGCTTCGGACTTATTCTGTTTTTGAAGCAGTTTCGTTTTTTGTTCCTTAATATATTTTTGTTATCCCTTCAGGCCGCTTGTCGTTATTAAATACATTTAGTCCAGTCAAATTAGTCGAAAAAAGAGGATGAAATTGCATTTTAAGAGTTACAGAATTTTTTCTTTGGTATTTGTTCGGGTACATCTGACAATGATAAAACCAAGTTTGTGGGATCGCAGTGGCTTGGGAAAAGCCGCCATCTTGAAAAAGAGGGAGAGCTTGTTTATATTAAATAGCTCGTTTGCATGCAATGATAGCTGATCAATGGCAAAGTTGCGGAGAATAAAATTATCTAAAAAATGAGCCCTCAACAAGCTCTGTAAGTTGATTTGGCTCAAAGTAATGGCCGGTCAAAGTTCAACCATGATCGTGTGGTGAGGGTTGAATGCAGTTTTTTGCAATTAACTCGCCAAATGTTAATTTTTTTGGCTTACTCCCCATTAACAAATTTAAGGTCCTAGTAATTACCTTTAGAATGAGCCCTTAACCGTTATTATCGCTTATGTAGTTTGCGAGTAATCCAACGCCAAAGTTCTCACTGGACGTACCTGAAATAACTGATAACGCCATTTTTTTTGAATATTTCGTTAACGGTTGCTCATATGAAAAAGTAGTAAATGGCAGGAATACGGGTAATGAAAATATCTTTCCAACGAGGTATTGGTCGAAACTCCATGTCGTTTTATGTCCGCGATACAGCTGGTCAACGGTCAACCGAGAGGTTTACGAATTTTTGGCTATTTAACAACCTTGGAAAATTATAATTATGGGAAATAGTAACCGAGAATCATAAGTTTTGACATTCTGACCTTGATTTTTTTTTAGTAAAACACTGAACAAGTGAATGTTATGAACGTGACTTGTTTATAAAAAAGCCTATTAACAATAATGGCCATAGCATTACATGAAACTCAACCCAACTTTTAGCAACTACACTCAACTAAACTCAAGCCAACTTAACTAAACTTAACTATTATTCTAACTCTTATCAACTAAACTCAACTAAACTCAACCAAGCTCTACTGAACTCAACTAAACTCAACTAAACCCAACTAAACTCAGCTAAATTCAACCCAACTCAACTAAACTCAACCCACACTATTTCGGAAAAGTATCTTGGCTCTTAAACTTTCGATTGTTATTGTTTCTTTCGTCAGAAAGTTTTACTGATTGATAATTATAGTTTGTCGTCAAAAATTTTATTCTTAGAATGTCAAAACTGATGATTCTCAGCTACTATTTCCCATAATTATAATTTTCCAAGGTTGTTAACTAGCCAAAAATTCGTAAACCTCTCGGTTGACCGTTGACCAGCTGTATCGCGGACATAAAACGACATGGAGTTTCGACCAATACCTCGTTGGAAAGATATTTTCATTGCCCGTATTCCTGCCATTTACTACTTTTTCATATGAGCAACCGTTAACGAAATATTCAAAAAAAATGGCGTTATCAGTTATTTCAGGTACGTCCAGTGAGAACTTTGGCGTTGGATTACTCGCAAACTACATAAGCGATAATAACGGTTAAGGGCTCATTCTAAAGGTAATTACTAGGACCTTAAATTTGTTAATGGGGAGTAAGCCAAAAAAATTAACATTTGGCGAGTTAATTGCAAAAAACTGCATTCAACCCTCACCACACGATCATGGTTGAACTTTGACCGGCCATTACTTTGAGCCAAATCAACTTACAGAGCTCGTTGAGGGCTCATTTTTTAGATAATTTTATTCTCCGCAACTTTGCCATTGATCATTATCAGCTATCATTGCATGCAAACGAGCTATTTAATATAAACAAGCTCTCCCTCTTTTTCAAGATGGCGGCTTTTCCCAAGCCACTGCGACCCCACAAACTTGGTTTAATCATTGTCAAATGTACCCGAACAAATACCAAAAAAAAAATCTGTACCTCTTAAAATGCAATTTCATTTACTAATTTGACTGGACTAATTTTTCTTGCCTGGTTTTTATTTCAATTTTGTTGTGTTTGTAATAATTGTCACCGAACATTTAAATATCCTCGCGAGAAATACCGGAGCTTTTGTTAAAAATCATGAGCTAATCATTCGACGGATGGGGTTGGTTCTTGATCACCTGGGCGTTAAGGCGGCAATTACCTAAAAAACTGAACCTAACGTCGCGTGCACCGCACACCTCTGCACCTTCGACCACCAAACACTTACCTGTCTCATGGTTGGCTCAGTTCGGCGACCAGCGCGGAGTACCTAGTGGAGAAAATAGAGTACCTGTAACGGAAATTTGGGGAGAGAAGGAGAGAGGAGGTTCTCTCGTCACTGCAGCGACATACTATTATGGCCTCAGCCCTTCATCCTAAATATCAACATCCTCAGCGAACAAATATACCATCCAAACTTTTACCATAGAAAAGACAATCTATGCTCAAACAACTATTTTAATTCAACAAAAAAAAATCACAACCCAGAAAAAAGAAGAATCATATCACAATGTGTAAATTATTGGTGACAACAGTTTTTTTTTTATAATACATCAATGCTCAATACATTCAATACGAAATGAAATAAACCCGCCCTGGTACCTCGACGCCTTCTTTTGTACACACACAGTTACTGTTATTAGAGTAAAAACCCATAAAAGAAGACAACGAGTGTCCCATTCGCTCTGGTTGTTTGAAAGCGCAGCTTTTTCACTCAAACAACCAAGGCTAATGGAAAGCTCGTTGTCTTCTTTTATGGTTTTTCCTCTAACAGAACAACTACTCAATAAAAAAATTGCCCTAGACAATTTAATTTTATAATGTATTCTGACAGAAACACATAATGGTGTGATGTGATAACAATAAATTTTAAATGGTACTAGCCAAGACCATATCGACACTACAGGCCTGGAAGCAGACTTTTTGGTTGTGTCTGTGCCGGGCCAGTTCTGTCACTTTTGTAAGAATTTATGTATATATGATAGAATAGGTTTGCGAATACATATTTGAGGGATACTTTTGCAGTAAAAAATGATAAAACATTGTATTTTATTACTGTTTACTGCACACGGATTATCAGTGATTAGTGCTGTAGTGATTTAATAAAAAAAATTAAAAAGAAGTGAGTGATTAAGTGTGTTTTAAGTGTGGCAATTGTAAAGGTGGCCAATTTTGTTTATATTCGCGGTGGTTTTTTCGTGTTTATTTAGGGGAAAAATGCTGAATTTGTGTAATCTATATTAATAAAAGAAAGTTTCTGTATGTATGTATGTACGTATGTATGTATGTATGTGTGCGCTATAGCGGGCGCAACAGTCATCGCAGAGCTTCGAAATTTTGCACGAAGGTCCGTGGGGGTCTCGCATGAAATACCGCGAAGCCCAATTTTCGAAATTCAAAATGGCCACTAAAAATGCCCGAAATTCAAAATGGCCACTCAAATATGAATTCGCAAATTGTGTTCCGATTTCAATGAAATTTTGTATCTAGGGGTTTTTAAGGTCGCTAATAACGAATTTGTGGTCAAAATTTAATAATTCAAAATGGCCGCGCCAATATGGCCGACGAATTTGTCAATCGTGTTCCGATTCCAATGAAAATCGGTATCTGGGGTTTTTTGAGGTAGTAAATAACGAATGTTTGATCAGAGCTTATTAATTCAAAATGGCCGCCGAAATATGACTGAAATTCAAAATGGCCACCCAAATTTGCCAATTGTGTTCCGATTTCCATGAAAATCGGTATCTGGGGGTTTTAAGGTAGCAAATAACGAATTTATGATCCGAACTTATAAATTCAAAATGACCGCGGACGAAACTTTCCAATTGTATTCCGATTTCAATGAAAGTGGATATCTAGGGGTTTTTAAGGTTGCAAATAACAAATTTCTGATTAAAACTTAAATTGCCGTTCCAATAGCGCCGACGAATTTGCCAATTGTGGTCCGAATCCAATGAAAGTGGGTATCTAGGAATTTTTAAGGTTTCAAATAACGAATTTATGATCAAAACTTATAAGTTCAAAATGGCCGCACCAATATGGCCGATGAGTTTGCCAATTGTATTCCGATTCCAATGAAAATCGGTATCTGCGGGTTTTAAGATAGCAAATAACGAATTTATGATCAAAACTAATAAATTTAAAATTTCGGGGCCAATATGGCGGACAAATTTTAGCAAATAAGTGTGATTTCACTGTCAGCTGTAGGCTGATTGTTCAAGAGGTGGGAAATCTGAATCTTCACATCCTAGCTCCAAATGGAAGAACATTGAACATAGTGTATCTTGGTTATTTCCTCTATTGTCGTGGAGTTTGTCACGCGATCGAGTGTACCTAAAAAATGCTCGACTAATCAAAGGTAAATCGCCAAAATTACAAAGAATCCACTGCCATCACGAGGTTAAACGATTCCATCTTTCGCATCCCAAAAGTTCGATCGGTAAGAACGAGACGGAAGCTGTGTTCGGAACGAACACTAAGTAAGAAGGGGCAGTGTAACGGCTAACCGAAAAGAGAAAAACAAAATTATAAACCGCCCCCACGCAGGTTAAATTTTAAATTGGGTTTTCATTTTTTTTAGGTTCAACCAAGCGTTGGGCACTTGATTTCCATCGGTTTAAGGTGAAACTTGGTATCCTTAGGTTTTCGATACCGCTGAATACGAATATCATATCAAAAACCGGTTTTGACTAATGACAGCTGTCAAAAAAGCTGTCAATAGAAATTAACCATATAAAAGGGATCCAAAATCATATTTTCCAGTTTTGTTGTTTCTTTCACTTTTTTCCTACACATAAGCACATAAACTTTTTTTATTTAAGGGCGTTGCAACGCACGCGGGTTTTTTGCTAGTAATATAATAAAAAGTGCTTTTTAAGTGATTAAAGATTATTATAGAATAGTTATTAAACACATTAAGTTCAAGTACTATCACACAACATGCATAACAATAACTTTTTCACTTTTCCTTCACATTTTTCTGCACTTATGTGCATTTCTACTTAAATTTTATTGTATCTTTTTTATTAAACATCTCTTCGCCATCTAGACCTTCGGTATTTCAACATTGAATAAAGCTGACATTTTTTAATCGATTTCGACAAATTTAGACGATTCTGAAACCCCATTCAGTACCATTTCAGCTATGAGTCAATTCACACCGAAAGAACGCGCTGAAATTGTAGCGCTTTACATTGAAAAGAACCGTTCAATTGTGAAAACTGTGCGTTCTTATCGTAAAAAATATGGGAGAATTTCGGCGCCTTCAGACAACACAATTCGTAGTTTGGTGAAGAATTTCTTTGAGTGCGGGTCTGTAGCCACTCGCCAGCGTCCCATTCGACCGCGTCCGCGACGCTCCAATGAAGTGCTTGAAACGGTAAGAGAGAGTGTTGCCGATTAACCAAACGTGTCATATCGCCGCCGTTCTCAAGGGTTAAACGTGCTTGGAACGACTCTAAGAAGGATTATGAAGCAAGATCTTCATCTCTTTCCATACAAAGTGCAACAAAGCGTTGGAAGTTGGTGCACTTTGGGTGTCCGAAAATGCGTGAAAAACGTATGACGAACTTCTATTTTCCACACACATTTTCCTTGACATACCGCAGCCGCTACGATGAAGTTCTTTCAGCACAAGTTCCCGAGAAACGTTGTGTCGAAAAATGGTGATTTGGAGTGGCCTCCTCGTTCTCCGGATTTAACGGCACCGAACTTCTTTCTGTGGGGTTATTTAAATAGTAAAGTTTATGCCAGGAAACCGCAGACCATTGGCGAACTCAAAGCTAATATATACGAGCGAAAATAGCTGCTATAACGCCTGAAATGCTGATCAATGTTATGCAGAAAAAGAGCTGCTGTTTACGTATCGAATGGAGGTGGCCTTGTAATCGACATTGTATTCAAAAACTGATTTGAAATAAATGGTAGAGAATATCCTAAAAAAAACTTGCTCATTTGTCAAAATCAGCTAAAAAATTTCAGAGTTATTCAATGTTGAAATACATAAGGTCTAGATGGCGCACCCCATATAGTATGCAAACTTAAATATTTAATTGGGGGGCGCAAGGGTTTTTTTTGTAACAGGGGGCCGCAGTATCATAAAGTTTGGAAACCACTGCCCTAAGGAAAATGTCACGAGTCCGCATCGATTTGAGACTCGGACACGATTTTACGCGGGGTCAAAGGTCGTCAATTTATAGCTTAGGTAATTTCCTACAAAAAATATTTTATAATTTTTTCTTGCAAGAGTAACCGTTTTTGAGATATTTTGATTTACAGAGTTTTAAATTTTACGTTTCTCATGAATCGTGTACGTCACTTTCGAGGTAGAGTGCAAGGTGCATTTTGTTACGTGGTGTCCCCAGAAGATGTAATCTACGCTTGTAAGAGGTGCATTAGTATTGAATATTATTTCCTTTCATCCCCTGATATTCTCTTTGATGGACTCAACAAATTAAGAAAAATTTCTTGGGAATGCGAACAAGCACAGATTCATTTCTATGTTGTGTGAAAAATTTAAAGCTGCTAATATCAATGTAAAACAAAGGCTTTAGCTTAAACTGCGGCTGCGGAAAAGTTGGCCTTCTTCACCAGTTTGTGGTAATTTTTTTTTGTTTATGTGGAAGACTAGAGCTCAGGGAAAGCCCTTTGTATTTTCGACAATCTATGCCAATCTAATTGCCCATCTTGCTTAAATGTAACTCCCGATAAGCAGTACCGGCTTTAGGGGAGGGCGACCGCCCTAGGGCGCCAGGTCCAAGAGGGCGCACCACTGCCGTCGAGATCCAACACCAGTAATGTGTTCATTTATTTAGATATTAAATGATAATGCCTCCACAATACAAGACACAATACCGAACGTGCATACGAGAAAAACAAAGCTTATGTTTGAAAAACGTAAAAGACAGCCGACAATGACACTTTATTATACACTGTAAAAAATGTAAATTCGCACAGTAAAATTACAAATATGATATGAAATACTGACACTGCAAATCCAAGTGTTTAGCAGGTGTTGAGAAATAAAACGCTCTAGTGTTTTATTTCTAAACGATAAAGTATTTAATGTTTACTTTTAAAACAGAAGAAGCGTTAAATTCACAAAATCTAAACGCTAAAGTGTTTGATTCTTAAACACCTAAAGCATTTAACAGAAATTAAACGCGTAAGGTGTTTACCAAAAAATTCTAACCTAAGCGCAAGTGTCTAAAAGTAAAACACTTATTCGCCAATTAAACACTTGGGAAGGTAAACACTTAGTTATGATAAAACACTTATGGGGAACTAAACGCTCTAGCGTTTTATTTTTCACGGTAAAGTGTTTAGGAGTGGGAAGTGTCTCTAATGAAATCCTGGGTGATCCATTTTAGAGGTACTATTTTCAGAAATAAAAAAATAAAATCATTCAATTTTATCGGGTAATTTTTATTATCATACAAAAAAACTAGAATTCCAAGAAACGGGGAAGTTATTATGAAAAAAAACAAAAAATCACTCAATTAATAATACTTACACTATAATGCTTGAAAATAAGTTTCTATAAAACTTAAAAAATGAATAGTATAGGTTTCAAAGTGATACAGTCCAAATTATATCTCAAAACATGTATTTGTTAATTAACAATTGGCCAAAATAGAAAAAGTTAAATATCTCGAGTTCACGTCTTTCGTTTTTCTTTTCTTTTTTTTTTAATTAAAGGTCCCAAAATTCTCTACGATATCTGATAAAAAACTTTTAAATTGTTTTTTCAAAAGGGCCAAAAGAATGCAATTGTTGTTATTTGAGTAATAAACAGAAGTAAAAAAAGTAACCAAAATTACATCCAAAATTATTTTAGAATATACATATTCTTCATTTTTTGGCCTTTTCTTACTTCATTTGTTGTTTTCATTTATTTAACTTAGTTTATCCTGAATTTTTTACGCCTTTGTTGACAGTTATTTTGTTAATATGAAAATAAAGCCGTAAAAATGCTTAAGTATTACGAATTTAAA
Organism: Thereva nobilitata; assembly: GCA_963855945.1. NCBI lineage: Eukaryota > Metazoa > Arthropoda > Insecta > Diptera > Therevidae > Thereva > Thereva nobilitata. The sequence goes on from OY979694.1 coordinate 137,408,328, forward strand.
ATTATCAGTATCACTGCAAATCTGAGGTTTTAGAAGTGTTTTATTTCAAAACGTTTAAAAAATGTCTACAATGTTAATCAAATGGGTGACGTCAAAATAAAACGTTTTAAGCGTTTTGAAATAAAACACTTTCAAAAGCTGAGATTTGCAGTGATAAGACGAAAAAATATGAGCGACCCATACTTCCCGCAATTATGCTAACTCCCGCCAAGGGTACCATTTAGCATATTCAGTAAAGCGCATCTCGTTCTATCACGGAAGTCAAGCAATATTGGAAATGGTTTGTACTTAGTCGGGGGACCGCTTGGAAAAACGGCACTTGGGTTGGATTTTTTTTTGTTTTTTTTTTGTTTTTTTTGTTTTTTTCACTTTTTGCAATGATAGTATTATGTTTTAATATAGTATTGATTAATAGTTCTATCAACATAATTTGTATTATTCATAACCAAAAACACGCTACAAACGTTTGCTAATTAAACACTTAAATGTTTACTCATTAAACGCCGCTAAGTGTTTAAATTTCGTCTACAACGAACACTTTAAGTGTTTAGCAGCTAAACACTTGAGTTTACAGTGGATTTAGAACACACTTATTGTAATATTACTATCAATTTGAAAACACTAAAACCATCAAAACAGTGTAGCTTCTTATATAATAATAGAATTTTACTTTGTATTTTTCTTTCTTTTCATATTTTCCATTGGAGTTTCGGAAAAAATCGCTCGATTTTCTTTGCGTTTTCACGGCTCTGTCATGCATCTGGGAAATTTATAATTATGCAGAGGTTGTAGGGCAACTCTTATCGAAAAAAATTTCATTTTTTAAATTGTCGTAGAATGCTTTCTTACCGATCGCGCACGGTTTTTCCGAAGCACATATTTTTACAAATTTTACCCAAATTAGACCTAACACTTTTTGAATCTCAGGTGGTTTATCGTTAAATATCGCTCGCAGTTTACAACAGTTGCTATTCCATTTTCTGATCCTCATATGTGCTCGAGCTAAAATCTCACAGGCTTCCTTATAAACGTTAATGGCTGTTTTGACATCGTTGACACTAGTAACCAAATCGTCCATATAGAACGAGCGTTGTAGTATGTTACAAGTTTCTGGTAAAGCTATAGATTCGTTAATGAAATATTTTCTTAAAGTAGCGCATAAAATAAAGGGGCTACATGTAACACCAAATGTTACCCTTGTCATCCGATATACTGCTGGAGGTGGAAGTTGGGCTGTATCTGTTATCTTCGTCCGAAACCAAAAAAAATCTATGGCAATCTTGATCTTGCACTGCCAAAGATACCTGTAGAAATGCCTTTTCTATATCCGCTCCTAGTAGAATGATACCCAGTCGGAAATTTAATATCACTGATAACAGATCCGGTAACAAGTTGGGTCCTGCGGTTAAATTTTGAGTTAATGATAAATTAGATCCTACTTGAGCTGACGCATCGAAAACAATACGCAGTTTTGTTGTTGTTCTGTCATATTTGTACACAGGCCTATGCGGTAGATAAAAAATACGTTTATCTGTGGCACCATAATTTACTTCTTCACCTATTCCGGTTGAAATTAACTCTTGCATAGCGGCATCATATTCCAAAAGTTTAGCTTCTTCTTTGGATAATTTAGCCACTAATTTCTTAAAACGAACAAACGCGTTATCACGGTTATCATTTAATAGCACATTATCTTTTCGCCACAATAAGGAAGCTTCGTATCTATCGCCACCTATTTTTATAAAGTTATCAAAATGACTAAAATTTTCTTGAAATTTATCACCCGTTATTCCAATACTTTCCAAATCCCAAAACCGTTTTAAACTTTCACCGTCTAGTGTACAAATATTTAACGTAGAAGATACGTTAGCAAGTATTGTCCACCCGAAAATTGAATTAATAGCCACTAAATTGTTCGATATTCGTTTTGACTCGTCTGACACAATTTCCCAATAATAGTCCGCTCCTATTAGGATATGCAGACCTCTTTCTTTGATTTCAACACTATCAGCTAAATCCAAACCGGCAAACATAGGACAATTTCCACTAGGTACCGGTAAAATATCAACACACATACAAGGTACTACTATGGCTAAAACTAAAACAAATTTATCGTCAAAGCGACTCTTCAATTTAATTTGCACTCGATCGAATTGTTCAACTGGAACTTTGTCCTTAGATCCAAAGGACAAGATACGAAGTCTAAATCTGTTGTACATTTTTAAACCAAGTTGGGATACAGTGTTCTGTGTTATATATGAGCGCTGGCTCCCTCCATCTAAAATTAAACGAATCGGCCTTGAGTTGATGAGGGACATGGGGGTTGACGCAATTACATAAGCCGTTTGCAGGTATACATCTGAAGATGGATAGTTGGTCGAACATAAACTGGTAGCGGGTAAGATATCTGTCTCCTTAGAAGCTTGATTGTTAGATGTTGCATCATAAGAAGGATCACACATTGAAGTTGAATGTCTACCTTTACAATGGTCGCAACGAATCAATTTGTTGTAACAATTATGAGAATTGTGACCTTTTCGAGTACATCTGAAACAACGCCCTTCATTGAGTAATATTTCCTTACGCTGGTGAAGTTCCATAGGCGTCAGACATCGTTGAGAGGAATGCGATTCCTTTTTACAAAAGCAACATTTTGAAAGTTCATCAGACGTTAAAAGTCCTGCCACAGTTTTGAAATTTTGAGTAGTTTGTACGGATGGAGATGCCCGTCTGTTTTGCATAAGAGCAGACCTTTCCAAAGATTCAACTTCTGATTTCAAAAATTTTAAAATGTCGCGTACTTGCTTATCACCTTCAAAGTAAGGGGAAGAATTTTCATTACCGACTAAGGAAGATACATCAGCAACATCACCCTCTGATTTGTCTGCAACTGATTCTTGACGTGTACGATAAAAATCCACCACAAGATCGTCAGGTAGACATCTCATTAAAAGTGATTTTAGCATAACCGAGTATTGGGTAAGTGGCACATTAAGAATTGTAAGCGACCTGGTGCTCGATGTTACGCTATTATAAAGTTTTCTTAATCCATGAACGTCTCGGCGGGAAGTTATATTCGGCAAAGACATTAATTGCTGCATGCTGTGGTCGATTAGTTTTTCATTATCTCCGAATTGCTCTTGTAGTAGAGATATTGCTGCATTATAGTTTTCTTCTGAAGGAATGAATCCAGCGATAGAATCTGCAGCTTTACCCGTTAAATGCAGCTGCAGATAATTGAATTTATCCGCCCCACTAAGATTTGACCGTTCGTGTATAGCCGTCTTAAATATTTCCCAAAAAGGTAGCCATTCTTTGAACTCTCCAGAAAATATTTTTAACGATAATTTTGGCAATTTTGCGGCTGATGACACATTATTGGGGGGGTCAGCAGATTTATAGAGTTGCTCGAACTCTTATTCTGTATTTGGCGTAACTTCGCCAATCGTTGATTCAAGCGACTTATAGTCGAGACGGCCTTATCTTCATACTCAGCAATTAGAATCGGTTTCCTTTTGGAATTCTTCAGGTTTTGACATTTCTGTGTCTTTACCATTTAATTTTTCCAAACTTTGTTGAACCGTAGTTAATCGGGCTAGGTAAACCGTTAGCTCTTCTTCTATTTCATCCAATTCGTTCTTCTCATTTAATTGAGATTAGGGCGCAAGCAGACAAAACAAGTTTTATTTTTTGAATGCATGGAAAACTAAATAATTTGACGGTTGGGTAAAAAAATAGTATTACTGTTAGTAAAAAAATGGTAAATAATTATAAGAAGTTTGTGGATCCATGTGGTAGTTATTAAGAATGGTTCTGCTAGCTTGACATAAAGCTGACAGAACCATGAATTTTTTTAAAAAACAAAGGAGTAAAAAAATTTATTTTTGGCTAATTAAATAGTAAAAAAAAAGTTAGAAATTTTGATATAACTGTTGGAGATATAGAATTAAGAGTCCAAACATTAATCTTAAAATGGGTAGTGTGTTGAAGGATTTAAATTATAAGAAATGTCATCTTGTTTTATATATTTTGAAAGTTGTCACTCCTTACATTTCCGGTATACCTTCTTCTGTCTGAACTGAACTGAAGTACTATTTATACTGTATAATAAATAAAGATCTGCATAAATCAGGAAAATAGGTAGTTTCTTTTACATTAATAACTTTCATTTGGTTCCGCTGCAATGGGTTCGCCAGCTTGGCATAAAGCTGGCAGAACCATGCATTTTTTTTAAAAAACAAAGGAGTAAACAAATTTCTCTTTGGGTAATTAAATAGTAAAAAAAAGTTAAAATTTATGATATAACCTTCATTTGGTTCCGCTGAAATGGGCTCGCCAGCGTGATAGACCTGGAATGAGCGTGTAAACTTGCACCATCACCCACCCAAACCTACGAATCTCAAGGGTCACAGGAAGACATTCATCCCTTTCCTAACCCAAATTGATACCGATAGCGTTAAATACATCACATCGAGTCACAGTCAGACCTAAAACATAGGTGTACACAGGTTTTGTTTATGTCCGGTCAGCGGCATAAACCGAGAATTGCTGGAAATTGGAACAGCCCTTAGAAACCCCGGCTAGCATTTAAAGGGGTGCAGATAGGGTCCCCGTGTGGATTGCCCTATGAGACCCACGAGGGGTATCTAACGCCTTGCCCATCTCGAGTGGAAATAAGCTAAAAAAAATTGAGAATTTTTTCATGGATATGCGAGTAATAAATAAATACCTTGCAGCGGTGTTGAAATATTTTTATTTTCAAACGCGAGAGGTGTTTTCCCAAGCGGTCCGCGCACTGAGTACTAATCACGTCCAATGCTGCTTACCACCGCAATCGAACGAGAACCGGTCATGCCCATCAACATAATTGCCTGAAATATGAACAGCAAAAACTAAAGCTTTATGAGTAAAATTAAAGCTTAAACTTAAAGCTTTTTAAAAAGCTTTCCGAATACGTAGGCAGATATTGGGATTGCCCCATTTCATTTGTAATGAGGTTTGCCTTATGGGGCCCCTATGAGGAACTGATAGGGCATACCTCACTTAAGTATCGCAGAATTTTTCTGTGTGTGGTGCTCACATGAGGAATCTAAAAGGGAAGCCCTCTTTCGGCATGCCCCTTATTTGCCACAGGGTGCCCTCATAGGGAACCTACGGGGAAATCCCTCTTTCGGCATGCCCCTTGTAAATGCTAGCCACGACATCATTATAAATGACATTTCCAATTTTTCCAAAGATTGGTGGAGAGCAAAAATTTATTCAAAAGGTCAAAAAGAAGTTTTTTTGCAAATATCTCTTCAACGCTGGGTCGTATCGTAAAACAAGTTTGACTAAGTTTATAGGTTATGCGATTATCTACAAAAAAAGATATTATACATTTCCCGTACAAATTGCCATTCATAAGATATCGCCGTTCATACAACATCCGCGAAGCTCACTGCCTCCTCTTCATGCATCCTCCGGACTAACCTTAACCCATCATATACGTTTTATATCTTCGAATTAAGTTTACTACTAGACATTGAACCGTGACGTGAACGACATGACGGACTGGTAGAATAAAGGGTTATACCTAATCTATAGCCTTCACATAAAAAAAGTCGCGTATACGTAATCACACTTTCAATAAAATCCTTTGTTGGAATACGTGGCTAATATTTTCAGGAGTGATTATCCAGAATTCCTTTGGAGAAAAAAATTGTTCTAGGGAGGAGCTATCCCCACTATCCACTAAGATACAGGGTATTTACGAAAAACAAAAACTTGAGTGCAGGGCCGGCGCTTGGGTTTTTGCGCCCGGTGCAGTATGCCATATTGCGCCCTCATTTTTTGATCGCAATGAAGGGCAATGGAAAAATTGCGCCCCTTGCGGAAGTGCACTATTTGCACCTATGAAAGCGCCACCCCAGCGTAAGTCCAATGACCTTCTTGTCGCATTGAAGCAAAGCGGAGAATATTTCGGCAAGCCGTGATTTCTTGAATGGAAAAAATGTATCTATAGCACGTTTCAATCACTCTTCTGTCATGATCCTGTCAACTCAATCTTGATTTAGCCTCGTTTCCATTTGATTTCGAATAATCACAAGACCTACCCTAGAAGGGTAGCTTTGACGTGAGCTCAGGAGTACGGCAAGGATGCCTACTTTCGCCATTACTATTTCTTATAGTAATAAACGACATCCTTGTCAGCGCTCTAGATACTAGAACAGGTGGCATACAATGGGGATTGTTAGACCGACTACGCGGATGATATCTGTTTGCTGGCCCACTAACACCAGGACCTCAAAAACATGGTAAACAATTTGGCAACAGAAAGTAGCTCGGCAGGCTTAAGGTTAAATCCGACTAAAACCAAAGAAATGCGGATAAATGCAAACACCCTTGAACGAGCAGCGCTAAATAACCGCGACGTGGAACTGGTAGATAAAGTCTGTTACCTCGGTAGTACCTATTATTACCGAAAACGGCAGTATAGAAGAAGACGTCAGTTTCAGAATAAATAAAGCAAGAAGCGCATATGCATGCCTGTTTCACATATGGAGATCGACGGAGATCTCAATTAACACCAAATTGCGGCTGTTCAACTCCAACGTTAAGGCAGTTATTTTGTACAGGTGCGAAACATGGAAAGTCACCCAATTCATCACGGGGCGCCTACAAGTTTTCATCAACAGATGCCTACGTCGTATCCTAAAAATCCGCTGGCAAGATAAAACTTCAAATGAAGAACTATGGCGCCGTGTCGGCCAAGAAAGGATAGACGACCAAATCAGGCGAACGAAATGGAATTGGATTGGCCACACCTTGCGACGCGAAGACGATAATCTAGCCAAACAGGCCCTTAACTGGAATCCGCAAGGATCCCGTCGATTCGGAAGACGTAGCAGAGGAAGACGAAGTAGCTACCCTAGAAGTAGCTTCCTGGAGAGTCAACTTTCAACATAATTTTACTAGTTTTCTCCAGCTTTTCTGCAATCCTCCTCATTGATTCTTGAACTTTGAGACTTCCTGATATGTTCTCTATGCTTTAAGATAATTTCCACGGCCAAGGCACTCTTCTTCGATAGTTGTAGAGCTTTCTTTATTTATGTTTTTTCTGGCTTTGTAGTTCTCCCAGGAAAATGAGTAGTCGCCCCTCATTACCCAATTTAAGGGCCTTCTAATATCCGTCTTCTGCTTTTCCAGTTCACTGCATTACCAAAATGTATGATTGTCGTCCTCTACTAGCGTAAGAGGCAGGGCCGATGGTGCTCGGTGCAGTATACCATATTGCACCCCATCAGCTCCTCATTGTTTGGTCGCGGTGAAGGAAAATGGACAAAGGCACAAACACTTAACTATTTATTTTAGGTTTCCCTATTAGATATCGAAGGTAAATGCTCCGATAAAACTTTATCGTGTAAATACTTGCGCCCGCGCGATCCACGTGAGTTCGGGGATAGACGTACAGAATATTTTATCGAAAAACTGGAAAAATAAATTGTGGCAATAAAAAATAATTCCTTTAATAGATGAAAATAAAGTCACGGGAATACCTAACAATTTTTTTTTCAAAGTCTCAAACTTTGTTTTTAACTTTAATTTCTGAAATTACTCCCCTGTCCAATTGCGACCGGTGCAAGTGCACCATTTGCACCATTGAGAAAATATGTAGGATCAAAGCATGAGGAAAATCCCAATATTCTTCGTTTTTTAGCATTTGGAGATTTACAACGGCTTTTTTTGTCTGTTATTTTATTCTTAGGGAGTAAATTGTTTACAATAATTTTAACTGCACACCGAATACTATTTCAGATAACGTTATCTCCAGATTTTGAATAAAATTTAATTTTTTGTAGCAAATTGCCTAAGCTACAACTTTTGTTCACATAATTTTTCTGTGAAATCGCTTTCGGTGATCTTTGACCCCTCGTAAAATCGTGTCCGAGCCACAAATCGGTGGGGACTCGTGGCATTTTCTTTAGAGCAATAATATCAATGTCCATACCAAAATTCAGCTTTCCCGGAATTTTTCCGAAGTTAGGCCTTTGGTTTTGTCAAATTTGCCTGGACTACTAATTATGGTAAAATTTTAATGAATGCTGTAATAAACAGTATTAAATAATGCTGACTTAGCATAAAAATTAATACATTTTAAGGAAATATAAAAAAACAATTTTTAAGAATAGTGGAATATTTTAAAACAAGTTACTATATATTGTAATAGTCCAAGAGCACAGGCCCGCCAGACCTACGTCATTTTCTTCCAGCTGATATTTCGTATATGTATACATAGTGTGATACGCAGTTAAGAACGTAGGTGCAGTCGCTAACACGTAGAAGGCGCCCTTTTGTAGATAGAGGGGTTGGGAGGTAATTTAAAATTGAAAAAAAATTCTGCCGCTGCGTACGTAGGTTCTACAAGGGCAAAATAACGGTTAAATTCTATTGGCCGACATTTTTGACTATTTGCTAGGATGTGGGGGTGAAACGGCAACTTCAGCTAGAGGGGCTTTGGGAGGGTGCAAAAGATATCAATCGCATAAACCTCAGTCAGAAAATATGTTAGTTAAAAGTCAAAATTTAATTTTTTTTAACTAAAATGTCTTTCTCCAAAAAATACGCAGTTAACCCATAATTTTTTTCCCGAAATTCGAAAGCTTGGAGTATTTCCTATGAATAATGTCGAAACAGTTTTTATACTACGGCCTTCACTTTTGAAGTTATAAGAAATTTTTATGTTAAAATTGGCCTTATTTGGTTCTTGGTACTTTTCGACAAAGCTTGGGTGAAAAGTACTAAAAAGAGAATTATTCACGGAATTAGAAGACGGCGCTAAACATACATAATGCTGTAAACATAATTGGAACCACGACCACGGCGGCGGCGACGGCAACAGCGATTTCCGGGCTGAAATTCGTTGTGTGAACATAATTGGAGCCACGGCGACTTAATTTTTGTTTTTTTATTGTTATGTGAAGAAATATTTTTTCATATAATCATGAAAAATATGAAAAAAATAAGCAATATTAAAAATATTGCATCAATTATATAACAATGGGTTTGTTTAATCAAACCTCAAAATAAAAAATACACACAAATTATGAAAACATAACCTCAGTAAATAAACATCTTTGACAGGCGATAGCTACAAAATAGAAAATAGATTGATTGAGCCGCCGTGGTCCGCGACGTGGCCGTAGCCGTGGTCGAATTTATGTGCACCCTCATATGCAGACGTATATTCTATTGGTTTTTGACAGTTCTTGCGAAAGTAGTTGCGTCGGTCGCCCCAATTATGTTTACAGCATAATAAGGCTACAAATAAATGCAGACAAGAGCAAGATTCTAACTCAGTCGAGGGTGGAAGGACGAAGAAGAACGACAACACCACCGGGGGGATTATAACTTCGAACCAATTTAACTACCTGGGCTCCACAGTCAGCGAAGACAACGATGAGACGATAGTCGTGCAAAAAAGAGTAAACGCCGCAAACAGAACATACTTCTCACCATAGGCCGGTCAAATTGTCGAAAAAACCTCGTTTTTTGCCAACCGAGCCATCCGCAAGGTCAAATATGGAAAATATAGGAAAAATTCCGTAGAATTTAATGAACTACTTTTGCCGCTCGTAGACCTTTCTAAAATGGCGTCAAAAAAGGGCCAAAAACAGTTTTTTCGGGTTTTTAAAAAAACTACACGTTGTACAAAAGAACGGTTTATATAAAGTTTGTAGAGCTTTTTCATACTAATAAAATGAGACCAGTTTTATGTCAATACATAAACAAATAAAGGAGACATTGCAAAAAAACCGCTAAAAATCACGTTTTTTTAAATGCTCATATCTTTTACCAAAAAAAGCATTCTGTAATGAAACTCGCGGAAAGTGTAGTCCTTGGGGGGCGCATAAGAGCGTTTCTAAAATTTGCAAAATAATAAATAGCTTTTGCAAAATACAGTTTTTTCGAAAAAAAATACCTTTGTGGTCGAATCCGATTAGCTCATAGCAATCAGCACCTACAGAAACGTTTTTGGGCTTAAAATGCTCTGGATAAGTTGTTTTTTGTGCGAACATTGCTACCTCATTGGAAACATGCGAAAAACAATAAAAACAATTTTGCCCACAAAATTAGATTATTTGCCCACAAAATTCGATTAATTGCATATCTAAAGTCGTAAAATATATTTTATTTTGCCTATCGTGGTGTGATGCACCACTTGTATGGTATTTGTTGCATTGTCAATAAAACTTGTACAAAATAAAAATACGCTCTTTTGTTATTTACAACAAAACTGTTTGTTTTTCGACCAACCCTATGTTCCTTATTCGTCATGACTTATTGATACTGAACCATAAAAATTGAATTATTTCTCCCGAATGAGTGCTTTTTTGGAGCAACAAATATACCAATCGATCAGAAAAAAAACTAACCGAATATTTTCATGGCCCATTATAAAATCTATAAATACTCACTCACAGTAATATATTTTCAAAATATCCTATCGAATATTAGCAGGCAACTCACGTTGGAATGTTAAAAATTCTTTCGAATGCTAAGAGATAAAATATGGACAGTTTTAAATTCTGCACATAGAGAAGCTCCTTTTTTGCTTGGTAGCCCTTTAATAGTCCTAGGCTCCTTTTTTGCACCACAGATAGGACAAAATTGTTTTACTGGCAGGCGAAATATTTGAAACTGAAAAAATTCTTTAATCCTTTAGTAAGAAGTTATCGATTTAAGGATTGTGGTTAATTGTTATGTATTATTCATAGTAAAAAATTGGTGTGCATAGGACCACACGTTTGAAGTGAAAACTTCTATGGCTAGTCTATATTTCCAAATCAATCTTAGCTCTACAGGAGGATAAGGATCAATAAATTTTGTCTATGAATATTCCATTTAGGTTTATTTTATTGTTACTTGATATCGCAATAAAATAAGAAAAATAAAAACATAGTACATAGCATATAATACATAGTATACATACTACATAGTAGTGCTTAGCGCATAGTGAATAGTATACATAGTACATAATACATAGTACATAGTAAGTGCATAGTAGGTATAGAGTACATATGTAGTACCTAGTATATAATACATAGTGCATAGTACATAATACATAGAACATAGGGCGCATTTGAAATATTTCTTTTGCGGACTTGGACACATTTTTCTAGACAAGTCGTTCTTATTTAATTATACAGTCGTTATACCGGTTATTATGATCACATAATTTTCTGTCTTAGTTGATGATCACCTGGAAATGAAGAGATCGCAGCTTATCATGTTCCATACTCATAATACTCAAGTCCGTTAACATTTCCATAGTCGACATAGTCATTCGCAAATAATAGTTTGAAATGCTCATATACTATAGTTACGTTAATTTTTACATTTATTGTTCTAGTCGCAAATCTATGACCGTTGTATATTATGAAAACTTTATGGCCAACAAAATTTTTTACTTCCCTTTTATCTAAAGATCAACCAAACAAAAATTAAGAGCCGCGAGGACCCCTGAGGCTGGGGGCCTACAACCAATTGCTTGTTTTGCTTATTGGTAAATCCGGCACTGATGAGAAGACAGCACTGCTACTCTTGCACGATTTCTTACGAGACGTCAGAATCTCAAGAAGGTCCAAGTTCGTGTTCTATATTTTTTAGTTTTTGGTACAGCTTATGCTTTAAAATAAAACAAATTAACTTAAAAGTTTTTACCTATTTTTATTGTATTCTTTTTAGTCTTAATTCAGTTATTTTTGGATTTTCCTTCCTAAAAATTCTGGTGAAGTGATTTGTTATACATACCATATTGCCAGCGCCATTTTGAATTTTCTAATTTTGACAACAAATTCATTATTTCCGACCTTGAACCCCCAAATAGCGGTTTCCAGTGAAATCGAATTGTAATTTCCAAAATCGTACAGCCATATTGGCGCCGCCATTTTGAATTTTCAAATTTTGCCCACAGATTCGTCATTTGTGACCTTAAAAACTACCCGATACGGATTTTCAATGGATTCAGAACACATTTGCAAAATTCATTCGCCATATTGGCGCCGCCATTTTGAATTTTCAAATTTTGACCACAGAATCGTCATTTGTGACCCTAAAAACCCCCTGTACCGATTTTCAATGGAATCAGAGCACAAGTGCAAAATTCATCCGCCATATTGGCGCCGCCATTTTTAATTTTTAAAATTTGACCACAGAATCGTCATTTGTGGCCCTAAAAACCCCCGATACCGATTTTCAATGGAATCGGAACACAGTTGCAAAATTCGTCCGCCATCTTGGAATCGCCATCTTGATTTTTTAGAAAATTGTCAGATTGCATGGTCACGGGAACTCAATGTGTATGCAAAATTTCATAAGAATCGGTTTGGTAGAAGTAGTTGGAAAGGCTGTCGCAAGAATTGAACCAAAGAAATATACGAGGTCAAGCTAAATAAAACCATTAATAATGCATAATAATACATAATAATATATAGTAATACATATTAATCCATAACACATAATCATACATAAGAATACATAATAATATATAATAATACATAAAATAAAGTAAAACCCCCAAAATCAAATTTTTTCTTCCAAGGGGGGTAAAACTACTCCGGGGGGTAAAACTACTCCTAGATTAAAGATGAATTTGAAAAAATTTTAATTTTTTTCGCAGTGTAATATTATTTTTGATGAAATATTATTAAAACATTTGGAAAATTTTATCGTAACCCCTTTTTGAAAGAAGTTAAACTGGATGAATAGGTTCTCTAGGGCAAAAATAGATAGGCTAAAAAATATCAATTCGGAGAGGGTGGCGGCGGTCGGCGTGTGGTGGAAGGGGCGCCGGTGGAGGTGGGGCGGTGGCGGCGAGCGTAGGGTCCTCCGCCCACCGCCGCAGCCGCTCATCTGTCTCCGCACGGCCACCTTCCGCCAGACGCCCGCCGCTGCCCCGCCAGTCCACATCTTTCTCCGCCTGCACCGTTGCCGTCTCCGCCCGCCCTCCTACAACTGCGCCTCTTCCGCCACACGCCCACCGACGCCACGCCCTCTAAAAAGGGGGTTACAATACAATTTTCCAAATGTTTTAATAATATTTCATCAAAAATAAAATTTACCGCAAAAAAAATTTCAACTTTAATCTAGGGGTAGTTTTATCCCCTTAAGTGTTAAAAATAATTAATTTTTGGCTGATAATACCTATACCACCCAATTCCAAGCGAAAAGCAGGAAAAAAATTCAACTTTAATCTAGGGGTAGTTTTACCCCCTTAAGGGTTGAAAATATTTAATTTTTGTCTGATAAAACCTATGCAACCCAATTTCAAGCAAAATGCAGAAAAAAATTGTGGGAGTAGTTTTAACCCCATTTCATTTCATTTAATTTCAAAATAAATTGGGCGATCGCTTCATATTTCATAACAACCAGGAAAAGAAAAATACTTGCATACGCATGCTGAGCAACACCAAACTGTGACCTGGAAGCATGGGTTGTAATAATTCCGTAGTCCAATAATTAACCATCATCGTGCTGACCGCACCAAAACCGGCGGAATAAAAACAAGAGAGCACCAGAGGCGAGCGGTGTCATAAACACGGAAAAGTTGAACGAGGTGTCGCGATCGCCACAATTAATCGTCATTTTATATTGTTTACCTTTTTCGGGATCACTTTAATAATTTTGTAAACTTTGTTTAATAAATCATAAATTCAAATCGTAAAATCGTGAGTGTTGATTATTCAAGTTTCCTTTTGTGTTTTGGTTTTACTACTCAAATTTCATTTTGGTCCTTCGAGCTGGATACGCGAGTGACTGAGTGAAAAAAAAAGTGCAACTTAGGGGGAACACACGAAGCCTAAAGGTTTCTCAAAACGGTAGCAGAGGCTGGCTACTGGCCCTAAGTTTCTCTTTAAGTGCAAAGACAGCTAACAGTGAAGAACACCACCGAGGATCAGGATCATTGGGATCAGGATTCAAGGTAGGTGGTTTTGTTGTACCTTTTATTGGCATCCATTCCCTTCAATTTTCAATATAATACCATAAAAGTGCTTGCTTTTAATTAAGTAAATGTGCATTAAATTAGTGAAACTACTCCATCTGAGTAACGCCTGATGAACACTGCGTGCCACCCGCTTCCCTGTTCATTGTGTTCTCAAACGAAGCATCTTGCCACCATCATTCGAGTTCCACAACTTTAAATCTCACCGTTGACAATTACGCCGTCATCGAGTGAACAACAGTAAAACATTATACACACCCACATTAGAAGTGGCTAAGTCAATACTAATAACACACACCCACATTAGAACTCTCTAAGTCAATACGATTAATACGCGAAATTAACAATGGCCAACCCTAACTCCGACGCGATTGTGACATCCCTCATCAAAACACAAGCGATCGAAGAATCAGAATTAGATCGGATAATAGCAAACACCAGAAAATCTCCTAAGGATAGGCTCAAGGAAGGCTACCTCCTCGAGCGAAAAGCATTGATGCAGAAGCAATGGCGGATCATTGAAACCAATCATCGCCAATTGCTTTCCTTGTATTCTGAAGAGCACAATACACTCAACTATTTTGTAAAGGATGTTTATAGTAGCATGGAAGAGCGTTATTTCCAAACTATGGGCTTTATAGCAGACCATCTGTCAGCACTCAGACCTCCACCAGCTCCATCAACCTCAATTCAAGAACCCAGCGCAGATGTTAGTTATGTGCAACATCCGCCAAGACCCGATCCGAGTGATTTACGACTCCCGAGAATAAACATCCCAAGGTTCACAGGAGATTATATTTTGTGGCCATCATTTCGTGACCTTTTCGAAGCCATTGTCGACAAAAACAAACACATAAGTAATGTCCAAAAGCTACATTACTTAAAAACATGCATCAGTGGGGAAGCCGAGCAACTTATACGACATCTTCAGCTCACTGATGCAAATTATGCAGCAGCATGGAGTATCCTCAAGCGGCGCTATCAAAATAACAGAATACTAGTGAATACTCGGCTCATTGTATTGACAGCAATGCCCATGCAGCATAAAGAAACAGCCTCAGTCCTACGAAAAATGTTGGATAAACTCAACGAGGTATTGGAGGCACTCAAAGGGTTGCACATCAACACAGAAACTTGGGATCCAATACTGATCCACGTGCTATCTCAAAAATTATGTAAGGAGACAGTCACCCACTGGGAAGATACACTGAGCTCCCACGATGCCAACTACTTGCCAACCATAAAAGAATTCAAGGAATTCCTAGAGAAGAGATTCCGCACTCTCGAAGCCATAGGGGGAACCAAGCCAACTACACACAAGCAGCACCTAGGCAAATCAGAACCGGTAAGAATCCACCTAACAAGGGTGAGTAAATGCAGCCTGTGCCAAAAGGCTCACAACCTTCGAACGTGTCTCAATTGTTTAGGCACTTCACACTCCATTAGAAACTGCCCAAGTAAGGGCACATGTTTTAAATGCCACAGACGGCATAACACTTTATTACATTTGAAGGAGCTCAGGTACATCAAGAACGCTCCAGAGCAACCAAGAAACGGGAGCACTCCAGCCAAGGTCAGCTTAGGAACGATCAACGAAGCTAACAGCAGCAAGACTCAAATTAACCCCGAAATAGTTTCACTCCAATGCAAGGGGCAGCAGGAATGCAAACAGGTCACTAAATCCGTCCTGCTAGCCACAGCACTCATTCAAGTGCACTCCAGTAAGACAGGGACTAGAACACTTAAGGGCCCAATACACGAGCACTCCATCCGACCACGCCGCGCCAAAACAACAACAATTTGTATGGACTCGAAATTGCGAGTGCATACAAATTGTTGTTGTTTTGGCGTGGCGTGGTCGAATGGAGCGCTCGTGTATTGCGCCCTTTAGAGCTATCATAGACCAGGGTTCACAGGTTTCACTCATCATTGAAAGGAGCGCTCAGCTTCTGCAACTCGACAAAACTAACGCCTTCGCGACCGTCTTCGGAGTAGGAGACCAACACTTGCCAAGCAAACATGCAGTCAACTTTAGACTCAGCTCTCGCTACTCGAACGATCACTACATAGATGTGAATGCGTTAGTAGTGAAGCAAATTTCAGAAAACATTCCCACTCACCAAATGTCACCACGAGATTGGTCACACATCAAGGGTCTCCAACTAGCAGACCCTCAATACTTTGAATCAGGGCGTATCGACGTATTATTAGGAGCCGATGTCTACCCCGAAATAATTGAAGAAGGAAAAATAAAAGGTCTCCCAGGTACACCACTTGCGGAACGCACCATCCTGGGATGGATATTGCCAGGACCGGTGAAAACACCTGTCATAGTTTCAAGGTTGCAATTAGCCTACACTGTGACATAAAACAATTGTTAAAACAATTCTGGGAGTTAGAGGAATTGACCGAAGAAAAGCACCTCACTGAAGCCGAAGCTCAATGCGAAGCACACTTTAAGGCGACACACCGACGTAGAGAAGATGGTCGATATGAAGTGCAACTGCCGTTCAAATCACATCCAGAGCCACCAGCGCTCGGCGACTCTAAAGGAATCGCACTAAGAAGATTTTTTAGCTTAGAGCGAAAGCTAGATGCACATAGCGAATTGAAGCAGGAATACGAAAAATGTATGGCTGAATATCTGGAACTAGGACACATGGAACTAGTGATAGCTGAAAAACACGATACACACACACGCGGTAAACCGTGCTACTTACCGCATCATGCAGTGATAAAGGAACAAAGCTCCACCACAAAGGTAAGAGTAGTATTCGATGCTTCCGCAAAAACCACTAACAAATCATCACTGAACGATCACCTACTAACGGGACCTACCATCCAGGCAGACCTAGCATCTACCCTGCTAAAGTGGAGAACTCATGCCATCGCATTCACTGCTGACGTTGAGAAAATGTACAGGCAGATAAGAGTCGCCCAAAAGGACACTGATTACCAGCGCATTCTCTGGAGGAGCGAGACAACGAAACCATTACAAGAGTACCGCTTGCTTACCGTTACATACGGAACAGCGTCAGCACCATTCTTAGCGGTACGTACCCTTCAACAGATAGCATTCAACGCAGCGTCTCAGTCCGAAAAAGCTGCAAGGGTAATTTTAGAAGATTTTTACGTTGATGATCTAAAGTCAGGAGCGGATTCAATCCCCGAAGCCCTTCATCTAATAGAAGAGGTTCGAAAAATACCCAGAGAAGCTGGTCTACACTTACGAAAATGGACCAGCAATCACAACCAAGCGCTGCGTGATATAGCAAATCAAGACAGAGAATTGAAAGGGCCTCCCGAAGTCAACATCAACACTACTATCAAAACATTAGGGATTCATTGGAACCCCATCACGGACACATTTCATTTTAAAATCAAGAACAATCCAAGAAAGGTGGAGACTAAGCGAGAATTATTATCAGAGATATCACTACTATTCGATCCCTTAGGATGGTTAAGTCCGATAGTAATTTCAGCTAAAATATTAATGCAACAAGTATGGCTGGAGAAGGGCGAATGGGATGACCAACTATCTTAGCGAAACATGGTATACCTTCAGAAACCAGCTTCACATGATCGAGGAACTTACAATTCCACGCTGGTTACAAACACATAAGGATGGAGAATTTGATTTACATGGATTTTGTGACGCGTCAAATCTAGCCTATGCAGCTGTACTATACGTGGTCGTTAAAAGTAACGATAAAACAAAAGTATCACTACTAACAGCTAAAACCAGAGTAGCGCCACTGAAGCAGATAAGCCTCCCAAGATTGGAGTTATGTGCCGCGTCGCTACTAGCAAAGTTAGTACAAAAGACACAACTGATACTTCCAAGCAAATCATCCCAAATTCATCTTTGGAGTAATTCCACTATAGTATTATCATGGCTTCGAGGACATCCATCAAGATGGAAGACATTTGTCGCAAATCGAGTTAGTGACATCCTTCAAAGATGCAGTAGCTGTATTTGGAGACATGTACCTACAAAGGACAATCCAGCCGATTCCGCAAGCAGAGGAATCTCGGCTCAATCGCTCATAAACCATACTTTGTGGTGGAATGGTTCCACTTGGCTTGTCAAATCCAAGGAACACTGGCCATCACAGGAACAAATCAAGGAAACACAGCTGGAAGCGAAAGGAGCAGTCACTTTAGTCACCACTTTGGAAAATGAATTCTTTACCAGACTACTGGAGCACTACTCCTCCTGGAGAAAATTAATTAGAGTCACAGCATACTGCAACCGAGTCATGAACAACTGCAAGGCAGACACAAGGTACAAAACACTAGGTCATTTGAGAATTTACGAATTGCAAAAGGCCAAGAACAGTATCATCCAAATACTACAAAAAAGGCACTTTATGAAAGAAATTACAGCATTACAGAGTCAAAAACAATTATCTCCTGTACCGGCACAAGGTAGCTCCTTGCTGGGGTCAGCAAGGTTACTGCCATCGTGCTTGGGTAAACATAAAGAATTTAGACGACTACATCCTCCCTAGTTTCCTACATGTTATTAGGGGATGCTAAACCGGCCACACGGTTTACGCTAGCTCGACGGTGGGGGCGTGGGGTTGTGTGACCGGGACACTACACCTATGATTCACCACTTACCTATTGTTTAAAAGGGATATCTCTTCATGTCACTCTTTTCCTAGGTTAGCCAAAGCGATTCATCGCTGGTCGTCTACCTCGACCTGGTGGACCTGTAAATGTTCAACGCGACTTTGAGAGGACCTGGAGCGAAAGCAAAACCCCAACCATCCTGGACAGTTTATCCCCTTAGGCTGACATGCCCAATAATACTAGAGGAGTTAAAGAAATTATCCACAACTATATTATTTAACCATTTACTAATCAATACAATATTAATCGAACAATACAATGACGGTAGGTTTACATTAATAGTATATGAAAACCAATCAACAAATACTCCTACCACACAGGTACTGTGGACACAGCCAACTATTACCACAAAATAACAAATAATAACGTTGATACAACAACGGAAGGAAACAAATCAATCGTCGCGCTGGTACCAGTCGAGGATTATTTTCTTTCGTACAACACCAAACCAATCGATAAAATTTATAAATAAGGGCGTGCACCCAAAGTAAACGTGTAAATAAATTATATAAAATGGTTACATATAAGACTATGGTAATTAATGCATGAACGTATAAGTAATCGACAAATAGTGTAATGTATGTAAATAGTGGATATTACAATTCCCTTTTGCGTGTTAACTAACCGGTGTATATGAGTAAAATATTTGGAGGGGAATATATTTTTAGTTAAATGTGCGGATATACGTTAAATAATTCCCAAAGGTAATGTACAATACTCAAATCAAGACACACGTCCTTACTAATTTAGTTGGTAATATTGTAGATATCTATTTGCTATGATAAAATGCAATGTAATTATTAAAAAAAACTGGTTATGTCAAGTAACATAGGTGAAAATGTGTTTAGAGGTAAGCAATGTATATTGCCCAAGTGGATATATATGTATATATATATAATGTTATCAATAAAAACAAAGTGTCGATATATCTTTAAGAGGAATAATATAGTAATAATATAGTATAAGGTAAATTAAGGATAAAACAAATAAAACACCAACCAAAATGTAATATTTAGACGAAAGAAACCGTGGAAGATTCCTCCGTGGTCCACATATAAGTATCCTCACTTACTTAGCACAGATGATCATCCAATCAGGTGTAACAATAGATAAGCTTCTGAAAAATAGTTTCGAAGCATACGGCCCTTTTGGGGAACAAATGCGACCCAATTTTGCTGAAGGAAAGATCCAGTGTTCCTGCACAGGTATGACGTCGCACAGTGGGGCCAAATCCAAAAAAGCTGGCCAAAAGTCGAAAAGAAATGTTTTAGCTTGGCTTTTTTCTATATTTGGTTGCCAACAGTAATACCCTAAGTGTCAGAAAATACATACAGAAGAATCGTAAACCTATTATCTGCTCTGAAATTTCAGTTGCAATACACCTCTGCTTAAGGTGCATTTCTTTGTTCGGTTAGTTGAAAGAAAAGTATATTGCAAAAAAAGTCGTGGAAGTCTGAAAACATCACCGATTGAGATCAAACAAAATGGAATCAACTCCTGGAGGTGAGTGCAATACAACCATGGTTATCAAAGATAAATTTCATGAATGAATTATGGTTAAAAAATTATGGATTGTTCCTGATTTTTAAAAATTAAATAACAAAAAAAAGAGGGTTTATAATAAAAAAGTTATGGTGTTCTGTCGTGTTCGATGATTTAACGCATATCAGGTGTTAGGTAAACATGTAAGCTACAAAATGAATAAAAAAATAGCTGCCCATAGCTGCCCCTAGCCTTTTTTTACTAATTTTTTTAAATAAAATTGGTTTGATCGTTATAAGAGATCAGAACCCAATGAAATAAAAACAAGGTATTTTGTCAACTCGTTTGCTTATATTGAACTGTGAAGGCACGTATACTTTAGCTAGCCTTATATACGCATACATTGAAGATCAATATATGTATGTATGGATATGTGTGTATGTACTGACATATTTTGTATTGAAAAAATTTATATTTCTAGAAAGTCGAATCCTAACGACTGACTTTTTTTGTGAAAATTAAATTTGTTCGTATTTTATGTACATACATTATTCCGATGATTTTTATGCCGGATCCACACGTTTGTCAAGGCTTGGCAACCATTCGCAAATTCAAATGTGGGGAGAAGGCGTTTGGCTTGGCTTGTGTAAGCTTGGCGACGCTTGTGGCCGATCCGGTCGAGTGTGGGTGCTCCCCAAACCAAAGCAAACGTTTTCAATTTGCGAATGCTTGCAAAGGAAGTTTGTGGCAAGCGTTTGTGATGCGTCCACACGTTTGTTTTAAGCAAGCGTTTTTAATTTGCGAACGCTTGCCAAACAAACGTGTGGATCCGGCATTATAGGTTTAACGTATCTTATACTTTCTTCAACTGGTTCATTTAAATTTGTATTATTCCCATGATAATTTTTTTGTATCTGTGGCCATTTTCTTCATTTAGAAAGAAATGTAGATATTAGCATTAAATCTTTACATTACTTTTTTAATTTACGTTTCAAATAATATTAATAACATTTTAGATACAAAACAATGACAACATTATAAGGAAAACATATTTTAGTCCTTTTTGAAGACTTCCAAACTTCTCATGTAGCCATATTAACTCCGCAATTTTTAAAATTAAAATTCTGTTAACCAATCGTAATCAGCCGCCAAGATTTTGGCTTTTTGGGGAGGTAATGTCCACCATATTGAGTCCGCCATTTTGAAAATTTCAATTCTGATATCTGATTCGTAATCAGCGACCCGGAATACCCCACATTAATATGTTTGGGTATTATTTACTAAAGATTTTGACTTTTTGGGGAGGTTATGTCCACCATATTGAGTCCGCCATTTTGAAAATCTCAATTCTGATAACGGATTCGTAATAAGCGACACCGAAAACCCCCGAGTAAACAATTTGAGATCATTTAGAACACTTTTCGACTTTTGGCCAGCTTTTTTGGATTTGGCCCCACTGTGCGTCGTATGCCTCAATGGTTACACTTATTTCTTCCTCACTCTCCTTCCCGAATTTGATCCCGAGTTTTACAGAACAACACTATCAAGTTAATTTGACGAATGTCGCCAAGAATTTCACCAGCCTGGTAATAGCCGTCAAGTAATTATGGACAATATATATTGCCGGAATTCCGCTATGTTAAGCCGAAAAAATTTTCACAACACAAAATAAAAATGACATTTTAAGTCCTAAATAAACCAAAGTTTTTTAAAATGTGAAAAATTCAACAAGTTCCCTTTGTTAGATCTCCGTCTTCGAACTGAACAAAAGTTCTAGGTCAATGGAGAAAAGGTCTGGAGCTTCCTGACGATCAGCTGTTGAAATTTGCCTGGAGCTCCTCCTACTGCAAATCATCCAAACAGCATCCGCTATCAATCTCCAAGCTGCAATCGGGCTGAACTTCACTTAGCTGAACAACACAAGGTACTGGTGCTAATTTCGCGTTAGCGACTGCCTTAGCAATTAGAAGTTGACCAATTAATCCCTTGCCAGATTGCTTCAATTCTAGATAGATTTGTCTTCTTCACTAACACACCGCGAGCGTATTCTAACCACGGTATCATTCACGCGTCCGGCTTTCTCAAATGTTTTAACCCGAATATGAAGGTTAAAAATACTTCTAAAATTAATGCAGGAAAATAAGTTCTCCACCCGTGAACAGAGCCAGTACGGACACGACAATTATTTCGACAAAAAAACTACGCCAGGCACCGTGGGCACAGCAGACTTTCTTCCCAATTCGAAAAAAACTCACTCCTCTGGTCGCGACTGAATCCAGACTGACTGAAAAAACTATTTTTTTCCTATTCTCAGAAAAATTTTGTTTTTCTGACCTACGTGATGCAAAAATTTTCAAAGATTTAAGCTTCCCAAGTGATTACTAATACTTTTTGAATTTTCCGTGAGATGGGGGAATATTTTGTAAGGAGAATTCTTTTATGTGATTAACCGACCGTTACATACCCTCGGGTCCACAAAGCCGACTTGCAAGGCAGTGAGGAGCCGAAAAAAAACGGAAGGTTTTTCAGTCGTAAGGTTCGGTATGTGGCGCCAATGTGGGGCTCGTCTCACCCCCTGAGATTAAGAGTCTCATGCCACAGCTGCAGATTTATACGATAGGGAGTTAGTCGTAAGTTCAAGTAGATTGTTGGAAAATTGATCAGTCTGACGATTCTCACAGAGGGTATGCCTGGAGTTGCAAAGATCCGGCGGAAGGCAATACCACATTGTCCCACTCCGGGTCTCTACCTTCATCTAGACCTTCCCGTCGAAATTGTCACCTATCGTTCCATCGGGTTAGTCTCCAGCAATACCACATTGCCTTTGACATTACCCGGTGGAAAGCCAGGCCAACCATTCGCCGAAAGTTGTTCCCCAGACTGACCGAAAATCAAAGAGGTGTACCATAATCAAATGTATAGTACATATGGAAAGAACCGAATGAATCAATCGAAGAAATAGTAGACAAAGGGAATAGTCTTGAAGAAAATTTAATACTATCGACTGAGGCGATACGAAAACAATAATACGTAACGAATGTCGATTGTTAATATCATGCTATAAATAAAGTTACCACGCCATTAACCATAAGGTCGGGACTAGAGATGGTTTAACATAAACCACGAACCCAGGAACATCTCTCCTAAATTCAAATAAATATAACCTATATCCATATAAATACCATGAAGAATATCATGAATGAACCCCTAACTGTTGTAACGCATAAAGGTAACTAAATCGCCAACTGGTTGGTTAACAACAACGTAACAATAACTAACATTAACGAAACGTGAACGACGAAGTCAAGAATAAAAAAGTTAGCAACAGCAAAGAACTAATTAACACCGCTTAAAATAGTTAAGCCAGGACGGTCAACCAGGGTGACTCCCTGTATAAATCGCGTAGGATAAGCGAAATTTGGTAAGGACAATCCTCCCGGATTTCCCAACCTGCTGCTTGGCACGCTTGGCCGAAACATTCTAAATTGTCCGGAGTGGGCTCTTGGAGCAGCTGATTCAACAGCCCATCAAGCATCTGTCCTAGTTCGCTTCCCAGTGAACGAACCTTCTGGAACCGACGGTACGTTTCTGCCACGAGCAACGTTATCCCACGTACTTGATATCCAACCGGTGGAACATACCTTTTAATGATCTCCTGCTGATACGCTAGGGTCAGTCTCAATAAATTTCTGAAGACGCTGTCATCCACAGGATTCATTGAATCAACCAGCTCATACAGTTTAGCTCCCGTATGGCAGAAGCTTGGTTCGCTCAATGAATGTTGAAAAACAATCTCGACAACGTGGATCAAGGTAAGCGGCTTGTTAATGATATCAGCCAACATGGTCAATATCCTGGAGGCCATGGTGTCAAAAGCACCTGGGTGTGCTTCCAAACATTTAATAATGTTTAGGGTGTAACGTATAGCGGCACCCTCCATCTTTGTGGACAACCTCCTGGCTTTGATGGCTGCATAGACCGAAACAAATTCGGGGGCGTGCGGGGATAAAAAATATAAACGGTGCGGCTTCCTCAACACCTTCTGCACCACCGGCCATCCATAAAATGTCCTTGATCCGGTCACGTCCATCGCTTTCAGAGCCGTTAACCCGGATATCCCGTAAAAAGAAAGAAAGTATAATATATGGGGGAATAATAAAAAAAATTCAACAATAGAAGGCTGTAGTTAAAAGATTATGTATATGGTCACTAGGCCGTTAATACTGATATACCGCCAAAATGATAACAATATAAGATAAGTAATTCCACCACAATACGTTGTGGGAACCAGATTAATATGTACTATAGCGTAAGTTTGTTTCTGTAAATGTGTGTTAATCTCCAGGATGGTTGAAGCAAAACAATCTCTCTCTCCAGGACTCTCGGTGGCCGAGGTCATCGATGTCAGTCGGTGGTAGCTATGAGACACAGCCAGCACCGAGTGCCATCAACAACGCCGGAAGCACCACACGTCTTCATCCACTCGAACGACATGAAGTGTCTACCTCCACATAAAAAGAAACGGAAATCTTCTTCGCAAATAATAAAAATTTAGTTTGATTCCGCTGTCCAACCACAACTGAGCTACACTACGGAAAATCAATCAGCAGTGGGGACAGACTGGAGAGAAAAACCAATAAAAGCACAAGGAAGGAGCCGGATGTCCCTCAACAAAAGTCCACAGGGCGCAGGTGATTAGCCAGACGGTTAAGCCTGTGCGGCCTCATAGAGGTTCACCTGAAGTGACCACATCCCTTACCACATTTCGACTAAAGGTCTAAAATGAACGAAAAGAAAAAAGAATTTTAGGGGACTGAATGGATTAAAGATGTCCACGGGGCGCAGTGGGCAGGCGATATCACGCCTGTTACCTCAGACGGTTAAGCCCGAGTTACAACTCAAACGTCCATCAGTAAAAAGTAACAAGGATCCTGTCCACTGAACGAAGCGCTGGCAGGCGGTATGACGCCTGATACTCAGGACGACGAGCAAAAAAAAACAGGACAAAAGAACTCCAGACTCAGCCTTCACCCATGGCCAAGCGGTCTTACGCTTGTTAGCCAGCGGTGCTGGTAAGCCTAGTTCAAAGATGCCTAAAGCGAAGAAGATAACATGATGCGGGACAATCTAAAAGTGAAAGCAAAATAAAATTCACACTGAATTTAGACAAGTGAGACGAAAGTATAAAAAGAAGCATTGGTGGTGAACCATAGTCAAAGATAATTTGAATAAGTTACAGAATCGTTGGGCGCCATTTTATGTAATGAAAGGGCGCCAGAAATTTAATATTGAAAGAAACTTGTTTGCCAAAGCGTTGGGCATGCAAGCATACGTTGGGCGCCATTTTTGTACCGGCACAAGGTAGCTCCTTGCTGGGGTCAGCAAGGTTACTGCCATCGTGCTTGGGTAAACATAAAGAATTTAGACGACTACATCCTCCCTAGTTTCCTACATGTTATTAGGGGATGCTAAACCGGCCACACGGTTTACGCTAGCTCGACGGTGGGGGCGTGGGGTTGTGTGACCGGGACACTGCACCTATGATTCACCACTTACCTATTGTTTAAAAGGGATATCTCTTCATGTCACTCTTTTCCTAGGTTAGCCAAAGCGATTCATCGCTGGTCGTCTACCTCGACCTGGTGGACCTGTAAATGTTCAACGCGACTTTGAGAGGACCTGGAGCGAAAGCAAAACCCCAACCATCCTGGACAGTTTATCCCCTTAGGCTGACATGCCCAATAATACTAGAGGAGTTAAAGAAATTATCCACAACTATATTATTTAACCATTTACTAATCAATACAATATTAATCGAACAATACAATGACGGTAGGTTTACATTAATAGTATATGAAAACCAATCAACAAATACTCCTACCACACAGGTACTGTGGACACAGCCAACTATTACCACAAAATAACAAATAATAACGTTGATACAACAACGGAAGGAAACAAATCAATCGTCGCGCTGGTACCAGTCGAGGATTATTTTCTTTCGTACAACACCAAACCAATCGATAAAATTTATAAATAAGGGCGTGCACCCAAAGTAAACGTGTAAATAAATTATATAAAATGGTTACATATAAGACTATGGTAATTAATGCATGAACGTATAAGTAATCGACAAATAGTGTAATGTATGTAAATAGTGGATATTACAATTCCCTTTTGCGTGTTAACTAACCGGTGTATATGAGTAAAATATTTGGAGGGGAATATATTTTTAGTTAAATGTGCGGATATACGTTAAATAATTCCCAAAGGTAATGTACAATACTCAAATCAAGACACACGTCCTTACTAATTTAGTTGGTAATATTGTAGATATCTATTTGCTATGATAAAATGCAATGTAATTATTAAAAAAAACTGGTTATGTCAAGTAACATAGGTGAAAATGTGTTTAGAGGTAAGCAATGTATATTGCCCAAGTGGATATATATGTATATATATATAATGTTATCAATAAAAACAAAGTGTCGATATATCTTTAAGAGGAATAATATAGTAATAATATAGTATAAGGTAAATTAAGGATAAAACAAATAAAACACCAACCAAAATGTAATATTTAGACGAAAGAAACCGTGGAAGATTCCTCCGTGGTCCACATATAAGTATCCTCACTTACTTAGCACAGATGATCATCCAATCAGGTGTAACAATAGATAAGCTTCTGAAAAATAGTTTCGAAGCATACGGCCCTTTTGGGGAACAAATGCGACCCAATTTTGCTGAAGGAAAGATCCAGTGTTCCTGCACAGGTATGACGTCGTATGCCTCAATGGTTACACTTATTTCTTCCTCACTCTCCTTCCCGAATTTGATCCCGAGTTTTACAGAACAACACTATCAAGTTAATTTGACGAATGTCGCCAAGAATTTCACCAGCCTGGTAATAGCCGTCAAGTAATTATGGACAATATATATTGCCGGAATTCCGCTATGTTAAGCCGAAAAAATTTTCACAACACAAAATAAAAATGACATTTTAAGTCCTAAATAAACCAAAGTTTTTTAAAATGTGAAAAATTCAACAAGTTCCCTTTGTTAGATCTCCGTCTTCGAACTGAACAAAAGTTCTAGGTCAATGGAGAAAAGGTCTGGAGCTTCCTGACGATCAGCTGTTGAAATTTGCCTGGAGCTCCTCCTACTGCAAATCATCCAAACAGCATCCGCTATCAATCTCCAAGCTGCAATCGGGCTGAACTTCACTTAGCTGAACAACACAAGGTACTGGTGCTAATTTCGCGTTAGCGACTGCCTTAGCAATTAGAAGTTGACCAATTAATCCCTTGCCAGATTGCTTCAATTCTAGATAGATTTGTCTTCTTCACTAACACACCGCGAGCGTATTCTAACCACGGTATCATTCACGCGTCCGGCTTTCTCAAATGTTTTAACCCGAATATGAAGGTTAAAAATACTTCTAAAATTAATGCAGGAAAATAAGTTCTCCACCCGTGAACAGAGCCAGTACGGACACGACAATTATTTCGACAAAAAAACTACGCCAGGCACCGTGGGCACAGCAGACTTTCTTCCCAATTCGAAAAAAACTCACTCCTCTGGTCGCGACTGAATCCAGACTGACTGAAAAAACTATTTTTTTCCTATTCTCAGAAAAATTTTGTTTTTCTGACCTACGTGATGCAAAAATTTTCAAAGATTTAAGCTTCCCAAGTGATTACTAATACTTTTTGAATTTTCCGTGAGATGGGGGAATATTTTGTAAGGAGAATTCTTTTATGTGATTAACCGACCGTTACACTCCTAAAAGCTCTATTCGCAACCTGAATCCCTTTCTTGACGCTGACGGAATCCTAAGAGTAGGAGGCCGATTACGACACTCCCACTTGACCTATAACGAGCGATTTCCAATGATAATTCCAGCACAGTAACCAACCTATTAATTGACGATGCTCATAAAATCACGTTACACGGAAGAGCACAATTAGTGACAGCAATGTTAAGAAAAGAATTCTGGATAGTAACTGCCAGAAACCTCATAAGACAAAGAATACATGCTTGTCTCCGATGCTGGAAACAGAAGGCAGCTACAAGCCAGCAACTGATGGGTGACTTACCAGAATATCGTATACAGCCAAGTCATCCATTTACACACACAGGAGTAGACTTTTGCGGTCCCTTGACAATAAGAGAGTCGAAATGTAGAGGAAGAGTGCGAACTTCTAAAGGATATATTTGCATCTTTGTCTGCATGGCTATCAAAGCAGTGCATCTGGAAGCAGTGAGTGACATGACGTCAGACGCATTTATCGCCGCCTTTCGTCGATTCACATCTAGACGCGGCAGGATCAGCCACTTGTACAGTGACTGTGGTACAAACTTCATAGGAGCCAACAGACGGATGGCACAAATCAACATGCAAAAGAATGGGGAATATCAGAAGAGGTCTTTGCGTCCCTCGAGGAAGCCAGCACTGAATGGCACTTCATCCCGCAAGGCTCCCCACATTTTGGTGGCATCTGGGAAAGCGGAGTAAAATCCATCAAACACCACCTGAAAAGAACAACAGGGAATACAATAATGACCTTTGAAGAACTAAACACACTCTTAACGCAAATAGAAGCTTGTCTCAACTCGCGACCATTATGCCCTATAGCAAATTATCCGGAAGATTTAGCAGTGTTAACACCAGGACACTTTTTAATCGGTAACGCAATCCTAGCACCAGTAGATGACAATTTATTAGAACCCAACATCAGGATCACAAGCAGATGGCAAATGCTGCAGCATATGAATCAAAGCTTCTGGAGACAATGGCAGACAGATTACCTACACCGACTACAACAAAGACTTAAATGGCTGCATCGAACTCCAAATGTAAAGACTGGTGATTTGGTATTAATCAAAGATGAACGATTACCGCCAACAAACTGGGCACTTGGAAGAATCATTGAAGTTCATCCAGGAAGAGATGGACTGGTCCGAGTTATAACGATAAGATGCAAGGAAGCAACCTTAACACGACCCATAACAAAAGTAAGCGTTCTACCTATAGAAGACAATGGCCCGATAGTCACACCAGACTGCGGCACAAAGAAGAAATAACCTCAACCAACACATAAGCTGATCATAATCCTTAAAGACCACTTAAGCAAATTAGATAAGATAGAAAATAAGAAACTCATCACGGGATTAGCCATAACAATTAAAATTAACATCGACGCAGGACCAATATACTTGGCCATATTAGGCGCTTACGCAGTCTTCACCGTCATCAAGCAGATATGCAATATGATCATCAACGCTCAAACCATTCACGAGCAGTACGGTTGGAATTGGCGACTCGTAGCGGCATCCTGGAGCACACTCACAAATCATCTCACAAGAGGAAATTGGCAACCAAGTCCACAAAGTGAAACACCGCAGAATCAGGTAGATCTCGTCACCATTGCAGTTCAAGGGTCAGAAGACAAGAAAGCAGACGAGAATTTGTACGCAAGCATTCAACATCTCGACACCATGGTACAACGCACTTCACTTTACCCATCCACTTCCCTTTCCACCTCAAGCCAATAAAAGATAAACCACCACCTTCAACAGCTCCAACATTAAGGCGAGTCGAGGCGCCTCAAAACCTCTAAAGAACACACAAGGATCCACGTCTAGCACGGAGGAAATGCCCACTAGACAAACACAACACACTAATCAAATTCTTCTATTCTAGCCACACAACTCCAATAGTCCAATAATTAACCATCATCGTGCTGACCGCACCAAAACCGGCGGAATAAAAACAAGAGAGCACCAGAGGCGAGCGGTGTCATAAACATGGAAAAGCTGAACGAGGTGTCGCGATCGCCACAATTAATCGTCATTTTGTATTGTTTACCTTTTTCGGGATCACTTTAATAATTTTGTAAACTTTGTTTAATAAATCATAAATTCAAATCGTAAAATCGTGAGTGTTGATTATTCAAGTTTCCTTTTGTGTTTTGGTTTTACTACTCAAATTTCAAGGGGTGAAAATAATATATTTTTGCCTGACAATACGCATACAATCGATTTTGAAGCATAAACTTGAAACAAAAAAAAATTACTAATTTTTTATTTTCAGTCGATTTAGGGGTGGTTTTAACCCTTTAGGACCATCCCTTATCATAAAGTTTTGCTTGATTTTGTATAAATCAACCACCTTCGCAAATAAATATTGAAAAAAGTGCATTTTATCGGATTATTTTTCATTATTATTGAAATTATCGCGAAAAACCCTTTAAAAGGGGTGTATTTCGCGATTTTAAGGGTGACGCCCATGTTTTAGGACCGCCGGACCGCGATTTTCTTAACGGTGTTATGTTGGAACACCCCCTCCCGCGTTTTGAATGGACTAAATTCCATTTATGTTAAAATGGAGATATTTGGGTTGGGGTTTTAATAAATTTGTAAATATTGGTAGCTGATAACATGGAAGTATAATGTTTAAAAATAATGTGTTTTTGACAGCTATAAGTGCTATAACATGCTCAAGAAAATACTGAATATTCCCGTGAAAGTCCCATCGCAGTCGGATTAGTCGTTTCCGAGATTAGCCCGGACAAATAGGGACGTGTCTGTTTCCAGAGCTGGACTGGCCTAACAACCTAGCGGGAGTTTCCCGGTGGGCCGTGCCGAATGTTAAATCAAAAAATTTTCCTCTAAATAATTTGTTTTTGAAAAAAATAAAATTTTCCCACAAAAAAATAAAAAAAATTCTAATTTCAAGCGTATCACAATTCCTTTAAAGAACACAAATCTCGCGGTCTCCTACGAAATTGCCAATTAGTTTGTTGAAGACTGTTATTTAA
Source organism: Thereva nobilitata (assembly GCA_963855945.1). NCBI lineage: Eukaryota > Metazoa > Arthropoda > Insecta > Diptera > Therevidae > Thereva > Thereva nobilitata. The sequence goes on from OY979694.1 coordinate 137,439,246, forward strand.
TAAGGATTGTGTGAAATTTAAAAAAAAATCTAAAAAATTCAAAATGTCAACGAAGCGACGAAGAGGTGAGGTTGGGAGAAACAAAAAATTAAAAACAACAACTTTTAAATGCGTAGTATAAAAATTGTCCGGACATTATTCATAGGAAATATTCCAAGCCTTCCAATTTTGGAAAAAAAGGTATAGGTTAACTACGTAATTTTTGGAGAAAAAAGCAGTGAAAGTTGAAATTGTAGTTAAAAAAACCAAAATTTTGACTTTGACGACTCATAACTCTGGAAGATGGTAGTACCAAAACTGGTGCTTAAGTAATCCTGAGAGAAGCTAGTTCAAATAACGATAAAGGACTCGTCAGACTGGACCGAAAAGGCCAATTTCTTTTTCAGTAAATGTAGGACGTGGAAAACCATTCCTCGCCCAAAAAGTGGTGATCTAAGGTGTGAAAAAACTAGTGATGTTGGAAAAGGGTAACGTAATTTTTGCAAGGGTTTTAAAGAATGCTCGGGATTTTGTTGACAAGTGATGTTTTATGGGGAGCCGATCGGAAGCTGAATCCAGAAAATTTAATTTCATTTAGAACCGGTTTCATTCCATCGAGTTTATTATATGGTGCTTGTGGCTCTTGGCCGAACTCTTTTCAAAAAAGGGCTTAACCGAATGTTACGAAATTTTTTCCAAAGCACGTTTTCGTTAATGTGCTTCGATCGGCATCCCAACGAAGCCGATATCATTTTTGGTTTGCACGATATGGTGCGGGTACAAAAATCACGTACGTCGTTTAAAAAAAACGTCTCAACCGAATTTTATGAAAATCATTTTAGATCATGCTTTGGTTAATACGCTTCGATCGGCACCTCAAAGAAGACGATATCTTTTTTGGTTCGCCCAATATCGTGCAGGACAAAATTACTACGGACGTACGCACAAACACACCTAGACATACACACATAGTTCTTCTCATAATTATGCTTAAAGAAAAACTTTTGAAAGCAAAAAAGATCTTTACTTGATTGTTAAAACAAAATGTATTTAGTACAGTACAGCTGGACTGGAAAATCGGGGTATGCGCCCAAAAATTCTTGGAAGGATGATTTTTCATAAATCGTTAATGGAGCATAAAAGAAGCTTAATTCTAAATTTGAGGGAAATTTCGAGTGGACGTTTTTTGGAAAACTCAAAAAAATTTTGAAAAACGTTTTTCTCTGAATCTACGCATTTTAGAGAAAAGTTGTTCAAACAAAAAATGTAGAGGACATTGTTACCTACAATTTGTTTCATAGAGGTCAGGCTGTACAACTTGAAATACAGAAGCTAGGTGCCAAAGTTTCCAAAAAAGTGTTTTTTCGGTTTTTGTCCCAGAAAAAATGGTTTTTTTACAAAAGTGTAAATCAGTAAATTGTTCCTCTTAAAAATGTCTACAACATTTATTTAAACTTTTTTTCCCTCCGACTTACCGTTCCAAAGTTATAGGCAGTAAATGCTACGCTGCGTAGTTAACCGTGCTATTGTTGCTAAGAAGCGTCCATTTTTCAGTTGCTATGCGAGTTTTCGAGAGTGTAAGCGTCAAAACTTTGCTCTTGTAAAATGAGTGTGTGTTTTGTTTGTAAAAAGATTGTACTCAAATTAACCTGTGTGCCGTCTTCAGAGCACAATTCTCACACTTCAGCACGCTATAACTTTGGAACGGTAAGTCGGAGGGAAAAAAAGTTTAAATAAATGTTGTAGACATTTTTAAGAGGAACAATTTACTGATTTACACTTTTGTAAAAAAACCATTTTTTCTGGGACAAAAACCGAAAAAACACTTTTTTGGAAACTTTGGCGCCACCTAGCTTCTGTATTTGAAGTTGTACAGCCTGACTTCTATGAAACAAATTGTAGGTAACAATGTCCTCTACATTTTTTGTTTAAACAACTTTTCTCTAATATGCGTAGATTCAGAGAAAAACGCTTTTCAAAAACTTTTTGAGTTTTCCAAAAAACGTCCACTCGAAATTTCCCTCAAATTTAAAGTTAAGCTTCTTTTATGCTCCATTAACGATTTATGAAAAATCATCCTTCCAAGAATTTTTGGCGCATCAATATTACATCTGTACTGTACTAATTGAAATGGGCCGAAATTTTTGAATTTCCCGGTCCTAAATTCATTCTCAGTCCAGCCCTGTCTGTTTCCCTCTTAAAACCCGAAACCCGAAACGCGAAACCCGAAACCCGAAGTTTGAAAAATCGAAATAATTTTATGAATTTTTTTTGAAAGTGAAAAGCTTCATCTAAGCATAATTTTTTAATGTTGAAAATGACAATAATTAACCTAATTTTGAATTGATAAATTGTTGGGAGGAAAGGGGGAGCGGGGTTGTTAAAAAATGATCTAAGTTTAAAGAACTGTTAAAATCAATTTTCAACCCCTCCCCCGCCTTCCCTCCCTTACCTTCTACGAATTTATATATGTAATTCCCAACTTGTAATGGGGAACGTGGGAATAAAAACAAGTTTAGTTTAAAAATCTACTTATTCTGTTATTGTGGGCGGGAAATGGGCCAGGAAATGGGGCAAGGCGGGCGGCGGGCGTGTGGCGGGGAATAAATAGATTTTTAAACTAAACTTGTTTTCGCAGTGCATATTGACTATGCTCTTGAGCCTGATTACTAATCATAATTGCTGATGAATCTCTTAATATGTATGTCCAACGGAAGTATCGTCATCTTTGACTGTTGTTGATCTGCACTGGTGCTCCGTAGCAACTGATTTGTATGTGTTCGAATATAGCAGTTCCCATCATGCAGCTGTTTTTGTACCTAACTTTTCCATATCGTTGTCGTATTGTTCCAGGGCACCAACGATACCTGTTGTTGTGATAGACCTTGGCATAAACTTAGTCACGAATTGTGAAACTCCTTGATTTGGCATTGTTCCCTGTGTTGAATTGATTATCCTGTTTCTGCTTGTCGATGTCGATTTGATTTTCGGTTTCTGGAGGGTTTGTTAATTTTAGTTATTCGAATGCAGTTCTGATTGACCTTCCAAATATTATGTCTGCAGGTGATTTTCCCATCGGTGCGCTTGCATTCGGCGTTGCTCAGTAGCTCTACAGCCTAAAACTGGCCTTAGCTTCCTTCAGCGTTCGCCTTCATGATTGTCGATCTCTCGCCCGTCTTTTCCAGTTTCGTATTCCTAACTGTCTTAATTCTTCTTCGACTACGTCTATATAGCTTTTCTTAGACGGCCTGGTGTCCGTTTTCCTGACGGTACTTTCCCAGCACTATCTCTGAGGGGTTTCGTTCCGCACCCCGTTCGACAAGTCCAATACATCTTAGTCTGTTTATTTTGATCAATTAGGCAATGTTTGGAATTTTACTGGCGTCATACAACTCTGAATTGTATCTTTTCCTTTCAATGCCATCCACCTGTATCCCTTTGTAAATCGAACGAAGGATTCTCACTTCAAATCTTCCTACCAATGCTTCGTCTGCGTTCTTCAATGTCCACACTTCCGAACCATTCAGTAAGACCGGCCTTATTAGTGTTGTGTAAAGTTTCAATTTTGTTTTCCTTGATTTATTTCTGGACGTCAGGCAGTGGCGGACTAAGCCCGTCAGAGGCCCGGGGCGGCAAAGCTGAATGAGGCCCTCAGTCTAAGAAGTCGATGTAATTTTAGAAGCCTTTTATTCAGTTGCCATTTGTATGGACAAGTGTGTGTATATGTTTATTTCCCAGTAGGAAAAGCATTTAATTACCCATCGATTCCGAAAGTCGTACTAAAGGCAAGTGTCCACTATAGAGTTTTTTTCGGTAGAATGTAGAGCGTAGAGTGTAGAGCTCTACCTGTAGTAAGTACTCTACAGCGCTTCTCTGCCACTCCACCGCCCGTAGAGTTGATCTAGAGAAATTTTGAGTAGAGATCTACCACGAGCTCTACAGACTGAGTACACTGCAGATGCGTTTTTCTCTACTGTAGAGTCGTATGGTAGAGCGCGCAACTGCGGCCATCAACTTTTGCATCTCATTTCATTTCTCAGTTATTCAGAGATGCGTACGTACATATATTGTGTAAAAAATTTAAAGGAAATTAATAGAAATCAAAAAAATAATAAAATGAGTTTTCCCCAAAAGAAGGCAAAAGAAGGAAAGGAAATGTTGAGAGCGAGATTGGATTGCGAAAAGAAAACAAAACGCTGGAATGTACCGAGAATTATGGAATGAGCTCACGGAAGAAGATACATCTTCATACCAAAATTTTCTGCGTATGTCGTATTCGAATTTCGTTGTTATTTAACACGCCAATGCAGTGCCGCGGCTGGCATATGTGCTGGGTGTGCAACTGCACAGGGTCCCGCGTGTTTGGGGCACCGCGAGCGAAGCGAGCAAAACATTTTTTTGGCAATAAAAATCATTTGAATTCTTTATTTGCATTTTTACTTCAATGAATGGGTCATACAAATCAGCATATGGGTCATATCAGACGAACTCGCATCACACTAAATATTACATGGGGCCCATTTTCCATAATTCTGTCGCGGGGACGGGTCTTTATGACAGAAATTTTTTTTTGGAGACTCTGGGGCCCCTCGCTGAATTTTTGCACAGGGCCCCCAATTGTCTGGCCGCGGCACTGCGCCTATGTACAACAATTCGAAGCGCAGTCGAAACGCAAATAAGAATGAATACGAGAGAAAAACTCTATCAAACATGCTTGTTAGAGCGTAGAGCAGATGTAGAGCTCTACCAAACACAAAAAAATTGCGAATACACTTTATAGTGTAGAGTGCAGAGCGCGTAGAGTGGGTGTAGAGAGCATGTGTAGAGCTCTAGACGGTGTATACACTTCTTTACGCATCTCTACGCGAGAGTTTTCTCTAGCTCTACGCAAAAAACTCTATAGTGGACACTAGGCTTAAGTTTACAAAAACTCCTCTTGCATGATGCAACCGAGATGAAAATGGTCAAGAAGTATTGAAGTATATGTAAGCGATGTAGAGGGTAACGATTCAGTAAAGACCCATTTTAATAATTACATGCTGTACTTATTTGTGTCTACGGGAACATTGTACGCGACCTCCGACTCCAAAGTACCACTTAGGTAGGCACTGCCCTTATTTTAAAAGCCTTGTTTAGGATTTGATCAAGGGAACTTGTAGACATTTGGAGGCCCCAGGAACCAGAAGCTCGGGGCGGACCGCCCCCTCCGCCCCCCCCTTAGTCCGCCACTGACGTCAGGTGCTTGCGCAGACCAAAGTATCACTGATTAGCCACTCCTATACGTCTTCTGATTTCGGCTGATGTAAGATTTCCTTTTATTATAATCGTCCCTAAGTAAAAACACTCATCTACTGCTTCTATATTGTAGCTGTATCTATCGTTATGTGTTGTCTGGTACTTCTGGGGTAATTCACCGTCTATTCTGACTCTTATATTTTCATTAGTTCTACTGGGTGTTTAGGTATTCCGAGCTGCTCCATAGCATCAAATAACTCGGTTCGGTTCACACTATCTTAAGCATATTTGTAGTCGATGAATAACATATGGATGCTTTTGTTAAATACACCAGCTTTTCTAGGGTTCTCTGAGTACAAGTAGCTGGTCTGTTGTGGATCTTCCAGGACGAAAACCGCATTGGTACTTTCTTAATATCCTTTCCACGTATGGTTGTATTCTATTATAGAGTACACATGAAAATACTTTATATGTTGTGTTCAATAGCGTTATTCCTCTTTAGTTGCTCCAAGATAGAGGGTCTCCTTTTTTGTGAAGGGGGCACACTATGCCCTCATTCCGCTCATCAGGCATTTCTTCCCGTCTCCAGATTTAAACCACTACTTCATGTAGTTTTTGGATAGTTTCATCTCCGAGTTGCTTAATGAGTTCCGCTGGTTTGCTGTCAGACCCTGACGCCTTGATATTTTTAATGCTCGCAACTCTTGAAGTACTTCTTTTAAGGTAGGGGCTGTTGTGCTTGTACATCACCAATGTGCCTCTACTCTGGATTCATTAATAATAGTCACTCGAAATGCTCCGCCCATCTTCCCAATACTTCGTTTTTATTACTTAGTATATCCCCTTATCCTTGAACATTGTCACTTTTGAACAGCCTTACAGTAATAAATATGTTAAGGCAAAATTAAACTGTGACCTATAGAGGTTAGAATAAGTGTCGGTACGAAAACCTATTCAAAGCATTCGAACAAACAAGCCGATATCCGTAGACAGGCTAGCCCCAGCCCTAAGCCTGAACCTATAACCGTACCGATTCCGTAAATTTAAGCGATTTAGTTGATTTATATGAGTTGTGGAAGAAATATAAACAGCTTTGAGCAAAATAAAAGGAAAAAGTTTGCATTTGAAAAATTACTTGACGATGCTTACGAAGTTTTCTGCGCTTCTTATGGCACCGTACGGAAACTGTGAGAATTTAACAAACATTCGTCAAGTTTAAAGTACTTCAGGTGACGTACAGTTACGTTACCGTACGACATATTAAGTTCAGGCTTTCAACTGCGACCACGACGACGAAGCCGCTCCACACCGAACGGTATCTTAATTAATAAGTTCACCCTAAGCTAACTCCTAAGCCCTAAAATCGTCATCCACACAAAATCACAATCTCAGTGGACTACTTCGACTTCCGGCATTCTGCAAACAAACCAGAAGGTTTTCCATCGGTTCTATTCGGCTGCTGTCAAAATAAAATTATTTCGCTCTGTGCCAAAACTGCAATTAAAACTTCAATTTGTGTGAAACACTCATATCAACCTACTAATACGATTTTCAAAGGTTTGCGTCTTTGTAAATGAGAAAATTATTTTATCCGAATTCAGACAGTTGAACTCATTTCATTTTGGACTTCAATTGTACTCACCCTTAGAAATTGATCCTGAAACATTAATAAAGAATCTCTTTCACTAGTAATTAACATAATAAAACTTTAAAAAATGTTATAAAATCTTGCACAAATGTTACTTCGTCCATTTTTACTTAAAAACTGTTAACTGCCAATGAAATGTGTGATTTGGTATATTGGCACACACTTTTGAATTTCCCGGGAAAATGAAAGCAATAAGAAATGGTATGTTGGCAGAGCCCTAATGTATTACTGGATTATTAATACCCTCGATACACGGACGTCGTTACGACGAAAATTCATTGTTACGACGAATATTCAGCATCAATCCGACGACCCAAATTTTACGGTGTTATGACGAAAACTCAAATAGAAGGCCTGTCGGTCGGTAGATTATTGCGACAAACTCGATTTACGGTATCAGCTCATTTTGATTTTAATTTTATTTGAAAATTAATAGTCAAATTAGAGACCGGCACGCGGTTGGACAACAAGGTAACAAGAAAATCATTTCTTTTTAAATTTTCATTCATTAGGATTCTTCACAACATATCCACTTTTTACAACTGTCAAAACATAATGACCAATTTTACCTTGTGTCAACCCCTAAAATAGCATTCGTCGTAACGAGGATGTTGCGGGTGTCGAGGGAGTTTTAAAGCAAAACCGTAATTATTTAAACGATAGGTACTGTGAATACAATATTACCACACAAAAGATGACTTCGAACAATAGCTGTTTTTATTTATATTAGCTACACGTGCCCAATAGTATCCACCATCAAAATTTTGCATTTCCGTTACTAATCTTCGTTTTTTAATAGGTTATATTTAACAATCTCCATTTTGTTTTTGGATTGCAAAGTCGAAAGAGGAGTTTTATTATCACTCCCAATCATCAGCATACACAACATAACACGAAAGTTTGCCTCTTCTCTTTTATGCAAACACTCAGTGCTGAAAACACATCACATTTCCAAATGCTATAATTAAGTTGAAGTTGGCCTGATGAGTGGCATCGATTGTGTTCACTCCCCTTTTTAAGTTTCAACATTCAACAGTTTTCAATTTGTATCTTAATTGCCAGTATTGATTTTCGAGTCCCTCCTTTTTGTAGCTCATTATAACTTCCCATAATTTATCTCAATTTTTACAAGTTCATCTCTTCATCAACAGGTATGGGGCGATGCTGCTGTGCAAATATTCTTTGCGCTTAGTCCCGCGTGGGGAGGTCTAATTACACTGTCTTCATACAACAAGTTCACCAACAATTGCTACAAGTAAGTAAACAGCCCAAACTTACCCGAAATATTCCCGTTACGTAAGAAAAATCGTAACATAAATCGTCTACCTTTCAGAGATTCGTTGATTGTGGCGGTGTCTAACATCGGCACGTCGTTCTTTGCTGGCTTGGTTATCTTTTCGATAATTGGTTTCCTGGCGCACGAACTCGATGTTGAAGTCGAGAAGGTCGTCGATCAAGGTGCAGGATTGGCATTCATTGTTTATCCAGAAGTAGTTACTCGACTGCCGATATCACCTGTTTGGTCGGTGTTGTTCTTCGTAATGCTATTAACTCTCGGCCTTGACTCACAGGTTAGATAATAACATAATAGAAAAGTCTTTTTCACAATATTAATTGATTTTTTTCAGTTTGCTTTAATGGAAACAGTCACCACCGCCATTTTGGACAAATTCCCGAATCTCCGGCAATTTAAGTTCTGGGTGGTCCTTGCAGTTGGTGTATTTGGTTACGTGGGAGGACTCGGATTCACAACGAATGTAAGTAAAGTCAATAAATTTGTTTTCCTTGTTTTTTATTGTGAAACTTCAATGTTGTCCTTATGTAATGTCCTCCACCAGTGCCGAATAGGGAAAGTGTATTTTTCCTTTTCTTCTTGTAGCAACAAGTTTTTTTCATTTTCTTTCTGACTTCAAGCAACAATACTTTTCACGCAGAAAGTTTTTTTTGACATTTTCGAAGTCATTTCGTATCGGTTTATAAAAAACATATATACATAATACCAATATAGAAATTTCAAAGCTGGCTTTAAAGCTGGGCATCACATTACTAGAGAGATACAGAATAAAGGCAGATGGCTATGCGGACAAAGGTAGTTTCTCATGCGGACAATCAGTGAGACCATGGAGATGGCGCTTGGAAAGTTAACGCCTGATCCAACCACTGCGGGCGGACTAGGCGCCAACCTGGAAAAAACAGTACTGATGCTTTACACCAACGGGACTAAAATACCCACCTTAACCTTCACTTAACGGTCGAGTACTGAGCTTATCCCAGTCAGCTAAGTACTTTTGTCTTATTCTGGATCCAAAGCTGAATTATTGTAGGTTGAATATCGAAGAAAGCGCAAGGAAGGTCAGTATAGCTTTCTATGCTTGTAAACAGACTAGTGATCGGCAGTGATTAGACCAGTGCTCCGCTCCGTGAAGCGAGCTGCTGGCTCGAGAAGACCTACGGGCACAGCGCTCACAGGAGGTGGTATTAGGGCCAAGAACTTCAAAGTCTCAAATTTAAATTTCGGCAGTGACCTCAATTTCCAGACCCCACCAGAGAGGAAAGGAGCCTGATGTTGTCCTATCCCCAGACGATTCCAAATCAGAGTCGGGTGTAGGGGCTCGAGTTTTTTCTCCTGATTCTGTCAATATCTTGTCGGGGTCTATTTAGCCCATTCCCATTGTTTTTTCTTTGTTGTAAGTGGGCCAAGTCGCCCTAGAGATAATGCACGTCTCCAGTTCTCTCCACTTTTTGCTTGCTAGCAGCAGGTGGTAGTCAAAAATTCTATTTTTGACCACGCCTATTGAGCTGCAGACCACCTCGGTCTCCGAGCCCCGGCGAGAGACTCCCTGCTTGACTTGGAGCGCATCATTATTGAATCCATAGCCTTTATAGAGGCTTGGCTATCTATAAAAATTCCAATGCTATATCTTTATGTAAGTAGGTTCCTAAGGTCATTGTCTATCTAGAGACCACTAACAGTTAACTGCCTGAACGTCCCGGTGTATCTGTCAAGCGGAAGTGCTGGCGATCCTGAAGGCCAGATAAACCGCTGCCCCGAAGCCGTATAACGTCTTGGAGCCGTTGTTGAATATTCGTACATCGAACTTCCTCAGGACGTCTCCGTTTTTCCACTCTCTTTTTGAGAGTATTTCGATGGAGAAGTTCTTGCTGAATGTCAATCTAGGGAATAGTTAATGGTTGTAGCGACCATACCCAGAAAGCAGATTCAAGATATGTCCGTAGGGTTTGCAGGTTCACGCCCCTGATTCCCTCTGTGTGAGGGCACTACACGATGCTAGATGTGAAGGTCGGGGCGGAGTAGGTGTGACCACTATTGCTGCCGCCCTCTGGACCCTTCCCAACTTTATGACATTAAAGATCCTGCTCAGAACCATCTTTGTCTTTTTATAAGCCAAAAAGGCTATGCAGGCTTTCTTTACCCTTTCCTCGATGTTCGAATTCCAGTTGAGTTTTAGGCCCAGTATTAGACCCAGAAATTTCACACTGGAGGATAAGGTGAGAGTATACCTCTCCAACCTGGGGAGATTGAAGGTGGAAATTTTCGTTTTCCCTGTGAAAAGCATCAACTCAATTTTTCCCGGTTTGACTGCCAGACCGCACCTGCTGCCCAGCTGCCAACTATATTTAGGCATCCTTGCATGATTTCACTTCTCACTGTTGGAAACATTCCCGACACGTTTTTCACTAGGTCATCTGCTACCTTAACTCCGCTTCTGTCTGGTTTTTGTAGTATGCTATTCATCGTTACTAACCACAGAAAAGGTGAGATGACGAATCTTGTGGTGTACGGTACCGCTGTTGGCGTATTTGATTACCATCTTGGTGTCCAAATCCGTTCAACATAACCGCCAGCCATTGCCTAAAGCTTTCTTCTACTTTAAGGGCTTATCGAACCGATTGAGTACGTACATTATTTAAGGCGCCTTCTATGTATGTCTAGGAAGACTGCCAATGTAATATTGTTTGCAATATAGGGTCTTTTCGATAGCTCCCAGCAGTAACGTACGCAGGATGAAACCATAGGGGGGGTTTCACAAAACATATTTTGTACACATATTGGGTAAAAAAAAATTTTCTCATGTAATAGGACTATGTACTTATATTATATTTTATGTTATTTCACTATAAAAGTAATTACCTATAGGTATATTTTTATCGCAATATTTTCATTGAAAATTGTGAAGAAACATAAATAATAATTTTTGACTATTTTTCGAATATCACAAAATGTCTTGTTTTTCTCCAAAAATCATGGTCTCGTGGTGTGCGCAAGACTTTAGACTTTGATTTAGGGCATTTTTACAATTTTTTTACCGAAAAGAAGGGAACTACTCTGAAAACTTGGTGGCGCGTAGTTTTTGAGTCAGAAAATTGATTGGTGACATGAAAAAAAAATTTAAAAATTCCTTTTTTTTCAAATTTTGGCCAAAGAAGGCCAAAAATGCGTCCAAATGTTTTTTGCGTAATTTCATCTGAAAAGACGGAAAATTTCCTACAAAAATCTATATGGCCATCCCGAAAGTCAGAGTTTGTCGAGAGCTATAAATAATTGAGAAATACGTGATTTTTGAAAAATCGCGTTTTTTCAATAACAGTTGTAACTCCGAAATGGTGCACCCAATTACGCTAAAATATTTTTTGGTATATCAAATCGAGTTCACGAACATATTCCCAAAGTTTGAGAGATATTTATTTTTTTGCTATCCCGTTTGAAAAGAATCCACCGTATATTATACATCGGTATTCGTAATATTTTTTTAATTGTTTAATAAGTTGATATATTTATTAATTATAATTTTTCCTATTATTATTGGAATCATGGGGGGGGGGGGGGGTTTAACCCGTAGTAGCCCCCCCCCCACGTACGCGCCTGGCTTCCAGCACCTCGTATAAAGCTATCTCGGTGGATCTATCACTGAGATAGGCATGTTGAGCTGGTATACCGATTTGTGGATGTGAGAGTCTGGTAGTATGCCGTCGTATTAATCGCCAAGAGGGCATTTTCCTTTGCAATAATAGCGGAAATCTCCTCCCAGGAGTGTCTCTGTCCGTTACCTGATGCTTCGACCTGAGTTTCGTCCTTGCAACAGAGAAAGTGCGTGTTCATTAATAGCTCTATGGACTCCGGGAGGTACAGGGTCACTCTCCAGTGGCTACCGGGTCACAGGAACATCGAGGGCAATGAGAAGGCACATGAATTAGCCAGACTGAGAAAAACTCTCGCAAGCACACCGGAGGAAAATCTACAGCAGCCTCTGTGCGTGCTAAAGAGAGACATGCCCAACAAACAATTTCGCTCTTATAAAGCCCTCCAAAAATTTTATAAGATATATAAATTGGCAAATTAATCTTTAAGAAAAAAGAACTGGTGCGCATAGGACCACACGGTGGAAGTGAAAACTTCCATGACCATTCTGTATTTCCAATTCAATCTTAATATTACAGGAGGATAAGGGTCGATAATTTTGTCTATGAATATTCCATGTAAGTTTATTTTATTGTTACTTGATGTTATAATGCGTCTGGTAAGAAATCGTGCAATAGTAGCAGTGCTGCCTTCTCATGTCGTACGCCGAGGGGGCGCATTTGAAATATTTTTTGATGGACTTGGAAACACATTTTACTAGACAAGTCGTTGTTATTTAATTATACAGTCGTTATACAGGTTTTTATGCACCCCATGTTTTTATTTTAGTCTGTTAAAAGTCCGAGGTTATTACTTAATCCGCTGACGCAGCGACACAAAGTGCCCCTTGGCATACGACATGAGAAAACAGCACTGCTACTATTGCACGATTTCTAACCAGATGTCAGAATCTCAAGAAGGTCCATGTTTGTGTTCTAATTATTTTCTAGTTTTTGGTACAGCTTATGATTTAAAATAAAACAATTTAACTTAAAAGTTTTTTTACCTATTTTTATTGTATTCTTTTTAGTCTTACTTCAGTCGTTTTTGGATTTTACTTTTTACAAAATTCTGGTGAAGTGATTTGCTATGCATACCATATTTCCAGCGCCATTTTGAATTTTCTAATATGAACAAATTCATTATTTCCGATCTTAACCACATCCCAATAGCGATTTTCGGTGAAATCGAATCGCAATTGCCAAAATCGTACCGCCATATTGGCGTCACCATTTTGAATTTTCCACTTTTTACTACATCGGAACACAATTGGAAAATTCGTCCGCCATCTTGGAACCGCCATCATGATTTTTTTTACAAAATTGTCAGATTGCATTGTCTCGGGAACTCAATGTGTGTGCAAAGTTTCATAAGAATCGGTTTAGTAGAAGTAGTTGAAAAAGCTGTTGCAAGATTTGAACCAAAGCAAAAAACAAACATACAAACAAATATACTAGGTCAAGCTAAATAAAACTATTAAAAAATAGATAATAATCCATAATACATAATCATACATAAGAATACATAATACGTAATAATATAGTATAATAATACATAACACTTAATACAAACTAAAACCCCCAAAGGCAAATTTTTTCTCGCATGGTATGCAAAAAAGGTAGCTGGTGGTACTGTAGCGTGACTCGAGTTTTTAGTTTTTTCCCGATGAAGACTTATTTCTAAAGAAATTTCGGCCTTAAATTTAAAAAGTAAAGTTAGTATTCATGCTATAAATCGTGACCATAGAAAAAAAGAACTGCAGCGGAACAAGCATTGGCAGCTGATTTTCCTACTAAATTTAATGAGTGAGCGGAGCAAGGAACAAATATCGCTAAAGGGCTTTTTTTCAAAATCACAGCCTACATACCGTTGTATTTGCGACTCATATTCGGCGCATTGTCATAAGATTGACCGCGACAATCTTTTATATCAATCGTTTGTTTCTGGACAATATCAAGAAGAGCTTCTGCCAGCTCTGCGCCTTTATGACCACAATTAGGTATAAAAATCAAAAAACGTTCAACTGGACTGATATCTTCCAAGTGGCTCAAAATGACAGTCAATTGATCGATGTGACCTTCGTCGGGTGTAGAATCGACCGAAACGGAAAAATATTTCGCTTTTTTTATGCAACTTGTTACCTCAGCTAATAATTTTTCAGCCATGAGTAAGGTTGCCAGGTCCAAAAATAAAAAGGCCGGACACGGGGTTACATTTAGCCGGACATTTTTCCCTAAAAGCCGGACTACCCATTTTGAATAGAAATAGAGTCAGTTAGGTATTTTCAATAGTTTATTAATAATCTTATATGAAAATAAACTAAATATTCTTCATTAAACAAAATAAACAATCATCCATTCTCCTTGGACGAAAACTGGTCATTTCATTATAGTCCGGGAGGCGGCGTTGCATTTTGGATGGTCATTTCAGGTCGCTTGATTTTTTTTGTAATTGATAGTTTAGATAAGGCTTATAACAGAAACAAGAGCCAGCCACCAGAATCGTGGGTGGGGAGAAAATGTGCATATTGTCACGAACAGCCCCACCACTACTCACGCAGCTGACGCTTAGATCATCAACTTACTACCCGAAAGGAATAATTTCCAAAATGAATCAATTGGCACGAAATGACCAGGTCATTTGCAATGCTCACTCCGGGACTACTTTTTTATTAGCCCGGGATGCAGCGTTGCAAGTTACCTGGTCTGCTTAAATCTTTGTGTGCAAAACAAACTTTCAGCTCTCATCTGCGCTACGCTGCGTATTGGAGGTACTCTTGCATGACCAGAGGGACAATCGCTTAAAATCCGGACAAAAGCCGGACAGTCCGGACATGCATATATTTGGCCGCCACGACCGTAAAAAGCCGGGTATGTCCGGCTAAATCCGGACACCTGGCAACCCTAGCCATGAGGCCAAGAGTTCTTCAAAAACTGTCGAGGACAAATAATTGACGTGACCGCTACCCTTATTTCTGTGATCTTCCATGTGAGCAGCAAGAAAAGGATCGAATTGAGAAATCAGTGAAATTTTATGGTACTTATGACTCGTTTTAGAATTTCTCGCCAATATTGAGCTTATTTTGCCACCTGTAATGTATTATATCATATAAAAATGACGAAAAAAAATTTGAAATTTGAAATGTTTCATATGATAAAGCAGGAAAACTGACCTGCTTTTCAAGTGCTGAATATGTACAAGCTAATTCACTGGAACGAGACGAAAAATTGACAAGCGAATCCAGGTGACTTTTCGTAGTTTCATGTTGAACGATGTGTTCTGTGGCATGTTTCGAATCGCAGGAACCTTCACCAGCAAAAGTATTCTCAGGTGAACTCGTTATGAGCTTGCATAAACAACAACATATTTTGCCTGTTGATGGAGAGAAACACAACCAAAAGCGTCGAAAAATCTCCTTGTTTTGATGTGTGCGATAAAAAAGTCCCTTTGTACATTTTCTATAGCTTTCGGTGCTATCTTGCCGTGTTTGAGTTACTGAAACCTTGGAGAAAAGTTCTTCTTCACAATGTTGCAATTTTGATAAACCTTCTTTGACCCAAAAATTGATCATGTCATTGGGCCTATTCACATAGTGCATATTCATGGCGCCTAAAACCGGTTTTATAGATGAGAGAGGGAAGGGAGCGGAAGAACTTAACGAAAAAATTTTCACGCAAAACCAAACGCGTGAAAACTAGCACACATATAAAAAGTTACTTCTATCTCTTGCATTCTTTAGCTCTGTTTTTCTCTAACAAGTAAATTTCATCTGCAATACATTTAAATGTTCCTGTATAGCATTCAAATTTACTATCCATAATTCACGCCCCGTGTGAGTTGCTAGGAGTTGAATAAAACCGGTTTTACTCACCACACCTAGGGCAACGTTGAATATGCCCATTAGTGAATGGCTCTTTCCAAAGACCAATATCAGCCTTGTAGTTTGGATTGTCTGAAGAATAATCTTCTTTCACTATTGGAGAGTCATCTGCAGGTACATCCAATTTGTCAACTTCAGGAACAGAACTTGAGCTTGCAGAAATGGAAGGCTTTTCGTTGTTAGCTTTCGGTTGCTCGCGAACAAGGAAAAAATTGCTCAATTTCGGAGTTTTAGCGAGGATATGCTCAACTTTTCCTCTTTTTCCGCAACAATCTTCCTTATCTGGGATCCACTCAAATAATGTCTCACATATTTGTGCCTATCTTCTTGTCTATCCGCCATGGTAGTTTTTCGAAGTTTAGAGGCTAGAAAAAAAATTTCATTTGATTCCATTTTCTTTTAAATAAAACTGACGTATGTAACTTTAAAATGCACTCACAGATATTGTTAAGTAAAACATATAAATAACACAAGCCGACAAAATTTAACAAAAGTCCAGACCCAGAGACCAGAAGAAAAAAATTATAATCAAAAAATGTTGTATGGCAATTGAAAGTACCACCCTGTCCCATTTAAACCTATTTGGATTTTTTGAAATATCTTTTTTTTCACCAAAATATCGCTATTTGAAATTTTACACTTTAGCGTATTAAACCACCCAAAAAAAATCGAAAAAATTCTTCCCAAGACCAGACCATGTTGATCTTGTGTTTTTGGGGTCGCTAGTATTGTGGGATCCAATTTGAATAAAAATTTCTAAACAACTCGATTGCACTCACTAGCAAATATGAAATATGTCGAGGAAATAGTTGGAAACCAAGAGATTAAATTCAAATACCAATGCCAAGAATCGTCAAATCCGATAATTCGACAACTAGGCAACTAAAAATAGCCTAGTTAACTAAGTCTAGTTGTAGATTAGTTTTAAGTTTAGGATAAGTAGAGTAGTAAGGTTTTAAAGAGGTTTTTTATATACTTTTCCTCAACAAGAATAATTAAAACAAAAAATAAATTTATACAAAATCATATGTTATAGTTGTAAGGAAGAGATATAAATTCCAAACTCTAGAACTAATAATAAATTTACACTGTGAACTACTGTTACATGGTTAAACAAAATAAATAAATAAATAAATAAATAAATAAATAATCTACTTAATTCCCTGGTCCCAAGGCCAGGTGGGTTAGCCTGCTTGTGGTTTGGTAGGGGTGGTTTTTAGGGGTTGTTTTTTGAGCTTACGTAAACTTCTGACCTTATGGGGTGAATTAGACCTCAGATTCGGAATCAGCGACTCCAAAAACACAAGATCAACATGGTTTGGTCTCGGGCACAATTTTTTCGATTTTTTTTGTGGGTGGGTTAATACGGTAAAGTGTAAAATTTCAAATAGCGATATTTTGGTGAAAAAAAAGATATTTCAAAAAATCCAAATAGATTTAAAAGGGACAGGGTGGTACTTTCAATTGCCATAAGACATCTTTTGATTATAATTTTTTTCCTTAAGTCACGTAACCTCAAAAACTGCAAAAAACGCGTTTTTTGCACTTTTAGGTTAGGATATCTCGAAAACCAGACGTGTAGGAGCCATTCTGAACACGGATTCGGATTCAGCGCATCAAAATCCTTCAGGTACGATAGGTTTAGTCTCTAGGTTAAAAATTTGTAGGCCTGTGTAATAAGCAATAAAGATAAACAAATTAATATTATTACCTCGATAATAAATATGTCAATACAGGGATTCCCCTAATAATTACCACGTATACATGACCAAATCGAACGATCCAGAGATCGAAAGATAGAATGTGAGAATCTGCGTATTTGACATCGTCGGATCGAGTAATTGAAGTTCAAATGGATTCAAACGTAATCGAAAAGCAATGAACATAACCTACAATTTGTAGCTTTCGTATCGTTTTACTGTTGTTTCGTTTTTTCATCGAATTCCGCTCGATCTTATTTGAATTCGATCGGCGTATACATGGATTTTTCTAAGATCCAAGCTGGTTTGAATCCGGCTTCAATTTCGCATGTTTACGTACTAAATGTACACTCACCCGATTCTGGATATAAACACTCTGTTTACACGAACGAATATGGCCGTATCAGATACAACTTTTTGAGCAGTGGCAGAAGCTGAGGCAGAAGCAGAATTCTGCCTACTGAAACAGATAAAAGTAAAGCAGCAGACTTTTTATTTGACAGTTAAACAAAAACAATTTTTTGGCGAACATAAATAACTTGCTTTCGAATTTTCTGTCTCCGTTTGTTCAATCAAAAACAGTATTTATAATTAAAAACATTAGATTTGATTTAGAAATGCCAAAAATTGCTGCCGCCTAAAGCAGTAAAGTTAGGAATGGAGATGAAAAAGCAGCAGCAGCAATTGTTGCTGCTTTTCTTGTGACGTTTCTAACTAGGATCTTATAGGGTAGGCTAGTCGGTGAGGCATTTTCATTGCAATTTTGGCCCATAATGGCCTAAAAATCTCATAAAATCGATCAAAATTGCGATTTTACAAAAATTTCAGCGGGATTTCATTTTCAATTGTTTCTTAAGTTTTCTAAATGAGTTTGTAATAAATAGTAAATAAAAACCCGTCTTTTAACGTTATAATTCTTTATTTATAGCTATAATTCTTTATTATTAAATTATAATTATCTACTATCCCGTACAATAAATATTTCTCTTCGATTTCGGTTGTGGTCGTTATACGCGGCGTTTTTGGTGAAGACTGGTCTGAATCCGCCTGGACGATGACCGATGGGAATGCAAGAGTGAAAGTTAGTTTTTAATTTTCAACATCCTCCGGGCCCGCCGATGCGTTGACTTCAAGAGGATAGAATAGTTGAATTGGACGTCTCATTTCTGGCCAGTCTCCAGTGTAAGCGGGGTTTAGCTGGGTCGTACATCAAAACAAAATCGCCAGGTTTCAGTTCGGTCGAAAATGCTCTGGGTGTATAATGGGCTGATCTTAAAAGACGAAGATACTCGATCCTCCAACGCTTCCGTACATGGCTGGTATAGCGAACGCGTGATACTCAGTGGGCACGCAAGTCCGTATCGGTAGATCCAAATGTATTAGCTTCATTAAGGGCTGTAGCTGTATGGAAGGTGTCCAGCAAGAAGCACTCCGGTGTAAGCGGTCTCAAATCTAAAGGGTTATCTGAAATGTAAGTTAGAGGTCGTAAATTTATAACTTCCGTTAGCTTCCGTTAGAAAAGTATGAAGCTCTTCAAAGCATAGTTTAGCTTTCCAAATGGCAACCTTCAGGATATCCTTGACACTGGGTACTAATCGCTCCCAGAAACCGCCCCGCCAAGGAACACGCTCCACAATAAATCGCCATGCAATCTTATGATTGCTTAAAATTCCATTAAAATTTTCGCTATTAATTATATTAGGCATTTCCTTGATTTCCGTTGCAGCGCGTTTAAATAACCTAACGTTATCAGAATATATGATCTGTGGAGCTCCTCGTCGTGATATAAATCGCCTAAGAGCAGTGCCGGCTCCTGTCTCTAAAATTTGGTGGGGCTTGAAAAAAATATTAATTATCAATTCAAAACAATGAATGAGATTTTCTTTATTTTCGAGTATAGATCGTAGTGCTCGGAAATTGAAGTTCCACCGAATTTCAACAGTTCGCGGGAGACCACGTTTGTTGCAAACTTCCATTAATAAATCTTTTCGTTTGAGAGAGCATGTTAAGAATGACGTAAAAGCAGAAATATTGACGAAAAATATTGGTGTTTCTTTAATAACTGAGCATGCCTGCTTTAAGACTAAATTTAGTTGATGGGCATAACAATGCGCAAAGTGTGCAAATGGATACAATTTTTTTTACTAAAGTTTGAACCCCGGCTGTACTCCCACTTTTACAGCGCCACCATCATATGTTTGAGCAATCAATTTGTTTTTCTAAATTGTAGCATTTCAGCGCATTCTAAGTCACATCAACTATACCTTTTGCGGACCCATCATTAAGGTCAGAAGTTGATAAAAACCGTTCAACAGGCTTATTATTTTTAACGAAACGTAAAATTAAAACCATTTGCGATTTACACGAAATATCCGTAGTTTCATCAGCTTGAACAGATACAAAATTTGTTGCTTGAAGTTCAGATTTCACTTCATGTAGATAAACCTGTACACAGCATTCAAGTAACTAATTTTGTATGGTTTTCGAAGTGTTTTTTTGGATTTGATTATTTTTCAAGTCGAA
The DNA here is from genome assembly GCA_963855945.1 of Thereva nobilitata. Lineage (NCBI taxonomy): Eukaryota > Metazoa > Arthropoda > Insecta > Diptera > Therevidae > Thereva > Thereva nobilitata. Next base: position 137,459,132 of record OY979694.1, read on the forward strand.
TGCGATATCTATTTATCTGGTATATGTAAGCATATCAAGAAATATTCCTTGATTACTACTTGATTCACGTTCGTTGTGTCCACGAAGACCTAAATTGTGACCACCGCAAAACTTTAAGATATCTAAAATTCGACTTAATACTTGACGATCCTTTTTAACATTTTCATTATATTTTGCTATATAACTCGCGTATCCTGAATCGATCTGGGAGCGAATATTAACCGTCCCGAGCGAAGGTTTGGTAATTTAAAGTATTTTTTAAATGCATAGCGCTCGTTTCATGTTTTTTAATTCCTTCCAATAAATGTTTTAAACCCGGATACCGATTTCTGTCCAAGCCGATTCTCCTCTAAACAAAACGCAATAAAAGCAAAACAATGAATTTTTCCTATACTAACCGTAAGCCATTTCATTTTAGAAACCAATCCAATGAAAATTTTCTACTTGGAGATTTTTCAGTACAAATTAATTTAAAATCAAATGGTTGATGTGACCCTAAACGTTTAATTTCTAATTTTTCTTCTAATGACAACAAAGAACAATTTTTCTTCAATAAATTATCTACGTGATTCATTTTAAACAAAAACAAAAATTAAATTAAATATAATTTAAGAAAAATGGAATATAAATATTTATTGCAAATAATTTAATAAATAATAATTTAATAATATTTATTCATTATTATAATTCAATATTATAACTACCGCAATTCTGCAAGCACACGCTTTTCATTTAAAAATCAACTTGTAACTGTCAGTTAAAATTCAATCTCCAATTAGCTCTTTTTCCAATAAAAATTTAACTTTTTACTTCTTTTTACTACATTTCTACCAAAATATTTTCTACGGGCTAAATAAATTCAGCCCCTCAGGTATATAAAATCCATAAGTGTAAAAAAGTATCAAAATGTTCGGCCAATTAGTAGCAAATGCAGGCAAAATTACTTTAGAAATATAATAAACAGAACTAAAACAACGAACCGACAACACTGGCATTCTTTGTGCGCGAGTAAACCTAACAGAGCAAGAGAATCAACTGACATGTATTCCATGTCAATGAAGAGAATCCCAATGAATCCTAGGGCTAATAAATTTTAGCCCCACTTAGAACAAATGTTGCTTGAATCAATCGCCTTAGTCAAGAAATTTTGCATACAAAATGGTTCACTTTCGCGGCTGACTCATTGATAGCCCCAATTACATGTAAATGGGTATGGAATTATGATTCGGTCAGATTATTTTGATGAGAGAGTTGAGAGTTTTTGTTATTTTTTTATTTGCTCTTTTTTTTATACTTTTCCTATGAAGTTCTACTTCGAATTTTTTTGTGGGGTATTATTTTGAATTTTTTTTAGAAATGGTAACAAATTGCAAAGAAAATTTGCGTTGCTTTTTTGTTAAAATGAAATTAATTAAAAAACGTGTGAATATGATTTGCTCGATATTTTCTGGTGGGGCTGTCAAAATTATAATCTGGTAACTCAGCCAACTCGTCATCCCCAGCCTAATCGTCACCTATCCACCATCACCAGTTAGTCTTACTCAAAACGCCATCGCGACCAAACGTCAATTTTAGCTTAGACTCGAGAATATTTATAATAAAGGCAATTCATTCTGAACTTTGCGTTTTTATTAGTATTCAGTGTAATTCGCTTTCCCAGCTGCATGCTTTTTCGACATTGGTGCCGAAACCCGGGAAGAAAGGGCATAAACGAACGCGTTTGAAGCAAAGTCAGAGTCGTGTCTGGATATCGGTACTATTTTTTATAATGGATGTAACGGGTCGCGCAGTGCTTCGTGGACAAATCACGAAATTAACCAACGCCGCCTCAGATTTCTTATCGAAGGCGGAAAATAGAGCTGTGGAGAAGAATAATGAAACTTTTGACTTAATTGAGGAAGAATTATCTTCATTTGCGGATCGCATTAATTCCGTCAATTCCAGTCTCAAGACAGCTAACGCGCAGTTTCTAGCTGCTGTAAAGCCGGAGGAGTTATTTCGTGAATGGGAAACGGTGAATGAATATGAAGACAAAGTAGTGGGCATTATATCCCGCATAAATCAGCGTCTCAATAAGTTGAAGCTTCTCAGTAGTTCCTCACTAACGGGTCAGAGAAACCAGACTACCGTTACGCCCGTCGCTTCTTCAGCCCGTCTTCCAAAACTTAGTCTAAAAGTCTTCGCTGGCGATTTTAAGGATTGGCTCCCCTTCTGGGAATTATTCAGCTCAGCCGTCCACAATAACGATAATTTAACCAGCATAGATAAATTTAATTATTTGCAGGCTCATTTAGCAGGCAAGGCAGCAGAGTGCATCTCTGGATTCACACCCACCGAAGCGAATTACAACGCTGCTATTTCATTGTTGCTAGAGCAGTTCGGCAATAACGATAAGCTGGTCGACTATTCAATCCAGCAGCTCATGTCTCTTCCAGCAATTTCTACACGGGATGATGTAGCCGGACTTCGACAACTGTACAATAAAGTTATGGCCGTTATGCGCTCTCTTACATCACTTCGCGTGTCCTCTGCTAGCTACGCTGTCGTGCTTAAAAATGTTCTTTTGCGCTCCATCCCGAAGGAGCTTCTTGTGGAGTATTATAGGACGCGTAATCAACAGATAAGTGCGGATTCATTTTCTTGTAAGGAAGATTCCGTTCCTTTAAACTCGTCACCAGACGGAGAAGAAACATGTCTCATTGAGGACACGAACAATCATATCCAAGGGATTCTATGTTTTTTAAGAGGAGAAGTCGACTCCCTAGAGAAAGCGGCAGTGCTTCACAAAACCCATCAAAGGCCATCCGGTACGACCGCAACTACAAAATCGAGAAACGTTCCTACGGTTTCGGGTCTATTGTCCACTTCATCTAACATTGAACCAAGTCCATGCTTTTTTTGTAAACGAAACGATCATACAACTCAACGCTGCAATTCCTCTATTAGTGTTAGTGAACGCAAGAACATGATGAAATCGGATAGAAGATGCTTTCGCTGTACGCGCCGTGGGCATAACTCAAGGAGTTGCCATATTAAAGGCTTGAAATGTCTGAAGTGTGGTGGTAGGCATGTTATCGGCGTCTGCGACCCCAGTTTTACTAAAATTGAACGTGGTAATGAAGGAAGCTGTCAAAACAAAAGTTCGAGCTCCGCTTCAAATCTTGAAATGTCAACTAGTTTGTGCTCGTCATCGCTGCTAACCTCATCCCATGTTTATTTACAAACGGCCTGTGCTTTTATTTCATCAGCCGTAGACGGAAGTAAATCACTTTTAGTGCGTGCGGTTTTAGATGGTGGTAGCCAAAAATCTTACGTGACAAGTCACCTTGTGGAGAAATTAGGACTCAAAGTGTTCGGAAAAGTCAAAATGCGAGTCATGTCATTTGGAGCGAGAGAGAATCCTCTTTTAGAGTTTCATATTGTTAAAATAAAAGTGATGAGCCAGTTTTCTAATCATTTTACAATTTTAGATGCAGTAGTAGTTCCAGAGATATGTAAAGATGTGCTACCGATTCCCGTTCCTTCGTGTCCAGCATTTGTAAACATTGTCCTAGCCGATGCCCGTAATAAACACGAACCTGAACCTGGTATCAATCTTTTAATTGGGGCAGATTTTTATTGGACAGTGGCCCTGGAAGAGTCTAAGCGAATCACTGATCGTTTAACAGCAATCAACACCATCCTTGGATGGACAGTTCAAGGGCCTTTGGAAGAAAGCAATTCCTTGGAGGGACTCTCCCTAATGAATACAACCGTATGTTTAAATATAAGTGAACCTGATTATAAACGTTTATGGGATTTAGATATTCTTGGCATAACACCTGATAACGTGCGGAGCTGCGAACTTGACGTTGAGAATTTTATTAAAAGAGGTGAGCATCGGTATGTTGCTAGTTTATTGTGGAAGGATAACGACTGTGTGTTAGATAGCTATCGTGCGGGAGCTCTAGTTCGATGTAATAAATTAGTGCAAAGGTTGGTTCGGGAGCCTTCAAAACTTTACGAGTACGATCGGGCGATGAATCAGTTTTTTATAGATAATGTTGCGGAAAAGGTCGAGGAACGCGCCGCGAATACGGAACGTATTTATTATTTACCTCACCGCCCGGTATATCGTTCAGATAAAGTGACAACCAAGTTGCGCATTGTTTTCGACGCATCGGCTTGTGCGAATGGACACTTATCGTTAAATGACAATTTATTCGCCGGTCCTAATTTATTATTGGACGCTCTAGCTATTTTATTGAGATTTCGTTTGTGTAAGATTGGTCTTATCGCGGACATAGAAAAGGCTTTTCTTCAAATTTCCTTGGCAGAAAAGGACCGTGACACTCATAGATTTTTTTGGTTCGAAGAGAGAGTGTCTGACGCAACAAGACTTCCTAAGCTAGTTGAATTCCGAATGAAGCGCGTGACTTTCGGTGTTACCTGCAGCCCTTATTTGCTATGCGCAACGTTAAAGAAACATTTTACGGAGGAAGCTATCAATTATCCGGATACCTGTAAAATTTTAAACCGATCGTTTTACATGGACGATTTCGTGGCAAGCGTTGAATCTGTGGATGAAGCCCAGCGAATATACTACGAGGCGCCCTCTATACTGAGTCGGGCACAGATGAACCTACGTAAATGGAACTCTAATGATTCTTGTCTAAGGTCTCAATTTTCGAAAGTCAGCGAAGTCCCTACCACACAAAAGGTTTTGGGACTCACTTGGTATTGTCTGTCTGACGAATTGGAACTGGATCTCACCAGTTTAGGAGAACTGCAATCAGCCACCGCCAGCAAAAGGAGCGTTCTACAGCTAATAGCGAGGATATATGATCCGATAGGTATTCTTGGTCCATTCATAATCAGACTAAAAATTCTCTTTCAAGATTTATGGCGATTGAATGTAGGATGGGACGAACCCCTTCCACCAGCTCAACAAGTTATTTGGAGTAGTTGTATTAACCAGATTGGTCTCTTAAAGGACATCACCTTACCTCGCTGGATTTTTAAGACTCCCTCTAGAGCCAATCAGGAATTACATGTTTTTGCCGATGCCAGTGTCCAAGGCTATGGAACAGTGGCTTATATTCGAAGCGAAGCTAGTGATGGAGAGGTCTACGTATCCTTCTTATGTGCCAAAAATCGAGTTGCCCCCCTTAAAACTGAGGGTCCAGAAAATTTAACGCTACCGAAGCTGGAGTTAACAGCGTGTCTCATTGCAGCTAGATTGTCTCAATATCTCCAAACCAATCTGGCATTAGAATTTGACTCAGCGTTCCTTTGGTCAGACTCGAAGATATCGCTTAGTTGGATCCATGGTGAACATCGTAAATGGAAACCTTATATTGAAAATAGAGTTGTTGAAATTCGACGCATATCAAAGCTATCTGCATGGCGACATTGTCCTGGAGCTATAAACCCGGCTGACTTTCTTACCAGAGGTATTAGCGCTAAAAAATTGCAGAGGTCTTCAACCTGGCTCAACGGTCCTTCATGGCTATGGCAGAACTCTATCACCTGGCCTCAATCAGATTTGAGACAACATTATTCTTCTACAACGCTCTTTGCTGCTCTAACGCCTCAGAATAAGGACAGAACTTCGTGCCTTCAACCGTTGCTGGAAGTAGAGAGGTTTTCCAGCTATCGACGATTACTTAGGGTTACGGCCTATATTATTCGCTTTAAGAGAAAGTGTCTTGGAACGGAACGGAACTCATCAATGAAGCATCTCTCCGCTAATGAGCTTCAGCATGCTGAAAGGTACTGGATTAGATTTATCCAGTCAGAAACTTATGGAGAGGAGATAACAGACCTCGGTCAAGGAAAACCTGTTAGAAAAACCTCTAAAATTTTGAAATTAAATCCCTTCCTTGATGAACATGCGTTATTGCGTGTTGGCAGCCGTTTAGTAGAAGCAGAATTGGGCTACGACGCTATATATCCTGTACTCTTACCTAAAGCTAGTCACTTCGTTAGGATACTCGTGCAATATGTGCATGAAAAGGTGCTTCACAGTGGAGTTAACACGGTCCTAACAAAATTGCGAGAAAATTTCTGGATTATCAAGGCCCGGCAACTGGTAAAATCAACTATAAGTCTTTGCAGAGTATGCACACTACTAAGGTCACGCGCTCTTTCCCAACCGTTCGCACCTTTACCAAGAGAGAGGATTATGTGTGGAAAACCCTTTGAGACAATAGGCGTAGATTTTGCGGGACCGCTATATCAGAAGACATCTCCAGATATATCAGAGCGAAAAAAAGTATATATCATGCTCGTCACTTGTGCCGTAGTGCGAGCAGTTCATTTAGAGTTGGTGCCTACACTTTCATCAGAGTCTTGCTTACTCGCACTGCGTCGCTTCTTTGCTCGTCGTGGTATACCTAAGGTTATAATATCGGATAATGCTTGCAATTTCAAGAAAGCCTCTAAAGAACTGAAAGGACTTGAGAAAATTATTTGTAATGATGATTTTCAAACCGCTATGGCCGAGAAAGGCATATCGTGGAAGTTTATTGCTGAACGTGCTCCATGGTGGGGAGGATTTTATGAACGTCTTATAGGGACTGTGAAGAACGTACTTAAAATAGCGATTCGTCGCGCGACACTCAACATGGATCAGATAAACACATTCTTGGCAGAAGCTGAATTCATAATCAACTCTAGACCCCTAACGTATGTGAGCGATGACCCCGAAGATTTGTCCCCGCTTACACCTAGCCACTTCCTTATAGGAACATTTCCCAATTCACCTGTAATTGAGGCTTGCGCCTCTTTGGACGCCGAGATGCGAGCAAGATGGAAATGTCGTATTTCTACTACCAACTTATTTTTCAAACGATGGAAGACTGAGTATCTTCAGCGGTTACGATCAGCACATTACTCAGACGCGAAGATTTCGCATAATCTGAAACCAGGAGATGTTGTGCTAGTTCAGGACCACACACTTCCTCGCATCCTATGGAGACTGGCTGTAGTTGAGATCGTGTATCCTGGACGAGATGGACGAATAAGGGCATGTGAGCTGCGTTGTAAAAACGGATCCCGTCTTCGGAGACCAGTGCAACTTCTATATCCTGTAGAATTGGGAAATGCATCGCCGGTGGGAGGATGTCAAAATTATAATCTGGTAACTCAGCCAACTCGTCATCCCCAGCCTAATCGTCACCTATCCACCATCACCAGTTAGTCTTACTCAAAACGCCATCGCGACCAAACGTCAATTTTAGCTTAGACTCGAGAATATTTATAATAAAGGCAATTCATTCTGAACTTTGCGTTTTTATTAGTATTCAGTGTAATTCGCTTTCCCAGCTGCATGCTTTTTCGACATTGGTGCCGAAGCCCGGGAAGAAAGGGCATAAACGAACGCGTTTGAAGCAAAGTCAGAGTCGTGTCTGGATATCGGTACTATTTTTTATAATGGATGTAACGGGTCGCGCAGTGCTTCGTGGACAAATCACGAAATTAACCAACGCCGCCTCAGATTTCTTATCGAAGGCGGAAAATAGAGCTGTGGAGAAGAATAATGAAACTTTTGACTTAATTGAGGAAGAATTATCTTCATTTGCGGATCGCATTAATTCCGTCAATTCCAGTCTCAAGACAGCTAACGCGCAGTTTCTAGCTGCTGTAAAGCCGGAGGAGTTATTTCGTGAATGGGAAACGGTGAATGAATATGAAGACAAAGTAGTGGGCATTATATCCCGCATAAATCAGCGTCTCAATAAGTTGAAGCTTCTCAGTAGTTCCTCACTAACGGGTCAGAGAAACCAGACTACCGTTACGCCCGTCGCTTCTTCAGCCCGTCTTCCAAAACTTAGTCTAAAAGTCTTCGCTGGCGATTTTAAGGATTGGCTCCCCTTCTGGGAATTATTCAGCTCAGCCGTCCACAATAACGATAATTTAACCAGCATAGATAAATTTAATTATTTGCAGGCTCATTTAGCAGGCAAGGCAGCAGAGTACATCTCTGGATTCACACCCACCGAAGCGAATTACAACGCTGCTATTTCATTGTTGCTAGAGCAGTTCGGCAATAACGATAAGCTGGTCGACTATTCAATCCAGCAGCTCATGTCTCTTCCAGCAATTTCTACACGGGATGATGTAGCCGGACTTCGACAACTGTACAATAAAGTTATGGCCGTTATGCGCTCTCTTACATCACTTCGCGTGTCCTCTGCTAGCTACGCTGTCGTGCTTAAAAATGTTCTTTTGCGCTCCATCCCGAAGGAGCTTCTTGTGGAGTATTATAGGACGCGTAATCAACAGATAAGTGCGGATTCATTTTCTTGTAAGGAAGATTCCGTTCCTTTAAACTCGTCACCAGACGGAGAAGAAACATGTCTCATTGAGGACACGAACAATCATATCCAAGGGATTCTATGTTTTTTAAGAGGAGAAGTCGACTCCCTAGAGAAAGCGGCAGTGCTTCACAAAACCCATCAAAGGCCATCCGGTACGACCGCAACTACAAAATCGAGAAACGTTCCTACGGTTTCGGGTCTATTGTCCACTTCATCTAACATTGAACCAAGTCCATGCTTTTTTTGTAAACGAAACGATCATACAACTCAACGCTGCAATTCCTCTATTAGTGTTAGTGAACGCAAGAACATGATGAAATCGGATAGAAGATGCTTTCGCTGTACGCGCCGTGGGCATAACTCAAGGAGTTGCCATATTAAAGGCTTGAAATGTCTGAAGTGTGGTGGTAGGCATGTTATCGCCGTCTGCGACCCCAGTTTTACTAAAATTGAACGTGGTAATGAAGGAAGCTGTCAAAACAAAAGTTCGAGCTCCGCTTCAAATCTTGAAATGTCAACTAGTTTGTGCTCGTCATCGCTGCTAACCTCATCCCATGTTTATTTACAAACGGCCTGTGCTTTTATTTCATCAGCCGTAGACGGAAGTAAATCACTTTTAGTGCGTGCGGTTTTAGATGGTGGTAGCCAAAAATCTTACGTGACAAGTCACCTTGTGGAGAAATTAGGACTCAAAGTGTTCGGAAAAGTCAAAATGCGAGTCATGTCATTTGGAGCGAGAGAGAATCCTCTTTTAGAGTTTCATATTGTTAAAATAAAAGTGATGAGCCAGTTTTCTAATCATTTTACAATTTTAGATGCAGTAGTAGTTCCAGAGATATGTAAAGATGTGCTACCGATTCCCGTTCCTTCGTGTCCAGCATTTGTAAACATTGTCCCAGCCGATGCCCGTAATAAACACGAACCTGAACCTGGTATCAATCTTTTAATTGGGGCAGATTTTTATTGGACAGTGGCCCTGGAAGAGTCTAAGCGAATCACTGATCGTTTAACAGCAATCAACACCATCCTTGGATGGACAGTTCAAGGGCCTTTGGAAGAAAGCAATTCCTTGGAGGGACTCTCCCTAATGAATACAACCGTATGTTTAAATATAAGTGAACCTGATTATAAACGTTTATGGGATTTAGATATTCTTGGCATAACACCTGATAACGTGCGGAGCTGCGAACTTGACGTTGAGAATTTTATTAAAAGAGGTGAGCATCGGTATGTTGCTAGTTTATTGTGGAAGGATAACGACTGTGTGTTAGATAGCTATCGTGCGGGAGCTCTAGTTCGATGTAATAAATTAGTGCAAAGGTTGGTTCGGGAGCCTTCAAAACTTTACGAGTACGATCGGGCGATGAATCAGTTTTTTATAGATAATGTTGCGGAAAAGGTCGAGGAACGCGCCGCGAATACGGAACGTATTTATTATTTACCTCACCGCCCGGTATATCGTTCAGATAAAGTGACAACCAAGTTGCGCATTGTTTTCGACGCATCGGCTTGTGCGAATGGACACTTATCGTTAAATGACAATTTATTCGCCGGTCCTAATTTATTATTGGACGCTCTAGCTATTTTATTGAGATTTCGTTTGTGTAAGATTGGTCTTATCGCGGACATAGAAAAGGCTTTTCTTCAAATTTCCTTGGCAGAAAAGGACCGTGACACTCATAGATTTTTTTGGTTCGAAGAGAGAGTGTCTGACGCAACAAGACTTCCTAAGCTAGTTGAATTCCGAATGAAGCGCGTGACTTTCGGTGTTACCTGCAGCCCTTATTTGCTATGCGCAACGTTAAAGAAACATTTTACGGAGGAAGCTATCAATTATCCGGATACCTGTAAAATTTTAAACCGATCGTTTTACATGGACGATTTCGTGGCAAGCGTTGAATCTGTGGATGAAGCCCAGCGAATATACTACGAGGCGCCCTCTATACTGAGTCGGGCACAGATGAACCTACGTAAATGGAACTCTAATGATTCTTGTCTAAGGTCTCAATTTTCGAAAGTCAGCGAAGTCCCTACCACACAAAAGGTTTTGGGACTCACTTGGTATTGTCTGTCTGACGAATTGGAACTGGATCTCACCAGTTTAGGAGAACTGCAATCAGCCACCGCCAGCAAAAGGAGCGTTCTACAGCTAATAGCGAGGATATATGATCCGATAGGTATTCTTGGTCCATTCATAATCAGACTAAAAATTCTCTTTCAAGATTTATGGCGATTGAATGTAGGATGGGACGAACCCCTTCCACCAGCTCAACAAGTTATTTGGAGTAGTTGTATTAACCAGATTGGTCTCTTAAAGGACATCACCTTACCTCGCTGGATTTTTAAGACTCCCTCTAGAGCCAATCAGGAATTACATGTTTTTGCCGATGCCAGTGTCCAAGGCTATGGAACAGTGGCTTATATTCGAAGCGAAGCTAGTGATGGAGAGGTCTACGTATCCTTCTTATGTGCCAAAAATCGAGTTGCCCCCCTTAAAACTGAGGGTCCAGAAAATTTAACGCTACCGAAGCTGGAGTTAACAGCGTGTCTCATTGCAGCTAGATTGTCTCAATATCTCCAAACCAATCTGGCATTAGAATTTGACTCAGCGTTCCTTTGGTCAGACTCGAAGATATCGCTTAGTTGAATCCATGGTGAACATCGTAAATGGAAACCTTATATTGAAAATAGAGTTGTTGAAATTCGACGCATATCAAAGCTATCTGCATGGCGACATTGTCCTGGAGCTATAAACCCGGCTGACTTTCTTACCAGAGGTATTAGCGCTAAAAAATTGCAGAGGTCTTCAACCTGGCTCAACGGTCCTTCATGGCTATGGCAGAACTCTATCACCTGGCCTCAATCAGATTTGAGACAACATTATTCTTCTACAACGCTCTTTGCTGCTCTAACGCCTCAGAATAAGGACAGAACTTCGTGCCTTCAACCGTTGCTGGAAGTAGAGAGGTTTTCCAGCTATCGACGATTACTTAGGGTTACGGCCTATATTATTCGCTTTAAGAGAAAGTGTCTTGGAACGGAACGGAACTCATCAATGAAGCATCTCTCCGCTAATGAGCTTCAGCATGCTGAAAGGTACTGGATTAGATTTATCCAGTCACAAACTTATGGAGAGGAGATAACAGACCTCGGTCAAGGAAAACCTGTTAGAAAAACCTCTAAAATTTTGAAATTAAATCCCTTCCTGGATGAACATGCGTTATTGCGTGTTGGCAGCCGTTTAGTAGAAGCAGAATTGGGCTACGACGCTATATATCCTGTACTCTTACCTAAAGCTAGTCACTTCGTTAGGATACTCGTGCAATATGTGCATGAAAAGGTGCTTCACAGTGGAGTTAACACGGTCCTAACAAAATTGCGAGAAAATTTCTGGATTATCAAGGCCCGGCAACTGGTAAAATCAACTATAAGTCTTTGCAGAGTATGCACACTACTAAGGTCACGCGCTCTTTCCCAACCGTTCGCACCTTTACCAAGAGAGAGGATTATGTGTGGAAAACCCTTTGAGACAATAGGCGTAGATTTTGCGGGACCGCTATATCAGAAGACATCTCCAGATATATCAGAGCGAAAAAAAGTATATATCATGCTCGTCACTTGTGCCGTAGTGCGAGCAGTTCATTTAGAGTTGGTGCCTACACTTTCATCAGAGTCTTGCTTACTCGCACCGCGTCGCTTCTTTGCTCGTCGTGGTATACCTAAGGTTATAATATCGGATAATGCTTGCAATTTCAAGAAAGCCTCTAAAGAACTGAAAGGACTTGAGAAAATTATTTGTAATGATGATTTTCAAACCGCTATGGCCGAGAAAGGCATATCGTGGAAGTTTATTGCTGAACGTGCTCCATGGTGGGGAGGATTTTATGAACGTCTTATAGGGACTGTGAAGAACGTACTTAAAATAGCGATTCGTCGCGCGACACTCAACATGGATCAGATAAACACATTCTTGGCAGAAGCTGAATTCATAATCAACTCTAGACCCCTAACGTATGTGAGCGATGACCCCGAAGATTTGTCCCCGCTTACACCTAGCCACTTCCTTATAGGAACATTTCCCAATTCACCTGTAATTGAGGCTTGCGCCTCTTTGGACGCCGAGATGCGAGCAAGATGGAAATGTCGTATTTCTACTACCAACTTATTTTTCAAACGATGGAAGACTGAGTATCTTCAGCGGTTACGATCAGCACATTACTCAGACGCGAAGATTTCGCATAATCTGAAACCAGGAGATGTTGTGCTAGTTCAGGACCACACACTTCCTCGCATCCTATGGAGACTGGCTGTAGTTGAGATCGTGTATCCTGGACGAGATGGACGAATAAGGGCATGTGAGCTGCGTTTTAAAAACGGATCCCGTCTTCGGAGACCAGTGCAACTTCTATATCCTGTAGAATTGGGAAATGCATCGCCGGTGGGAGGATGTCAAAATTATAATCTGGTAACTCAGCCAACTCGTCATCCCCAGCCTAATCGTCACCTATCCACCATCACCAGTTAGTCTTACTCAAAACGCCATCGCGACCAAACGTCAATTTTAGCTTAGACTCGAGAATATTTATAATAAAGGCAATTCATTCTGAACTTTGCGTTTTTATTAGTATTCAGTGTAATTCGCTTTCCCAGCTGCATGCTTTTTCGACAGGGGCTAAGTCGCACGAGCCCCTAAAGACGAGTCGCCACTGCCTAAGAGCCAGTAAACAGCTTTCGGTACTTAAATTAGGTAATAGCTCTAAATGAATAGCTCTGACTGCAGCACAGGTGAAGATCATAATATAAACTTTGCGTGGTTCGCCTTCTCGTGCGTAAAAAGAGGGCCTGCAAAATCTACTCCAACGGTTTGAAATGGTTTCGACGCAACCAGACGTTCCATAGGTAATGGCGCAAAAGGTTGCGCGAGAGGTTTCCCTTTTACCTTGCGGCAAACTCTGCAATCACGAATCGTCGTCTTAATTAATTGTCGCCCCTTCAACAACCAAAACCCCTCTCTTAATCTTGCGAGTACAGCACTGACGCCTCCGTGTAAGACTCGTTCGTGTAGATCCACTACCAATAATTTACTTAGGGGCAGGACTTAGGCAGAATGATCGGGTTGATGATGTCTGTAGATTCGTCAAGTAATTGCAGCCTGCTCCTTATTCGCAGGATTCCGTCTTCATCAAGAAAAGGATTAAGTGTTAAGATTGATGAGCAACGAGGGAGTTGTCTTCCATGTTGTAAAGCCGTGATTTCTGAAATAAAGTTAAGTCTTTAAGAATATTTAATCCAAAATTTTTCTGCAAGGCCCAATTCGGTCGCAACTAGAAATTTCGCTGGTAAACCTTCTTTTTTAAATCTTTGCAGTGCTCTGTAGACATACGCAGTGATCCGCAACAATCGTCTCCAATTACTGAAGCTTACGTAAGGTATCAAAGGCTTCGGTTCCTCAGTTGATGCATTTATAACCTCCGATGAGAGTGTTCCTAGTGACAATACAGCTGCTTTCGCCATTTGGTTTTCGATAGGCCATTCTCGTCGTTTGTTTTCTTGTAACCAGTTCGGACCGCGTTTCCACAAAGTAGAATTCGAAAATTGCTTTATAGAGATTCCTCGGGTAACCAAATCAGCAGGATTATCCTTTCCGGGACAATATCTCCAATCGTTGATATTTGTAACCTTTTGTATTTCCATTACGCGATTAGACACGTAGGGCTTCCATTTCTTAGCTTCTCCTCGTATCCAGTGTAAGGTAATTTGCGAATCGGTCCAGAAATAAAATGCGTGGAAGGGAAGATTCGAGTTATTGAAATATGCGGCTAACCTCGCGGCTATCAGAGCAGCCGTTAATTCCAACTTGGGCAAACTAAGTTCATCTGTATTCGATCTCTTTAGCGGAGCCACCCGTGCTTTCGCGCACAAAAATCCAACTTTAACTTCGTTCGAGGGTGTTGAGGATCTCACAGAAGCAACAGCATCAAAAGCCTTAGAACTAGCGTCTGCAAATAAATGAACTTCATTTTTCGAATTCTCTGTTATACCTGTCCATCTGGGAAACCAAAGCTGTTCAATTTCTTCTAAGTCGTTAGTACAAGCTCGCCACTCTTTAGTTAAATCCATGGTCAATTGTTCATCGCCATATAGTTTGGAAGAGGATCTTCAGTTTAATAATTATCGGGACCAGGAAACCAAGAGGATCATAAATCTGAGCGATAAGCTTTAGAACGTTACGCTTGGTAGGATAGCTTAAATTCTTTAATTCGTGTGCCTTTATTTTAATAGCCAATTCATCTGTGTGTATATCCCACTTCAAACCTAAAATCGTTTGTGCTGCTTCAATTTTATCAATTCTAGAGATTGCTCTAATCTTTTCGTCGTTAGAGATCCATTTTCTCAAATTCATATGAGCCCGTCCCTTGGTAATTCTCCCGAATTATGAAGACTAAGGATGAGGTCATCTATATAAAAGGAAGAAAGTAGTCTAGCACAGGTTTCCGGATAATCCTTGGCTTGTTCACAAAGATGTTTCTGTATAGTAGCGCAAAGTAGGAAGGGGCTACTCGTCACTCCGAAAGTGACTCTTGTCATGCGAAAATCCTCTAAAGGCGGTAAAGCAGAAATCGATCGTATTTTATCAGTATACCAAATAAAGCGATGACAATCACGGTCTTCTGGGGCTAAGGCTATTTGTACACTTTCTCTATATCAGCAGCTACTCCGATACTACCAATCCGAAAATGCAGTAAGATCTTGAGGACTTCCGGCAATAAATTTGAGCCAGGCCATAAACATTCATTCAATGAGGAGGCTCCTTCCACGTGAGATGAAGCATCAAATACAATTCGTATTTTTGTCGTAGATTTCTCCGGACGATAATATTTTTTCGCTCTAACATTCTCCAAAACTGACTCAGCAAAACCTGAAGAAATAAAATCTCGCATTACCTTATCATAATCGAACAGACGTTGAGGTTCTCTAGTCAGTCTTCTTATAAGCGATCGTAATCTAGCGACTGCATTCTCTTGGTTATCTTCAATACTGGGTTTCGATGTCTTCCAGGGCAAAGCAGCCTGATATCTGGTATCGGTTTTTATAATATATTTCTCCTGCAAGTCCTTAGTAAGTAATTGAGCTTCCACAGTATCCGCCCGAATGCCCAATAACTCTAAATTCCACATGTTTTCAAGGACTACAAGACTACAAAGAGAAGAAACATTAGTAAGATTTGAAGAAAATTCCTCAATTATCGGATATGGTCCCAAAATAGTCAATCCAAAAATAGTTTTCACTGCCGTTAAACGATCCGTGATCCTTCGATGTTCACCTCCTTCTACTGTCCAATAATACATTTCGAAAGGTAGGTTGTTTTCTTATACTGACTGGAGCAATAAAAACTTTACATTCAAAATTATTTTTTACTTTTTAGTTCATTTTAAAATAAAAGCGTATTTTTTAGTTTTTTTAAACTATATTTTTAAGAATCAAGTTCTTCTCAGATAATGAAAGTCCATTGTTGCATTCCGTAGTTGGATGCTCATTTGTTTTGCAAAAAAAAAACATTGTGATGCGATGGTCGGGGTAAAAAGTCCCGCTGCTGTCGATGGCATGCTCTTTGTACTTAACTTCTTCCTTTTTTCAACCGATGCACGCTCAATAGACACGACTTCTCTTTTCAGGAAACGTAAAATTCCCGCAACTTCTTTATCACCTTCTCCCGGAGTAGAATTTTCATCATTTGTAAGGGAACTTACATCTTATCAACTTACATCTTCCGAGAACTTTTTAAGTTCCAATTTAAGCAATTTAAGACTTGATGGCTTAGGTGGCGCTGACCCATTGTATTCATTGCGGTCCATACTCGGACCTGGAGGGTTAAGGAGATTTCTCACCTTCGTTAATCGCACCTGCAGACGGGCCAGCGAGGTATAAGCTACATCATCGTAGTCTGCTACTTTCTCTGGATTCTTATCCTCTACCTTACTACTTTGCACCTCTCGATTAGCTGCTTTTAAATTATCGTTAGCCGTGTTCAATCTGTGCAAAAATACAGAAAGGTCTTCTTCGATTGACTCCAAATATTCCGTGTTGGTCGTGAGATTATAGTTAGGAGATTGAAAATATTCGGTCCCCTCATTCACTATTTTTGTTAATTGGCTACGGTAGCCAGCCAGCACGCGTCTGCAACTCCATGTTAAACGCGGAAGAATCAGTATTTCCCGTTTAAAATATCTTTGTTTTGGTTTTTTATGTTAAATTAACTCGTATTTTCGGTTTTCACGTTCCCGGGTTTCGGCACCATGTAATAAATAGTAAATAAAAACCCGTCTTTTAACGTTATAATTCTTTATTTATAGCTATAATTCTATAATTATAATTACTATCCCGTATGATAAATATTTCTCTTCGATTTCGGTTTCGGTCTTTACACGCGGCGTTTTTGGTGAAGACTGATCTGAATCCGCCTGGACGATGACCGATGGGAATGCAAGGGTGAACGGTCTAGTCCAGTCAAAATAGATTTTTGAGTGAACACAATTCGGAAGTTGATGAAAATTGGTACACACCTTAAAAACATCATTATAGATAAAATGTCGAGACTGACACGCGATTGGCCGTCGGGAAAACTTTTTATTCAAGGTCAAAGGGTTAAAATATCAGTTTTTTGCAAATATCTCTTAAACGGTAAGTCCTATCATAAAATAGTGTTCACAAAGTTTGTATATTATGCGATTATCTAGAAAAAAAGTTATTATACATTTTTCCGTACGAATTGCCATTTATGAGATATCGCCGTTTTAAAGATTTAAAATACTCATATGCAAAGGTCATCAGACGTTCAATAAATCCTTTGTTGGGCTACGCGGGTAATATTTTCAGGGGTGATTCCTGGATGTATTTGGAGAAAAAAATTGTTTTAGAGAAAACGTCTATCCCCACTATCCACTAAAATACAGGGTGTTTAAGAAAAAAAATAATTTTTTTTTTACTTAAACTTCAATTACTCCTAGACTAATTATCGTAAAGCAACAAAACTAGGCTCATCTTAAAGGTAAATGTGTATTCTTTAATTTGGTATAAAGATCACAAAGTTGAGCGACTCCGTTTAGAATATATGTAGGTACAAAATGTGAGCAAAATCCCAATGTTTCTTCGTTTTTCAGCGTTTTGCCCATGCTTTAAACCTACATATATTCTACACGGAGTCACTCAACTTTTTGATCTTTATACCAAATTAAAGAATACGCATTTACCTAAAAGATGAGCCTTGTTGCTTTGCGATAATTAGTCTAGGAGTAATTGAGGTTTAAGTAAATTTTAAAAACATTAAATTTTTGTTTCGTAAACACCCTGTATTTTATTGGATAGTGGAGATAGCCCCCCTCTCTAGAACAATTTTTTTCTCCAAACACATCCAGGAATCACTCCTGAAAATATTAGCCACGTAGTCCAGCAAAAGATTTATTGAGCGTCGGATGACCTTATACAAGTCGCGAAGGAGTGCATATGAGTATTTCAAATCTTTAAAACGGCGCGGCGATATCTCATGAATGTCAATTCGTACGGGAAAATGTATAATAACTTTTTTTGTAGATAATCGCATAATCTACAAACTTTGTGAACACTATTTTATGATAGGACTAACCGTTTAATGGATATTTGCAAATAACTGATATTTTGACCCTTTGACCTTGAATAAAAAGTTTTCCCGGCGGCCAATCGCGTGTCAGTCTCGACATTTTATTTATAATGATGTTTTTAAGGTGTGTACCAATTTTCAGCAACTTCCGAATTGTCTTCACTCTTTAGCTTTTTTTCGTCTATTTTGACTGGACTAGGTAGTTTTTAATTTTCAACAGAGCTTCCCAATTATAAACTGATCTTACGAAAAATGGAAGCATTGTTAATTAATGTTAAAAAAACTAGATCGTTAATTACTCAAAAAGTAATGAACCGATCTGGTTGAAATTTTTTGTACAGTGCCGGGACCACAGAGAGACCATCTTCAAGAATTTTCAACCTTCTATGTGCAGTTGTTTTCGTAAACAAATAGTGAAAATAACGTGTTTTGAAAACTTTGGAAGCTATTTGCAAGATCACACTTGCACCTAGCGACCACTAACAGGGCTTATTTTTTAGAGAATTTCATAACGAAGAGCTTTTCCAATATGTTATACTAAAAGTTAGCAGGAACAGAGCTAATGAAAGAAATATAAAAAAAGTGCCTATTTTATTCACAATAAGTTAATTAAAAAGTTATGCGGTCAACCAATTTGTGGGCAAACTTAGAGGGTTTAACTATACACCCTAAAACGAAGCGATTCCAACAATAATCTCGCCTATGGGCCAATAATTCATTTTTTATCATTTTTTCTTTCTCGCCGACTTTCCTTTTCTCGTTTTCAAACAGCCTTGCCTTCATGTGGTAGCAAATATTTTTTCGGTGCTGTTTATGGTGCCCCCGAGCCGCAATGCCCTAAGCAATTGCTTAATTTGCTTATGGGCTAATCCGGAATTGAACACACGTACTTTAACTTGAGTGAGTTATAGAACGCACTCCACTCAATGGGCGGGTTTAGGCCCGAGTTATTTTAACTCTGTTAAATTAGCGCTGTTAGCTTAGCACCGTTTGTAGCATACCATTTGACAGTTCTCATTTTACAGCTAATAACAAGCAACAATAATAACATTTCTCATTTTACAAATAATAAAAAGCTAAAAAATGAGTAATAATAATAATATCTTCATGCTGTATTGAAATATTTCTAAATTATTTACTTACAACAAAAATTTACAAGCAAACGTCAATTCATTTTGGCTGTGCTATCTTTTAGCTAAGCCAAAAAGCAGAAATAAGTTAGCTAACAGCGCTAAAAAAATTGCTGTTTATGCCGTTGTTAACTTGCCTAGCTCTAGTGAGTTTCGGAAAGCATAGCTCAACTAATTTACTTTGCGCACGAAATTCGAATATGACTTATGAATGACCCTTGCTAACAACTACACTAGAAAACCTTTCTTAGTTTCTATCGAATTTGGGATCAATTAAAAAACATACCAATAATTTTTCTATTTTATCCGAATTGGTGGGGGTCCTAAATTGGTGGGGGCCCTGGGGCCATGGCCTCGCTGGCGCCGTCCTAAATGCGGCCCTGGTTTTGCATTTGCAAGATATAAGCTGAAGAAGCCGCTCGGGAGCCGCGGCTTTCAGTGTGGTAATAGGAAACAAATTATTTTTTGTCAACTTCCACCCCCAATACTCTGGATCCAATTGTTTCCGATCCACTGCTGCACCTGATGGTAAACTCTGAAGGCGTGTTGTTGAGCAGCACCTTTAGCGGTATGTCTGGGAGATGTGTTTGCTGATTCGTTCTAGGCTGATATCAAGTATTGCTTATACGTTAGCTTGTTGAGTGTTGTAAAGAGCAAGCAGAAATTACTCAGCAGCGCCTATTATTTCTTTTGAGTGAGCTGAACGATCAGTGGATTTAGTAGTGCAAGTAACTGTAGTGGTTGAATAACGCGAACGTAGTGAGGCATAGGAAATATACATTCGAACGGAGTTTCGAGACCAAGCATTTTGGCCAGAAGATCAACATTTTCACTCTCAATTGCGACACTCTTGTGAGCGATTCTACTTTCATTGCATTTTGTGGTCAGAATGGTGATTAGTCTACCCTTGTTTTTGGCATACGATAGAAAATTTAATTGTGAAACTGTTGGTGTCATGGTGCTGCTAAATTGTATCTCTACGGATAGATTTTTGGTCGATCTCCTCAAGCGCTCCATGGATCCAAGTACCCATTGAACACAATAGTCATGTGCATTCGGTAACTTACTTCGATCCCAACTGTAGAAAGTTGCTCAATATCCAATTGGATCGTTGGAGAAAGGTCTATGGACTCCATTATCACCGTACCAAGAGCTCGAAAAGCTATCGCTGTGGCATTGGCGTAGCCTGCCATATTACTTTCAGTGCTGTTCACTGCGTAGATGGTAGCTCAGGGTCTCCCACACGACTCGCTATCACATCGCGCGCCCTAAAGTAGAAAGGTTGATCGAACGTGACGAAAGTTGTTCGCTGTTCCAACGCGTGAGTTACATCAGCAAACACTGATTCCACCTCACATGAAATGAAACGTGAGCAAGGATCACATTTCATTTCATATACTGTGTGAGAAGATCTCCATATGAATTTTCTCACAACATTACCAAAAAACTCGAAGTAAGCAAAAATTGCAATGAGTAGGAAAAGCTCATAGAAATAAGAAGACATTTTTTGGATAGTGAGTCTTAAGATCGTCGTGTTTGAAATCAGTTCGCTCAAAAGGTGAATCTTATGTTTATTGGTAAAATTAAAATAAAATAAAAAGAATACCAGCTTTTAGTTAATTGCGTGTTTTTATTTTATTTTCCCAATATCAAAAGAATAGGAAAAACTTAACTGGCGCAGTCGCATACGGTCGAGTCACACTTATCAAAAGATAAGTTTTCGCGATTTAAGTGATATTTTAAAATATCAAATATAATTTGTTAACCATCCGCTTTACCCCAACCTCCACCCATTGGAGTGAGTGTAAAAATAAATAAAGCAAAGTGAAATAATTACACAAAAAAAAAAAAAACCCCCCAGTGTTTATATCTTGATGGGTGTGAGTGAGTAATACAGAAAGTGAAGAAAATTTTTATCTATGCCCAAAGCGAGGAAACAAAAACGAGCACTCCGTTATAATAATAAAGAAATAACAAGTGACAGTGATAGTTCGAACGATTTAATCAACATCAATACAATGACGGAACAAAATCCAGCTGGTTTGCCTGGACAAGCACCATCGATACCATCAGCTCAAGCGATTCCACAACAACAATTTGATCTTTCTGTGAATGATATTCTTAAAGACGCCCAGAGAATCCACGAATTCCGAGGAACGAAAGACGTAGCCCTGACTTCGTTCTTACGAGAAGTTGATTCCATACTTCAACTTTTGGAGAGACACCCCCAGGCACGCCAATATATTTATCGTCGCATTATTATAAACAAAATTCAGGGACCAGCGTTGGATGTCATCCGCACTCTAGGAACCGAGGCAACATGGAATGAAATCAAGACAGCATTAATTAACAATTTCGGTGTACAGGAAACATACCATCAGTTATACCAAAAGGCTTTATCATTAAGAAATTACCAAGTAAGAGATTTTTTTTGTAATTTAAGAGACATTTTATCAAGATTGAATGAAAAATTCGAGTACGACATAGAAAAGCCAATAGAGTTTAGCCCAAAGAACAATGAATCAATTATCTTAAAAACATTTTTAAATAACATAGACCCCAACTTAGCTTCAGTTATTTTAAATAGAAACATAAGTAATTTGAGAGATGCGTTTACTTTATTAGAAAACTTAGGACTAGTTAGAGATAGACCAAGAAACAATAACCACAGTATTAATTATAGTAGTAATTTAAATCAACACAATCATCGACGAGAGAATA
The DNA here is from genome assembly GCA_963855945.1 of Thereva nobilitata. NCBI lineage: Eukaryota > Metazoa > Arthropoda > Insecta > Diptera > Therevidae > Thereva > Thereva nobilitata. Next base: position 137,480,920 of record OY979694.1, read on the forward strand.
ATCGTAATAGTCCACCAAAAAACAAACCTAATCATAAATATTTTAATAATAATGCTATGAATCATAATAATTTTAACAACAATTCTAATCATTATGGTCATTATAACAATCCAAATGGAAGTAATAATAGACAGAATCCCACACAGTCTAGACAGTACCAAGTAAATAGGCCAACTTACTCTAGACAATATAGCCGAAACTTTACTAATAGATCTGCACAAAACAGACCAGAACCAATGGATGTAGATCACATTCAGGAAGGACACGAAGTAAATTTTCAAATGATGCCTCACAAATATACTTACCAATAGTAAATCTTACTGTTGGTAGAGACAAGTTAAAATGCCTTATCGATACAGGGTCTACTACTTCATTACTAAATGAAAAAAAACTTCCCCAATACAAAAGACGTTACCTTAAACACTCAATAAAATTCAGAACACTTGACCATTACACATTCGTAAATAAAGAAATTAAAACCGATTTACCATTGGAGTTTAATGAAGATGCTCATATGATATGGAAACTCACTAAATTTCGCGGAAAAAAATTTGATGCCATAATAGGGCAAAATTTGTTAAAGCCTTTAGGAGTCATTATAGATGAGGGGCAAGACATTCTTTTAGTTAACAACAATGAGATACCATTTATAGGATATTACCCTTACAATAAAGGGGAAATTTACCAACTTGAACATATAGAAATCGATCATATAGATGAATCCTTTTTTAAGGGCCTTAACTCTGAAGAGAAGGCATTATTAGAGAACCTACTAAAGACATATAAAGATTTATTTTTTAAAGAGGGAGAGATTTTAACATGTACGAATGAAATTACTCATCAAATTGTTACTACAACAAATAAACCAATTTATTCAAAAAATTATCGGTATCCGCGAATACACGAACAAGAAATTAACAGACAAATAACCGAAATGCTTAAGAACGGAATTATACAAGAGAGTAATTCGCCTTACAATAGTTCACTTTGGGTTGTCCCAAAAAAATTAGATAATTCCGGAAAAAGAAAATGGAGAATCGTTGTAGACTATCGCAAATTAAACGAAGTCACAATTGATGATAAATTTCCAATCCTGAATATTGACGATATACTAGACAAATTGGGGAGAGCCCAGTATTTTACGACAATTGACCTTGCAAAAGGTTTCCACCAAATATCGGTCAATGAAAACGATAGACCGAAAACAGCTTTCTCAACTCCTCACGGACACTTTGAGTTCGTTAGAATGCCGTTTGAGCTTAAAAACGCCCCAGCGACATTCCAACGACTGATGAACTCGATTCTAAAAGACTTTATAAACAAAATATGTCTAGTGTACCTAGATGATATTCTCATCTTTTCCACTTCTCTACCAGAACATTTACAAAGCATCAACAAAATTTTCAATAGATTACGGGAAGCAAATTTGAAAATTCAGGTAGACAAATGCAAATTCTTCTCTAAAGAGACAGAGTATTTAGGCCACATTTTGACACCTGAAGGAATCAAACCCAATCCCAAGAAAATAGAGGATATATTAAAACTAAAACTGCCACAAACACAGAAGCAGATAAAATCTTTTCTCGGAATAACGGGCTACTACAGGAAATTCATTAGAGACTATGCAAAAGTAGCGCAACCCATGACCAGGTATTTAAAGAAGAACGCCAAAATTAACCTTCATGACCCTAATTATATCAATTCATTTGAAAAACTCAAGAAAATTATAACAGAAGCACCAGTATTAAAATACCCCGATTTTAATAAAAGGTTTAAGCTAGTAACAGACGCTAGCACCTTCGCAATAGGTGCCATTCTTCAACAGGACAATCATCCTGTATGTTATGCTAGCAGAACGCTCAACGAACATGAACGCAACTACTCAACTACAGAAAAAGAATTACTAGCAATAGTTTGGGCTACGAACTATTTCCGGCCCTACCTTTACGGTATTAAATTCGATCTCTTAACGGATCACCAACCACTTAAGTGGCTACATACAAAAACGAAAGGTATAAATGTCAATCCTAGACTTCATCGTTGGTTGCTAAAGCTAGGAGAATACAATATAAATATGCACTATATTAAAGGGAAAGACAACAAAGTGGCGGACTTTCTCAGTAGAATTAGGACGGATACAAACGAAATAAATGCAGTCAATCATCTGTTGAAAGACGATGACCAAAAATCTTCTCGAAAAGGTGAGTGTGATAACTGGAACGAAATCAATGCCGTCGAAACTACAAGCCAAAGAACAGAGCCAAACAAAGAAAGCGAGAATCTAGAGACGCTGTCACAAGTCTCAATGTTAAATAATGACGAAACCTTGGAGACAATACATTCTCAAGAGGAAGATTCAAACAATCACATAGCAATTTTAGACACAGTAGTCAATCGTTTTAAAACTCAAATTATCTTGACTAATAACAAAACCAAAGAATCCGAAATTAAACATAAAAATAGAATAATATATGTGAATACCGCAGATTTGAAAAATAATCTGTCGGATATTCTACGACGATATATTAAACCAGGAAAAACTGGTATCTATACGGAATTGAGCGACAATGAGTATAATATATTGCAACAAAAAATCATTGAATTGTTCGATAATATTCACAACATAAAATTCGTTAGGTGCTCTTACTACGCTAAGAACATGAACAGCGAAGACGAGGCTTATGCTCAAATTCAAAAATACCATAAATACGAAACAGGTCATGCCGGTATTACTGAAAATTACGAAGGCCTCAAAAGATACATTTATCACCCAAACCTAAAACGACTTGTACAAAATTATATAAATAACTGCGACATTTGTAATAGAGTCAAATATGATCGTAAACCAATTAAACAGAAATTCGAATGTACCGAAACTCCTACTGATATTAAACAAATTATACATATGGATATTTATACAAACTCCAGAGGAAATTTTCTTACTTTTATAGATAGATTTTCAAAATTTGCTACAGCTTTTTATTTGGAGGATAGAAATAACCAAACCATTATTGAAAAAATTAGGGAATTTAAAGCTCAAAGAGGACACCTTAATAAGTTAATAACAGACAACGAATTCAAAAGTATCAATATTAAAAATTATCTTAGAAACGAGAATACTGAGCTTCACTTAGTAAAATCCAATAATCACACCGGAAATGCTGACATTGAGAGACTTCACAGTACTTTAAGCGAAAAAATTAGGACATTGGGTTTAGAGTATAAAGAATTGAACATTAAAGAAAAAATGCAGAAGGCGATTGAATGGTATAACACCAGCTACCACTCAACAATTAAGGAGAAACCAATTAATGTACAAGAAGGTAGATGTTGCAAAAGGAAAATTTTCGAAAACATATCTAAAGAAAAGAGTAGGTATATCAATAAAAGAAATAAAAATAGGGAAAATTACGAAGAGAGTAGATTAGAGGGTTATATAAAAAACTATAGGAGTGTAAGACATAAAGAGGCACCCAAATTTATTAAAACTAAATTAGAAAATATACATAAAACAAATATTAAAAGGAAAAACAAATTTTCAGGTCAACTGGATATCAAAAATCTTCCTAATAATGTGGATGATAACGACAGTCCGAACCCACCTGATGCTTGATAGAATTGACACAAACTTAGGTTACATAGAAATAAAATTAGATCAAGTTAATATCATAAAAAATTACAATACTGTAATACATTTAATCAATCCTGAGGAAATTTCAAATATAATAGATACTTTAGAAGCAAATATAAATCAATCTGATCTACGAAACGAGAACATAACCCTACAATACCAAATCGAAACTATTCGAAATAAAATTCATACGCTAATTCTACATAGGCAAAAACGGGGTTTACTCAATATCGTAGGTACGGCCCTTAAATGGCTCTACGGGACGATGGATGATAACGACCGGGAAGAAATCGAAGATCACTTCAAAGTAACAGACATGAATAATCATAATATTATTGAAAACGCAAATTCCCAAGTGAAAATCAATCGAAGTTTCAATGATACATTTACAAGAATGAAGAACGTAATTGAAAATGATAGAATAAAAGTATCGGCACATTTAAACGAAATTAAAAATTATAGCAAAATCTTATACAAACAAGTAGCTTATACAGACTTTGTACTAAAACTAAAGATATTACAGGACAATGTCGAACATATTCAGGATAATATAGCCGCTTCTAGATTAGGTATCATACATAGCAATATATTAACAAACGAAGAAATTGTAGAATATCAAGTAGATTTTGAGAAATTACAAGGTATCAAACTAGCAACCGCAGTCGATAAGAATGATAATATTGTGTTTATAATAAAAATTCCAAAAGAAACAATTACTGTACAGAGAACATTACTTATGCCATTAGGCGACAAGCAAAATAGAGAATTAGTGTTTAAACCCCAAGAAATAATTAAGTATGACAATAAAACTTTTAATTTTAGTAATGGTAAAGATTTAAAGAATTTGAAACTTTGTAATAATTGCGTAATGAATAAAAACTGTAAAAGTGTATTTAATAATATTTCTGAAATTATAGAGCTAGAAGATGGCATAGTATTACTTAAGAATCAAAACAATGTTAAATTCACTAGTAACTGCGATGAACGAAAAATTATAATAAAAGGAAACTACCTAGTAAGCTTTAATAACTGTTCAATTAAAATTGGAAACCATACCATAAAAAATACACAAAGAGAATTCAAGCAAACTTTTGTTATTCCAAACTATTTAGAAGATATTAAAGAAAACAATGATAAATTGATATTTGACGATATAGTATTAGGGCAAATCGAAAATACAAAAGAATTCAAAGAATTAAAATATGAAAGTAAAACTCATTATATATATTCAGGCATAATAACAACCATATTTATAAGCTTTCTTCTGATCATTGCAATATATGTCTTAAAAATAAAACATAAAAATAAAACTATAGTTATAAAAAATAAAGAGCCTCAGGAGAGCCTCGATTTTAACGAAGGAGGAGTTACATCAGCAAACACTGATTCCACCTCACATGAAATGAAACGTGAGCAAGGATCACATTTCATTTCATATACTGTGTGAGAAGATCTCCATATGAATTTTCTCACAACATTACCAAAAAACTCGAAGTAAGCAAAAATTGCAATGAGTAGGAAAAGCTCATAGAAATAAGAAGACATTTTTTGGATAGTGAGTCTTAAGATCGTCGTGTTTGAAATCAGTTCGCTCAAAAGGTGAATCTTATGTTTATTGGTAAAATTAAAATAAAATAAAAAGAATACCAGCTTTTAGTTAATTGCGTGTTTTTATTTTATTTTCCCAATATCAAAAGAATAGGAAAAACTTAACTCGTGTGTCTTTTTATCGGGAGACAACAATGATGTGTATATCGTGTCGTATTCCCATAGAGGCACATTTATACAGTCTATGAATGTTGTTTAGTAAGGTACTTTTTTGGTTACCTCCTCCATAACAACAATCCATACAGAAATTCCTGGAAGATTTTTAAATTTGCTGTACAGCTACAGCAGGAGTGACACGGATGGAACGATGGTCTTAGTATGAGGGATGGTGTGATCAGCGGCTAAGCCGACTTCGTTCTTCTTTTCAAAATGTTTCAGTGGTGCAGCTCCTAACCTTCCAACGATTTGTGCTGGTGGTACATCGTTCAGCCGTGCAACTTTTTGACCCTGAACAACCGCATTTTTTGGAGTGACACATCGGATGCCCCCGTTGTGTGGCATGTGTTTCGTCCATCCAGAGTTTGAGTATTGAAATCAGCGTTGTCATAGACCATCTGGCAAAGTGCTACTTGGTTAACAATCAAGGAAGAGCGCATAGTTGACGAGTTGCTTCATTGTACGACGAACAAAACCCGTGGAAGACAGGACATCTATCAATTTGGGAGAACTATATTTTTTGTAAAGAAATGCTGCCAAGCCAATTTGAAGAGGTAAGAGGAATATCGCATTAATCACGATGTGAAGGCGGCTGAGATTGGGGCATGGGGAAGAATTCATTTGGCCGCAGAAGGCATTTTTCGTAATTTTCGTTTGCTCCCTCCCCCTTATGAAAAATTGAATATTAGAGTCGTGTCTTGTAGTAATGTACTTGTTAATGTACTTTCACGTAGTATAACTGTTTTTGTCCACAAGGTGTATATTTTTCGAGTTGTTGGGGGTGGAGTTGGGCGTTTTTTACGTTTTCGCAGAAAGGCGAAAAAATCACTGTTTCAGTGGCGGTCTCTGGAAGCAAAGGAAGCACTGCTTCCCTTGACCAAATAGGCAACTTCATAAAAAATTAATATAAATATATTAAGATTAATTGGGGCGGCACTAGATGAGGGGTCTTATATTTTGAAGATCTATGTATATACAGGATGTATTCATTAAGTTTACAAAGCGGCCGGCGGTGGATAGGTTGGGGGGAGGGAAATCGTAACGGTTTAGCGGCTAGGGCGTTTTGAATTTTTTTTGGTAGAGGTTTACATATCACGCTGTATTTTTGTAACCCTATGACCTATTTTCATGAATAAGGTAGCAATGTACGCAGAATACTCCCACTTATCTAAAACTGTAAAAGTCAACGTTCCACCCTGCCAACTTCCAGCGTTATGAGTGGTCAAAGCCAATTTCAACTTCAACTATATACCTTTTTCTCAAAGCTTGGACAATTTCCTATGGAATACTGTCCGGACAATTTTTATGCTACGGTCTTTACTTTTGAAGTTATAAGCAATTTTACTGCTAAAGTCTGTTTCAAGCTTTGATTGAGAAGGCAAAAACTTAAGTGGCCTCTCTAGACTATCAATAATATTGTGCAATAATATTGATCAAAATATGGACGGTTTCCTTCTTTGCCCCAGACAATCTTTCAATATCCCCCACATATCGTGAATAATACTGCGCAAATCAAAATATTGCACAATATTATTGATAGTCTAGGCGGCCCATTACGTTAAGAGAGATGAGAGAACTTACAAAGTTTTCCATAAGTGTAGATGAGGTAGATTACACGATCCAGCACTTCATCCATCACATTACTCAAGAACCGGTTTTTATGGACCCCTTCCTCCCCCCCCTCCCCTGTGGAGGACAGCTTTTGCATTGAAATATACAATCGCTACAGGAAAAAGATGCAGAAAAGTGAGTACAATGTGTAATACCTGAATCATACACAAACTGTTTTTGTGATGGATGAAGTGTTGGATCGTGTGATCTACCTCGAATGATATACATACATATCTATATACTATTTTCATTTTTTCAATATGGAAATAAGTTCCTAAAGGGTACTGAAATATGCTTTCCTTGTACAATAAATTATAATATAGATATAGTTGTCTTTTGTCTAACATTCGAGGGCCTATGTCGGGCATGGGCCGGTTTTTTATTATTTGGAAAATAAAATAATGTATTTTCATATTTAAGGCCTATGCCCCACCTTCGGTACGTCACTGGACAAGTGATGTCTTATTGGGAAGCTATCACTCTGCTGAATCCAGAAAAGGAAACTTTAGAACGGGCTTAATTCCAACGGGTTTAGATATCAATTTGAGGTGCTTTTGACCCTTTGCCGAAGTCTTTTGCTTTTCATTTAAATAAAAAAAACGGCTTGACTAAATGTTATGAAATGTTTTACAGAGCATATTTTCGTTAATATTCTTCGATCGGCACCTCAAAGAAGCCGGTATCATATTTGGTTCGCGCGATATGGTGCAGGTACAAAAATCACTTACGTCATTTAAACAAAAAAACCGTTCGACCGAATTTTATGAAAATCTTTTCAGATCATATTTCCGTTAGTACGCTTCGAACGACACCTCAACTAAGTCGATATCTTTTTTGGTTCGCGATAAAAAATGACCACATACGTACGCACAGCACAGAGATTTAGCGCCACTGCGGTTCGTTTCCAAATAGAATCCTTTAATTTTGTATTCATGTAATCTGGGTATTTTACGTCGTATACACATTTTTCGCTTCCAACAGCTGCAATTAGTTCCTGCATCATTGCGAACACTCGCGCCACTGCCACTCGAAATTAGTGTCCTAAACGACACACGCTACACGCTCATGTACGCGCCTGTGTCGACACGTGAGAGCAAATGCGGAGTTCGGTACTGCGCATTACCTTCTATAATACAAGCCATGAACACCAGTTGTGTATGTGTTAGTCGGTGGTCTGGCTGAAACGTCAAAATAACCTTTTAATGTCCCGAAATATTAAAATCGAAGGCTGTAAGAATAATATTAGGGATTTAGTTATAGTGGGGAATTGAATGATTTAGTTAAGTTCTGGGATGTTTAGGAAGACAACACCCGTGCTATGCGGCATCAGCTTACCAGATATTCGCTTGCGGTGGTTTCAATTGGAATAAGTTCCGATGGAACAATTAATTTCATTACTTGAACAAGTGTTGTGTTGTCTTTTTATTATTTTCAGCTATTACTAGTAGTTCTTTGGAATCTAGTTTGTGCTTTTGGAATTAAGAAAATGGCCAATTAATTAGTCAAGTGTGCTTGTACAATGTTGAAAGTGGTAAAGCAGAGCAAGTTCTTGATTCCCAAAACGGAAAATGTATTTCAAGTCGAAAAAACGAAAGCAAACATCAAATCTGTTATAATTAGTGTTATTTTACAAAAGAGTACCGATGGGAAGTATATAGCCAGTGGAACATATGGTGTCTTATACCGCGACAGAGTCCTTTCTCTGCCGCCTGGATGTTTGGGTGCAGTGGCTCTTGAACCACCACACAGATCACTAAGTCTCCACAAATGAAGGCTGATACAGTAGCTCTTAAACTACTACACCAGATCAATAATTCTCCACAAATGAAGGCTGATGCAGTAGCTCTTAAACTACTACACCAGATCAATAATTCTCCACAAATGAAGGCTGATGCAGTAGCTCTTAAACTACTACACCAGATCAATAAAAGTGTTAGAGTTCTGACGGCTGATGCAGTAGCTCTTAGACTACTACACCAGATCACTGAATTTTGTTGTACTTCCTTGAGGTATACTGCAGTGGCTCTTGTACCACTAGAGTAAGTGCTGAAAAATAACTCCAAAAAAGAACGACTGAAAGAATAACTGGAAAATGAGTGTAAGAGCAATTGAAAACACGACTAATTATTGTGACTGTTGATTTAACTCTGAACTTTATTTTTCCTAATTCCTAATTTACAACCTTATTTTAAAAGCTACAATGTGAAATTCCCCCATAAAATTGCAGTTCAGCAGATTCTAACGATTCTCACGTCGATATGATCCGCGAGCAATGCATAAAGCAATTTTCTAATTTTGGGTTTCTCACGAATCATATCAGTGCCAGACGCAGTGGCGTAGCGTAGTAGGGGCGGTAGGGGCGGCCCGCCCCGGGCGGCACCTTTAGCGGGCGGCAAAATTTCACAATAAATGATAATAATAGATATCTTGTAAATATTATTTTTGTCGCACCTACGATTCGGACCGACAAAAGTAAGTTCCACTATGCTTTTAAACCCGTGTCTTTGGCGGGAAAAGTCTGGGAGTCTCAGGGAATTCGCGTTTAGTGGCAGCACTGTAAAATTTCTATGCCCTTACGTCGATCGATCCGACAGTCAGGCTTCAGCCACTATGGAGACTCCACTCGCTCCTACCGCCAAAACACCAAATAAAGCAAAAGTTGTGGAATCCGCGGGAAAATGGCAAACTTTCTTTTGAGGTTCCAAAGGGGTGTTGTTGGTTGATCAAATACCTGCCCCGTAGGACCACGATCACAGCTGCACGCTTCTGTGGGGTGTTGCAACAACTCAGAGAGGCGATCCAAAACAAAAGAAGAGGAAGTTGACAAAAAACCGTCCTATCGCTCTGCTGAATCCAGAAAACATACTTCATTTGAAACGAGTTTCATTCCAACAATTTTATTAGATATTAGAAAAACTAATCAATTTAAGGTGCTTGTGACCCTTAGCCCTAGTCTTTCCATTTAATCACAAAAAAGGCTTGACCGAATGCTATGAAATTTTTTTCAGAGCATGTTTTCGTTAATATGCACCGATCGGCACCTCAACGAAGTCGTTATCATAGTTGATACGCGCGATATTGAGCAAGTACACAAATCACGAACTTCGTTCAAACAAAAAACGGCTCGACCGATTTTTATGAAAATATTTTCAGATTATAACTTTGGTAATACGCGTTGATCGGCAGCTCAATGAAGTCTGTGAAGGCAGCTCAATTTTTGGTTCGCGCGATATCGTCCAGGTACAAAAATCACTTACGTCGCACAGTGGGGCAAATAGCTCATTTTTTGGACAAGCGATAATTCCCAAGCCTGGAATTAATGAAACTTAAAAAAAAATTTTTAAACTATTCGTGACAAAATTGCCTTTGATTTGATTTTGCGATTTGTACATTTCTTTCTGCAAATCTATTAGATTGTAGATACCGGCGGCTTATGATTATTAACTCAATGTCGATTTCTTTAGCAAAGTTTCTAAACTGATACCACGAGCCGAAAGGTACATTATCTGAAATTATTGGTCTAGGTATGCCATGATATGTATAATTTCTTTGGGTGTTTTGGGTTTTATTAGTACAATATCTACATATTTTCAGAAATAATCTGCGACAACTAGATAGGGTTTTTGTTCAAAGTCCATTATATCCATGGCAATTTTGAAGTAAGGATACGGAGGTATCTCGTGAGGTAACAAAGGATCTTTTCCTTTTGAACGCCTTGTGGTGACATTATATGTCAATAATAACAACAAAACCTCCTAAACAATTCCCTCCAAAGTTAACAAAAAGATGAACTCAGATAATTGCGTCAGAGGATTCCCTCCAGCCTGAAGTAATTAAAACACAACGGGAACCCCATGCACACGAGAAACGCTATTGCGAAAACGGGCCATGTGTGAAGTATAACTTGACCCATGTCATTGCACAAGTGCATAGGCGCATGTGACTCACTTTAAATATTCTTGTTGCTATTATGGACACTCGGCGATTTTAATTTATTGCGGTCAAAATTATTTACACTATATTTTGACCTTGTTATGTTTTTGCTGAAAGGAGAATTGTAAACATAAGCGATGGATATTGGAAATCCAAAGTCCATTCCTTATGTACTGGAATACCCCTCTTAAATTTTAAGAACATTGTATTATATTGTACTAGAATAATTTGTATAAAAGGGCAAAGCAATTCTTGAACAAGGAACACTTGCAAAGAGACTAGCATGAAATAAACTTGGCTTCCAGCCTTAGATTTTGTAAAGGTCTTTTAGTAGTTTTCACATTTTGGCAATCATTGCCTTTGAATCTGCAGTTCCTAGCTGCTGTGTCCAATAAATTAGGAATATTATTGTGGCATACCTGCCTAAAAAATTTGCGGCCAGACGCTGAGTTATTTTCTGGTAAGTTTTATCACCTCCGGAAAAAACCCGAACACAACATGGCGATCTTGCAAACTGCGACAAAATTAATTTATAAAAACTCTCCCCAGAAATCATGGACGAATTAAAGAACGAAGTTGATAAATTCTTCGAAAAGTGGACCAAGATCATCGAGCAACAAACACAAGAATATACCCCTTCACCACCAGCAGAGGACGCACCGCCGTACAAACCATCATATATACCTGGACCACAAGCGATAACAATCGAAGAATACAAGAAGAAACAGGAAGGAAGAAAGGAACCTAAGAAACGTACAGAACAACCATCACTACTAACAGCATCAACCAGGCCAAAACGGCGGAAAGGCATTTCAAAAAAGGAAACAGTTTGCGCTCCTGTACAAAGAGATCAACTTGCCGATATCAGCCTCCAGAAAAAAAGAGTTAAAGCAGCAAATCAACCAGATCCGCTTCAATGGGGTTCGCGGACACAAAAATTGAGGAAAAAATCGTCCTAAACTCCGGTTCCGCAAGCAACTCGTCTAGCAGCTCGTTCTCTGCGACGCATATAATCGGAGCAGTCTCAGGAACAGTAAGAACAATTGTATTACTTCTAATAGCGTATTATTTGATAAAGAAATACATAAGAAAAATTGCAGTTAAGGCAATAAGTAAAAAAAATTCAGTTTAACAATTCAAAAAAAATATATAATAATAAATAAACAATAATAGTAACAATAATATGTAATATTCAAAATTTTAAAATAAATAGACAATTAAACAAAAAAAAATATTAAGTCTTTACAAAGGAAAAGATTATATTTAGAGGAATTGACCAAATTTAGAGGAATTGACCAACATACTGAAGAATCTAAGAAAGTCTCCCAAGAGAGAGTAATACAGAGAAACATCTTGCCCAATTACTTTTAAAAGTAAATGACATTGGAGAAAATTTCAACAAAGAAATATTGGAAGCAAAATTAACGAAGAAGAAGAGATACGAATAAAAAATATATTTAAGGAAACACTAAAAGGAATAGAAGCGTTCGTGAGACTAGAAATAAGCGAAACAGTAAACATGACGTCCAAAAACATATTCTCCAATCTCAAAACAATACCAGAATTCACAGGAAAATCTGCAGACTTACATTTATAAGCATCATCGAAGTTCTAGAAAAAAGTATCCCGGCAGATAAACAAACGGACTTCTTAACGCTGGTAATAGGCACCAAATTGAACACAACATCAAGAAGGAAATTGAGCTCGTTATCAAAGCCAGAGAACATCACGGCACTCATTAGAAATCTAGAGGCAACATGAAAACCGATACAATCAACAAAAACGGTGATAACAAAGATAACAAAAATCCAGCAAGAAAACACGATCACAAAATACGCAGATCAAAAAACAGACACGATCATCGCGGAGTTAACCGAACTCCAGCTGACGGAAATAGGAGAAAACAAACGGGAAACTGACGGGAAAATATAACAAAAATAAATGAATCACTAGCACTAAATGCTTTTAAGAAAGGCTTGAAAGATAGAAACATCATACAAACAATAGAAGCTAGTAGGGTGAAATCTTACTTTGGCGGAAGATGCCGAGAAAACAATAAAAGAACACAGAATATCCCGCATAAACAATAGATACCAATACAGAAAACCATGGCAAAACAACAGGCATTCCCATCAAAACCGATACCAAAACAATTACCAAAGAATAACTACCAACAAAATAGATACAAGAACACTCAAACAACGAATTTGAAACACAACGGCTATAACCAAGGTAGAAATCGGCAGCAGTATCAAAGGGACCAGAAACGTAATGGCAACAAAATCAGCGAGCAATAATAACAAGAGTGATTAGGCAGAGCTCAAGGTCAAGTAAAAGAGTTAAAGATATGAAAGAAGAGATTAGAAATAACGTTAAGCAAAAAGTCAAAAAAAATATTAACAAATGCGCGATGGGTATACATTTTATGCAAAAAACACAAGAGAATGAAAGAAACAGAACATGTTCCTTGATTCCGGTATTGGAAGCTGATCTCAAGGGCATTGAAACATTTTTAAAAATTTGTTCTAGCTCATCACTCTTATTATTATTGCTCGCTGACAAAATCATCATCGAAACAAGAGAGTATATGTAACACAGCAGGAAGAAAACGAAAATTACGTTCAGGGAAACCCCGAAACCTACGGAGGAAATTTATAAAGGGTAACTCGGGGCTAAAAACAACTAATAGAGGACAGAAAATAGTAAAAGAGTATAATTTAAGAATAGCAGAAACAGATCACCGAATCACTAACTACATAAGAATAAAAACAAATAGGAATAAAATATTAAACCTATTATTTGACACGGGAGCAGATACCTCCATATGCAAAATAGGAAGCACAATAATAGTCCATTCAAAACGCGTGGGCGCGGCGGGGGTTCCAACTAACACCGTTAAGAAAATCGAACCCTACAACGATTTGGGGTCACTGATCACGAAAATCGCGGTCCCGCAGTCCTCAAATATGCGCGTCGAAAAGTCAGTGTCCAGCGACCTCGAAAGCCGCCGACTATAGATTTTTGTTCAATTTTGAGGTTTATTTTTAACAAAAATATCACGGCCTTATTGGATCCGCCATTTTGAATTTTTAATTTGGACCTTTAATTTGTGTTCTGTGACCTAGAAAACCCCCAAGTATAGATTTTGGGTCCATTTCGTTAGATATTTTCCGAGATTTTTAATTTGTTAGTTAGTGCTACATTAAAGCCGGAACTATAATAGACGTGAAAGAACGTACGTCAATCCCTGCGTTGCCAGGGCTCTATGATGAAAATGAATGATTGACTATAATAAACGTACATCACATGTACTTGTTTTCGTTAATGTTTCGTTAAACGTAGTATTACGCCGTCTTATGGGACCTGGATCCCAGTTGACGGCGTTGTGATGTCAAAATCGTAGCAAATTCAAACAATGTTTACTGCGATTATTATGGTCGATTCTACTTCACGGTTTACGATGACAGATACGTACGTCTACATTCGTTAAACACGTACGTCGATCTACGTCTATTATAGTTCAGGCTTAATGCCTAACCTCTAATGGGAGAACCAACCACGAACCAACCACGTACCAGTTGGCTGAATTAGCTGACAAAATGCGTTCACACACATTTCTATCAATGTAGATGTGAAATGTCAGAAATTTCTGTCTTGTTTTGATCGGGAATGCCGCGCAAAATTATATATGAAATAAATAACTTCAACTTCAACTTCAAGTTTATTCCGTTTTTTTACATAGTTTTTTTATATATAGTTGTACATTAATTCTTATATTATACTAGGCCCACTAGGCCAACAGTCGACGATATTGAATATTCTTATACTTATAATATATGTATAAGTATTAGTTATTAAATTTGTATGACCGAGTCTTATCCGTATTAGTTAAGCAGCTCCAGGTGAATAGTCTGGGCTGAATATTTTCATCGAAATTTATCGACAGTTAGACAGCTTAACCAAGCCCTCGTAAGTACAGGCCTGGAAGCAGACAGGCCAACTAATACTAACATAGCTGAAAAGTGGCCAAAAATTTCTGACAGTTGTGGAATTAACATGGCCGAAGCCATAAAAAGCAATTTTTTAAGTTTGTTTTTGCACTAAAAAGTGGTAAAATATTGTATATTTTCACTTTTTGGTGCACATGGATTATCAGTGATTAGTGCTTTAGTGATTTAATAAAAAAAATTAAAATGAAGTGAGTGGTTAAGTGTATTTTAAGAGTGTTAATTGATTAGGTGACCATTTTTGTTTACATTCGCGGTGGTTTTTTCGTGTTAATTTAGGGAAAAAATGTTGAATTTGTGTAGTAACATAATAAAAAGTGCTTTTTAAGTGATTAAAGATTATTATAGGATAGTTATTAAAAACATAAGTGCAGAAAAATGTGAAGGAAAAGTGAAAAAGTTATTGTTATTCATGTTGTGTGGTAGTACTTGCACTTATGTTTTTAATAACTCTTCTATAATAATTTTTAACTACTTTAAATTCACTTTTAATTCCATTACTACACAAATTCAACACCTTTTCCCTAAATTAACACGAAAAAACCACCGCGATTGTAAACAAAAATGGTCACCTAATCAATTAACACTCTTAAAATACACTTAACCACTAATTTTTTTTTAATTTATGGACTCAGATCACTAAATAACTTATCACTGATAATCCGTGTGCATTAAAAAGTGATAAAATACATTATTTTACCACTTTTTATTCCAAAAGCAAAGTTAAAAAATTGCTTCGTACGGCTTCGGCCATGTTAATTCCACAACTGTCAGACTATTTTGGCCCCGCACAGACACAACCAAAAAGTCTGCTTCCAGGCCTGTACTTACGAGGGCCTTGGCTTAACCAATGTGGAGTGCACAGCTTACGCACACAACCGACCCTACACATTGGTATCTGTTGAGTTTATTCGCGTGGACAGAGAGTGCGACGTTTCCACACTCAGAGCTGCTTGTGCAAGCAGGCAGAGAGCGAAACCCAGCACTGCAAGCCCACTTGCGATTACATATTTATTAAACTGGGAGATCCCCTTATTTATAAGTACAAAACGAAAAACAATTCTTTTGGTAACAATTAAAAAAATAAAATTTAACTTCTAAATCTTAAACTAGGTAACACTGCTAGTTGTCCTCCATCATGGCTCTCCAGCTGGAACCATGTTGTATCTTATATTTATTTTTTTTTGTTGACATCATCCGGTAACAGGAACGCGTACACCCTTTTTTATAATAATATTGTCTACATCTTTATGGCACATGGCTTCCCATGTTGCATCTTATGGTTTTTTTTATTTTTTTTGTTGACATATCCGGTAATTTGAGACCTCCATCTTCCATTTCTTATGATTAAATATAAATATAATTATTTGGCATCCTTACGATGCTGTAATATTATATTATTTCAACAATTTAATATATTATATTTTTTAAAGGGGAGGACGCCCCTAACACTATTTATTTTTAATATTTTAGTAATATTAATTAAGATATTTTTATTTAATTAAACTTTTTTGGCTGCGGGCACGTCCGTCCACGACGGATCCCGAGGCTAAACTCCTGAAATAAATAATTTACAAACATTAGCTAATCTAGTAGCAATCCAATTAAATGTCATTTTCACTTTTTGTGTTGACATATTTTTTGGCGCGATATTCAAATTAAACTTAACGTCATTTTTGCCTTCATATTTGACATTTCTCTGTACAAAATTGTTTAGAACCACTGAAAAAAAACCGCTGAATTGCATATGGCAACTCAAATGGTTTAACTAACACATACGGAAAGTTACACAAGTCGACCAAAACACGAGCGAGACGGGTTAATCAATTTACAATGAGAAGGAGTAGATAGCAGCATTTTGGTTGGTTGGTTCGTGGTTGGTTCTCCCATTGGAGATTAGGCATAATTGTCCACTAATATTAGGCATTTGTTAAATAAATAATGGATAAAAACATTTGCGCACCTTCAGACCATATAACACTTGATCAATAAGTGTTTCTGAACACTTTCCAAAAAAATTAGGCCATTTGGTTCTACTTCAAAAAAGTGGGTACCCTTTTGCTAATTTGACACGACTATTTATTTAAGATTCAAATTAAGTTTACAATGATGACAGAGCGCAATAGCAAATATTTTTTTAATGAAAATACATTACGTTACTATCCCAATCAGGGGCGGCGGGCATTAACATTGTGGGTGGGGAGCACTTGAACAGATAACCGTTAAAATGTAAAATGCCTGCCTGTTGAGTTAGCGAGGCCGCACACTGAAGTTCCATGGGGCATAAGCTCTGTAGATTATTCCCTAAAGAATATGCCCCATGAAACTAACATCTCATGTTTGCATTTAATTTTCAAGTAAAGCCTACTGCA
This sequence comes from Thereva nobilitata, assembly GCA_963855945.1. NCBI lineage: Eukaryota > Metazoa > Arthropoda > Insecta > Diptera > Therevidae > Thereva > Thereva nobilitata. The sequence goes on from OY979694.1 coordinate 137,498,238, forward strand.
GCTCGCACGCAGAATAGGACTGCTACAAATTCTTTATGAATCATGCATCGTGAAACATTGAATGCGAGTTTCATGCACGATGTGCTTAGTATGCTCTGCCCATCTTCGCCGCCAATTCGATTAAAATAATTATTGTTGTTCAAAAACTAATTTTATGTTGCATCTTTTGTATGTGCGAACTAAAGTTTCTTGGAGATAAAGCCCCATTGTAAAAGTTCTATGATTTATGCCCCATGAAGCTTCGAGTGTCGTTTTACCAATGCGGTCCCCCAACTGAGTACTAAGCACGTCCAATACTGCTTGTCCTCTGTAATCGAACCAGAATCGGCCTATTGGGAATGCTAAATGGCACCCTTCACGGTCACCAACATAATTGCCTGAAATATGAAGCAATCCTACAATCAAAACTAAAGTTCTTCTTTCATTAAATTTACGGAGCATTAATTTCTGGCATCCGACCATTTTAAATTCACTTGGGAAAAAATGCGTTCGGGAAAGCAATTTGAAGTTGGGACAAATAATATGAAGGGAAACTATTTTAAACATATTTTTGGTATCATTTGGAAATTTTTTAAAGAACTTGTGCCATTTCTGTGCAGTGCTGTCTTTACAATTTCCCATTACTACGTCCAATGATGATTTCAACAAGTTAAATTCTTCATATAAGTTTTCTACTGAAACATCGCCTGTCGAGTTTAATCAAGATACAGCATTCTCAATTGCTTCAAAATTTACTTCATTATCAGGTTTATGAACTTTAGCGACTTAAATTACGCAACTCACTGCGCAATGCTTACGCATTCGAACAAAACTAAAAAAGAAATGCAATATCTGGATTCGAGGAAAGCATCCAGGGTTAGTCACATCTCGCTCTAAAAGAAAAAAGCCAACCATATGTTCATAGTTTACGGCCGCTTGAAATGTATACAAACGACCGTAACAACAAAATACATTGATTAATCCCCGACAAGCGGGACTGAGCCTGTCCCGCAAAGGACATTTGATTTTGGGCTACAAATCGGGACGTCCTGCTAAAATCGGGGCGTCTGGCAACGGTGGACAGCTACACTTAAATTTAGGCTGCTCGCACACTGCATCAGAATTTGTACGAATTTGTGCGAATTCTGATGAAATTGTACGAATTTCATCAGAATTCGCACAAATTCGTACAAATTCTGATGCAGTGTGCAAGCAGCCTTAAACTAGAGAACGAAGAAGTACAGCACAAAATACAAATGATAGATGACGATTTTTCAATTGGACGGTATACTCGGGCGCGACTTTTTCCACGCACAAATAGATTAAGAAACCTTTACGCTATCAATAAAGAAAAAACACGTAGAATATATATTGCCTATGCAATCTAAAATCTTCTACATCAAAATAGCACCTAGATCCGAGGTTATACACCCAATAAACATAGATATCAAAGAAGACAGCCTGGTATGTGGCAAACAGGTAACCAATAACATTCTAATTGCCAATACAATAATACCAGCCAAAGGCATAAAACATATACACTCAGTCACGAAAGTCTTCGTACACCCCCCAAAATCTCAATATCACCAAGAAAATGTTAAGCTATTTCTTAAAAAACATTTTATAATGGTTAAATACAAAATACCATAATTAAAGAGATGTTAAAAACAAAAACATAATATATTTCTATTAGACATATAAATAACTAACAAAACAGATTTCTTCATATCACAAAAGTCTTCGTACATATGGTAGTTCGAAAGAAAAAATACCGTTAGCTCTATGGAGCATGCAACTATAGATATTTTTCCAGTCAGTTGTGATTTTTATGAGTCATACAAGAGTTCAAAAAATAGAGTGCAGTAGTTTGAGTATTTATTATGCCTAATCGAAAAGAGACCAGTATTGACATTAACACTTTTATAATTAAGCTGCATAAAGAAGGAAAATCACTTCGGCAGATAGGCGAATTTGTTGGGAAAACGCACTCAACAGTTCAATACATAATTAAGAAGTATAAGGCAAACAATTCTGTGGAAAACAATCCACGTAGTGGGAGCCCATCGAAGCTAACAGTTCGTGAAAAAGATCTTTGTTAAGGCAAGTCCAAGAAAACCCTACTTTAAGTGCCCCAAAATTAGCCTCACAGCTAGCTGAAGACGTCGGTAAAGAAGTTTCTCCAGAATGTGTACGCCGAGCCTTAAGAAAAGCTGGGTATCGAGGACGAACGATGAGGAAGAAACCTTGTATTAGCGAAGTCAATAGAATAAAAAGATTGAACTTCGCTAAGAAACATTTGCTGGAGCTAAAATCTCCTCTAGAATATTGGAATCGGGTGCTTTTCAGTGACGAAAGCAAATACAACGTCTTTGGTAACGATAGAAGATGGAAAGTGTGGAGAAAACCCAATATTGCTCTTCATCCAAATCATACCATAAGAACAGGAGGGAAATATGGATCGGTTCGCCTACCTGGACATTCTTAAAACAAATTTTAAGGCTAGCGTGCTCAAACTAAATCTTGAAAAACCATGGGTCTTCCAACAGGATAACGACCCAAAGCACACCGCGCAAATTGCTAAAGAGTGGCTCATTTTTAATGTTTCTCAACAAGTTCATTCACCACCCCAATTGCCAAATTTGAATCCTATTGAACAATTATGGGATGAAATAGGAAGAAGAATAAGGAAGCACCATATAACCTGTCGTCAAACATTAAAGCAGGCCATATTGGAGGAATGGACAAATATAATGCCTGATTGCACCAGAAACTTGGTCCAATCAATGCCACGTAGGCTGCAAGCTGTACTAGACGCTAAGGGAGGACCGACACGTTATTAGTTTAGTAATATCATTTTCTTTTTTTGTTGGGTTTTATATTTTAGCCTTTGTGTACGAAGACCTTTGTGATATGAACAAATCTGTTTTGTTAGTTATTTTTTTATCTAATGGAAATGTATTATGTTTTTGTTTTTAAAATCTCTTTAATTATGGTATTTAACATATATAACATGTTTTTTAAGAAATAACTTAACGTTTTCTTGGTGATATTGAGATTTTAGGGGGTGTACGAAGACTTTCGTAACTGAGTGTACGTCTATTGAACACAGCCGATACTGAAGCTAAAATTAACGTAGAAAATCAGTAAATTAAGTAAAAAGTCTAAAAAAAAGAGAAGAATTAGAGAAATTGGTAGAGATCGAAACAAAAGACAAAAAGGGAAAGGACACAATAGAAGATATATGCAAAGAATTCAAGGATATATTTTTTTATTTTTACAACTTCTACATACAAAACCTACAAACAACAGATAAAAACCCAGTATTCATAAAGAATTACAGACTACCACGTACTCAGTACGAGGAAATAAACAAACAACAGACCTCCTGAATAAAGACGTTATCGAACATTCAACAAGCCCATATAATTCACCACTCCTAATAGTACCAAAACATAGTAACGACGACACAAAAAAGTGGAGATTAGTGGTCGACTACAGACAACTTAACAAAAAATTGGTAAATGACAAATTTCCCCTAACACGCTTAGAAGACGTGTTAGACAAAATAGGCAATGCAAAATACTTCTCCAGTCTGGACATGACCAGTGCATTTCATCAAATAGAACTAGACGAAGAATCAAACAAAATCATTAACAGCCTCCGGAATAAACCCGAACACAAGAGCCTATGTTTTTGGCAAATGCTACATTTTGCTATCAAATCTCCTATTTCTCTGTCTATACCTGGCCAATAGACTAATCCTCGTGCTCTGGCTTTTGTTTTTTCTATCCCTGACTGATTACAACAACTCCCAATAAACTGGAAAGTTTATAAACTTCAATACCGTGATCTGCGTGAAATGAGAGCTGAAAGTTGCACTTTCTTCTCTTAAAAAATCCATGACATGAATGTGTTTGATGTTCCTATTGATTTAGTTAGCCCTGAGTGGTGGTCAGTGACCGCGGAAGTGGGGTTGCAAGGGTTGCGGTCGCAACCCCTGTGTTTTTGAAAACAAAAAAGCAAAAATTTGAGTTATTTTTTAAAAATTGTAAGAAAAGTATATACATTTTTAAATTCGATAGTTGTACACAACATTCAAATTTAACAGAGAAAATTCATTTGCATTTATTCTTATACCGAATTTAAAATTTTGCTATTAAATTACAAATAAATAATTTTTCATAACCATTTTATCAAAGATTATGTGCGATCGCACCATCGTCGAATCTTTTCAAGTGTTTACAGATCAGCGGATTTGCAACTAAAGGTTTTTTTTCTTCAAAAAACCTAAAAACCATATAAAAAATTAAACAGCAATTTTATGATTGGATATTCTAAAGTGAGTCTTAAGCCTCGGCCACGATACGAACGGCGAGCGGCGAAATGTGAGCGGCGAGCGGCACCAGACAAATTTAATGTCTCGAATTAGCAGCGAGCGGCAGTAGAGCGGCACTTTAGTATTGCCGCTCTACCTCTCAACGCTCCCCGCGCGTACCGCGACCGGATTCGAGTGTTTTCCATATGAAACAATACAAAATAAAACTCAGAATCGCCGCTCTGCCGCTCACCGCCAGCCGCACGCCGCTCGCCGCTCGTATCGTGGCCGAGGCTTTAGTTAGAGCATACGTAAAAGAATCAGGACAGAATCAGCGCTGTTTTGGATATAAGTTTAACATACATAGCTTAAACTACCTAATTCCAGAATTACATTGAAAAATAATGGTATTTTCTTTTGTTGGCATAACTTTAAAGTGAGGGTACGGTTTTTCTCAGTTTTCGGCTATTTTGCAATGCAAAAATTCAAATTTCAAAAATCAAAGTTACGCAAAGTTTTAGCATATCCAATAACGAATAAAACATGTCCAACAAACTTTTCGCCTAGAAGCCTTCGTTAAGAGATATTTATCAAGAAAGTTAAAAAAAATCAGGGATTTTTTCGTGAATTTTTCAGTTTTTGGGCTCCCATATATTTTCCAGGCATTTTCATGTTTGCCTGGACTATTGTACTGAAGTGCATTGACTGTATGAATGAAAAGTATATTTTTGTTAATAGTCTTAGCCTCGGCCACGATATGAGCGGCGAGTGGCAATTGTCGCATAGAACAGAAACAGAATTCAATACAATTGCGGCAGAAACAGAAACAGAATTGAGTAAACTTGCAGCAGAAACAGACAAGTACTTTTGACTTGTTTCTGTCGTTGTCAACAGACATAAATGACAAAAAATCAAATTAAAGCCGGGTTGAAGTACCATTAGCGCCATTATTTTTGTTGTGATCCCGCTTACTTTCCATTGTAATCATTCTTATTTTGGAAAAAACCAAAAAAAAACTTGTTGGAAAAAATTTGAATAGAATTCCGAAGTCACTAATTCAATTCGAATTTAATACCTGCATCGTTGGGCATTTGATTCTTACGTGCTTCCCATCGATCGCACCACAGCAATTAGGAAAGTTTCATTTGAGGAAGAAATCATTGGTGATTTGTTATTTAGCCGTTGGTGTTGGTATCGCTCTTTCGAGAAAATGAGTTATGATTGAGCCAAGACATTTCTCGACAATTTGACCGATTGTTGAATGATGGACTCTATTTTGAAATGCCAAAGACCTTAAAGTTTCACCAGTTGACATTGCGACATACATAAGTTGTTATGCGGACTTATTGGTTTCGGTAGCCAAGTTGTGGGCATACATTCAAGATCTTCTTTCAGAACATCCAACAATTTAGAAAAACAAAAGGGCTGAGTCGAAAAATACTGTCTGAACTTCGTATCATCGTCGATTAAATGTCGATCAATCAAAATGTGCACTGCACCTTCTACGACTATTTTTTCGGTACAATTTATGAGGACTTTTTCTGTTTTTCTTGAGCAAAAAAAGAACAGCGAGCAACAGCTCGGAAATCGTCGTCTAAAATATAATTTGCAGCATTATATACTACAATCCGTTCAGAATAATTTAGCATTTTTAAGGAAAAAACAAAACTGCACTTGTACAAGAAATATGACTTTCTGTTTCTGTTCCTTCTTGCAACCGATCAAAAACCGCAACAGACAGAAGCAGAAACAGGTTTCTGTTTCTGCTTCTGTTCTATGCGGCAACAAGGCTTTAGGCTCATTTTGATATCAATAGCTCCAACCTCAGTCACTCCGTTTAGAAAATCTGTTAGTTCAATCCCAAAATTTTGTTTTTTTAACTAAAATTTCAACTAAAACCACCTTTTTCTCCTATAAGAACGGCCAGTCAGAAAAAAGAGTCCCCATTTCATGTACGGCAGGTATAAGAAATTTAATGAAGGCAATATGGGGTTTGTTAAAATACCGTATGTCTGCCGGCCACTGGCTCTTAGACTACGAAAATTTATTTAATAAATTATTGAAAAATATTGTTTAATGAATATTAAACCCCTCCCCACTTCCGAAGAATACTCGCAACCCCAGTTAAAATAAGGTCTCTGGTGGTGTTTCATTAAAACAAGGTCTGGTAAGTGGTGTTATTGTTGTGATTAGTTAACGCATTCACTTACCAGAAATTATACTAAGCTTCTGGCCGCCAATTCAAAGGCAATGATTGCCGAAATATTGTTTCCTGTTTATTAACGGCATCGGTAAATCGTAATTTTCAAAGTATTTTCATTTTTCAAGGTCCCAATAGCATTTCAAGCATAAATTTGAGAAGAAGTAGGTGTGTGTGCGTACGTATGTGGTCATTTTTTCCTACACGATCTCGCTCGAACCGAAAAAGATATCGTTAGTTATGAAATCTTGTAAACTAATGTTGATTCACTTTCATACATTCGATCCACCTTAAACTTAGCACAGAGTTCAGCTCTAACGAAAGGAAAGTGACCTCCAATCTATCTGGCACCTTTCAATAAAACATTTTGTTGGAAACTTTGCCAATATATGCTGAGCCGTATAATTTGTACAGCACTTTTAACGCTGCGAAAATGTCGTGTCTACAAGTTTGATAGAGACATGCGATATTTTGTGCTAAACTTTATTGTACCATCACTACAGTTTTTTTTATTACAGAGTGGAATGTATTGGCTGCAACTAATGGACAAATACGCGGCCAATTGGTCAGTACTTTTAATCGCAATAGCCGAATGTGTTCTTATTGCTTGGCTTTACGGATCGGAGAGATTCCTCAACGACATTCAAAGCATGATTGGAAAACGTTCAAAGTTCTGGAATATGTTCTGGTCGACAATGTGGAGATTTATAACTCCCGCAACTTTGTTGGTAAGTCGAAATTTGCATTTTCATACTTGCTAGGCGTAAAATATATTTTTCTCTTCATTTTCAGTTCATCCTTTTCTTTAATTGGGTGGAATACAAACCAGCATCATACGGACACTACGTCTATCCACTATGGGCAGACGCTGTCGGATGGATAATAGGTCTTTTGCCGGTTTTCGTTATTTTTGTGACAGCTTTCTATCAAATTTGTCAAGCACCAACAAATTTGAGCTTTTGCGAAAAAGTACGAACTTTATTACGTCCAACTGCGGACTGGGGTCCAGCCGACCGTTCTAGAAGTTTTCAATCAAATAGTAAATGTGAAAGTAGTACATATGATAGCGTAACAAATTCAAGAGTACTAGTGAACGGTGTCCCATCAGACTCGCCACCAGGACGAGGTGGGTATGATGTAACCGGTTTCCATAACGAGGCACTGCAGCTCTGAGAGCGAGTTCTAGCACCTCGGATGGAGTCGTTACATCAACCCATCAGCTCAAAAAATAGTGATAGAGTAAGGTCTACTATTTTATATAAAAATATATCTTTAGTCTTCTTCATTTTAGGATTATGAATTTGCACCCATTGTTGTTGTAACTGGAGCTGAAGTTGAGCCACAATACCGAATGCCGGGCCCTAGTATACTTAAATCATCAAAAAATGGAAAGAACACATCTTCATCAACAATAAAACAAAAGATTACACCTGACTGTAGTCCCAGCAAGCAGCCGCTAATTGGTCCCGAATTACGTAATAACGATAGCATTGGTAGTGCGTTAAGTGAAACGACTGTTCTACCTGCCACTAAAGTGACAGCAACAATGGTTTTACCAATTACCACAGCTAGTAGTTCGAAAAATGTTGTCGCTGTTGGTTATGGTAGTGGTCGTGAAAGAACTTTAACAACTTTCGGCGATAAAAGTAAAAACCCGTACGATGCTAAACGTAATATAGTTAACTAATTTGAAAGGAGCCTTATTTCGGAGCTTTTAAGATTTAATTAATGAAAAAAAACAAGTTTTTTAAGACGAACTAAAGTTATAAGTCGAGAATAAACAAAAAAACACACACTTCGTTTTAGATTTTATTAGGTGATTACTGAGAAGATGATGTAGAAAAAAAATTGATTTTGTTTTATTTAATGAATATTAAATACCCACCGAAAAAAAAATTTAGCTCAAAAAGGACTGAAAGCAAATTGTAAATCTGAATTGTAAATTAATCAAATTTGTAAATTCTTAAAAGTATCGAACAAGTTGATATTCTGTAGGTGTACTAAAGTTGACAAACATTATTTTTTATAATTTTAACTTTTTAAACTTCAAGCATTTTTTGATAGCAATCTTCTTCAGCTCCAGCACAATTTTTTAATAAATTTTTTAGAAAAGTTATAGTTTTGATTTCAAAGATAGCAGCTGTAAATGCTTTACGAGTATATTAATGTATTTTTATTTTAATAGGAACTTTTGCATGTTTAAAACCGTAGTGGTATGAACCTGGATATTATGTATATTGCAGAAATTATGTGCGTCATGTTATTCACGGATTTGATGTTTTCTGATCAAACTATATATTTCGCACCTCTAACAATTTTTGTACAGTTTTAAATTATAAACAAATCTCTAGAGAACCATAGTTGTGAAAATATCCTATACCGAATAGCATTTTGAGAGGGTACAGATATCCCATAGGGCTTCTAACGCATTGCCCCATAAGTAATGGAAATAAAAGAGGCTAAAAAATTTAGGATTATCGGCTTGGATGTAAGTAAAAACTGCGGCGACATCGAAAGATTTATATTATTTAAAACTTTATTATTTTTTTTTACAAAATTGTTTTTAGTGAGTAGAATATGTTAAAAAAAGTTGCAGAAAATTGGCTGTACGCTATCCCTAAAAATCACCCCATAACAACCAAAAAATCCGTTTTTGGCTAATATCTCTTTTCCCATTTTGTTCATATTTTGAATCAACGTTTGTTCTAAAACGAGTCACTCAAGTTTCTGTTATATTATCAAATAAAAGAATACACATTTACCTAAAAGATGAACCTAATTACGTTGCTCTACGATAATTAGTCTAAAAGTTATTTAAGTTTAAGTAAATTTAAATAAAAAAAATTTGTTTTTTCATAAACACCCTGTAACTTAGTGGATCGTGGGGATAGCCGCCCTCTCTAGGACTATTTTTATCTCCAAATATATCCAGGAATCACCCCTGAAAACATTAGCCACGTAGTCCAACAGAGGATTTATTGAACGTCTGATGACCTATACAAGTTGCGAATGAGGGGATATGAGTATTCTAAATCTTAAAAAAGGCGATATCTCATGAATGGCAATTCGTACGGGAAAATGTATAATATCCTTTTTTGTAGATAATCGCATAATCTAGAAACTTTGTGAACACTACTTTCTGATAAGACTTACCGTTTAAGAGGTATTAGCCAAAAACGGAATTTTTTGTTTTAAGGGGGGGTTTTTGGGGGTAGCGTACAACCAATTCTCCGAAACTTTTTTTTAACATATTCTACTGACTAAAAACTTTTTTTTTTAAAAAAATTAGTGAGTTAACATTTTGTTAGAGGTCAAAACCCCTAACAACTGGACTATTTTGAAGTGGGGAAATAATTATTTATATTGTTTCAACATTATTTATGATATTTGTACAAGGTGTATTTCATAAAGTTACATAGCAGTCGGCTGTGGATAGGTTTTGGATAGACGAACAAAAAATCGTATGGGTGGGGGAGGGAATTCGTAACGGTTTAGCCGCTAGGGCGTTTTGAAGTTTTTTTTTGGTAGAGTTTTACATATCACCTTGTATTTTGGTAACCCTATGACCAATTTTCATGAATCAGGTATCAGTGTACGCAGAATACTAAAACGTAAAGTAAACTTTCAGAGAAATGAGTCGTCAAACAAAAATTTTGTTTTTTTTCACTAAAATTTCAATTAAACCACCTTTTTCTCCAAAAAATATGTAGCTAACTAATATTTTTTTTCCAAAATTAAAAAGCTTGGGCAATTTCCTATAAATAATGTCACGACAATTTTTCTGCTACGGCCCTTAATTTTGAAGTTATAAGCAATTTTAATGTCTGGCCTTATTTGGTGCTTACTTGGAACTTTTCGACAAAGCGCAGAGTGGAAAAGTATTAAAAAAGTACGAAATAAACCCAATTTTAGCATTTTATTTATTTTTATGCTGCGGCCTTTAATTTTGTAGCTATAAGCAATTTTAATGCTAAAATTAGCTTCATTTCGTACTTTTTTTCACCTAAGCTTGTCGAAAAGTACCAAAAAAGGCCAAATTTTACATCGAAATTGCATATAACTCCAAAAGTAAAGGCCGGAGCATCAAAATTGTCGGGATATTGTAATTGCTCCTTTAATCGCTCATGCGACATAGGGCGGAAACAGTTGCCCTCCATCGGACTCTGTTTTGCGCGACAGCTCTCAGCTCTGACCAGGATCTCCCGGTTGTTGCGGCCTCTGATAATAAGGTTCTCCTCCACGTTCTTCTAGGTTTTCCGACTCGACGGGATCCTTGCGGATTTCAGCCAAGGGCCTGTTTGGCTAGATTATCGTCTTCGCGTCGCAAGGTGTGGCCAATCAAATTGCATTTCCTTCGCCTGATTTGGTCGTCTATCCTTTCTTGGCCGGCACGGCGCCATAGTTCTTCATTTAAAATTCTATCTTGCGAGCGGATTTTTAGGATACGACGTAGGCATCTGTTGATGAAAACTTGTAGGCGCCCCGTGATGAATTGGGTGACCTTCCATGTTTCGCACCCGTACAAAAGAACTGCCTTAACATTGGAGTTGAACAGCCGCAATTTGGTGTAAATTGAGATCTCCGTCGATCTCCATATGTGAAACAGGCATGCATACGCGCTTCTTCCTTTATTTATTCTGGAACTGACGTCTTCTTCTATACCGCCGTTTTCGGTAATAATACTACCAAGGGATATTATTTATAGGAAATTGTCCAAGCTTTTTAATTTTGCAAAAAAAAAATTAGTTAACTAGGTATTTTATGGAGAAAAAGTCGTTTTAGTTGAAATTTTAGTGAAAACACCAAAGTTTTGACTTTGAAGACTCATTGCTCTGGAACTTGAAGGGTAGAACCTTGATTTTTACAGTTTTACATAGGTATACCTGATTCATGAATATAGGTCATAGGGTTACAAAAATACAGGGTGATATGTAAAACTCTAAAAAATAAAGTTCAAAACGCCCTAGCGGTTAAACCGTTACTATTTCCCCCTCACCCGTACGATTTTTTGTTCGTCTATCCAAAACCTATCGACAGCCGATCGCTGTGTAACTTTAGGCAATACACCCTGTACAAATATCATAAATAATGTTTAAACAATATAAATAACTATTTCCCCACTTCAAAATGTTTCTGATTTTAAATAATATCAAAAAACAAAAATTTTAAAAAAAAACTTATCAAAATCGGGGCTGTTTCTGAGGACCTCCGAAGATTGCCTGTTTTATGTCTTTATTGACTCGACTAATAATGTATAGAACAAACTTGGAGAGCGTGAAAATCTTCACAAAAAAGGTCTCTACATGTTTTTTTTGAGAATTGCTTCCTATGAGAGATAATGAGCTCTAATTGATATTTTCAGATTTCCGCGCGAATAACTCGGAATATCATAAGATTTACCCCGACGCTCGACTAAAATCTCTGTAACTCATAATAATGCTGAATTTCCTCCAGGCAGGCCAAATTTTTCATATATTCCACCCCAAAAGAAACTATACGTACATTTGTGCTGACTCGGTCGCCGATGTGGGAAATTGCCTTTTGGAATTTCAAAATAAATTGGCCTGAGATTTCCAAAAAAATGAGTCACCGCGAGAAAGAGCAGATTCTCAACTACAGATTTTCACATTTATAAAGCTCTAGTCGATAAGATAAACTCGGGAGACTTATCAGAAGAATTTTAATGCGTTTTTGGAAATTTCCGGGAAATGTAGACTTGTAAACTTTGTTATCAGGGGTTCTTAGACACATATTCTAAAAGGACAGGGTCTTGGCAATTTGAAGACAAGTGCGCTTTTTCAGAAATCACCACTTGGATTTTTTTACATCGATTGTAAAGACATCAGTCGTGAAAAAAGAGCGAACTAAAATACAACAGGTATAGAAAAACTTGATTCAATTAGCCCCGAGATAAACTAGGAATGAATGTTATATCTGATTTTTTCAAATTTGACCTATTGAATCTTTGACCGAACTCAGCTTGTCGAGCCAATTCTATAGGACAACGTAAATAATTGGTAAAATTACATTGTTTATTTATCAAAGATCATTATTTCACCTTTGAATATCAAATAGAAACCACTTCTGCCGGTACCCGCCAGCTATATATGACAATTGTTGAAGAATTTTCCTTTAATATACCGTTTATTTTATAAATGTTCGACCAAAAACAAGGGAGTTACACAGATTTTAGTCGACCGTCGGGGTAAATGTTATGATATCCCGAGTTATTCGCGCGGAAATCTGAAAATATTAATTATAGCTCATTATCTCTCATAGGAAGCAATTTTCCAAAGAACATGTAGAGACCTTTTTTGTGAAGATTTTCACGCTCTACAAGTTTGTTTTATTCATTATATCGAAAATTTCAACCCCTTCCAGGTTATTGATGGAATATAAATTTTCCGAGTTTTCCCGGGAATTTTAAACAGTTTCCATGGGTGTTCGCGTGCAGAACATTTTTTTTTCTTAAAGTACTCTTCAAAAACCGCTCGTGTGCCAAAAATCATTTCTGTTGGTTTTAGTGTCTGGTTTTAGTACAATTTTGGCTACAGCGCCTTGACTATCTATCTAACCTACTGGCACGCAGGAGGTACTCTAAATGAATCCATATCTTAAATTAAATTATGCTTTTCGGTTAAAACTTATATATTTTTTGATTTTATTTATAAAAGTCATTATCAACTTAATTCTAAGAAAATTAAAAAAAAACTTGCTGTGTTTATTTTATATAAAATTTTTAAGGCTAGTACACACTAGTAGACCATGTTGCGCGATTTGTCTATAGACAGTCTACAGACGGTCTATAGACTATGTCTATAGCCCGTCTATGGAGACCGTAATTTGTCTCGTCTAGTGTCCAAACTATGATTTGAATTTCCGCGTCCGCGTCCGCGTCACTTCATTAATTGTTTCCACTCTCTGGGTCGATAAGGTCGAAATCTATGCTGCCCTTTGACTCGTTGGCTTGTAGCAGGAATAGCAAAGAATCAAACGCAAACCACGTGGACTTTTCGGGAGACGTTCCACTCTTCAGGCTATTTTTTTTGCTCCCGGTTGAAGGATTTTTTAGATTGTGGATTTTCTTTTCAATGTCTGCCACTGTCACGTCGTGCTTTTTAAGCACTCAGCGGGAAATGTAAGTATTCAGCACGTACCTATTGTTCAGGTATTCGTGCGAAGGCGTGGATGCATTACTTTAGGATACCCACTTCATATCTTTTTTTACATTGATGTCCTACGGAGGGAAGGTACATAAGCCAGCTATTTACCTTACCTCTGCATTACTAGTAAGGGGAAAAGAAGGATTGATTTAACTTACTTCTGGATTACTAGTAAGGCGAAGGTAACCAAAAGTCTCAAATTACTTAGTTACTTTGGCATTACTATACAGTACAATAGAGGCATTGTAGAAAATAAAAATAATTAATTAATTTCTTTCATTATTAATATGAAATATTTTGAACAACTTTTCGTGTTGATTCCAGCGCATATCTATTTGAAACGGCGCAATTTGGAGTAAAAATGAATTTCTAATTTAAAATCAGAGAGCAATTACATAATTGTTATTTATTGGAACTGTCCCTTTCAAGCCTGTATTACCTCTGCATTCTTTATGCATGCCAACGGGAGACTCTTTAGTGCACTCAAAAATAAACATTATGTATATGCCCTGTTATTTGAGCCTTAAGGGAGAGATACATATCTCTCAGGACATTTTTCACCTATCCCTTACTTTTGGATTACTGGTAACTTTAAACGAAGACTTACCTTATGCCTTCTTTAGAAACTGCGTATACCATAATTCCCGCTGGGAAGTGATTCAGGTCCCAATTTTTTTTACGCGGTTTTTGTAATCGGAACTCGTAACATCCCAAAGACAACCAGACGGCGGATAATCTTCGATAAGTTGTAATACTTTTTCGTTTGACGACATTTAAAAAAAAGTTTGAACAATGTAAATAAAAACCCCCGAAACACAAACTCGGTAGGCGATGTGTCTACCGTTGCACTTGGTCTCCCATTCCGATCGGGAGACCGTAGACCTGCGATTTTTGGTCTCGCAACAGGCTCATAGATGACAATTGGTCTATAGACATGTCTATGTAGGCAACTCTAGACATGTCTCGGAGACCAAAATCGCGCAACGTGTCTACAAGCGTGTACTAGCCTTTACAACTAGCTCAATCTACTTAATTGGACAAATTACGCCTAGAAAAACTATTTGGACGGGGGCAGCAGAGATAAAATCGACTCGGGTGACCCCTCCAGGCGACGGGATTCAATGCGCCGAGTTCTTGGAAGCTCGAACCACTTACTTATAAGCTAATTAACTTACAAACTATCTTAACAAAACCACTATCAAATAACAAAAGCTCGTGAAAGCTCACACCACTAATCTAAACTTACTTAAATCTAAAATTACTAAAATGAAAACTAGAACTTAATTTAATCTAAGACCCAAACTAATGATTTAAAAACTAACTTTCCAGCTAGACTAGTCTATTAGTACGTATACATGCGAAATTGAAGCCGGATTCAAGCCAGCTTGGATCTTAGAAAAATCCATGTATACGCAGATCGAATTCAAATAGGATCGAGCGGAATTCGATGAAAAAGCGGAATAACAGTAAAACGATACGAAAACTACAAAGTGTAGGTTATGTTCATTGCTTTTCGATTACTTTTGAATCCATTTAAACTTCAATTACTCGATCCGACGATTTCAAATACGCAGATTTTCACTTTCAATCTTTCGATCTCTGCGTTCGATTTGGTTATGTATACGTGGTATATATCTGCGTGTTTTGGGCGAATATGCAATCTCTATGTATCCTCCAGCCACCAGTACAGCGTATTTGCAGTGGATACGTCTCGTATGCCTCTCCGAGATTCGAATACTGAACCCCAGGACCTCCTGAACTTTCACATCCTCGTTACTAATAATAATAGCGTTTATCGCACGAGTTACGCTGCAGGTGGTAAAATAGGGAATCTATCTAGATCTATCTTGGACCAACATTTTTGAATCCAGGTATACAAATGCCTCTGGTCTGGAGGGATAAAGCCGCGTTCACAAGCAGCTCTGTGGTATTAAGCGTTCGAGTAGAGCGCACCCCGAATGAGAGGATTGTCGCTCTCAATAAAACCTCAAATCAACTTGATTATGAAGTTGTCGATCCTTTTAACAAATGCCCAAACATGTTCTCTATGATACATTGTTGGTGTGAAACTTCGTGAAGCCAGATTAGGGTGTTCGATCCAACCTTAAGTACGCCCTTGAACATTGTATTTGAAAACCCGAAGCTTTTCCATATAAAAGACAGATCTGTTGAACCATACGAGGCAACTATAGGTCAAAATCGGTCTAACCATGGCTTCTTAGCTGTTCCCCAGGTCCAGGTACATCAGTTTCATCAATCTTACTTTGCTCTTCATCTTTCAGATGGTTTTCTTCATGAACAACATAAAGACTGCTTCTCGGCCATGTTCTTAATACGACAAACGGCAAACACGACTCTACCAAAACCCTGAACCAGATATGACGTGCCGGACCGTAGCCGTACGTACCGTAACGTACGAACATGAGTGTTTATATGGCACCGACCTAAATTGACTTAATGAACTTGCCGAATGTTCGTTAAATTCTCGAATGGTACGTACAGTACGTACGGGTGCCGTAGGAATGGCACAAAACCTTAGCATCCGTTAGCTATTTAAAATATCTGTTCAATTTTAACAATTTTTTAATAAATTTGGAGCAGTAAATGACATAAAACAGATAAAGGAGATATTGAAGACCTTCTAGATTGTTTAACCAAGAAACTATGTCATATGCACAACAAAAATTCAAAGTTATTTTTTTCCATTCTCGTGTGAATAAAAAATTGCGCTGAATCCGATTTCTTTATTTTTACAAATGTAACACGGTAATATCCGTGGCTGCTTCTCATTTTGTTATTTTCGCGATTGTTTTTCTTGTTTTTTCCCGAGCATTTCTAAGTTTTTTGTACTCCGTCCACAACTTAAATAAATCAATTAAATCACATAAATCTTTATTTATTCTCTGCATTTTCATTTTTCACTGCGGTGTCACTGGTCACTTTACACTTTCATTTAGGTTTATCTGTCAAAGTGCCGTAACTGAGCTCAAATTCGTTCAGTTTTCTTACGGTCCGGCACGTCATATCTGGTTCAGGCTAAAGGCGGGAGCATTGAAGCGCACCGTTTTCAGGCACACTGGGACAGATAGCAAATTTACGACGACAAACATAATAACACCCAATTCTCTCGGAAAGTATCGAATGAAAAAAAACACGTGTTCAATATTTTTTGAAAATCTATCTGACAATACAGAAATTGACTGACCCGGAGTGGGGTTACTCTAAAATTTCAAATGGCAACCCCCCTTTTTTTCATGGATTCTGATTCTTCGAAGAGAAATATGAAACTTTTATCTGAACATCAAAATTATCCCCAAAAATCATTCATTTTCATATTGCTCTTCGGAGAATCAGAATCCGTGAAAAAAATCTGCGTTGCCATTTGAAATTTTATAGTTAGAGAGTCGTCAATTTCTGTATGGTCAGATAGATTTTCAAAAAATATTGAACACGTGTTTTTTTTTCATTCGAAACTTTCCGAGAGAATTGGGTGGCACGGGTGGTTTGAAACACCATGTATATGTCATATAATATGTCGATTAACATACATAATATTATAAAATGAACCAGTATTATTACTGCTGTGCTGTATTACCTTCAGTGCTAATTACCACCACCTTGTTTTGGTTGGTCTATAACAAGACCCATTTCGTTGTAAAAGTCCTGTGACATTTTATTTTTTCTTTGTTTTAATTTCTCTTGCGTCTCCTTGCCTCTGGCCTGCCATTGTTTTGTGTCCAATTTATTTGCGATATGCAACAGATATTCATAGCATCTCAGGTAAGCGTCCAAAACAGAAATACCGTCTGTGACGACTACCTAGAAAAAAGGGTCTGCTTAACAAAGGGGGAAATATGGGGATTAATAAATAAATAAATATATATACCTTTCGCTTCTTCCTCCATGCTAAATTGCCACGGCTCTTCAAAAAAATAACACAAAACAAGCGTAATAAGCTGTTGATATTTCGAGCGCAATTGATTCTCGCGTTGACCGTGGGTCAGAAGGGGGAAGTTTAGCGCGTGTTACCAGCTAATTATGTTATTATCTCGCCATTGTTTATTTGTAGTATTATGGAGTGGTTATTTAAGAATGTATCCCAGTTAGTTTTGGTCAGTTAAAATGTAAAGTTTTTTTTATTTTTGTCGTCGTAAAGGTGCAATCCCTCCCAGTGTGCGGCGATGCTAATGACATCTTTTTACAGACAAAGTGTTCTGTAAGACTAATCCCAGTAGATCTCTGATATACACCTCTACAAGTAAGTCGTCTCTACGGGTTCGTTTATTCAAACATCGTACGACCTCTCCATAATTTTCACTGGTAGCAGGAAAACTTTCCACTAATTGTCGTGCTGTGGAACTCATTACTGTTGGTAGACAGTGGAACTTATCGCCATTAAGCCCTAGACAGACTGGCACGCTAATCGGGATTATGACGTCAGAATGACGTATGCCGATATAAAAGCTATGAGAGTAAACTGGATTTATAATCCTCTATATACAACTCGATTTGCCTGGATTTGTTTACCATTTACTGCCATCAGCGCCGTTAGTGGTGAGTTACTTTATGAAAATTAAATGTCATCCCCCCGCTAAAAGCGTAAACAAAAATATTTATTATGTGAACACTTCGACGGAAACAAGCAAAAAACACACAATTATTTAAATTAAAAGAGATTGGAAGCTGCTCTTCTGTCTATCAGTATATGGTCTATTTGATTGTCAGATGTTTGTGAATGTCCTTTCTTGGGAAATATGTTGAACTAACAGTCATATTTTTGCTCATTGCAAAACCGGGAAAACTTTGCCCGTTATTGTTTGATGTTTAATGGAGACTTTCCTTTCCAATGGTCGGCCAGCTCTCTCTCTCTCTTCCAATTTTGGCATTCAGGTCTCTTATCAACATCTTGATCTCATTGGAAGCGGCAGTATCATATGCGTGCTCAAGGTTGTAATAGAAAGTGACCTTGGTCGTGTCCTATTTTTCTTCCGTCTCTGCATGTGCGTTTATGATCGATAGGCTGAAGAATTTCGTTCGGAGTCACCGAGCATGGTCCTTCACTTTTTGGCTTGAATTCTAAATCCTTGTGTATTAGGACTTCTGTATTATAAACCCTACACCCCTAAGTGATGCTCCTTTCTGCAGCTGTAAAATATCCTGCAGTTACAAAGGTCAATTGTTCCGATCCTATCCATCTAATATTTTGTATCAAGAGTAATTTTATTTTATATCTGATGCCTTCATCTAGTAGTGATTTAACTGCTGCTGCTTAGTTCTTACGAAATAAAGTTAATAGTTATAGACTTCTACCTGGTTCGCAGCTGTTTAACAATTGCTTGTCGATGTACACTTAGGGATATTCAGTCTGGATTAATAATGGTGCTGAAATGGCTGTTTTATTGATTCCGAGATAATACACGCTCTGCCAAGTGTGAAAGCAAATGGGTTCATATCAAATCAACACTTCGAACTTATATAGACTAAGAAAACCCGCATTTTTTTGAAAATCTCTCATTTGATTTTGAAATTATAGCTATGTAAAGTTTTCAAAAAACGCCAAAAAACACTCGTACACTACATGTAAAATCCACATTTTTGAAAATTTTCAATAATTTATATTTAGTACTTCGTATTATAATAAAGTTCTCCTGTAAAAATTTTTAAGTAACCCAGCGGGAAAAGTGGAAGCAGCTTCCTCTGGAATCAAATTGGAAGTGATTCCTTGTCGCGCTTTAGAAGCATTTTGGAATATTTTCTTGTGCATATACGAGCTACAAAAGTTCCCAGCGGGAAAAGTTTGAAGGCCTTCCTCAAGAAGCTTTTAGGAAGGAGTTCGTATTCGTAGTTCCACAAAAGTAGGATGGAAGGGTCAAATATGGATATGTAATTAATGTAAAGTTTTTATTCTGTTAATACAATTTACCATTAAATTGTGTATAAAAATGTGTATCTAAAAGATTATTATAAAAGGATTAAAGCAATATCTTCCAAGGATCTCAATATATTTAGAAGGTGTAAGAAATTGTACTGCCTTGGAAGAAATAAAAGAGAACGTATCACAAACACCTTACCGGGAATGCGTGGGGAAGGTGAATGAGCTTTTAGAGCTTTTCGACTCATTCCTTCTAATGACATGGCTGCACAAAAAAGATATGGAGCGGAATGCGAAAAGGAAGGAATTCTCGCCTTCCAAAAAAGGCTACCGTCATGCTTCTTGGTATGATTCCATTTCCATAATGTACAGTTGTTATTCAGTTAATACAATTTACCATTAAATTGTATATAAAAGATTATTATAAAAGGATTAAAGCAATATCTTCCAAGGATCTCACCGGAAATATTTTTAGAAGGTGTAAGAAATTGTACTTCCTTGGAAGAAATAAAAGATGACGTATCACAAACACCTTACCGCGAATGCGTGGGGAAGGTGAATGAGCTTTTAGAGCTTTTCGACTCATACCTTCTAATGACATGCCTGCAAAAAAAAGATATGGAGCGGAATGCGAAAAGGAAGGAATTCTCGCCTTCCAAAAAAGGCTACCGTCATGCTTCTTGGTATGATTCCATTTCCCGCTGGGTTATACTTGACTGTTCAAGCTTCCCGGGCTCTCGACCGCAGTCCTGTCTTCGGCCTGGTCGGATGGAGTTCAAAGCAGGCGCGGATTTGTTCCGTGGGCTCCCCAATTCCACTCCGGCCTAGGCTCTTTAGGGGGTCCAGAAACTTAGGGCAGAGCGGCGATTGTCTGGGTCTGCTTGCTGTCCCGGTAGGAGGGTAATTTCGCTTCATTCTGGATTCCCTGTTCCCCTGGATGATGGGAATGTAGATTATGGGAATTGGTGCCGTTAATTTTTTGGTGGGTCCAGAAACTTTGGGCAGCGCGGCGGCTGTCTAGGTCTGCTTCTTGGCTTCCCGGGTTCTTGGCCGCTATCCTGCCTTTGGTGGCTCGGGTGTGCTACGTGGGGGTTCCCCTTTCCAGTTTAATTGCACCACAAAAGTCCTATGAGTATGGTAAGAAGAAGGGAAAGTCCATCCTGACACAGCCTCCTTATCAGGATAAGGCATTATACAACTGGGTGCACCCTGTGTACAAAGGAGATCGTTAAACGATAGTGCAAAAACTACTCATTGCCATGCAGCCCTCGACATGAAACTTTACATCTTGGCTTGGTAGGGAGGATCATATTAGCTCATCCCTTGCAGGACAGCTTCCGCGAGGAGGTTATGATCGCACTTCCACCAGTTCGAGATAGTTACGGCACGCATGTATTTAAATACACTACATGATACTCCCTCTATCTCGCTGGTGACTAAGCCCCGCGTCATGTCTTAAGGTCAAGTATTAAGCTTGCTGCTGGGGATTGCTGAACGAGGACGCGATGAACTTTGCGTTGGAACTCCTAGCTGTTGTAGGAGTTCACACCAAAGAGAAGAAATTTGTAAGTAGCCCACGGATAACGGGGCTTCGATTTTGAAAGTCGATGTCTTCAATAGCAGCCGGCTGAGCCAGAGACACCACCTTCGGGTTTAGTGGAAGACAACCTTGTCGGAGTGTTATGACTCCTGAAAAAAGTGAATCTCGCTAACCAGCCGAAAAGGCTAAGATGTCGGGACTACCATGTATATGAGAATGTATACCGTCCGCTAGGTGAAAACCCGAGCGGAACTTTGGTACCCATTACTATCCTGTAAGCCGGGAGCTGCCTTATTAGAGATACTCGTAACTGCGGTGTTTCATATCATGCCCCAAGACTAGAAAGATGTGGGGTGACTACAGTAATCAGAGATTCTGCGACCTCCAGATGATGTTGCATAAAGACATCGCCAACATCGTATCAGGCCACAAAGGTCGTATCGGATGCATACAGCCAGATTTAGAATTTCATACAAAGCCAAGATCATGGCTGCGAGCAAGCCAGAAAGATAACCGAACATTTTCCAAAATATGCAGTTGTCCGGTTCTAGCTAGAATCAAGCCTCGTGTATTTCGCGTTCGGAAATGGTTTGTAGCCTTAAAAGAACATATATGATCCGGAATATGAGTCGGGGTCTAAACTCAATCTAAGTAAACTGCCTGGTATTCACGAGCGGGGTTACAGCTCCAAAGTATCTTTCCTGCAGCCATCAGGTCCATCTCAATCTTTTGCGGACATTCGTACCTTATCCATGAAAATAGGATATATGGTTACAAAATTATAGGTGATATGTAAAATCCTGCAACAAAATGTTCAAGGGTCCCTAGCTGCTAAACCGTTACGATTTCCCCCAACATAAAATTTTTTGTTTGTCTCACCAAAACCTATCGACAGCCGGCTGCTTTGTAAACTTAGTATATACAATACACCCTGCATTTTGAGTAATTTCACATCAAAATTCTGTGGTTTTTTTAACTAACTGCTTATCTGCAAAGTTTCCGATTTTGAGTTTGTTATACTAAACCATTCAGAATTTTAATGTACACAAAACTATATAATTCTTGCAGTTAAATTTATTATTATTAACAAAGTTTTATTGCCATTTTTGAAAAAAACGATATAACTAAAGATAACATGTTTTTAAAAAACAAAAGTCAATTTGTTGTGGAAAAATTTTTTACACTAGACTAACTACATATCTGTACATATTTATAAAAAGATTTCTACCTAACAACTACCTATCCAAAATCTTAATTAAAATTATTTCTGGTTATATAAAATGAACAAAATTATTAATATTAATAAAAAAATCGGTATAATATTGATATAGTTAAAAAAAATTGAAAATCTTGTTTGAAAAAAATTACAAATTTCAATCTCCTGCAAAATTACAATTTTGCAGATAAGCAGTTAGTTAAAAAAACCACAGAATTTTAATTTTGAAATTGAATTTTTTTTCTCGTAACCTATATTATGATGTATGTCTAATGAAAGGCCTTGAAAAGACCCTTTCCAGCTGGAGAGCCACAATTGCAACTCAAAGATGCAGTATACGAGTGTTTTTGGCCGTTTTTTGAAAACTTTACATAGCTGTAATTTCAAATCCAATTGAGTTATTTTTAAAAAAAAATAGGGAGTTTTCTTAATCTATATAAGTGTTGCATTCTTGCCAAATTTCATCAAAATCTGAGATGGTAAAAAAAATCGCTGTGTTGATTTGACATGGACTGACCGAAATCCGGAGTATAATTTACAATCATCGCAGGAAGTTCCGCATTACCCATCCAAAAATCGGACTATTTCCTTACTTCCAGATTTACAACAAGGGGTGGGCAACCTGTTTTATAACCTTCGCCAGAATAAATATTACGTTTTTTCCACGGGCCCTAGAAGTTAATTGACACCTTCTTGAGAACTGTAATTTTTTAGGCGGGGTTTAAAGTGAAAGGTGCTTTAATGGGGTAAATTACACTATGATGGATAGGGTTTTCGGTAGTATAATGAGTGGTAGAGTATACTGGGCGAGTACTAACTATCCTGTGAACTCGCCTAATGAAAACGCAAGTGGTAGAGTAGAGTACTTGGTTATAGTAGAGTAAAGTGGGATAGCATCGTGGTAAAGTTACTCTACCACTTGCCGCCGGCTTAAAAGTACGCCAGTTACTCTACCACTAAACTAACCCGGCATCACTCGGACCTCAACTCAAACTGGTTTGTGTATAATGTAGGCATTACAATACGCATTTTTTTCTATAAAACTGGTGTGTTTGAAGGAATAATAAAAGAAATGGTGCATAGTGCAACGTATCCCAATGGCCCTATCTAAACTAGTATTGCTTCAGCAGCAGTAGAACCGGGCTTTTATGAGAGAGGGTAAGCGGGAACTGTAGTAACCTGTACACGGGAAAATTTTGGCGTGAAAACTTAACACATACACAATTCGGCTTGGCCTACTTTTCCTAATCGCGAAGCAAGTATAATTATCGACACGGTTTCGCTGCTGCTGAATGAATACTAGTTTAGATACCCACAATGAATGCTAGTTTTAACTAGTACTAAATTATGAGCATACCTGCTGCTATGTGCGTTGAATATTAAATTTAAACTAGACGAATTACGTAGAAACTTTTCAAGGGCCGGGGGTTGCCCACAGTTGTTCTAGGCTTAAGGTGTTGCAAGACGGATTTGTCGCTATCTCCTCTGGAAAGAAATATCAGCGATACTAAAGTGAGGTATGCCAATCCGTTTTTCATAAGGGTCCTATGAGGCAAACCTCATTACAAATGAAATGGGGCAGTCCTAACAATCTGCCTTACGTATTCGGAGAGCCTTTTAAAAGGCTTTAAACTTAACCCGGTGTCTACACTAGCCATCATCCATGGCAATGGCAATCAAAATCTCCTGTGTAGACGCGTGATGTCTCATGGCAAGACATCAGACAACTTGAGGATTACGTCACGCCGACATTTGACATGCCATGGATGATGGCTGGTGTAGATACCGCCTAAGCTTTAGTTTTACTCGTAAAAAACTTTACTTTTTGTTGTTGTCTTGCTTCATATTTCAGGTTGGTGACCGTGAAAGTTGTCATTTAGCACACTCAATAGACCGGTTCTCGTTGCGGAGGTCAAACAAAATTGGACGTGATTAGTACTCAGTTGGTGACCGCTTGGTGAAACGACACTCTCGTTTAAAAATATAAAGCTTTTGGCAGCGCATTATGGGGCAAGGCGTTAGATGCCCCTTGTCGGCCCGATAGGGCAAACTACATGGGGCCAACATGACGCAGTGGGGCTAGCTTAATAGAAACCCCATCTCCACCCCCTCAAAATGCTAGTCGGGCAGTAGGATTCTAAGATATATCCGTAAAATTGTATCAGAGCCCCGTCTACAACATAACGATGACACCAGAGTACCAACCCAGCAAGGGATCAACTGGGAATTCTTTGGGGGCTAAGTTCATTATAATAATTTATCCGACATACAAGTTGACAATTGTTAATGTAACAATATTGGAGTTTCTTTAATAAACTCTGAAGTGCATTGAACCCATTGAAACTGAAACGGGTATACGGTGATTAGTGGTATTCTCGCGAGTTAAGAATACTATGGCCACTACAAAATACCAAATTACCATGGAAAATGTTGTTTCAAAAACCAAAACAAATTTAGCAAAGAGAGCTATATCAACATCATTATCCACTCTCCTCTCATCTGATGTAATATTCCCAACTCCATCAATGATTACATACAATGACGATGTCGGAAAAATGCGCATTAGAAAAGTTTAAATCACCTAAAAAGGGCTATGGAACTATGGCGTCAACACAAGCGGCAGCAACATCAACAAAGGAAACTGCTCTTGATGATATTCATATTGCTTCATTATCAACAGCAATTCGGGACGATGATTCACTGCTATAGAAATTACAAGAAAACGCAATGCAAATCTTCATCATCATCGACTACAGGTAAGAGAAAAACGCGAAAATCTACGAAGTCGGAATTGGACAAGGAGACGACTATGGCGATCCAAAAGACGTTCTCCTCATAGGAGATGTTTATTGTTTAAAATTGTATCGAACAGAATTTTGGGTTTTTATTTTCACGTTTTGTTATATTTCTTTATGGCTGATTGGCTGGTATTTTGAAGGCCTTACATTTTATTAATATTTCTTTATTGCTTTTATATTTATAATTACTTTTGTTTATCCTTTAATTAATACGTTTAAGAATGCTGGTTGTTGAAAAGTTATTTGTTTGTTTAACTATCTCTATTTGCATGAAGTAGTAGAAATTGAATGTAATGAATGTAATATAATGTAACCTTCGTTTCTTCTTTGACTAAGTGAATTTTCCTTTTCTATTGACCATTACTGAATACGTAGCCCTTAGTTCCAACGACTTCCAAATGGAAAATTTCAGGCGTTCTTCCTCTTCGCGTGATGTACGGAATTCCATTTCACCTTTGTTTATTACAAGCTTTATATTAACTTCAATTTTGGCCCATATGCGAGATAATTATTGGAATCGCGTCGATTTAGGGTGTGTAAAGTTTTCAAATCACGTTATTTTCACTATTTTTTTACTCGAAAACAACTGCACATAGAAGGCTGCGAATTCTTGAAGATAGTATTTATGTAGTCGCGGTGATGTATAATTTCAACAGGATTGGTTCATTACTTTTTGAGTAATTAACGATCTAGTTTTTTTGTAACCTTAATTAACAATGCCATTTTTTGTAAGATCCTTTTTATACGCGACATAAATAAACAAATATAAAAAGATACGTGCCTAAAAAACCTCATAAAATCGATAAAAATTGCGATTTTTCAAAAATTCCAACCGGATTTCATTTTCAATTGTTTCTTAAGTTTTCTAAATGAGTTTCCCAATTATGAACTGATCTTACAAAAAATGGCAGCATTGTTAATTAATGTTAAAAAAACTAGATCGTTAATTGCCCGGGACTACATAAACACCATCTTTAAGAATTTTCAGCCTTCTAGGTGCAGTTGTTTTCGAGTAAACAAATAGTGCAATTAAAGTGATTTGAAAATTTTGGAAGCTATTTGCCAGATCACCGTTGCACCTAGCGACCTCTAACAGGGCTTAATTTTTAGAGAATTTCATAACGAAGAGCTTTTCTAATGCATATGTTATACTAAAAGTTAGCAGGAACGGAGGTATTGAACGAAATATTGCCTATTTTATTCACAATAAGTTAATTAAAAAGTTATGCGGTTAACCAATTTGTGGGCAAACTTGGGGTGTTTTACTACACCCTAATACGAAGCGATTCCAACAATAATCTCGCCCATGGACCAACAATTCATTTTTTAGCATTTTTTCCTTCTCGCCGACTAGCCTATTCCTTTTCTGTGTGGGACAAATCTTGCGATCGATCTTTCGACTACTTTCTGATATCCGGTGATGCTCAAATTTGGCACACACCTTTGGTTCTGGAGCAATGTTCCCTCTAAGCTGCGCGGGTGCGCGACCGCGTACTAATTTTTCGAGAATTGCGCAGCCGTTTTTGTATTCTGCGCACAATGGGCTTGTTCACCATTTTTTTATTTCAATTTATAAAAGAATTGCATCTAAAAGTAGCAAAAATCCAAATTTCACAAAAAAGGTAAAATTCGCTTGGTTTTCTTTATGTTAAGAGGGGGAGTTCGTTTCTGTGTGAATTTTGTATGCAGCATTTCGTGCGTGGTTGCAGTCACGTAGTTGGTAACATCACCGAGCGTAACATATGACTAGCTGTTTGTATTCTCCTCTAGTTTTATAGCTTGTCGTTCAAACATAGTAGATCCTAATGAAGCTCCTAATAAAGAAACAATATGGGGTGCGCCATCTGGACCTTCAGTATTTCAACACTGAATAACTCTGACATTTTTAAGCCAATTTCGACAAATGAGCATAATATCTTTATGATATTCTTTACCATTTATTTCAAATCAGTTTTTGAATACAATGTCGATTAAATGACGACCTCCATTCGACACGCAAAAGGCAGCTCTTTTTCGGGCATCCTGAATAACATTGGCCAGCTATTTCGGCTCGTATGTTAGCTTTGAGTTCGTCAATGGACATAAACTTTACTTTTTAAATAGCCCCACATAAAAAGTGTGGTGCTGTGGTGTGGTCCGGAGAGCGAGGAGGCCACTCCAAATAGTTTCTTTATTGACTCCACCAGAGAATGTAAAATGAGCTTTCGGTGTGTATTGACCTTTTAGTTGAAATGGTACTCAATTACGTTTCAGAATCGTGTACATTTGACGAAATCGGCTAATAAATGTCAGAGTTATTCAATGTTGAAATACCGAAGGTCTAGAAAGCGCACCCGTATAAACAAAGATATGAACTATAATGTCAAAATCAATTTTCAAGAATATTTATTTAAAAAAATTACAGTTTTAACATACGTTTTGAATATGTTTGCTCCCATATACTTTGTACCGCGCAGTCAGTGAAAAAATTAGAGGGAATTGTTCTGGAAGCAATACAATATAGTATATTCAATTTTATGGTACATCCAATATGGCGACCACCATTAAATTGCTTGGGGCGCACAGTTAACAAATGTTTCAGATATTATAACAAAAATGCAAAAAATATAATGATTTAACTATTAAGTACGAAAATTTATTGGGATACAATTTGATAGCGCGCCCAAGCTTTTACTTGTAGTTACATACAGCTGGAATAAAAAGTTATTTTATACTTTTTAGTTCATCTTATTAACGCATATTTAAAAACTTTTTTTATTATTTAATAATTTTTAGTTTATCTAATAAAAGCTTGTTTTTTAAAAAAAAATTTTATTTTTTTTATTTCACTTCAGCCCAAAAACTGGGAGATAAATTTCATAATGCTTTTTGTTTCCATTGTGGGATGTAAGGTTTTGCCTACCGCTGTTTTATTCCATTTACATTCAGAAATTAATCAAATTCGGTATTGTTATGTTCCAACCCAGATTTCCTGATGGACGATTGCTTGTCAAATTGCAAAGTTTAATTTTCTTACCAACGAAAGCTTTATTTATATGATTTAAATACGTTCAATCAAAGGGTTTATTTCAAGTTCCATCAATTATTGCAATCACTCCATCTTGTCAACATCACATATCGTCGGGTCAATGCAATAGTCACGAAACTGAAATTTTGCTATTTTGAACTAAGTACAAAAATTCCAAAAACTAATACAATTAAAATAAATTTTAGTTATTTCGTGGAAAAATTCAAGTTGAATCCCGTAGATTCCCAAAAAAATTTAGATCCGTAACTTTGGCAGAAGATAATATGACTTTTTTCGCATTTTTGCACAATGTTCAAAATAGCAAAAATTTCAGTTTCGTAACTATTCCAATGACCCGATCTTATGTCCCATATTCCATGATTTTTTGTCGGATTCGAACAATTGTCCATCAATGATTACGGTTAAATTCCATCAATGATTTCTGATTACTGATTGTGGTGAAACTATAAACACACCCAAAGCTTCGTTATTTTACTCAAGTAAGTATACGAACAATTCACAGCATCCTTACTAGTCATGTGTAAATGTAATAATATACCGGTAACTACCTAGTGAGTAATATCTCAGTTAGCCACAAATACCTCTAGGCACTATTTTCAAGCATTCGCTCGTTCTGATTTATTGGAACAGGTCTCGCCTGTTTTGCCCAATCGCAAATTTCACATTTCGGGCCTGATCATGGTTAGCGCTTGAAGTGAGAAATGGCGCGGCGACTGTAAAATGGAATCATAGTTCTCGAAAAAACTGACATTTGTCGGGAAAAACGCCTTCAGGTGTATCACAGTTGGCCTTTTTAAAAGACAAAGTTACGTTTTTCACGACTGATTTTAAATTTTTTTAATTATAAGTAATGTTCAAACATTTTCAAGCGACAACCATAAGGTTTTTATCGAAAACTTGGCATTCGTCAACTATGATACGAAAAATGACAACGACAAACGGCGCTGACATTTTTTCGCCGCGCCAACCATGATTTGCAGCTTTTGTATTGTTAGGATCATAACACTTCTTTTATCAAAGATCAGAAGTTCCCTGGCGACAATTATACTTGGTCTGGGCTATAATTACTACGTATACATGATGAGTTGAATAGTTGAGTTGAGGCTGAGTTGAATTTCCGACAATCGACAAAATTCGACAAAAATCACAAACAAAACACAGAGATGCTGCTGTCAACTAAATTTAACTACTCAACTACTGAACTTTCGTCTATATTCATAATTTCAACTCAACCCAGGTAGCAGAGCTGAGTCGAGTTCAGTCGACCCTATCTCAACTCGACTCGCGTCTACATGCATTTGAACTTGGGTTCAACCTGGGTTCAACTCATCATGTATACGTAGTAAATGTTGCCAAGTTGAAATACACAATGACATTTCCGACTTCCCATTTTTACCATATTATGTTCACCATTTGCCAGATTCATTAGTCTTTATAATCACTCTAACTTCGTGAAAGTCATCTCTCCTTGCTTTCATATGCGACGTACAACCACTATCGACGCACTTTTCGTTTCTTGTATGTATTATGTAGATCCGAGAATCCTTCTGAAAAATTGTCCCTTCAGACGCTAGCTGGTCATCAAAAGTTAAACCAAGAGATACGAGAACCTGTGTCCGATGTGAACACTTCGAACAAGTGCCTATTTTCACGCAAGAACCCGGATTGTGTTTAACACCGTACATCAACTTTCTGATCCGAACGACAGGGAAGTTACTCAGAACAAAATACTTCTGGCTCAGAATGAACCGGTATTGTAACCAGTGGAGAAAGACTTGCGTTCCACCACCACGGATTAAGGAAGCCAATTTGAGTCCGCATTATTCAAAAAGCTTACCAAACTTCTCGGTTGTCACAAAATAAGAACCACAACTTACCATCCCCAATCTATGGCTACATTGAAAGATTCCATAAGCACTTGGTGGTAATAAAAATCACTGAATCTAAGAAATGGTAAGGAAAGTTACCTTAGATCCGTGTGTGTGGTGGCACTAGAAAGCAATCGTCCCCTATGAGGTACCTCCAGTTGGTCAGGCGAAACAATGTCGTTGGTTTAAATAAATTCATTTTCACACTATAAGAAAACCAGATGAATTTTACTAGAAAAACGCCAAATTCACCCACACTTTTTGCATGACGTTCGAGTCCAGACCGGTACGAGCCGTAAGGGCATTACTTCAGCTAATGGTTTAGCTTGGCCTCGGGGGTTTTTTAGGGCCACAAATGACGATTCTGTGGTCAAAATTTGATAATTCAAAATGGCGTCGCTAATATGCCGGATGGATTTTGCAAATGTGTTCTGAATCCATTGAAAGTCGGTATCGGGGAGTTTTTAAGGTCACAAATGACGCACTTTGTCACAGAGTCTATCCATCTCCTCCTGGGTCTGCCTACTGGTCTATTTCCTGAAATTTCTGATATCATAAGCCGTCTCGCGATTGTCCTCCGTCCTGACTACGTGACCGGCTAGTCTTAGTCTGTTAATTTTTATTAAAGTTGAGAGGACTGGATCGTCAAAAATTGCATACAACTCGCTGTTGTATCTACTTCGCCATATTCCATCCTCTCTAGTTGGGCCTATTACTCACCCTCTCAAACCTGTTAACTAGCTACTCTATGTCCAGGGTCATGGTCCAAGTCTCGCTGCCGTAGCACAGTACTGGTCGTATTACTGTTTTGTAGAGTGAAAGTTTCGTTTTTCTATTCTGTTTTTCAATTCTTGAGTGCAGTATTTGTTTTTGGGCATAAAAGGCTCTATTAGCCAGAAGTGTTCGTCGACTTATCTCTTCCTTTTCTTCGTTTCTTTTTGTAATTGTAGACCCAAGGTAGACTGTTTTATCGACTACTTCTAGATTGTGTTCGTCGATAGTTATATTTCTTCCCATTCTAAGTCTTCCAGCTCTGGATTGTTGCATCACCTTTGTTTTCTCCTCGTTGATGTTCAGGCCTATGTCCTTTGCCGCATAACAAATCACTTCACCAGAATTTTGTAAAAAGTAAAGTCCAAAAATGACAGAATTAAGACTAAAAGATTACAATAAAAATAGGTAAAAAAAACTTTTATGTTAAATTGTTTTATTTTAAATCATAAGCTGTACCAAAACTATAAAATAATTAGAACATAAACATGGAGCTTCTTGAGATAATCTGGGACTTTTATTTATTTATTTATTTGTTTAGCCAAACAAGGCACACTTAAATTAAAAAACACAGTAGTACAACAGTCCTTATTATAAATGTAATTGATTAACTATAATTAATAACTATTGACAATTACTGAAACTTACTACTAATTGTAAAGAGAGGTGGGACCCAAGTAGCACAATTTGGTTAGAATCCAGTTAATTAACCAGAAACTAGCCAGAGTTATTTAACCATCATAACTTAGTAAAACGTTTGTAAAACGTTTCCTAGACATTTATTAAACCGTAAATGGTCAGTTATTTTGTAACTCTAGTTATTAGATTACCTATGCCTAAGGTTTATAGAACTTCTAAAATATATCTCTACAAAACTTAGCAGTTACAAAATAACCTGAAGCAAAAGTTTCTAAAACTTCTATCATTAGCCTGATGTAAACGTTGGCTAGTAAATAACTTGAAGCTAACGTTAGTAAAACCTCCATTATCAACCTTTTGTAAACACTGGTTAGAAAATAACCTGAAGAAAACGTTTCTGAGATAGTACATACTTACCGTTAATTAACCTAAAAGTAATTTTGTAACAGAAATCTAACTATCATGCAAAATCTCAAGTTACAAATTTGATATTTTATAACTGCTTTATAACAATGCAATGACTGAAAAAAATTCAATGAATTTACGTAAAGAACATATATGTTTTATTAAATAATAATAATAAAAATACAAGTACATATTGTTTTTACAAAATTAAACCTTTTAAAAAGATATTTGTAGATGGTTCTTCCTGTCCTATTCCACCAAACCTGTAGAGCATTTTTACCTAAAAATATAAGAAAATTAAAAAAAAATGAATTTTATTAAAGACTTTAAATATATAGAATTAATAGTAATTAAAAACTTACTTACGTTTGCTTTTTCCAAAAAAATATTAATTGTAGATTATTAAATTCTCTATTTACGCCCGTGAACTTCTTCACTTCACTGATGCTTGCTTGTAAATGAACACGTTTCGACAAGCTTGTGCTTATATTTTACTTTTTCGTACAATTCTAACTCATAATAAACCTATGCATTAATAGCGAATATGTTTCTAGCTCGTATTAAACTCTTATGTTACGCTTAGGTATATTTCTAACTCGCCCTAACCCATGCTTTAATAACGAGTTATATTTCGAACTAGATATAAACCCTTATATTAATTTCGTTACATCGCGAAATACTGCTTCTCTTTTCCTTACTTTCAGCGACGTCTGTTGGCTTTTTCACATATTCAAATCAATCATCAGGTTATTTTCGAGTTTATTCTCAAACTGTTAGAGGAGAGTACATTTTTAACTCATAATATGATCATACGTTATTTTGAAGAATATTTCTAACCTACAAAATTACATGTTAAATCAGAGTATATATGTCTAACTTATAATAAACTCATACTTTATTTTCGAGTTTTTTTCTATCCTCTGAAAAACCTAAACACGTTTGCAAGGTTAAGTTTACGTATATTTGTAACCAAAAGTATTACAAATTAAAAATAAGTGCTGAAGTAACTCAGTAGCAACGAAATTTTGAAGTTATATTCTAACTTAAAAAATAAGTAATATTCTACCTTAAAAACTAAGTTAGTGTTTAGTTAGAAGGTAATCTGGTTAGATTATAACGCTTAAGTAACCTGTTTGTAACAAAAGCGAAAGTTTTAAAATAACCTAGTTAGATTTTGCTACTTGGGGAGTTATGTTAGTAGAGATCTGAGTATTTTCTTATAGGATGCCTTGTTGAGTGAGAGGGAGAAACAGGAGCTGTGAGTATTAAAGACCATACAACATCTGTTGACGGGCTCGTTCCTAGCGTAATCGGTGCGATGACGGAATTCCCGAAGTAATTTAGTATGACGTGTGTGTCGGATTTCTTCATTGAATTTTATTTTATTCGACAGAAACTCCACTTTAAGTTTTCCACTTAGGACGTCAAAGGCAACGCAAGATATGAGCAGTTTTCTCCTGCTAGATAACGGCATGAGATCAAGCACTTTGAGCCTGTCCAAGTAGTGCGGTAGGCTTTCGTAGTCATGCGGGTCGTGTAGATTTCTCAAGGCAAGAGGGAGAAATCTCTTCTGAACTGATTCAATCCTGCTACTGCTTACTTGGAATATAGGATCCCAGATAGGACACGCATATTCGACGATAGGGCGGACTAGAGAACAGAAGAGTGTTTTCGTGACCCGTACATTACCGAATTCTTTGGCTCTCCTCTTGATGAAACCAAGAAGTTGTTGGCTCTGGCAGTAATATTATCGTAGTGCAGGTTGAAATTGAGTTTTTAGTCTAGGACCACCCATATAGTAGATGATCAACCTGATTCAACACCATGCCGTTGAGATAATAGTACTGCTTCTGTGGGTTTCTACTACGGGAGAAGGTAATTGCATGACATTTGCTGGTGTTAAGTTGCAGTTTGTTCGTAGTACACCAGTCTTGTAAGGCATTGAGTTTCGTCTGCATGAAGTAAACATCAGTTTGGGCTTTAATGGCACTATAGATTTTGAGGTCATCCGCGTAGAAGAGATGTGGAATATTTACTAATTTTTCTGAAAGATCGGAGATAAAAATATTAAAGAGGAGAGGACCAAGATGACTACCCTGAGTAACGCCTTCGATCCCATTAGATAGAAATCCTTGGAATCTGATAACCTGTGTCCTTCCGTTCAGATATGATTTTAACCATTCCAGGGCAGAACCTGATATTCCAAATTTTAATAATTTTGCAATTAAAATGTCGTGGTCTACTCGATCAAAGGCCTTGCTGAAATCAGTGTACACTGCGTCCAATTGATGGCCGCTCTCCATACCGTATAGCAATTCGGAGATAAGGACCATAAGGTAAGAAGTTGTTGAACGCCCTTTCCAAAAACCGTGTTGTTGTTCGTTTAGATATGGGTCGATAAGAGGGGCAATCCTGTCGTAAACAAGTTTTTCAAAAAGCTTAGGAATTGAAGATAAGATGGCAATCCCCCTATAGTTGTCCACCGACTGGTTATCACCGGATTTATAGATTGGCGCTAGGTAGGATTTATTCCATAGCATAGGGAACTTACCTAACGATAAAGATTTGTTGAAGATAACGTGAAGAGGAATTACGATATGTTTTGAGCAGCACTGCAGGAAAAATACGAGGGAGATTTTCGGGACCATTACTTTTTTTGATATCAAGACTATTTAGACCCGACAAAATCTCGTCGACAGAGAGGGATATGCCATTTATAAGGGAGGTGTCAGTGTGCAAATTAGTCAGATTGTCTGTTGCACTGGATATGGGGCTATAAGTTTCACCAAACCTCTCAGCGAACATGCTACAAGTTACTTGGGGGCACTAGGAGCGAGTTCTACTATTCGTCATTGACGTTGGGTAGCCCGAGGTCTTTCGTTTGATATTAACGTAATCAAAAAATTTAACAACCTAAAATAAAAACATGGGGCGCATAAAAACCTGTATAACGACTGTATAATTAAATAACAAAGACTTTCCAGCCCGCCAAAAAAATATTTCACATGCGCCCCATGTTTTTATTGTAACCTGTTAAATGTCCCAGATTCTTACTTAATCCGCTGACGCAGCGACACAAAGTGCTCCTTGGCATACGACATAAGAAGACCGCACTGCTACTATTGCACGATTTCTTAACAGAGGCGTCAGAATCTAAAGAAGGTCCATGTTTTTGTTCTAATTATGTTCTATTTTTTGGTTAACTTAAAAGTTTTTTTTTACCTATTTTCATATTTTATTGCAAGAGCGACCTCTTGACTCAACTTCTCAAATTCAAGTTAAAACTGACAACAACAAAAAAAACAAAACAGTTCAGTGCCTGAGCATTAGAATTCAACTATGTAGAGCTGTTCTGTTCAAGTTAATATTGTGTATTGCATTGGTATAAATACTAACGCAAACACAGTCTTTTTTCTAATAAAACTTACATCACAACCGTTCAATTCCACTAGATAATTAAGATTTCACTTGTGATGAGGTGATCAAGTATTCCAAATCTCCTAGTACCTGGTTTTTCTTAAGGCTATTCCTACACGAAGGACCATCCTTTTGGAGCAAAACCTTTTTTTGGGCAAAGGAGGCGTACAGAGGAAAGCTTTGCTCCAGAACTATGGTCCTTCTTGTAGGAATCGCATAAGAAATAAGTCTTCAACCCCTTTTCTCCCACACTTCAATCTAAGGATTCGTACCTACATAGAACAACTTGAATGTGGAACTTCTCCCAGAGTCAATTTTTCTAAGCTACTAAAATATTCGTGAGCTAAAACGAATAGTCCATCGACGGCATTTCAACACCCAGCAAAGTCGTTGTAACTCATCTATCCTTTACTCTCGCTAGGACTTAATATAGCTTACTACCAAACATTGTACACACTATGACATTACAGATATGTACATGACAGACAGAGCGATTCCTAAGCCATTTTTTATAAACAAAAGTTTTTATTGTAAACTCTATTGGAAATTAGAAAACTTTATCTCCAAATTAAAACTTAAAAGAAAAATCATAAACAATGCTAAAATTGCAATGCATCATCTTCTCAAAAAAGTGACTAAAAAATATTGTAGTTATTAAAAATTTCAAGTTAACGTTAAATTTAACAAAGAAAGAGAATAATGTAAAAAATAAAAAAAATAAATTTATTTAAATTTCATTTTAAGAATATTTGAGATACAATGTATTTAAAAAATGTGTTAAAGAAGTAAACATATTAAAAATGAGTAAAAATTAAAATGAAAAAAAATCTATCGAAACAAAAAAGGGGTAAAAAAAGTGCTTACTTATAGAACTTTTCTATATTAGTTGGAAGAGTCAATTTCTATATATTTTATATGCTAGTGTCTTGTTTCGATATGAAAGTAATTAATATTTTTGTTTACAACTGCATTAAAGTCCGACAAAGGTATTTAACTAGCAAATGAATTAATCAATTTTAATTCGTGATCAAAAGTTTTTTGTGTGATAAAAATAAATGTGTTATTATTTATGTTATATTATTTTTATTTATATATTTTCTTTTATGCCACAGCTTTTGTAAATTTTTTCAATCAAATCATTTATTTAAAAAAACAGAGCCAACAGTGACAAGAGATAATCGTATTATTAATATCGCATGTAATATTTCTCCATATTATATATTAAATGACTATTTTTTCCATTAATAATGAAGAGATATGAACGAGTCAGTTATCATGTGTTGCATTCATTATAAGTTCCATGTCCGCCTTACGTGTTTACGTTTCAACGCTTGTCTATACACGTAGTACATTATAAGTTTTGCCAATCTCAAAATGTTATTTCACTCACAGTTTAAGTCAGAAGCAGCAAATCTACAAAACTGAAAATAAACATTTTCTACTGCTTCTTATAAATATCCTAACATAAATTTTGAAACCATTTTATCTTTCGTTGCTACTTGCAAATTGTGTACTTTAGAATTTTATGGGACGACCAAAAGGCTAGAGTTTATTCAATTCAACGATAATTCTATCGCTTTTATCTATCCAATGTGGGGTGCTAGGAAAGAAACGAGAGGATAGAAGGGAAAGAACGACGCACATGACGAAACTTTAACGAAAAAGGAAAACCCATAAAAGAAGACAACGAGCTTTCCATTAGCTCTGGTTGTTTGAGTGAAAAAGCTGCGCTTTCAAACAACCAAAGCGAATGGGACACTCGTTGTCTTGTTTTATGGTTTTTACTCTACACAGAAGACTACAGGGTGCGCCAGAGAAACTTACTTATTGGAAAGGT
This sequence comes from Thereva nobilitata, assembly GCA_963855945.1. Lineage (NCBI taxonomy): Eukaryota > Metazoa > Arthropoda > Insecta > Diptera > Therevidae > Thereva > Thereva nobilitata. The sequence continues at coordinate 137,535,286 of OY979694.1, forward strand.
CAATAAAAACACAAGTACTTCAGTTATTGTTTTAAATTTTTTTTATTTTAGAATACAATATCCCAATTTTTTTTTCATGCAGTCTTGAAAATGACATCGGATAAATGGCGACCCCCATAGCGCATACACTGATGAAGTCGATTTTTGAAATTCCTATCCATTCTTTGCAGCATATCAATCGGTATGTTGGCAATGGCGTCGCGAATGTTGTTCTTGAGGTGTGCTGTGGTCCGTGGTCGATCGACATAAACCAGGCAGGTTGTCAATCAGCATTTCACATGCATTTTTACGGGCAGCAAAATCGCGTTCAGTTAATTCTTGCACAACAACCAATTTATAGGGATGAAATTGAAGGTCTTCATGGAGAATTCGTCGGACAGTGGTGTCAGAAATTCCCAAAGCAGCTGCGTGTTTGCGAGCCGAACGCCGGGGAGAACGGACAACTGACTGCCTCACTCTTTCGATATTTTCCGGATTTCTGATGGTCCGTTGAAGTCCATTTCTGGGTTTAGCGACACTTCCACACTCCCGAAATGAGTTAACCCACGACAGAATCGAATTACGGCCAGGAACGAGTCTGTGAGGAGGAATTTCAAAGCGAGCGCGGAAGGCACGTTGTGTAGCAACAACTGAGCGACCGTTAGAAAAGAAGCTCTCGACGGCGAAGGCCCGCTGCTCTCTAGACCAGAGCATGATGGCAACTGACTGGAGGGAAAAACAAACTTGGGAACTTCCCCCTCCAGATGCGCCCCCTCTCGCCCCTCTACCCGCCTAACTCACCGCGCGGGGATTTTTTCAAATTCAAGTTTCTCTGGCGCACCCTGTACAACAGGTGAAACCGGTTTTATGGGAGGGAAACAAAGAAAAGAAAGGGGAAACTAGTATATTTTCCCCTTTGTTTTATTAGTTTCTCTCCCATAAGACCGGTTTCACCAGTGCGTCTTTTATGCTATGGACGCACATATGGTATCGATACCATGGTATTCAAATACCACATAGTATGCCAGATGTGTGTCACCTAATACCAGGTCAATACCATTTCAAAAACTTGGTATATACTGTCATTCGACGTGGTATCGAAATGAGCCAATTTTTCTTGGTTTCCTTATACACAAACCTGGTATAGTGACCTTTTAAATGCTAACAACGCCATTATATAGAAGCGAAAAATAAAAACACCTAATTTTTCCATTTTAAAAAAATTAATTTTTGAGTAAATAAAAATTTAACTGTGTTTTTGTTGAAAAATAAAACAAAAATTTTTAAGTAGAAAGATTTACTTTCGATTTCAAGCATAGATATTTATTAACGTAAAAGAGCACACACTAATTCGTTTTCCATTTTTAAAAGCTTTACAAATAACAATCAGCTGAGACCTGTCAAACGTATACCAGATAAAGGTATATGTCAGAGTATACCATGGTATCGAAACCACATGTGTGTCCATAGCATTAATCTTCTCCCCAAGTTTGACGGTCCCTTGCAGCATGTCTCCAGTTCCGGATGTGGAGCATTGCCTCTGCGTCTATATCCTGGGTCATAGTCCAAATCTCGCTACAATAGCACATTACTGGTCGTATTACTGTTTTGTAGAGTGAGAGTTTCGGTTTTCTGTGCACAAATCTAAAGTGCAGTATTGACTGTTTTATCGACTAATTCTAGGATATGTTCGTCAACAGTTATATTTCCTCCCATTTTAAATCTTCCAGCTCTGGACTGTTGTTACATCACATTTGTTTTTTCTTGATGTTCAGGCCTATGTCCTTGCCGCATCTTCAAGTTCGACATAAATTTCTTTTGCTGCCAAAAAGGAAAGGAGGATGGATTAGCTTTTACCTAGCTGCTACTACTGCTGGCGTTTCTTTCCCTTTCTCTCTTTGCTTCTGCTTCTTCCAGCCTTAATTTCCTGTGTGTTCAAAAAAAATTGTATCGTCTGCTGCCTGGCTGGTAAGGCAAAGTGAGTGAGGGGTGGAGCAGGCGAAAAAATACATTTCGTCCGTGTGGAATGAAGCTCCGTAGCCACCATGCCCTTCCTCTCTTCCTTTGTCTACACTGTAAAAAATTTCTGTGGTAATTTTACAAAAATAATACTGGAAGTTTTATTCACAAGCAGTTTTGTAAATTTGCAATATATATTATTCTACTTTAGGTATTTTTACGTAACTGTGTAGTAAATATACATTATTTGTGCGATGTAAAAATACAATCAGTATTGGAACTTTCACTTCATAGTTTTGTATGCCCGCCCTCTCCCTATAAATAAAAATAGCATTTTGCTCACCATGCAAGACCGATTCGCAATGAAAGCTTCAAGCTGCAAGCGTCAAGCTGCAAGCTTCAAATTACTAGTGTGAATCGGCCCTAAGCATCAAAATTATCAAATTTTTTTTGGCTGTTACAAGAACTGCCCAGACCCTGACCGAAGTCAAAGGTCTGACCTTAACTTAAGAACAATCGGGTATTATATGCTTAGTATTCCATTGTTACCTGTGAATTATATCTATGAGAGCGAAAATTTAAACCTTACATTCCAATGAACAATTTGTAATTTTACTGAAAATATAAGTTTTAAAATTACGCCTCTTACTGTAAAATTACAGTACAAAGTTCAGTACATAACATTGATAAATAATACTAAGAAATATTGTAATTTTCCTACATACACGATTTGGAAAAATACACAACATTGTGTAAAATATACGTCACATTCATGAAATCAACATTTACGTCATGCAGTATTGGAGAATTTCAATTTAGTAAGTAAAATTACAATAATTGTGTAGTAAATTAGTATTTCCTACCGCGATTTGTAATTTTACTATACATTTGGACTGTGAATTTACATATTTTTTTTACAGTGTATCAACAGAGAACTTGGGGAAATGCCCGGAGAGCTTTGTGGAATTTGTATTCTAAAGCTTCGCCTTAGGAATCGTAACAAATCCTACCCAGCGGGTAGGGCATACGTTTGGAATCGTGTGTTGGTGTTGGCTGTCATAGCAAATTTGTTGAATTTTATATTTAATGAAAATCTTTATTTTTCCAAATTGGGGTAATTAAATTAGCACCTAAAAAAAAGACAAACCCTGTAGGCTAGAAAAATTATATGTAAATCATTCAGGTTTTTCAATTTTTTTCCTATTACGTCCACTTGTCACTTTGATTTCGTTGTTGTGTTCCAAGTCGGAGCGCGCCGCCGACACCGCAACATCATGTCGGTGAAAAGTCGCCACATACCACGAAGCCAATGTCCGCACCGCGTTTGCGCCTGTTTCTGTCAGTAGCTTTATAGATAGTTAAGTCTGTGGATAAACTCTTTAAGTCTATTTCACGAACTCATTCTTAATTGTGACCCTTATCAGTCGATTAAAATAGCCTATTCTTATTAAATTCTGTTTCAAGGCTATTGTAGAAAGAACTACTTCGCTTTTACTTTAATTGAATTTTTTTTAAGAATTTGCTCTTGTATTGTTCTTGGCTTAGGTTATTACTAGAGTACTATCAAGATTAACTATAAAGAGTTCTTAAATGAAGCTATTATAAGCGTTTAACTGAAATGTATTCCTGACTAAAGTTGCCACAGGAGCATTATGGGAAGTTTACTCTTAATAAATATTATTATAAGAGTATTATTAGAACTGTTGATAAAGAGTTTTTAAATAAAACTATTACAAGTGAATGATTAAAATATGCTCCGGAATAAAGCTGCTAGAAGAGTGTTATCGGAACCTCCAGTTTTGACCGCTGCTAAACCGCTACGATTCCCCCCGCACCAGCATACAATTTTTTATTTGTCTGATCACAACCTTGTTCCTTGGAACAATTTGTTTCTTTTTCACAGCTTTTATTTCAAAACAAAACTTTCTTGAAAAATAATGAGAAAACCTACAAAATATGGATAAAATGTACGAAAGCGCCCTCAGAATCCCAAAAAGCTGGCCAAAACCTCAAAACGTGCAATAATCGCTTTGAAATTTCTTACTTGCGGGTTTTCGAGGTCGCTGATTAGGAATTTGACATTATTTTTTCAAAGACAAGATGGCGGATCCAATATGGCGGACGACCACATGAAAAAATGCATATTCGCGGATGAAATTCTGTACCCGGGGGCTTTCGAGGTCGCTGATTACGAATTTGACATTATTTTTTCAAAAAACAAAATGGCGGATCCAATATGGCGGACAGTCATATAAAAAATTGATATTTTTAGTTTTAATACAATTTCATCGTATTAAAAAAATTTCAGAAGCATAAAAATAGTATCGTACACAAGAAATAGGTACCAATAAATACGCAATAATAATTCAGTTTATAATTTACACTTTTATTTTTAACACATAGGCTCTATCTATTCGCTATCGCTATCACATAAATCGATGTCGGAATCTAAAGTAGACACATCAGTTTCATCTTCAGTGTCACTGTCATCGGGTACAACTACATCTTTAGCATCAGACGACATTTGTTTTCTTTTAGTTTTTGGAAGTTTTCTTGCCCTTGAAATGTAAGGATCAGAACTAATTAAAAGGCGGCAAAATACATCTCTCATTGTCAAAGAACGGCTGCTTTTGCGCGAGAAGTCCTGACGAAATTTTTTAATATATTTATTGCAACTTTCCTGGTCTTCTTCAGACATCTGACCGATTGGAAGCAAAGCCGAAGCAATGATTTCTGGGCCATGAATGAACAGTTTATAAACTGATGGTGGCATGAAGAACCATGGGTACAATTCAACAAATAGGTTTGCGAAACTGCGGTTTCCCAAGCGTAATCTCTAAATTTTTGAATATTAATTTCGCGTCCTGATGAAACAACTTGTAAAATGGAATGAAATCTGGTAATCAAACGAAAGTCTACTCCAGTTATTTCCGATGAAATTTTGGCATTTTCAAAAAAGCGACGAGCAGTGTTACCATCATTCGTGCTCCCGAATCCTGGCTTTGGCTTGTCAACAATTAGACCAAGGTTTTTTCTAAAAGACTCTTGAGTGGCTGTTTTTCGTTCTTTTACATTTTGTTCTTCTTTCTCTGATCGTGCTTGCCATTTTTTAATGTCTAATTTATAAGATAAATGCAAACAGCACTCAAAGAATGTTCTTCATTGACTGACAGCGTTAACATTTTGACAAGATTATTAAAATCTTTTGACGTGGCTTTACAAAGGTAGCAGCGTTGAGTAGCTGGATTATCCGCCAATGCTTAAAGCAAGATTCCATTTTACTTTTATTAATCTTCCATTAACCATGTCTGAAAATGGAACTAGATTTTTTATTTGATCTTCCACATAGCTTTCGTTGCATCTGCTGTTTCTTTTAGGAATTCTATTTTAATTGGTCGACAATATCGCGGAGATGAAGGCACAGGATTTTGCCAAACAAAATTTTTTTCGTTTTTCTCATCAATTAAAACAGTTTTAAAGGAACTAATGACGTAAAAAAAATATTTGCGTCTGTGAATGTGCCATCATCACTCGTAAATTTTTGCTTATATTCACTCTGACCTGAAGTTCCATCGCAACCCCATTTACAAGTTAAATCATTTTAAGCAAATCACCGGGTGACATATTTTGTACAACATTTTCTTTTGCTAAAACGATTCGTTTCACCGTGAGATCTAAAAATGCTTGAAGATCGATAGCTGCGCGTCTTTCTGTACATGTAATTGTTTTCATCGGTGGATAACAAGCAATTTTGGCTTTTGCAGTACATTGTATGACGGATACCCCTTACTTTGAACTAATTTGCAGCCTGATCGTACCACTAAATACTGACTTTTGGAAAATCTACCTTCTACCTAAACTGACAAGGCTTCTTCCGGCGTCATTGTTCTTTCTTTAATTGTGTTAGAAGACGACAGGTAGGACGATGCCTTAGACAAACTCCCCGCTGTGACGTTCTTCAATACCTGCGCTGCGTCAACTTTCCCACTTGCACGTAGGCTCATCCGCGTAGGATAAGATAGTTCTTCTAGGGTGTGGTCTTTTCTCAATTCCTCGGTTTTTCGCATTTTGGACCTTTCACTGCTATCGGAAAAACTTGTAGAAGGTCGACCACCGATTGCCTTTGTCTCCGCAGTACTTTGAGAAGATCCGGCCTCCGATAGCATCAATTGACCGCTCAGCCATTCCGCATTCTTGTTGAAAAACCAGTCCTCTTTCCGGCGAGCCTCTTTCCATAAAGTACGCAATTTGTACATGACGTATTTAAAATTTTTCTTCACTTCTTCAGTCATGAGTGTGAGAATCCCAATTGGAGCGTCATGTGCTTCTCAATAGTGAGAGCTAATTCGTCACCAGATTCAGTATAAAGAGCATCTTTAATTAGGCAGAAGATCTCTTTTCGTGCTAACTGAAGTACTCTTTGGGTTCCTGAAAACATAAAAAAACGTTAAATTTAGTCGCTTGGACTGCAATTTAACAACAAAAAAAGCATTAAAACGCAGGAAAAAACCGATACCCGATATGCCCCGGCAAATAAAAAAGAATTTTAAAAATAATATTTAATTCGTAATCAGAAACCTCGAAAACCCCCGGGTATCGAATTTCATCCACGAATATGCATTTTTCATGTGACCGTCCGCCATATTGGATCCGCCATTTTGTTTTTCGAAAAAAATAATATCATATTTGTAATCAGCGACCTCGAAAACCCCCGAGTACCGAGTTTCATTCGCAAATATGCATTTTATCATGTGGCCGTCCACCATATTGGATCCGCCACTTTGTTTATTAAAAAAATAATATCAAATTCGTGATCAGCGACCTCGAAAACCCCCGGGTACTGAATTTTATCCGCGAATATGCATTTTTTCATGCGGTCGTCCGCCATATTGGATCCGCCATTTTGTTTTTTGAAAAAAATAGTGTCAAATTCGTAATCAGCGACCTCGAAAACCCCCTGTTATATAGTTTTCAAGAGATTTCTTGCCATTTCGGAACTTTTTGTCGGTTTCTTTACCCCCTGCTGAGCAACGACTTTTGCGCGATTTCAGAAAAAAAATTGTATCTCCAAATTCGCACAAATTCGCACTTTAATTTACTTCTTGTTTTTTTCTTTAGACTATGACAAGTGAAAAAAAAAATTTTAGAAAACGAGCGAGGACGACTAATAAACTTAAGTAAGTTATTTGAAAAATTAGTTTTTCTCTGCGTTTTGCAAAAAAGTTGATTTATTTAAATTCATATTAATAATTCTGCAATGAATATTTTACGATTATACATATTCGATTTAATTCCACTCACCTTCATGAACAGAATCCATTTTTAAACTTTTCAAAAGCACTAATTGGCACTATTTAACAAATAGTTATTTTCAATGCACAATATGTGTTAGAAACTTCGATAGCTGCGACTCGTGTAACGGCCACTTTCGAACTGATCCTACAAAGGGGAAAAACGTACCTATACCGCGAGGACAGATGTTCTATGACCCTCGGGGCCCCTACTTAAAATTCCGCAAAGAGAAAGTCCCGAAATAGAATCTTCATTTTAGGGGTTTTGGCCAGCTTTTTGGGATTCTGTCCCACTGTGCGGCACTCGTAAATAAAATTAAACATCAGAAATAGATTCCTTGACCCCTAAAACCCCTATATACGTGTGCCTGGGAAAAAACTTGTTTTTTTCTGTTTTGAATGTAGCAATCTTAAGTATTGACAAAAAAATACCTATTTTTGAAAATCCGGAGACTCAAAATGGACTTTCGAACTATGGTTTCTTTTTCTTGGGCAAAGTTGCTTAAAATTACTCGTAGAATATCGCTAGGGGGTGCAAAAGGTCGACTTTTTTTCATCCATACAAATTGACCCGCCCTAGTGAGTACGGACTGAAAATTAATACCGATAAATGGACCAAATCAAATTTTTAGGGCACATGGTGAGTCTGTCAGGTATCCAACCCACGAAGGAGAAAGTGATAGCAATTAAAAACTTCCCCAAGCCAGAAGAAGTTCAACAATTAAGACGATTTCTCGGCATGTATAACTTCTACCGACGTTTTTCAAAAGATGCAACGAAAAAGCAACTACCGCTGCTACAGTTCTTAGGTAAAAGCAAGAAAAATGATAAGACAAAAATCAAATGGGATCCAACTAGCGTTTGAAAGTATTAAAGACGATCTAAGTGAAGCTACGTTGTTAGTTTTTCCGATAAATGAAGCAAGATTAGCTTTGGTAACGGATGCATCGGATAAAACGATTGGTGCCGCAATGCAATAACTTACCGACGGGAAATGGCAACCATTAGGTTTATTTTTCTCGTAAACTAACGGTAGCGGAGAAACGCTATAGTACATACAACAGGGAACTGTTAGCTATATATGCTGGAATTCGCTACTTCCGACATTCCCTTGAAGGTAACGACTTCGCAATCTTAACCGATCATAAACCTTTGATTTTTGCATTCAAACAAAGGTGGGAAAAGTTATCACCCCGTCAAATTCGGCAGTTGGATTTTGTTAGTCAGTTTACCACTGACATAGTGCATATAAGCGGAGAGGATAATGTAGTTGCTGATTGTTTACCGCGCATAGAGGGTTTATTAGTTCCGTCACCAATTAATTTTGAAGAATTAGCTAAAGATCAAGATAACGACGCCGAACTAAAAACAACACAAAAAAACGAGAGACGTCACTTACCCTTAAGCTATGTACGATACCCAACTCTACACACCGGTTATAATGCGATGTTGATAAAGACACAGTGCTACCATTTGTGACAATTAAGTTAAGGAAAACAGTTTTTGATAATCTGCATGGATTGGCACATCCCGGAGTACGCGGTTCTCAGAAGATAATAACCAAACGTTACGTTTGGCCAAACATGAACGCTGACATTAAACAATTCATCAAGACATGCTTAATTTGCCATAAAGGTAAAATACAGCGATACACAAAAAGTCAACTTTCAACTTTCAATTTGCCTAGCAGCCGTTTCGAACACATCCACATGGATATAATAGGACCACTCCCCCCAACAAAGCAATTTACATTCTGCTTGACAATTGTGGACCGGTTTTGCGATGGGTGGAACACTTTCCGTTAACGGACATCACTGCAGAGACAATAGCCCACACATTTTGCTTGGGGTGGATAAGCTGTTATGGTGTACCTGTACAGATCACCACAGACCAAGGAAGGCAGTTCGAAAGTAACTTGTTCACACAGTTGACAAGGTTTGTAGGAAGTAAACACACTCACACAACAGCTTACCATCCGCAGGCGAATAGACTAGTAGAAAAATTCCATAGTACATTGAAAGCTAATCTAAAAGGATTACAAACAGAAGACTGGACGTTAAGACTCCCAGCAATCCTCCTAGGTATACGGGCGGCATACAAGGAAGAACTTGGGGCATCCGCAGCCGAAATGGTTTTTGGACAAACACTACGCCTTCTCGGTGAATTCTTCACAAGCGAAATCAGGCGAGTCATACAAGAAAGTGAATTCGTTACACGACTCAAAATGCATTTCGAGAAGGTTAAACCTGTTGCTGCTTCGAATCATAGCGCTAACAACACATTCGTCCCAAAGGCTCTCTCGACTGCATCACACGTATTCGTCCGAGACCACACAATTAGAGCGCCACTATCGCCACCATACACCGGCCCTTATGCAGTGGTTACCAGATGCGAAAAAGTTTTTAAGATACTTCGAGCAGGGAAGGAAACAGTGATATCTATAGATCATCTGAAGCCAGCATTTTTATTCAGAGAAGAGGAAGCACCAGAAACCACACTTCAAACGGAATCATTGCCAGAGGCAGTGAAGGTTTAAGAAAAGAGAACAAGGACCCGAAAAATCAAGCTCCCCGTGGAATTCAGAGAGGAATATCTTCGGGAAGGGGGTGGTTGGCGACATGTAAACGCACCATAAAATATCAAAGAAATGCGAACAACTTCAGGAGATGACGAAATAGTTTCTGCCTTGAAGAATTAGACAGTCGTCGTAAGTTAGCGTCCCTACGGTAATGCGCGGGCTAATTACGTTTAATATAGAGACTCAAATCATATATGTATATTATTGTTGTTAATAAAGAATACTTTTAGGTATAATCGTAAAGTGCCTTTCTAGTCACAACAGACTTTACTTTTATAATGTTCTTATAAAATCATGCGCCACATCTGCTAGCCGTTTGTTCTTAAAAAATTCTTAAGCATAACTCTTAAAAAAGTCCATTCTTACTTTTCTTATAATGTACTTACGCAAAACTATTTCAAGACTGTAATCAGAGTAAGACATCTTCTGAAAACGCAAACTTACTGTTAAGGGTTTTAAATAAGGCTGCACTCTTCGCGAAAGACTTTATAATTCTTATAAAACCCAATTCTTGTAACAATCGGATCTAAATACGCTATTAGAAGCGATTTTTAGGAAAAACCTTAATAAACAATTAAAAAGAAACACCTCTTTGTGAAAAATCTAATAACAGCTTTATAAGCCCAACTTCAATTTTTCCAAGAGTCTACTCTTCTAAATTGTTAGTTGGGATGGTATACAATAGTACTTAAAGTAAGCATAGACTTGCATGGGTTTTCTGCACCAATGTCCAGTTCCCTGTAAGTATAGTATACATCGAATTTATACTGTTAGTTAGTGTGGTTTCAATCTTTGAGCCGCCTTGGTTTGTTAGTATCCAATAATTGTATAGTCTCAACGTTAGTGTGAGCAAAAATTCACTTCTCGTATTTAATTGCATATTCGCGGAGGACATCCTCTATCCATTTTATTTCCAAATCATTGTGTATAGCGGCAGCGAGCAATAATAATAAGAACAAATTTTTAAAAATATTTCAATGCCCTTGAGATCAGCTGATAAAAATTTCAATGGGAATGAAAAAGTCAAAATATCAAAGAAGTAATATCTATGATAAAAGGAGGCAGAATTACTGTCACACTACACGCAATGTGTGTGAAAGAAAAATAAAAAATGAAGGGGAAGTGACTTCCTCGCCTTGCAAGATTCCCGCCTTTTTTACCGGACAATACAATTGGAACCCAATTTCTTAATTGTGTACCAACACGAAATTTTTACGCACACATACTAACATTCAATGCAATCCGCACGTGCTCTGTTCCACTGTTGCTTCCATCTGAATTTAAACATTCGAATAGGGGAAACAAGGAACATCTTCTGTTTCTATCATACTCTTGTGTTTTTTGCATAAAATGTATATGCATCGCGCATTTGTTAATATTTTTTTAGACTTTTTCCTTAATGTTATTGCTAATCTCTTCTTTCATATCTTTAACTCTTTTACTTGTCCTTGAGCTCTACCTAATCACTCTTGTTATTAGTGCTCGCTGATAGCGGTAAGCCTTGGTAATCGATCGAAGAAATTTATTTTGGCTGCGATGAATTACGTCTCGATTAGATTTATGAGTACAACCCCAGAACTGCACACCATACATCGATATCGGTTTGAACATAGACTGGTACCCCCGGGACACAATGAGGCCGACAACGACAATTCTCATATAATAGTCCATTCAAAACGCGGGAGGAGGTGTTCAACATAACACCGTTAAGAAAATCGAGCCCTACAAGGATTTTGGGTCGCTGATCACGAAAATCGGGGTCCCGCGGTCCAAAAACATGGGCGTCACCATTAAAAATGCAAAAAAACTCCCCTTTTTATGGGGTTTTCGCGATAATTTCAATAATAATGAAAAATGATCCAATAAAAAGCACTTTTTTCAACATTTATTTGCGAAGGTGGTTGGTTTATACTAAATCAAGCTAAACTTTATGATAAGGGATGATCCTAAAGGGTTAAAAAAACCACCCCTAATCGACTGAAATTAAAAATATTTGAAACACCTTTTTATTTCATGTTTATGCTTCAAATTCGATTGTATGCGTATTGTAAGGCAAAAATAAATTATTTTCAACCCTTAAGTTACCCCTAGATTAAAGTTGATTTTATTTTTCTGTTTTTCGCTTGGAATAGGTATTATCAGCCAAAAATTAATTATTTTCAACATTTAAGGGGGTAAAACTACCCTAGATTAAAGTTGAATTTGAAAGATATTTAAATTTGTTTTTTGCAGTGAAATTTCATTTTTGATGAAATATTATTAAAATATTTGGAAAATGTTATTAGTAGGGTTCGATTTTTTTAACGGTGTTATGTTGGAACACCCGCGTTTTGAATGGACTATAAATTGTTGTTGTAGAAGTTGTCGTTGTCGGCCTCATTGTGTTCTGGGGGGTAGACTAATCATTTTGGTTCATTTTGGAGTGCTGTCCAATGCTTTTAATCGAATCTGTTCAATTTTTTGTCTCACGTGATGTTTCCAGTTTAGTCTTAAATCTAAATGGAGACCAAGGTATTTTGCAGATTCTGGCTAAGGTACTTTCACCCCATTGAGGTACGTGTGTAAGCTGTTATTTTTGCGACGCAGCGTAAATGTCACATGGACTGATTTAATCTCATTAAGTTTGATTTTCTGGTGTATTGTCTATTTGCTAACATAATTCAAAACTCTTTGAAATATTTCCACCGCTTTTGTTTGAAATACGCCTGTGGACATAATTATGATATTATCAGCGAATGTACCGATGAACGTGTTATCGCTTGGTGGTATATCGGCAGTATAGAGAAGATACATGAAGGTGCGGAACTCCCGCTAGTATCGGACAAAAGTCAGAACATGCTTCTTGATGGATGACCCTGAACTTGCAATCAGAAAGGTATGGCTCCAGCAATTGGCAGTAATTTTGTGGTAGGAGTTTGCTAATCTTGAATATCAATGTTTACTAAAGGTTTTATACGTTTTAGTAACACTTTTTCAAACAGTTTAGAAATGATGGAAAGCAATGAAATTGTTCTATATGATGTTACTTCTTCATCCGGTTTGTCAGTTTTTTCAGCATAATAAATTATTTGAGCAGTTTTAAAACAGTTTGGCACATTATTAAGGATGTGATCTTGATTATTGCTTTGCGTGGAAGTTCTTTGAATAGACCAGGTTATATTCCATCGATTCCTGCTGCTTTTTTTTGGTTAAGATTTCTGTCGATCACTTCGGCGACCTCCATTCGTGTGACCCTTGTAAAAACTTGATTTGGTTGATAAGTTGGCGTTTTGTATATATTCGATTATATGTTATGAGGTAGGAGCAATTTCGCAAGGTGTTGGGCAAAGAGTTCAACTTTCTCAATGTACCTACTGTCGAACCCAATTGCCTTGAGCATGTGGTACTATAGTTACGAGCCATTTAAATTTTCTTGTTGCTTTCCACAATGAGTAGTATTTGTTCATTTCTGGATTCAATCCACTCAGGTAGTTGTCAAAGCATTCCTGTTTGTAACTTTTAATTAGTTTATTGAAATTGCTACTTATTGAACGCTGTCTTATCAGCAGGATTTCTGCTGGACAAGGACCCAAGGCGCTAAATAAAGCTAAAGCGGGCAAACTGTTAAATTACAAAGCTAAAAACTGTTATTATTTTGACGGGCCACTGTTCGCTCGATTATCATCTAAGCTGAATAGGGCTGGTAGTTGGTTGTAGCTGTCGGTTCTACGGAGCAGCTCCCGAAACTGCGGAGTACTTGCTGTGCGACTGTGAGGCTACAGCGAGGACAAGATTTAGTCTCCTCCATCGCGACTTCCCTGTTCCCAGGGAGATTTGGGATATGAATCCCAAATCAATTTAAACTAATTAAAAACTTTAACCTGGAAGGTTTTTAACGATCGGGTTGGCACAATAGACCAAACCAAATAGGTCGCAGTGTCCGCCAAGTCCTCCTAAACAAGAATGAATAGGTGAGGTTCTGCTTTTTCTTTTTCTTGTTTACTGTTGCCTTATTGACAGCAGAACGAGTGTGTCATCATATGTTAAATCATGACTCTTTTCTATTTGAGTACCTATAGCTGGAAGAAATAGAAAACAAGTATATCTGGAATCCGTAGGTCAATACGTGGTCCTCGTGAAGACAGTTAATCACACTTGTTTTCGCTAGAAGAAGAGAAGCAGGGCCGGATTTAAGCATAGGCAACATAGGTGCTCGCCTAGGGGCCCGCACCACACATAAAAATATTTCATACAGTCCACCACATAAGACACCGACTTTGCCGCGCATAGATTATTATATATTATATGTATTTACAACTAGAGCTATTTCAAACTAAGCAAGAAGCTTGGCAAAAAGTTACATTTCGGCCAGTTAGGGGCGCGAAGTAATAATGAGCGAATAAATATTTCAAACTAGTTGGGACCCGGCGCACCTATGCTGCTCCCATAAGCCAATAGTAGTAATCAGGTGATGTGAATTTTAATATACAGCAGAAGAGTTTGAAAAGGCAATTTTTTGGTATTTTTGATTCCAAATAACAAAATGTGAAACTATTAGTGATCTGACATTTTGATCGCGACAATAAAAACCATCCATTGACATGGCATTTTTCGAGATATGAATTTTCATACACAGATGAAGTGTCTCAATGAACCGCTTATTTTCTGTATTTTGGATAGCTGGGACCCGGTACCCCTCGCTGCAGCCAACGTTTAAACCAGGGGTGGCCAACCCGCGGCCCGCGGGCCGCATGCGGCCCTTCGTGGGAAATTGTGCGGCCCGCGAGATTCAACAAGATTTAACGAAATATTTTGTAGGTACTAAGAAGGTTCCAACATGTGAAAAAGAAAAAAAAGTGCCAGCTATGAGCAATGATTAAAATTAAATTCATAGAGAATTAGCTCTTGGGGTGCACCGGATGACCGGGTTGATGGATAAAAATCCAAGCAGTTGCTTTCATCGGTAACAATTGAATATAAAGACCGCATCCGCAACTGAGTGTCATGGAGGTAGCAGAGAAAACAAGCATATTTACAAGCAAGCACACTTCTTTGGTCAACATCGAGCTAGTGTTTTATGAGTGAAGGATTATTTTTCTTCTGATCCTTTAATCACGCATGGGACATAGGACTGAAACAGTTGCCTTCCTTGTTGTGGCCTCTTTTGGTAGAGTTCTCCTCCACGTTGTTCTTGGTCTTTCAACTCGACGGGTTCCTTGCGAATCACATTCAAGGGCCTGCTTGGCTAGATTCTCGTTTGCACCTCGCAAGGTGTGGCCATTCTAATTCCATTTCCTTTGCATGATTAGGTCATCAATCCTTTCTTGGCCGGCACGGCGCAATAGTTCTTCATTTGTAATTCTATCTTTTTAGCGGATTTTTAGGATTAAAACGAATAGGCGCCTTGTGATGAATTGGGCGACTTTCCATATTACATACAAAAGAATTGCCTTAACATTGGAGTTGAACAGCCGCAATTTAGCGTTAGTTGAGATTTCTGTAGATCTTTATATGCGAACCAGCATCCATGAGGTCTTCTTCTGCTCCGCCATTTTCAGTAAAAATGCTAATGAGGTAACAGAATTAATCTATCAATTCTACGTCGCCATTAGTCAGCACTATGCGTTGAATGGTGTTTGCATTTATCCGCATTTCCCTTAAGCCGGCCGAACTACTTTCTTTCTGCTGTAAATTGTTTAACATATTTTTGAGCTCCTGAATATAAAAAACACTTTTCAGGCATCAGACTCAAAACTTGATTTTTATATTAAAAAAGAAAAGTTTTGTAATTTCAGATGTCTGTCTGAGACAAAAAGTTGGGAAATTTGGTTAAATTTTCAACTACGAATCGTTTCTTTTCGAAAATGGAATTTAGATACGAAAAATGAATACCGCGCCACCTTGTCTGACGAAAACCTGTACCACCAATTACATTACATTTCGCCTAGTTTCTTCAAAATGCTTATACCTCGTCTATTGCCTATTTTAACTCACATTCTCTACTCCTGCCTCACTGTTTTCTCTTTCTGCTCTTAAAATTTTGCAGTTTCTTATCTAACTGCTCTCAAAAGGTTAAACTAGGTGACTAAAGCTCCTCAAGTGCCCTGCTCCACGCTGGCGTCCCCCAAGGCTCCATTCTTGGGCCACTTTTATTCCGTATTTTTATTAAAGATGTTCTAAGAATCATATGTATGCAGACAATGTGGAGCTTTATTTCCTGCGGAGAAGCTTGCTGTTGACTTGCGTCATGTATCCTACTGGTGGTCATTAAATTTACTGCAGCTAAATCCTATGTAGTGTATTTTTATCTCTCTCATTCTGCTATTGTTCGTCCTGACTTTTCTGTTATCGCGTTAAGCTCCGTTCCTCTTGTTTGCGGTGAGGGTGCTACTGAATAGCAGCATGACCTGCTGCGATTACATTATTTTCATTGTAAGTAAAACCTACGGACTCCGGTCTAAACTTCGTTACCATTGTGCCTTGTCGAAAAGGCCTGAATTTGCTTAAAATCTAATGCAGTAATGCATGGCCTTTCCATCTATTCCTCTTTCGATTCTTCTTACGCCCATAAACTTGAAGAAGCGTTTAACGATTGTGTACGTTTTGTTTATTTACGCCGTTTCACCCTACTCGAACTCCGTTTTGGGCTGCTCTCTAAGTGACTTTCGTGATTATAGGCTTCTGCGACTGTTTCACGATATCCTACATGAGCGCAAACCTGCATACCTCAACCATTTTGTGCAGTTTTCGCAATCCCTCAGAAAATATAATTTAATAATTCCGCGTTTCAGCACGTTAATTGTTCTATATCTTGAACCAAATATGACGTGCCTTGCCGTAACCGTACGTACCCTAACGTATGAACATGATTGTTCATAAAGTACCGACCTAAAGACTTGCATATGTTCGTTCGTTATGGTACGTACGGTTACGGTTCGGCACGTCATATTTGGTTCAGGCTTTTGTCTTCGCAGCACAGCTTTGAAACGGTCTCCCTAAACTATATTAAATTAAATTTGAATCACGCAATAATATATCACCCGGCCCGCGGGATCATAATGCTTTTTCAAAGTGGCCCGCGATACCATTTGGGTTGGCCACCCCTGGTTTAAACATATAAAATCAATCCAAACCTTCAAAATTCAACTCTTCTTAACCATTAACGAAAAACCAACTATTCCTATAAAAGTTGGAGTCATTAGATTCAAAATACATGTATTTGAACTATGACCAAAATTGCTTGTGTATTCTGTTAAAACCATGAACGTTAAAAGATTTAAAATTAATGCAAATAGCATTAATAGCAATAAATTCGAGGGCCATTTTCTATAGCTTTTTTAATTTAAATCTAGAAGTCTTCAATAACAAAATTTTTCGAGAACAATAAAACAAAATCGAAAAATGAAACAAATATTTTATAGTTGGAAAAAGCAATACCAAAAAACCAACTTTTATTTTCTCTTATATTGCGATATTGTGTTCGTAAAAACATGTGAAATTAATGCAAATATTGAAAATCAAACTATTCGCAATATCTAAGGAAAGAACTAATACTTATTTCTGTAAAATTTGGAGACATTAGACTCAATATGCTTTCATATTAAGTGTGACCAAAATTACCTATGTAACGCATTCTTTTAGAAAACTTGCTGGAAACTATGTTTTTGGTTTTGTTTTCCGGCGCGTAAATAAACAAAGACGATGCCTTTCCGACTCGCTGCACCCAACCTTAAGAAGACATTTAAAATTAATCCAATCTTCAAAATTCAACTTTTCAACAAATATGTATAACCATTAACGAAAAACCAATTATTCCTATAAAAGTCGAGAGTTTGGATAACAAATAACGTTGACGAATGTTATTCGACGTGGATACAAATGCTGCATCAGTGATTGACGTCTTCCAGCAATTGCAACTCGCGACATGCATCTTGAAGTGTATTGAATATCTGACCATTGACTGTTCGTAAAAATTCGAAAGACGTTGGTCCTGGAACATTCAGCAACAACAAACGCAAAAAGAAACATTCACGTTGTATTGTGTAAAGTCGTCCCAATGTCTGTGGATTCCATTTTTACCTGATTTGTTCCATGTATAATAGCGAGGGACGTCGGTTGCGAACTGTCCGAAAATATCCGGTTTTTGGCACAGTGTGAAAAATTCAGTAAGTGTAGTTTTTGGTGGCTGGAAAGCTCGTTGGAGAGCATTCTCTTCAGTGAAATATACACGTTGACCGTTTTCAAGATGTACCGCAATCTGAGGCATAATGCAAAAACTCGACATTTATATATTTTCTTATTAACACTTTATTTAATCGCACCAATTAAGAGCTTTTACGCATTTTTAGGTGGAAGTATATAAAGAACAATGGATGCTAATATTTTACAGGTTTCCCAAAGTTCACAAATACTGCAAATGTTGAAGGTAATCCAGATGAGAATAATGAAGAATATGATCTTGCACCTTAAAGATGTTAATAAGATAATGTTGTAAGTGCAATTTTCAATTATCTACATTTATAAAAATCAATTGCCGTGCAGTCTCACAAAAACTCGAAAATGGCTCGCCTCAATTAAGGGGTGGTTTAAAAAAAATAAGAAAAACCCAAAGGAACTACTGAAAAATCTAAAAATTTTATCATTTTGGGAGTTTTCACTGCAGATTAGTTTTAATAGCTTCATAGCCTACCCATATAGGGGGCGTCCATAAATTACGTGAGGTGTTTAGGGGGGGGGAGGGGGTCGAGCCGAATCTCACCAAATCTCACGTGGGGAGGGGGAGGGTCTCCGCAAATCTCACGTAATTTTTTTCCGCAAGAAACAGTGTAAAATCGCGAGAAAACTGGGTTAAATTAATAGTTACAGGTAAATTAAGCACAGGCTGAAAATTGGCAGAGCGCTTCTTTTTATGCTTTTTAATAAGGGGTTATAAAGTCTACCGATTTTCTACTCCGAGGAGCCCACTTTTTAGGGGGTTATAGCCCTCAAAATGGGTATTTTTCGATTTTTCTGTAATTTTTTTGCAATATTTCTTAATATCTTTTTGTTTTTTTCAATTTTAAGTACAATATCTGTAAATGAGAAAATCTTTAAAATCGTCTTTTCGCACCCGCACTTAGATTTCATTCACGAAAATCTTGGTGCAGTATCAGATGAACATGGTGCAAGGTTTTATCAAAGCATATTGCAAATAGAGAAGGAATAATGAATCAAAACGTGATACTATTACTATATTTCGACTCGTGATATTATTACTATATTTCGACTCAATAGCAATTGGGTATAAAAATTTTGCACTGCCGTTTACACTGTATTTGTTCACTGTTTCAAAAACCATCCAACTGGAACATCCAAAAAAAAGTAAACAAAATAATTTAAATATCTGGGAATGAAGACGTGATGAAAAATTCTTATCTTTTTATACAATGGTCTGGGAAAAACTGCGAAAGTAATGTATGCATTGACTTATACCACCATTTTTGGACAGATTGCCACCCTACGATGAACTAGTGTGGGGGTCTAAGCTTAAACAAAACAAAAAGGCCTAGAAGCCCAATTGAAAAACCTGGAACCTAATGCGCTCCTAAGAATCTCAAGTGCATAATGTACCCAATCCTACTGCAATCATAGAGATTATATTAAGAATCGGCTCTTTTCACATCAGTCAGAACACATGCTATCTGCGGTGCATTGTCATTACAAAAAGCAGACATTTGCACCAGGCGACATAATTAGTTATCTAAGCATCTTACAGGACTCGAATTTTGAATCGACGACTATCTGCTCTGACATACCTACTAGAGGCCAAGATAGATTTTGAAAACCTTTTGTTATCATTATCGAGAGTTGTGAAGAATGGAAGTCTAACAGATCCGCACTTCTTGAATCTGTATCCTGATGTACAGGCGGCTCAAACGTCAATTTGAGAAGCTGGCTGTGACTTCAGACTCCGCTTTTCTAAGGCGATACGAAAGTAGGAAGCAAACGGAAGCTAGTAGCGATGCCTGATAAATCTTCGAAAAGAAATTATTTTCAGCCAACCAACTTCATTTATTAACTTAATTTGACATTTTGATGCGAACAATAAATTGTTTCAAGAATATTTAAAGAGTTTTTAGAATATTTGAAAACAAACAAATAAATGCAGCGCATGCGGCAATGGCTTTATTCACGGACTGAAATCCGATAACAGGCGGACAAATTTATTTCGAATTCGCATTGGTGGAAGATATCATTTTCTTATTTCCGAATTTCATGACTTTCGAATCGGATTCCAGGATAACCCCCTGGGTCTTTCAGTCACAGGTTTTTTACCTAACGATGACATATATAGAAGAATGCTCCGAAGTTTGTATATCTCCAGAGTCATAAATAGCTCTTCCATTACTATTCAAACAGTCAAGTCGTTACTCTCTAAAAACGAATCAGTGGATGCCAAAGCCAACCTTCGTATGTCAATATATTGTAAAATTCTCAATTTTTTTTATATTCCCTATGCTTGCTCTACAAATACATGAGTTTTCTGTTCTCTTGTTAAGAAATCATTATCCCTGTAAGGCACCCTGAGGTTGGTTTCCAAAGGGTAGGCAGAATCACCTGCTAAATGGTAATCCACAGGTATTGTAGTTTATATTGGGTGCATGTCGAGTTGGTGCTGTTATGATTTTATGGTACTGTTCTTCAACACAAATTATGATTTCTAAATGCAATCAAGCACAGATTAAGGTATTTACACAAAAAATACGCATAATAGTGTAAATCCTACAAATTTTTTAAAATTTTAAAAATCTCACGTGAGATTGAGGGTGGGGGGAGGGGGTCGAGCCAAATCTCACGACATCTCACCAAGGGGGGAGGGGGTCGAAAAATCGCCAAAATCACCTCACGTAATTTATGGATGTCCCCATATTGTTTGACAGCTGCGTAAATGTGAAATTGTCATTAAATTGGGGTTTTTGAGAAATTACCGATTTAATTTAATGACATTTTCACATTTACGCAGCTGTCAAACAATATATGGGTAGGCTATGAAGCTATTGAAACTAATGTGAGGTGAAAAATCCCAAAATTACCATTTTTTTTGGTTTTGCAGCTGTTCCTTTTGGTTTTTTGAAATGGTTTTTTTTAAAACCACCCCTGTATTGAGGCGAACAAAACAAAAAAAAAATTATTGAAATCGGTCGAGCCATTTTCGAGTTTTTGCGGGACTAACGCACGGCATTCATTTTTATATATATAGATTTATAAAAGACGCATTGTTTCGTTTTCACATACTGCACGGTACGATCCAATCGTACGATGTTGAAAAAATTGTTAAACAACGAACTTTTCATCATTTGACGCGGACTGTAAATTCACAAAGATGTTTTGTAAGAATCGACGGACGGGAAAAAGCGTATATGAGCCATTGAGCCACTCCTGTATTCCTGCCCCCTAAACATTTTAATTGGGCGCTCCGGGCTAATTACAGATCATCATCATAAATAGCTCCACAGCCTGCTATTGGCCTTGGCTTCCTGCAACATCCTCCTCCAGAACTGTCGGTCCGTGGCTTGAAGTCTCCAATTTCTTATACCTAGGGTTCGTAGCATCTGTTATATGTATCAATTGTCGTATTCTGGCGATCATTCCGTCTTTTAGAGATGCACATATATTTCGTTTTCTCTTCATTCATTGCTTGTCCGAATTTCTTTGCTGCTCTTTCTAGCGATATGAAGGCTTCTTTCATTGCCATGGTGAATCTGGCTAGTATTACGATGTCGTCAGCCAATAGTTGTACAGACTTGTTGAAAATACTGCCGCGGTGTTAATTCCTGCGTCTTTATCACTTTTTCCATAGCTACGTTAAATAGTAAGCACGATAGGGCATCTCCTTGTCTTAGTCCTACTGTCGCGTTGAATGGTTGACAGCACTCCTTCAATTCTTATTCTGCATATTACCTCTTTCATTGTCAGTGGCCAAATCTGCGAGGTGTTTGGGAAATCTAGAGTACTCCATAGCTTTATATAATTATTCTTCACGTTTTATTTTATCATAGGCGTATCTGAAGGCTATGAATAGAGAATGTATGCTTATGTTAAATTCATTTGCCTTTTTTAGGACCTGCCTAGGCTTGATGTTAATCATCAAAAAATTGGGTATTAACTAACAACTCAGGGCGACACACACTCCAGTTAACGATGATCAGATTAAATTGATAGTTTAAGAGCGCTTTCTGTCCTGGGTATAAGGGTGAATATGCGGTCTGTGGTAGATCTTCCGCGGCGGAAACTGCTTTGATAGTTTCCCAGAGCTGCTTCTGCGTAAGGCTGCAGTTTAACTTATAAAATATTTGAGAATTACCGATGCAGTGTGCATATTGTACATCATTTTATCATCATAAAATTTGGGCGCAGAAGGCATTTATCGTAATTCTAGTTTGCTCCCTCCCCCTTTATAAGAAAACTGAATGTTAGAGACGTGTCTTGTAGGAAATTTAATGTACTTAAGGGTTTTTATTGATTACGTGTATATTTTTTAAGTTGTAGGGGGTGGGCGTGGGCGTTTTTTACGTTTTCACTGAAATTTTGTCACCTTTCATTTTGTATATAGTGGTGATCTTCGAAAAACGCATAGTTTTCGAAATATAAGCAAAAAACTGAAGAAAATGGAAAAACTTTGAGGTTTTTTGCGACTTTTTGAACTCGACCTCCTACAAGGGAGCAAACTTAAAATTCGGATTCAGCACCCCAAAAAACATTTAAAACCGCTGAGAAAAAAACTTCCGCAATTATGTTTCGAAAACAGCAGTTTTTTACACCGATTGACCGAACTATTGGTTTAGCTTATCATCAGATATTTTCCTGTCTTGTTCATAGGAAAATCCAATTGCAATTGGTGCGATTCAAGGGGCAACAACGAGGGGTTCAGGGGGACTGACTCTAAGACGTCGACTAGCGAATAAAAAATTATTAGAGTTTATAATAATCGAAAACTAGTTTAAATAAATTTTTTTAACATACATTGTACACAAATTTATAATTATAATTTTAGTTTATTTAATTATTTTTAATTTATTTTGTTGAGATCGTGAATATATGCGAAATTTTTCATTTTTTCACAAGCAAATGTTGTAAAATCCGTAGATTCTTTGAATCTATAAATAAAAGTGGAAATACCACTCACTCATACAAACTTGAAATACGGCAGAAGTAGCCCACCCGGCATTACAGGTGTCGTGCACGGCACTTGGCTTGCCGGAGAACCATGACACTGATATCGCACTGATAAGCCTCCTACTCTGACTCTCCTAATAAAATGCTTGAGCTATTTGTCATGTTGGTTTTCTGACAAGTTGGAGATCACCTTACCTTGTGGGAGAAATACTGAGACAGTCTCGCAGAAGATGTTAGATGGCAAATGGAGAGAGAGAGAGAGAGAGCGCGAATGTCCAGTTGGTCTTCGATATTGTTTACAACCAATGTCTTAACATTCTTGAGGTCGTTGTCATATAAGCCAAAGTTATAGTGTGTGATGAATGCACCATAGAAAAGTATCGAGGCTCTAAACAGGACGCTCCTGGACATTAGGGACCGCAATTAACTTATGGGTGGAGTTACAGTGCTTTTGGCTGGTGACTTCAGACTGACCTTGCCTGTTGTCCCACGAGGGAAGTTAAAGATGTTTGATTTTAAAACGCATTTCGCGTGTAAAACCTTGTAGTCACTTTTTACGCGTTTAAAACGTGTTAATTTTTAATGCGCGAAAAGTGTGTAAAATTTAACACACTTAATGAGTGTGTTTAAAACTCACCAAATAGGTATTACTTTAAAGCTTTTGAGTGAAGCTTTTTGAGCTTTGTTTTCCACGCAGTAAACTTAGAGAAATCGTTACCGAAAGCTTAAAATTTTCGATGTAAACGACAATGACTTGTCTCGACGCCGTTCTGTTTCCGACTGACTGTAACGAGAGGTCGTGGATCTCTCTGGTCATTGAGTCTTTAAATAAAGAATTGCAACTGTCTAACTTTCCTTTAAGCTATCCTCTCATGCGTGTTAATTTAGTGAAGTGTGTGAAATCCCACATAATGTTTGATTTTCACACGTTTAATACGTTAAACGATACGAACTCTTTACCGTGTAAAAAATATTATACGCTGCTTGTGTGTGATTTTTACACGTATGTCTTTTTATCAGCATTATTTAAACACGGTTTATTCCTAAAACACTATATTTTAACACGATTAGCCGAATTTGCACGCTTATGAAGTGTGTAGTGTGTTAAATTCACGCGGAAAAAATATTCTGGGGTTTGCAGTCAAGTCATCCATCTTACGGCCTTGAGAGTTAACATGTGTTTCCACCTTCAATGTGATTTGAGGGCAGAGGAGTTTTTCACCTTTTACTCGATATTGGTGATAGAAAGGTTTTGGAAGAGGAAGGAAGAATAAATACTCCGAGTAACCTTTGCGATATTGTGGGAGATCGACAGACAGAATATACACCAACATTTATCAGGCTGGACTGGATTGCACATCATGGCTTTGGGAGAGAGCTATCCTCACTCCAACAAACGACTCAGCCAACAACTCAACGAACAACTTTCTGTTAGAAAAACTGCCAATTGACCATATGAAGTATGAACATGTGGGCTCGGTAATGGAGGTCGAAAAAGCTGTGCATTACCCTGTAGAATTATTACACACTCTTAACCCACCAAGAATATCCGCTACCTCAAGGTTGGCGCTCCAGTCATGCTGTCGCGTAACTTAAACCCTCGGATTACCACTTTGACTTCATACGTCTGCAATTTCCCGTTAAGGTTTGTTACGCCATGACCATCAATAAGACACAGGGACAGAGTATAAAAGTGACTGGACCTGAAGGGTGAGTCACATCAATTGTCTGTGATGATCAAGAATCAGTTCATCTGACAGTCATTCTCCCACCAGAAAAAAATACTATAAAAATGATGTTTACACGGAGGTCTTGCAAAAATAATATGAGGTATTGAAAGAATAGTCATACTATCTCGTTTCTTCCTTGCTCTACCTACCCCATAAGGGACTGCAGCTAGTGTTTGTTCTATTTCAATATCAGCTGGAAAATTTAAGTTTATTATACTTTGCCATTCGTGTGAGACTGTCCACGAGTCCACCACCCACGCACGCATTCAGTTAGTAGTCCAGTAAATAAGCCGGAAAATGTGGAAAAGTTGATAAACAGCTCCGATTTGAAAATTTTTTGTTTGTACATGTTCCTTAGACCCTCAGGAACATTCATCACCACTAACATCTGCCTTGCTATGAAAAATGAAAAAATTAGGGTAGTTTTTCCACCCCCAAATCATTCCCAATAGTAAAAGTGATAAAAGAATTTTAAAATTCGAAATTTCATCTCGGAAAGCGTCTCTCGGGGGTTTTCGGGGTCGCTGATTACGAATCCGCGGTCAAAAATCAAGTGAGGGTGGTTGCACCCCATTAAAACCACCCCTAGAGGTGACAAAAATGAAGCAATTTTAAAAATTCAACTAATTACAACAATTCAACCTTTCAATATGATATGCGCACGAATTTTGGTTTCAATGTAGTGAAATTATTGAAAAATTAATTACGAGTGTAATAAAATCGTTTTTCAAGTTTTCTTTAATTTCAAAAAAACTGGGTACATGAAATGAGCTTACAATCTACAAATATAATTGAAATCAATCGTAATTTGTAATTTGTGTTAGTATTTTTTGGAAACGATTAACGCTCTAGAATGTTTTTGAAAATACCTAAAACTTCAAGTATCGATAACTCAAAAACGAAGCGAGATATCGAAAAAAAATTGTTTACATTTTCGTCTTATTTTGGGGTGTTTTATCGAAATTCATAATTAAAATATCGGTGCCACGGAAATCCTAGCTGTGATATAACTAGAAATCTTGGGAAATACCTCAAAAAGTCAACTTCAAGTGTCTATATATCGAAAACTAAGCGTGATATCGAAAAATTTTATCATATATTTTCGTCTTATTTTGTGGTACTTCATCAAAATCCATCGTCAAAAAGCGGGCCACAGAAGCCGTAGAGGTGCTAATAAAAAAAGGGTGTAAAAAAATGGACCTAAAAATGGCCCGGCACACTGCAAACCCCAGAATATTATTTCCGTGTGAATTTAACACACTACACACTTCATAAGCGTGTAAATTCAGCTAATCGTGTTAAAATATTGCGTTTTAGGAACAAACCGTGTTAAAATAATGCGGACAAAAAGACAAACGTGTAAAAATCACACACGTGCAGCGTATAATATTTTTTACACGCTAAAGAAATTGTAACGTTTTATCGTTTTACGTCTTAAACGTGTGAAAATCACACATTATGTGTCATTTCACACACTTCACTAAATTAACACGCATGAGAGGATAACTTAAATGAAAGTTCTGAGAGTATTCAAATACTCAATGACCAGAGAGTTCCGCGACCTCTCTTTACAGTCAGTCGATAACAGAAGGGCGTCGAGACAAGTCATTGCAGTTTATATCAAACATTTTAAGCTTACGGTGACGAATTTTCTAGGTTTACTCCTCGCCAAACAAAGCTAAAATAGCTTCACTCAAAAGCTCCAAAGTAATACATATTTGGTGTGTAAAAAATACACGTTTTAAATTTACACACTTTTCTCGTGTTAAATATTAACACATATTAAACGCGTAAAAAGTGACTACACGATTTTACACGCCGAATGCGTTTTAAAATCACACACTTGGGCTTGCAGTGCAACAACCGAATTATTCATCTTTGAGCTATTCTCAACTGAAATCTGTTGACGGAATGCGAACCTCCGCCCAGCGCCTGCACTATTCATTCAAACCAAAATCCGTGCGCATATCATATTGAAAGGTTGAGTTTTTGTAATGTAAAGACCTCGGATTCGTAATCAGCGACCTCGAAAACCCCCGAGAGGCGATTTCCGGTTGAAATTTTGAATTTTTAAAATTTCTTCATTTTTGTCACCTCTAGGGGTGGTTTTAATGGGGTGCAACCACCCTCAGTTGATTTTTGACCGCGGATTCGTAATCAGCGACCCCGCAAACCCCCGAGAGACGCTTTCCGAGGTGAAATTTCGAATTGTAAAATTTTTTATCACTTTTACTATTGGGAATGATTTGGGGGTGGAAAAACTACCCTAATTTTTTCATTTTTCATAGCAAGGCAGATATCTATTAGTGGTGATGAATATTCCTGAGGATCTAAAGAACACGCACAAACAAAAAAAATTTCAAATCGGAACTGTTTATCAACTTTTCCACATTTTACAGTACGGGTATTCACTCTTTGATGTATTTTACTTCATATAGCAAGTTTGTAGTATTTTTTTACAATGAAGAGTGAGCACCCTGTATCTAATATTAAATATTCCCTTGTAAAATGTGTGTCAGCTAATTAAAATTACAACTCTGCTCAGTCAATAAGTTGATTTGAAAGATTTCGAGTTAGCTATTGTATGTAAAAAGCGATAAAACGCCGAGACAAAGCAAAAAGGCTTCGATGATCAAATTTTTAATTGTCAATTACATTGATGCAATTTCGTTAATTATGGATACAAGAAAACAATTTGAGAATACTTTCAGTAGCGCGAAAAAAGTAATTCAGTGCCACATACTAAATGACAATTTAAAAAAAAATATAATACAAGGCTGTAATTTTCAAATGCTAGAGGCGTCGCCTATTGTTAACTTTTACAAAATATGTCAAGTGGTTTTTGTTGTTGTAATTTGTAATTTGATACAAACTTGTAAGAATTTGCTACGATACAAGGCCAAATACACCGAAGAGTGAATACCCT
The DNA here is from genome assembly GCA_963855945.1 of Thereva nobilitata. Classification (NCBI taxonomy): domain Eukaryota; kingdom Metazoa; phylum Arthropoda; class Insecta; order Diptera; family Therevidae; genus Thereva; species Thereva nobilitata. The sequence goes on from OY979694.1 coordinate 137,562,883, forward strand.
TAGTATTTTCCGGCTTATTTACTGGACTATAGTGCACAAATCATTTTTACTCTTTTTCAGGGGCCTGAACTTTCTACCAGAAAAAGAAAACTCACTTGGGATCTAAATTTTTGTTGGACCCCCCAAAAATTGGTAGTTGTTGCGCCAATGGTGCGATTGTTATTTTTGGCTTAGCTAATTTTGTTTTTAATCGCTGCACAACATTCCTTAACTTCCCAGTTTATAGGGAAGTTATTGTAATCGGTCCGAAAATCGCAATCGTAATTTTCAACGAATTTCCATTTTTCAAGGTCCCAAATAGAATTTTAAGCAAATATTTGAGGAGAAGTATGTAAGTGTGTGTATGTGTGCGTGCGTGCGTGTGTGTGCATACCCCTTGTGGTCAGTTTTTCCTGGACGATATTTCACGAACCAAAAATGATATCGTTCCGTTCGAAGCGTAATAACAGAAATATGATCTGAAAAGATTTTCATAAAATTCGGTCAATCGGTTTTTTTTGTTGAAATGAAAAAACTTCGGCCAAGGGTCACAACCACTTTAAATTGATTAATTTTTCTAATATTCAATAAACTCGATGAAATAAAATTTCTTTTTCAGGATTCAGCAGAGTGATAGCTTCCCAACAAGATATCACTTTTCAAAATCCGAGCACTCTTTAAAAACATTTAACATTCATCATACTGAGAAGTTGATCGTGTGGACCGAAAGGGTCAAACCCACAACCCAACTAGTTTTATTCGTGTGTTGACTTTCAATCTTGTTCTGATATACTGGGTTTCCTTTATAATTTGCGGTATGCCCTTTTTGCTGACAAAGAGCGCATGTAGGTGCGCTACCTGGCTCTTTTTTGCATTGTTTCGTGCGATGGTTTTCAGAACACTTCATGCATTTCGTTTGTTGTTGACAGAAGCTCTTGGTATGTCCGAGTTGTTCTTTTCTTGTTATCTTTTTGTTTTAAATCAATGTTTTAAATCACATAACAGAGGAAAGGTTTTCCTGGCTTTTACACCATCAATTTTGACCATTTTGTATATATTAGTAATACCTGCGACTTCATGTCCCCTTTTTTCTAACTCTGCTTTAATTTCATCGTGATTAATTTTTCGAAAATTGAAAACAATTTATTTTAAATTTCCAACAACATTGTTCCTTTTCCCAACATTTTATTTTGTTCCAATTTTCTCTCTGGTCTGGTGTTTGTCAAGTGAAATGAACGCAGTTGTCAAATTAAAAGCAACAAATATTTCCTACATTTCCAAAGACATAACCTTCAAAAATCAAATTAGCTTGAAATAAATTTTCTATACAAAATGCATTTGGAAATGGTTCAAGTTTTCACGTGGCCTGATTTAAACTTTTCTTTAAATTTAGTGTAGTTAGAAGATATTTTTTTATTCATTTTATTTTATTTTTTATTTTTATTCATTTTCAAAAACAGGCTGTCATCTCACTAAGTTCCCACCTCGTTATTATTACCATAGACAAATAAATTGCCTATGTTATTTTATTACTAAGAACTTTCTGTGTGTGGTAACTGTCCGCGAACTTATATTAAACTCGAAATAAAACTAAAAAAATCCGCCAAAAATAAGGAAATATATTTAGTATTAGTAATTACTTGTTAATATTTTAAAAACACCTAATCTGTACCTGTTTTCCTTAAAAAAACGAAACAAAGTGCAAAACTAATAAATACAAACAATTTGCTCAAAAGTATTTCTTTGAAAACAATTTATATGTTTAACATCTGTGGCACTTTTAGTATTCCTAATAGTTTAAATAATTTTTACTTATACTTTAACTGAAATCTCGTTATCCTAGGATTAAAAAGAAATGGTGGTTTACAAATAAGTGCATATTTTTAAATGAAACAAACCCAAAATTAAATTTAAAATAAGAAACGTTAATTATTGTTGTTATTAATAAAGAAACATGAATTTATACTATTGTTGTTAAGTGTTTTAGAGATGTGTACAAGAATGTTTATAAAACAAAATATAAAAAATATATTTACATATGACTGTTTATTAGTAGATAAATTGTGTGTCTAACAGAGTAAAATATGTAAAACTACTTTTTTGAACCTATTTTTTATACGCATAAATAAATTGATTTAAAGTTTACAATTAACAAAATATAAATATGTAATATTTCAGAAGAAGAACAGAACTTCTAGATTTATTCTTTTGGACATCTGGGTAAAATATTATATTCAAATGCAATCATCATATTTGTGAAAATGATCGAATTTTTAACATTTAAGTTATTTTGAGATGAAATTAGTAATTGAACATTCTGTAAAAATTTTAAATATTAGTACATTTGTAAAAGTTTTAGTTAAGTTAATTGTTACTAATACTTATTTTAATCCACTAGTGAATTCACTTGAAAGAAAACAAATGTTTTGTCGAATTAGACCTTAAAGATTGTGTTGTAGAATATGTCTAATTATCAGGATTATTCAAAAGAGGGGTCTCATCCATCCGCTTCCCTGGCTTCCAGCTTCTCTGCTCCAGCGCTGCAACCTAGATCGGCCGTTTGATGAGAATCGTTTTGTTTAAGCAGACATTACACGGCAACAGCAGATTCTCGTTAGCCACGAGTAGTCCAGGAGGGATAGCGGAAAGGTTGAAATAAATTTACCCTGCGATTTTTTTGACGCTATAATTAAAAAAATCGTAGGAATTCAATGAATGGGTTTGGGATCAAATCCGCCCAGGGTAACAGGTGGAATAAAGTTAATAATAATAGCGAAAAACAGGTTTTTTCATGTCACGGCCATTTTTTCACATTTAATTATAAAGACTAATTATCGTATACGACTGTTCTGAACTGCCGCAGGTCTCTGTGTGAGACTCCCACTCAGTTTTATATAACTCTGTGTTGAGTTCCTGGGCACAGAGGGATTATGGGAAACAGCAGGGCAGATGAGCTTGCTAGACAGGGACCCGAAGTGGAAAGGACACCCCACTTAGCCCAGATGGGAATGCCCTTAGCCACCTATAAACTGGCTGTGAGAAAAATCAGCTTAGCTCGATCCGGGCTGAGATGGACCACAGCAACAGTGTGCCGCACTCTTCACACAATATGGCCGACCTTGGACGCAAAACGTTCAAAATCTCTTGTTCAGCTGAACAAAAAGGAGATAAGCTATGTGGTGAAGGTCCTGACCGGTCACTGTCCCTTTGGCCCGCACGCCGAAAGATTGGACTTCCCTACAACGATTTATGCAGAAGAGGTGGCAATGAGGATGAGGAATAAACTGTCTCCCATCATCTCTGTAAAAAACAAGCACTTTTCACAAACAATATTTCATAAAAAACAACAAAATACTTGCAATGCAATATTAATAATACTATCTACTTGCAATTAAATTAAAAATCGTGCAATTAAATTAAATAATTAAAAACTTTAAAGCGGCGCTTCTAATATACTCGTGCTATCAAATCATGCAGATCTAATTCTGAAATACGGTGCGTACCCCGCATGCACCCCCTATTCTCTTTTGTAACCTGGGCTTCCATCATTACATTCTCCTTGCAAAAAAAAACACTCCATGCAACCCTATCCCTTTAAATAATTCGTAAAGAGAATCATAAGAAACGTAATGGAAGCTACAAGTTATCAGCTTATATTCAATACACACCTCCTGCCACCCCATTCGAATAAAAAATTTATAAAGAGAAAGTTCACCTATCCTCTCTTTTTTCTTGACTCAAATATACAATAAACGAAAATTCATATTTTAGTAAGAGTCAAAACAAATTTCGAAGCCAATTTTTAAGAGTAAATTTAATGTTGCAACTCCAAAGCAGACGAAGCCAGAACAGACCAGAAAACGAAACCAAGAAAAAACAGAGAATAAGGTGGAAAGAGAAAATTTGTCTATGTTCGACTTCTCATATCCGGCTATTCGGCTCCGAAGAAGCTGCGTTTCGTTCAGCTTCTGAGGGAGCTGTATCAACGCAAACCACAATAAGGTGCAATAAGTAATATTAGATTTGCTTGTTATATGCAGGCCCGCCACATAGGAGGGGTAACTGGGACGAATTGTCCCGGGCCCCAGGCCAGAGGGGGCCCCGAGAATACATTGAAACCCAAAAAGTGAAAAGCTCATATCCCTGCGTACTAATCGCCTAGGGGCCCTCAAACTATCTTGAAAGCCAAAACGTCAAGACCGCCCTATTCCTGCGTTCTACATACTTGTCAAGCAGCACTAATCTAGAGCCTGAAACACAAGCATGCAGCACTCTAAAATATATGTTATGTCTGTATGGATATGGATTCTTCTACTCATCATACTTAAATAGTAAACACTTGCTTTAATTTCCGCAGTCGTCGATGACATCGTCATAGTTTATATTTTTTGCCAGCTCTCGTTCTATTAATAATAGCATGCAATGATTTAAACGTGACTGACCCATACTTGATTTCAGATAATTTTATATCATTTTTAATTTACTGAAACCGCGTTCACCAGTTGCAACACCAATAAGCACCACAATAATAAGACGTAAGCAAATCCATAATTGAGGTAAAACAGACACCTTTATCAAAGATTAGATTGGGAGATTTAACTTGCCCTTAAGTAGTCTCTTTACTACCACTGAAGTAGTATACGCTCGAATTGAGTAGTAAGGAAAAAGAGAAAACTTGCCCAGCGGGAAATGGAGCTAGAACGGTCCTTAAAAAGCTTGGGGGGTTCCCCTTCCATCTCAGTTCTATATCTTTTTTAACATTGCATGATAGCAGTGGGGAGTACTCCTTTTCATGCTGCTTCTTTTAGAAGCAGTCACAAAAGTATAAAGAACTTTATAACGCTTCAATTCATGTTATAGTGGATATGAGAAACAACTGCACTGTCGAAAAGCTTTATATTTTTGTTCACCTTTTGCAATTGCCTTTTCATCCTTCCAAACGCAACCCAGCGGGAAATAAAGCAAGTGCTTCCACTGGAAGCTTTAGTGATGCGCTTCCAGAGTCTACGAATCGGAAGGAGGTTTGGTGCAAGCTGCGAATTCTCTTTATTCTTTGTAGATACATGACAATTCGCTGTGTCAGTTTTCGTCGGTCTTCGCAACGCAAGTGATGAGTATAGTCATAACCTTTTATATTACAAGCCATGAACAAGGAAAATATTGAGAGCGAATTTCCGTCCAATCGGACTACAACTCGGTGAAGTTACGTTATGTTGTTAGTGTAATTTGGAGAATTTGGGAGAATTTGGTAGTCCGATTCTCTCAATTGAGATTCTTGTTCATGGCTTGTAAATATAGAAGGTTATGGTATAGTTATTAGTGTGAAGTTACGTTATATTTAGTGTTCTGTTATGTTATGTTTTTTATGTTCTTTATTTAAATATCTGAATTTTCTTAATTTTTGTATGTTAATAGGTGTGTTCGATGACTGCTCCATCTCAAGGTGGAGCAGAAAAAATCAGCCATTTGCGTTCATTGAGACTTTTTGACAGTTCTTTTCTGCTCACAATTTCTCTGCTCTGTGTTTTTTGAGCCTGCTCTGGGTTGAGAATTCTCACTTTTTCTGCTCCACCAAATTTGTAGGAGCAGGCAGAGCAGCAAAATTCTTCTTCTTCTCTTTCTTTTGACAAATGTAAAATCGAAAACATGAAAAATCGGAAAATTGATTTATGAATGATTTATTTGGAAAATACTTGGAAATGTTAAAAATTAAACATTAATGTTTATAAAAATAACATTTCGATATTGTTCAGTTGTTTTTATTGGCATATATTTCCTCTTCTAAAATTGTCATTCGTATCTAACCTCTAAAAACGGAAATTAGAGCAAAGTTGAGCAGAAAAGTGTTTTTTGAGATTGTTGCTATTTTCTGATTTTTTCTGCTCTGACATCAATTTGGCAGCTGCTCGCAATTGAGCTGCTCTGCTCTGCTCTGAACTTTTTAAGCAGTCATCGAACACACTTAATGTTACCTCATGAATTTAAATAAAGTTTTGTATCAGAAATCAAAACATTGTTTTTCTTATATTTAATGCTCAAAAAAGAGAGAGGTAAAATAGTAGACTTTCTGTTTTTAAGTATGAAAGTCTCTCTTTAGCTCTTTTCCTTCCTCTTCAATTAGAAAAAAGCTTAAAAGCTTCGCATATCCAAACAGAACCATAATCGCAAGTGCTTCCCGCTGCATCCATTTAACACGCTTCAGAAGCGCGTTTAAAGAAAGAAAGGGGAATCGCATCTTTCTGATGACATCCCCATGTAAAATGGCAATGAAGTGGAATGGAACGGGCAAGCACTCCATGCTTCCAAAGAAGCGCATTAACTGCCGTGTGGAAGCGCTCCTCTTCCCTGCTGGGAAGTGTCGACAGCGGTTTTACCAAGCGGTCCCCTAAATAAGTTCCAACCGCCGTGAATATGCTGCTTGACCACCGCATCGAACGAGAACCGGTCTATGTTTGCCGTTTTCTTCGTTCCATACAATTCCTTAAATATCCAATAGGAGCACATTAACAGCTCTTCGCTTCAGCTAGTAGTGCCTCGAATTTTTCCCTCTGGGATAGCTTCTGGATTGATTCTGCCAAAAGAAAGATGATTACTGGGCCCCAGAGCTAAGCCCAAGCGCCTGTCTATATAAAAACTGTTCCATTCTACGTTGCACTATGTAACTTCGCATCCGCGAATAAAGAACCGGCCACTCGGTATCTATATTTAACGCCCTGAATGAAGTTATTCTCACATTACCACAAATTTGTTTTTAGTCAAAGATTTTTTGGATTTTCAAAATCCGTAAAGGGCCCCCAAACATATTTTAGCCCCATGCCCCGCAAGGTGATGTGGCGAGAGCCTGGTTATATGCAGTTGAAAATGATCATATTTACTAAAGCTTATGAAATAATTAACGTCACCTGTTTATCCCTTCACTGCAAAAATGAAAATTAGAGTGCATATACCCAACACTCTCCAGTTTTCCGCTAAAAAACATGATGCAATGTATTTCATTTTTCAGGAAATGCTTAGTCTTAAGAGAAAAATCTCAATCGCTTACTTTATACATTCCCAGCTAGATTACCTGATTATCATTTTCATCTATTATATAATCAATGAAAATCTCATTGATTTGATAATTTCCTGCTGGAATGTTATATTAGACCTATTAAGAACTTATAACTGTGTAGCCTAAGCTTTTTAATCCTAAAAAGGGGATTGCCTCAGGGGCATACCGAAAGAGGAATTTCCCCCGTACGTTGCTCATGAGGACTCCACGTGTCAAATGAAGGACATACCAAACGAGGGTTTCCCCTTTAGTTTTCTCATGAACATCACACAAAAAAATCAGCGATACTGAAGTGAGGTGTCAGTTTTTCCTAAGGGTCCTATGAGGCAAACCTCATTAAAAATGAAATGGAGCAACTCAAACACCTGCCTTATGTATTCGGAAAGCTTTTTAAAAAGCTTTAAAGTAATACCCTTAAGCTTTAGTTTTACTCATACAAAGCTTTATTGCTTCATATTTCAGGCAATTATGATGGTGACCGTGAAGGGTGTCATTTAGAATACTCAATATACCGGTTCTGGCCAAGAGGTCAAGCAGCATTGGACGTGATTAGTACTCAGTTGGGGACCGCATTGGTAAATTGACACTCGCGTTTAAAAATATAAAGCTTTCGACATGGGCGCAGTAGTTATTACTCATCTTTTTTCACTCGCCATCGGGTAGCAATGTTTTTTCCTCAAGGGAGTTAAATGGGGCATTCCTTATGACGGGGCGCGAATGAGGCAATGCGTTAAATGTTGGACTAGCCTCATAGGGGCCCTAGCTGTACCCTCTACAAAATGCTAGTCAGACATAGCCTTATAACCAAAGAATTTAAAACCTATAACTGAAGACACAGATGGTAAATAAATTAACCGATTAACTTTTTACATTTTAACAGGTATTTGTTCACATGCTCCCCACCCACAATGATAATGCTCACCGCTCCTGATCTGGTTAGTGGCAGTCCTGGTCCCGACAATTCCTTAAATAAATTAGTTGAAAGATTCTGCGAGATGGAAACATGGAAAGTAAAATAGTAACACTTACCGAAGAAGAGCAAAGGTGTGAAACAATTTTCTACGATACTATCACGCAAACGCCAGAAGAACGTCTCAAGTTAGCACTCTCGTTTAAATATTCTCGTCCTGCATTGGGAAATTCCTTCGAAGCAGCAAAAATACCTGTTTATTCTTTAGAACGGAAATTGATGAATAATTCTGATTTAAAGGCAGGATACCAGAATTTTCTCAACGAATATTTGGAGCTAGACCATATGGAGCCAGTAGAAACTTCAAAGATACGTTCGACCCATTATTATATGCCTCATCACTTTTTACTGCGGCCCGAAAGTTCATCTACAAAATTGAAGGTCGTATTCGACGTATCGAGTTGTACATCATCGTCTGTGTTTCTAATTGATATTCGCACGGTTGGACTAGATGTGCAAAACAAAACGATTTATTTGCAATATTATTAAGATTTCGTTGTTGGCGATTCGCGTTAACTACATTTTAAAAATGTTTCGACATATTTTAGTAGGTATCTGAAGAACACAGGAATTTTCAGATCATACCTGATTTTAATGAGAATCTTCAAACCTTTCGCTTGAAAACAGTGACCGATATGTGGAACGGCGTTCGGTCCTTTCTTAACTACAAGATGTTTGAACTATCTAGCAGAAAAACGAGGATACATTTTCTTTGGAATCCAATATAATCAAAAATGATTTTTAAGCCGATGATTTACTTTCAGGTGCAGATAGGTTGGAGGAAATAGCAGAGATCCAAAAACAAGATTCAATAATTTTACACTCAGCAAGTTTAGACGTACTTACATAAATTGTATTCCAACAGTCCGGAGTATCACCGAGCCCAGTCGAGAGAAACTATTGAAGATTGCTGAGTCAGATATCATTAAAACCTTTGGAATTGTTTGGGATCCGGCGAAAGACAACTTTAAATGTTCTTATAAGCCTGCCAGTGATCTAAGTACAAAAGTTACGAAGCGACTAGCCGTCTCAGAAATGTCAAAGCTATTTGGTCCTCTCGGTCTCATTTATCCTTTGGTGGTAAAGGCAAAAATATTTTTCCAACAACTTTGCGTTCTGCAATTGTCCTGGAATGAGTCTCTACCTACGCATATTCATTCACAATGGCTTCAGTTTCTATACGCTTAACATTTCTCGTCTAGTTTCTTCGAGAGACCAGGAGTTCACTATTGATATACATGGATTTTCTGATGCCGAGGTTGTTGTCTTTATCTACGATGCGAAGACGTGTCAGGAAATTTTTCCATACACCTACTTGCAGGCGCGGATCTAGAATTTTATTTTGGGGGGTTCACGGAATTAAAAGTGGCGAAAAAAATTTTTTATTCCTAAGGGCCTATTTAGACGGTTCGCTCCCAGGAGCATTCCTCACGAACATTGTGGATGATGGAGGTAGTGGGGCAGTGCCGCGGCTGGCATATGTGCAGGACGTGCAACTGTACAGGGCCCCGTGATTTTGGGGCCCCGCTAGCGAGGCGAGCGAAAAATTATTTTGGAATAAAAATCATTTGAATTCATTATTTGCATTTTTATTTCATTGAGAATGGGCCATACAAATGAGTATGGGCCACAGAAATCAGCATATGGGCGATTATTCTGCCGCGGGTACGGGTTTGTACGAAAATAAATGCGCGAGCGAAGCGAGCGAAATTTGTTTGGACTCTCCCCAAATCCCCCAAATTGTCTGGCCGCGGCACTGTAGTGGGGTTGATGAAGTTCGTGAGGAACGTTCCTGGGAGCGAAGCGTCGAAACAGGCTTTTTTAGGGACAAACACAAAACTAACCGAATTTTCTCGTGGAAATCTCTTTTTCTCTATTTTGTGGAGAACCTATGCATTTTGGTGAAAATATCAAAGTTGGAGAGCATAAAATTACCTACAAATTTTACTTTTACAATTTTTCCCAACTCCGCATATTTTCGCCGATGGAGGCCGTTTTGCGCCATTTGTAGATTCTGAGCAAAAATTATGCATTTGTATGAAAAATAAAATGAGATCAAAGTAGTAGTTGTAGTTTTTCCACGGCCTTTCTTTCTTGATTATCAACAGAGTCTGAAAAAAGGCGCAAAACGAGCTCTACCGGCGAAACAATGCCGAATTCGAAAAAACAGTGAAGGCAAAATTTGCAGGAAATTTTATGCCTTATAATTTTGATATTTTGACCAAAATGCATAGTTTCTCTTAAAAATAGAGAAAAGGCGAAAAAACTATAAAATTCACATATTTCTCAAAAACAACCCTTTTTTCGAACTGCGGGTTGTGAATCCCTCACTTGGCACCGCTCTCATAGCTGTGGGAAAAATTTCTTTAATTGTCCCTAATTTGAGCGGAGTAGGGCAGAAAACGTGCCCTAATGTGTTTTGGATGAAGACGCGCCCTTTCTTGTGAGTGCAGCTAACTCCAGAGTTTACGAATCAAAATATATAGAAAGAGTATAGATCAATCTGTAGTTGACCTTGAAGGTAATTTTTTAAGGTCGTTGCTTTAATTTGCGAAAGAGTTGGGACGGTTTTGGACGTTTGGTTATTTTTTGTTTTTGCTTTTTTAGTTGAATCAATTTTGTTTTTTTAACAGCGTGCGCTTTTGGGGGGTCATGACCCCCGTGGCCCCCCCCTTAAATCCGCGCCTGCCTACTTGCTGCTAAATCCAAGGTTTCACCAATCAAATCTACCCGAAAATTGCCTTGTCTAGAATTATCCGGAGCTGAAATTTTATCAAAATTATTAAACAAAGTTCAAAACAGTTTGCGGAAACCTGTACGAAAGACCTATTTATGGATCGACTCGATCGCAGCTATATCTCTGGAAAACCTTCGTGAGCAACAGAGTTTCTGTGATATAGACGATGATCGTTGGGTGTATCTGGAGGTACATCCGTACCAAACACAATCCGACTGACCTGATTTCGAGAGGAGCTTCAGTAGAAGATGTGAGGCAAAGGCATTGACTTACTGGAGCACCATTTTTGCTCAACCCAGAAGATCAGTGGCCAACGAAGGAGATCAATACAAAACAACTACAAGAAAAGGAAAATCAAGGATATGTCAACGGCTTAGTCGTCGTTCCTGGAGCATATTTGCAAGTTTTAACGTTTTACAGAGGTTCCGCGTGTTTTTGCCTACGTTTTAAGATTCGTAACAAATTTACTGCATCGAAAGGTCAAGCAGAATCCAATGACTGGGGAGCTTACATCTACTGAGTTACAAAACTTGTTAATAAAATTAATTTGGATGATCCAACAAGTTGAATTTGCTGACGAGATCGAATCGTTACGAAGCCACTTCGAATCGTTACGAAGTCACTTCGGGAGCTCCTAAGAGTTGAATGACGTCAGCAAAAGCCAGTCCTTCCCTATGATGCTAAATCTTCTCTCCTTATTCCCAAAAATAATCCGTTTTTTTTCGAAATTATGTAAAATACTCCAGTTGTCATTTTGCGTCAGAACTTTTGGATACACAATGCTCGTGACTAATACAGAAAAATTTTGCACGCATCGTTTTCGATATCGACAAAACATGGGAAACCTGCCTTCTGATAGTCTAATTGGAAATTTGGCTTTTTCTACTGTGAGTGTAGACTTTTGCAGTCCTCTAATGACGGCAAAAAGAATTAGAATAAAACCATCATGTAAGTCATATAGAAAGTCTTTCAGACTTAAATGCTAATTCGTTAAGGTCCGTCCTCACTACGCGGACGCTTTTGGTGGAAAGGCCTTTTAATTTTCTGAATTGTGGGTTTTTGATCCTAAAATAAGAACTAATCTCAAACAAAATAGTTATAAGATCTTTTATTAATGAATATTGATTAATCTACGTTGAGAAAAAATCAATTTTCATTTAAAAAGCCGGTATTGTGTGGAAGTACAATATACCTTTTTAAGCACAGCCTTTTTCCGTGCAGTTTGGCCATACTGCCTTTGCCATAATAGTGGATCCGCGGACCTAGCTCACACGCCCTTTTTCTTTTTTTACGACCTTTTTAATGGTGTATAAATAATGTCCAGGCAATTTTTGCGTTACGGCCTTTATTTTTGAATATATTAGCAAATTTTGATATTAAATGAACATTGGTAACATACGCTTGCTTTCTTCCCATCCACCTGAAAGACGAACGTTATTCGCGATCGTGATATCGACATGTTTTCCTATACAACCCAGCGGGAAATGGAATCATACCAAGAAGCATGACGGTAGCCTTTTTTGGAAGGCGAGAATTCCTTCTCTTTTGCATTCCGCTCCATATCTTTTTTGTGCAGCCATGTCATTAGAAGGAATGAGTCGAAAAGCTCTAAAAGCTCATTCACCTTCCCCACGCATTCCCGGTAAGGTGTTTGTGATACGTTATATTTTATTTCTTCCAAGGAAGTACAATTTCTTACACCTTCTAAATATATTGAATTTCAATATCTTCTTTAATCCTTTTATAATAATCTTTTAGATACACATTTTTATACACAATTTAATGGTAAATTGTATTAACTGAATAAAAACTGTACATTAATTACATATCCATATTTGACCCTTCCATCCTACTTTTGTGGAACTACGAATACGAACTCGTTCCTAAAAGCTTCTTGCGGAAGGCCTTCATATTTTTCCCGCTGGGAATCGATTTATGTGAAAAATTTAAGGACGATATGGCGGATGATATTTAACATCGGATGCGTCACTCGACTTCAAATCCACAAAAGAATATTACAGTGGAAATTCATAATAAAGCGTTGGTGCTGATCGAGGACATGTGTCTTGTGATGACAAAAGATGCACGCCATATTCAACCAAGAGTTGAATTGGATATGGGGAAATAGAAGTAGACACTTCAACCGGACATTGAATGAAGATTTTTGCATTTTAACCACATCGAACGAGGAACTAATCCTTTGGCTGAGCGAACTTGCTATATTGGCTGCCAAAAACAAAGACGTCAATGATCTCAATGCAACTATTCAAAATTCAATTCCTGGTCAGTTGATTTCGTACAAATCGGTGGGCACAGTCATGAACCAGACGAAGTGGTCAATTATCCAACTGTATTTTTGAATTCTATCGAACTACCCAGTTTGACACCGCATAATCTTCAATTGAAAGTCGGTTCGGTAATTATTATGCTGCGAATCACAAATCAACCAAGGCTTTGCAATGGCACCAGATTGTCTGTGAAAAGCTAATGAACAATATGATTGAAGCTAACTTTATCATGGAAAGGTACCGAGGCGAATATGTTTTGATTCCGAATGATTTGCCTTTGAATTTAAACGAGTTCAATTTCCGATTCGGCTTGCCTTGGCAATGACAACTAACAAGATGCAAAGCCAGTCATTGAAAAAGTTCGGAATCAATTGAGAGTATCCGTGTTTCTCACACGGCCAACTTCATGTCGCCTGCTCTGACGTTGGCAAACCATCAGCTTTGTTCGTATAAGCAGAAGACCGCAAAACGAAAAACATTATCGTAAGGCATTGCAATAAACACTAAAGTATTTTAAAAATATAATTCATAATCCCATTACAATTACCATTGAACTCTAAATAACTGAAATAAATAATTTTGATACAAATTGATATCTCTTTTGTTGTTTCGTTGTGTTTTCCAGTCAGTTAATTAATTACAGGCAGAACAGGGTTTGCCGGGTCAGCTAGTAGCATACATATAAAGAACAGAAATTTGAGTAGTCCGTTTAGAAGATATGTAGGTTTGAAATCGATATTTTGCATCTGTACCATCCGAATTTGTTCGTTTTATTAGCATTTTTCTCAGAACAACCCATTATTAACCGTCATTACCTTAAAAAGTTACTTACAGAAGAATGACCTAGGTCGTATACTTTTCCAGATAGTGAGTTTTAACTGCTGACTTTGTCGCGCCAAAGAAGTTGTTGAGACACCAGCCCAGATAAACGAGTTGTATTTGAAGCACGGCTGGTAACTCGGGCTGCTGGTTGAAGGAGGAAGTTACATCTATTAAGGAATTCCAGGCAATGATATAAGTTACACTATCCAACATTTCGTTTATTACCCCCATACACAAACCGATTTTTTAGGCAAGGGGTCGCAGAGAAGTATATGTCATGCGTCATATGTCTCCCCACTTTTGAGCCACAAATTTGCCAGACTCACCCATCCATTACACTAACACAAATATAACATCGCACTCGAGGTCTGCGAAAACTATGAGAAATCCCCCCCTCTCATTCACGTTTATTGTGCAATTACAAAGGCATCACAATAGTTACACGAAAAAGAGGCAGAAAAATGAATACTTATGCGGTATGCCCGGTTTCACAGTGTTCACTTAAGCTTTCGCTCAGCCTTAAGCTTTCGGTCAACTTATTTTACTGTTTCACAGTAGTGGTTCAAGGGTTGAGCTTGGTTCAAAATTTACTTGAACTGACTGACTAAATTTGGGCCCTAACAATATGCGACGACTGGAGAGGCATCTGTCTATTATCTCCTGTGGGCAAAATCTGGTCCCATATATTATTATCAAAGATAAGAGAGGCAGTAGACCGAACACTTAGAAGACAGCAAGCTGGATTCAGAAAGGGGCGCTCCTGCATATACCATATTAACACCTTGAGAACCATAGTGGACCTGTTTACTGGATTACGATCCCCCTTTAACCTGACAAAATAATAGTATTGATAAACGCTCCATATAACAATTCTTAATGCAGAGTTCCCCACAATGGAAAATTATCCGAAACTTTGAGGTGAGCTCAGGAGTGTGATAAGGATGTCTACTTTCGTTGTACTCATTCTTATAGTAATAAGTGGCCATATCCTTTTCCAAAATCCTTACAACTAAAGATTAAAACTAGAAAAATCACACAATTTATCAACCAAAAGCAAAAATTTCCCCAACTGATTCAACCACAGTGGCCTGCAAAATCCAGTCAACTAAGTTCAGCTGAACTGAGCACAAAAACAAACTGTGAAACAGTTTTGACTTGAGCTAAAGCTCAAAATTACTGCTCAGGTTCAGCTGAGCGAAAGCTCAAACCGACATACTGTGAAACCGGGTATTAGTGTAATATGGGCATCATATAGTACGGGAGATAGCGCGACATTTTTGCGAGGGATTTTATACCGCAACAATTTAATTTATAATAGTCTATTAGTATTCAATTTCAGTAAAATGAGCGGCTGCTGCCGCACCCGCGGTGGAGGTAAAGATGGCAGCAGGTGAAAGTTGTTAAAAAAAGTAATGCCTCAAGTAATTTCATACCGTGTCAAAATTTTTGGGATGGTTTTTAAGATCAATTTCAATCGAAAAGTAATCGTCAGCTGTACGAATAGCGGAGGTAAGACCATCAATCAGCGTCATAAACATTCTGCGCGCTTAGTGCATCTGATGGTTTCTTATTCAGTTTGACGAATGCGGGCCCGCCGCAATGGGGGCAACTGGGACGAATAGCCCCGAGCCCCAGGTGAAAATAGATTGGAAGTCCAAAAGTTAAAATCCCTATATCCCTGCTACTGACGGGCAAACGCAAAGCCAAGACAAGACTAATAAAGACTTGGTGTTGGCTTGGTCTTACTCAGTTAGTCTTGGTCTTGGTGTTGCGAGCATAGCTGAGTCTTGGTCTTGGTCTTGTTCTTGCGAGATCGGTTGCTAGACTGACCGTAAAAATCGTATAATTGATAGTGTTGGTGAGAATTTTGTGAGGGTCTTGCTAAAGTCTTGCTCTTGGCCTTGTTCGGTTAGTCTAGCGAGTCTTGGTCTTGCTAAATGTGCTTGTTGCTCATCACTAATCCCTGCGTTCTAAACGTCAAGTAGGCAGTAGCCTAAGATCCGTTCCGTTCTAGGCGGAACTGTCAATCTTTAGGTCTGTTCGTGTTGGTGAGAATTTTGTGAGGGTCTTGCTAAAGTCTTGTTCTTGGCCTTGTTCGGTTAGTCTAGCGAGTCTTGGTCTTTCTAAATGTGCTTGTTGCTCATCACTAATCCCTGCGTTCTAAACGTCAAGTAGGCAGTAGCCTAAGATCCGTTCCGTTCTAGGCGGAACTGTGAAACTTTAGGTCTATACGGGAATCAAGTAGGTACCGACCGTTCGTTCTGAATTTCTGAATGAACTTATCTCCCTAAAGAGGTCCCCAATCATATTTTAGCCCCGGGCCCCGCAAGTTTATGTGGCGGGCCTGGACGAATGAACTACGATTGTCGGCATAGGAGTTATAACAGTTTAATTAAACTAGAAAATTTTCGAATCTTCTTTTCGTAAACACCTTGTATCTTAATGGATAGTGCCGATAGCCCCTCTCTAGAGCCATTTTTCCTCTAAATATACCCAGGAAACACCCCAAAGGATTATCATCATAGGCTGAAATATCATGTAGTTGATTGATTTGAAAAATCGATTTGAAACTCGCCATTTACAGCATAAAGTGGCATAACTTATGTTAAATCAATATGTTGAAATTGAAGTATAGTAATTTTATTGTTAACAAAAATAATAAATCCCGTCAGCTGAATGTTTGTAGGGGGAAACATCGTCAGTTTATTCGTCAAAGTGAATATGAAACGTTCAGATTGACGGTCTTAGCCCCGCTATTCATACAGCTGACGATTATTTTTAGTGGTTTTATTTAGCTTCACCTCGTATATTTGTTTGTTTGTTTGTTTCTTTGTTTGGTTCAAATCTTGCGACAGATTTTTCGTCTACTTCTACTGAACCGATTCTTATGAAATTTTGCCCACACATTGAGCTCCCGTGACAATGCAATCTGACAATTTTGTACAAAAATCAAGATGGCGGTTCCAAGATGGCGGACGAATTTTGCAATTGTGTTCCGATTCCATTGAAAATCGGTATGGGGGGGTTTGTAGGGCCACAAATGACGATTCTGTGGTCAAAATTTGAAAATTCAAAATGGCGGCGCCAATATGGCGGGTGAATTTTGCCAATGTGTTCTGAATCCATTGAAAATCGGTATCGGGGGGTTTGTAGGGCCACAAATGACGATTCTGTGGTCAAAATTTGAAAATTCAAAATGGCGGCGCCAATATGGCGGATGAATTTTGCCAATGTGTTCTGAATCCATTGAAAATCGGTATCGGGGGGTTTGTAGGGCCACAAATGACGATTCTGTGGTCAAAATTTAAAAATTCAAAATGGCGGCGCCAATATGGCGGATGAATTTTATCAATGTGTTCTGAATCCATTGAAAATCGGTATCGGGGGGTTTGTAGGGCCACAAATGACGATTCTGTGGTCAAAATTTGAAAATTCAAAATGGCGGCGCCAATATGGCGGATGAATTTTGCCAATGTGTTCTGAATCCATTGAAAATCGGTATCGGGGGTTTTTAGGACCACAAATGGCGATTCTGTGATCAAAATTTTAAAATACAAAATGGCGGATGAGTTTTGCAAATACGTCCTAAATCCATTAAAAATCGGTATTGGGGAGTTTTTAAGGTTAAAAAAAATGACGAATTTGTGGTCAAAATATTAAAAAAATCAAAATGGAAAATAATGAATCTGTTGTCAAAATTATAAAATTTAAAATTCACCAGAATTTTGTAAAAAGTAAAATCCAAAAATTACTGAATTAAGACTAAAAGGAATACAATAAGGTTATTTCATTGGAATAATTTTTGATGTTTTGAATGCACCCAAGTCGCTTAAGGGCTTTGGAAGGGCTATGTATTGAGGAGCTTGATTGTCAGAAATTAACAGGTAAGAAACCGTGCAATAAAGATGCAATGAAAGAGTTGGAAAGGATGAGGAGTTTGCATAATGATACGAGCCAAAATCAAACTAAAAACTAGAAAATAAAAAAAATAGGTAAAAAAACTTTTAAGTTAAATGGTTTTATTTGAAATCAGAAGCTGTACCAAAAACTAGAAAATAATTAGAACACAAACATGGACCTTCTTGAGATTCCGACGTCTGGTAAGAAATCATGCAATAGTAGCCGTGCTGTTTTCTTATGTCGTATGCCAAGGTACCCTTTGTGTCGCTGCGTCAACGGATTAAGTAATATTCTGGGACTTTTAGCAGACTAAAATAAAAACATGGGGCGCATAAAAACCTGTATAACCACTGTATAATTAAATAAGAACGACTTGTCTAGAAGAATGTGTTTCCAAGCCCACCAATATATTTCAAATGCGCCCCATGTTTTTATTTTAGTCTGCTAAAAGTCCCAGAATATTACTTAATCCGTTGACGCAGCGACACAAAGGGTACCTTGGCATACGACATAAGAAAACAGCACGGCTACTATTGCATGATTTCTTACCAGACGTCGGAATCTCAAGAAGGTCCATGTTTGTGTTCTAATTATTTTCTAGTTTTTGGTACAGCTTCTGATTTCAAATAAAACCATTTAACTTAAAAGTTTTTTTACCTATTTTTTTCCGTTGAAATTGATCTTAAAAACCATCCCAAAAATTTTGGCACGGTATGAAATTACTTGAGGCATTACTTCTTTTAACAAATTTCACCTGCTGCCATCTTTACCTCCACCGTTACTGGAGTGGCTGCCGCTCATATTACTAATGTATTAAGGGTAAACTGTAATTGGTATAAATTGTTGTTAAAATATAGCGCTACCTCCCGTACTAATACACAAACCGTTTTGATGTGAGTATCGAGTAATGGCTAATGTAATTTGCACCATTGAGATACTTGTTTGGTAACTCCGCCGGTATATTCTTGGCTGCGATGTTAAGTCGTAGGTCAGCCGTTAGATTCATACCGTCCACTGAAACAAAAGGAAAGTCGGGCCCGGCTTTATTGCAGATGAGACAGTGTTTCGTTTTGGATATGCGTTAAATGTGACACGATCCTTGCAGCCAAGAAAAACTTCGACGTTCCTCTTGATATAGTTCGACAGTTGGAGTCCAAATGTGCCACGGCCATCACTAAGCTTACTTATAGTACTACAACCCATCTATATATATTTCACATTAGTAAGCCAACCCGCTCGGACAAGTCAGCTGTTTTTCTGGCAGTTTGTTAGACGAGACCCTGCTCCTCAGAAGTCTTATCCTCTTCAAGGCGAATTTTGCAGGAGGGTTTCTCCGTTCTTTCTATCTTCTATAAATGGCAATTATGGTGCAATTTTAAGAACCAAATTCCACAAACATTTGTTGAAAAATACTCTACTTGTTGATTCGAAATAAAATTTTATAAAATATTGTTTGAATATTGAATATGCTGTTAAAAAATGTTATCCAATTTTATTTCGTTTTATTAATTTTGTACAGAATTAAAATAATGATCTTAATTGAAAAAAACAAAAGCCTGAAGTAAATGTAATTAGATTAATGAAATTATAAAATGAAGCCTGTATACATATTAATAGAAGTAATTTATAGTAAATAAGTAGTGAACAAATTTAATATTAACAAAGAGATATTTTGTGTCGTTATTATAAAAAAAATATAAATATATTAGTGATGTACCAAAAACATGTAATTAACTGTAAATTATGTTACTAAAGTTATCAATCATTTAAGAAAATAAATGAAAATGCGCATTTTATAAGCTTTTTTCTTTCTTGTATTTTTTTATTTTTTACTAGCTGGGACCCGGTGCGCCTATGCTGCTCCCAGAAGCCAATAGTAATAATCGGGTGATATGAATTTTAATCTACAGTAGGAAAGTTTGAAAAAGGCAATTTTTTGATATTTTTGATTTCAAATAACAAAATGTGAAACTATTAAGGATCTGACATTTTGATCGAGACTGAGACAATAAAAACCATCCATTGACATTGCATTTTTCGAGATATGAATTTTCATACACAGATGAAGTGTCTCAATGAACCGCTTATTTTCTGTATTTTGGATAGCTGGGACCCGGTGCGCCTCGCTGTACCCATCGTTTAAACATTTTAAATCAATCCCGACCTTCAAAATTCAACTCTTCTTAACCATAAACGTAAAACTAACTATCCCTATAAAAGTTGAAGTCATTAGATTACATTTATTTGAACTATGACCAAAATTGCCTGTGGATTCTGTTAAAACCATGTACGTTAAAAGATTTAAAATTAATGCAAATAGCTTTTTTTAATTTAAATCTAGAAGTCTGCAATAACAACATTTTTCGAGAACAATAAAACTAAATTGAAAAATGAAACAAATTGTTTATAGTTGGAAAAAGTTGCCACAAAACCAACTTATATTATGATCTTCAAAATTAAATTCTTCATAAACAATAACGAAAAACCAAATCTATATATATAAAAATGAATGTGTGTAGGTATGTATGTATGTTCGCTATAGGCTCCTACACCGTGCAACCGATCTTAATGAAATTTTAACCATGTGCTATTTACAATCAAACATAGAAAATAGGCTATTTTATTACTTTCTAAAGTCACTCCTAGATGGCGCTGTCATGGAGAGCTTCGTTGAAAATCATCGCAGAGATTTGAATTTTTGCATGAAGGTCCGTGGAGGTCTCCTATGATGCACCTCGACGCCCGATTTTCGAAATTCAAAATGGCCGCCGAAATATGACCAAAATTCAAAATTGCCGCAGAAATATGGTTGAATTTGCCAATTTTATACCGATTCCAATGAAAGTGTGTATCTAGGAGTTTTTAAGGTCGCAAATAACGTATATTTGGTCAAAACTTATAAATTCAAAATGGCCGCGACAATATGGCCGACGAATTTGCAAATTGCGTTCCGATTCCCATGAAAATCGGTATCTGAGGTTTTTTAAGGCAGCAAATAAGGAATTTATGGTCAGAACTTATAAATTCAAAATGGCCGCGTCAATATGGCGGACGAGTTTTGTTACTTTTGTACCGATTCCAATGAAAGTGGGTATCTATGAGTTTTTAAGGTCGCAAATAACGAATTTCTGGTCAAAACTTATAAATTCAAAATGGCTGACGAATTTGCAAATTGTGTTCCGATTCCAATTAAAATCGGTATCTGGGGTTTTTTAAGATAGCAAATAACGACTTTATGATCAAAATTTAAATTTAAAATGGCCGCACCAATATGGCCGACGAGTTTGCGAATTGTATTCCGATTCCAATTAAAATCGGTATATGGGAGTTTTTAAGGTAGTAAATAACGAATTTATGATCAAAACTTATAAATTCAAAATTGTGGGGCCTATATGGCGGAAGAATTTTGCCAAATAAGTGTCACATTTCCCGGTTAGCTGTATGTAGGTTGTTCAAGAGTTGGAAAATCGGAAAATCTTGACATTTTAGCTACAAATGGAAAACCATTGAATATAGTGCGTCCTGAAGCTCTCTAAGCAATCGGTTCAGAATTGATCAACAAAGTTTTTTTTGGAAAGATGGTAAGGAGAAACGGAAATGTGGGATGATTTATGTATAACGGATAAGAAGGAAAGAAACCCATCACCTCTGAATTTTTAGGTATAAGTTTAGGATTCTGCAATACGGGAAAACAAATAAAACCTGAGTCAGTGACATTGCAGATGAGAACCCAGGGGCCAAGCAATTGCAAGACATGTAATTTTTCTGCATTTTATTACATGTCTGGTAATGGACAATATTCGTCTGAAGTCACACCCCCTCAGTACGTGACTGCAAGCATATAATGTCCATCACCGTCAAAAGTCCATTTCTAAATCTGAAATTAGTAGATATAATCCTTTTTTTTTTCTTTCAGGATGTAATAATATTTTCCAACTATAAAAAATTTGTTTCATATGTCAATTTCAATTGAATCATATCACCTGATTACTACTATTGGCTTATGGGAGCAGCATAGGCGCGCCGGGTCCCAACTAGTATTCCTATAAACGTTCGAGACATTAGATTCAAAATACATTTATTTGAAGTGTGACCAAAATTAGTTAGTTGTTTTGTTAAAACCGCGAACGTTAACACATTTAAAATAAATCTGCAATTGCTTGGCCCCTGGGTTCTCATCTGCAATGTCACTGTCACTGACTCAGGTTTTATTTGTTTACCCAGATGCCAACCTCTTCCCGTATTGGAGAATCCTAGACTTATACCTAAAAGTTCAGAGGTGATGGGTTTCTTTCCTTCTTATCCACATTATATGTACATAAATCATCCCACATTCCCGTTTTTCTTTACGATCTTTCCAAAAGAAACCTTGTTGATCAATTCTGAACCGATTGCTTAGAGAGCTTCACGATACACTATATTCAATGTTTTTCCATTTGTAGCTAGAATGTCAAGATTTTCCGATTTTCCAACTCTTGAACACCTGTTATATGAAAAAATCCCCGAAGGGAAAATTTATTAAAAATTAAAAAATTAAATTTCCAAAAAAAATAAATTTTACCTAAAACATTTTAATTCCACATACATACGGCCCTGAACGAAACCCAGCGGAAAATATGGTAACGCAACGCATTCCCTAAAGAAAGCATAAGGTAAGCCTTCGTTAAAATTTACCAGTAATGCAAAAGTAAGGGATATGTGAAAAAAGATCTGAGAGATATGTATCTCTCCCTTAACGCTCAAATAATAGGGCATATACTATACATAATGTTTATTTTTGAGTGCAATAAAAAGCCTCCCGTTTGCATGCATAGAGAAGGCAGAGGTAATGCCAGCATGAAGGGGACAGTTCCAATAAATGACACTTATTTAATTGCTCTGTGGTATTCATTTTTAGACCATTTTGCGTCGTTTCAAATAGATATGCGCAGGAATCAACACGCAAAAATTGTTGAAAATATTTCATATTAATAATGAAAGAAATTAATTAATTTATTTATTTTCTACAATGCTTCTATTTTACTGAATAGTAATGCCAAAGTAACAAAATAATTTGAGACTTATGGTTACCTCTGCCTTACTAGTAATCCAGAGGTAAGGTAAATCAATGCTTCCATTCTTCTTACTAGCAATGCAGAGGTAAGGTAATCAAACCCTCTCTCCCCCTTATTAGTAATGCAGAGGTAAGGTAAATTGCTGGCTTATATATCTTCCCTCCCTAGGGCCTAGGACATCAATGTAAAAAAAGAAATGAAGTGGGTGGGTGTTTTCAATGATGCAAGTTGCGTGCGCAATTGACTTATTCAGCAATGGAAGTGTGTTGCTGAATAAGTCAATTGCGCACGCAACCTGCATCATTAAAAACACCCGGTATCCTAAAGTAATGCCTCCAAGCTGTGATATATATTTTTTGCACTTTTCTATTTATTTATTTATTAAATCAATACGTACATTCTCTTTTTTTTACTGGTTAATTTCTTCCTTTATATTTTTTTTTGCATGAAACAATTTACAAACCACAAAATTCTTGTTCTCAAAAACTACACAAAAACTTAAAGTAATATATATTTTTTTTTCACTTTTTTATTTATTTATTTACTAAATCAATACGTATATTCTCTTTTTTTTTTACTGGTTAATTTCTTCCTTTATATTTTTTTTTGCATGAAACAATTTACAAACCACAAATTTCTTGTTCTCAAAAACTACACAAAAACTTAAAGTAATATATATTTTTTTTTTCACTTTTTTATTTATTTATTTACTAAATCAATACGTATATTCTCTTTTTTTTTACTGGTTAATTTCTTCCTTTATATTTTTTTTTGCATTTACAAACCACAAAATTCTTGTTCTCAAAAACTACACAAAAACTTAAAGTAATATATATTTTTTTTTTAACTTTTTTATTTATTTATTTACTAAATCAATACGTATATTCTCTTTTTTTTTACTGGTTAATTTCTTCCTTTATATTTTTTTTGCATTTACAAACCACAAAATTCTTGTTCTCAAAAAAAAAATTCACTACAACATAAAATTATATTCTTGGCCAGCCCGAAGTATTTTGGTATTTTTCCCCCATGCTCGTTTAACAAAACTCAGGTTAAAAACTCTTTGAGCCAAAAGTGGAAGGGAAGTTTTTAAAGGCCCGTCCTCACTACGCGGACTTAAGGAGTATCCACACATATCAGGGCCGTGGCCGGGACGTCACAGGGGCCGTGTTCTGTCATGTGTGAACGAGCTCGTGCCCGGATACGGACATGAGTGAACGAGTAAAGGAGTATCCACACATATTAGTGTTCCGTCAGGGGTTCAAAAAATATTGGTGCGTACATTTTATATGAACTCGTTCACACATGTCCGTGTCCGGGCCGGAGCAAAAATCTAACGTCCCGGGCACGTCCCTGATGTGTGTGGATACTCCTTTAGAATCCACGCGCTTTTGGTCGTACGGCCAGCCAAAAGCGCGCGTGATCTTTTAATTTTCTGAGTCATGAGTGAGAAAAAATCAATTCTCATTTGAAACGGCGTACGCGCTTTTGAAAAGCTCATAGTGTGTGGACGCACAATGTACCTTTTTAACCACAGCCTTTTGTCCGCGTTGTTTGGCCGCACGGCCTTTACCATGGACAAAGTCGTAAAAAAGTCGTAAAAAAGTCATAAAACTCTATATGAAAAAAAAAGGCAAAAGCGCGCACGACCCAAGACCGCGTAGTGTGGCCACACCATAAAACGCGATAAGCGCGGACACAGATTTCAGGGTACACAAGACAGAAGGCCGCGATCGGCTCAGAATTAAAATTAAATCACCCGTCGTGTTCGCGGTTAGAACAACACTCAACATCTTTAAAATTTTCACCGCCGATGGGCCGTGGATTTTCCACCAAAACAAAGACCACGGGGAACGGTTCCCACACTGCGGTCAAGGTCAAGATTACTCAGTTATCAGAGACCGCAGTGGCTTTATCGCGGTTTCAGCGTTAATCGTAAAAACCGCGACGGGAACCGTTATCCCTTGGGAACAATTTTACCGTTTTGTACCTAAAAGACTCTCACTCCCAGACGTAATCCGATACCTTTGCGATAAGGCGTTGGATTTTTCGTCTGTTTGGTGCGAGTCTTTTGGTTTTTGTTGTTGTTGTGCTAGTTATGATTTTTTTTTTTATGCAACAACTCCTTGGGCGTGCCGATAAGAACAAGGCGTCGTCGTGAAACAAAGGCGCCTTGTTCGTTTGGAGATCGTAGTTTTGGCTGATGTTGCACTTATGGTGCGAGATAAGGCCTTCGGGATTTGTGTTTGGCTAGTGGACGGTTCATTTCAATTTAGGATTTACCGAGATGAATAAGTAAGTAGTTTCCTTCTATTTTTTTTTTGTATATTATAACATTTTTTTTTTTGTATATTTTAGTTTATCATATGCAGAGTTAGTGCGCCAGGAGGCGCACCACCAGCGTGAGTTGGCGCGCCATAAGAAGGCGGTGGCGCGTCATACTGAGGGCCTGGCTAAGGCCCAAAAAGAATTGGCCCTATTACGTGCTTCTGGGCGGGGGCGGGCCCCCAGCACCAGGAGGGAAGAGGTTGCCTCTACTTCGCGGTCAGGTGACCGCGAGCCCCCACGCGTCGCTCCTCCCCCCCCCCTTAGGGCCTGGAATCCCCTGGCGGACCAGGCTACAGTGGCCCCAGGGGGGGGGGGGCAGAACTTCTCGGATCCCCAAATTTCCGGTCCCCAAGGAGTACACCCCGGGTGATGTTCGCCACATCAAAACCAAGGTGGACTGATCCCGGGTTGTAAAAATTTTCTTTGTAAAAAAAAGAAAAATAAAATATGGTTTTATTGGATTTTTTCTTTCTTTGTAGTCGTTGTTTCTCTACTTTGTTTATTGTCTTGGGTGTTCTTCCCTTTCTTCCCCTGTTCCGTTTTTACTTGGCTTTTTTTTTAGGTAGGTTCATCGGGGGAAATCTGAGATGTCCGAGGTGAGTATTGTGGTACCGGCGCTTTTGGACGCGGTAAAGGGGGTTTAAAAAAAATTTTTAACTTAACACCTATTGGTGTTGGGGTACCGGCGTTAGGGGTGCGGTACGGGGGTTTTCAAAAAGAAATTTTAACTCTACACCTATTTTTTACTTTCTTACATTTGCTTATTCTTAAACTTACTGTAACTATTTTCTTTTGTTAATTATTTATTTAGGGCCTTTCGCCCACTGATTTATAATTGTAATATATTTTTTCTTTTCTAATATTTACTGTCCTTATTTTTTTTTTTTTTTTTTTTTTTTTCACAATTCTACTTATGTACTATCCTTATTTTCTTCCACAATTCTACTTATGTACTATCCTTATTTTCTTCCACAATTCTTCTTATGTACTATCCTTATTTTCTTCCACAATTCTTCTTATGTACTATCCTTATTTTCTTCCACAATTCTTCTTATGTACTATCCTTATTTTCTTCCACAATTCTTCTTATGTACTATCCTTATTTTCTTTCACAATTCTTCTTATGTACTATCCTTATTTTCCACAATAATTCTTTCTTACTAATCTTTGTTTCACCTTCCACAATAATTCTTACTTACTAATCTTTCTTTTTCCTTCCACAATAATTCCTATATACTACTCTCATTTCCCTTTTTTCATTCTTCTTATTTTCTAAATTTTTACTTTTTTAATCATACAAAGGGATATTATTTCGGAAGGCCTTTTTTCTTTTGGCATTATCATATTCTTAAGAACTTTCGCCCACTAACTGGATGGTTCTAGGCAACGTCAGGGAGCGAGCCCTTGGCCTTCTGGGGGTTCGAGGATGAGTGGCCTGCGAGGGATTTAGTGTCCGTATTTCCGTTAGCTGGACCGAACCGTGTTCTTTGGTTTCTGGGCGCCGGCCAGGAAGGGTTTGTCTTGGGCCTACAGCCTTTAGTAGTACGTATACTATTATAATCACTACTGCGATGCTACTCAGTGATAGGGAAGTCATAGACCAGGTATGGCGCTTGGTTGCCAGCCCGTCCTTTTGCAGTTGATTTAATTCTTCTTGGATACTGTCTAGCGGTTTGGCGCTCTTTTGAATGCGATCATAGGCGTCTCGCCCGAGTATTACTTGAGTTGTGTTAACGGCCCCGCCAGTGGATTTGGCATGGACGTGTGATAGGAGAGTATCCGTAATATTGGGGTTGTTGAGGGGGAAATAAGGAGGTTGTAATATTTGTAGTGGTTGTCCTACTGCTCCCTGGTGGTATAGCGTTTGGTCCTGTACTGACAACTTACAGGGCTTGTTTATGGTTAGGATACCAGGTCCCTCTGTTTTGACGACTGCAAATTGATCCTCACAAGATATTTGGATAGCTTGGGGGCTCGTAAGCGCAATTAGCCATGTATTAGGCCGATCCATCTTGATGATGGTGTTCTGCGGGGGAACTTGCATCCTTAATGGACATTCTACGTCTTCACCTAAGGGGTTTAACAACAATTTGGGGGCGCACTCTCGGGTGTGGATCACCTGTGCTATGGGGGTGTTCAACTGACCTACGTAAGTGGTGGAATTTAGGTTATTAGTTATTTTAATGATCTGCAGAGTGTTTGGGTAGTTTAGGAGGGTAAAGACTTGGGTCTCGAACTGGACGGCCAAATGAGAGTATTCTATCTCAGGAATAACGGAGTGCCCTTCTCGGGCATGAATGGGGTAGCACCAGATTTTGCAGTATCTCATTCTGGGAAGGCTAAAGATTGGTAGGCTCACTTTGACCACTAACTTATTTCGCATGAGGTAGGTGTTAATGGTACTAGTTTGGTACACTATCGGCAGACAGTTTGAGCACGCACTGGTTATACTGGATTGTATATTGGCCAGTTTGCTGGGGGAAATAAGAAGGGGATGTACCTTATGATTTTTCGCGAACATGACTACTTCTATCAGGGTGTTTTGTCGAAATTCTATTTCAATTACCTGTAGGAGGATGTTGGTTATTATGTCGACCCTCGTTTGGAGTCGGGTTACCTTTTCCGTTATGTTTTGTAGCTCATTTATCTGATACGCTATCTGTTGTTGTCTGTCCATTAGGGCGACCAGAGGTTTTTGTATTTCCTGGAGAGTGTTGTTTACTACACTTATTTGTTGTTTTTCCAGTTCCAGTAGGGTCGCTTGGTTTTTCCCTAATTCGTTCAACTTGCTGTAAACCTCCTGCTCGTTTTCGCTATCCATGGTACCGAATAAATAGTGTAAACCCATTCCCACGCCGTCAAAGATGGAGCGTTTGCTTCGCGCTGGGGTTATTAACTCCCGGATTATGTTAGTCCTTCTCCGGATGTTTTCGATCACCGAGTGGATGTGTTTTTGCTGGTCCTGGCAGAGTCCTTGTTGGGGATTGTCCTCTTGGCATATCCTTAGCGCCAGGTGTTCTGCATGGTCGGCCAGCTGGGTTTGATTGTCCGATTCGCTGAGGTCCAATTCAGTGAATACGTTCCAATGGTTGTGATATAACCATATTTCGCCAAGTTCTTCGAACACTACGCCCGTTTTGTTCAGCGGGGTAAGGGTATAAGGTGCTTGGCCTGAGTTAACTGCAGCGGCCGTTAAGGCCAGGGCAAGTAGGATTGCTTCCATGACGGCGGCCTAGAATAGAAGTGCAACTAGAGCCGGTTGTTTTGGGTGTAGGTGGTATGTGTGTGTGATAGAATGATCTCTTCGGGGTACGTATGTATGTGTGGTGTGTGTAAAGGTAGCTCTAGTTGTGAGTGTATGGAAATTAATACGTGTGTAACTTAGCAATTATTATTCTACTAGAATGTTGTTATGGATTATGAGGTTCGTTACTCGTAGAAGGGTTTTAGGCGATTATTATGGACTACGGTCTGCTTGTTGCCTATTTTGACTTTAGTGTTCACGGGGCTGGTTATCGCTACCACGGGGTAGGGGCCTCTCCAGATGGGGGAGAGTTTCCCCTTCCGATTTTCGCTCTTAATAAGTACTTGGTCACCAATATGGAAGGTGTGGGCTCTGGTGGTTTGGTCGTAGTGGATTTTAGATTTCTGTTTGTTGGCTAGGAGATTTTGCCTGGCTATGGAGTATGTTTTTTGTAGTTTATATTTTAGAATGTGGTAATAGCTTTCGTGATTGTATAACGGTTCGGGATCTTTCTTCAGGTTGGATGGAATGTCGGGTGAGAACCCATAAAGACAGTCCATTGGGGTTAGTTTAGTGCTGTCATGGACACTATTATTATAGACGAACGCGGCAGTGCGTAAGTATTGATCCCAGGCTTTGGGGTTTTGGTCAGTGATACTGCGCAAGTATTCCACTAGGGGCCTGTGGGCCCTTTCCAAAGCGCCGTTTGATTGGGGGTGGTAGGCGGAAGTTTGTAATTTTTTGATTTTCAAGAGTTTGCACAGGCCTTTGAAGAGGCCACTAAGAAAGTTGGTACCTTGGTCAGTTACTATACTTTTGGGTATCCCGTAGCGGGTAATGATTTGGTCAAAGACTATTTGTGCTACTGTTTCGGCTTCGGCATTCGGAATAGCATAGCAATCTAGGAATTTGCTTAGGTTATCTTGAAATGTTAAGATGTATAGGTTCCCGGAGTGGGTAGTTTCTAGAGGTCCCACTATGTCTAGGTAGACCTTGTCGAAAGGTCTTTCGGCCACGTCTGTGATTACCATCGGCATTTTAAGGGCCGGTGTGGACTTATTTGTCTGACATTTCCTGCATCTTCGAATATATTTTCCTATATCCCTAAGCATGTGGCGCCACCAGTACTTCCTACGGATTCGTTTGTACGTTTTGTTCACGCCTTGATGACCTCCGAAAGCGGAGTCATGATAGTCTTTCAAGATGGTGGTTATCTCTTCGGGGTCCGTGATTATCGTGATTTTGGGCCTTTGATTGGTTTCAGCCTCTTGAGGCTGCGTGGTTGGGGATTCGGGTGAATTGAGTGGTTGGTTCTCTGACTGTTTTATACCGTCGCCTTCGGGCGCGATGCCTATATCTGTTACCTCCGTTTGGGCTTCTTTTCCGGGCGTAGTAATCGGTCTTTCCACTCGTGCTTGGGCACGGGTGACTGCGTTGCATCTTTGATTGTGGCCTCCGCGGGGAGGTTCCATGGGGGCGTGCACTATTGCCTTGACAGTGAAAGTTTGTTGAGCCTTAGTATCTTGGATTGAGTTGGGGCAGGGAATACGACTGAGGGCGTCGGCATTGGTATTGTACTTGCCGGGTTTGTATTCGATGTGATAGTCGTATTCAGAAAGTTTATGGTGGAAACGCACCAATCGGGTTGTAGGATCTTTAACGTTGAAAACTCCTTTCAACGGCTTGTGATCGGTATACACTGTGAATGTGCGACCTTGTAGGTAGCACCTGAAATTCTTCACGGCCCAGACTATTGCCAAAAGCTCTTTTTCGATGGTGGAATAGTTTCGCTCAGCCTTGTTCAAGGTTCGGCTGGCGTACGCAATGGGTTGGTCCTTTCCCACTTCCCCTTGCGAAAGTACGGCCCCAAGGGCTTCACTACTGGCATCTGTAGTCAGATTGAAGGGTTTAGTGAAGTCGGGGTAGATGAGTAGGGGGGGTTTGACCAGAGCTGCCTTGATTTGGTCGAAGGATTCTTGGCATCTGGGAGTCCAGGAGAATTTTACGTCCTTACGGAGAAGATTGGTTAGAGGCCGGACGATTCTTGAGAAGTCGGGAATAAACTTTCTGTAGTAATTCGCGAGTCCGATGAAGGATTGGACCTGGCGTATAGTGCGTGGTTCCGGGAATTCTTGGACGCACGCCGTTTTCCTGGGGTCCGGGAGCGCACCTTTCTCTGAGCAGATGTGCCCTAGGTAGACTACCTCCTTACGTAGGAATTGGCACTTTTCCGACTGCAATTTGAGGTTGTGCTCCCTCAGTTTGTTAAAGACTTTACTGAGCTTTCGGTTGTGGTCTTCTAAGCTCTTACCATAGATGACAATGTCATCTAAGTAGACGAAGCATTCTAGGCCTTGCAGGCCGGTGAGTACGTAGTTCATTAGTCTTTGGAACGTAGCCGGGGCTCCTTTTAGCCAGAACGGCATACGTTTGAACTCGTAGTGCCCGTAATTGGTGCTGAAAGCGGTTTTATCTTGATCCCTGGGATCGACCAGAACTTGGTGATAGCCGCTGGCCAGATCAAGAGTGGTGAAGTAACGCGAGTGTCCTAGTTGGTCCAGGATCTCTTCTATGCGTGGCAATGGGTAGGCGTCGCCGATTGTTTTTTCGTTAAGCTTACGAAAATCGACGACGACACGCCACTTTTTCTCACCGTCTGCGCCTGCCTTCTTGGGAACTAATAGGAGAGGCGAGTTCCAGGGGCTTTTACTAGGCTGTACTATATCATTTTCCAGCATTTCTTGTAGCTGGTCATTTATTATTTGCCTCTGACTTTCTGGTAAACGGTACATTTTTTGATTTATGGGTGCTTGGTCCCGGATTAAGGGTATTTCGTGTTGAATGGCGGTTTTATGCGTGAGGAGATCACCCTTTAGATGGAAAATATCGTGGTATTCGTAGCAGAGGTCGGTGATCGACTGTCTTTCTTCCGCGCTTAGGTTTCCATCCAGATTCAATTCTTTGTTGATCTGTTCTAAGCGGGCTTCGAGGTCTTGAGGGACCGGGTACTCGGGGTTTGAGGAGTACCGGATATGGTTAATTCTTGCCTCGGTCATGCTCTTTGGGGTTTGCGTACCTAATCGTTTGTTTTTTTGGAATTTAGTGGCAGGGGTGTATGGTGCCTTTGTTTGGGAAGTTGTTCCCTTCTTCTTATTTTTTATGGGGGAGGGTGATGGAGTTTGTTGGCCAACGTTGGGGCTCTTGTACTCACAAGCACCGCTAGTTTGGATTAAGCCTTGGGGGCTAAAAGCTTGGTCGGCGCACTTAGGGTTACATGCGGACCATATTGTTATTAAATGATTGATTAGGAATAGAGCGACTGTGTTTAAGAATGTACGAATGGAATTTTGGCTAGGGATCTCACAGGCATACGTTTCAGGGGCCTTAGGGGCCGAATTTTTAGTAGATCGTTGTACCACGGTTGGCCGCGGTATCGATTGAAGTGGGACTATTTCATATGTACTGGTTGGGACCAGTGTTAGGTTAAGTGCGGCTATGGGCACTGCGGTATTGGTACTATTGAGAATGCTTACCGGAACGGTGTCCTTCCCCTTGGGTAGCAGGCTATTTGAGAGGAAAACACCTGGTTCTATTTCTTGAGACAGACAGACCATTTCTTCCTTCAGGTTTAGCGGAACTGCGATTATTTGTTGGGTACGGCCCGGCACTCGTGTCGGCCGTCCCAACTCAATCTTAGTTCGTGTAGGTTCCATTTGAGTTTCGATTTCGTCAGTCGACCTTTGGGTTTTGTAGTCAGCCTCCTTGTTAGGGGCCTTAGAGACAGTGTGCGTTTTGCCCACACTGTGTCTCACTTCGACTGCCCGTTCTTTGGGCGAATGTTCGTCGAATGTCAATGGAACGCTAAACTCTTTAGGGTTTGTTGCTGTTCGAGGGAACTTCAACTTTCGATTGGGACCTTCTACATTGCAGTTATCCAAGATGAAGTCGAATCCTAGTAGTCCGTCGTTCAAAAATTCTGGTGTATCCTCTACTACCTGGAAAGAGCCGGGGATTTTAGGGGGGAGGTCGAAAGTTCCGTGACAGCTCCCTATGGTTTCGGTGGTTCCGGCTGGGGTTACGAGAGTGCATTTCTCATCGGGGTTTATCTCTACTTCGGGTTTTAATTTGTTTTGCTTAATGACGCTTACCTCAGCGCCAGAATCCACTACTAATTTGACTTTGCCGTTACGGCTGATATCTAAGGGTAAGGTGACTTGTGGGATTCTGAGTCGGGGCGGCTGAGGTGTACCCTTGGGTGTGAATGGACCTATTGTTGTCGGGCCAGGGGATTTTGGCTCAACGGCTCGGCGTTTCCCTGGTGACGTTCTTCCCACATCCTCTTCTGAGCGCATTCGCTCACTACGTGGCTACGGCGGCCACAAAAATCGCACTTCCTGCTTACCTGGTAAACGCGGGGGGTTCTATTGGGTGGACCGGGATTGGTTTGTCCAGAATTAGGTTGGCCGGTATTAAGTTGGCCCGATCCTGGGCGAGGGTACCTTCTACTGTCATCAGGCCTGCCAGGTGGGTTTCTGGTATTAAAATTCGGCGGGTAATTTGGAGGGTAATTTTGAGGTTGTCTATTGTTGTAATTATTGTATGTGTTCTGTAATGGGGGCCCATTTCTGGCCGTAGCCTGACTACGTTCAAACTTAAATCTGCGGCACTCACTGACGTCGTGGCCATAATTTTGGCAATGTGAGCAGAGCGGGGTGTTCTTGCGCTTCATGCACTCACTGTAAGTGTGTCCCCGTCGGCGGCAAAAGGTGCAAGTTACGTTAGCGATGGAATGAGACTGTGGGGGCCTATTGGGATAGGAACTCGGTACGGCTACTCTTTCTTGTGTGAGTGGCAGGGTTTGATTAACGAAGTGTTGTACGGGTGGTTGTGCGGGCGTCGTCGATTGATAGGTGGAGTGTTGTTGTGTATTAGGTACCTGTGGGATTGTACTATTAGGGGCTGCAGCTGTTGGGTTTACGTATGAGTGGGCTTGTGTGATTCCAGGTGTGGGGGCCCAACTTGTACTACATTGGGCATTGATACCTTGTGGGAGTTGGAGCCCTGAAGGCGAAACATTGGTTCCCGATTGACTAATGGGGTACGCCGTGGGGGTTGTGTTGGGCTGCAGGTGCAAGACTGTTAATTGCAGGCGTTCCATATCTAGCGCCTTCTGGATTAATGTATCTAGCGTTTGTTCTTCCAGAGTTAGGAGGTATTGGCATAGGTAGGGGTTATTGACACCGCTTTTCAAGGCGTCTTTGGCGAAATCATTCAGTTGAGCCTGTACTGTATGGGCGCTTGCGGCACCGTACTTAGTGGTGGCCGCTTCTTTGCAGGACTGTAACATCTGCTTGATTCGAGCTGTGAAGGCTATAAGGGTCTCTAAAGGGTATTGCCTTAGAGTGATTAACTTATTTACCAGTTCCTGGTAGGTTTCTCGGGGCAAATATGTTTGATTAAGTAATTTTTCAGCCTCTTCGAAGGTGGCTGGTTGTGTGGAGGCTATCAACTGGTAGGCTTCGCCTCGTAGCCTCGTGGGGTAGATTTGTAAGAAGGCTGGTTTGTCCGTGTCGCTCAGGCAATGCAGTGCTCGGTGACAACATCCTAAAAATGTCTGTAATTCTACTACTATATTGGGGGAGGGGCCGCCGGAGAAAATGGGAACTAATTCAGAGGTTAAGCGGGCGACTTTTGTATAGTCCGCCATTTTGAAGAGCTTTATATCTTTGGAGTCGGAGTCCTCTAGTATAAGCTCCTTTTCGGAGTCTGGAAATGATACGCTGACCCAATTAAGTAGGACTTCGCCCTTGCTGGGGTCCCTGTCGCTACCTGTAGAATTATCTAAATCCTGCCTACTTGGTTCTTGTGGAATTTCTACTGCCCTACCTTCTAGCGGAGTTAGCCCCGGGAATTCATTAAAATCCTGGATCTCCTGTACGAACTTCCTAGTAGCCTCTCTAAATTGATTTATTTTGGCGAGTCTTTGCTCGCTGTTTTTGGCTACTTCTCTATGGAGGAAGTCGTACTGGGGGATCGAAGATTTTTCTCCTTCCCTGGCCTGTTTTAACAAATCTTCTAAATAAATTTGTAGACTTACTTGACTAGTGCCCTGTCGGATTCGCCCGCTTCGTAGCCTACTGGGCGATGGATGCCTTAGATTTGAAGTTGTGGGTGTTGACTGGGTACCTTCGGGTACCTGGGGAGCTGATGATGTTGATTGAAGAGCTGGAACTGTTGATGGTAGAGCAGGAGTGGACGTGGCGCTGATTTCGCCTGCGTCTAATAGAGGTGATTCCGGAACGCTGGTGCTGCTATCGTTATGGATGTTTTCCTCAGACATATACTGGTGGGCAGGGATGAAGCCCGCGTAAGTCCCTCGACGAAATTAATATGGGGGTGAGCGCGTGCCCGCCTGGAGCAGAGGCACCGTGGTTGGACACCCCCGAGCGACGATTATATTAATAAAGATTAGGGCGTCGGCCTCTGACTTATTGGCCTTGCCCGAATCGATTTGATGAAAGACCAAATTGGGTTAGAATTGATGATGCAGCCCTCGTGTAGGGCTGGACGTCGGAGCCCTGGATGTGGATTCCTTGGGTCGGTTGTAACTATCCTCTAGTCCCACGTCGGGGGAGCGTCTGTGGCTAGATCGTCCCCTTGTTGGTCCTTATGGACTTTATCCTGGGCAGGGATGAAGCCCACAAAAGTCCACCGGTGGCACCTTTGGGTGCGTTGCAGGGTAGGGTGGTTTCTACCACCTATAGTTGTTCTACCCTGTTCGTTGTTCGCATAGGATCCGGGGTCAACGCCTCTATTAATCTTGTGCCCTCAGACTCGGCTCAGTCTGAGTTTAGGGACTAGGGTGCCTATGTCCAGCACTCGATCAATAGTTGTAGGCTCGCTCGGATCCTACCGGCTGCGCCAATTGTGATATATATTTTTGCACTTTTCTATTTATTTATTTATTAAATCAATACGTACATTCTCTTTTTTTTACTGGTTAATTTCTTCCTTTATATTTTTTTTTGCATGAAACAATTTACAAACCACAAAATTCTTGTTCTCAAAAACTACACAAAAACTTAAAGTAATATATATTTTTTTTTTCACTTTTTTATTTATTTATTTACTAAATCAATACGTATATTCTCTTTTTTTTTTACTGGTTAATTTCTTCCTTTATATTTTTTTTTGCATTTACAAACCACAAAATTCTTGTTCTCAAAAAAAAAATTCACTACAACATAAAATTATATTCTTGACCAGCCCGAAGTATTTTGGTATTTTTCCCCCATGCTCGTTTAACAAAACTCAGGTTAAAAACTCTTTGAGCCAAAAGTGGAAGGGAAGTTTTTAAAACGCGATGGACACAGATTTCAGGGTACACAAGACAGAAGGCCGCGATCGGCTCAGAATTAAAATTAAATCACCCGTCGTGTTCGCGGTTAGAACAACACTCAACATCTTTAAAATTTTCACCGCCGATGGGCCGTGGATTTTCCACCAAAACAAAGACCACGGGGAACGGTTCCCACACTGCGGTCAAGGTCAAGATTACTCAGTTATCAGAGACCGCAGTGGCTTTATCGCGGTTTCAGCGTTAATCGTAAAAACCGCGACGGGAACCGTTATCCCTTGGGAACAATTTTACCGTTTTGTACCTAAAAGACTCTCACTCCCAGACGTAATCCGATACCTTTGCGATAAGGCGTTGGATTTTTCGTCTGTTTGGTGCGAGTCTTTTGGTTTTTGTTGTTGTTGTGCTAGTTATGATTTTTTTTTTATGCAACAAAGCCTTCGCAAGAATGCCTGAACAATGCGTGCTGAATGCTTACATTTCCCGCTGGGAACTTGAACTACCCTAATGGTGCGTCCACACGACGCAAACAATGTGTACGCAAACAAAGTTCCGAGAATTTTATGTAGTTTTTGAGGGGCGCGAGCGTAATGACGTCACCAAAGCAGTCGTAAAACTTTTCATAAAAAAAAGCCATAAAATAGGAAGTCGTAAAATTGGTTTTTTCATAAGAAACAAAGATGCAAGCGCATGTATTAAATTAAGAATAAAAAGTTCATGCAAATCTCATTATCTAGAATAATCATCATCGTCAATTGTAGTAGGTAAAATCTACCTTTTCAAGACGCAAGCATTTCAAAATAATTGAATATGAAAAATATTGTAATAACTAGCAAAAACCCGCGTGCGTTGCAACGCCTTTAAATAAAAAAGATTATATGTACACAGTCCGGGGTAGGAAAAAGGTATAATGAAAAAAATAACAAATCTCCAAAAATTGATTTTGGATACATACATATAAAAATTTAGAGTTACCTATAAAAAAAGAAAGTGCGTGTAAGTTCCGACGCGTGACCAGAGCTTACTCTTGAAAAACTACTGTCTTAAAATATCGGTCATTTCATGCGTTAAGGACGTGAAATTTATACAATTTTTTTACGTTGAAATAGTTAAAGGGTTACACTTTCCCTTCACATAAACCGATCTCTAAATATGTATCCAAAAATAATTATATGGTTGTCATTCAGAGAATGAACGCATTTCGCAGTGTTTCAGAAATATGTATGTTAACAATTCTCAAAACTTACTTTCATGTTGTCTCCCGTCCGTAACGCACTTTCAAATTTATTATCTTAGGTTTTATAATAGTTGCAAATGTTAATTTATATTCATAGTTTGTTGCTTAAATTTTGTACTGACATTTACATGCACAATTACATACTTAGTACTTGCTTAGAAAATATTAGAAAAAAAATCATCGTACAAATGTCCCGTCCGTAACGCATGGAATTACCCATATATTCAATAGGCAAAGGAAGTACATGAACCCATATATTTATTTATATTGATTTGATAAAATATATAACGTAAATTTTATTTGTTACTGTTTAGTCTATTATATGTCCGCTGCCATTTTTTGGTGGTCGCCATATTAGATTTAAAATGACGTCACACAGATTACTGTATTATAATCGTCATACCCTTTCATTTGATACTCATACTGAGGGGGTTGTGAAGAAAAAGGTAATCCGCCATTTTGAATTTAGGATGACACTAAATAACTAATTGTATCCTATCGGTCATGCCCTTCCATTTGATACCCATGTCGGTGGGTCGTAGAACACAATTTCAAAAATCGGCCGCCATTTTGCAACCGCCATCTTAATTTTTTTTTACAAAATGGTCGGATTGCATTGTCAGGCGAATTATGCGTATGTGCAAAATTTGAAATTGATCGGTTATATTTTCTTCTTTTTAGCCTATTGTGGGTGCCTTCCATTTAGACACAGAAAGACAACTGTGTCCGTCCGACACAGCGTGTCGCTCTGTGTAAGCCCAAATGGAACACTTAAGTTCATGAAAAATCCGCCACGGAGCACTTTCCTAGTTTTAATTTTTGTTTGACAAGTATATCGTAAAATTTATGTTGATCATTTCTTTAAATTAATTACCCGACATCTTATAAAGGCTGGGAATCTTAAAAAAGAAACAATATTGTAGTAGATTATAAATGTACGATCACGTTTCAATTCGCGAGGGTTGGTAGCATTGTCTTAGTTGTGACCGGCTGTGTCGTTGATGGAACACTTCTGTGTCGGACACAGTGTAACACTGTGCCTCCATGTGTCTTCCTGTATGTCTTCCGCCATTTTGTGTTGGCCGCCATTTTGAATTTATAAAGTCGCTACAATTACGTAGTAATTGTATTCTACCTGGCATGCCGTTTCATCTGATACCCATGTCAGGGGTCGGGGAGCACAAATGCAAAAATCGGCCTCGATTTTGTAACCGCCATCTTGATGTTTTTACTAAATGGTCAGATTGCATTGCCAAGCAAACTATGCGTATGTGCAAAATTTTATGCTGATCGGTTATATTTTCTACTTTTTAATCTATTATAATATGTCTTCCGCCATTTTGTGTTGGCCCCCATTTAGAATTTGGAATGACGGTATACAGCTAATTGTACTCTAAGTGTCATACCTTTTCATTTGATACCCATGTCGGGATACAAATGCAAAATTCGGCCGCCATCTTGGAACCGCCATCTTGATTTTTTACAAAATGGCCGCATTGCATTGTCAAGGA
Source organism: Thereva nobilitata (assembly GCA_963855945.1). Lineage (NCBI taxonomy): Eukaryota > Metazoa > Arthropoda > Insecta > Diptera > Therevidae > Thereva > Thereva nobilitata. Next base: position 137,601,361 of record OY979694.1, read on the forward strand.
AACTTCGTATACGGGCCAAATTTGAAGTTGATCGGTTGTATTTTCTACTTTTTAGTCTATAATATGTCTTCCGCCATCTTGTGTTGGCCGCCATTTTGAATATGGAATGACGTTACATCGCTAATTGTATTCTACCTGTCACATCCTTTCATTTGATACCAATGTCGCGGGGTCGGGGAACACAAATGCAAAAAACATTATTTCCCATACAACCTATTCCACCCTTTCCACCCTTTAAGGGTAGGTGGAGTAAAGCTGATAGCGTATAAACACTCTCAATAGTATCAAGCTCATGTGGTAAAATTTTTGTGGCGATCGGTTGAACATCTTAGGAGTCCATAAACAACAAACCCACAAACACACAAACATTGACTTTTATATATATAGATAGATAGATGATAGGAACTGAAGTAAAAATTTTCTGAAAATTCCCGGCTCTGAGAAAAAACTTGGGTACGATTTTCGTGGTCGTCAAAAAGCCATAAAAGAGCCATTAAAAAGGCCAAAACAAAGAAATGTGTGCGCACACATTGTCTGCGTCGTGTGGACGCACCATAAGCCAGACGAAACTTGAGCCACCCCAAAAAAAATAATTTTCTTTTTTTTAAATCTGTTATAATAATTTTTTTTACCTGGTGAAGTTTGTACAACTACAAGTGTGACTTTATTTGAGCAGTAAATTTATTTTATATTAAATGATCAAAGGGCCTAATAGTAAATTTAAATTTTTTGACTCATGTGGTTTCTACACTGAATGGGAGTTTTCGTAAAGTGAATCAATAAGGTAAATTATTAAAATAACAAATAAGTTAAGAAGATATTAAAATATGAATATGTATGTTGAACACAAGACAAGAACGCCGAAAAAAAAATTTTTTGCACTATAAATGCATCGCTGATTGTAGAAACTACATAAGTCAATAATATCAAATTTTTAGGGAATTAAAAGAAATGATTAATTTTTTAAATCTATTATAAGCTGTCAACAACAAAAAGGAAACGTTTTTTATTTACACGACTGCCCCAAAAAAAGGAGTGTAATGTGTTTAGGTTTGTTGTGTGTATGTACGTTGTTTTCTACCACCATAACTTCTAAACCCCTGAACGGATTTAGATGACTGGGGTACCGTTAGAATCGTTTAATGAGTCTGAGTAACATAGGCTAGGTTAATTTTTAAAAAAACAATATGGCGGCCGTCAGACGCAATTTACATAACGCCCAATTTAATTTTTTTTTTCTGATTGGGTCAATATGGGTATCAAACGAAAGGTAAAATTGAGACGATTTCAAATATATATAACACTTAATAGATATGTGTTAAATGATCGCGAATTTTAAGCTTAAATAAAATTAAATTACTCAAAACGTCTTTTATTAACCCATCACCATGAATGAACACTTAATAGTTAAGCCTAGTATGCTGTTGAGGCGAAATTAAAATTCCCTAAACAAACGCTATGTAACACGACTGCCCCAAAAAGGAGTGTAATGTTTTCAGGATTCATGAATGTATGTTTGTATGTTTCTTTGTTCCACCATAACTTCAAACGCCTGAACGGATTTAGATCGCTGGAGTACCGTTAGAATCGTTTAGTTAGCCCGAGTAACATAGGCTTTAATTTAAAAAAAAAACAGTATGGCGGCCGTCAGACCCAATTTACGTCACACCCGATTTATTTTTTTCTTCTTCTGATCGGGTCAATATGGGTATCAAATGAAAGGTCTCATTGAGACGATTTCTGCCTAATCTATCAGCGTGTCTAAATTTAGATAGAATAAATCAAACTTCGATAACTTTACTTTTGCATTAAAACTGTATCTCAATAGTTGTAAGTGCTATAATAATAAGAAGTAAAATAAAATCACTTAATAAAAACTACATTGGTTTACGAATTATAATCACTAAAATATCATAAAATAAAAAACAAAATAATTAAAAAATTAAAAAACACGACGCCGAATTAAAAAATGAACTAAAAAGTCAAAAACAAGTTTTAAGTACTAATGTAAGACAGAAACAAGGTAGAAGATATTTTATTTATTTTGTTAAGTATCACACAACTATCGTATATGTATAATCTGTATTTTTGCAGCCGGGGTACAAAATGTTACGAGAATAAGTACAATTAAAACTGTACCCGACTGAAAAAATACAGATTATACATATACGATAGTTGTGTGATACTTAACAAAATAAATAAAATATCTTCTACCTTGTTTCTGTCTTACATTAGTACTTAAAACTTGTTTTTGACTTTTTAGTTCATTTTTTAATTCGGCGTCGTGTTTTTTAATTTTTTAATTATTTTGGTTATCAGGTTGTAAATAGCCAGTACTGTCACCAGCTATAAGTGTAGAAACAAGTTAGTCATTGACTAGTGCGGTTTCTACATTAATTTGACTTCTAGCACGTTGCGCTTGAATGTTTCTAACAGGGTACGAAAATGCTCGCTCCGGAGCGGCTCATTATGTGGCTCTTGGCTCTTAAACGGCTCCCGGAGTAGAGCCATTTACTTTTAAGTGGCTCTCGCTCCGGAGCTGGAGCTAAAGTAGCGGCTCCGGCTCCGGAGCTGGAGCCGGAACTTTATGGACTATGGCTCTTTCAAATATCAATACATATTTTATATTACTGTTACAAGCAGTGTTGAGCAAAATTAAATCTGATTGATGACTGACTACGATTACGACTGATTACGATTAAAAACTGTAGTCTGCAATCATGATTAGAGGTTGACATTATTAATCAGAAAAGTAATCATTTTAGGCGATTGATGATTGATCAATTGTAACCGTAATCATGATTAAATGATTACATTTTTAGATTAAAAATTAAAATTTTCACGAGATGTTAAGTTTGTTGTCCTAAGGAAACAAACGTTGATTTCTATTCTTTAATATTTGGTTTATATCGATAGTGGCACATAAACTACTAATGTTTGTAAGCAAAATTTTCCAAGTGGGTTGGTAATTGAATATTTGATTGAAGTGAATCCGTTAAGGGTTTTGTGGTCAAAGTTTTAGAATTCAAAATGGCGGATTAATTTTGGCAATTGTGTTCCGATTGTACTGAAAATCAGTATCGGGGGGCTTTAAGGGCTCCAAATGACGAATGTAGTTAAAATTGGAAAATTCAAAATGGCGGACTAATTTTGGCAATTGGGTTCCAATTGTACTGAAAATCAGTATCGGGGAGATTTAAGGGTTGCAAATGACGAATTTGTGGTTAAAATTGGACAATTCAAAATAGCGGACTAATTTTGACAAATGTGTTCCGATTGAACTGAAAATCAGTATCGGGGGGCTTTAAGGGTTCCAAATGACGAATTGGTGGTTAAAATTTGAAAATTCAGAATGGCGGACTAATTTTGGCAATTATGTTCCGATTGTACTGAAAATCAGTATCGGGGGGCTTTAAGGGTTCCAAATGACGAATTAGTGGTTAAAATTTGAAAATTCAAAATGACAGACTAATTTTGGCAATTGTGTTCCGATTGAACTGAAAATCAGTATCGGGGGGCGTTAAGGGTACCAAATGTCGAATTGATGTTTAAAATTGGAAAATTCAAAATGGCGGACTAATTTTGGCAATTGTGTTCCGATTGTACTGAAAATCAGTATCTGGGGGCTTCACGGGTTCCAAATGGCGAATCTGTGGTTAAAATTTGGAAATTAAAAATGGCGGATTCATTTTGGCAATTGGGTTCCAATTGTACTGAAAATAAGTATCGGGGAGCTTTAAGGGTTCCAAATGACCAACTTGTGTTTAAAATTTGAAAATTCAAAATGGCGGACTAACTTTGGCAATTGTATTCCGATTGTACTGAAAATCAGTATCCAAGGGCTTTCAGGGTTCCAAATGGCTAATCTGTGATTAAAATTTGGAAATTAAAAATGGCGGACTAGTTTTGGCAATTGTGTTCTGATTGCACTTTTTAAAGCAGGGTACGAAAAAGCTCGCTCCGGGGCGGCTCATAAAAGAGTCGCTCTGAATAGCTCTTTACAAGATCGCTCTGACTCCGGAGCCGGAGCCGAATTTTCTTTTCGTAGAAGCTCTCGCTCCTGAGCCGGAGCCGTACTTTTAGCTCTGAGCTCGGAACCGGAGCCTTTTTTTTGGGTCATTGAGCGATATAACGGCTCCGGCTATCCATTTTATTACTGAAGCTGGATATATACAAGTTGTGTTGCATAAAGTTACAAAACAGCCGGCTGTGGATATGTTTTGAATAGACGAACAAAAAATCGTATGGGGCTGGTGAAATCGAAAGAATTTTTTTTAGAGTTTTACATATCACCCTGTATTTTTGTAACCCCATGACCTATTTTCATGAATAAGGTATCAGTATGCGCAGAATACTCCCATCTATCTAAAAGAGTCTTCTAGAGTAATGAGGCATCAAAGTCAAAATTTCGGTTTTTTTAACTGAAATTTCAACTGAAAGCACCTTTTTCTCCATAAAATACCTAGTTAACTAATTTTTTTTTTTGCAAAATTGGAAAGCTTGGACAATTTCCTATCAAGAATGTCTGGACAATTTTTATGCTACGATCTACTTATAATTTATCTATGGGCAGAATCCGAATCTTCTCTTAATATCAAAAATAATGCGGTATTGTTTTTTCTACGTTGAAGTATATTTTACGTTATATGGTAAACCGAAATAACCAAAAAATTTGCATAAAAATAATACGCGTTAACACTAACAATAAAAGTACTTGTGATAAAGTGTAACTACAAAGAAAACAGCGATTTTAAGGAGGTGCGGAAATGACAGCGAGGGAAGCCCCAATGAAATCTACTAATAACAAGCTCTCTCAAAAGAGGTAAACAGAACAATATATAATTTAAAAAATCTAAAAAAACGCTTTTTATAATTAATTAATAAAAACAAAACATAATTCTAAAATTAAATAACTTAAATGTAAAAGGCCTGGGCCGATTTTCAGTGCAATAGGAGCACAATTGCCAAAATTAGTCCGTCCTTTTGAATTCACGAATTTTGCACACAAATCCGTTATTTGCACCTTAAAACCCCCCAGATACCGATTTTCAGTGAAATCGGAACACAATTGCCAAAATTAATCCGCCATTTTTAATTTTCAAATTTTAACCACAAGTTCGTCATTTGGAAACCTTAAAGCCTCCAGATACTGGTTTTCAGTACAATCGGAACACAATTGCCAAAATTAATCCGCCATTTTGAATTTTCAAATTTTAACCACCAATTCGTCATTTGGAACCCTTAAAGCTCCCCGATACTGATTTTCAGTACAATTGGAACACAATTGCCAAAATTAGTCCGCCATTTTGAATTTTCCAATTTTAACCACCAATTCGTCATTTGGAACCCTTAAAGCCCCAGATAGTGATTTTCAGTTAAATTGGAACACATTTGCCAAAATTAGTCCGCCAATTTGAATTTTCCAATTTTAACCACAAATTCGTCATTTGGAACGCTTAAAGCTCCCCGATACTGATTTTCAGTACAATCGGAAACCAATTGCCAAAATTAATCCGCCATTTTGAATTCTAAAACTTTGACCACAAAACCCTTAACGGATTCACATCAATCGAATATTCAATTACCAACCCACTTGCAAAATTTTGTTTACAAACATTAGTAGTTTATGTGCCACTATCGATATAAACCAAATATTAAAGAATAGAAATCAACGTTTGTTTCCTTAGGACAACAAACTTAACATCTCGTGAAAATTTTAATTTTTAATCTAAAAATGCAATCACTTAATCATGATTACGGTTACAATTGATCAATCATCAATCGCCTAAAATGATTACTTTTCTGATTAATAATGTCAACCTCTAATCATGATTGCAGACTACAGCTTTTAATCGCAATCATTAGTCATCAATCAGATTTAATTTTGCCCAACACTGCTTGAAACAGTAATATGAGATATGTATTGATATTTGAAAGAGCCATAGTCCATAAAGTTCCGGCTCCAGCTTCGGAGCCGGAGCCGCTACTTTAGCTCCAGCTCCGGAGCAAGAGCTACTTAAAAATAAATCGCTCTACTCCGTTAGCCGTTTAAGAGCCAAGAACCACATAATGAGCCGCTCCGGAGCGAGCATTTTCGTACCCTGCAAATTTGAAGTTGATCAGTTATGCGCAAGTAGGTGAAAATCTAAATACTAAAAAAATCCAAAAAAAATTCAGGGAAGCTCATATTAATCGCTAAAGAGTTAATCATTCAATCATGCTGATTAAAAAATTAGCTGTTTATGCCCAACACTGATCTTTGCATATCATGGGCCGCTGAATGCAATGCATGCATACGCTTGGATATGAATATCACCGGTTTCAGTAATAAAATGGAGAGCCGGAGCCGTTATGTGGCTCAATGAGCCAAAAATGGCTCCGGCTCCGAGCTCAGAGCCAAAAGTACGGCTCCGGCTCAGGAGCGAGAGCTTCTACGAAAAAAAATTTCGGCTCCGGCTCCGGAGCCAGAGCTATTTTATAAAGAGCTTTTTCGCGAGCGAGCTTTTTCGTACCCTGGTTTCTAACAACTAGGCTCATGCCATTTCTTCACTCCTGGTGTAAATACCACTTTACAACGTGAAAACCGTATAAAAGTCATTTTGAAAAAATATTGACTCTTCTGGTTTCTGCAATCAGCGATTTATTACAATTTTAATAATTTGATGGTTTCCGGCCTGATTGAAGTTCTAAGAATTTCGTCTGGGTTTATTGCTCGAGTATCCGATGGTTGTTTGCATTTATTGCAATATTGCAATAATTTGGTGGCTCGTGGAAATTTGGAACACCTGTTGTAATCTGAGTGAAGGTGAATGCAGAAGCTTTTGGCGCAGGCATGGTGGAGCTCATTATGTTAAGGCGGAAGCCGTAACACCTCCCCTCTAAGAGAGTGTCCTCGGCCAGTAAAGCTGGATGCTCGGAGGAGCACCAGGATTTTCTATTGATGATATCTTATTGCAGATGATCGGTGTTTTATTTTGGAGAGTTTTGACTTGTCCGTAGATGATGAATGCACAAATTGCAAGGATGATGAAGCCAATGAATACTATTGAGATGAGTGTAATATTGTCCTTTTGGGTTGTCTTTATATCTAGAAGGTCTATGGCCTTTCTATTTTGGATGTGGGATGTTCTAATTTTTTGTAGGTGGATGTCTTCTATGATGGAAGAGTAGTTGGTCCTGTTAAATATGGTAGGATACACGTGAATGTCATCCCAGAGCAGTGTTGCCAGATTGGGGGTTTTTTCCCCCAAACTGGGGAAAATATTATGCCCGTGCGAAAAGTTGGGGAAACAAATTTAGTGGGGAAAAATTGATTCAGAGACTTTAAACCCATTTTTGCTTATTATGCTCTGCGCTGATACAATTCGAACCAAGAAATATATATTTATAAATAAAGAATGCAATTCTCAAATTTAATACATTTTTAATATAATACCGTCAGTAAAATTTTATCGAGAGCTAAAAAACGACAGACCAGAGCTGTTGTTATTACCGACCGACCGTGTTTTTCAAAATTGTGTTTACGATTTCACAGATTTGGATTCGTTAGTTTTTTCGCACTTTTTAATTCAGTGTGAACCAGAAAAGATTTTTAACAAATAAAAAAAATACCTCGACGAATTGAAAAAATGTAAACTAGGAAATATAGAAAAGCTTGGGAGTCCGAAACAGAATTTTCAGGTGAAATTTTGTATTCAAATCGTCCAAAATTGAGGCGAGGCGTAGTTTATAATAATATTCGTTGTAATTTATAATTGCAGTCATATTTTAAACATGGGGAAAATTTTTTGGAAAGGTATAATTTTGCGGAATTTTCACACAAAGTTTGGGGAAATCACTGTCAGTGGGTCTGGCAGCACTGTCCCAGAGGTTGGCTATGGTTCCTTGATACGTTATCCCGTTGATTTCGACGGTGCAATTCGGAAAATTTGTGCCTTTTAAGTTTAAATTAGCGGAGTCACAGGATGATTTAATTCTGGTTTCCGGGAGATCGCTTAGGCGGCCATTACACGTTCATGCAAGCGGCAATCAATTCCACCAGTCATGATTAATGGAAATCAAAATATACGGAGGATTACGTCAGTCATCACCTTAGACGTTAGGTTTTCCGTCAGTCGTAGACAAAACTGTGGCAAAACTGTCAGCAAAACCTATCGTGTAATGGGCGCCTTAGAAGAATATAGTTTGGTTCTGGCTGCTGGATACTAAGGATGGTAGAATGCTCTATAAGCTGGCATTCTGCTGGTTGATTCTGTATGAGGCGTCCAACGCATTTGGACGTATTGGTGGCTTCCTGGTGTGGTGATTCCTTACAATAGTGGGTACCTTCAACCTTGAAACACTTATTGTCGATATATTGAATGTTATGGAAATTTATGATTAGGTGGGGTTTTGTGACTATTGTTTTTGTATGGTTTATAGGTAAAGGAATTAGGTGGAACATAGAATAAGTTTCTGGTGAAAAAACAGGTATTTTAACATTAAAGATAATATTTAGATTGCTGTAATATGCTTCTAATTCTAACAATTCGTAAATGTTCTCTTTGGATTTGATTTCTATTGCTTGATTTTTCAAATTGTGGTAAATCTCGTTTAATTCTTTATGGTTTAAAATTTGTTTCGATATAATCTTTAATCTTGCGAGTACTATGGCTTCTGCTAAATTTGTCAAATGGTTGCGTATTAAATCTATATTATAATTTATTTGGGCTAAGTATTGTGTGTGTTTTATAATGTCGTCACCGGATTTTACTCTATTTTCTATAGTTTCTTTGCAATGCTTCAGATATTTCTCTATTGATTCTTGTTGTTTGTTAATATGGGATGTATATTTTCAAATCTTTCTATCATTTGACTATTTATTGATACTTGTTTTTTTATTTCTGTTTTAATGTTTGCCTGATTTGAGATTAGATTTTCAATGTTGTCGTTAATTCGTTGAGCGTCGTTATCGTCCATGTTGCCTGTTATGCTATTTATAACGCTACCTAGACCGTTTATTAATCCTCTCTTTTTCCTTAAACTAGGTTTTAGTGTCTCAAATTATTCTTTCAGGTTTTGTAGTTTAACGTTCGTTAGTTTTACTGAGTCCTGGAGTTCGTCTCCGTTGTCAAGTAAATCAATTGATTCTGAAATTTTGTCAATCGTCATTTCGTAGTTTTCTAGTCTAACAATATGTAAGAGATTGTTGTGCGTCAGTATTGTTCTGGCTGTCCCTAGTTTCATGGTCAGTAGTTCTTGGTTCGTCAGGTCCTGTGTTTCCAGTTTCTGTCCGTTCACGATTATTATCCTGTAATTTACGTCTAACTTTAATGCTAGCTTTATGAAATTTCTTATTGTGGTTAGTAATGATTGAAATTTTATTATTGTGCTTAAATCTATGCTTTCAAAACCTAGGTGTTAGTTTGTTACGCCTACACTCTTTTCTATAAACTGCATTATCTTCTTCTAAATCTTCAGGATCTTGTCGGTCTTTATTGAGTCTTTCTAAGTTTTTCTTAACATTTTCTTCCATTCTAGCTTTTATTTCCGGATATAAATTTTGTCTGTATTCATTTAATTTGAATTTTGTTGAATTCGTGGGTCCTTCCATAGAACAATTCGTAAGGGGTATGTTTTGTAGCCGAATATGGCATTATTATACGTGGTTAGACATTCGCTGAGAATTTTGTCGTGATCCATGTGACTACTCTTTTACGGCGCCGAAACCCCCTTAGGAGTCGATTTTTGCAAAACCCTTTCTTAGTGGATCTCTACTTAACAAAAGAAATATGCATGCCAAATTTCAAGTCTGTAGGTCTAATACTTCCGGAGATATGGTGATGACCAAGTGAGTGTTTTTCTCCTATATACTTATATAGGAGAAAAACACTCACTTGGTCATCACCATATCTCCGGAAGTATTAGACCTACAGACTTGAAATTTGGCATGCATATTTCTTTTGTTAAGTAGAGATCCACTAAGAAAGGGTTTTGCAAAAATCGACTCCTAAGGAGGTTTCGGCGCCGTAAAAGATATAAAATAACAGTTTTTTAACTATAACTTTTACAAACTTGAAATTTTACATAATCATCGCAGAGCTTTGAATTTTTGCATGAAGGTCCGTGGAGGTCTCCTATGATGCACCTCGAAGCGCGATTTTCGAAATTTAAAATGGCCGCCGAAATATGACCGAAATTCAAAATTACAGCAGAAATATGATTGAATTTGGCAATTTTATTCCGATTCCAATGAAAGTAGGTATCTAGGGGTTTTTAAGGTCGCAAATAACGAATTTGTGGGCAAAACTTATAAATTCCAAATGGCCGACGAATTTGCAAATTGTGTTCCGATTCCAATAAAATGCTGTATTTGAGGTTTTTTAAGGTAGCAAATAACGACTTTATAATCAAAATTTAAATTCAAAATGGCCGCACCAATATGGCCGACGAGTTTGCGAATTGTATTCCGATTCCAATTAAAATCGGTATATGGGAGTTTTTAAGGTAAGTAAATAACGAATTTATGATCAAAACTTATTCAAAATTATGGCGCCAATATGGCGGAAGAATTTTGCCAAATAAGTGTCATTTCCCGGTTAGCTGTATGTAGGGTGTTCATGAGTTGGAAAATCGGAAAATCTTGACATTCTAGCTACAAATGGAAAAACATTGAATATAGTGTATCCTGAAGCTCTCAAAGTAATCGGTTCAGAGTCGGTCAACAGGGTTTTTTGGAAAGGTGGTAAGGCGAAACGGAAATGTGGGATGATTTATGTATAACGGATAAGAAGGAAGGAAACCCATCACCTCTGAATTTTTAGGTATAAGTCTAGGATTCTGCAATACGGGAAGAGGCTGGCATCTGGGTAAACAAATAAAACCTGAGTCAGTGACATTGCAGATGAGAATCCAGGGGCCAAGCAATTGCAGATGTTTTAACGTTCGTGGGTTTAACAAAACACATATATAGGTAATTTTGGTCACACCTCAAATAAATGTATTTTGAATCTAATATCTCGAACGTTTATAGGAATACTTGGTTTTTCGTTATTGGTTATGAAGAATTTAATTTTGAAGATTATATAATTAAACGGCAAGCACTTATTTTGTGGCACCATTTTACAGAGTTTAAACTCTCCAACCATATTGAAAACTGTTTCACGGTGTAGCTCTTAGCTCAAAGAAGTGCAGAATCGCAATTTTATTTATACACGGCACAAAAGTACGCTAAGCATTAGAAAATAATTGTACAATTAATTCCGCTATGAAACGTATGGTATCTGTTACATTTAATTCGAATATATGAACGCAATTTTGCAATATGTGACATTAAGAAAAATCATAAGAAATCATAAGAAATATATAAGAAATATCATAAGGCTCCAGGTCCAGATGGCATACCCCCGGAAATCTTAAAAAATTGTGGGGAGAAGTTATGCCATGTCTTACATAGCCTCATCGTAAAACTATGGAAAAGCAGCAAGTTGCCAGAAGAATGGCTTTTAGGTACAATAGTCCCAGTCCATAAAAAAGGTGAATTGATGAACTGCAAAAACTACAGACCAATATCTTTGTTGAACACAGCTTACAAAGTGCTTTCACATATTTTATTTAATAGACTGAAACCACATTTGGAGGATAAAATAGGCGATTACCAAGCAGGATTTAGAACAAATAGATCGACAACAGACCAGATTTTCATAATGAGACAAATACTTGAAAAATGCTGGGAAGAAAGCATTGATATTCATCTTCTTTTTGTTGACTATAGAAATGCTTACGACCTGCTTAATAAAAGAGAGTTGTGGAAGAAGATGAGTGAAATGGGTTAATAGGCCTATGCAGAATGACGACCAAAAATTGTAAAACACAAGTGAGAATACGAGGATGCAACTCGATCAACTTCCCTCAAGAATCGGGTCTGCGACAAGGAGATGAGATCTCACCAATACTTTTTAACAATGCTCTGGAAGCAATAATGAGGGAAACACAGCTTAATGGAGCAAATAGCATCTTCACAAGGAACATTCAGGTACTAGCCTTCGCAGATGACATAGTCATAATTGGACGCAAAGCGCAAGATGTAAAAGAAAGCTTTTCCAAAATTGTCCAAAGTTCAGCAAAGTTCAATCTACGAGTAAATGACACAAAAACAAAGTATATGATCGTATCAAAACGAGGACAACGATTAGGACGAAGTATCAGCCTTGATGATCATAGTGTGGAAATTGTAGAAAACTTTATCTATTTAGGGACAATGCTTACTGCAGAAAATAAGATAAAGGACGATATCCATAGACGCATCGTAGCCGCAAATAAAACCTATTTCGCACTAGTCCCGGTCCTAAAAAACAAAGAAATTTCAAGACAGTGCAAGGTCAGACTATATAAAACATTAATCCCCCCAGTTCTATGCTATGGGTCTGAGGCTTGGACATTGACCCAACAAACAGAAAATCAACTTAAAATCTTCGAAAGGAAGATCTTAAGAAGAATATTTGGTCCTGTAAGGGTTAACCAGAACGAATGGCGCATTAGGACAAACGAAGAACTTCAAGAAATGTATGACGAAATTAATATAGCTACATACATAAGACTGAATAGACTGAGATGGCTCGGACACGTTGTACGAGCTTCAGAAGATAGAATGCTAGCCAGGATTTTTAATGGTAGACCATCAGGAAGAAGAAGAGTAGGACGACCAAGAAATAGGTGGATGGACGACGTGCTAGCGGATATACGGAAACTTCGTATAACAAATTGGAGAGAGCTAGCAAAACGTAGAGATGACTGGAAGAGGAGACTTCGAGAGGCCCGAGTCCTGCAAGGACTGTAGCGCCATCCAAGAAGAAGAAGACATTAAGAGATAATAAAAGTTGGTTTTTTGGCATTGCTTTTTCCAAATATAAAAAATTTGTTTCATTTTTCAATTTAGTTTTATTGTTCTGGAAAAATTTTGTTATTGCAGACTTCTAGATTTAAATTAAAAAAAGCTATAGAAAATGGCCCTCGAATTTCGAGTGCTGGATGCTGCTATTTGCATTAACTTTAAATCTTTTAACGTTCATGGTTTTAACAGAACACACAGGCAATTTTGGTCATAGTTCAAATAAATGTAATCTAATGACTCCAACCAAGCAGCATAGGCGCACCGGGTCCCATCTATGTAGTTATATATAATCCTATATATTTCCGTTAAGGTTGAGTGCATTCTTTCGACCGGAGCATTGCTGCTCGTTTGCTGGAAGCAGGTGATATGATGGAGAATTCCATATTCTTTGCAAAAGTCATCGAATAGTGATGATGTGAATTCTGCACCTTGGTCTGAGACAATTTTCTTAGGGATGCCGTGAAGGCTAAAGAAATGCTTCAATGATTTTACCAAATTCAAGCTAAATCTTGCTGGGACAGTATATGCCGCTGCGAACTTGAGAATTTATCGATAATAGTCAATATCAGTTTATTACTGATACTATAAATATCGATGTGAATGATGTCCAAGGGTTTTTCTGGTGTCTCTGGTATTTCATACTTTAGTTTGGGAGGACTGCGGTCATACTTCAATGTTTGGCATTGATGACAATCATTTATTATTTTGTTTATTTTTGTTTTCATCAAAGGGAAGTATATGGATTTCTCTTTTTATTAGATGTAACAATGTCTCGTTGATGATTGTTATTGGTATGGTAGTCTTTGATGATTTTATCCTATTCATCCTCTTCGTGGATGTCTTTTAGTAGTTCTTTGCAACGAATAAGTTTAAAGTTAATGCTTCTTGCAAAGAATTCTGAATATACGTTTTGGACTAACTTGAATGTGTGATCGTCGGTAAAGACAGCTATTAATTTATTGGGTGGTAGATATTTTTTTTGAATGTCAACGACATTAAGTTGATCGAAATTTGGTAATCTTATTATTCTTCTTTGTTTATTCCTAAAAGGAGTTTCCAGTGATATTGGTGGTCTTTTAGAAGATTTTTCAAGAATCAATTGCAGTGGTCTTTTTGAAATTGGCATAACGTCGTTGAGATTTTCATCCTGTGAATGGACTGTAGTTCCACTAGTACCTTGAACAGATGTGTTCATACTACTTTCATGTATATGCACTTCCGTATTCTCGTGTGTGTTAGGTCTGATGCGACTGAGTGCATCTGCATTTGAGTTTTGTGTACCTTTTTTATACACAATCTTATAATCAAACTCCTCTAATTTTAATCTCCATCTTACGAGTCTGGCGTTGGGCTCTTTAAGATTCATGAGCCACATAAGCCACATGTAACAATAGTGAACTGATGTCCAAATAAATATGGACGAAAATTGTAGCCCACACGATGGCTAAGACTTCTTTCTCTATTTTAGAGTAATTTATTTCAGACGTGGTTAGCGTCCTACTAGCAAAACAAATTGGCTTGTCACTGCCAATTGTTCCTTGGGATAGCACAGCACCGATAGCATAGTTACTTGCGTCGGTTGTTACTATAAAAGGTTTAGAGAAGTCAGGGTACTGGAGAATTGGATCGTTCGTTAATACATCTTTGCAAGATTCGAATGCTTGAATATATCGATCGTTTAGTTCGATATTTCTCCCTTTCTTTAGACATTCCGTTAGTGGTTTGGTTAATTTTGCAATGCCCTTTATAAACTTGCGGTAATAGCCCACTAGAGCGAGGAATGACTTTATTTGCTTTGGTGTGCGAGGAATGGGAAAATTTTTTACTGCATGTATTTTATCGGGGCTTGGTTTTACTCCCTTAGTGTTGATCATATGTCCTAAGAAGGTAATCTCCTTTTTAAGGAATTCCTATTCTAGCTGAACTTTTAATCGGGCCTTTTGGAGTTACTTTACGGAGATTTTCGCAGTGTTCTTGCAAGGAGGTTGAAAAGATGATTATATCGTCTAGGTATACAAGACGGATTTTTCCAATGAGATCTTCCAGCACATTGTCCATGACTCGTTGGAACGTGGAAGGAGCATTCTTTAATCCGAAGGGCATACGAAAGTATTCGTAGTCTCCTCCTTCGACTGTGAATGCAGTTTTGGAAACGTCCTGCGGGTCCATTTCAATTTGATGGAATCCGCTCGCGAGGTCAAGGGTAAAAAAATACAGACATTTGCCGAGTTTGTCCAATATCTCGTTAATATTTGGAAGTGGGTATTTATCACTTATCGTCTTCTCATTCAGTTTTCGATAATCGATTACCAATCGCCATTTTTGTTTACCACTTGCATCTAGTTTTTTCGCCACTATCCACACTGGAGAACTCCATGGTGAATAGCTGTGTCGAATAATACCTTGAAGCAACATGTCATTTATCTGACGCTTCACCTCTTGCTTATGGATGTAGGGATAGCGGTAAGACTTGACATAGATTGATTCTTCGTCAGTGGTACGGATGCGATGTTTGACTTGATTGGTAAAAGTAAGGGTTTGCCCTTCTTGAAAAAGATTTCGTTGAAGTCTTTGCAAACTTTGAGAAGATGACGTTTTTCTTCGTCATTTAAGTGGAAGGTCCGAATGAAATCTGCAATGTTGTTACCCAGCTAGCACAGATTTCAATTTGTAACAAAAATATGTTGCACTTGGGTTGTAATCCAGTTTTTTTAAACATTGTTTAAGGTAAGGCTCTTTGCCTTAACTGTATTGATAGTCTAGGTGTTACACCGTGACTACAGAGTTGTTGGTTGAATCAGTGCATAAACTAATTCAACAGGATTAAAGGTTTTAACGATGTAAAACTCTCAAGCTTCTTGACTAGAATGACTTTATTTTCCGGATTCGGATATTTATAACCAAAATTCTTACTCTACTTACATTATCGATATACTAAGCTACTTGCATTATACATAAATTCAAATATTGGCAAAATTGGATTATTCAGCAAGATACGTGAAATTATTATTGCGCCGATCATATTTCATCGGGCTCGTGCAGGTAAAAAATATTGGAAATTGCAATTTGTGCAAAATGTGCAAAATTAAAAAATGTGCAAAGTTAAAAAATGTGCGACAACTTATTTCTATGTATGTCTCTAACATTGTAAATATGTAATATCTAACATTCTCCCCGCGTTGAACATTGTTCAACAAATACTGGGGTCTACATTGAAGTCCAAACTTTGTCTGCGTCTTGGTGCAGGTCTAGGTTTAGGTTGCGGTTTGTTTTGGAATTTGTAAATCGTGATGCCCGCGATGATGATGATTATACCAATCAGGAAAAGTCCGGAGTATCCTACCGCCATATGATGAACCTTGTTTTCTTCAATTCTGGATGAAAATTCAGCTAATAACTGGGACTTAAGGTTGTCTTGTAGCCCTTCCAGGTCCTCTAACTGTGGTTGATATTCTGTGTTATTTCGCAGAGTCCATTGGGGATCATTTGGAATAGAGATGTTAACCTGATTGTTTATGAAGCTGGTGTAGGACGTTCTGACGTTGCTGGTATACAGCTGATGGCCTCGAATGGTAACTAGATCGTGTTTGAGAGTGCATGGTGATTCCATCTTTAAGGTTCCGGATCCTTGTAGAATGGTAGAATACGTCTCTTCTTCACAGACTATGTTCACGGGGGTTGGCATCCTTACTGCAAAGATCCACTCGTTGCCTTGAGCTAGTTGTACCCATAGTTGCTTATCGTTGATGTTCTGGAACCTACAGGTTTTCAAACTTTGGACATTGTTTAGGAAGTCTATTTCACACGATTCACTGTTCATTGCCTTATGATAAACTGGATGTAATTGCTTGCACACGTAATTTCCGGCCTTAATAGTCCCACATGATGACAGTTCCTGTTCGGTTATGGGATAATAATTGTCACGATGCCGACTGATAGCTAGATGTGTATATTTTGGTTGGATTGCTAAGAAGGTGTTGTTGATCAGTGCTGGAATTGCGATAACCTTGTATAGCTCAAATTGGTCTATGTTTACTAGCGGTAGATTTAGTTGGAAGATCATATAATTTTTTATTACTTGAGCCTTAACCTTCATCAACTTGTACAATAGCCGTAAATCTTCTGGGTTGGCTGGTAGACGCAGTGTGGACGGAAGATTATTTCTGATGTTGGCGATCTCACTCTTCAGTTGGCCTGGCGACAGTAAGAGTGGATTAATACTCCCTTGGTGTGCAGCTGCAGTAACGTCTAGGATTGCAGATTGTATGCGTTGTAAATTCGCAGAAATTAATGTTAGCTGTATTGCTACTGTGTTGGCGATTTGGCTCACCTTAACTCTATACGTTTCCTCTTCTGTGACGTGGAGCTGCTTGACTATCCTGGAGAATTGGTCATCCAGCATTTGGAACTTATTTTTTAGTGCGATTTCGTCCCTCCTTATGATGTTTATGGTTGAATCTATAATAGACGTCTGATTCTTTAACAATGCTATTAGGTGTTGTTCATTTCCCTTGACAGTTTGTATTGTAGAGGCCATTTTTTCTGCGTACTCCGAGTCGAGTACACCGAACAGGGAGTTTGCTATATTCCCTACTATATTGAATGCTCCTCGCTTTGATCTTACGAGCCGCTGTTCTTCTAGCAGCACATTATCATTGTTTAGCTCATCTGCTACATGTTGGAAGTGGCTAATGACCGCTTGGCAGGTCTCGTCTGGTTCCATTAATTTGCAAAAGTGCTGCAATGTTTGGATGCCCTGTTGCAAAGTACCAAATTCATTCCAATATGGTTGCATGTCATAGTACACAATAATTTTCCATTCTGTTGAAATCAGGTTTACTACTCCTAGACTATCGAAGTGCAATCCTGGCTGCGGGTTGAAGAAGGTGATGTTAACCGGCTGCCCTCGAATAAGTGGTAAAACTAAACACATCATGAGAGCAGACATTAACGATGAGCCAGTAGGTTGTCGTAGTCTTTTTCTGGGGGCTTCGGTTTCACCAGGCGTGGAGGATGCCTTGGTGGGATCTTCTCCTGGTCTCTTGGTTCCTTGAGTTTTGGTTTCACAGTTGTCGCCTTCCATAAACTGCTTTACGTTGTCTTCGTTACATGGTAATGGTGCTAGCTTGTGGATTGGTCGCCGATATACCCCGGATGCTGTCTTCACGTCTACTACTCTAATGTTTCCATCATTGCCTGGGAAGGTTTTGAGTATCCGACCCAATGGCCATTTCATGGTTGGTAAGTTGTCCTCCCGAATGACGACGATTGTACCTTCTTTAATATTGTCTTGGCACTGTTTCCATTTGGAACGTTGTTGTAGTTCATTTAGGTATTCCTTCACCCATCTTTGCCAAAATTCTTCTTTGATACGGGATACTAATCTCCATCTGGTTAAAAGATTGGCCTTCATTGGACTTGCGTGTGGATCAACGGTTGCCGTCATTGGTTCCCCTATTAGAAAGTGCCCAGGTGTAAGAGCACTGAAATCATTCGGATCCGCTGACAGTTGTGTTAAGGGTCTGGAATTTAAGATTGCCTCAACCTCGACAACTAATGTTTGTAATTCTTCATAGGTTAAGGATGCTGCTGCGATGCCTTTCTGCATTAGATGTTTGGCCGATTTTACCGCAGCCTCCCAAAGACCTCCGAAGTGTGGTGATCGTGGTGGTATAAAGTTGAATTGTATACCTTTCTTGAGACAGGTTGAAATGGTCTGATCGCTTCCATTTTCGGAGTAGATGCCTTGTTTTAACTCCTGCAGTTTGCCCTGGGCCCCCACGAAGTTGGTTGCGTTGTCACAATAGATCTTCTGGCAGTTTCCTCTTCTCCCGATGAATCGCTTTAATGCACCGATGAAGGCATCGGTTGAGAGGTCACTGACCACCTCCAGATGGACGGCCTTGGTGGCAAAGCAGCAAAATACTGCGATGTAACTTTTCTGGGGCTGTTTTCCGCGGAGTCGGTAGTGAATCCAGATAGGTCCACAAAAATCAACACCGGTGTTAATGAAAGGACGAGCTGGCTGAATTCTATCTTGCGGCAAGTTACCCATTCTTTGACCCAACAACTTTGGTTTAATTTTATTGCAATATACGCAGTGCTGGACCACGGATCGAGCGATTGATTTTCCCTTCACTGGCCAAAATCGTTGTCTAGTAATTGCCAACAGGGATTGTGGGCCAGTGTGCAGATTTTCTTGATGGAGTTCCATCATCAGAAGTTTCGTCCATGGATGTGAGTAAGGTAATAGCATCTGGTGTTTGGCATCGTATGGTATGGTGGCTGCTTCCAGCCTTCCCCCTACTCGAAGAATACCCTTTTGATCTAAAAATGGTGTTAATCCAACAGTAGCGCTGTTTTTCGCAATTTCCTTATGTTGTTTTAATTGATGAATTTCATCCTTAAATTCTTCCACTTGCATGAAGCGTATGATAAATTGGAGAGATTCTTCTAGCTCCATGGTGGTTAATGTGAGGTTTTTCTGATGTTCCGTAGGATTCTGTATATAGCTAATAAATTTCACTACGTAGGCGCCTATTCGTTGTAGCCGCCGGAAGGAATTTCGGTGATCAATGTTGTCAAATAAATTAGCAATTGCCTTTGATTCGGTTGTTGTTAATGTCACAACGGTTTTCCTTTTCTCCAACTCTGTTTGGCCCCGTGGAGTGAATGCGGGTGGCCATATTTCTTCCTTACCATGTAGGAAAAATGGTCCGTAGAACCACAGATTGCAGGATGACAACCGTTCAGGAGCTATACCTCTGGACAGAACGTCCGCAGGGTTTTCCTTGGAACTTACGTGACGCCACTGCTGCGGGATAGTATGCTGTTGAATGACTGCTATACGGTTGGCCACGAAGGTATGATAATTTGATGACTTAGCGTTGATCCAGGCCAATACTATCTCTGAATCCGTCCAACAATAGGTTACTAGATCCTTATGTTGTAGTTTGGTTTTAACTCTGTTGACTAATTCTGCTGCGAGTTTTGCAGCGCATAGTTCTAATCGGGGTAGCGTGACCTGTTTTACTGGTGCCACCCTTGACTTCGCACAGAGTAGGCGTACAATTATACGTCCATCCTTGATAACTGAGCGAATATAGATGGCTGCTCCATAAGCCTTCTCTGAAGCATCGGCAAAGGCATGAAGTTGGATATTCTTTGGCGTTCCATGAGAAAAAACATGTCGTGGAAAGTGTATATCCTTCAAACACTTTAAATTCTCCCGAAAGGTGCTCCACTTAGTATTAATTTCCAGTGGTACGGCAGCATCCCAATCCAGCTTCAGCTGCCAAAGTTGTTGGAGGAAGATTTTGGAAGTCACAATTACTGGTCCCAGTATTCCGAGGGGATCGAACAAGCGAGCTATGTCCGAAGCAATTGTCCTTTTGGTAACTCGACCTTGCTCCGTCCAATTGGTCTTAATGGAAAATTCATCTGATTTGGGTAGCCAGGTAAGTCCCAGAGTTTTTATGTTGTCCTTTGTTTCATCGGTGAAGTTTATTTGGATTTCACGATCTGGCGGTGGAATATTTTGTAATAACTGGGAGTGATTTGCACACCATTTCCTGAGTTTGAAGCCTGCTGATAGAAGCAAGCTTGTTAGTTGCTCCTGAGTTGCCATAGCGGTAGGCAAACTGTCCGAGCCGGTCATAACGTCGTCCATATAAAATTCGTTCTGGAGTACAACTGACCCTAGTGGATATTGTGAACTTCCTTCTTGTGCTAGCCTTTGTAAGCACTTCGTCGCTAAGTACGGAGCCGTTGTGGTGCCATAGGTAACTGTGCAGAGCTGATAGTACCTTAGGGTTTCTCTGGGGTCGTCACGCCACAGAATAAGTTGATAATTTCGGTCCTTCTCGTCTACCAATATCTGGCGATACATTTTTTGTATATCGGCAGTGAAAACATACCGGGGCATTCTGAAACGGAGTAGAAGGGAGAACAAATCATCCTGAATGGTGGGTCCTGTTTGCAGAATATCATTCAGTGATATATTGGAGGAAGTTTTTGCGGAAGCGTCAAAAACCACTCTCAATTTGGTGCTGGTGCTTTCTGGCTTTAGTACACTATGGTGCGGTATGAAGTAACTTGGAACTTGAACGTTATTTAGTTGAACTTCTTTCATGTGCCCTAGAGTACGGTATTCTTGCATAAACTCAACATAGAGTTTCCTTAGCTCTGGGTTCTTAGATAGTCTTCTCTCTAATGCCAAGAATCGTCTAAAAGCAATGTCCCGAGATTCGCCTAACTTTCCTGGATCCTCTGCAAATGGCAGGCTGACGATAAATCGGCCTTCGTGGTTTCGACGTACTGTTTGGTTGAAGAACATTTCGCATTTTGCTTGCTCGGCCGTCAATTGTGGCATAGTTTCCTCCGCTTCTTCGAGTTTCCAGAACTTCTCAATAGCTTGATTGACCTGCTCTTCTTCGCTGCAGATGCCACATGCCGCCGTAGCGAGGTCAACATTTTTTATTTTGCCCGCTACGATCCAGCCGAACACTGTGTTTTGGAGTAAGGGTAGATCCTCTGACATCTTTATTTGTCCAACTGCTAGTAAATGATGGGAAAACTCGGCGCCCAATAACAAGTCAATTCTATTGGGCTGGTTGAACTTGGGATCAGCCAGTTTTATGTTCTGTGGAATTGACCATTTGGATGTATCGATAAACTGGGATGGTTGAGGTGTTATGATCTGGGGAGTCACGAAGGCTTCCAGTCTGGTAGAGAAACCATTCAAGGTTGACTGTAGTTGCAGACTGACTCTTTGGCGAGCTTCTTGCCTTACGTTGAATATACCGTGTATTATCATCGGGTATGTGGCTGGTGTCACTCCGAGTTTTTTCATTAATCTTTCGGAGAGAAAATTCACCTGGGAACCCGAGTCTAGTATGGCGCGGCATTCAACGCTTTTACCGTTGCTGGCTACTAACCGAACTACAGCTGTGCTTAATAGAACATAACTTCTTTCGTCACTAGGATCTTTAAATGTTGCGAGCGTTGTGGCATCCGTCTGCTTATATGTTGTGGTTGATGATTCTGGTGGTAGAGATTGGTGGTTCGGCTTGGGAGCTGCTGTTATGGTGGATTTGGTGGAGCAGCTGCTATGTACTAGTGTATTGTGTTTTTGGTCACACTTGGAACAGCCTCTGAGAGTACATGCAGAAGAGTTGTGACCAGGACGAAGACAGTTGATGCATAACTGATGTCGTTGAAGTAGACTTAATCGTTGATGCGTCGCCAATCGCAAGAAGGTTGCGCAGAAGTAGAGGGGATGGGCTCCTTTCTTACAACATATGCAGTTCGCTTTAGATGACACAATGGATGTCATTGATTTAACGGTATTCAGTTTTCTTTGGTTATCATCGCCGCATCTGGATTTGGTTCCAAGCGCTTCTAATGATTGGAATCGGGTTTCTAGGAATATTAAAAACTCCTTCACACTTTGCAGCTCCCGAGGCTTCGCTAATCCTTGTTCGTATAAGGTGTGGCTATCTCTATCTAACTTCCTTATTAATATGTGCAGCAGTAAGGGGTCCCAGTTGGTAGTGGGAACACCCAGATTTTCCAATCCACGAAGGCATTCCTTTGTCGTGTCGTGCAAAGCCTTAATGGAGATAGAAGAGCTCTGATCAGATGGGCAGGTTGATTGTGAGAGCAGTCTATTTATAAGTGCCGATGTTAAAAGTCTGGTATTCTGGTAACGATCCTTCAGGGTCTGCCAGGCTGACTCGTAATTCTCATCGGATATTGTGAAATGCCGGATGAGCTTCTCGGCCTCGCCACTCACATTGGTTTTTAGGTACCACATCTTCTGACATGGTGCCATATCTTCTTTGTCTACCATTTGGCTGAAGAGATCGTAAAACTGTCTCCAGGTAAGGTAGTTCCCATCAAACTTCGGGATTGTAATTTTTGGTAACTTTAGCTTGTTGTAGTTTGCCGCTGATTCCAGGTTGGACGACTCCTTTTTCCCTTTGGTGGTGAGCTGAACCATAGCATCCTGGACCTGTTCTTCTAGTTGAATATAGGCTTCTATATTATATCCTTGGCTGGTTGGGTCGGAAGAGGATTCCCACATTTGATGGTGAAGTTCTTCTATTTGTGACCAATAACGATTTATGGTTTGCATCGTAACTTCGTAGTATGGTCGGTTGGTTATAGAATAATCAATCTTGCGCAGATGACGGCATAATGACTCGATTATGCTGCATTGTTTCCGCATTAGCTTGCTTAACTCGGAACTGGTGGCAGTCTCTGGCAATTGATGCTCCACAAACTTGGAGTTGTGACCCTTGGTGGTCTGCACCCTTGGTGTAATTGAACTAATTTCCTTGGTTGGTGGGAAGAGTTGGGGTTGGACCCCCTGGGCAATGGAAACAGCATCGTCATGGTCTGCATTGTGGTCATCTTGTTCTTCGGAATTGTCTGCTTCATCAAAAGAGGCAATTTTCTGGCTGAAATATTCCTGGTATTTCAGAAAAACCTCTTTTATGGTTTCATAATAATTGGTCGCAAAATATTTATGTGACATAGGCAGATCTGGTCGCTGCCTAATGGCGGTATCGGTGTCTTTGAAGCGGCTCCATTCCTCCTCCAGCTTGTTCAAACGTTTCTGGTAATATGACTGGTCCTTCCGCTGCGCGCCATCCTTATTATAATTTCGGATGATGTTTTGCAGAGCCTGTCCATTGGTTTCCTGCCTTGTAAACAACTCATCTAGAGAGAGTGCCATTTTTATGTCCGGCCAATAAACACAATGATGAGAGAGATTATTCTGGTTGAATCGCGAACGACGGGCTTCAAGTGTTGCACTTGAATCTCGCCGGGGCCTCCAAATGTTTAAGGTAAGGCTCTTTGCCTTAACTGTATTGATAGTCTAGGTGTTACACCGTGACTACAGAGTTGTTGGTTGAATCAGTGCATAAACTAATTCAACAGGATTAAAGGTTTTAACGATGTAAAACTCTCAAGCTTCTTGACTAGAATGACTTTATTTTCCGGATTCGGATATTTATAACCAAAATTCTTACTCTACTTACATTATCGATATACTAAGCTACTTGCATTATACATAAATTCAAATATTGGCAAAATTGGATTATTCAGCAAGATACGTGAAATTATTATTGCGCCGATCATATTTCATCGGGCTCGTGCAGGTAAAAAATATTGGAAATTGCAATTTGTGCAAAATGTGCAAAATTAAAAAATGTGCAAAGTTAAAAAATGTGCGACAACTTATTTCTATGTATGTCTCTAACATTGTAAATATGTAATATCTAACAAACATATTTACTATTTAGTCACATATAGGTTAAATTATTGTTTTGAATTATCATTTTGCAACAAATCATCCTGTTCAGTTACACTACAGTTGCAGTTGTTGTAAAAATTTTCCATAAAACTTGCAAAAAAAGATAACATATTTAAGTTAAATTAACATTATTAAAAACGTTATTGTATTGTAACTGTCATAAATAGAGTAACAAGTTAGCAACCTTAATGTGACTATAAGTTGCTATATGTTTTTATCAAGTTAATATAAAGTCACAACAATTAAATGTTCAAAACGATGCAGTGAAGTTATTAATGTGTTGCAATGTCGTAAGAAAAGACGGATCGAACTTATAAAATTCATTTAGTTACAAGAACGCTGCAGGGAAGTTTTTACTCATTTACAAGAACTTTGGATCAAATCTGTCAAAAAGCTTTATGCTCGCCATATTTTTCGTTGTTCTATGTTTTTCCTACACCATGCAATTTTATTTGGAAAAAATCAAATGCGATTTTATATATTATTTTATATTTTCTACAATAATTTTCAGTGTAATATGACACTAGGAACCTAAAAAAATGTATTTAGCTACAGTTTACAGATTTCCATACTAATATTAAGAATTCGAACATTTTCTAAATTGCCAATTGTTTACCAAATTTTAATTTTTTGGGTGGCGCGTGAATTTTCCAGAGGTAAGTCACCCACATTCATCGACAAAATGATATTCGTTCTAAAATTTAGGTGTACAAATCATGCAATGTCTTGTCTTTCTATTTCATTTCATTATGTCTCTGACTTTTGCAACACACTTAAACTGCTATTTATATTTTGTTACAAACATATATTAAATTTGTTCGACTAAAAGAACAGTAACTTTTTCGGATGTTACAATCATTTTTCATCTTGTTGCGTGCAACTTCAGTTTGTGGCAACAACTCATTTAAAACATAGCTACAACACATTTGTCGCCCCATTGGGACCAAAGTTGTTGCAAAATAAACGTTAAAAATCTGCTTTTTCAGTCGCAATGGAACTACAATTGCTTTACATATCTTATCCTGCGATTCTTTTACTTGTTACATTAACTCCACTGTTACTAATTTGTGCTAGCTGGGTATGTGATAAATTTCCTTCGAATCACTCTTCATATGGTAATAATTGACCTCGAAATATTCTTCCGTCGTATACGCATGCACTTTCAGTGGTTGCTCTAGAAGTAGTATTTGATCGAATTCTGATCTATTCACTACTTCCATTAGGCTATACCAATTATTTGAAGTGTATATGCCTTCAGGAATGTGCAGGTAAGATTTTACAAGAAATCCTCTCGTATAAAATTTCGCCGTTCCGTACATCTACGGGTAATTTTACAATCAGCTTAGACTTAGCTGGGACAACGTACTTTTGAGACATTAAATTTGGTTTGAGGAATAGGAGAATCGTTGCATTACCTGTGATCAGATTATGGTTTTTTAAGTCGACTTTAGCACCGATTTGGGTCAGGATATCTAGGCCTAATAAACCATCGAAGTAACCGTGAAATTTGAAGATGAGCCGCCGAGTACCGGAACCGAGTGTTATTTCTTTATCCAGTGTATGCTTGTTAAGTACGGTGATAATGACTGATGGTTTGGTAATTTTGATGAGATCTGGATTTACTAATTCGGGGTTTATGAATGAAGATGAGGATCCTGTATCAACTAGTAATTTTTTGGGACGTCCGAAAGGGGATGAGATGAACGTAAGCAAGTACATCACCATGTTTATGTATGTCTATATATCCGATGGGGTCATTGAGGCGTGTAGTGTAAAATTTGCGTCGTTGATTTCTAAATTCTGTCCTTCTGGTTCATGAGTTAGGGTGTTACCTAGGTTATGAGGAGAATAGGATTGGTCAAAATTGTCGTTGCTGATTTGGTGCCATGAATTAATAGGCTAGTCGGCGAGAAGGAAAAAATGATTAAAAGTGTATTATTGGCCCATAGGCGAGATTATTGTTGGAATCTCTTCGTTTTAGGGTGTAGTTAAACACCCTAAGTTTGCCCGCAAATTGGTTGACCGCATAACTTTTTAATTAGGTTATTGTGAATAAAATAGGCACTTTTTTTATATTTCTTTCAATAGCTCCGTCCCTGCTAACTTTTAGTATAATATATGCATTGGGAAAGCTCTTCGTTATGAAATTCTCTAAAAAAATAAGCCCTTTCAGAGGTCGCTAGGTGCAAGGGTGATTTTGTAAATGGCTTCCAAAGTTTTCAAAACACGTTATTTTCACTATTTGTTTACAGGAAAACAACTGCACATAGAAGGATGAAAATTCGTAAAGATGGTGTTTATGTGGTCCCGGCAATGAACAAAAAATTTCAACAAGATCGGTTCATCACTTTTTGAGTAATTAACGATCTAGTGTTTTTTTTACCTTAATTAACAATGCTGCCATTTTGTGTAGGATCAGTTTATAATTGGGAAACTCATTTAGAAAACTTAAGAAACAATTGAAAATGAAACCCCGGTGGAATTTTTGAAAAATCGCAATTTTGATCGATTTTATGAGGTTTTTTAGGCACATACCTTTTTATACGCGACATAAATAAACATATATGTTGTTATATTTTTACTTTAGAGAATACGCCCTTGCATATCTAAAAAGCTGCAATTTTTTTATAAATTTAAAGAACAAAAGTTTGTACTAGCACGCTTTTTTTCCAACAAATTCGTGAGGGCTTATTATACGTCGTACAGGGATCAAATATATGGAGGTTGAACTTTACTACTAGTACTTTCAATAAAACAATATTTCAGTCCTTTGTTGTGTTTCACAATTAGGCAAATCTGATTTCTTCATTGACAGAATTTTATTATTTGTGAGTAAAAATAAGGCGTATACAAGAAAAGTATATGTATAATTTACTCGTAAACACGAAAAAGTTGATTTCTATATATATCTACTAGCTGGGACCCGGTGCGCCTATGCTGCACCCATAAACCAATAGTAGTAATCAGGTGATATGAATTTTCATTTATTACCCATACCGAATGGCTTGCAAAGAAAAAGGTAATCCGCCATTTTGTGTTGGCCGCCATTTTAAATTTGGACCGATCGATCTGAAAATTTGGGAATCGTATTTTTTTCGGAAAAAACCAAAATAATATAGATCTGAGCTCTTTAGCAGTAATTCGAAGAGTACCTCCCATACAAAAGTTGGAATTTTACGGATATCGGTACACTACAGCCAACCGAAGTGTTCTAGATAGAGCAAAATATACCGCGTAGGAACACCCGTCGTACCCGAAAACCCCTATATACAAAAATTCAGGCCAATCGGATGAGCGGTTTCGGAGTCTATTGAACATTTACAGACATAGTGCGAGTTCGGAAACGTCAAAAACTGCAGCAGCTATGCGGTCATACTGCAAATCAACTTGCAGTGAATTCGGAAACTCAGTCCGAGTCGAGTAAATGCAGCGTCAAAGCATCTTCAAGTTTTATGTGACGTTTCTGGACTCGTGATTATATACGGAAAGCAGCAGTCAATATTTTAAAAGAAATAATGGAGAGCTGTTTTCAGTCTTAATTATGCATGTACAAGTGAAATGAGTAACTCTAATAATTCTAATTTAAAAAAATCCGTTAAATCTTAAATTAAAACGAAGTTAGAAGAACATTATTATATCCCTTAAAGCAACTCCCCATAACGCGGGTTTTTCCTCTTTCGGCTATTAAACTCGACTTCGTTTTAGTCGAGTATTAATTAATAATTTTATTTCTAAATCCGACAAGTCATTTTTTAGGTTTTTACAACGAAAAAAATTTAAATTATAATAAAACTTCAGAATATAACAAAATAAATCTAATCTGAAAAGTCCACCTGAGAATACATTTTTACAATCAGCAAAAGCAGCGCCACTTTGTGCACTGCACTATCTGCACAACTTTGCTGCAGGGCTACGTTTATACTGCGTTTCCGAACTCTCAACCTGCTGAGCTGCAAAGCTTTCTGCAACTCGTTGACGTTTCCGGACATCTGATTTGCAGTATTACCGCAGTTTGACGTTTTCGAACTCACCCATACTTTCACTTTTATATACATATATAGATAGATAAAGTAGCACAAAATTCTATAATCTATAGAATCTATCAAGTAACACAAAATTCATAAAAAATTGTAAAATATCTTAAGAAACTACATTAATCTATTTTTTTTAATGGCATAACGCAATCTTCTGGTTCTTCGGCGGCGGAATAGTCACTGTCAAGTGAAATATCATCTGAAATTTCAGAACATTCTCCCTGCTCATTGTCGTTTTCCTCATCATCGTCATCTATGCTACTAATTGTCGGTTGTTCGCTATTAGAACAATTTTGCCCGGAACAATTTACACGAAATTCCGAACACCGGATGCCTTTCTTAAAACAGCCACATGTTTTTTTGCAATCTACAACGCAAGTACACCGAATTTGTTTTAATATATTGTCTGGTACCACTTTAGATTCACAGAAAATTGGCTGCAGTCCATATTCTGAATTTTTCCAGCCCCATGATAGGGGATTTAATTGTTTACCGAGCCACTGTTGAATTTGAAAATATACTCGATAACAATGTTGGACTGCACCTGATTCTGTTGGAGGTAAGTGTTCTAATTTAAAAGTATTTTTTAAAGAACATTTTTTAAAACAATCGTATCTAAATTCATTCAGTTTAACATTACACATTTTAGAACCGTACAAAGACATTATAACTTTAGTTGAAGAAGTGGTGGCTTTTCCTTTTTGTGATGTAGCTATTTGGATGTTACGTTGTATATTATAATACTTTGCACATGAAGAATGGGTAACAATGGACGAATGTTTTTTCAAAATGATATGTTTCTTGTCTTTTCTGGCTTTACTTGATGCAATACAATTTGCAATACTCTTAGCTTGTAATGTCCTTACTTCTTCGTTTCCAAATTCATTTTTACATAAAATGCATTTAATGCTCCATTCATCTGCTTCTTTCACTTCCATTGCTGAAAGGTATGAATATTTTTCAATGTAGAATAGCAATTAGAGTAAAAAAATTACATTAAAAATTTAAA
Source organism: Thereva nobilitata (assembly GCA_963855945.1). Taxonomy (NCBI): domain Eukaryota; kingdom Metazoa; phylum Arthropoda; class Insecta; order Diptera; family Therevidae; genus Thereva; species Thereva nobilitata. The sequence goes on from OY979694.1 coordinate 137,630,595, forward strand.
ATTTGTACTTCTATATATTTGATCCCTGTATGACTTATAATAAGCCCTCACGAAATTTTTTAAAAAAATTAACTTGGCGCCTGTGAATGCTAGGATTAACTTTTTTTTAAATTTGTAATAAAAAAATAGATATAATTCTCTAAAGTAAAAATATAACGACATATATGTTTATTTATGTCGCGTATAAAAAGGTATGTGCCTAAAAAACCTCATAAAATCGATCAAAATTGCGATTTTTCAAAAATTCCAACGGGATTTCATTTTCAATTGTTTCTTAAGTTTTCTAAATGAGTTTCCCAATTATAAACTGATCCTACACAAAATGGCAGCATTGTTAATTAAGGTAAAAAAAACACTAGATCGTTAATTACTCAAAAAGTGATGAACCGATCTTGTTGAAATTTTTTGTTCATTGCCGGGACTACATAAACACCATCTTTACGAATTTTCATCCTTCTATGTGCAGTTGTTTTCCTGTAAACAAATAGTGAAAATAACGTGTTTTGAAAACTTTGGAAGCCATTTACAAGATCACCCTTGCACCTAGCGACCTCTAAAAGAGCTTATTTTTTTAGAGAATTTCATAACGAAGAGCTTTCCCAATGCATATGTTATACTAAAAGTTAGCAGGAACGGAGCTATTGAAAGAAATATAAAAAAAGTGCCTATTTTATTCACAATAACCTAATTAAAAAGTTATGCGGTCAACCAATTTGTGGGCAAACTTAGGGTGTTTAACTACACCCTAAAACGAAGCGATTCCAACAATAATCTCTCCTATGGGCCAAAATTGCAATGAAAATGCCTCACCGACTAGCCTATAAGATGTTGAGCCGGGCTACTATACTCGCTTATTAGCGTGGGATCTGAATGAATTGCGACATAGTCAACGAGATTTTCGTAACTTCAGTTTGAATTGGTCCTCAATGGCGGACTTTGTTCCTCCATATTGAAAAGCTCTTCACTGATTAAGTTTGGTGTTCTATTATTTTGATTGCGATTGTACCTTGGGTATGCTTGAGTTGGCTGTCTAAATCTTGTTAGTCCTGAGCCAATATCCATTGGTTCGGGCTTTGGAAGGTTTGGTCTGAATCGCTGGCTAAAAGGGCGGTTAGATGACTGATTTGTTGGTTGGTTGGGTGTTTGATTAGATGTCTGGTTGAAAGGTCGGTTAAATGAATGATTGGTAGGCTGATTGAATGGTCTATTGAATCTTTGGTAAATGGGTCGACTAAAATTTTGGCTAGAAGAGTATTGTGCGAAGTTAAATGCTCTCTGAGGTACGCTAGGCAAAACAGATGTAGTTGGCCATCTAGGTGTTTGAGAAACCGTGGTTGGTTTAGGTCTTTGACTATTGTATTCTGTCCTTGTATAGAAAATGTTTTGTTCTTTAATACAAAACGTAAAGGCTTCCGGCAATGTTGTTGGTCCCATTGCCCTTATAGTTGGTCCTAAAGATTCTTTTAATCCTGATAAAAATACATTTAAGCACATTTCACCAAATAACGTCTTCTTGCTAAAATTACGCTATTCTTAATCTCGTGGAGATGGATATGATTTGACATAGTCGCTTGTAGTTCGATAATCTCTCTATAAAATACTTCAATTGTCTTATTTGACTATCTAAGACTGTGAAGATCCCTTATTAAAGATGTCTCATTGCGCTTATCAGAATAATTCAACACTAGATTATTTTTTATTGCCATCCATTCCAATGGGGTCCCATACATGTTTAAGACCTCGTTGGCATGGCCCTCAATTTTATTCCTTATAGCTCGCAAAAGAATTTTTCCATAAGGTGTACCATTCACTTCGCTACTTAATGTGAGTATTTCCTCAACATTGCCAATAAAATCATATAGAAGTCGAGAATTGCCATCGAACTTTGGGAAATCCTTAACTGCATCCGGAATCTTTAGAGAATTGAAAACACATATGGTGGGGTCTACCACTGGGTTCGTAGCCATTTCGACAGTACAAATATCTGCGACGCTTGAGGGTTCTGAACTCTCACAAAATTCTACACTATTGGGGAATATAGTTATATCTGAAGTCAGGCGCGGATCTTGAATTTTTTTTGGGGGGTCACGGAATTAAAAGTGGCGGAAAAAAATGTCTACTCCTAAAAAACAAAACAAAACGAACAAAACTAACCGAATTTTCTGGTGGATTAAAAACAAACGTGCCCTACGCAAACGTGCCCTAATGTGTTTTTGAGGAAGACGCGCCCTTTATTGTGAGTGCAGCTAACTTCAGAGTTTGCAAATTAAAACATATAGAAAGAGTTTAGATCAATCTTTTGTTGACCTTGAAGGTAATTTGTTAAGGTTGTTTTTTAAATTGCAAAAAAGTTGGCTCGGTTTGGGCGTTTGGTTATTTTTTGTTTTTTGAGTTGGGTCAATTTTGTTTTTTAAACAACGAGCGCTTTTGGGCAGTGCCGTTGCTCATTTGAATTCATTATTTGCATTTTTACTTCATCGAATAGACCACATAACTGAGTATGAGCCACAGAAATCAGCATATGGACCATAATTGTATGACGGGGACGGGCTTCTATGTAGGATAACCCACGAGCGAAAAAAATTTTTGGACTCTCAATTGCACAGGGCTTCTCAATTGTCTGGCCGCGGCACTGCCTTTCGGGGGGGGGGTCATGACCCCCGTGACCCCCCCTTGAATCCGCGCCTGTCTGAAGTACTACAATGACGATGAATATTACTATCGTTTAAATCTTCTTCACTATCGCTAGTACTCGCACGATTAATTAAGTTACTGAGACTACTTCTTAAATAAAATGGAACTTTCCTTAATCCGGAGAATTTATTCCTTTTACTACTCATTCACACTTAGCAAAAACTACAACTACTCAAAAATTTCTGTTTTATAATTGAACTCAAAACAAGAAAATAAAAATTACTCAATCACTAAAAATACTACTAATAAAATTCATTCAAATCACTCAAATATTTTTATTAAAATTCACTTAAATCACTCGAATATTTTTAATATAAATCACTCAAATATATTTTCTTTTTAAACAAAAATTCAATTTTAATTCTCTTCTCTTTGCTTTACTTTATTCTTTTATTGAAATTTATTCTTATTTAAATTATTTTCTGTTTGTAAAATTCAAATATAATTATCTTTCCTTTATCTTATTATTTATATATTCTTAATATTAAGATGGATTGGGGTAAATGGAAAGGAATATTCAATATTTTCGACTTACGTGAGAACGCTGAGGATGGGAAGCGTTAACATCCTTCTGATCAGACACTAGGAGAAGCATCTCGCCGATCCACAACGGTGCCACTAAAGTTTATGTCGATGTCCTCTCGAGTGTTTTTTTGGTGTTGTCTGCAGGCTATTATGTCCTTGAGATGCCTGATGTTCCTTCAAGTTCTGGACACTAGCACTTAATTTCGCTTTCGCGTTTAACGATATACCTTCGTTCGTAACTATTACTTTTCGCGAGGATCGTTGTCTGATCCCACCGACTGCGCCAAATACGATATTGCTCTCACGATAGTTTAAAAAAAAGAATTTTTCCGTTCACAAGTTTATTAACGACTTATTACATTGATTGTCAACTTAATTCTAAATCCAACCAAAAAAACATACCTACGCGTCGAATTGATAACCTCCTCTTTTTTGAAGTCGGTTAAAAATAAGTATTTTTTTATTTTTAACCGACTTCAAAAAAGAGGAGGTTATCAATTCGACGCGTAGGTATGTTTTTTTGGTCCTGTTTACGCATAACTTTGTAACGCAATAACTTTTTTGCTTTTTCCTTTTTTTTCCTGAAAGGGTAGTTTGCCACGTTGGTCCCATGCAATTTTTTTTAAATTCTGATAAAGGAGTTTGAAGGTAGGCTTAAGAAATAAATTTTTAAAAACCAACTTCAAAAAAAAACCATACCGTAATGCACAAAAAAGGATGAAATAATTATTGGTAGTTCTTTACAATACTAATCCAATCAGAATGGATTTAGAAAGAAGAATCCCTTTTGAAAAAATATTTTTGTAATTCTTTACAACATTAATCCAATCAGAATGGATCTAGAAAGAAGAATCACTTTTGAAGACGGTGCTAACACCTGTTTTCGGGGCGATGTATTAAGTGCATAAGGCTAACAAAGAAATGAAACCAATTTTCGAAGCAAGAAAGAGTGCAATGAAACTCAACCTGGCACCGTCTTCAAAAGTGATTCTTCTTTCTAGATCCATTCTGATTGGATTAATGCTGTAAAGAATTACAAAACTATTTGTTCAAAAGTGATTCTTCTTTCTAAATCCATTCTGATTGGATTAGTATTGTAAAGAACTACCAACAATTATTTCATCCTTTTTTGTGCAGCACGGGATTTTTTTTTTGAAGTCGGTTTTTAAAAATTTATTTTTTTATCCCATACTCTCTTTTATTTGCGATTTTCGTGCGTGGTGCGAATCGCGTAGCGCACCATCCTTGGTATATTTCCTACATAGAAACTCTAATCTGACCAACCGCCAAATTGTGACGAGTTTAGTTACAAAATTCCTGTATTGCTCAGGTTCGTTAATCAGCAAAGAACCCACAGCGAGAAATATTTGAAAGAGAAGTAGAGTGGTGCGTTTACAAACTTTAATGTGGGTAAAAGTTTGCTACTAGGCAAAGAACTCAGGAGAGGAGTTTGCATTTAAAAATATTATTATGATTCACATTATTAAAGAATTTGCATTGAAATGAATTTCGGTTGTTATGCTGGGGCAGATTTTATCTTGCACTTTGTAAACACTAAAAGATACATATATCATTGATTGTTTTTTAAAATAAATTATGGCTGTGCGCCGAACACCTAGAACACCCTGAGTAGCCGCCACTGCGCTACCACCACCGGGTGGCTTCTTTTAATTAGCAGGTGGTGATTTCTTAAAAGTGTGTTGTGATCTTCATCCATGGCGACTGGTTTTATTTTGATAAAAGGTTTTAAAATTCAACGGCTTGAACGGGAGAATTTATTGGTTTGCTAAACATAAAGCTTCTGAAGTAAAAACGAATATAATTGTGTTCTTAAATATAAAGTTTGCGAAAAGAATTTATTGGTGGATTCGATTTGAAAGTTGATTTCTGTCTTTGTTGACGCAAAAAGTCAGCGGTCGTGTTTTCAATTAACAATAATTAAGGCTAAAGTGTAGTTTTTGTGTAAATTATCATTAATAATATAAATATTGGAAAGAAGAAATTAAAAGTTTTAAGTAGAACACCTAAATTAAAAATGTTTAAAGTCGCCTAACAAACAAACTGCGAGTTTGAGAAGTTAGCAATAAGTTTTAGAAATAAAGAAAATCAAACAACTAAAAATAATGGTTATTAATTTAAAGCAATATGTGCAGTTCGTTTACAAAAAATATATAACAACAAATTAATAGAAAAGGTGATTTAAAAATATGTTACACACCCTACATACAGCTAACCGGGAAATGACATTTACTTGGAAAAATTCTATTGACTAGAGTTTGCTGTTTGACATTGCACTCTATACGAAGTAAAATAGATTGTCGACAGTACAAAGGGCTTTGCCTAAGCTCTAGTCTTCCACATAAAAAAAAATATTGGCCGCACAACTTGGAATAAGTTTTGATCATAAATTCGTTCTTTACTACCTTAAAAACTCCCATATACCGATTTTAATTGGAACCGGAATACAATTCGCAACCTCGTCGGCCATATTGGTGCGGCCATTTTGAATTTAAATTTTGATCATAAAGTCGTTATTTGCTACCTTAAAAAACCTCAGATACAGATTTTCATTGGAATCGGAACACAATTTGCAAATTGGTCGGCCATTTTAAATTTATAAGTTTGACCACGAATTCGTTATTTGCGACCTTAAAAACTTCTAGATACCCACTTTCATTGGAATCGGATTAAAATTGGAAAATTCAACAATATTTGGGCGGCAATTTTGAATTTCCGCCATATTTTGGCGGTCATTTTGAATTTCGAAAATCGGGCTTCGAGGTGTATCATAGGAGGCCTCCACGGACCTTCACGCAAAAATTCAAAGCTCTGCGATGATTTTCAACGAAGCTCTCCATGACAGCGCCATCTAGGAGTGGCTTTAGAAAGTAATAAAATAGCCTATGTTCTAAGTTTTTAATGTAAATAGCACATGGTTAAAATTTAAATAAGATCGGTTGCACGGTGTAGGAGCCTATAGCGAACATACATGCATACATACATACACACATTCATTTTTATATACATACTAACTGGGACCCGGCGCCATCTAGGAGTGGCTTTAGAAAGTAATAAAATGGCCTATGTTCTAAGTTTTAATGTAAATAGCAGCTGGTTAAAATTTCATTAAGATCGGTTGCACGGTGTAGGAGCCTATAGCGAACATACATACATACATACATACACACATTCATTTTTATATGCATACTAGCTGGGACCCGGCGCGCCTATGCTGCTCCCAGAAGCCAATAGTAGTAATCAGGTGATATGAATTTTAATATACAGTAGGAGAGTTTGAAAAATGCAATTTTTTGGTATTTTTGATTCTAAAGCTAAGTATGCTGTTTTTAAGTACGGCGGTCAAGAAAAATGCTCTTATTATTTCTCGACCCCGGTACAGAAAATTTTGACAAGTGAATGCGAAGACTTTTTTTCTTGACTAAAATTGGCATTTGAGTAGGAAAATAATATCTGGCTGCGGGAAATGTTTTTTAGAGTCCTTCCGCATAATAAAAAAAGGAATTTTCTCAGAAACGTATTTTAAAACAACACTAAAATAATGAATAATCACTTAAATTGTCCTTTAATTATATTAAGCTCTACAAAAACTATTAAAAAAATAATGAAAACACTTCCCGCAGCCAAATTTATTTTCCGCCACAAACGAAATGCCAATTTCGGTCAAGAAAAAATTGTCTTCCCAATTTTTTCTTTACCGCATCAGGAAAAGGCTCCATCTACGTGTCAGAATAGTACTAGCACTTTTCTTGAGCGAACAGCGTACTAGGTACAGAAATTTCTTGAACAAAAATTCTTGGAGCATTTCTTGACCGATTGCTTAAGCGTTTTTTACATAAAGTTTATATGGGGAAATTTTTCTTGACCGCCGTACTTAGGAACAGCATACTTACCTTAAATAACAAAATGTGAAACTATTAGGGATGTGACATTTTGATCGAGACAATAAAAACCATTCATTGACATGGCAGTTTTCGAGATATGAATTTTCATACACACATGAAGTGTCTCAATGAACCGCTTATTTTCTGTATTTTGGATAGCTGGGAGCCGGTGCGCCTCGCTGCACCCAACGTTAAAACATTTAAAATCAATCCTCCAATCCAACTCCACTTAACCATTAGCGAAAAACCAACTATTCCTATAAAAGTTCGAGACATCGGATTCAAAATGCACTTATTTACAGTGTGACCAACTTTACCTATTATTGTAAAGCTCTGGGGTAGACAATATTTTTTGTCGGCGTGGCCGGTAATAAAGTTATGGTTCTTTCTGGTAAAATAAACACACACGAATATCCTTAAAAAGATAACCACCCACCAAAAATAAATATTAGTGAGAGACTATTTAAAAATGAGGCTTTTGCCAGCAACTATTAGACATATAGTATAATCTCAAGAAAATATGTCATATCCACAGTGTTATCCATGCTATAATCTTTTTTGGGGGGAGGCAGGCATTCGTATGGACTTTTAGTTAAATTATACACTCAATAATCAACAAATATTATTACATCCTGAAAGAAAAAAAAATGAAAGGATTATATCTACTAATATTAGAAATGGACTTTTGACGGTGATGGACATTATACGCTACAAATTACATGTCTTGGGCTTAGCCCCTGGGTTCTCATCTGCAATGTCACTAACTCAGGTTTTATTTGTTTACCCAGATGCCAGCCTCTTCCCGTATTGCAGAATCTTAGACTTATACCTTACATCCTTATACATAAAGAAAGACACTTAGTTGGCAAAATTCTTCCGCCATATTGGCCCCAGAATTTTGAATAAGTTTTGATCATAAATTCACTATTTACTACCTTAAAAACTTCCATATACCGATTTTAATTGGAATCGGAATACAATTCGCACACGGCCAGATTGGTGCGGCCATTATGAATTTCAATTTTGATCATAAATTCGTTATTTGCTACCTTAAAAAACCTCAGACACAGATTTTCATTGGAATCGGAACACAATTTGCAAATTCGTCGGCCATTTTGAATTTATAAGTTTTGACCACAAATTCGTTATTTGCGACCTTAAAAACTCCTAGATATCCACTTTCATTGGAATCGGAATAAAATTGGCAAATTCAACCATATTTCTGCGGCAATTTTGAATTTCGATCATATTTCGGAGGCCATTTTGAATTTCGAAAATCGCGCTTTGAGGTGCATTATAGGAGACCTCCACGGACCTTCATGCAAAAATTCAAAGCTCTGCGATGATTTTCAACGAAGCTCTCCATGACAGCGCCATCTAGGAGTGGCTCTAGAAAGTAATAAAATGGCCTATGTTCTAAGTTTTAATATAAATAGCACCTGGTTAAAATTTCATTAAGATCGGTTGCACGGTATAGGAGCCTATAGCGAACATACATACATCCATAAACACATTCATTTTTATATACTGCCCGTAAATCACCTCCGATCGATCTGAAACTTTGGAAAACTTATTTTTTTCGGAAAGAACCAAAATAATATGGATCTGAGCTCTTTAGCAGTAATTCGAATAGTACCTCCCATACAAAACTTCGAATTTTACTTATATCGGTACACTACAGCCACGCGAAGTGTTCGAGATAGAGCAAAATACCCGCCGTACCCGAAAACCCTTATATACAAAAATTCAGGCCGATCGGATGAGCGGTTTCGGAGTCTATTAAACATTTACAGACAGATAGATAGACAGACAGACAAACTTTCATTTTTATATTATATAGATATAGATTTTAAGGTTTGAGGGGGCAACCCATATGGTGAACACGACGGCCAAGTTAGGCCTATTGTGTCAGTGCCGTCTTTCCGCATGGGCACTGTGGGCACTTGCCCAGGGGCCCCGCACCACCCAGGGGCCACATCGCGACAAAAATCACGACTTTCATAAACGGAAATAGTAGAGGCATTGTAATTATTCAAATGTGCATACTTGTACTTGAGTTAGGACCAAATCTTAAGTGTACTCCTGCTCCTATAAGGAAAAAGTTTGATTTGTTAAAAGGCCTTCTATATTTACAAGCCATGTTGTAGAAAATTGGCACTCAAAATTTCCCCTTAATGGGACTTCAAATCGGTGAAGTGACGTTATGTTGTTGTTAGTGTAATTTGGTTTGATGTTGTGCCGATTTGATGGTGTCAATGCATTATACAAATGCTATGACAATATTAAGGAAGCATCCGATATGGTCAGAGATGAGAGCTGTCGCGCAAAACAGAGTCCGCTGGAGGGCGACTGTTTCCGCCCTATGTCATATGAGCGATTAAAGGAGCAATCATCGGAATCAAAACAAGATGCAAGTACAAAACTGGAAGCAACCGGATTGAGCAATAAGATGGCACATTTAGAAACAGTGTTTCTCACCACATTATGGAACGACATCTTAGAAAGGGTGAACAAAACAAGGCAAACTTTACATTCGCGAAAGTCAACATACTTACAGCGACCAACGTTCTCAAAGCACTGAATTCAATGTATCCCAGTAGGAATTCTAGGTAGCACTTACCGATGGAGCACTGATATAAGTAGTCATCTGGTAAGGGGTACTCCTATTTTCTTAGGTGTTAGAAGAGCCCTTATATAACGCATTACAATAGAAGGCAGATGGTAAGGGGTAATCCAGAATTAGACCCAAAGAAAGTTAGAAATTTGCCCGATGACTCAAATACCATTACAAAAATACGAAAACAAATGAGTCATCAGGTAAATTTCTAACTTCGTTGGATCGAATTCTGGATTACCCCTTACCATCTGCCTTCTCTTGTAATGCGTTATATAAGGGCTCATCGATGTAGTAAAAAGTAAGGCCTTACCTCCTATGACATCGTGTGTAAAAATAAGTTCTTCTGTAAGGGGTATGGTAAGGCCTACCCCTTACTAGTGAGGGCTCATTTCAGTACTTCTGTAAGGTTACCAGTCCTACTGGGACACTATCCATCACTCGATACTCCCCAGTAGGAATTCTAGGTAGCTCTTACCGATGGAGCACTGATATAAGCAGTCATCTGGTAAGGGGTAGTCATATTTTCTTAGGTGTTAGAAGAGCGCTTATATAACGCATTACAAGAGAAGGCAGATGGTAAGGGGTAATCCAGAATTAGACCCAAAGAAGCTAGAAATTTGCCCGATGACTCAAATACCATTACAAAAATACGAAAACAAATGAGTCATCGGGTAAATTTCTAACTTCGTTTGGTCTAATTCTGGATTAGCCCTTACCATCTGCCTTCTCTTGTAATGCGTTATATAAGGGCTCATCGATATAGTAAAAAGTAAGGCCTTACCTTCTATGACATCGTGTGTAAAAATAAGCGCTTCTGTAAGGGGTATGGTAAGGCCTACCCCTTACTAGTAAGGGCTCATTTCAGTGCTTCTGTAAGCTTACAAGTCCTACTGGGTCACATCAAAACCGTTTGTGTATGATGCGGGTATTACACTAAGCATTCACTTTTCTGCGTCTTTTTCGTGTAACGATTGTGATGCCTTTGTAGTTGTACAAAAAACGCGAATGAGAAGGGGAATTTCTTATAGTTTCGCAGACCCCGAGTGCGATGTTATATTTGTGTTAGTGTAATGGATGGTGAGTCTGGCAAATTTTCTGGCGCAAAAGTGAGGAGGCATATGACGCATGACATATACTTCCCTTCGACCCCTTGCCTAAAAAATTGGTTTGGGTATGGGGATAAACGAAATGATGGATAGTGTAATTTGCACCAATGTGTCCATCCTTCGTATACAGTGATATAAACAAACGAGAGCGAAAAAGTAGTGCACTTCTCACAAGATACGATGGTGCACCTGAAGAAGTAGAATTGAATTCATCCGAAAGGTTCAAACTTGAAACTTTCATTCCGGTGATAGATGTTAATCAGCGATTTGACAAAACGAAGTGATGCATAACATTGCCTATTTATTTGCATTTTTCACAGAATTGAAGGTAATCGAGTCTGAAAAAAAGCATAAAACAAAACTTGTTACCACAGACTACTAACTACTAATTGCTCCTTTAATCCCTCATGGGATGGGACATAGGGCGGAAACAGTCGCCCTCCAGCGGACTCTGTTTTGCACGACAGCTCTCAGCTCTGACCAGGATCTCCCGGTTGTTGCGGCCTCTGCTAATAGGGCTCTCCTCCACGTTGTTCTAGGTCTTCCGACTCGACGGGTTCCTTGCGGATTCCAGTCGAGGGCCTGTTTGGTTAGATTCTCGCTTTCGCGTCGCAAGGTGTGGCCAATCCAATTCCATTTCCTTCGCCTCATTTGGTCGTCTATCATTTCTTGGCCGGCACGGTGCCATAGTTCTTCATTTGAAATTCTATCTTGCCAGCGGATTTTTAGGATACGACGTAGGAATCTATTGATGAAAACTTGTAGGCGCCCTCTGATGAATTGGCTGACTTTCCATGTTTCACAACCGTACAAAAGAACTGCCTTAACGTTGGAGTTGAACAGCCGCAATTTGGTGTTAATTGAGATCGCCGTCGATCTCCATATGTGAAACAGGCATGCATATGCGCTTCTTGCTTTATTTATTCTGGAACTGACCTCTTCTTCTGTACCGCCGTTTTCGGTAATAATACTACCGAGGTAACAGAATTTATCTACCAGTTCCACGTCGCGGTTTTTAGCGCTGTTCGTTCAAGGGTGTTTGCATTTATCCGCATTTCTTTGGTTTTAGTCGGATTTAACCTTAAGCCTGCCGAGCTACTTTCTGTTGCCAAATTGTTTACCATGTTTTTGAGGTACTGGTGTCTGTGGGCCAGCAAACAGATATCATCCGCGTAGTCGAGGTCCTTAAGGCGGTCAAACAATCCCCATTGTATGCCACCTGTTCTAGTATCTAGAGCGCTGACAAGGATGTCGTTTATTACTATAATAAACTAGTTGGGATCCGGCGCGCCTATGCTGCTCCCATAAGCCAATAGTAGTAATCAGGTGATATGAATTTTAATATACAGTAGGAGAGTTTGAAAAAGGCAATTTTTTGGTATTTTTGATTCCAAATAAAAAAATGTGAAACTATTAGGGATCTGACATTTTGCTGCACCCAACGTTTAAACATTTAAAATCAACCAAACCTTAAAAATTCAACTCTTCTTAACCATTAAAGAAAAACTTTAATAGTTGGAAAAAGCAATGCCAAAAAACCAACTTTTATTTTCTCTTATATTGCGAAATTGTGTTCGTCAAAACATGTGAAATTAATGCAAATATTGAAAATCAAACTATTCGCAATATCTAAGGAAAGAACCAATCCTTATTTCTGTAAAATTTGGAGACATTAGATTCAATATGCTTTCATATTAAGTGTGACCAAAATTACCTATGTATGTATTCTTTTGCAAAACTTGCTGGTAAACTATGTTTTTGTTTTTGTTTTCCGGCGCGTAAATAAACAAAAATGATACCTTTCCGGCTCGCTGCCACCCAACCTTAAGACATTTAAAATTAATCCAAATCTTCAAAATTCAAATCTTCAACAAATATTTATAACCATTAACGAAAAACCAATTATTCCTATAAAAGTTCGAGAGTTTGGATATTGGTTTGTTTGCCTAATTCTGCGAAGTTTGTCTTCAGTCATGCCGTTCTTGTATTTTCCCCACAAAACCGATGGTTCTGTTGGGTATCATGTCGTCAATATAATTGCGAACAGTTGACGAATGTTATTCGGCGTGGATGCAAATGATGAATCAGTAAGTTTCAGATCCCAATGATTGTCGTCTTCCAGCAATTTCAACTCGCGACATGCATCTTGAAATGTATTGAATATTTGACCATTGACTGTTTGTAAAAATTCGAAAGACGTTGGTACATTCAGCAACAACAAACGCAAAAAGAAACATTCACGTTGTTTTGGATGTACTGTGTAAAGTCGTCCCAATGTCTTTGCTTGCAATACGCGTGCGATAGTTGGATGTCGTTCGCCTTGTCTACGTAGCTTCCATTTTTTACCTGATTTTTTCCATGTATAATAGCGAGGGACGTCGGTATATAACAATGTTTTTGCGAATTGTCCGAAAATATCAGGTTTTTGGCACAGTGTGAAAAATTCACTAAGTGTAGTTTTTGGTGGCTTGAAAACTCGTTGGAGAGCATTTTCTTCAGTGAAATATACACGTTTTCAAGATGTACCGCAATCTGAGGCGTAATGCAAAAACTCGACATTTATATATTTCCTTATTAACACTTTATTTAATCGAACCAATTAAAAGCTTTAACGTAATTTTCGGTGGAAGTATATAAAGAACAATGGATGCTGGTATTTTAGAGGTTTCCCAATGTTCAAAAATATTTTTATTTTGTATATAAATTATATGTTTCTTAACTGGTGTGTTTTTGCGTGCTCCGGTAGTTATAGTATACAGTCCATAGTACATAGTATATAGTACACAGTACACAGTACAGTGTAACTGTACACACTGTACATACTGTACACACTGTACACTCAGTACACTCAATACACAAATTCATACGTTGTCACTCGTAAAAATCAGAGTGCTTTTTTAAAGCTAACGGTTTTTTATATGTACATGACAATTAAAATTAATTATTTTTTCGCCCCGCCAACTTAAATATAATCAGTGAAACATTCAAATTCTCTATATTTCGAGAACAGCTTCACTTATCTGGACCAAAACTATCCTATCTCTCAATCCGGAACCAACACTACACATTCCCAAATTTTTATTTAAATCTGTGGGGCGGTTTCGGAGATTAGCGTGAACAAAGCTTGTGACACGTAGTTTTTATATATTAAGATAGTAATGGCGAAAGTAGGCATCTTTGCCGTACTCCTGATCTCATTTCAAAGCTGTCGGATAGTTTTCCATTGTGAAGAACTCTGCATTTGGAATTGTTGTATAGAGCTTTTATCAATTCTATTATTTTGTCCGGCAGTCCACGTTGCCGTAGAGGTCGCCATATAAAGCTCCTATTAACCGAGTCGAACGCTTTCTCATAGTCTACGAAAGCAAGGTAAAGGGGGGATCGGAATTCAGTAGACTGCTCCACTATGATTCTCAAGGTGTTAATGTGGTCCATGCAGGAGCGGCCTTTTCTGAATCCAGCCTGCTGTCTTCTAAGCGTTCGATCTACTGCCTCTCTTATCCTTGATAGTAATATGTAGGACAAGATTTTGCCCACAGTAGATAATAGACAGATGCTTCTCCAGTTGTCACATATTGTTAGGTCCCCCTTTTTTGGTATTTTGACTATGATACCTTCCGTCCAATCCTCCGGAAAGGTACAGGTGTTCCATGCTATTTCCAGGATTGGCTGTAGCGCATCTGATATGAGGCTTGAGTCGGCTTTCAACAATTCTGGCGGGATGCCATCTTTTCCAGCTGTTTTACCATTGGCCATTGCATGAATTGCGGTTACTATTTCAGTCTTGGATGGGGCACGAGTGGTGATTCTTATTAGCTGTGCATTGTTGTTGTTGTTTTCCTGAGATTCCTGTGTAAATGAACCATTCCGGGCGGCGAAGAAGTAATCTCTCCATCTTTGGAGTTGTTCCTCGTCGCTGCACAGCAGCCTTCCATCCGCACTCTTTACGGCATGCTTTTTAGTAGAGTGCTTTCCCGAGAGCTGTTTAGTGATTTGGTACAGCACTTTACTGTTGCCTGTGTTTGCGCGTTTTCCGCTTTCTCTGCGAGCTCATTTATCTGCCGCCTTTTATCACGCCGGACACTTCTCTTTACCTCCCGGTGCAATTGGGAGTATTCCCGTTCAAGTTGTTGTCGTTTTTCCGGGTCGCTTGTAGAGTTCGCGTTATTTTTGAGGGCCCTTCTGCGTTCAATTTTTTGCCAGGTTGTGTCCGAGATCCAGTGTTGCTGGTTTCTTTGGACATAACCAATGCTTGTTTCCGCTGCTGTTATTATAGCGCCCTTTGTTGTGCTCCACAGCTCTTCAATATTTGTGTCGTCAGAAACGGTTTGCTGGTTTAAGATTTCTTGCAGTTTGCCAGCAAATTCTAGCTTTTTGGTGCTCTCACGCAGAAGGTCTACGTTAAACCGTCTACGGTTTATGGCATCGCGTTGGACGTTTCTGATTGCAGCGATTTTTAGGCGGATAGTTGCTACTACCAAATGGTGGTCACTTCCAGTGTCTGCTCCCCTAAAGCTCCTGACATCCTCCAGAATAGTTCGCCATCTGCGACTGACGGCCACGTGATCTATCTGATTTCTCGTTGTACCATCGGGCGATACCCAGGTCTCCTTGTGTATCTTCTTATGACAAAAGTAAGTTCCACCTACCATGAGTTGATGGGAACTACAAAAGTCAACGAAAAGTTCACCATTGTGATTGGTATCTTGGCTTAGGCCTTGATTTCCAATTGTGTTTTCAAGGCCGGTGTTGTTTTGGGCCGATCTGGGCGTTTAAGTCACCCATCAAAACAATGATGGCCCCCTTGGAATAGAGCCTAATTCAGTCGCATGTAGAACTCGTCTTTGATGTCATCTTCTGCGTCTTCAGTCGGAGCGTAGCATTGGACTATCGTAGTACTTCTTAGCCTGGTACGTAGGCGCACGGTAATAATCCTCTCAGAAACTGGTGACCAGCTAATGAGGCTGGACCTGGCTTCCTTGGTGAGTATTACCCCAACGCCATTCCTAGGGTTTTCAGTTTCGTTTCTCCCAGAATATAAGAAGGACTCACCGTTTGGCAGATATGTTCCCCCGCATCGGGCCATCTGGTATCGCTGAGTCCCATGACCTTGATTTTATAGCGGTTCATCTCGTTGAGGACTTCATCCAGCCTTCCATCAGCAAGCAGAGTTCTCACATTCCATGATCCGATTCGTGTCCTGTTTCGAAAAGCAAAGGTCGTCGTCGTGTTGTCCGTCCGGTTCCGAGGCAATGTTTGCCGATTCGTAGCAATTGTGTGTTTTATGGGAGCGGGTTGCTAACCCTCAGCCCAACCGACTTAAAACTCTGTTTTGTGGCGCAGAGAACTCGCCTTTCGACCGTCTCCCGTTAGCTCCTTCCGAAGAAGTACCCCAGGGGGCACCACGGGGAGGTGGGATTAGGACTTGCTAGCAGAGCTGCTAGGTGTTCGTGTGCAGTAACTCTTCTCGGGTTTTGGCAGAAGTGACAAATCGGGTGCCACCACCTTCCGAGGTCTTTGTTAGCCATTCGCCCCCTACCACAGAATAAAGAATAAATCAGAAGTCCCATCAGAAGGGCAAAAATGTTGCTTAAAATAAAATACAAAGTTCAAATAAATCAAATTTACTTGTGCGTACCCCTTATGTAATACATTCATTTTGCTGGCGGACTGTTTAGCGAGAACTGTGCTGTGATAGTGATATGATAGTTATTCCTCATTTTAACTAAAAAATTGTTTTTTATTGAATTATGTTTTGGGAATGGACTACTTTGATAGTACATATCATGAGGTTTTCGAGGTTGCTCATTATGAGTCCAAAGTCAAAAATACAAAACTCAAAATTGCGGATCAAATATGGCGGATCATATACGATGATATCCTTGATTATCCTCGATTGAAGAAAAAATAAGGGAACAAAAAATATGAAAACAAAGATCCATTTCAAGGATTTGCAATATATCCACTAATGCTTATTAATATTATGCATATAGTGTTTGCAACCGTATATGTTTCCCTTCTTGATTACAGTGTTTAATACTAGCAGTCCTCCACTTACAATTTTGTCTGATCAGTACGGTAATCAGTTTTTTTAGAGCAGATAGTTTATGTTCATAGCAGGATTCTTCTTCACATAGCCAAATTTGAAGGTGTTCAAGTTTTTGTAATTCTGCTTTGCAAATATTAATTACAGTACTTCTTATTTTTAAGCGGAATGGCTCTTTTACAAATATGTTTTGGAAAACATTGACACATATTTTAAATTTGCTGGTTGTAGCATTTAAGTTCCCAAAGTCCATATTATTATTGTAATTCTTATAAAATATTAAATATTCCGATAGTGTAGATAAAATTTTATCTTCTTTAACCATTTTAAAGAAACAACAATTTATGGTAACTGATTTTAATGTTGCTGCTACATACTCAAAAAAGTAAGACATAGTAGCATCAGTAATTGAATAATTACCATCCAAAATAATTGAGGTTAGTTCATAATCAGTATCCATGTCTTCTTGGCCTGTAGGAATTTCAGAATCGTCCGGTGTTTGAATTTGTCTATCACTTATTTTTGATGTTAAATTTTTAGATGTATTTTCTCCTACAATTGATATTAAAATATCATCATCGTCCTCTTGGCAGTTTGATATTGTGCTTCCAATATTACATATTCTGATAGTCATAATTTTGGCAACAATAGAGTTAAATTCATGTAAAGATGGATCTCGATTGTGACCTCCAGCGCTTCGAGCTCGGGAAAAAAATTCTCAATAGGATCTTGATTTAACCGATTGGTCAAAATGTATTTAATGTTTACTTCTTTTTTAAACAATTCTTCAGCTAGCATAATAACTCCATTAATTGTTTGTACCATACCATCAACACAGTATACTCGACCTTTCATTTTAATCCTGCTGATAAACTCTTTCATATCAAGCAAATATTTATGAACTTCATTTCCTTTCATTAAAGCGCACTTGTATTTATTTTTATTATAAGGAGTTTTGCTATTTAGACAATCGAATAATTTATCTAATTTATCGCAAAAAGTTGCAGTTGCTGAAGCCTTTTCCTTAATAAATCCGGGAAATTTATCTAGGGCCTGAGCAGTTTTAATTCCAGCGCTAACACTCCGGCTAAATATTTGGGCGGACAAATAAACTCTCATTTTCGTAAATTTATTAGGAAAAATATGATTATATGTTATTTTTGGACACATTTTCGTAATATTATTTTTCTCGAGATTATGAAGTTCGGCAATTACAGACCAACTTACGACACCATCAGGTGTTTCAAAATCACCGTTCATCATCACGGACATCGTATATAACGTACACCTTTTTTCCTGTAAACTCGAAATAAGGATGATCTCGGGAAACATTTAATAATGAATTACATTTTCTGTTATTAGGAGCTTGGTCCGATGTCACAATGACCACCTCAAATCCAATGTCAGATAAAATCTAAAATATTTGCTTTTATTAATTCAGATATAATTTCACCTTTAATAGGCTTGTCAGATGCGACATAGTTTAAAACAAACTTCCAATTACCGAAAAGGCCTCTTATCAAAAAACGCAAATTTCTTTAGCAACCGTGTTATTCCTGATATAACCCAGATCGGTAAATCCGTCAATTTCATCATAATATTCATTATACTGCAGATATCTTCTTATAGAGATTTCGTCATAAAGAAGAACACATTGTCAATCGAAGCAAGTCATAGTTACAGCTTTTTTCGTAATTTTCCAATAAGAAGATTACACTTGCCAGGTTTTAAATGCTTTATAGGTAGCCAGCGATAGATTGATGATTTGGAAGGTAAATTAAAACCTAGAGAATTCCTAAAATATTTATACATACTAGGTGATTTTAGCTGCACTGCAAACCCAAGTGTGTGATATTAAAACGAATTTCGCGTGTAAAATCATGTAGTCACTTTTTACGCGTTTAAAATGTGTTATTTTTAATACGCGTATAAGTGTGTAAATTTAACACATAAAGCGCGTGTTTAAAACACACCAAACATGTATTGCTTTGAAGCTTTTGTGTGAAGCTTTTTCAGCGTCGCTTTGGGGAGAGTAAACTTAGAAAAATCGTCACAGTAAACTTAAAATTTTTGATGTAAGCTGCAACGACTTGTCTTGATGCCCTTCTGTTACCGACTGACTGTAAAGAGAGGTCGTGTAGCTCTCTGGTCATTGAGTATTTCAATAAAGAATTACAACTGTCCAACTTTCCTTTAATTTATTCTCTCATGTGTGTTAATTTAGTGAAGTGTGTGAAATGACGCATAACGTGTGATTTTCACACGTTTAAGACGTAGAACGATAAAACGTTACAATTTCTTTAGCGTGTAAAAAATATTATACGCTGAACGTGTGTGATTTTTACACGTATGTCTTTTTATCCGCATTATTTTAACACGGTTTGTTCCTAAAACGCTTTATTTTAACACGATTGGCCGAATTTACACGCCTATGAAGTGTGTAGTGTGTTAAATTCACACGGAAAAAATATTCTGGGTTTTGCAGTGTGTTTTTGCGCCAATAATTTTTGATCTTCTGGTCACTCTTTCGTCCTTGCTTCTGAAGATAACAACATTTTAGTAAAAATTTTTGCACTATCTGTCATGTTATTCTGATTTTCAACAGTTTCGACTAATGGCCTTTTCGTATTGAGCTTAAGTGTGTGGTTTCTCTTCTTTAAATTTTTTGTGAAAGTGGAATACGTTCTAACAACTTTCTTTAATTTCTTTATTTCATTCTGTTTTATCATTTTAACACTGTTTTATGTTCGATCTTCCTCTTTTTTTGTAAGGTATTATGTTTTTTCATATAAAAATTACTGTTTTTTATATTCTTTTCACAATTTTGGCAAAAGACTTCTTGATCTTCCAGTTCAGTGGATCTTCTATGTTTTGGGGCAGGTTCTTCTAATTGCACCAGTTCTTTGAGTGTAAGATCTGAATCCTGCTCTAGACCTAAATTAATTTCTGGCACAGCATTTTTCACCAATCGTTTCGGGCCCTTATCCTGTGCAAAAAAGTGTTTCTCGCAAATATATAAATATTTTGTGGAATGTAGTTCTCCGATTTTACACCTTTCGTTCTAAACAAAAGGGTTCAGTGTCTTTTTGTGGAATTTGTATAATTTTATTGAAAGATTTGAGCGCTTACATGCGTTACAATGATTTAATATGCATTTATTTCCCAACAATCTTTTATCGCTCTTTCGATTAGAAATCAAGCTTTGTTGTGGTGTAACCTTAGCATGATCATAAATTAAATCAGGAATTGCGTCCTTTTTTCCCGACATCCTCCTTTCTAAAGTGCTTACTGCAAATATAGAGATTTTCCTTTTCTTCCACTACATTGCAAGCATTTTTCCACAAAGCAAATAGATTGCTACTTGTGGGTGGAAATTTGAAAAGCTTGATACGGGAATCCCTATAACGAGATATTTGGCAGGAATTCACGCAGCATTTATTTCCACTCATTGTAATTAATTTAAAACAAAAAACCAATTTATACTTGCCGGTATACCTACCCACCTACTTATATCGAAAATAAGTCTGTCAATAAAAAATACTTCCGAATAAACAATCATACTTTCCTCTTGCTCTGCCCTCGCAGAAATTTATTTTCACTATGAACAGTATGAACGCATTCAATAAATTGAACCAAAGCAAAACACCAAGCAGTTAAGCACTGCTGCCACGATTATGTACTTGTGCGCATGCCTTATGTAGTGTAACTTTAACCACATAAAGCCTGAACCAGATATGACGTGCCGGACCGTAGCCGTACGTGCCGTAACGTACGAACATGAGTGTTTATATGGCACCGACCTAAATTGACTTAATGAACTTGCCGAATGTTCGTTAAATTCTCGAATGGTACATACCGTACGTACGGGTGCCGTAAGAATGGCACAAAACCTTAGTATCCGTTAGCTATTTAAAAAATCTGTTCACATTTTAACAATTTTTTAATAAATTTGGAGCAGTAAATGACATAAAAAAGATAAAGGAGATATTGAAGGCCTTCTAGATTGTTTAACCAAGAAACTATGACATATGCACAACAAAAACTCAAAGTTATTTTTTTTTTCATTCTCGTGTGAATAAAAAATTGCGCTGAATCCAATTTCTTTATTTTTACAAATGTAACACGGTAATATCCGTGGCTGCTTCTCATTTTGTTTATTTCGCATTTTTTTTCCTTGTTTTTCCCGAGCACTTCTAAGTTTTTTGTACTCCGTCCACAACTTAAATAAATCATTTAAATCACTTAAATCTTTATTTATTCTCTGCATTTTCATTTTTAACTGCGGTGTCACTAGTCACTTTACACTTTCATTTAGGGCTATCTGTCAAAGTGCCGTAACTGAGCTCAAATTCGTTCAGTTTTCTTACGGTCCGGCAAGTCATATCTGGTTCAGGCTTAAGGTATGCGCACAAGTATGTAAGCGCCACTGCCTGCTGGCCTGGCTTGAACTTCAAACTGGCTTTGTTCGGACCACTGACATATAGAATGGACTGCTCATCAGGAAATTTTCATGGCACCAATACGTTCCATAGCTGACAAACCTTTTTTCACTGATATGTAAACACTTTTGTAAATTAAACATTTATATATTCGTTTTTGGACGATAGAAACAATATAAATTTTTGTTAAAAAAAATAACAAATGAAATTTTGATGTTATTTCCCTTTTAAAATGCCTTTTTTCATTAATTGCAAATATTTATGTTAAACCGTGCGAGTTCTCTACCTCTGTTTCATCTAAATGTCAGTGATTCCGGTTCTTATGGCGAAACGAGACAGAATTAAAGAAATCGCTATACCCATCTATTTTTTGTAAATATTCTGACATTAGTTCAAAGGAAAAAATGAAATCAGATATGGCAACTTCAATATCGTGCAACCGTTGTGGCGGTTTTATTTTAAATCTCCCTTAAATCACTCCAGAATTTTATTTACCGTTCTTATTTTACTGCAAAGATAAAAAAGTTATCGTATTTTGTGGTTTATTGAATCTCAAGAGTAAAAATATTTAAGAAAATGGAAAAGTGTGCAGTTTTTGAATGTGAAATTTTATTTTTTCAAGTTTGGCACTATCTGATTTTATTTCTGCCAGTGAATGCACTGAACTCTTAACAGGAAATTTAACAAAATTTGAGTTCAGTGACAAAAGGGGCTTATGGATGAGCGAGAGGACTATACTTTTCTATACTTTTTAGTGCCATGAGTTTGTATGGGAATAATGTCTGATGAGCAGTCCATTATTATATGTCAGTGGTTCGGACATTTGCCTTACTGAGCGGGATATGGGATTTGACGTATTACAAATTTTTTCTCCATATGAAAATTTTTCCTTCGTTGTGGAAGTTCTGATTTATTCTCTATTCTGTGGTATAACCCAGGGAGTTCTCGACTAAAACACAACTGATATATTAATGATTATAATATTTATTGAAAATAAGAGCGTTTGATCTTCTCGGTTCACGGTGCGATTTTCAACTACCTTACAATTCAAATGTACCGATAGTTCTCTCATGAACAAAAATACAATAACTTCTAAATACAAAGGATTACTGGTATAGGTTATGAGCTGCCATCATATTATTTTTAACAGAGTCAGAAGAACTATGAGCCAGTCGGGTCTGAATTCACTTGCATTAATGTGCATTGAGAATGGGGTCTATCAAGCTGGCGAGCCTAGTTCAGCGGAACCAAATGAAAGTTATATCATAATTTTTAACTTTTTTTTTACTATTTAATTACCCAAAAAGAAATTTTTTACTCCTTTATATATTAAAAAAATGCATGGTTCTGACAGCTTTATGTCAAGCTAGCAGAACCATTCTTAATAACTACCACATGGATCCATAAGCTTTTTTATTTATTTACCATTTTTTTACTAACAGTAATACTATTTTTTTACCCAACCGTTAAATTATGTTAGTTTGCCATGCATTCAAAAAATAAAACTTGTTCTGTCTGCTTTAGATCAAACTAGTGAAACACTACTTAAAGGACTTAAGATTACCTTCTAAACTTCATATATTAATTTCCCCTTTTGTGTCAATTTTTTTTCATTTTTTATAACATTATTTTTCATAAAGAGCATGTTTTTGCCAATCTAATATAAAACCAGCAAAACCTTACTTAAAAACAATCACATACATTGTCAGCAGGCTATGATGATCAAGAAGGCTGTTACCTAAGCAACATTAAATAATTATTTGACTCAAGAAACTTCTTGGTTTTTTTGTGTGTGAAACATCTTTGCGCGCGTTGAAAGTAATTTTTCAAGGCTGTGACGCTTATCGTTGCAAGGTACAATTTCGTCTCGCGAAACGTATGGAAGATCTGTATTGGAAAAGAGAGAATAAAATGGAAATATTGCAAAAAAAAGTGAAATCCAAGAATCGCACATTCGGAGAATGGACGAATTGGTTGAGTATTGACGTTCTAAAAAAACCCCGGGTTCAATTCTTGATCTCAACACTTTCATTTTTATTTATATTTCAAAGCTTTTATTTCCATTTGCTTCCAAAAAGGTATAATAAAGCAAGGAGTGCATACGAGTTTAAAAGCAAGTAAAAGGTCTTTTACTATTAAATGTAAATTGCGCAAAATATTACTGAGACAGTCAATTTCTTAACTAGAATAATTTACAAAAATTTATATAGAGCATTCGGATTTCTGAGAATTTTGTATGTAGAAGGGAAGAATGGCAGGAAGTTACAACTGATTAATGAAAATGATTATTTAACTTAATTTACTTGATTTTCTATAAAAATGGTTAATGGGCTTAAATTAGCTACAAATTTGAGTTATGGTATTACGCATGCGCGCATATCTTTTATATTTCAAAGCTTCAAACGAACAAATTTTTGTTCATTTGAATGAATTTATTTATTTTCAGGCCTATTCTGTACTTTGCTGGAATTTTCTTACATCGGGAGCAAACTATGTAAGAAAATTCCAGCGAACTTCCGAATATATGTACATCCCAAACGCAACAATGGGCTGTTTCACACGAGACGACAGCCAACCAACAAAATCTGCTGTCATCGTCCACTACCTTTTGAAATTTGACAAAAAGTCGTACGGGTTTTCACACGGGCCAATATTTCCAACCAACTGTACGTCAAAACGTCATAGCCTTCCGCTAGACTGCCCCGCTCCACCAAGCGCATGTCATCGGTTGATTGATGGGATTCAACTCGTTTCAGGAGGCATAACACTCTAGCGAGTTGTTTCTCATTGCCCCGATGCCACAGTCGCGATAGAAATGGTTGGGGTTAGGTGGTTGTGGCAGTTCCTTCCTACGTCTCTCTTCCTCCTCACTATCTATCGACTAGAGCTTGCTGTTTGACATTGCACTCTATACGAAGAAAATAGATTGTCGACAGTACAAAGGGCTTTCCCTGAGCTCTAGTCTTCCACATAAAAAAAAAAAAAAAAATTCTCTTTTGAGTACTTTCCGAGTGAAACGAAAGTCATTTCTCTTTCTTTTATTCTCCCAGCAAAAAGAACAAAAAACAACAACAACTACACCGCTGTCAAAAAGTCGTATCGAAAATCGTGTGAGAAAGTTGGATGGGAAAATCTTCCCTCCCCATCGTCCTCTCTCACCCTCTTCTCTAAAAAGATGAATATCGTACGATTTCTGTTGGTTGGCCGTCGTCCCGCGTGAAACAGGCCATTTCTGTGTGATAAAAGGGTTCCAGAGCTGCGTTTCCACTTGGCCTTTCGCCCAAGATGTTTCACATCTTTCCCGTGCACTGGGTACACGCGTGTTTATTATTAGCAAACTAACAGTCATTATATACGCTTGTATGAATCTCGCTAGAGAAAACATTTTGATATTGTAATTGTTAAACTTATAAATAAACATTGTTTTGGTAAACTTATCCTATGTTGTGCTATCCATTTACTCTACCGTTTTGCATAAACTCACTTGAGAACAAACATTTTGGTGCCGAAACCCGGGATTTTATGAATATCGAACTTCATAAATAAATTACTGAAAAATTAAAGAAAAAGAAGCAAGGAAAAATTGGTGTATGCAGTTTTGAAGAAGCCTTTAGAAGAAAAGAAAGGATTGCCTTTAATTATTGCTGCATCAAGGTAGCACTTCTGATTTTTCTTGAAAAAAGCTGAAACCGGAATCTTGGTTAGCAACATTGGATTTTCGCCACATTGACTAGCCACGCCACAGTAAGTTCGTTCCATTTTATATTATATAACATTAAATTATAATAAAAAGAATAAAATGGATGACATGATGGATCAAAAAAGTACCTTAATGCCATATATTCACAATTTTATCACTAACACCAATAAAGTCGGTAAAGAAAATATAAATGAACGTTTTATGCAAGCACGTGTTGATTTGTTAGAAAAGTATTGGGGTAAATTTCAAATGCAAGATGAACAGCTTAGGGCTATAGCAGACAGTTCTGACTTCGACAAAGAGTACTTTAAAGAGGAACAATATTCTAACACGGAGATTATATATTGTCGAGCTATAGGAACATTGAAAGATTTTCTGCGTACTGTCAGTTCACATCCGTCGCAGCGAACGTCCAATACTATTGTAAAGTTTTTTTCGTTGATAACTTTGATTTTATATTTTGATTTTACTTTTACGAAGTTTTTTTTTTTTTTGGCTAGTCTTTTATTACGTGTTAGATTAAGTGCGGAACAGTCCGCAGGGTTTTTCCTCTCAGGAAAGGTTTTTTTAATTTTAGTAATCAATGCTCAGATTTGAATTATTAACTGTGTCTTTATTTTTGATACTCGGGTATTTATACAAGTTCTTATCCTAAATTTTACATTCTAGGCATACATCGACCAATGGCCAGGGATCTTGCCCCTCCAAAAACCTCAAAACCAAGATTTTGCTGATTTCTAAAATTTCCCAATTATGTGCAAATAAATTCTTGTTGTTTATTAATTTATATTATGCATTATTGGGGCACCCATACATTTCCTACATTAAAGGATTCATATTACCGGTCAGTCGGATGCACTTGACTTTTTTGTTTATTTTTCGCGCGCAATGAACTTGAAAGCTTATCATGCGGCGTCAGAATGCATACTTTTGTACATCTGTTGACGCTTAGTGCAAGACGGCTAATTAATGTTTTCTTTTGTTATTTGTCGCGTGCTGTGTCTGATGGCATTACACTATACATAAAACAAACTTTAGCCAATTACATTCTACCTCTCATTTGCCAAAAATTCAGTTACCTAAGTTTGAAGGAGATTTGAAGGAGTGGCCAAGTTTTAAGGATTTATTTAATAGTTTAATTGACTCTAATCTGGAACTCAGTGGCTCTCAAAAGTTGTATTATCTAAAAACTTCTCTTCATGGCACTTCAGAGCAGCTTGTGCGCAAGATTGAGATTTCAGATGCCAATTATGAATCAGCATGGGAACTTTTATGCACTAGGTTCCAAAATGAGAGGTTGTTAGTGATGTCTCAGCTCCAGAACTTAACCTCGTTATCTCCTATGAGAAGTGAGATGGCAATAGATTTGAAGACACTCTATGATGGTACAATTGAAATAGTCAAATCGTTGCAGTCTTTAGATCGTCCGGTACACTACTGGGATGATTGGTTAGTTTTTATTACTTCGCAGAAATTAGATCCGTCAACCAGGAAGGATTGGGAAAACTCTCTGAGTTCCTCTACTAAAATGCCGACTTTCAAGGAATTAATAACCTTTCTACAACATCGAGTCACCACTCTCGAAGTAGTTGGTGTTACTGCGAATCGACCCAAAAGCATACTTCAGAAATTCCCATTAAGGTCCTCCTCCATAAAAGTGCACGTTGCAACTCCTACGCATCAATGCCCTCAATGCAATAAAAAACATTTATTATTATTTTGCCCAATTTTCCGACAATGTACAGTACAACAGCGACGTGACTTCATATTAAAAGAGAATTTATGCTTCAATTGTTTGCGAGCAAAACATTCTGCAGATCAATGTTCCTCTCAGTATCGTTGTAAAACTTGCAATAGACGACATCACACCATGCTTAATATTGCTTCACAATCTGATCCTGTCAACTACACAGACACATCAACGGCCATCTCATTCAGAAGCTCTGACAATCAAAACTCATCGAAAGATTCTACAACCTCGCCAAATAAGCTCACAGCTCTGAACACCAGCTTACCACAATTCCCTTCTACCAGTGTTGGGCAAAATTTAATTGTTGGACAATTAAAAATTAACAATTAATTAATTGTTAATCACATCTATTGCAATTAACAATTAATTAATTGTAATTGTGAAAACTCGCAATTAACAATTAATTAATTGTAATTGTGAAAACTCGCAATTAACAATTAATTAATTGTTAGTCGTGAGTTTCCACAATTAACAATTAATCAATTGTTAATCTTTTTAATGGATTTGATTAAAAACTAACAATTAAAACTTATTATTGTATGAAAAGCGTAGTGTCGCACCAGTGATCGCAGAGCTTCGAAATTTTGCAGGAAGGTCCGTGTGGGTCTCCCATGATGCACCTCGAAGCCCGATTTTCGAAATTCAAAATGGCCGCCACAAAATGACCGAAGTTCAAAATGGCCACCCAAATTTGCCAATTGTGTACCGATTTCCATGAAAATCGGTATCTGGAGGTTTTTAAGGTAGCAAATAAGGAATTTATGATCAGAACTTATAAATTCAAAATGGCCGCGCCAATATGGCCGACGAATTTGCCAATTGTCTTCCGATTCCAATGAAAATCGGTATTTGGGGTTTTTTAAGATAGTAAATAACGAATTTATGATCAGGACATAAATTCAAAATGGCCGCGCCAATATGGCCGAAGAATTTGCCAATTGTGTTCCGATCCCAATGAAAATCGGTATCTGGGGTTTTCTAAGGTAACAAATAACGAATTTATGATCAGAACTTATAAATTCAAAATGGCCGGGCCAATATGACCGACGAATTTGCCAATTGTCTTCCGATTCCAATGAAAATCGGTATTTGGGGTTTTTTAAGATAGCAAATAACGAATTTATGATCAGGACATAAATTCAAAATGGCCGCGCCAATATGGCCGACGAATTTGCCAATTGTGTTCCGATCCCAATGAAAATCGGTATCTGGGGTTTTCTAAGGTAACAAATAACGAATTTATGATCGAGACTTATGAATTCTAAATGGCCGCGCCAATATGGCCGACTAATTTGCCAATTGTCTTCCGATTCCAATGAAAATCGGTATCTGGGGTCTTTTAAGATAGCAAATAACGAATTTATGATCAAAACTTATAAATTCAAAATGGCCGCGCCAATATGGGGGACGAATTTGGCCAATTGTGTTCCGGAACAGCCTTATTTATCAAATTTGTTAACGTATGGCCAAGGGCAATTTGTTGGTCTCGATATTATTAAACGGTGTTTCTCCCTACTTCAACTGTATGTAGGTTGTCCAAGAGTTGGAAAATCTGAAAATCTTCACATCTCAGCTCCAAATGGAAGAACATTGAACATAGTATCCTGAAGCTGCAATCGGGTCAGAATTTATCAACAAGGTTTTTGGGAAAGATTCTCCAATACGGGAAGGGCCTGGCATCTGGGTAAACAAATAAAACCTTGGTCAATGACATTGCAGAAGAGCAATATCCATCTGAAGTCACACTCCTCCGTACGTGACTCCAAACGTATAATGTCCATCACCGTCAAAAGCCCATTTTCAAATCTTGAATTAGCATAATCCTTTATTTTTTTTTTCAGAATGTAATAATATTTTTTGGATTATTTAATGTTTAATTTATTGTATGGACTGCCTCCCCTCCCCAAAACAAAGATTACAGCATGAATAAGAGTGTGGATCTGTCATATTTTCGTGAGATTATACTATGTAGCTAACAATTGTTTACAAAACCGCCATTTTGAATTTTCAAATTTTAACCACGAATTCGTCATTTGGAACCCTTTAATCCGCCAGATACTGATTTTCAGTACAATCGGAACACAATTACAAAAATTAGTCCGCCATTTTGAATTTTCAAATTTTAACCACAAATTCGTCATTTGGAACCCTTAAAGCCCCCAGATACTGATTTTCAGTACAATCGGAACACAATTACAAAAATTAGTCCGCCATTTTGAATTTTCAAATTTTAACCACAAATTTGTCATTTGGAACCCTTAAGGTAGAAACAGAATGGCACGGCGACCGTTGCGGAGTCCGCCGCTCAGAGAGTTTCCCATACATTTAATTTCTCCCCAGGCGGCGCGGACAAGTTAAATGTATGGGAAACTCTCTGAGCGGCGGACTCCGCCACGGTCGCCGTGCCATTCTGTTTCTACCTTTAAAGCGCCCAGATACTGGTTTTCAGTACAATCGGAACACAATTACAAAAATTAGTCCGCCATTTTGAATTTTCAAATTTTAACCACAAATTCGTCATTTGGAACCCTTAAAGCCCCCAGAAGCTGATTTTCAGTACGGTCGGAACATAATTGCCAAAGTTAGTCCGCCATTTTGAATTTTCAAATTTTAACCACAAATTCGTCATTTGGAACCCTTAAAGCCCCCAGATACTGATTTTCAGTACAATCGGAAAAATTAGTCCGCCATTTTGAATTTTCAAATTTTAACCACAAATTTGTCATTTGGAACCCTTAAAGCGCCCAGATACTGGTTTTCAGTACAATCGGAACACAATTACAAAAATTAGTCCGCCATTTTGAATTTTCAAATTTTAACCACAAATTCGTCATTTGGAACCCTTAAAGCCCCCAGAAGCTGATTTTCAGTACAGTCGGAACATAATTGCCAAAGTTAGTCCGCCATTTTGAATTTTCAAATTTTAACAACAAATTCGTCATTTGGAACCCTTAAATCAAGTTCACATAAAATTGAAGAGGATTAATTGTTAGTTTTAATTGTCTTTAATTAATTGACTAAAAAATTAATTGCGATTAATTTAATTGCAGTTAAAATTAATTGCAATTGATTTAGTTGCTATATACAATTAACACGGATTAATCCAAATAAATTAATTGTGGGGTGCAATTAATATTTCAATTGCAATTAATTTTAACTGCAATTAAATTAATCGCAATTAATTTTTTAGTCAATTAATTAATTGATTGAAAATTGAATTGATTAATGCCCAACACTGCCTTCTACCATACTATTGGCTACAACCCAAGTCATTCTAAGCTCATCAACTGGGAAATCGATCAAAATCCGTGCGCTCCTAGACCAGGGATCTAAAGCCACTTTCATCTCCTCTTCAGCAGCGTCATATTTAGATCTTCCAAAGAAGAAAGCTTATATGTCTATGATAGGTATCAATGAATCAGATGGAGGACTTGTGAAATCGATAGTTTCAGTTACTTTACGGTCATGCATCGATCCAAGTTTCTCGATGAAAATAAGGGCATTCGTCTTGCCTAAGCTTGCTAAGGTTGCATCTGTTCAACAAGTGTACACTACTGAATTGCCCCATTTACCTGGTTTACAGTTGGCAGATCCTACGTTTTTTGATAACACCAAGATTGATTTGCTTATTGGAGCTGGTTTATTTAACAGCATTTTTCAAGACGGGCTTCTGCCAGGTTCCCCATGGCGCAAAAGACAACTCTTGGATGGGTACTATCCGGTCCTGTCGGTTCGTCTCCATTTTCAAACAACTCGCCAATTCCTATCCCGCTTATTCCACTAGCAATTTAGAAGATGTAGACCTCCATCTTCAAAGATTTTGGGAAATTGAGGAAGTGCCCTGCTCGAAGCCTATACTGTCTAAAGAAGAAGAGGCCTGTGTACCAATATTACCAAGAAACAACTAGACGGGAAGCAGATGGTAGATATGTAGTCCGGTTACCAAAGAAATTGGCTTATCGAGATAATTTACCAATCGGAGAGTCAAGAACATATGCGGTTCAAAACTTGCATCAACTGCAAAGACGCTTTATATCAAAGCCGACATTACAAGAACGGTATATACAATTTATGGATGAATATCATATCATATGGAGTTGATATCAGGTACCAAACCGCGGACAGATCCAAAATGTATTGTCAAGTGTAAACAGAGAAATCTCAGAACGGCAGCACGAATCTAGCAGCCCAAAACCAGAAAGAAGAAGACAGGAGGAAGAAAATTATTCTGACAAGTAACGCGAACGGGACGGGTGAATTTTTTAAAGCCTTATCTTTTGTATACGAATTTTTATGTAAACGGATAATAAAGTTGTACTTAAAATACACCAAAGTTGTACTTATTTCCCTACAGTGTTCGCATACAGATTGACTGCTCGTAAAACACTTAAAAGTTCGCGTTTGTCCCGGACAAATTCTTTAAAAAATTCAAGGTTCATTCACATAAATTGTCGTAAATTTATGTGAATTCAAGAGTCCCACGGGTCAAAAACAATAAAATAATAAAATAAGCAATAATTCTACGGAATTATTTTAACTAAAACATAAGTGAACCTAAAATATGACGCCAACACGCCATTGCAGGTTATGTGCACAGGAAGACACAAACCGCATGGTGGCATGCGACGACTGTGACCAGTGGTTCCACTACGAGTGCGTGGGCACCGACGACAGTGTTGCAAACCAGGAGTGGAGTTGCATGAGGTCACTGACATATAGATATGGACTGCTAATTGACAACTTTCAATGGCACCATTTTTCTCCAGAAGAAGAAGACCTTTTCTATGTAAACAACAATTTTTTTTTCGAATTTAGAGGAAAATAAGTAATAAGATGTATGTTATAATTGCTAGAAATAATTTTCCATCATTATTTTTTATTTAGTAGCAGTTTTTTCGTTAAATAAATGTATTTTTTTTAAATATGTGTGGGTTTTTTCCCTCTGTTTAACGAACTTTTAAAAATAAAGAAAATAGAGAAAGAAGAAAAAACTCTATAGCTGTCTAGTTTTTTCTAATTATGTTTATATCGCTGACATGCACTGAACTGTTTTTTATTTTAAAACCGATTAAAGTTCATAGGATTTTGAAGGGGGAACGAGACAACGATAGTTTTTGGTGCCACTTTTTTGTATGGGATTTTGCTTATTTAGCAGTCCATATCTATATGTCAGTGCATGAGGTGCTTAGAGGCCGCAAAAGGTTCGGAACAGCAGCCGAGTGACGTCAACACGAAGGCAGGACAACAAACAGAAGGAGTTAATTTAAAATCCATACAATTAACTAATCATTTTCCGCAATAGCACCATGTCTCGAATAAATGAATGGAGTTCTAGTAATTTCCTTAAATTAAATCCAATTAAATCGCAAGCACTTTCCCTTAGTCGTCGCTCGTTGTCTCCGAATAGTTTTCCACCTCTTTTACTTAACAATGTTGCTATTCCAATCGTTGATTGTGCCAAAAACCTAGGTATTGTTGTAAATTCCAAACTCACCTGCTGTAATCATGTCTCATTTCTTCTCTCTAAGATTTATGGCACACTTCGCAAACTGTGGCTACATGGCAGTCTGTTATCCTCACCTATTCGAGCCAAACTTATCAAATCTCTTGTTGTCCCTCATTTCCTTTACGGCTCGCTGGTATATATTTCCTTTGATTCTTCCTGCCGTCAGCGTCTTAAAGTAGCATTTAATGATTGCCTTAGGTTCATTTTTTATATGAGAAGATCTGAACATGTGTCGGGTGTCCAAAATTCTTTACTGGGTTGTGACCTCTTCCAATTCCTCGATCTCATGGCTTTACTTCTCTTACATAAGGTTTTTTATTCTAAAAGCCCTTCCTACCTTCTGATTTCCTCTTTCCTTTGCAATCCTTGAGATCCATTAAATTCCTGATTCCGTCTCACACTTCCCTGATTGGTAGTCGTTCCTTCTTTGTGTATACCCTCAGAATCTGGAATAATCTTCCAAACCATATACAGAGAATGAGCACAGCGACAATATTCAGAAAACATGCATTTCTTTTTCTATCTTCTTCTTCTCACTAGCTCTCACTATTTCTCTTACTTCCCACTTCAATCTTAATTTTAATTTTACTTTCAATTTTCATCTTTATTTTAATTTTAGTTTTGATTTTATTTTTAATTTTAACGCTAATTTTTAATTTTAATTTAATTTTTAATTCTAATTTTTAATCTTATGTTTTTTTTTTATTCTATTCTGTTTTTTTTTCTTTTCCCTTTAACTATGTACTCCAAAAGATGTATATCTTGTGTACTGTATCGAAATAAAATTGCTATTATTATTATTATTATTATTAATTTCAGCAACCAAATTTAATTCAACAGTCCACAAATAAAGTAGTAGAAGACCATTCACATGATGAAGTACAACGTAAGCTGCAATTGTTAGAGGAAGAATACCTAAAACAAAAACAACAATTATTGAAGGCCGATAAGGGTGAAAATAGAGATAATTATCCTACATTCGCGTCGCCTCCAATAAAGATAACACTTCTGCCAGAGCAAATAGCGGCACGAAATGCGATAGCCAAAGATCTTCCCATATTTAATGGAAGGCCAGAAGAATGGCCGCTATTCATTACCAGTTTCAATATGAGTACCACTACGTGTGGATTTTCCCATGTGGAAAATTTAATAAGGCTACAGCGTTGCCTAAAGGGCAGAGCCCTAGAATCAATACGAAGTTTACTATTGCTACCGGCGAATGTCCCAGATGTCATAGACACGTTAAAAATACTATATGGACGCCCTGAGCAAATTATAAACAACCTAGTTCAACAAATTCGTCAGGAACCAAACCCGAAAACGGATAAGCTGAATTCTCTGATTGCATTCGCAGTTATGGTGCGAAATTTATGTAG
The DNA here is from genome assembly GCA_963855945.1 of Thereva nobilitata. Lineage (NCBI taxonomy): Eukaryota > Metazoa > Arthropoda > Insecta > Diptera > Therevidae > Thereva > Thereva nobilitata. Next base: position 137,664,256 of record OY979694.1, read on the forward strand.
CACTATCCAAGCTTCGGATCTAGAGGAGCATATGAACAACCCGATGTTGCGCCAAGAGTTGGTTGACAAACTACCACCTCAGTGCAAAATAGAATGGGCCATGTACAGTTCAAGGTTAAGGAAGGTAAATCTTTTGATATTTAGCGAATGGTTATATGACATAGCAAAAGCTATAAGCACTATCACCATAGAAAGGGTAGAAGAGAAATATATTCGTACGAAACCTAAAACAGGTGGAAATGTACATGTCCATGAAGAAGTGACAATGTATAAAGAGGATATATGCAAAATTTGTAATGTTAAAAGGCACAATGTGGAGAATTGTGCTAAGTTCCAGTCATCGACACTTAATGAAAAATGGTTCCTGGTAAAGAAGTATAATCTCTGTAAGGGTTGTTTGAGGTGTCATAGTTTTTCGAAGTGCAAGAAAAAAAAAGAATGTAAAGTAAGTGGTTGCTTAAGCAAGACACCACTTTCTTCTCCACAACCAAAATTGGAAAATTCCACAGGAGTGCGTCAATAGAACACAACCCCTACTTCCTATAAATTCTTGTCAAGAAAATCCTTCTCCATCAGTGACAATCACTCACCATACTGCAGGGAATAAACAGGAAAAATCGGTATTGCTTCGGGTCATACCCGTTGCACTGTATGGTCAGTAGTAGAGCTAGGCCGGTTCTGAGCCACCTAGAAGTGGCTCAGAACCGGCCTAGGATTTGGGGGGGGGTCTGAAAGCTCGTCGTCCACGTGTACGAGGTGTTTTTGGTTTGTGTCTTGGATAATGCGTTCCCAGACCTAGCATAGGACTTGGTGGTGGTGGATTGAAAGCTCTTCGTCTCCATGTGGTGCAGGGTCCCCATGGGATTTGGGTGTGGTGATGGGTGAAACTCTTCGTGTTTGTCTTGGATGGAGATGGTGCAGGAGTGCCGGTGGTTGCGAAAGGTTTTCGTCTACGTGTGGGGCTGTTTTGTGTCTTTGCTAAAAAGTGATACTAGGTGTGAGCGCCACCTGTGTGAAGCTAGTTGAACTTCAGTGTCGCGAAGGCGCTTACCCAGATAAAAGCCCGGACTTATGACGCACCCACCATGAATTGTTACTGTAAACCAGACATATTCCCAAGTGAAGTGTTGAGTGGAAAAACACATGAACATAATCTTCCAGCAGGGCTGTGGGCTGAAGGCGGTGCATACTGCAATCATTTTCAGCAGTATGACTATAAAACAAAATAGCAGTGAAGATTTTTCATTATTATGTATACTTTTCCAGCCAGTATACCAAGATTAGATTGATGGCAAGAGCCGAACATTCTGCATCGGCTTCGGCCTAAAACTGACCTTCGGTCGGCCATTAGTGATAAGACGTCACCTGTCGCGAGAATTTGTCAATGCTGCAAGTGTTGCGAAATTAAAAAAGTCAAAGTTGCGCTTCTCAGGCTTTGAACGTGGGATCGGTAGCTTAAGAGGCCTGCATCGAGGCTTCTGGGTGTTGTTGTTTAATTTGTGTATGCATGCGCTGAGCCAGCGATCGAGCGATCTAAAAATAGAATTTTCTTATTTTTCTTTCGATCATGCTGCGTGTGTGAATGGAAATAGCGACATGTTTTATGCTGCGATCGGTTTTATGTCGGAACAACGGCGAAATATTTTTTTAGATTGAAAATAAATACCTTTAATTCAGACTTTTCTGTGATTTTTCGCAGCAACAGCAACATCAGCAAAAACAAGTAAAAACAAAAAACTTTTTAGGCCAAAACAACAGATCTTCGCAAATGCCGATTCTAATTTCGGTCGAGCGCTGGTTTGAATGAACGGTGATTAATTTGAGCTGCTGATAAGAACAGCGCTTGAAAATAATACCTCACTAGCACCGCTAGTGCCATTTGGTTTTGTTTTTTTGTACGATAAATTTATACCCAAGGTTTATGATCACCTGGTAAGGAGCGTGGAGGGCATTTTTAGTTAAAGAAAAGTTGTGTGTGTATGTGAATGGAAATAGCGATATGTTTTATGTTGCGATCGGTTTTATGTCGGAATCATGGCGAAATATTTTTGAGATTGAGGAATAATCTATTTATAATTATAATAGTTTTCTATGGTATCATTTATATCTATCGATTATTCATTGACACAGCCAAACAGACAGACAGACAAACAGACCTGTCTATCTCTGTCTGTCTGGTCTGTCAACAGACCTGTCTGTCTGTTTGTCTGTCTGTCTGCCTGTCTGTTTGCCTGGGTGTCTGTCTGTCTAGTTTGTATTTTCTGCCTGGCCTATCTATATAGGCCAGGCAGAAAATACAAACCAGACAGACAGACACCCAGGCAAACAGACAGGCAGACAGACAGACAAACAGACAGACAGGTCTGTTGACAGACCAGACAGACAGAGATAGACAGGTCTGTTTGTCTGTCTGTCTGTTTGGCTGTGTCAATGAATAATCGATAGATATAAATGATACCATAGAAAACTATTATAATTATAAATAGATTATTCCTCAATCTCAAAAATATTTCGCCATGATTCCGACATAAAACCGATCGCAACATAAAACATATCGCTATTTCCATTCACATACACACACAACTTTTCTTTAACTAAAAATGCCCTCCACGCTCCTTACCAGGTGATCATAAACCTTGGGTATAAATTTATCGTACAAAAAAACAAAACCAAATGGCACTAGCGGTGCTAGTGAGGTATTATTTTCAAGCGCTGTTCTTATCAGCAGCTCAAATTAATCACCGTTCATTCAAACCAGCGCTCGACCGAAATTAGAATCGGCATTTGCGAAGATCTGTTGTTTTGGCCTAAAAAGTTTTTTGTTTTTACTTGTTTTTGCTGATGTTGCTGTTGCTGCGAAAAATCACAGAAAAGTCTGAATTAAAGGTATTTATTTTCAATCTAAAAAAATATTTCGCCGTTGTTCCAACATAAAACCGATCGCAGCATAAAACATGTCGCTATTTCCATTCACACACGCAGCATGATCGAAAGAAAAATAAGAAAATTCTATTTTTAGATCGCTCGATCGCTGGCTCAGCGCATGCATACACAAATTAAACAACAACACCCAGAAGCCTCGATGCAGGCCTCTTAAGCTACCGATCCCACGTTCAAAGCCTGAGAAGCGCAACTTTGACTTTTTTAATTTCGCAACACTTGCAGCATTGACAAATTCTCGCGACAGGTGACGTCTTATCACTAATGGCCGACCGAAGGTCAGTTTTAGGCCGAAGCCGATGCAGAATGTTCGGCTCTTGCCATCAATCTAATCTTGGTATACTGGCTGGAAAAGTATACATAATAATGAAAAATCTTCACTGCTATTTTGTTTTATAGTCATACTGCTGAAAATGATTGCAGTATGCACCGCCTTCAGCCCACAGCCCTGCTGGAAGATTATGTTCATGTGTTTTTCCACTCAACACTTCACTTGGGAATATGTCTGGTTTACAGTAACAATTCATGGTGGGTGCGTCATAAGTCCGGGCTTTTATCTGGGTAAGCGCCTTCGCGACACTGAAGTTCAACTAGCTTCACACAGGTGGCGCTCACACCTAGTATCACTTTTTAGCAAAGACACAAAACAGCCCCACACGTAGACGAAAACCTTTCGCAACCACCGGCACTCCTGCACCATCTCCATCCAAGACAAACACGAAGAGTTTCACCCATCACCACACCCAAATCCCATGGGGACCCTGCACCACATGGAGACGAAGAGCTTTCAATCCACCACCACCAAGTCCTATGCTAGGTCTGGGAACGCATTATCCAAGACACAAACCAAAAACACCTCGTACACGTGGACGACGAGCTTTCCCCCATCACCACCTTTCACTCCGGGGCCACCTTATCCAAGACACAAACCTAAAACACCTCGTACACGTAGACGAAAAGCTTTCAGACCCCCCCCAAATCCTAGGCCGGTTCTGAGCCACTTCTAGGTGGCTCAGAACCGGCCTAGCTCTACTACTATGGTCCGAATAAACGAATCAATACTTACGCACTGCTTGACGAAGGATCTTCTCTTACGTTGATGGAAAACGAAATAGCAGAGCAGTTAGAGCTACAAGGAAAGAACGAGACGCTATGCTTGAAGTGGACCGGCGATTCAGGACGGCAAGAAGAATCAATGAGAGTTTTCTGTAGAATCTCACAGGCAGTATATGCAAATATGATTTAAATGATGTACGTACCGTAAAGAAACTCAACCTTCCAGAACAAAGTATGAACGCCTTGGAATTAAAACACGTCTAGGTTGGGTACTTAGCGGCGGCTGTGCAAATAATATGGCTAATATACTGTTCCATAGTTATGAAAAGTGCGAATGTGAGAAATCCCTACAATCGTTAATGAAACAATACTTAGAATTATCTGAAGGCGATATGAAAGAACATTCCATTATGACTACAGAAGAAAAGCGTGCTGTATGTATATTAAATGAAACAGTCAAACGAATACCTGGTCGATATGAAAGCGGTTTGTTATGGCGATGTGATACCGTGGAGCTACCGGAGAGTTATAATATGGCACTCAAAAGGCTAATGTGCCTTGAAAAGAAAATCCAGAAGGAACCCGGTTTATACGATGTCATGAAACGGCATATTAACAATCTGCTTGAGAAGAACTATGCACGTAAGCTGACCAAAGCTGAACTGGATGAACGTTATGAACGGCAATGGTACTTACCCATCTTTGTGGTACAAAATCTCAACAAGCCAAATAAAATTCGATTGGTATGGGATGCAGCCACTGCTGTCGAGGGAATCTCACTTAATACGATGTTGCTTAGTGGTCCGGATCAATTGGTACCATTGATACATGTTATTTACCAATTCAGGGAACGAAAGATTGCTGTTACCGGTGATATTAAAGAAATGTTCCACCAAGTGCGAGTCAACAATAAGGTTCAACAAGTTCAGCGTTTTCTGTGGAGAGATTGTGATACTACTCGCCCGCCAGATGTATACGCGATGCAGGTACTTACATTCGGAGCATCATGTTCATCCTGCATTGCACAATTTGTAAAAAACACCAACGCAAAGAATTTCATAAGTCAATATCCAGAAGCGGTAGCTTTTGTTACCAACAATCACTACGTTGACGATTTCCTGTTTAGCGTAGATACAAGTGAAGAAACAATCGAATTAATAAAACAAGTTAAACTCATACATGAGAATGCCGGATTTGTTATTCATCAATGGAATTCTAATGACAAACAAGTGTTAGAAGCTACAGATGCGATAGCAGACAGAGGTAAGGATTTGATATCTATAAGAGAAAATGAGACTGAAAAAATATTGGGACTATGGTGGGACACAGAAAGAGATGTTTTTACCTTTGTAAAGAAGTACTCCAAAATTAATCCAGAAATCCTTCATGGGAATAAAGCACCAACTAAAAGAGAATTGCTGAAGTTGCTTATGTCAATATATGATCCACTGGGCTTTCTAGCACATTATCTCATAGGACTTAAAATTATATTGCAAGAAGTTCAGAGGACTAAAACCGAATGGGATGACGTTATTCCTGGCCACACATTGAAGAAATGGTTGAAGTGGCTTTCTTACTTATCACAAATCGAAGATGTATCTGTTCCTAGATGTTATGCAACATTTCTGAGTCATCAATATACGAGTATTGAGTTGCATGTTATGGTAGACGCCAGTCAGGAAGCGATGGCAGCAGTTGCATACTTCAGAGCTATACACGGTAACAAAATCGAAGTCGTATTTGTCGGGGCCAAGACGAAGGTTGCCCCTCAACAAGTAACATCAATACCGAGATTAGAGCTTCAGGCTGCAGTGCTAGCAGTCCGACTGGCTAATTCTGTGGCTCAAGGTCATACAATTAATATAAGAAGAAGAATATTCTGGAGTGACTCTAAAACAGTGCTCAGTTGGATTAAATCAGAGGTAATAGGCTATTGAAAATGTCTTTGAGAAAGGAACAATTGCGTTCAAGCATTTTTATGGTTTAATATGTTAGCTTGGCACCTAAATATGCTAAAACCACAAAGTGCCCCCCTTTTTTAGGGGTGCGTTTTTGAGCGCCGACCCTAAGTACCCCTTTTTCAGGTTTTTCAAAATAACTCGAAAACAAAGCAAAATTCGAGATTTTTACTAAAATACTTTTTTGTAGAAAATTAAATTTCCCATCAAAATGCGTTTTTTAATTTTTTTTTCACCATTCGTAATTCAAAGAATAATCGAAAAGCAAAACTAAATTTTTTTCGAAAAATCACGTTTTTTTTCTTTTTTTTATTAATTTGGTTATAACTTTTTTTACGGCGTCCTGGGTATACATAAATGTTCACAGAAAAGAGAGGTTATGAAAAATTGAAGAAACTGCATTTTTTAAAATCTCCGTACAACCAACGGTGCCCGAGAGATAGCCATTCAAAGTTGACCAATTTGAGCCATTTTTCAAATTATTTGCTCTTAAATATTTTTTCTTTGTTGAAGCCTGTGTTTTCTATCTCTATATTCTAAATATACGCAACATTAGGCAAAAAATATAATGAATTTATATAAAGGTAAGCTAAGAAATTTGTGGTATAAAAAACTAATTCTGTTTTTTGCAATTATTGTCTCGTTTTTGATGAAATCGGTTAAAATAATTTTTATAACGTGGTCAAATCGAAAATCTCCAGAATTAAATAGTGAGTCCTAAGGCATTAACATTCTATTCACCCAAGACGTGGATATTCTGATCTAGTTTCATTATTGCCTGAAAAATACAATAATGTATATTTATTGAAACCAAGTATTGGTAAAGTAGATGCAAAATTGTACAGCCGAAACAGCTTTCAATATCAACATATTCATAGGTTTTATACATGCATTTAGTGGTTGCGATACCACATCATCGTTTTTTAAAGTTGGAAAAAAAAATCGTGACTGTTTTTATAAAAATTTTAGCAAAGTTAGAAACGCATGCCAAGGTTTTTTTTACCAGACAAAGCTAAATAGGAAGAAACGCGGTTGGCAAGTGAATCCATTGTAGCTTTATTATATGACCCTAAATCAAACGATAGGTGCTTAGCTAAATGTCGCTTACGATAGTTTAAACGATTATCTAAGAATGTAACGTTTACGCTATCGCAGTTACCCCCAAACAGCTGATACTGTCGATAAGGATATTGATACTGAAGTTGATATTGCCATCGAAAGAATGAATATTGAAGAATAAACTTCTTTACATATTTATGTATATAATGTACTGTTTTTTGTGCCTTCAGGAAAAAATTAGTATTTTTGGTAAATTACCTTGAAATTGTTGTTTTATTGCACGAAAACAAATTTATTTGTTGAAAATTAAAAGAAAAAATGTTTTAGAGCAAATAATTTGATAAATGGCTCAAATTGGTCAACTTTGAATGACTATCTCTCGGTCACCGTTGGTCATACGGAGATATTAAAAAATGCAATTTCTTCAATTTTTCATAACCTCTCTTTTCTGTGAACATTTATGTATACCCAGGACGCCGTAAAAAAAGTTATAACCAAATTAATAATAAAAAGAAAAAAACGTGATTTTTCGAAAAAATTTAGTTTTGCTTTTCGATTATTCTTTGAATTACGAATGGTAAAAAAAATTTAAAAAATGCATTTCGATGGGAAATTTAATTTTCTACAAAAAAGTATATTAGTAAAAATCTCGAATTTTGCTTTGTTTTCGAGTTATTTTGAAAAACCTGAAAAAGGGGTACTTAGGGTCGGCGCTCAAAAACGCACCCCTAAAAAAGGGGGGCACTTTGTGGTTTTAGCATATTTAGGTGCCAATCTAACATACTAAACCATAAAAATGCTTGAACGCAATTGTTCCTTTCTACCCTTTAATTTTGGACATTTTCAATAGCCTATAAGGAGATATGTAGCGTTGTCCAGATATTGCTCGACTCCTTCTAAAACACCAAAAGGGCACAACGCCACTAATAGGAATAATGTACTCTGTATTTGATTTTTATTAATGTTTATTATGAAATATTAGTGCAGGCGAGGAGGCAGATGGCGACTTGATTTTCGTAGCACTGTTCACTGACTAACTCACTATTGGCCATTCGCCTAGGCTTGTTATCTTGTCCTTCCGGAACAATGATAACGAGACGGATATTAACCTTTGCTTTCAGCTAAATAATTGCTAAGGTACTTGTGTGTGGGAAGTAGCCACATGACTCCCCCTCTGTTAAAAAAATTACATAATTTTCATTGACAATCCAATTATTTAAAACTACCTTATTGATTATGTTAGGTTATAAACTTAAAGTGCATGTATTAACTGTGTAATAATATCTAATTATAATACACTAGTTGGAACCCGGCGCGCCTATAAGCCAATACTTAGTAATCAGGTGATATGAATTTTAATATACAGTAGGAGAGTTTGAAAAAGGCAATTTTTTGGTATGTTTGATTCCAAATAACAAAATGTGAAACTATTAGGGATCTGACTTTTGCTGCACCGAAGGTTTAAACATTTATGCTATAAACATGCTCAGGAACACACGAGAATAGCAACACAAATCCATGCCACAGCACTCATGCAACTTTGACAGGCGAAGGCTACGAAATAGAAATTAGATTGATTCGGTAGCCACGCTCGGCGGCGTCGCCGTCCCAGTCGTCTGCAGATTGTGCGCCTTCATATATAAGCCGTGTGTTCTATTCGTTACAAAGGATGCTGGTATTTTACAGGTTTCCCAATGTTCACAAATATTTTTATTTTGTATATAAATTATATGTTTCTTAACTGGTGTGTTTTTGCGGGCTCCGGTGGTTATAGTATACAGTCCATATTACATAGTATATAGTACACAGTACACTGTAACTGTACACACTGTACATACTGTACACACTGTGCACTCAGTACATTCAATACACTAAGTGACTAAGTCATATGTTGTCACTCGTAAAAATCAGAGTGCTTTTTTAAAGCTAACGGTTTTTTATATGTACATGACAGTTAAAATTAAATATTTTTTCGCCCGCCAACTTAAATATAATCAGTGAAACATTCAAATTCTCTATATTTCGAGAACAGCTTCACTTATCTGGACCAAAACTATCCTATCTCTCAATCCGGAACCAACCCTACACATTCCCAAATTTTCATTTAAATCTGTGGGGCGGTTTCGGAGATTAGCGTGTACAAACATTGTGACACGTAGTTTTTATATATTAAGATAATTCAATTTTTCAATTCTATCTTTGATTTATCTTAGGGACTAAATTCAATATAAGTATATGTATTTCACATGATTGGACAGAAACATATAATCGAGATAAACGATTGCTACATATTCTTACAATAACTTTAAGGTTTCAACTTTCGTACAAGGTATTTAAGGCAATTGTACTTGAATTCAAATGTTAAAAGTCACCTTTTTTCTCCTATCCGATCTTGTTGAACGATCGGAAGTAATATTTGGGTTCAAAATAAAAGCCGGTTTTAATCTGTCAATGTTGACTTTCTCTCTTTTTCCATCTATAAGTATGACGAAATACTTTATAAATTTCTCAACTACTTGGTAAGGTCCTGTGTACGGTGGAGTTAAGCTGTTCCTTAATATAGGATCACGCATAAAAACGTGTGTACAATGATTCATTTCTTGTGGCACAAATATGTGGTTTTGTTTTCGCGTTCTGGAATTATATGGCTTAATTCTACGTATATATTCTTGGATCTGTTTAGCTAACGGCGCGGAAATTTGCATGTTTGTGTCATTTTCGTTCACCATCAGTTCCCCTGGTAAACGTAGCGTTTGTCCATAGAGTAGTTCAGCTGGGGATATGTTCAGGTCTTCCATAAGGGCGGTACGAATACCTAAAAGAATCCATGGCAAACTATCGTACCATTTTTTAGGTTCGTCTGTGGCTCTAATAGCAGCCTTTAGGTGCCTATGAAATCTCTCTATGAAGCCATTAGATTGGGGGTGGTAGGTTGTGGTCCTTATTCTGTGAGAACCCAGTAAATTGGTAAGCTCTTTAAATAATGCGGACTCAAATTGTGTTCCTTGATCCGTGGTGAGCGTTCTGGGTACTCCATAGCGTGCGATCCAGGTGCGTAGGAAAGCATTTGAAATTGTGGTTGCATGCATGTTTCTTAGCGGTATGACCTCTGGCCAACGGGAGAAACGGTCTCTTAGGGTCAAAAGGTATGTGTATCCTTGGGATTGCGGTAAGGGATTGACCTTGTTCGCGCTGCTGCAATACTGCTCCTATGGCGTCATTGGAGGCGTCTGTCCACAAACTGAGGTCAGCTTTTGGGTCTGGGTGACTTAATAGGGTCTGTTTGGCCAGACTTTCTTTAATTTTCGTGAAGACTTTTTCGTGTTCTTGCGTCCAAAGAAAGGCAGGTTTTCCCTTCTTGTTCGTATTAGTCCTCAATAAGTCATAAAGACGTGAAGCTAAGTTGGCCAAGTTTGGTATAAAGCGATGGTAAAAGTTTACCATCCCAAGGAAACGTTGTAGCTGCTTCGCACCTGTAGGTGTTGGAAAATCTCTTATTGCCAAAACCCGATCTTTTGAGGCAGGGGCGGCGGTTGGAGTTTAGCCCGAGTGGGTAGTGGGCCGGGTGGGGGATATATGTATATAGTTGGCCCGGAGGGGTACATATAAGAAAAAGGGTAAGATTTAAAAATAAATAAAAAAATTTTAACTTTGAAATAAAAGCGGTGAAACTCTTTATATTTATTAATTAAAAATATGAAAAAAAACCCTTATTTGGGTAACGCAGACGGTACTGCGCTTTGTATGGGCCGAAATAAACTTATTTAATAGTCTTTCTAGATCAAGCTTATCAGTGATGACAGAATAAAGGTGTAACAGGGCCATCGAATTGAGCCGATCCTGCAGCATTGTTGTTCTCAAATAACTCTTAAATCGACATAAAAAAGAAAAACTTCTTTCATTGGGACATGAAGATCCTGGCATTGTAAGCTCCATGTTTCCAGTTGAAAACCCGATCATCAACCCAGGCTTAATAATGTGCACTTAGTAACAAGTATATCTGTCGCAACTTACTTACATATACAATAACAAAAAACGACATATACATACTTATTACTAAGTCTACATGTATTCTCAAAATCTCATAGGACTATCGTCTCTGGTAATTTATTAAATTTTTTATATTCTTTACAATTACTTATAATTAAAAAGGAAAAAAACGCAAATTTTAGTGAGACTCGCATTTTTTAAGGTGCGGGTCCAATGAACGCCGTGGTTGCTACGCTATGCATGCAGTGCTCGCCTCGCCAGATCAAATAAACTTTGTGTTTCAGTACGGCAGTACGCCCAATGAGAAAAGCGAGCAATGCGAATCACAGCATGCATGAGTGTTTATTTCCGAACGCCGCTGCAATGCTTTGAAATTTTTTAATTTACAATTGCTTGAAATTTAAACGGAAAAATATGAATTATGATTGTGTTTTTTTTAACAATTGAACTCAGTAATTTCAAAAACTATCAGAGGTCAAAGCATCCATTGGGCTTTGGTTAGCTATGGTCGCCGCGATTACTGCGATTTGTAAGGGCAAGCACGGCAATCGTAGGGAGCGCGGTGTTTACTGGGCCCGCACCTTCCGTATTAGCTCGATAAACTAATTCATTACTTCCATCGACGGCTCCAGCAGCAGTGGCCGTAGTTTCATCTTCATTAAGGTAGAAACAGAATGGCACGGCGACCGTGGCGGAGTCCGCCGCTCAGAGAGTTTCCCATACATTTAATTTCTCCCCAGGCGGCGCGGACAAATTAAATGTATGGGAAACTATCTGAGCGGCGGACTCCGCCACGGTCGCCGTGCCATTCTGTTTCTACCTTTATTCTGCTGCCTGATGGATTCATCCACACTCTCCTCGGTTTTTCTTTTCAACCTTATACCGAATCTATCCATCTTTCTTCACCACAGATATATATGTACCTTTTCTATTCTGAAACTGTCTCAACACTTAATGGCAATCGCTCTCCCAGGCTCAAGGTATATACTTATGTATTTTGGTTTACAAACAGGAACTATCTCGGTGAAACTGAGCTATGAACTGCGAGCCTCGTGTTGTGAAATTCTTACGCAAATTCAATTTCACTACTGCGCATGGCCTTTTGCATTGCTTTATCAGCAATAAAGCTTATGATTCGTTGAAATGCAGAAAACACATTTCAACGAGCCATAAGCTGCATAAATTCTAACTCAAACATAAATTCAACTGCGCATGTTTTCTTGCATTGCTTTATCAGCAATAAATTTAATATACCAGCTTATGATCCGTTGAAACGCAGAATAAACATATTCCAACGAACCATAAGCTGCATAAAATTCTTTCTCATATTTCAATTTCCTCTGCCTTATCAATTTTACCCGTTGAAAATGCGCTGACTTCATCGCATTTTCGACGCGATAGTTGAGTTCGTGTAAGAAACCAACAGCTCCTTTTCCCCAGAGTAAATTCGGTCTCCATCCAATACGGACGCGTCGCGCTCCAATCTTTCTTTGTCATTTAATTAATTTTTCTATTTTGCTAGCACAACATAATAAATAAATAAAGTGAATTGTTGTTTTAAATAAAGTGAATTGTTGTTTTAAATAAAGTGAATTGTTGTTTTTTCCTTTTCCTTATCCACCAAGACCGTTTTTCTCTCCCAGGCCCGGTAATAGCTTGGCCCGGTAACAAATTGGTGGCAGCGGTGGGATCCCGCGACGGTGGATCCAGTGTTTTAAATATTGAAAGTGAATCTAAAAGTGTGCCATTAATTCTGTGCTAAATTCCTTTCGTCCCTTCCGTCACGTTAAAAGGGTCACTGGGAACGGCACGGCGCACTACTAAGCTCTTAATCTCTCTCGAATTCTCAAACGGCACAGCACCCGCAGCCGCAACAGGATCGAAAGTCGGAGGATCAATTCCCGGCCTACACATAGTGGGAGGAGCGTGCCCACACCTTACAGCCGAAGCCGAATTCTCAACCGGTGTATTTTTTTTTTCAAAACACTGCACCTACAGCCGCAACAGGATCGAAAGTCGGAGGATCAATTCCCGGCCTACACATAGTGGGAGGAGCGTGCCCACACTCTCTACACCTCTACACGAATCGAATTCCAGCCCGTTCAGTATGTCAGGATTACTGTACTTGTAAGCTAAAAATTACATTATTATTAAATTTGAAAGAAAGTGCCATTCAGAAGTTTAAGTCATCTACAATATTCACTCACATGCGTTCTTATTAGGAGTTATTTACATTCTTACTTATATATACAAAAGCTAACTACAACAAAATTACCAAACAAAGGAATGATTCATTACTATACTACGATTTTAATGATCTTCGAATCTAAATACTTATTTTAAATGTTTATTTTGAATTTTGAATACTTAGTGAATTTGAATACTGAGTGAATATTGATTTTAATTTGATTTTCGCATTTTAAATACTTATTTTGAATGTTTATTTTGAATTTTGAATACTTAGTGAATTTGAATACTGAGTGAATATTGATTTTAATTTGATTTTCGCATTTTAAATACTTATTTTGAATGTTTATTTTGAATTTTGAATACTTAGTGAATTTGAATACTGAGTGAATATTGATTTTAATTTGATTTTCGCATTTTAAATACTTATTTTGAATGTTTATTTCGAATTTTGAATACTTAGTGAATATTTTATAACAATTTTGAATACTGAGTAAATATTTTATAACGATTTTGTGATCTGACTGATTACTATAGTAAAAAAAAAAAAAATAATATCATTACTGTCGGAAAATTTGGAAATTAAATACTCCCATTATCGTGACAATAGGTCCATGTCCATTTCATGTGCTATATCGGGTTCTTAATTCTGTGTTTTTTCTGCTTGCCTATTACTCGCCACGAGAGTGTTTTCTATTTTTCTATTTTTCTATTTTTCAATTTAATCTAGTGTCCAACTTTTCTCCTTTTTCGCCTTAGTTGCGCCCCCTATGTCAAAAGAACTGGCTATTGCTATAACGTTAAGAAGTGGCAAACAGACAAAAGTCCCAACCTCTCCTGTTAGCAAACAAACAAAAGTCAAAACCACCCCTACTCTCCCTACTGTCCCAGAGGAAAGTAATACTCTAGACGAAAAATCCTCGTCAGATTCAAAGAAATTCAAAATCAAAGACGATCCGGAAATGTCTTCCTTCAAATTGTCCAACGCCATAAAACTAATCCCTGAATACAATGGCGACCCAAAAAGTCTGCACCGATTTCTTCAGGTATGCAAAATTCAATACACGCGTGCAACTAGCGAAGAGCACAAGGGAGAATTCCTGGATCTGATAAAGTCCAAACTAACAGATAGAGCATATGAGGTTATTTTGCGTCATAACACATATAACACCTGGCCCGAAATAGAACGAGCCCTAAAGAATGAATTTTCAAAAGATCGCTCACCCCAAATAATACAGACCGAAATGTTCAATCTACAACAAGGTCCCCGCGAAAGTGTCCTCGAATACGCTTCACGTATCGAGAAACTACTAGAGGAGCTTGACATTTCAACAACAAAAGACGAAACCGCCGAAGGTAGCACCGCCATAAGGAAGCTAAACCAGCAAATGGCAATAAATAATTTCAAACGCGGTCTTCGCCACCCTCTCAAACTTATTCTCAAAGCAACTAAACACGAAACTCTACGAGGAGCCATAGACTACGCTGCAGAGGAGGAAAAACTCTTAGAAACTGAGCGAAAAGTTACTCCCGCTACCCCACGGAAACAATGCCAATTCTGTAAAAACTTCGGTCATGAAGCCAACGAATGCCGTAAATTATCGTTCAAGTTAAATAGTCCTACAGTATTACCTAAGTTTCCTCCCAAGCGAGAGCAAGTTAATAATGTCAATAAGAATCCCAATGCCCCTGAACCAAAGGTCTGTCGTTATTGTAAAAATTTGGGTCATGATATTCAACAGTGCCGAAAGCGCGAATACAATAATAAGCAACGTGAACAAAAGAGTGCAAATTCTAATCAGGGAAACGGTCGAACGCCCAGTTCCAGCGGTACCGGGACTCGGGCCCAACTCCTCAAATAAGGTACCTCAATTCCAATACTAACCCAAATACTATTTCCAATACTAACCCAAATACTATTTCCAATACTAACCCAAATACTATTTCCAATACTAACCCAAATACTATTTCCAATACTAACCCAAATACTATTTCCAATACTAACCCAAATACTATTTCCAATACTAACCCAAATACTATTTCCAATACTAACCCAAATACTATTTCCAATACTAACCCAAATACTATTTCCAATACTAACCCAAATACTATTTCCAATGCCAACCCAAATACTAATCCACGTACTAACTCCACTACTAACCCAAATACTAATCCACGTACTAACTCCACTACTAACCCAAATACTAATCAACGTACTAACTCCAATACTAACCCCATTACCAAATCTACTAATTCATCCCCAAAGTGGTATCAAACATCTGCCGACTGTAAAACTACTTCATGGGCTGACATCTCTCGATCTAACTCTCGAAAAGAAACAAAGCTAAACGTGGAAATTACCAAATGTGTATTAAACCTAAAAACTTCAAAAACTTTTAAAAGCGAAATTCCTATTAAGCTGACAGGAACAACCAAGGAAATTAGCACAATACTCCTAGATTCCGGTTCTAGTGTGAGTCTAATAAAACTAGCCGCACTCGACGACGAGGCGATAGTCTACACGGATCAAGTGATACACATTTATGGAATAACCCCAGAATATATTCCGTCTAAAGGAATCACATACCTGGATATGTTAGTAGCCAATGACGTAGCCGTCACACATCTTTTCCATGTCGTCCCCTCCGATTTCCCAATCGCTCAAGACGGAATTTTAGGAGAAGATTTTTTTGATAACACACAAGCCATACTAAGTTACAAGGACCACACTTTAAATTTCGATTATAAAGACCAGTGCATCGCCATTCCGTTTTCTGTGGGAAGACAGAGTATCAAAATCCCTTCCAGGTCTGAGAAAATTCTAAAATTCGGACCCATTGTTGAAAAAGAGGAACTTATTTGTTTTCCATCTGAAATATACCCCCAGGTCTATACATCTGGCACGGTAACTAAGCCTGAGCAAGGTTATATCTACATTGCGGTTCTAAATTCATCTAATAACGACGTAGAAATTACCAGTCAGACAAAGTTGCACTACGAGAAGCTCAGTGACTATCATGTGCACAATCTCAAGCACATTTCCAACTCTGACCGCGTTGAGGAACGTCTAAAGAAACTCGAAACACTATTAGAATTAGACCAGCTCAACAGTGAAGAAAGAGCCTCCGTGCTCGAAATCTGTCGAGAGTACAACTCGATTTTTTTCCTCGAAGGTGACAAACTCACGTCCACTCCGACAGTTACTCATGACATCACAACACTTCCCAACCAACCGCCAATAAAAGTAAGACCATACAGGCTTCCGGAAATCCACAAACAGGAAATAAAGAAACAAGTGGAACAAATGATATCTGACGACATAATCCGGCCCAGTGTAAGTCCTTGGAATGCCCCGCTATTGGTAGTCCCCAAAAAACAGGACTCGAACGGAATTCGCAGGTGGAGAATCGTTATCGATTTTCGAAAATTGAACGAGATTACTCTTGCTGATGCCTACCCTCTTCCTAATATAGAGGATATCATGGACCAGTTAGGAGACTCGAAATACTTTTCCACACTAGATCTAGCGAACGGGTTCCATCAAATCAATGTAACTGAAGAGGACAAAGCGAAAACGGCCTTTAGTACGCCAAATGGGCATTTTGAATTTAACCGAATGCCTTTCGGATTGCGTAATGCCCCTCCAACGTTCCAACGACTGATGAACCAAGTATTAACTGGTCTGCAAGGAGTTAAATGTTTCGTCTACCTAGACGACATAGTTATTTACGGCAGGAACCTCATAGACCATAACTCAAAACTCAGGGAAGTTTTCGAATGTCTTAAAGAACACAATCTGAAATTGCAACCGACTAAATGTAAATTTCTCTCCAAAGAAGTAACCTACTTAGGTCATGTTATAACAAAAGAAGGAATCAAGCCTGATCCCTCCAAGATCTCCGCAATAAATTCGATAAGAACTCCTAAAGACCGCAAACAAATTAAATCATTCTTAGGGCTGGTAGGCTATTACCGGAAATTTATTCCCAATTTTTCAAAACTGGCTAACCCTTTGAATAACCTATTAAAAAAGGACACGGAATTCTCATGGGATGCTCACTGCGACGAAGCGTTCTCCAAGTTAAAACAGGCAATCCAGAGCCCACCGATTCTCCAGTATCCGAATTTTAACCGCCGTTTCTATCTGACGACAGACGCCAGTAATGTAGCTATAGGCGCAGTTCTCTCCCAAATTAATGATTCTGGAAGCGCCGATCTCCCAATAGCTTTTGCCAGCAGAGTGCTAAACCGAGCAGAAAGAAATTATTCCACGATTGAAAAAGAGGCCCTCGCGGTCGTATGGGCAGCACAACACTTCCGTCCGTATGTCTACGGTAGACCTTTCACGGTAATTACAGACCATAAACCTCTTGTCTGGATTTTCAATCACAAAGACCCAACCTCTCGAATTATGCGCTGGAGAATAAAATTAGAGGAGTATGATTTCACAATTGCCCATCGGGCTGGACACCTTAATACTAATGCTGATGCTCTAACACGGTTAGACATAAACAAAGTTCACGTAGTGACCAGATCTCAGGCAAAGGGCGAGCAAATACCTCTGAACCAAAGCCCGCAATTTCCGAAGCCTGATAGTAATTCCCAGAGCACAGACATAGTCCAACTAACCGATAAATCACAAATTGCTCAGTTGATCAAAGAGTACCATGACAGCCCTTCAGGTGGACATCAAGGCACCCACCGTACCTTTAATAGACTAAAGTTAAAATATAAGTGGAAGAATATGTTCAAAGACATTGCCAACTACATTTCTACATGTGAAAGTTGTCAGAAAAACAAATCTTATAACAAAAATCGGCTCCCAATGAAAGTAACGACAACTGCGAAGCAACCATTTGAACGCGTGGCCCTGGATATAGTAGGACCGTTAGAAACTTCAGAGAACGGAAACCGCTATATATTAACATTCCAGGATGACTTGACCAAATTCATTCAAGCAATTCCCATTCCCAATCAAGAGGCGGAAACAGTAGCCGAAAACTATGTCCGAAAAATTGTGTGCGTCTTCGGAACCCCCAAATACCTTCTAACTGATCAGGGTAGTAACTTTGTGGGACAGGTTTTTAAACGAACTTGTAAACTACTTCGAATAAAAAAGATACAAACGAGCCCCTACCATCCACAGTCTAACGGCTCATTGGAACGATGCCATAGAACCCTAGGAGATTATCTGAGAAACTTTGCAAGCAGTGACCCAGCCAACTGGGATACTTGGATGGATTACGCCACGTTTTGTCATAATACTACACCACATTCAGCTACAAACTATTCCCCTTATGAGGCACTTTTCGGTTTCAAGCCAGAAATCCCGTCAGCCATTACGAGGGCCGTAGAGCCAGTGTACAACTATGACGACTACGTCATAGAGCTTAAAGCTAGACTACAAAACGGTTACCGTATTATTCGAGAACAACTAAAACAAGCCAAGGAGAAATCTAAAAAGTACTATGATCGCAATACTAGGAACATAACTCTCAACGTCGGCGATGAAGTTCTACTTTATGACATAGGCAGAAAAAACAAAAAGCTAACCCCGGAAGCAAACGGACCATTCGAAGTCATAGAAGTTAACTCGCCAGAAACGACCACTATTAAAATAGGTAGAAAACTTAAGCTAGTACACAATAATCTTCTCAAACCCTTCAAAAGACCCAGTCAAAACTAACCTACTTCATTTTTCCACGCATATTCCAGGTTCATTTTCGCCGTTTCAAGCGCACGATTTATGAAAACAGAAGGTCACCACATAGCGACTCCTATAGCCAACAATACCGGGATATACTACGAAGAGATAGGTATACTGCACAAGTCTACGTCTACTTGGAAGTTCGTTATCCACCTGAATTTTACTCCCTTCGAAATCGAAATTAAACAACTCGACATCGATTTTCAGACACTAGTCCTAACTTGCAACAAATCCATGGAATTGCTTCCATTGCATCATTGCGATATAGCGATTAGACTATTGAACAGTACCCTATCGGAAATCAGGTATGACCATCAATTCCTTCGGCAAATCTTCACCAGAGACAGGCGATCCAAGAGAGGTATTATAAACGGAATCGGCTCCATGGGAAAATTCTTATTCGGGATCATGGATAACGATGATGCGGAACTCATAGACTCAGCCTTAAAAACTTTGCAAGACAATGAACTCACTCTGCATCACGCCATTGATGCGCAAACTTCTGTAATGTCTCATTGGATAAAAACAGTTAATAAAACCTACGACACAATTAATAGGAATTTCAACGAAATAGGAGACTTGTTGTCCAACATTTCTGCAAACGTATCCCAGCTCGCTGAAGATGTAGAACATTTTCGCCTATTCGATGAGCTCTCGAATATTATGACTCAGGCGACAGAACGCTTCCTGTTCAAACAAAAGGAACTACTAAATATTATACAAGAAGCACAGATAGGAAAGTTAGACCGTCGTTTGACAAACTCTGCTTTATTCGTGAAAGCTCTAACGGAAGTACAGCTGGAACTAACTGACAATATTAGACTCCCCATCAAACCAACAATAGAAAACCTACCTACCCTTAACAGGATCTCGAAAATAAAAGCCGCATACGTTAAAACCGATCTGGTATTCTCGATCGAAATCCCGTTAATATCTGAAAGTTTTAAACTATTCAAGTTAACGCCATTGCCTATTAAACGTGAAAACGATACCTATATATATGTTAAACCTGATGCAAGATGACCTAAATGTAATAAATCGAAGGTACGTTTTCCTTCAGCAAAGTGAATTTGATGAATGCCTAGAAACGGAAGCAAACTCCTACATATATAGCCAAAATTTTGTGACATACAACTATAACCAACGAAACTGTATAATCGCATTGAGTCTCGGAGAACACAATATTCGCGATTGCGATGTCAGAATCTTCAGTTTAAACCATGAGCTTTGGCACCCATTACAAAAAACAAATACATGGCTATATCTCGTCCCGACAGTAACCAACTTAAGGATAATATGTAAGAATACATCTTACTCAACCAAAATCGTTGAAACGGGAATTTTGCAACTGGCACCGAAGTGCAAGGCACTAACTACACAAGTAAATTTAGAAGCAAGATCAGGAACACGTTCAATCACGTCTATCGCATATTACTTTTCGGACTCCATCATAGACCATTCGATAAAAATTCCGCCAAATATTCCAAAGTCTTCCAGTAACCGCCTTGACAAAATTAAAATAGAAAACCTCGATTTAGAAGAGATAAGTATTAGCTTGAGCCGGATAAAGGACATGAACAATTTGGACAATAATTATGTAGGAATTATTTCAAACCATTTTTATACTACTACTTCTATTATAGTAATCATAATGATAATAATAATAATTATTATATTCCTTACTAGATTAGTTAAGAAATACCTAAAAATTAGAGTTGTTAGCAATTGCACACAGCCAAGCGCTGAAGATCAAGTAGAATAATAAGGATAAACGATAATACTAAGAGCTTATATAACAAAAAAAAATAATAAGAAATCTTACAAATTCAAAATTTTTATTTTTAATTACCAGCACCAATACAAAAATATGTATAATTTTATTGCACTTTACTTCATTTTTTTTTATCAAAAGTTTCATACGTAAACATTTTAATTACCAATTGTCCGTACTGTTTTTTTTTATCTCTAAGAAGGATTCCTTATTTTAAAATACAGAAATTATTAATAAATTTAATTACAAGTAAGAAAATGTTAAGTAATTTTTTTAAATAATTTTCTACTTCAAATGTCATTATTAATTTCTCATGCAGATTTTAAAACTCACACATGTAAGTAACAAAGGTTTACGCAGTTTATAAGTTTATAATTTTGCCAATGTTTATCGAAAATTTTAAGAGATAACGAAAATTTTCTTTTGTAAGGGGGGAGGAGTGTTGTGAAATTCTTACGCAAATTCAATTTCACTACTGCGCATGGCCTTTTGCATTGCTTTATCAGCAATAAAGCTTATGATTCGTTGAAATGCAGAAAACACATTTCAACGAGCCATAAGCTGCATAAATTCTAACTCAAACATAAATTCAACTGCGCATGTTTTCTTGCATTGCTTTATCAGCAATAAATTTAATATACCAGCTTATGATCCGTTGAAACGCAGAATAAACATATTCCAACGAACCATAAGCTGCATAAAATTCTTTCTCATATTTCAATTTCCTCTGCCTTATCAATTTTACCCGTTGAAAATGCGCTGACTTCATCGCATTTTCGACGCGATAGTTGAGTTCGTGTAAGAAACCAACAGCTCCTTTTCCCCAGAGTAAATTCGGTCTCCATCCAATACGGACGCGTCGCGCTCCAATCTTTCTTTGTCATTTAATTAATTTTTCTATTTTGCTAGCACAACATAATAAATAAATAAAGTGAATTGTTGTTTTAAATAAAGTGAATTGTTGTTTTAAATAAAGTGAATTGTTGTTTTTTCCTTTTCCTTATCCACCAAGACCGTTTTTCTCTCCCAGGCCCGGTAATAGCTTGGCCCGGTAACACTCGAGTTTGCGCTCTGAGAGCCCGATTGTTGGGTTCCAGGAATTTAACGCTAAATTGAACTGGACAAGCATGTATATTTGAAACTCGGTGAAACTGAGCTATGAACTGCGAGCCTCGAGTTTGCGCTCTGAGAGCCCGATTGTTGGGTTCCAGGAATTTAACGCTAAATTGAACTGGACAAGCATGTATATTTGAACTCTCAGGTCAAAATTTTTTCCGTGGACTTTCAAAGTTCGAGTGGGTATTTTACCCACTCGGAATTTTTCGAGTGGGTAGAACTACCCACTCAACCCACATCAACCGCCGGCCCTGTTTTGAGGGTGAAATTCCACGGCATGAAAGTTATGCCCGAGGAAATCGATTTCTTTAATCCCGAAGATGCATTTGTGAGGATTGACTGTCATGCCATATTGCTGTAGACGGGTGAAAAGCAAGTGCAAATGTTGCTTGTGGTCTTCCGCTGTTTTGCTTCCGACCAGGATATCGTCGACGTACGCGAAAGTGAAATCAAGACCGTTGAGGACTTCGTTTATAAATCGTTGGAAGGTTTGAGCAGCGTTTTTAAGTCCGAATGGCATACGAGTGAACTCATACAGCCCGAACGGGGTTATGATTGCCTTGCCGTCTTGAATATATCCTCGGGAGCAACAGGGATTTGATTGTATGCTCTCTCCAGATCGATCTTGGAAAAGTATTGGCATCCTTGTAGGTTTATATTGCAGTCTTGCAAGTTAGGTAAGGGATATCGGTCGAAAACCGTGACTGCATTTAAACGACGGAAATCGCCGCAGGGTCTCCAATCGTTTTGGTCCTTCTTTGGAACCAAGTGTAGCGGTGAAGATACAGAGGACGAGGAGGGTCTACAAATGACTAATTTGATCATGGCCTGGAATTCGTTTTTGGCGATTTGGAATTTCTGTGTGTTTAGTCTACGTGCTCTGGAACAGCGAAGTGATCCTTCTGTTATGATGCGATGCACGGTGTTGTGTCTTACCTCGCTGTTAAAGTTAGATGGAGTTTTTAAAATAGGATACTGGTTTAGAATGGTTCCGAAAATGTCATGCAGGGTGAAAATTTTTGGCGACGAAAAATCAATGCGACGAGAAATTCCTTCTACCGATAGGCGAGTTGTGTTGTGTCTCAACTTTCTTCGACGGATGTTTACCGACAGGTTGTGTTTATAAAGAAAGTCCGCCCCTATTATCGCGTGATCTACTCCTGCAACAACAAAAATATGCTCGAAAGCATGACCTAAATTTAAATTAATTGTGAGGTGTTGGAAACCGTAGGTGGTTATTGGTGAACCGTTTGCGGAAACTAGACGAAAATCAGATTTGACTTGGTGTTTCGGAAAAAGTTTCTTTGGTACTAAGGAGACTTCTGCCCCCGTGTCGATTAGGAATTGAGTGTTTAATGATTTCTCAAAAATGAAAAGACGGCGAGGGAAAAGGCCTATCTTCGGTGCCGTAGACGAAGTGGCTATTCCGGGTTTTTTGCTTCGCACGGGGTTACACATTTCCTAGCTTTTGAACCGAATTTTCTGTGGTAGTAACACAGTTTTCGTCCGCGTTTTGGCGAATTTTTCCTAGAAAGGGAGCTGGAGCGAGGTCACGAGAACCTATCTCGCTGAAAATGCCTATCTTTCGACTGAGTTTTACTCATTTCTAATTTACGAATGCGTTCTGAAAGCGATTGTAGGGTACTATCAAAATGGTCATTTGATTCTGGCTGTTGAGAAGTTCTAACAATAGCGGAGACTTTGTGAGTGGAAATAGAATCGTGAATTTTGTCTGCTATGTCTAAAATTTTACCTTCAGCATGGGACTGTTCCATCGCGATGATACTGGCTTGTATAGTCGTTGGAAGCTTGTTAATCCAAAGTTTTTGGAGTAAAGTATTGCTCACTAGGCTATTGTTCCCGGCTAAAGCCTCCATTTGGCGATAAAGTTCCGACGGTTTCGCGTCTCCCAACTCAACCTTGTGCAATAGAGCGTCCAATCGTCGCTCTTCTGAATCGCTGCTGCGTGCTAGTATAGCGGATTTGAGTTTTTCGTATCTGTCCGATGGAGGAGGTTTTAAAAGAAGGTCTGCCACCAATTCCATTACCTCATTCGGCAGTGCAGCGACCAGGTGGTCGTATTTAGTACTCGAAGTCGTTATGCCTTTCACTCTAAATTGAGTTTCAACCTGGAGGAACCATAGGCCTGGCCTAGAATTCCAGAAGGTTGGTATTTTAAGCATGCTTACGGCTGTGGGCATAGTTTCTTTCACCTCGATTCCGCTACTCGATTCCCCTCTTTGTTCATCCGTTTCCAGTATATTGTTTAGTTCCGACTCCTCCATTGAGAAAAATTAGTTGTCGTTAATTTATTGATATTGTCAAAAGCACGAAAAAGTGTTTTAAGATTTGATAATTGACCCGGTTCGCTAGGTTTGGAAGAATGGGTGGAGGAGAACTATACTAAATTCGTTGACTTGTATGTTGTTACTATTCCACTACATGGAAACAGTAGCGACCAAAAATTGTTCTTAAATGTTGACTATCTGAATAAAGACTTTAAGTAAAACGTTCTTAATAAAACAAACCTAATACAGACGACCCTACTCGATTTGTTTATCTTCCTTATAATAGAATATGAAAATTTATATTTTACGAGTGCTCTCGAAGAAAACAAACAAAAACAAAACGAGATGGAAAAAGAAGAAAAGGCAAATATTCACATTAACGCAATTGTGTTGATAAACAACTGTATGAAAATTGATATGCACTAGTGAAGGAGAAAAAAAACATTTTCTTTGTAACAAAATACGTTGGTTAAAATCATGGTATTTTATCTACTTGTATGAAAGCTGAAAATGTAAGGGTTAGTAGTTATTTTCTTTAAATATATATATATATACATATATATCATATATCGACTTATACAATTGTATGAAAGCTGAAAATGAAAGTGTTAGTATCTAAATAATCATTTGCTATATTATGCGGACCATTGTATCTCTAATTATTTTATTTGTTTATGTATTACTTTACTTATGTTAGCATTAAAATGAAAACCAAAAAAAATGTTTATCAAAAATTCAAGAAAGAGTAAAATTTTTTTTTGTTTTTTAAAACTCTATGTATGTATGTATCACTTATCTATATATTAATACGCAAGCACTTTTTTTATACAGCACTTTATCCGACTTCCACTAAAGCGATTTTCCTCAAACTGGTTTTATATGGAAGTCGGAGTCGTAAAGGTGTGCACAAAACAAGAATTATTCATTTATATCAATTCTGTCACTCAGAAATGAGTATTGCATTTCCCAATATAAAATGATAAAAGGACAACAACAATATAAGGTAGAAACTACGGTTAGCAAATAAACAGGCGAATATAAAAATTTATTATTAAGGTTTGTGAATAGACTAAATTTCATGAGCCTAGACGGCAAGAAAACTCGGCAATAACTCAAAACAGCCAATTTTTGAGTTGTGCCACTTTTCTTGCCGTAGTGCGATTGCATGTCAGCGTCATTCCGCTTATGTTGAAAAGGTTTTTCCTTCTGTGGAGATTTTTACCGTCCCGGCAAATTTTAATTAAAAAAAATAAAAAAATAAATAGTAAAACAAAGTGGAAATTATTATCAAAATATCACTGTAAGCGATGATGTTTTTTAAATGAAGAAAGTTTTGTTCAAAGATGCGATAGATGGTAATGTAGTTTTTAATTACACTTTTTTAAAACAATTTTTTTATTTTTGTTTAGAACTGATAGAGAAATTTAAAAGTGGTAATAGTTCAATTAAATTATTACTGAGTTATTTGAAATGCGTAGACGTCAAACTTTAACGGAACGGATTGAGAGAAGAGTAGGGAGAGAGGGTCGAATTTCGACCAATGGGCGATACTAGTGTGTCATTAATAAAATTTCCTATTTATCTTAATTTACGAAATGCTAATTGTATTCCTCTTTTTTTATATGTCGTAACATATGCATAGTTGTATGTGCACTATATGTAGAATCGTAATTAACGTGTTTTATCGGATGTGCGAATTGATCTGCGTTGTCTCCTTAAACGGTGGTTAATTATTTTCCTATTATGTGCTCCCTTTTCCAGTTGTTTGTGTTTTTGTTTAACCTCTGACAAATAAAGCGATGATTTTGCACTTTTGTTAAAATTGAAGACTTTTTTTTTACCAAAAAGAAAACAAAAATGTTGTTAATAATAGTCTGATTTTTAGACTTATCTTAGATCCTTTCGTTTGAAATTGCTTGATTTAATGTGGAAAATATAGATATTTTCTCGATTTTTCCTGATGCGTTCTTCACGTGTGCCACTTGAATACAGGAACCTCCTTCCGTTAGATATAGCCTCACTTTAGAATAATTAGGACAAAAGCCGCTCTGCTCCTGTTATTTCACTTTTTATACTTCGAATATTACGGATTTGACTCTCACGTGGATTACACTTTTTAGATTAGAGGTTACCAATTCAGACTGATTGCTAGAAATCAAGATCACCATTTACTTTATCGCATGTCTAGCGGTGTGCGACACTGACTCACTCGATGCTTTGTGTCTTGTACCGTTTTTACTTTTTCGGTATTTGTTTTTTTGATATGCCTGCCGATTTAGCATGAAATTCGTATTTTTTATTAGCGATGAATGCTTATTTGATTTATTTTTATGTTTCTGTGTTAAAACGTGTTGCGATAAGATTATAGACTTTCGGGGTCACCATTGTAGCGTTGTCCAGATATTGCTCGACTCCTTCTAAAACACCAAAAGGGCACAACGCCACTAATAGGAATAATGTACTCTGTATTTGATTTTTATTAATGTTTATTATGAAATATTAGTGCAGGCGAGGAGGCAGGTGGCGACTTGATTTTCGTAGCACTGGTCACTGACTAACTCACTATTGGCCATTCGCCTAGGCTTGTTATCTTGTCCTTCCGGAACAATGATAACGAGACGGATATTAACCTTTGCTTTCAGCTAAATAATTGCTAAGGTAGTTGTGTGGGAAGTAGCCACAAGATACAAGCCATATGTTATGTATAGGGTGTCAGAAATATTAGAAACATCTAAGCCAAAAGAATGGAAGTGGGTTCAGACTAAAAGCAACGTAGCCGACTTGGCAACAAAAATTCAAAATCCTCCAGTGTTTGATATTGAGGGTTCCTGGTTTGCAGGCCCTAAATACCTTTGGCTCGACGAAGAAAAATGCCCAACATCTCCAGACGACACCTTCTATGATACGATAGAAGAATTAAGGCCAAAGTTTTGATTGGTTCATACCCGAGAACTCATGAACCATGTTATAAACGTTCAACGTTTCTCCAGCTGGTTAAGATTCCTGCGACCGATAGCTTGGATATATCGCTACCTTCATAATTTAGCGGCTAAACGGAGAAAACAAACAGTGCAAATAGGTCCATTGACTACTGGTGAACTAAGGAAATCTCACAAGTTAGTTCAAATTGCTCAGTCAGACGAATATGAAGATGAAATATTATTACTGCGACGCAATAAGCAAATACCGAAACTAGCCATATATACAATCTATCACCATACTTAGACGACAACAATATTCTGCGAGTTAAGGGACGAATAGACCACGCATGTGCAGCAAACGGCGACATGAAACGTCCTATTATCCTGCCTAGAAGACATCACATTACGCATCTTTTACTTCAGAATTATCACACGAAATTTCATCATTGTTATCATGAGGTTGCATTAAACGAAGTCAAGCAGATTTATTGGGTGAGCCATCTAAGGGCTGAAATGAGATCTATAAGGAAACGGTGTAATCAGTGCCACATAACAAATGCTAAGCCAAGCTTCCCGGAGATGGCACCGCTACCACCAGCGAGGGTTGCTGCATATACGCCACCTTTCACGTTTGTCGGCGTCGACTACTTTGGGCCAATGCTGGTAACGATGGGAAGAAGGACGGAGAAGAGGTGGGGTGTTTTATTTACATGCCTCACTGTACGAGCCGTACACGTAGAAGTTGCTCACTCCCTTTCATCTGATTCGCGAGCGCGAAGAGGAACACCTAGAATATTTTACTCCGACAATGGAACGAACTTTAAAGGCGCTGAAAGGGAATTAAAGGAAGCCTACAGTAAAATGGATAAAAATGTCCTTGCTGAAAGGATAACCACCATTGACACCGAATGGAGATTTCTTCCTCCCGCGGCCCCACATATGGAGGGATCCTGGGAGAGATTAGTGGGATCGATTAAGTGTGTCTTACGTCAAATATGTCATGGCAGAAAATTTAATGATGAAAATCTTCGGTGCTTTCTAGCAGAAGCTGAGAATGTAGTAAATTCACGGCCACTGACACATGTCGCCGTGGAACCGGACGAAATCGAGGCTCTAACGCC
Organism: Thereva nobilitata; assembly: GCA_963855945.1. Lineage (NCBI taxonomy): Eukaryota > Metazoa > Arthropoda > Insecta > Diptera > Therevidae > Thereva > Thereva nobilitata. The sequence goes on from OY979694.1 coordinate 137,692,370, forward strand.
TAACCATTTCCTGATTGGATCTTCCAATGGCAGCAAGCAGCCAGGTAAATTTGACATGACGGATACATATTTACGAAAGAATTGGAAATATGCTCAACAAATGGCAAACACCCTTTGGCAAAGATGGTTACGCGAGTACCTACCGACACTAACCAAAAGATCAAAATGGTTTACACCAAGCACACCTTTGAAACCAGGAGATGTTGTAATAATCGTGGACGAAAACTTGCCCCGTAATTCATGGTCGAAAGGAAGGATTATTAGTACAACCACAGCTGAGGATGGTAAGGTAAGAAGAGCTCTAGTAAGCACAACGACGGGTATCTTTGAAAGGCCGGCAGTGAAGTTAGCAGTCCTTAACCTTCAAATTGACGAGAAGAGTGAGCTACATCATCCGATTGCAGTCGCTCACCGCCGGGGTGTCAAGTGTAAACAGAGAAATCTCAGAACGGCAGCACGAATCTAGCAGCCCAAAACCAGAAAGAAGAAGACAGGAGGAAGAAAATTATTCTGACAAGTAACGCGAACGGGACGGGTGAATTTTTTAAAGCCTTATCTTTTGTATACGAATTTTTATGTACACGGAGGGATAATAAAGTTGTACTTAAAATACACCAAAGTTGTACTTATAATGCTCAGGACATCGTAAGAAATTCTTACTTATACATGCAAGTGCCAAACTTTATGAGAGCCTTCTTTGTGATGAGTCCGACAAAATTTTCTCTGCGAAAACTTTCGGCGAGGCGAATTTTTGGAGTGAGCGGTTCCTGGAATTGTCGTTCTGACGACATTTTGCTCTACATACATGCAAGTCTTTTTTGCCCTTTAATCGAAAGTTTTTTTGATAAAAACGATGAAAAAAACTGTGTCCGACAAGAATCGCGCGAATTCCGGCGAGTCCGACGTCGCCAAAATGTCAAAATGCAGCAATGTTGTTCTCGATACATGCAAGTCTAATTTTTTGAACACTGGTTCTTTATTACGAATATAATAAGGTGACCACCTTGTCCGACAAAAATCACGCGACAAAATTCGAGTCCGACACCTCCAAAATGTCAAAATTATGAAATTTTGTTCTCGATACATGCATGTCTGATTTTCGATTTTTTCACTTTGAAATTAATTGTTTATTAGGAAAAAAAATATGTCCGACAAAACTTGTGCGACAAACTCATTAAAAATTGAGAAAACTAATAAAAAAATTCAATTAAATATCAAATTTGAAACTTATGGCTGGGTAACGATCTCGCACGTAAAAACTTTTGACAACCAATGCCACGCCACCTTTGGAGACCCTTCAGTTGCAGCTGAGTTCAGGAAAAAGCTGCGAACGAAATAAATGGGGGAATCCCCGAATAAATCATATTTAACGATTTCGTCAGACTTTTGGGCATTGCAAATCAATCTCTGCATCAATCTCTCTATAATATCCATTGACACTAAAAATTATAAAAATATAAAAGAAATATCAATTTAACAATTCATGTGTACAATTTTTATGTGGAAGATCGTTACCGTTACAATTATTATCAGAATCCCCAGTTTAAATTTGCGTGGCATTGATATTCTTTGCGCAAGACACCCAATTTTTAAACACGTGACGCGTTTACAGCTGACACCGTCCTCGTGCACGTTTTGTAGTTTAAAATCTGTGTTATTGCGTGTTATTGTGTGTTATTGTGTGTTATTGTTATTATGGAGTGTTTTTTATGCCAAGTTTTAGTACAGTACGATATGAGAGCAATATTACGTTTTATATGTCCAGGCACAGTTTATTATTTCATGATTACATTATTTTTTGCTTTTTTTGTCGGACTAGGGATTTGCTTTAATATTTTTGTCGGACAATAGTGAATTTCTCTCTAAAATACATTTATTTATCATTTGCGTTTTTGTCCGACATGCATGTATCGAGAACAAAATTTCATAATTTTGACATTTTGGAGGTGTCGGACTCGAATTTTGTCGCGTGATTTTTGTCGGACAAGGTGGTCACCTTATTATATTCGTAATAAAAAACCAGTGTTCAAAAAATTAGACTTGCATGTATCGAGAACAACATTGCTTCATTTTGACATTTTGGGGACGTCGGACTCGCCGGAATTCGCGCGATTCTTGTCGGACACAGTTTTTTTCATCGTTTTTATCAAAAAAACTTTCGATTAAAGGGCAAAAAAGACTTGCATGTATGGAGAGCAAAATGTCGTCAGAACGACAATTCCAGGAACCGTTCACTCCAAAAATTCGCCTCGCCGAAAGTTTTCGCAGAGAAAATTTTGTCGGACTCATCACAAAGAAGGCTCTCATAAAGTTTGGCACTTGCATGTATAAGTAAGAATTTCTTACGATGTCCTGAGCATTATTATTTCCCTACAGTGTTCGCATACAGATTGACTGCTCGTAAAACACTTAAAAGTTCGCGTTTGTCCCGGACATGTATATTCTATTTATCATATCACGGAGTACTCAAAGAATCTAGCATCAGTACCAAACTCCGTGTAGTCTTTAACGGATCAAGAAAGACAAGAAGTGGTGTCTCTTTAAATGAATGTTTAGCGGTAGGACCAAAGCTTCAAGCTGATCTTTCGGCTAGAGTGCTTAGGTGGAGAAAACACACCGTAGTTCTCGCTGCAGACATTAGGATGATGTGTAGACAAATTAAGGTTGATGCTGAAGATTGTGATCTTCAAAGGATTGTATGGAGTAAATCCCCCGATGAACCAGTGGAGGATTTCCGACTCCTTACGGTCATATACGGGACTACATCAGCTCCGTATTTTGAAATTCGAACGCTGTTGCAATTAGCTGACGACGAGAACACAAGATTTCCACTAGCATCTGAAATATTACGAATGGATCTTTATGTGGATGATGTTTTGTTTGGAGCCGACGATGTTGAATCCTTAATGGAAGCACAACGTTCGTTAATTGACATACTCACGGCGGGCGGATTTCATCTGCATAAATGGGCGTCAAATTCTACAGCTGCTCTTCAAAATATCAATCCTCAACAATCAGCTACTGAGTTAAATCTAACCAAAGACAACAGCATTAAAACTCTTGGTCTGTACTGGAATACTGACAACGATTATTTTGGATTTCGAGTTACCTTAGGCGAATTACCTTCCATCCTCACCAAACGCACACTATTGTCCGACATAGCCAAGCTGTATGATCTGTTAGGTTTTCTTGCTCCTACTATCATACTAGCGAAAACATTGTTTCAAAAATTATGGCTTCTGAAATTAGAGTGGGATACGCCGTTACCAGACAATGTAGCTAAAAATTGGATTCACTTTCGACAAGAATTAGGATATCTCGAGAACTGCTCAGTTCTCCGATGGATTGGCAGCAACGCGGCTGTACAAGGTTATGAAATTCATGGATTCTCTGATGCGTCTGAAACCGCTTATGCTGCTCTCGTTTACATGCAAACATTACACGACTTAACTGTTATATGCATGCAGTTTACCAACTAGAATACACTGACAATACATTGAGAATATATTACATGCTATATAGTATATAAGCCAGTCAGTACAGTTGGGGAATCGTCATATCAGAATACAGTCAGTTGTAGTTAGTCATCCAGAGTTAACAGGCATATTATTGAAATAAAAGAGTTTAATTATAAAGAGTAATAAATTTTATTTAATTATGCGTATATAATATAACATGGTGTCAGAAGTAAAGTTTAAAAGTTATCGTCGTGAATTAATCCAGAAATAAAAAGAAAGAAAACACAACACGTGCTCAAAATCTACAAATATGGCAACGGGATCGTCGTCGGAGGATAAAACAAAGGCTTCAGACCCGCTACAAACAGCGCAACTTACGCAACATTATTTTTCAATGCAGCCAATAAATTTAAAATGTTCCAATATGACTAAAACGTGGCAGTCCTGGCTGACACAATTCAAAATATTCATACGTGCCTCTGAGTTAGAGGAAAAAGATGATAAAAGAAAGGTAGCACTTCCACTTCATCACATGGGCCCTGAAGCTTTAAGCCGGCTCCAGACTCACGCCGTGAATTCACGCAGAGAATTAACGGCGTGAACTAAGCGCGACGCGAACGTCTCTCTACACTCGCAGTGTTCACAGTCGTGTTCACGCACTTGTACGAAATGGATGAAACGACGGTTGCAGCAGCTTCAACTCTATGTGCACTGGCATACATATTAAATGTACAAAGGAATCTAAAAAACAATAGAGAAGAAGGAGATGGTGGATGAGAAGTATACGCCAGCCCCTGAAAGCATGAAATTCTTAACCATCTTTTTATATTTCCTATATCTAGATAACGAATCATCCGCTACTGGAACCTCCATCTGTGCACTAATATGGACCCAAGCATCATTATTTTTATTTTTATCTTTAATGCCGGGTTTTCATTAGTAGACTTAGTGGTAGAGTATACTGGGCGAGTACTAACTATCCTGTGAACTAGCCTAATGAAAACGTAAGTGGTAGTGTAAATTACTTGCTTATAGTAGAGTAGAGTGGGATAGCACCGTGGTAAAGTTACTCTACAACTTTAAAGTATGCCAGTTACTCTAGCACTAACTCTACTAATGAAAACCCGGCTTAAATAATGGATGCTTATGCCTAATCTCCAATGGGAGAACCAACCACGAACCAACCACGTACCAGTTGGCTGAATTAGCTGACAAAATGCGTTCACACACATTTCTATCAATGTAGATGTGAAATGTCAGAAATTTCTGTCTTGTTTTGATCGGGAATGCCGCGCAAAATTATATATGAAATAAATAATTTACAAACATTAGCTAATCTAGTAGCACTCAAATAAAATGTCATTTTCACTTTTTGTGTTGACATATTTTTTGGCGCGATATTCAAATTAAACTTAACGTCATTTTTGCCTTCATATTTGACATTTCTCTGTACAAAATTGTTTAGAACCACTGAAAAAAAACCCGCTGAATTGCATATGGCAACTCAAATGGTTTAACTAACACATACGGAAAGTTACACAAGTCGACCAAAACACGAGCGAGACGGGTTAATCAATTTACAATGAGAAGGAGTAGGTAGCAGCATTTTGGTTGGTTGGTTCGTGGTTGGTTCTCCCATTGGAGATTAGGCATTAGCGTCCCATATTAGTGGCTCTCTGGTTATATTCCAGAAATTTAATTTCTAAGTCGTTATTCCACAATGTACTCTTTTTTATTAACTTCTATCAATTTGCTTTTCCACACACGCCTACTGCGAATTTCGCGTTTCTCGGCCGCGAGCCCGCGAAAAATCCACTCGAAACGGGGAACAAGGCGCGAACAGACACGAACCCCGTGAATTGGCGGGAAAACCATCCACACTCGCGTTCACGGGTGTTCACGGCGTAGAGTCTGGAGCCGGCATTAGAATTTGGAGTCAGTGTCAAGTGACTGTCAGCGGTTCTGTGTTGTGTTTTTCTTAATTTATTTTTTCAATTAGTTTGTGTCTTTTAATGTTAATTTAATTTTTTTTCTATTATTTTGATTCTTTTAATGTTGGAATTGTTTTCAATTTTTGTTAGTAGATACCTAATTAGAATATTATTAAAAATTGTGCTCTGTGACTGTGGCTATGTGATAGTGGTTTCATGCGTTTTTTCTACTACAAACGAGGTTGGTAGCCCCTTTTTTGTGTGCTCCTTGGGTGGAATTTTTAATCTTTTTTATATTATTATTTTATTTCTCTTGAGATAAAATATATTTATCTCCTAAGTTCAGGAAAAAGTTGGTCTCGCATAACTTCACTTTTTTTTATTTTATTTCTTTATTTCTTTCGTTTTTAAATTTTCACCTGAGGTTATGCAACGATTTTAAACCCTTCGACTGGTGCTCAAACTGTAAGTAAATAAGTTTTATTATCAGTTTTGGCAATTTTGTTTTTTCATTTTTACTGTTCAATTGTTTTGGTAAACTATTTTGACTAACTGTCTTTCCCTCAGGGCGGGTTATCAGGTCTGCAAGCTGTGCTCTCTGGAAATTGTCCAACATGGGATTTCCTGTGATGGTGTATGTGGAGGCGTTTTTCACCCTACCTGCATCAACGCTCACGCCAGTGGCAAACCTTCGGCCCCTAGAGGGTCAACTTTTAATGAATGTACCGACATTAAACCCTGCCACGTCTTGAGATTGATGAAAGACATCTCAGACGTTTTTCTTGATGGTCATGAAAAAGTCCTGGATCGCTTGAACTCTTTCTCCGGCAACATCTCACATTTTCAGATGTTAGCCGATGATGTCCAGTCGATCAACGTCCGTCTTGACAGGTTGTCCGACACCCTTACTTCTGTTGCGACCAACTCGGGTTCCCTGATGAATAAATTCAGAAAATTTTCTTCCCGGGTTGCAACGACCTTTGACTCGATCGACGACATATATTCGGCGATCCTAAATCCTGTCGCCACTTTCGCTTCCACGGTTAACTCCTTGCCTTCCCTTTATCCCATATTAGATGATATTAAAAGGAGAACGAAACCTGTTCGGGCTTATATTGAATCACTGTCACTAGCAGTGGTACAAAATCACAATGCCCTGAGTTCTCTCTCACTTAAATTTGTAGGTGTCTGTGATAGAATAAACTCCCCGGCAGTATCTGATTGTTCCCCGCAGGTAGGGGAGCAGCTTCCTTCTACACCTTGCTCCGCAGCGGTTTCTCTTGAAGAGAAAGATACTGTTACTCAAAACTACACAGCCTTGAGTGACCCGGCCATACTTGTTGAGGGCCCTTCAGTGGGGACTGCCTCTAGGCTGGCTCTTGACCACCCGAAAACCTGAGGCAAGCATCATAAACGCAGACGCAGTCGTAAAGTTACCATTACGGATGCTGTCTCTGCAAATCCCTCGACTAGTTCGTCTGTCCCCGCCTCCTCACTCCCAATGGACTCAAACAATATCCCAGAACCGTTTGCGACATCAACCTCTTCCGTTAGTATTGTTAGACCCTCGGGTACTGGGGATACGGAGTCTTCGGTAACTTGCGCCAATTTGGTAAAGGTACCCAGACCGCAGTGTATTTTCATTTCGCGTTTCTCCCCCGAAACTACGTCCGAGTCAATTAAAGAATACCTCAGGGGAAAAGCTATTAACCCTGAGACAGTCACTTGCAAGAAAATCAGCAGTGTTTCCAAACCGGTTGCGTCTTTTGTTCTGACGGCACCGCGAAACACTGCTGAAAAGCTTTTGGACCCCACGTTCTGGCCTCCCGGTGCCTTTTCAAAGCGTTTTGTTCCCCGTACACGTGGGCATCGTATTCCTGACACCGTACAGGCCTCAAAAAACTCAAGACGCTTTCCCTCTATTACCAAAACGTGAGGGGAATCAGATCCAAAACCCATGATCTGTTTCTGTCGACTTCGGCCAGTGATTTCGATATAATCGCTTTTACAGAGACATGGTTACATAGTGGGATTCTTAATGCCGAACTTTTCGATTCCTCCTTCCAAGTTTTTAGGAAGGATAGATATATTGACTCGCAGGCTCGTGGAGGTGGTGTACTACTTGCCTGTAGTAACCTTCTCAACTGTTGCTTAATAACGCTTCCTAGTTTTTCCAACTCTTTGGACATTGAGCTCCTCGCTCTTAAAGTCTCCCTTGTCCATAAGAACCTATTTTTAATTTGCTGTTACGTCCCACCAGGTATGTTCAGCACTCTTGACGATAGAGGTCAAAAGCTCTATGATATTTTAATTACTTGCACTAATCATATCCAGGATATGATGGACTCCAAAGAGGAACTCCTACTTTTAGGAGATCTTAACTTACCCAATGTTCAATGGGTATCTTCCGATGAGGACGATAACTACCTTCCTGAAAACAACCTTAATTTTAGGGAATCCAGCTTTCTGAATTCCTTATTCTCATGCGGTTTGTACCAAATGAGCGGTGTGAATAATATTTTAGGAAGGCGGTTAGATCTCGTATTCTTTTCCGACTTAGACAACATGTATGTTGAGCCTAGCTCAATTGTCTTGTCGTCTGTTGATAATCATCACCCCCTCTCCTACTGAGTTTTGCATATTCCGATAAGCTAATCCCGGAGGAGTCAACCTTTTCCTTCAATTTCAAAAAAGGCAATCTTTAAGTACTGTCATCTAAGCTCACTTCCATCGATTTCAATACCTTGCTTTCCTCTAATGAGCTGGATGACGACGTATCAATTTTTTACTCCGTCTTGTATGAAACCTTCGCATCCTGTATACCTATTGAGCCTCTTAAGTCATCCAGATCATCCCCACCTTGGTACAACAATGAAATGAGACATACCAAAAACTTGAAGAATAAACTCTGGAAAACCTACCTGAAGAGGAAAGACACTGCGAGTTTCTCCGCATTTCTCAATTGCTATGACCAATTCCATGCTCACTCCGAAGCTCTCTATAAGAAGCACCTCAGTAGCATGGAAGGCAAACTGTATGGTGATCCCAGAACATTTTTTCAATTTATCAACTCTAAGAAAAATGTTGATAATTACCCTAACACCATGCAATACGAGAACTCTGTTAGCTCTAATACATCCGAGATTTGCGACAAGTTTGCATCGTTCTTCCGCAAATCTTTCTCGTCCCCTGTCTTCCAACCTGATGAAGACAATTTTCGACATATCAACGCAATTAAAACGGGTCAAAACTTATCACTGTCTGTAACCAGGGAAGATATCTCGAAACATATAAATGACCTTCCACAAGATTTTTCGTCCGGCCCTGATGGTGTCCCTCCTGCTGTTCTAAAATCCTGTGCAGTGGCCCTAATATCTCCTCTCCTATGTTTATTTCAAAAATCCCTAAGTAAGGGGTGCTTCCCAACCTTATGGAAGAACTCTTTTATAATCCCCGTCCATAAAAAGGGTTGTAAGAACGAAATATCTAATTATAGACCTATTGCGAAGTTATCGTGCATGCCAAAACTCTTCGAATCTATCACTTATTCTGCTATCGCCACTATCTGTAAGAGACTTATCTCAACTAACCAACATGGCTTTCTTGCAGCTCGTTCCACTACTACTAATTTACTGGAGTTCTCTTCTCACACTGTTCAAGGCTTTGTCACTGGCTGTCAAACTGACTGTGTTTATACAGACTTCAGTAAAGCTTTCGACATGCTCTCTCACTCTATTATAGTTCTAAAACTAAAAAAATTAGGCTTTCCGCATGCCCTGGTGGTATGGTTCCAGTCGTACTTAGCCGACAGAACCTACCAGGTTCTATTTTGCGGAGTCAAATCTAAAAACATCGCAGCGTCCTCTGGTGTCCCGCAAGGAAGTCATCTTGGTCCTCTTCTTTTTATTTTATCAATCGATGACATTGTTACCCTGCTAAGGCACTGTAAAATCCTTATTATGCCGATGACATCAAACTGTACCGCCACATAAGGAGTATCGAGGATTGCAAACTTCTGCAAGCAGACCTAAAAACCTTCTATTCTTGGTGTTCCAACAACAACCTGGTCCTTAACATTAGTAAATGTGAGGTCATGACTTTTTGTAGAAAACGTGGCGTTATAACTTATGACTATACTTTTCTCGATAACAAGATCTCCTGCACTAACTCTGTTATCGATCTAGGGGTTAGGTTAGAAAGTAAGTTGGATTTCTCCACCCACATCAATTATATCTCTTCCAAGGGCAGTTCAGTCCTGGGATTTATAAAAAGATGGTCCAAGGAATTCAACAACCCCCTCATCACCAAACACTTATACATATCTTTAGTTAGGCCTCTGCTTGAATACGCCTCCCAGGTATGGTCTCCTTACTACTCCTCGCATGTCGGTAAAATCGAATCGGTTCAAAGGAAGTTCGTGCGTTTTGCACTCAGTCACCTCCCGTGGGATGACCCACTTATTCTTCCGCCTTATGAGAACAGACTTAAATTGCTCAACTTAAGCTGTCTCTCCATAAGCGTCGCGAGGTCGCTGACGTTATATTCGTTCATCGTTTGTTGAATGACAAAGTTGACTCAGGCTTCCTACGAACCCGTACGTCATTTAGAGTGAACAACTACAACCTGAGAGGTCAACCTCTCTTGTACATTAATTCCTCTAATACCAATTATGAGATATACGAACCAGTTAACCGCATGCTTATAAATGTTAACAAATATGGGAGTGTTTTTAGCATGCAAACTAGCGAAGATGTCCTTAAAAGGACTCTTTTTAATGTGACGTGACTCCCTGTGTGTCCCACTTTTTCATTGTTTTTGCACGCTTCTCTGTTTGATGTTTTGTGCTCTTAAATGTTGCATTGTTTTTTTGTGTTTGCATGTCTTAGCTGAGCCACTGTGCAGTGGTAAATGTGACCGCGTTTGTGTGCAGGGACCGGACGGGCTCGTTACCGGAGTACCGGGGAGGGTCGAGAAGGAGTCCGCATTTTCGGTCGCATGCTCGTTATGCGGTGTTTTCTCTTCTTATACCTTTTTTGGTGCTTTCGGCCGGTTCGGTCCCTGCACATAAGCGTGGCCCGTTTCTCAGCCCAGCTGAGAAGTGTACCTTCTGAGCTAGAAGGATAAACTCTATTATTAAAAAAAAAATTGAAGCAGAAGCAAGTGACTCATCTCTTTTTATTGAAATACTTCAGTGCAACAAAATCAAAAATAAAGTGGATTCTCAATGGAACATAAAAATAAACATACAAGGATTTAATAGCCGTGTTTTTTAATAAACTATATAGGTCTTCGATCCAGTTCATTAAAAAAACGACAAGGGAAATTTCACTAAGCGCCATCTTCAGTGCTTTAAATATATTAAAATTAATCCGAAGTTGCGTGTCAGTAAACAACTGTTACACGAATTCCCCTCTAGAAAATAATGAATAAGTTTCTAAAAAATAAATTATTTGTTTCCTCATGCCTTCAAATTTGCTCTCGTCACTTCTATATTGTTTTTATTTTAAATGACGTTTTTCCGACAGCCGGTAAGTATGCTACATTCCGAAAAGAAAGGGAAATTTTGAAATGTCCCAAGACCTGGATAAAAACCTCGATAAAACCTGGGTTTTCAGATTTGTAGGGGGAAGAACTATATAGTTCATTAAAAAAACACGGCTAATATTATATGCCAAATTCATACGGGCGCAGAAACTAATTTAATGTCATTGGTGCAGTACAAACAATCCAAAATGGATGTCAATCTCATCAAACGGAGTACAACAAAAGTCATGACTTTTAGCGGAGAAATTTTGCCAGTCATAGGGGAGAGTACCATCTTGTGTCAACATAATTTTAGAAATTTTTACATAAAATTCCATATAGTTAATTTAAATTGTAAATGTATATTATAATTGAAGACTAGTGAAGAAATGAATTTGATAAGAAGAGTAGAAGAAATTACGGTCAGGACCGATCAGGGTAAGACTCATTTAAATAACAATAGTACTGAGCAGGGTAAGAATAATTTAAACAATGTAATTTTCAAAAATTATAGAGATATATTTCAGGGTCTCGGATGTCTCAAAAGAAAGTGCAAATTAAACATTAGATCTGAAGTGGTTCCTGTCATCGATAGGTTAAGAAAAATACCATATCAATTAAAAGGTGAATTAAAAAATGAATTGGAAAGATTGGAGAAATTGAAAGTCATTGAAAGAGTCGAAGATCCTACGGATTGGGTGCAGGGGCGGCGCTTTCATAGGTGCGAATGGTGCACTTGCACCGGGCGCAATTGGACGGGGGCGCTATTTCAGATATTCAGATTTTAAAAAAAAATTTAAAACTTTGAAAAAAAAAATGTTTAAAAATGTTTTTCTTACATCCTTTTCATATATTAAAGGATTTCATTTTTATTAACACGACTTAATTTTCCAGTTTATTTTCCCAATAAAATATTCTATATTTCAACTCATGTAACAACACAACACAAATTCCATGCAAAAAAAACCTGGAAATTTTACTTCCTCTCGTACTACTTCCTCTCGAGACTTTTGCTTCGTGATTTTCATATAATTTCTGTCCAGAGAATCAGCAGTAGTAAAAATTCAGGAGAAATATCCACCAAGTGAGAGAAAAATCCCTCATTCTACTGATGTTCTCAAATTTGAACGTGAGATGTAAATACAGAACTAACCAGTGGAATGAAGGAGACGAAACACATAATAATTTCATTTTTACTACGCTGGAGCACTTTTTGAAATGTTTGTAAAATGCACCATATCAACTCACACAAAGGAAAAAATTGTTCCGATGGCTCTGTATTGTGTATTGCTGTTTACTGTGATTGATATAAACTTCGGGGCGCTGGTGGTGCACTTTTAAATTTTGTTCCAAGATTTGTTCAAAGAGGTAAATAAACGAAATGAGAACAAAATATCTTGCGATTTTCTAAATATCTTGCGACTGTCGAACAAATTAATATGTAGATTTTTTTTATGTTATACGAGTTATTGATGGTGCAAATTTAAGTTTTGTGCCTGTTTCTCTGGAAGAATTTATAAAGAGAAAATTGAGTGAAATATTTTTATTAGATTTAAAATGTTGAGTTATAAAAGTAATATTTTAGATTTAATAACAATTATTAAATTACTAATTTCAGGTAATACATTTGTAAATTATATTATTTATATTTATATTTTATTGGAATTAATTTGTTTATTGTTTTTATGTTACGAAATTTAAAATATTTTACTGTGCCGCGAATTATGAAAATGGTATGGCAAATATAAATAGAACATACAATTTTCCATTAATTAACTCTTCAACTCAGACTTAATTGATGCATCGTTTGATAATAGGTGTGAACTTCGAAAAAAACGTATGTTTCTAAAGGCAACTTCTTGTTTTGATACTATTTAAAATTTATATGCTTATTTCTCCAGTTCGGTTAAAAGATTATTATTTTGAAAAAGAAGACACTAACAAGCTTAGTAAGACTAGTAGAGAAAGTAGCATAGACGCGTTAAAACGATTAGTTCGTCAATTAGATGGTGTCTACGAGGCGTTGGTAGAACTCGTTCAGGTAGGGAACCCGTATCGAAACATACAGCAGAATTACGAAATAAAATTACTGAGTTAAATTTAATTTGTTCCATAGTAATCTAGTGTGATATTTTAGAAAAATAAATATACTTACAAAGCCCAAATGTCGGCTGCAGTTGATATTTTAAATTCCACAAAAGGTTTTTGAAGTGAAAACTTTTATAGGCACGTTGGACACTTTTTGGCCCGAAAAACTAAAAACTCGCGTCACGCTAACGAACCATCATCACGCTACCGTACCATGTGAGAAAAAATTTGCCTTTGGGGGTTTTAGTTTGTATTAAGTGTTATAAATTATTATACTATATTACTATGTATTATATATTCTTATGTTTGATTATATATTATTTTTTTTTATTTGGAAGACTAGAGCATATTATAGATTTTTTAATGGTTTTATTTAGCTTGACCTCGTATATTTGTTTGTTTGTTTGTTTCTTTGGTTCAATTCTTCCGACAGCTTTTTTAACTACTTCTACTAAACCGATTTGTATGAAACTTTGCACACACATTGAGTTCCCATGACAATGCAATCTGACAACTTTGTAAAAAAATCAAGATGGCGGTTCCAAGATGGCGGACGAATTTTGCAATTGTGTTCCGATTATATTGAAAATCGGTATCAAGATGTTTTTATCAGCGCAAATGACGATTCTGTGCTCAAAATTTGAAAATTCAAAATGGCGGTGCCAATATGGCGGATGAATTTTGCAAATGTGTTCTGAATCCATTGAAACTCAGTATCGGGGGGTTTTTAAGGTCACAAATGGCGAATATGTGGTCAAAATTTTAAAATTCAAAATGTCGGCGCCAATATGGCAGTACGATTTTGGCAATTACGATTCGATTTCACCGAAAATCGCTATTTGGAGGTGTTTAAGGTCGGAAATAATGAATTTCTTGTCAATGATAGAAAATTAAGAATGCGCTGGCAATATGTATGGTATGCATAACAAATCACTTCACCAGAATTTTGTAAAAAGTAAAATGCATAAATACCTGTATAACGACTGTATAATTAAATAAGAACGACTTGTCTAGTAAAATGTGTTTCCAAGTCCACAAAAAAAATATTTCAAATGCATTCACATTCATAGACAAAATTGTTTGACCATTATCCTCCTGTAATATTAAGATTGAATAGGAAATACAGAATGGTCATAGAAGTTTTCACTTCCATCGTATGGTCCTACGCACACCAGTTTTTTTTGATAGATTTACGATCAAAGCAAAATATCAGGAAGTTATTGAAAAAGTCAAGCAAATTGCTACCAAGTTAGAAGTGCCTTGTGTATTTTCCGCTTCTTCGTCCTTGCGATCCAGACGAAAAAAGTTTTTTCATATGATCAGCTGATGGGGCGCAATATAGCATAATGCACCGGGCGCAAAAAAACCACGCGCCGCCCCTGATTGGGTGAGTTCCATTATATTTGTAAAGAAACGTAATGGCAGGCTGCGTCTTTGTCTTGACCGCCAAAACTTAAATAAAGCTATTCAGCGTTCTCATTTCCCTATACCTACAATAGAAGAAGTCAAAGCACAGCTGTCAGGTGCAAAAAATTTTACTTCTTTTGATGCCAACAATGGATTTTGGATGATACTGTTAGATGAAGAAGCATCCAAATTATGTACATTTATAACACCATATGGGCGATGTAAATTTTTAAGACTGCCTTTCGGCATTAGTTCAGCACCGGAATTATTTCATTCTGAAATGGTTAAAACGTTTAGTGATATACCCGGTCTAATCATTTATATAGATAACCTATTGATTTACGGTTTTACTAAAGAAGAACATGATGAGAGAGTTAAAATGGTTTTGGATAGGGCAAGATCTTTGGGTGTTAAGTTCAACTTGGAAAAAACAAAATATTGTCTTTCAGAAATAGCTTTTTTAGGGCATTTATTCAGTCTAACAGGGGCCAGACCTGATCCATCCAAAGTTGAGGCTATTTGGAAAATGCCTCGTCCTACCTCGGTCTCTGAACTTCAACGATTCTTAGGAATGATCAATTATTTAGGGTCTTATATAAAAATGTATCTGCTAAAACTGAAAATTTAAGAAAATTACTTCATAAAAACACAGAATGGCATTGGGAACAATATCATGAAATTGAATTCACAAATCCAAAAAAAATAATAACTAGTAGACCTGTACTAATGTATTTTGATCCTGTTAAGCCTATTAAATTATCTACTGATGCATCCAAAAGCGCCATCGGTGCTGTCATTTCACATGGAACAAATCCTATGGCATACGCATCATCTACTTTAACCATTTGTCAACAAAATTATACTCAGATAGAGAAGGAGCTTGTTATGTTCCTAAAATGGAAGAATATTAATTGTATATTTTAATAGCAAATTGTGTTGTACTTATCTGTCTTATTTGTGTATGTGCCGTCCGCCAGAACATCATATTGCTGATGAATCTTTCTTTTAGATAACCACGAAGGACGCGATCACTTGAAGGTACTCGGCGCGTCGCTGGAAGGAACAAAGGGATTCGTTCGTAAAGGCCAAGGTGTATCGGGACCTGCGGGAAAGAATAGTCGACGGCAACCGGCCAAATCTAAAAGAATAGACATTGGATAGTATAAGTTAGAGAACATAATTTCAGCATTAGCGATGTTGTGAACGACCCGCAATCCTCAGCGCCAATCATAACCTCTTCATATAGAAATAGCCTGGATCACCTGGGACTCCAAGTTCTGGGGCGCAACACTCTGATCGCGGGGAAGAAAGGTCATCAGGGAGTGCTCTAAGGTGAAAATAAAAGGAAAAGTTCCAGCTACCCCGGAAATCCGCCAGCATATCTTGAGCTGTCACACTCAAGTTCCTTCGCCGATTGCGAGAATATGCTTGGTCGCTGAATTTCTTGAGGTGTAGCATTATGTTGCCCAGAAATTAGGGATTAACTCCCAAAATTATTTTCATTAATACTAGTAAACCCGATTCCAACCGGTCCAACCGAGTCCATCCGGTGGGGTGGGACGGTTGGAAAATGGTCTGAAATAATGGGAACTTGAGGAATAGTGGGCTTTTCCTTATAAAAAGTCGGGCCCTTGATGGATTCTCTCTCTCAGTTTGAAGTGGTCTATATAGAGTGATATAGTGGTTTAGTTACAAGTGGTGAAGTTTTTTGAGGAGATCGTTAGAGGAAGTTTTTTTTTGAGGAGACCGTTAGAGGCGAGGATTGCGGATTGGAGCAGGGAGTCAGTTAAGTCCAGTTTGTTTTTTTTTATATATTTTTTTTTTGCTTGCCGTTTTTTTTTTTTATTACTATTATTTTCTTTCCGAATTTTTTTTGAAATTGAAATATTGAATTATCCAACATTATCATTATTATTAGTATATTTAAATATTGAATTATCCAACATTATCATTATTATTAGTATATTTAAATATTGAATTATCCAACATTATCGTGTTATTATTATTTTACTGAAATATTGAACTGTTTTATCTAATTATTATTTTTTTTTAAAATACACAAGAAAAGTCAGAATTTGAATTGAGTGAAATAAAAATTGTGTTGTTTTATTTTTTTTATTATTATAATTTTTTTTGCGTGGGTTCAAGCCCCACGTGGAAATCAATTGTAGGATCGTAGTCCTTAAAACTACGTGGCGCCCATAACTTTTATTTTTCCTAATTAGATCCGCGCCCAACGCTGAGCTCAGCCGAGCCATACGTGAAAATTTGCACGTAACAAAGTGGCGCCCAACGTGATTTTAATGTGTACTATTAATAATATCTAAATAGATTTTATGGAAAAATAAAAACATTAAATTAAAGACAGTTCTGCTAATTAAAACCAGGAAAAATATCCAATTTTTTTTGTTCAAATTTGATTCGCCATTTTTTTTTCAAGAGTGGAAAATATATTGACATAGTCGTGGTCAGGAAAGGTTGCAACCAAAATTCGCCAAGATCCACGGCCAAGGAAGGAAAAGAAATTGCGAAGTGAAGTGCCGGTTTAGCTATCCGCATTTAAGAAAGAATTTTTTTTCCGTATCTCAAAAAAAAAAAATATTAAGAAGTAGTGATTTTGGCTAAAATGGCTAAATTTTCTTGGTGGCATTTGGATGGACAAGAGTGACATTTAGTTTCAAGGGCATCAGTCAACCAGCTGTTCAGCCAATCAGCTGTTCAGCCAGGCGACTCTCAAATATATCATCATTGCGTTATTGTTGGTAGTGGTATGAGAAGTGGGAGAGAGTAAGGAGCGAGGCAACAAGTTGTTGGAAAGTGAAGAACTTTAAGTTAGCTGCAAAGCTTTAAAAGTTGTGAAACTTTAAAAGTTGCGAAACTTGGAAAGTTGCGAAACTTTAAAAGTTGCGAAACTTGGAAAGTTGCGAAACTTTGGAAGTTGCGAAACTTTGAAAGTTGCGAAACTTTAAAAGTTGCGAAACTTTAAAAAGTTGCGAAACTTGGAAGTTGCGAAACTTAGGACATTGCGCGAGTTGCGCAACATAGTGACCGATCACGCCACTCATTTTTTTTGGAACCACGCCACTCAATTTTTTTTGTAATTAGTTTTTTTTCCTTTGGAATATCCAATAGGGGTAACGGAGTATACGTACTTACATTTTTATTGATTGTAGAGAAGGTTGATATTATATGTTATCCATTGTAGTATAAGGTGTCCCAACCTGTCAAAAATTAATGGATTTTTCCTTTTTTTTGACACAGAAAATACACACTAATTTCCCACAGTAAGACACGACAATTTCACTGGGATATAAATTAAAATTTTTCTACTACACATCACTAAATCACATAGAAATTATTGTTTTACACTACGGACACTATTTAAACGGGGCACAACGTGTACGATAAACCGACCGGCGCGCGTTACTTACTACTTACAACTGGCCCGTTCCGAATGAGTAGTCAATACTCGACTATGAATGACCACCGAGTATAAGAGAATTGTTGTTTTCAATATTAGGAGGGAGAATTGGATGTTTTTTTTTTGCAAGGAATTAAAAATTTTTTTTTGGGGAATAATAAGGAAATTTTTTTTTTGGGGAAGGCTCACAGCACCGGACTCTATTTTTTTTTCCAATTTAAGTAGTCGGCCATTACTCTACTGGGAAGAAAAGGATTGGAAGCGAATTGTGGGTCAAGTTCATGCTTTTGTTGACTCTATTTGTTGTTGATCGATTTTCTATGATATTGGCAAGGAATTAAGTAAATTTTGAAGACTGAACCAACAGATGTTTCACTATTAGGTTATATACAACATATCATACTCCCTAACAGGTAGTTATTTTTCAAGGTACTCGGGGCCTGGAAGCCGGTAGATGGTTGTATGAAGACGAAGAATTTTTTTTTTGAGAAACAAGTGAATTTCATTGAGAAACAATTGGATTTTTTTGTTTTGACACTGAATCGAAAAGTGTAATTTTTATTGGCGCTTTCCCATTGACACTTTCTCTGTGGTTGGACTTTTTGTTGGTTGCGATAACTTTTCTTTCCTTGTGTTGTTATTTTACTATTTTTGCGGTACCAGCCCGTGGAACTTCCGTATTCGTTTTTGTTTGGCGTTTTTTTTTCTTCGCAGTTGAGGTTTTTCTTGTAGGGGGGTTCGCGACATTTTAGAGTTAGCGGTCTTTGATTTTTAGAAACCGAAATCGAGATGGAAGTCAACAGGCTCAGCCAGGACGAGCTGTCCTATGAGCTGATAATCAGAGGTTTACCGACGGGAAAGGTAGAGGAGATGAGAGCTGCCCTCCGCTCGGCTTTAAAAGTGGAAAAGGAAGGCAAGATAGTATTGGTTGAACCCTACCCTTTTTCCTTCGACGAGGACGCTCAGGCATTGCAGAGGAAGCTGAGCGAGATAGCATCCTTGCAAGAAGTCTTCGAAGGCGACTCAGGCTCAAGCGAATACAAGAAATTGCTGACGAAGATAGAATGGTGTCTGGCCCGAGCAAACCGCATGACGATTGAGGAGGAACATCAGAAGAAAGAAAAAGCTCGCATTAGAGGAGAATTAATCATATCCTTGGGTTCGCTCTATGCAAAGGCGGAAGGGGATGATCCTGACGACGAATCATCTGAGGCGGCCGCCGAGTTATCGCTCCCTGCAGCGGTAATGACGACCAACCGAGCTCAGGCCCAAATACATAAGTGGGGTATAAAATTCACTGGGGAACAAGGGCAATCGGTAAGTTCCTTCCTCGAAAGGGTTAATGAAATGGCGGAAGCGAGAGGGATAAACCGATGCCAGCTATACCGCTCAGCGCTGGATTTATTTGGTGGACGCGCGCTAATTTGGTACCGGGCTAATAAGGGTTCGTTGCACTCATGGAACGACTTGGTGAAGGAGTTGAGAAAAGAGTTTCTGCCACCGGACTACGATGAGCGACTATTGGAAGAGATACGGAGAAGGACGCAGGGAAAGGACGAATCCATGGGAATATATGTGGCCACTATGAAAAATATGTTTGCACGGTTGAACGAGCCCCTTTCGGAGAAGGAGCAACTGAGAATCCTTAGGAGGACAGTCCACCCTTTCTACCAGACGCAGCTGGGGTTACACGAAATCGAATCAATAACCGAAATGGTGGAACTAGGTCGGAAGCTCGAGACAATAAGGTCATCTGCTGAGGCTTTCATTCCTCCCCCGTCGCGACGAAACCACTCCTTGCTTGAGCCAGACCTTGCTTATATTGGCTACGAACCTCAAGTCATAGCTGCGGTAGATAACTCCAACCAACCTAGGAGGCCGAGTGCAACGGCAGAGAGGAGGTGTTTCCGATGCGGCCAGCCTGGGCATTTTGCCCGGAATTGTCGGGTACTAAGGTGCTTCGGTTGCGGCACACCAGGGACAATCCGTTCACGCTGTGATCGATGCAACCGGCGACCAGCAGAGGAGCAACGTCCAGTTCCGGTGGAACAACGTCAGGTCCAGGGATCGGGAAACGACCAGGGAGCCCGAGCCTAGACGGCGAGCCGGGTAGTCCGCAGGGAGCCGTAACCAGCGAAGATCCGGCCAACCATCAACGGCCGGACCATTCCGCTAAAATGGGGGTAATGGGGGTGGCTCAGTACGAAAGAGTGGACTATGTTTTCTGTGGTCCGGAAGACGATGTGCGACCTCATCTTTTAGTGGAAACCTTTGGGGTAAGATTTCGTGGGTTACTCGACTCGGGAGCAACAGCGACCGTCATCGGTGGCCCTGGCTGGGAAAAGTTGGAGAAGATGAAGTTGGAAATTAGCGGAACAATGAGGAAGGTGGTTAATGTAGCCGATGGAAGGTCTGTCGAGGTGTTGGGCAAAACGGACATACCCATTGCATTAGAAGGGAGAACGAAGGTTAAGGAGGTACTGATAGTCCCAGAGTTGCCGCACCCAATCATCCTGGGGATAGACTTCTGCAAAGAAATGAAGCTGGTGGTAGACTTCGATGACAACAGCTGGAAATTCAAGGAAGAGCAGACGGGGGTGCGAATACACGCCTTGGAGAGTAAGTCGAAACTTCTGGAGAGGCAGCAGAAGGAATTGGAGGAGATTATCGGGGAGGCGAAGCAGGTAATGGGGACGAAGCTAGGGTGCACGCGTATCGTGGAACATGTGATCGAAACAGAATCACCGCCCATCAAACAGCGTCATTACCCCATCTCGCCGGCCATGCAAAAGGTCGTCAACGAAGAACTGGAGGAAATGTTGGAAGCCGGAGTGGTGGAACCATCTAACAGCGCGTGGGCCTCACCGGTGGTATTGGTAAGGAAGAAGGATGGCAAGTACCGGTTCTGCGTCGACTTTAGGAAACTAAACAAGGTGACTAAGAAGGATGCTTACCCTCTGCCTTTTGTCTCGACTACCTTAGACAAGTTGCGCGACGCTAGATACCTGTCGTCGTTGGACATCAAGTCAGCCTTTTGGCAAGTACCGATGCAAGAAAAATCCAAACAATACACCGCTTTTACTGTTCCAGGGCGAGGTTTATTCCACTTTAATAGGATGCCTTTCGGGTTAACCAACTCGCCGGCGACTTGGCAACGGTTGATTGATAGAGTACTGTCCGGTACCTTGGAGGATAAGGTCTTCGTTTACCTGGACGACGTTATCATTGTGACTCAGACGTTTGAAGAGCACAAGAAAGTACTAAGGGAAGTCCTAGATAAAATTCGGGAGGCTGGGCTCGTCATCAACTTTGACAAGTGTGAATTCTGCAGAGAGGAATTGAGGTATTTAGGGTATGTAGTAGGGGAAAATGGGTTACAGGTGGATCCAGAGAAAGTGCAGGGTATTCTGAACATCGCAACACCTAAATCTGCCACGGAGGTACGGAAATTTATTGGCACAATATCCTGGTACCGTAGATTCGTCCCTAATTTTGCCACGCTATTGGCCCCTATCACAGCTTTATTGAAGAAGAAGACGAAGTTTATGTGGACGCCGCAGTGCGACGAAGCTTTTAAGAAAGCGAAGGATTGCTTAGTGAGTGCACCCATACTAACGTGCCCGAATTTCGATTATCCTTTCGTAATCCATACCGATGCCTCTGGTTATGGTTTAGGCGCAGTCCTTACTCAACATATTGAGGACCAGGATAAGGTGATAGCATACTTGAGTAGGTCTTTGAACCGGGCAGAGCGCAACTATTCAACAACGGAGCGAGAGTGCCTCGCCGTGCTTTGGGCAATCGAAAAGTTGCGGCCATATATTGAGGGTACTAGCTTCACTGTTGTC
The DNA here is from genome assembly GCA_963855945.1 of Thereva nobilitata. Lineage (NCBI taxonomy): Eukaryota > Metazoa > Arthropoda > Insecta > Diptera > Therevidae > Thereva > Thereva nobilitata. The sequence goes on from OY979694.1 coordinate 137,714,046, forward strand.
ACAGACCACGCATCTCTAGTATGGCTTCATAACCTGAAGGATCCCACAGGCCGGTTAGCTCGATGGGCCATCAGGTTGCAACAATACGACTTTAATATTGTACACCGGAAAGGTAAAGAGCACCTACTTCCAGATTTGTTATCTAGATCAGTCCCAGTTGTAGATTGTCTCCACGACGACACATCGACATCACTCAAGGATCCCTGGTGCGAACGCATGATGGAACGGGTACGGAAGAACCCTGAACGTTTCCCGGATTGGAAGCTTAGCCTTGGAAGTCTCTGGAAGCATGTACGACCAAAATATCCGCAGTTGGCTTGCGAAGGGTTCGACTGGAAAAGGGTGTTGCCGAGAGCGGAAAGGAAGAAAGCCTTGCTGGAAGCCCACGACCTTCCAACCGCAGGGCATGGAGGGGTTAAGAAGACATACGACCGGCTTTCTCAGCGATTCTACTGGCCGAAAATGAAGAGCGACGTCGCATCGTATGTAAAGCTATGTAGGACGTGCCAGACGACTAAGCCGGAGCGGAAAAGGCCGGCAGGCTTGATGTCTTCCCGTGCAGTCAGCAGCTATCCATGGGAGTGCGTGTGTATCGACCTGATCGGTCCCCTTCCCCGTTCCACCCGTGGAAACAAATACATCCTCACTGTGGTGGATTACTTTAGTAAATTTCCTCTGCTCTTTCCTCTACGGTCTGCTACTGCCCCACCTATTTGTCGTGTTTTGGAGGAATCTGTATTTTTGATTTTCGGCGTACCTAAGGTAATAATTTGTGATAATGGTCAGCAATTCAAATCGAAGGAATTTAAGACACTTTGCGAAGGATACGGAATAACGATCCACTACACAGCTTCGTACCATCCCCAAGCCAACCCGACGGAAAGGATGAATCAGAATGTTAAAGCGATGTTGCGCGCTTATGTGTCTGACAATCACAGGACTTGGGATACATATCTGCCGAAAATCGGATGCGCAATTCGGACAGCAACGCACGAAGGAACCAAGTTATCGCCGTACTTCATCAACTTCGGCAGGGAGATGGTGTTGTATGGTCACGAGACGCCCGGCGGGAGTCAGGAAGGAGACAACGCGGTGGTGCGCGCGAAGGCACTACAGGGCGTCTGGAGAGACGTTAAGGCGAGGTTGGCCAAAGTGGCGGAAGCAACTAAACACACCTATAACCTTAGACGAAGAGATCAAAGGTTCTATGCGAATGATATGGTTTGGCGAAAAAATTATGTTCTGTCCGATGCCGCGAAATATTTTACTGCTAAGTTAGCCCCAAAATATGTCGGTCCTTTTACTATATCGAAAGTGCTGTCACCGTGGACGTACCAGTTGAAAGATTGTACAGGTAAAGATGCTGGAGTGTGGCATGCTAAAGACTTGAAAGTGGCCGAGGCTAGTAATTCATCCTTTCGTGAATAGAAAAGGGAAACTATAGTAGGGTAATTTTAGCTCAGGTATATCGAAGTATAAATAGAAATAGGAAATTATTCATTGGAGTACGAATTGGTAGGTGTGCCTTAGATACATATAAGAATTTAGGAATAACTAAGAACTGTAGGGATAAATTTCGACATTGAAGGAACCCTCATACCTTTAGAGATTTCTTCGAAATCTCTCGAAGGAGAGGGAGGTATGTTATGTTCCTAAAATGGAAGAATATTAATTGTATATTTTAATAGCAAATTGTGTTGTACTTATCTGTCTTATTTGTGTATGTGCCGTCCGCCAGAACATCATATTGCTGATGAATCTTTCTTTTAGATAACCACGAAGGACGCGATCACTTGAAGGTACTCGGCGCGTCGCTGGAAGGAACAAAGGGATTCGTTCGTAAAGGCCAAGGTGTATCGGGACCTGCGGGAAAGAATAGTCGACGGCAACCGGCCAAATCTAAAAGAATAGACATTGGATAGTATAAGTTAGAGAACATAATTTCAGCATTAGCGATGTTGTGAACGACCCGCAATCCTCAGCGCCAATCATAACCTCTTCATATAGAAATAGCCTGGATCACCTGGGACTCCAAGTTCTGGGGCGCAACACTCTGATCGCGGGGAAGAAAGGTCATCAGGGAGTGCTCTAAGGTGAAAATAAAAGGAAAAGTTCCAGCTACCCCGGAAATCCGCCAGCATATCTTGAGCTGTCACACTCAAGTTCCTTCGCCGATTGCGAGAATATGCTTGGTCGCTGAATTTCTTGAGGTGTAGCATTATGTTGCCCAGAAATTAGGGATTAACTCCCAAAATTATTTTCATTAATACTAGTAAACCCGATTCCAACCGGTCCAACCGAGTCCATCCGGTGGGGTGGGACGGTTGGAAAATGGTCTGAAATAATGGGAACTTGAGGAATAGTGGGCTTTTCCTTATAAAAAGTCGGGCCCTTGATGGATTCTCTCTCTCAGTTTGAAGTGGTCTATATAGAGTGATATAGTGGTTTAGTTACAAGTGGTGAAGTTTTTTGAGGAGATCGTTAGAGGAAGTTTTTTTTTGAGGAGACCGTTAGAGGCGAGGATTGCGGATTGGAGCAGGGAGTCAGTTAAGTCCAGTTTGTTTTTTTTTATATATTTTTTTTTTGCTTGCCGTTTTTTTTTTTGATTACTATTATTTTCTTTCCGAATTTTTTTTGAAATTGAAATATTGAATTATCCAACATTATCATTATTATTAGTATATTTAAATATTGAATTATCCAACATTATCATTATTATTAGTATATTTAAATATTGAATTATCCAACATTATCGTGTTATTATTATTTTACTGAAATATTGAACTGTTTTATCTAATTATTATTTTTTTTTAAAATACACAAGAAAAGTCAGAATTTGAATTGAGTGAAATAAAAATTGTGTTGTTTTATTTTTTTTATTATTATAATTTTTTTTGCGTGGGTTCAAGCCCCACGTGGAAATCAATTGTAGGATCGTAGTCCTTAAAACTACGTGGCGCCCATAACTTTTATTTTTCCTAATTAGATCCGCGCCCAACGCTGAGCTCAGCCGAGCCATACGTGAAAATTTGCACGTAACAAGCTGTTAGCTGTCCTATTTGGCTGTACACGTTTTCACCAGTATATTTATGGTTAACAGATATTGGTTGAAACTGATCATAAGCCGTTAATTGAGGAGCCGGATCAAAGAACCGCACTTTCGCTCGCTCGACTCCAAAAAAACGTAAAATTAGTTCGAAAAAAAATTTTCTTCAAATAACAAAATGAAAAATATTTATTTGTTTAGAAAAAAAAGGCGCATCCTTTTGTTTCATACAATTTTTTTGTGGCATCATTAGTTTTTAAATAAACATCAAAAAACCGATTTTTTTTGAAACTTTTTTTTTATCAATTTTTTTACTTCTACTCGTCATAACTCTCTTAATAATTATTCAATTGATCTGAAATTTTTTGTGTAAACTAATTACACGTAGCTTTGAATGGTAGACAAATTCCAATTAAAAAATGAGATGTCGTTTGTTTGTTATTAACTTTTTATTGCGTTGCCACGTGCGTCGCGCATCAGATTTTTCAACTTCAAAAAGTATCGACGGAATTTTTGATTTTAATTTGCTATAAGCGACAAAGTTGTTTATTAAGGTCTTATTTTGGGTGCCTTCCATTTAGACACAGAGGGACACAGTGTTACACTGTGTCCGGCACAGAAGTGTTCCATCAACGACACAGCTAGACACAGCCGGGCACAACTAAGACAATGCTACCAACCCTCGCCAATTGAAATGTGATCGTTAATTTATAATTACAACAATATTGTTTAATTTTTAAGATTCCCAGCATTTATAAGATATCGGGTGATTAATTTAAAGAAATTATCAACATCAAATTTACGATTTACTTCTCAAACAAAAATAAAAACGAGGAAAGTGCGCCGTGGCGGATTTTTCATGAACTTATGTGTTCCATTTGGGCTTACACAGAACGACACAGAGCGACACGCTGTGTCGGACACAATTGTCTTTCTGTGTCTAAATGGAAGGCACCCAAAGTTTTCTGAAAAATTTCAAAGAGTTTCATTATCATGATACATAGTTATAATCAAATAGTCAGATGCGCTGAGCGTGGTTTCAACTGCGCCGAGCGTCTTCTTACACTTAGAGCGCTAGAAGCTCAACGCGTCTGACTTTGTTTGATTATAACTATGCACCATGATGATGAAATTCATCGAAATTTTTCAGAAAACTTTATAAGACCTTAATAAACAACTTTGTCGCTTATAGCAAATTAAAATCAAAAATTCCGTCGATACTTTTTGAAGTTGAAAAATCTGATGCGCGACGCACGTGGCAACGCAATAAAAAGTTAATAACAAACAAACGACATCTCATTTTTTAATTGGAATTTGTCTACCATTCAAAGCTACGTGTAATTAGTTTACACAAAAAATTTCAGATCAATTGAATAATTATTAAGAGAGTTATGACGAGTAGAAGTAAAAAAATTGATAAAAAAAAAGTTTCAAAAAAAATCGGTTTTTTGATGTTTATTTAAAAACTAATGATGCCACAAAAAAATTGTATGAAACAAAAGGATGCGCCTTTTTTTTCTAAACAAATAAATATTTTTCATTTTGTTATTTGAAGAAAATTTTTTTTCGAACTAATTTTACGTTTTTTTGGAGTCGAGCGAGCGAAAGTGCGGTTCTTTGATCCGGCTCCTCAATTTCACTTTTTAACAAGTCTTTACACGATATACCAGCTAGACTTCAAAGAATCATGCATCGTCTTCAAACTTATGACCTTATAATCACTTATAAACCTGGTAAAGAGATGTTCGTCGCCGACACCCTGTCACGTGCAGCTTTATTAGATAATTGTCTTCCAGAAATTGATGAGGATATTGCTTTGCATTGCAATACAGTAAAGGCAGCTTTAAGCATTTCAGACACGAAATTAAACGAAATCCGCGAAGCTACTCTCAATGATGCTGTCCTATGTCAATTGAAAAAGTATGTGAAAGAAGGGTGGCCAGAACATCTACACACAGTAAATCTTATAGTTAGACCATACTTCAATATCAAAAATGATATCCATGTCATTGATGATCTTATCTTTAAAGGACAAAGTCTTGTTATTCCAAAAATTTTAAGAAAAAATATCCTGTCACAAATACATGAGGGCCACATGGGGATAGAACGTTGTAAAAATCTAGCTAGAAATTTACTCTATTGGCCAAACATGAATAACGATTGTGGGGGGGGGGGGTGGATGGGGTGCCTTTTGAAAGGTAAGAAGAAATTGCGCCACGTCTTAGATAATCGCCTTCCTTAACGGTTCCTTGATGTCCATATGCAAAATGGTGAAAACTCTGGGTTCTTCTTTATAATATCTCTTTAATTCAATATGATGATTGACTTATAATATTTTACGAATTTAAACTGTAATCTATAAACTTATAATAATTTATATCCACTTGAGATTTACTGATATATTCGTTCCGGAGTTCCCTTTAGCACTGTCCCTGGAGTCTTCTTTTTCTCGATCGCTAGCTGGTATATTGAGGATGGATAGCGGTTCTGGACCAAAATATGTGGTGGGATGGGCAGACCAAAAAAACTGATAGTCGTCTCGATTTAATTGCCTTTTGAAACTGCATTAGATTTTTTTGGTGTAGTGTTGCCAGTTAATTTACAACATTCTCCCCCTTCTTGAAACGCTGTTGCGAAATGTGGACCCCTTGGGCTACATGTGACGTGTTGCTGCTGCTTTGGCTGTCTGTCATCCCTCCTGGTTCTCTGGCGTATCTCCATAAGGATGGGTGAGGAACATGAAAAAAAAGAGGGGATTTGATTAGCAGTAAGGGTTGCATGACAGTACAGGTTTTAGAAAATGATGTATTAGCCGCGAGACAAATGACAAAATGAAAGTGTTAGAGGTCAGATGTAGTTCATACGCTCCAAGTGCTTATAAATACCTCAATTTTGTTTTTGTATTTGTTTTTTTTTTTTTTTTTTAACTTAACTAGTATGGACGCAATCCGAAGGCAGCAAGCAGACCTTTGTTACCGGGCGTTTGAATTCGCCCTTTTGGGTTTTTATGGTTACCACACGGATTATTTTATCATCTCCCGGATGTACTTCTTTAATTCTGCCAAGTGCCCATTGATTTGATCGAAGATTATCTGATTTGATTAGGACGAGATCTCAGATTTTGATATTTTGTGATACCTTAAGCCATTTCGGTAGTTGCTGAAGTCTGGACAAGTATTCGGTACTCCAGGATCGCCAGAACTCTTGTTTCAATCGTTGCAGTAGGTTCCATCTATTAAGAGCGTTGATCTTGTATTGTGTGAAATCCTCTTCTGGGGGTGCTAACAATGCGTCGCCTATTAAAAAATGGCCTGGGGTAAGGGTTCTTGTGTCATTGATGTTATCGGTTAAGGGGCATAGTGGGCGCGAATTAAGACAGGCTTCTACTTGCGTGAGGAGGGTTGACATTTCTTCGAAAGTGAGTGGTACGTTTGCAGCAATGCATTTTAGGTGAAATTTAATCGACTTGACCCCGGCTTCCCATAAGCCGCCGAAATGGGGAGATGCTGGAGGAATGAAGTGCCAACGGACATCTTGGACACTCAGGGTGAGAGCAGCTTGCCGATTAGCCTGTTGAATGGCAACCTTAAGATCGTTATCAAGTTGGTTGCGAGCACCTATAAAGGTAGTTCCGCAGTCTGAGTATATATCTCGACAGAGACCACGACGAGCGGTGAATCGATGGAGGGCGGCAAGGAACGCCTTTGTGGTGAGATCACTCACAACTTCTATATGGATCGCCTTTGTACACAGGCATACAAAGACTGCAATATAACCTTTATGAGTACGACATCCTCGAGTGTGTGACAAACGAAGGTTAAATGGGCCAGCATAATCGATCCCAACATGGGTGAAAGGGCGACTTATTTTAACACATTTTAACACGGGCTGATGGCAAGGAGCCCATCAACTGCTCTTGTACCTTGCATGAATTTTTGAAACAGGGAATACACTGATGTAAGAGCTTCTTAATAACTTTTCGAGCAATGATGATCCAGACGGTTTTGCGTAGCAACGACAGGGTGAGTGTAAGACCTCCGTGTAAGCACAATATGTGTGCGTTTCTTGCCTATCATTATAGGGTAGATCAGAATGAGCTAAGCGACCCCCAACTCGCAGGAATCCTGAGGAATCTATAAATGGATTTAGATTCATTAATTTGCTTGAAGTGGGTAACGGTTTACGTTTTATCAAGCATTCTAGGTCCCTTGAAAAGAATCTTTCTTGTTCATGTTTTATCCAGAAGGATCGAGCTTCATTGAGTCGAGGTGGGGTAATAATTGGATAGTTGCGACCCGACTCCTGATTGCGACATCTGTTTACGAATTCCTTACATAACTCGGTTATACGAAGGAGGCGGGTTAGAGATGAATATCGGCGGAGAATTCTCACTGATTCCGATACTGCAGTAGGGCTCCGCAGAGCTCTAGTCTTGGAAGGGTAATTGACTTTACAGGAGCTACTTTCGTCTTTGCGCTTACGAGATTGATTCTTACGTTGCCGTTGGTTTCTGATCGGAGGTATAGCGCAGCACTATATGGTCTTTGCGAGGCGTCGCAAAAGCCGTGAATCTGTACTGAACTACTGGATTCTAATCCCAAAAACCGTGGAATGGATAAGGTTTTGAGATGGCTTAATAGTTCCACGAAGTCTAGCCACGTCGCCGACATCTCTTTGGGAACTGGTTCATCCCAGTCTAAGCCCCTTTGCCATAAGCATTGGAGAAGGATCTTTGATGAAATGATTACGAACGAAAGTAACCCTAGTGGATCATAGATTCTAGCGACCGTGGAAAGGATTTCCCTCTTCGTAAATGGTGGTTGAGTTGCTATGGGTTGTACGACGTATTTGAAACAATCGTCACCGGGTAGCCAATACAAGCCTAGCGTCTTTACAACATTTTCCTTATTAAGAAGTACTGATAAGGATGAAGTGCGCTGGGTGTCCAGTATGTCTGTCAAGACTTCGTCGCAATTAGAGGCCCACTTTCGCAATTCAAATTTTCCTCGTTTTAGTAGTGCATCGATTTGTCTCTGACCTTCAGTAGCTTCTGATAAACTATCTCCTCCGGAGAATAGGTCATCGACGTAGAAGTCACGCTCCAAAATGCGTGCCCCTATAGGAAAATCATGCCTTTCATCCCTCGCGAGTTGATGGAGCGAGCGGATGGCGAGAAATGGGGCGCTAGAGACTCCAAAGGTGACGGTTGTAAGGCGATAGTCCTCAGGAGGAGTCTTAGAGCTGCGACTCCAGATTATTCTTTGGTAATCGCGGTCGGTAGGATCAACAAGGATTTGCCGATACATCCGAGCGATGTCGGCCGTGAAAACAAATTTACGTTGTCGCCATTCAAAAAGCAACAGAGCGATGTCACGCTGCAACGCGAGTCCTGAGAGTAGACAATCATTTAGAGAGTATCCATTTGCGCTTGCATCAAAGACTACCCTAGTCTTCGTTGTCAGACTATCGGTTTTCTGTACAGCGTGGTGAGGCAAATAGAACATCTTGTCACTGGGTTGAGAGATTTGTTGTATTGTAATCTTCTCCATGTGACCTTCCTCGATGTATTCCTCAAGGCAATCTTGATATTCCTTACGTAATAAGGGATCTCTCTCAAATCGACTTTGTAGTGATTGAAATCTTTTGATTGCGCCTTCGCGGGATGCTCCAAACCTAACTTCAAACTCCGGCAAAGGTCTGAAGGGTAGTTTTACCACATATCGCCGTTCCGTGGTTCGCTGGTGTGTTTCTGAAAATAACTTTTCACACAGCGCATCTTCGTCTGACATCTCCTTCGGGATGTCTACTACCTCTATCTCCCAAAAACGGCGTAACATATCACATTCGTCTCTAATTTGGGAACAGAGGCTTACTACCACGCCGGCCAAAGAAGTGCGAGTTGAAGGAGAGTCGGGTTCATCGGAACTGTATTCCCCAAATAATATCCAACCAAAGGATGTATTCTGGGCAGTAGGAGCTCCGGACTTGCTAAGGATTATACCTCCTTGCAAGATTGTTGCATAAACTTGTGCACCCAAGACGAGGTCAATGCTGCCAGGGCGGTCATAGGTGGGGTCTGCTAACGGTAAGTTAGTGAAATGGTTCCACTGCGACACGGATAATTTTCGTGGGGGTAAGACATCAGTAACCGAGTTGAGAATGACCGCGGTGATCTGTAATTGTGGGTTATTTCGAAAATGAGGTTTTATTGTTAAATTAACCGTTGAGCGTGATGTCGCGGTGAGTACATTCCCCATCCCGTAGACCTGGACTGACGCGCGGCGTGGAGTTAGTCGCAACGTCTGGGATGCTCTTTTTGTCATGAACGTAACTTGTGAGCCCGGATCGACGAGGGCGCGTAGTATGCGAGGTTCACCCCTTTCCGACACCGCCCTCACTAATGCAGTAGCCAACAATACGCCCCTGCATTCCCGAGCGTGATACGAACTTACGTTTGCCATCGTGGAATGATCCGGGTCCCCGTTTGCTGGTATCAGAGTTTCCTTCTTTGAATCTGGTTGAGGAGTTATTCGGGCCTCCTGCGGATGCAGAAGCGTGTTGTGCCGTTGCCCACATATACGGCATGTGTTTTCGCTAGGGCAATTTTTGCTCATGTGGCTATGAGCTAGGCAATTTCTGCATAGAGACCGAGAGTTCACGAGTTTGTTTTTATCATCTAGGCTCATTCTTTTGAATTTTAAACACTGCCGCAAGGAATGGGAGTTTCCTTTGCAAGGGGGGCACATTGGTCGGGCAACATGAAAGGCTTGAGGTCTTGGTATGGCGCTCTTTGGCGTAACACGTGATTCTATTCTTGAAACACTGGGGAATGGAATCGCTTCTAGCGTTCTAAATCTTGTCTCCAAGAAATCTTGGAGCTTTGAGTATTCCGGGAGTGAGGTTGATGCTCCTTGCATCTGTTCCCATAGTTGCCGGGTCTCACGCGGCATTCTTTCAACCATTAGATAATTAATTATGGGGTCCCAGTTATCGGTATTTACCTGTAATGTCTTAAGGGTTGCAAGACACTCCTTGGTGCGGTCAAGCAATTGCCGAATGGCACGGGGATTTTCTGAAGAAATATAAGGCTGTGAGAGAAGAGTCTTCAAGCTCGTGTTTACCAAAACTCTTGTATTCTGGTATCGTGTACATAGGAGATCCCAGGCTATAGAATAGTTGTCTTCTGTAATATTGAGATGTCTCAACAATTTCTCAGCCTCACCAACTAGACTTGCCTTAAGATAATGCATTTTTTGAACCGGAGGCACTCGCGTGTTCGAATGAACCACTGAGATGAACATGTCATGGAACGCCAGCCATGACGTATAGTCGCCACTAAACTTTGGGATCGCCACATGTGGTAGTTTAATATCACGAGATACCTCGAGATTTTGAACGGAATTACCCGGAGGCACCCTTTCATTTCCTTGGGAGAGGTTAGTGGTTCCACTGACTTGGGGGGTGCTCGACGTTAATTGCTGTACGAGGTCATTGAGATTCCCTTTATGTACAAAGAAACCTTCATAGAACTGATCCTGCACCGTGCCATCAAAGTATGGGTCTTTTTTCTCTTCTGCTGTACTCGACCCTCTAATGAATCTATCGTTGATGATGAATTGCTGATATAAATCGTCAAGAACTTCGAGGCGACCTTGCAGATGGCCCAACTTCTGGAGTCTATCTTTAGGGGATTTTCTTAAATTGATTCCGAACGTCTCCAGGTCCTCCAGCAGGGCTCTTTGCTCCCTAATCTTTTCAGAAACCGTTTCCATTTTACTTGTATTGAATATCTTTATGATACGAAAACGGACAGCAAGACTGTAAATAGGGGGGGGGGGGTTAATGTGAATTCACGTACGACCTTTGGAGTTGAAGAATGTTTCTAATTGGGTATGAGGAACTATAATGTACTCCATAGCGCTCTAGGCATTCGCCTTCCTTTTAATGCACAACCAAAGGAAGGAAGGTTTTCACTACTACGGCGACAATTCTAACTTGGGGAAATTAGTTGGTCGTCATATATGGAATTTGAAAGTTACGAAATAATCGTAAGCATAAATAATATTCACTTTCAGAAGAAGATGTGGGGAATATAATCTTCAATTCCCTTGGATGTGGGGAATATAGTCTTCAATTCCCTTTGTTAGCCAAGGAAATGGAAGGAATCAAATTAGCAAGAATAATATTAAATAGAAAATATTCAAAGGGGCTCACCTTAATTTACCTTATAAATCAAGGAGAGTATACACAATGCAATAAACTTTGATTTATAAACAATTTAAACTTCATAAGTGTGGGTCGGAAGTTATGCATATACACCACCAAAACAAATATTCAAGGGACTTCACCTTCATTTAGCTTATAAATAAGGGAAGGGTAGTTAATAATATTATACTAATCTGCAGTTATAACTAAGCTTAATAATGGAGGGAATCAAAAGTTTCCAAAATTGTATTAAATATAACGGAACTCACCTTAATTTACCTGATAAATGCAAGAGAGTATACCTAATAATACTACACTAATTTTACCTTTATACTAAGGTTTCATAGATGAAGAATAGAGTCTTCACTTTCCTTTGTTCATTAAGGGAAATAGAGGCCTTCGAAACTTATCAAGTTTAATCATAAGACAACATTCAAAGGGCTCACCTTCATTGATCTTAAATTGAAAGAAAGAGGGTAATTAATGCACGAGGTGATAATACACAATACAGTTTTCAGTTTATAAAGCTCATAAGAATTCAGGAATGTGGTTATAACAGGACAACCTCGTTAAACGGGACGCACAAAGAAAATTCCAGTTTCATATACGCACATTTTCTATACATTGCAATTTACAATCTATCATATCCAGACTCCAGTAACGAAGGTATCACCATGGGTATAGAAGATGAGAAAACAAATTTATTGCCAAATTATTCCTATGTAATTTTCAATGACCACTTGACAAAACAAAGGCTTTGAAACTGTGTTAAACTTCACCGTTATAGCGGGATCGACTCGATAGCGTTAATTCTGCGTGTCACCTTCAAAATGCATTTCATTCTTAATTATTTTGCATAAACAATTGAAGTACACAACTTTATCATATTTTTGGTTTCACTGAAGCACTTGGAACGTAATAAATTGATCTTTAACACCTTCACTTACTTATTGTTTTCCCTTTTACATATGGTTTAGGAATTTCTTTAGTTATATGTTTTATTTAATTATGAATGTGAAATTAGAATTTTAATAAACATGCAACCTTACTAACCTTTCAGATCCGGCTCGAAGGACCATTTTTATGTGGGGGTGGATGGGGTGCCTTTTGAAAGGTAAGAAGAAATTGCGCCACGTCTTAGATAATCGCCTTCCTTAACGGTTCCTTGATGTCCATATGCAAAATGGTGAAAACTCTGGCTTCTTCTTTATAATATCACTTTAATTCAATATGATGATTGACTTATAATATTTTACGAATTTAAACGGTAATCTATAAACTTATAATAATTTATGTCCACTTGAGATTTACAGATATATTCGTTCCGGAGTTCCCTTTAGCACTGTCCCTGGAGTCTTCTTTTTCTCGATTGCTAGCTGGTATATTGAGGATGAATAGCGGTTCTGGACCAAAATATGTGGTGGGATGGGCAGACCAAAAAAACTGATAGTCGTCTCGATTTAATTGCCTTTTGAAACTGCATTAGATTTTTTTGGTGTAGTGTTGCCAGTTAATTTACAACAAAGATATTGCTAATGTCGTCAACAATTGCGAAGTCTGTCTGCGGTACAGGGTCAGTAATGTCAAAGAACACTCCCATGAAATTAAAAGTCTACCATGGTATAAACTCGGAATTGACTTGTTTGAGTTTAATAAGAAAATTGATTACTTTTCAAAATATATAGAAATAGCCGAGTTATATAACAAATACAATAGCGACACTATCATTACCAAACTCAAATCTATTTTCGCAAGACATGGTATTACTCGTATAATAATATCAGACAATTCAATCCAATCAATTCTGAATCCTTTAAAAATTTCGCAAAAGGGTGGCAAATTGATCATACCACTACTAGTCCTTACTTAGCTCATGCAAACGGGTTCTCAGAACGGTCTGTCGGTATCATAAAGAAGTTACTTTACAAGTCTTATGAGAGTAAAACTGATCCGTATATCGCTCTTCTACAGTATAGAACTACACCAAAAGGAAATGTAGATTCACCGTCGCAGTTACTGATGTCCCGGAGATTAAGGACAAAACTTCGCGCACTTGAAAAATTATTTCTACCAGCGATCACCAACTACAAAAGGCATGAAAACTTAATGAAATTAAAAATGAATGATATTCAAAAAAAATATAATCGACACGCTAAACCGCTTAGACCCTTAGAGGAAGGTGATGATGTCTTATTCAAGAAAACGCCAACATCCATCTGGAGTCCTGGAATAATAGCCAAGACTTGCTCGCAGCCAACGTCATATCTAATAACAAATAATGATGGAACTACCTATACACGTAATAGGCAACATATAGTCAAATGTCCTTCAAATAATATGAAGAAGGAGGAATCAGTTGATGAAAAGAAAGAAAGTATAGCCATAGAAAGTAGACCAGTCGATGACATGAACAGCAACAGAGAGGAAACTTCTTCTGAGACAACAGAGACACCTACTAATTATCAAACTCGTTATGGTAGGAAAATTGTAGAACCAAAAAGATTTAACCCTATGGAATTTGATTAAATAATATTTAATACTTAGAGTCCATGGAAATGGTACTTTAACATTGCCAAAATGCAGGACAAGATTTTTTTCTTGGGTTGTGTAGGGGAAGTCGGTGTTAGCTTAAATTTGAGTTTTCGAGTTCCCCATCCCCCCCATTTGGCCGCCATCTTGGAAAAGGTGTGCAAATGGTTTTTCCACTATATCTCCGTAACAGTACATCTTACAGAAAATTTATAAAGAGACTTTTTGTTTAGAATTAAATTATCTACAATTTATTCTTTAAGCGTTTTGTCGTAAATTAAAAAATTAAGAAGTTATAAGCCTTAGAACACAAAAATTAGTCACAATATTTTCTTTTAAAGGCTATAACTTTTTTTCCTTCAATTTTAACAAAACAAAAATAACAAGTTTTTTGTAGAGGGTTTTATAACGAATAATTTCCATTCATTCTTTTTTTAATTTCATTCACTACGAAGGGTTCACAGCGCCCCGAAGGTATCAAAGTGACAGATTTTCTGAATAATTTTTCACGATTTTACCTCCTCCTCTCCCTAGAATTTCTCAAAACAGGTAGCAAGTAATAATAATGTATGAATGACTTTCCGTTTGAAGAAATGCCGATGTTTGAGTAATGCAATAAAATTATTTATTACGGTTTTTTATTATTGTTATGGTATGTTTTACAAGGTACGAGATGGTTTAAAATGAAATTCTTTGAATAATAACATGTATTAGTTTCTCCAATTTTTGAAAATAATTTGTGTTAGGGCTGCAAAAAATAGTGCTTCATTCAGTTATGCTAATTATCTAGCAAAATACGGACGTATTCATTTTGTGGGAAAATTTTGAATTATTTTAGTGTAATTTCAAAATTGTTATTTCAGTTTGATCTTAGTAAAATTTTCAATTTTATAAAAGTGTACGTGTTATTCAGTTGTGCTATCTACCAAAATTGAAAATATTAATTAAATTAAAAAACCCTAATAAATAATTTTATTGCATTACTCAAACATCGGCATTTCTTCAAACGGAAAGTCATTCATACATTATTATTACTTGCTACCTGTTTTTGAGAAATTCTAGCGAGAGGAGGAGGTAAAATCGTAAAAAATTATTCAGAAAATCTGTCACTTTGATACCTTCGGGGCGCTGTGAACCCTTCGTAGTGAATGAAATTAAAAAAAGAATGAATGGAAATTATTCGTTATAAAACCCTCTACAAAAAACTTGTTATTTTTTTTTTGTTAAAATTGAAGGAAAAAAAGTTATAGCCTTTAAAAGAAAATATTGTGACTAATTTTTGTGTTCTAAGGCTTATAACTTCTTAATTCTTTAATTTTGCGACAAAACGCTTAAAGAATAAATTGTAGATAATTTAATTCTAAACAAAAAGTCTCTTTATAAATTTTCTGTAAGATGTACTGTTACGGAGATATAGTGGAAAAACCATTTGCACACCTTTTCCAAGATGGCGGCCAAATGGGGGGATGGGGAACTCAAAAACTCAAATTTAAGCTAACGCCGACCCCCCCTACACAACCCAAGAAAAAATCTTGTCCTGCATTTTTGCAATGTTAAAGTACCATTTCCATGGACTATTATAGACTACAAGCCCACGGCAATTTTTGGGGGTTCATGTGAAACAGCAGGAATTATATGCAGATCGATACTCCTAAATGAGACGTAAACTTCAGGCACTATGCCGTCACTTTTGCGCGGTACATGTGACCACAGGGTAACTTGAATATTCCATCCGGAGGGGTGCTTTTTTGGTCAAATATTCTTGTACGGCAATTCTCATATTGATATATTATAAAAAAATAAGCTCCTAGAACCTACTGCCGTACAAAAATAATGGTACTTGAAACCAGCAGAATTTTTCAATTTCTGCAAATTTATCCCCCCCACAAAGGTGATTTATTCCTGTACGGCATTTGTACATTTCGATTTCTATGCTTTCATAGAATCATTGTGTGGCTATGCCGTACATATTTGGTGGTTAAAAGATGAGAAAACCCCGACTCAACACGCTCTTCTTAGTTAGTACAGAGGCGGTCATTTGAGCCAGCATCAAACTCAATGATCTTTATGCTATTTCATGAAACGAAAACATTTTTTATATTGCCGTACATTTTTCATGGGACATATGGCTACGACAGGAAAATTAATTTTCCTCCGAAAAGGATTATTTTTAATGCTAACAATATTTTGTGCGCCAAACGTTACGTTAAAACTTAAAACAATAATCAATAAAACCTAAATGCCGCATAAAAAAATGGTTGAAGATGGCTGGAAAAGTATTTTTTCACCCTGAAGAATTCATTTTATTATATCTTACTTCAAGTACATAGGTCAACTTCAAATAATTGAAGTCCATAGATATTTCAAATAATTATATTTCAATACAAATACGAACAAAATCTTACCTTATATACTTGAAACTTATACTTATATTATCACTAGTCAATTTTGAAAGTAACCTATTAAGTCCTTCGGCAAGACCCTTTTGGACCACTCCCTGGTGATCTCGATGTCTCAGAAAAATGCATTATTTGCCGTATTGTTTTTCTTGCGTTTCTGATGCACCAAACCATTGCCTAAACTAGTTCCATATATACAAAAGTTGCGGTTACTATTTCTGTTTTGGATGGTGCACGAGTGGCGATTCTTATTGGCTGTGCATTATTGCTGCTTTCTTGAGGTTCCTGTGCAAATTAACCATTGAGGGCGGCGAGGAAGTAATCTCTCCATCTTTGGAGCTGCCCGTCGTCGCTGCACAGCAACCTTCCATCCGCACTCTTAACGGCATCCTTTTTAGTAGAGTGCTTTCCCGAGAGCTGTTTCATGTATTTGCCGCGTTTTCCACTTTCTCTGCGAGCTCGTTTATCTGCTGCCTTTTATCACGCCGGATACTTCTCTTTACCTTCCGGTGTAGTTAGTTACATACAAGCTGTAGACAAATTTCTTGCCGTACTGGTAAAAATGATCTTGTGTTCAAAAAGTAGGGTTCAACTCGCAAATGCAAGTGATTCTTTATTTATAATTATATTAACCATAACTTTTAGATGGCACAACTGAAAATAGACGGCACCTGTTTTTCTTCGTTGTTCTATCTTTGAAGAATTATAATCAGCAATAATATTGAAACATTATTCTTTTTGCTAATGCACAGAGCATTTGGAAAATCTTACAAATTGTTGAATTTTGCTGTTTTGTTTTTTATGCATATTTTCATTGTAGTACAGTACAGATGTAATATTGATGCGCCAAAAATTCTTGGAAGGATGATTTTTCATAAATCGTTAATGGAGCATAAAAGAAGCTTAACTTTAAATTTGAGGGAAATTTCGAGTGGACGTTTTTTGGAAAACTCAAAAAGTTTTTGAAAAGCGTTTTTCTCTGAATCTACGCATTTTAGAGAAAAGTTGTTTAAACAAAAAATGTAGAGGACATTGTTACCTACAATTTGTTTCATAGAGGTCAGGCTGTACAACTTCAAATACAGAAGCTAGGTGGCGCCAAAGTTTCCAAAAAAGTGTTTTTTCGGTTTTTGTCCCAGAAAAAATGGTTTTTTTACAAAAGTGTAAATCAGTAAATTGTTCCACGCTATAACTTTGGAACGGTAAGTCGGAGGGAAAAAAAGTTTAAATAAATGTTGTAGACATTTTTAAGAGGAACAATTTACTGATTTACACTTTTGTAAAAAAACCATTTTTTCTGGGACAAAAACCGAAAAAACACTTTTTTGGAAACTTTGGCGCCACCTAGCTTCTATATTTCAAGTTGTACAGCCTGACCTCTATGAAACAAATTGTAGGTAACAATGTCCTCTACATTTTTTGTTTGAACAACTTTTCTCTAAAATGCGTAGATTCAGAGAAAAACGTTTTTCAAAATTTTTTTGAGTTTTCCAAAAAACGTCCACTCGAAATTTCCCTCAAATTTAGAATTAAGCTTCTTTTATGCTCCATTATACCGGCGACACACTACAGGAATTTATGATCATATCCTAACTTATTAAGATAAATTTCAAATGTGTCACCTACTATGATCATAAATTGTGCTGGTGAACTTCATTTTAATTTCATAAATTAAGTTACACAAAGCTCATATTTAAATATGAAGTTGGAAATATTGGAAGTAAAAGCTTTTTTTCCCCGTTTTTATATTGCACAGTTGGCATTTTTAATGTCAGTTCTGGTTAAATTCTGAGGTAACTTGATATCACTACTCATATTTTCAATAAATGTATGCTTTTTTGCGCTTTTTAAATAAATTTAGCACAAATTCCTCTCTCTTTTTACTTTTACGAATTTCAAATATTTGAGTTCTTCAAACTAGCGCATGTCAAAGCTTGCACATATGAGGTTTATAGTGTGTCAACCTTAAAAATTTATTAAGATAAATAAAAATGAACATAAAGGATATGATCATAAATTGCTGTAGTGTGTCGCCGGTATTAACGATTTATGAAAAATCATCCTTCCAAGAATTTTTGGGCGCATACCCCGATTTTCCAGTCCAGCTGTACTGTACTATTGGGTACAGTTAATTATAGATGGCTATATTGTAAAACAATAATACTTAGTTACAAGTTGTAGAAAAATTTCTTCCCGTATTGTAAAAAAGGAGCTTGTGTCCAAAAAGTAGGGTTCAACTCTCAAGTGCTGGTAATTGTTTCTTTATATATATATTAACCAGAACTTTTAGACGGCACAGTTGTTAAAAATTAGTTTAGATGTTGACTAATATTTTGGTCTCGGTGCCGTACAGTTTTCAATGACCTTGCACGATACTGATCTAGGAGCGGGTTGAGTCGGGGTTTTCTCATCTTTTAACCACCAAATATGTACGGCATTGCCACACAATGACTCTATGAAAGGATATAAATCGAAATGTGCAAATGCCGTACAGGAATAAATCACCTTTGTGGGGGGGATAAATTTGCAGAAATTAAAAAAATCTTCTGGTTTCAAGTACCATTATTTTTGTACGGCAGTAGGTTCTACGAGCTTATTTTTTTTATAATATATCAATATTTGAATTGCCGTACAAGAATATTTGACCGGAAAAGCACCCCTCCGGATGGAATATTCAACTTACCTCTGTGGTCACATGTACCGCGCAAAAGTGACGGCATAGTGCCTAAAGCTTACGTCTCATTTAGGAGTATCGATCTGCATATAATTCCTGCTGTTTCACATGACCCCCCAAAAATTGCCGTGGGTTTGTAGTCTATACAGATAGATGAAATGGAAAATTATGAACTTTTGTTAATCAAATTTATGAATTTACATTTGAAAAAAAAATACTAATATTATTATGTACATATTTGAAAACTTATGAAGTATTTGTTAATCGTATTTATGAATTTCTATTTGAACTTATGAACTTATATTTATTAATAGTATATATGAATTTACATTTGGGGAAAAAAATATTATTATGTACTTACATTTGAAAACTTATGAACTTATATTTGTTAATCGTAATGATGAATTTATATTTGAAAAAAAAAAGATGTTGTATGCATGCAGTATACCAACTAGAATACACTGACATTACATTAAGAATATATTACATGCTATATAGTATATAAGCCAGTCAGTACAGTTAGGGAATCGTCATATCAGAATACAGTCAGTTGTAGTTAGTCATCCAGAGTGAACAGACATATTATTGAAATAAAAGAGTTTAATTATAAAGAGTAATATATTTTATTTAATTATGCGTATATAATACAACATCGTTGCTTTATTCAAAGACGAAGCTTGCTCCAATCAAGCGTATGTCTATTCCAAGGCTTGAACTCATGGGAGCTCATCTACTCGCACGATTGGTAAGCTATATCAGAAATTCATTACAATTAGACAGAGAACATATTCTCATCTATTGTTGGACGGACTCCACCACAGTCCTTACTTGGCTTACATCACACCCATCTAAATGGAAAACTTTCATTGCGAATCGGTTCAGTTATATCCATGGGCAAATTCCTAACCTGAAATGGCGATATGTTCCGACATTATGCAACCCTGCAGATTACGCTTCACGAGGTTTACATGCTCGTCATCTTAAGTCACAGACCCTCTGGTGGGAAGGACCTACTTGGCTAAGAATGTCTTCCTCGACTTGGCCACAAAATCCAGTCCGACAAGTTCCATCTAGATTTAGAAGCAAAAGCAACGATTCATAAAATGTTTTTGTCAATGGGCAACTAGTCAACATCAATTAAAGGGAGATCTTTCAGCGGATCGAGTCCAGCCAAACCCACAATTTTCCAATACTGGATTAGATTATGCAGGACCAATCGTAGAGCTGCGCGGTAGAGCTGCACACAAAGCTTATGTCGCGTTATTTGTTTGTATTTCCACGAAAGCTCTGCACGTCGCGCTGGTTTCCGACTTGACTACAGAAGCCTTTTTAGCTGCATATAAACGTTTTAGATCTCGGCGTGGACCTTGTAGAAGAATCTATAGTGACAACGCGACCACCTTTGTGGGTGCTGCGAAGGAATTAAAGATTCACCAAGCTCAATGCATTTCTCATCTACCGGACGAATTCACAGGTTTATTAGCCTCCCAAGGTACAGATTGGTGCTTCATACCACCTCGTGCTCCCAACATTGGAGGTTTGTGGGAAGCTGGTGTGAAAAGCATCAAGCATCATCTGCGAAGAGTAGTGCATCTACTCTCACTTTCGAAGAACTCTCTACCTTACTTGCTCAAATAGAAGCCTGCGTTAATTCACGAACCTTATACCACATGAGCTCGGATCCCGACGATCTTCAAAGTCTAACACCTGGTCATTTTTTGATTGGCTCGAATTTGTTAACTGCGCTAGAACCATCGCTGGAGGATATCAACATCAATAGACTCTCCAGATGGCAACTCACTCAGCAAATATATCAGCGTTTTGGCGGCGCTGGTCCAAAGATTATTTAAATAATCTCCAACAACGTACCAAATGGATGAGAACATATCCACATATAAAACCAGGGCTCATGGTGTTAATTCGCGATGATCAACTACCACCTTCTACTTGGGCTCTAGGCCGCATCAGCGAAATTCATCCCGGTCCTGATCACTTTGTTCGTGTTGTTACTATCAAAACTAAGGATACTTTTATCAAACGTCCACTTAATAAACTCTGCATATTACCAATTTCAGCAGAAGCGGACACTATTGAGCGAATTCCTTCAAGGCGGGCGGAATCTCCAAGAAAAGCTACCACTGTTTCGACCACAGGCCGAAGCGGGCGGTAATGTCAGCAGGCTATGTGATCAAGAAGCTGTAACTAAGCAAAATTAAATAATTATTTGACTCAATAAATTTCTTTGTTTTTTTATTAGCAAACTAACAGTCATTATATACGCTTGTATGAATCTCGCTAGAGAAAACATTTTGATATTGTAATTATTAAACTTATTTATAAACATTGTATTGCTAAACTTATCCTTTATTGTGCTATCCATTTACTCTACCGTTTTACATAAACTCACTTGAGAACAAACATACAACGCTAAAATTCCTATATTTATTTACTATTTTTTTATTACCTCTTTTACTATTTATTTATCCAAAGATCATTTTTTTACGTTTTCGATTTTTTTTCAAAAACATCGTTCGGCTGGCCTTATATCAAGGTAACAGAGCCTTCCTCAAAAAGATCATATACACCTCTATGCTTCCTATATTTATTTCCTCTTTTTAACTATCTATTTTACTATTAATTAATACAAAAATGGCTATGATTTTTCATTTTTACAGTATGTTGATTGCAATCTAGCAGAACATTTCAATAAACGTATTCTTAGGTCTCCTATATTTCATACGATTTTTACTAACTATTTTATTAATAAACAATTTAATTCAAAAGTATATTTTTACCTTCGTTTTTTTAAATGCATCGGTTCTTTTATCTGTATATCAATCTATCAAACCTCTTCTTAAAAAAACTATTTATAATAATGCATCAACATTAATGATATTCAAATCTTTATATGAAATAAATATCTATGAGATTTCAGAGTTTTATAATTAATTACTATAGTCGAGTCAGACAAGCAGAACATAAGGAACCATTTCCAGTCTCAAAATTTTTTGTTTGTAATATGTTAGCATAGACATATAAAAGGAAAGATATTGAGTGAAATTACACGGCCATTCACTTGAGACTCACGTCAAACTTGTCTGTGTATGATTTGAGTATTACACGATGCACCCCAGCAAACAATTTGGAGTAAAGTTTATCGCACGATAAAAGAGCGAAACAAAGCGATATCTTCCGGATGTAAAATTTATCGTAATTTTGTTATATTTTTATATTCTGAATGATATTGTAAGGACGATAATAATTCGAAAAGAATTCAATTCGTTCTGGCGATAATAGGAAGAAAAGGGAGATATTTATTCTCGTTTTTTCCTCCTTACGATAAGAAAACGATGTCATTCTATTGCGAACATATCAGAAAGAAGAAATATTTATGCTTTTCTTCCTTCTAACACAGTTGCGACACAGTGGCGATAAACTTTTCTCCCTCTTAATGACATGTTATCCCTGTTTTTTCTTCCCTTCGATAAGAAAACGATGTATATGTATTGCTAAAATATCAGAAAGAAGAAACATTTATGCTTTTCTTCCTTCTAACACAGTTGCGACACAGTGGCGATAAACTTGTCTTCCTCTTAATGAAATGTTATCCCTGTTTTTTCCGATAAGAAAACGATGTATATGTACTGCTAAAATATCTGAAAGAAGATGTATTTATGATTCTCTTCCTTCTATCACACTGGCGAAAAAGTTTTCTTCCTTTTCCCTTCATCGGTAATGCATTGGCAATAAACTTCTCTTCCTTTTTCCTTCAAGGCAATGCATGTGCGACAACATAATAATGTTTGTTTGGAAATGCGTTCACTTTGGTGATAGCGTTTGACGTGCGAAGTTCAACTTTTTCAAAGTTAGAGTTTCAAAGTTAAAGTTTCTCGGGATCTAAGTTAAATTTTAAAGTAAAAGTATTAAAGTATTTCGTTATTAAGTGTCTGTTTGTTAAAAAGTATAAATAAAAAAAAAATTTGTGAACTTTTGTTTGGTGGAATTTTTTTTGTTCATGTTTGGTCAACAAATTTGGAGCCTTTTTTTCCTAATTATTTGGATTTGGTGCAGTATTCTTTTTTGGAGCCATCTTGGTTGCAGCCTTGAAGCAGCGGGATTTTTTGAAAAGGTTAGTACATTTTTAGTTTCTTACTTTATATATTATTACTTTGATATATTATTTTATATTATATGTGGAGCGTAGATTCAATGTCCACTATTTGCATGTTATGTGATTGAAATTGCAATAACTTTTTGGATATGAAATATATCTTCTATTAAATATATGGCTTCCTAAATACCATAAGAAATAAATGGCATTTGCAAATAGCGGACTTTGATTCTGCACTCAGGTCTGTTCCAATAGACAATGCGGGTTCCCGCATAGTTAGTAATTTTATGTCATTCCCTTGAAGACGGAAGGGTATCTTGAATAAAATCTTTATCAACTTTACTTGTAATATGTCATTATTAAGTAGATTGAAGTGCTTTTTTAATAACAACAATTTCACTACTTATATGTGCTTTTTTAATAACTGCGTTAATCATATGTCATTCCCTTGAAGACGGAAGGGTTTCTTGAATAAAATCGTTATCAACTTTACTTGTTATATGTCATTCTTTTGAAGACTCAAGTGATTTTTGGGTTAAGGTCTTCTTGATTTGCACGGCACATGCCTAAAGCATTCCTTAACTTTTCCAAGTTTTCGCAGGTTACGACAGGCCAGGTTTTCTATTGGAACAGACCTTTTATTTACTTTGTTATGTTTGTTTTTATTTCGACATTTGTTTGAAATTGTTTTCAAAAGGTTTTCATTTCGTTTTTCTTAAATGCAGAATGTCGTCTTCTCAAAATTCTTCAAAAAATAAACGAAGAAGAGTTATGCGAGACGCGAAAAAACTGTTTGATTCCATTTATTGCGAAACTAAATCTCCTAATTCTCCTATTGAATGCTCTGAAAGAGTTGATAAACAGTTAGTGCCGGAAGCACATGAGCTGACAAATAATGAAAATGAAATTGGAAGAGAAGCTTCCTGTAGTTTTGCTACAATTGTAGAACCACAATTTCACTATCATTATTCCTTGGATTCTTCCGATTCTGATTCCGATAATGGAACTTCATTACTTAAGGGGTCTTTCTGGTTACAAATTTTCAAAAAATTAAAAATTTTTTTTTTACGCATTTTGCTAATAAATATATTCAAAAACATGATACAAAAGGTTTTAGAGCGATATCGTAATTCTAAAATTATTTTTGAACGTATACAGTGAGACCCTGTGAGAAAGAATTTTCGACGCTCGGCTGTGTTTCGATAATCTCGACTCCCCCCTTTTTAACATCTGCTTCGATCTGATTCACTCTATACTATGAAGTATTATATTATACCCTGCAAACGTTTCGATTTATGCTGCAAGAGAAGTATGAGCAGGAGGAAGGACTTATTTACGGCCCGGTCATGGCAGATTAAAAAGGTATATAGTTTTTCTTTAAATTTTTTTTAACAAAACTTCAAACGCGATTATCTAGAAACTATGTTTTTTAAGGTGGCAGGCACGATTTAAGAAAAACTACTTGACCAATTGTTCTGATTTTTGAATATGCTATTGTACACATTTATGGCTATCGCATGAACCAGAATCGTTTTAATTGGTAAAAAATTGTCCGATTTTCAGGCGATTTTCCACCCTAAAAAATTGGTTTTTTCGAAAAATGGCCGCCATTTTTTTATTTTTTGACAAAAACAAATTATTCTGGTTCATGCCATAGCCACTTCAACAAGGAATAATTTGCCTTTTTTTTTGTTTTTTTCAGATCATCCATTCGCCCAAAATCATGCCCGCCGTCATTTTTTGATGTTTTTTTAAAAAAAACCGTATGTCAACAAAAAAAATTTTTAAAATCAAAAAAAAGCTTTTTTGTAATACTGTTTTGTCAATAAACATACCTACAAATTTTCAAAACGATATCTCTCTTCTTTCTATGAAAAAAAAAATGTTTAAAAAAATTTTTTTTTTAAAATGTAACCAGAAAGACCCCTTAATAAGGAAAGAAAAAGTGCAGATTCACATCATTGTTATGATGTAAGAGAAAATTTATCCGTTTGGATGGTAAAGCACAATATTAGTAATGAAGCGGGAAATGAGCTGTTAGAAATTTTTAGAAATTCAAATTTAAATGTCCCTAAAGACGTGAGAACTTTAAAAGCAACACCCTCTGATTGCTGCACATTCACTATGGGTACAGGAAAATTTGTTTACTACAGCTTGAAAGACAGTTTAACAGACTTTTTCATGAATAATTCCTATGTTAAGGATAAAATATACATAGATATTAATATAGACGGATTGCCAATCGCCAAAAGTTCTAATTTACAATTATGGCCTATGGCCTTCCGCACACTTGTCCATAACATCAAAACCAAAACCGGTTTTATAGGCAAGGGGTCGCAGGGAAGACAACTTTTCTTCCATAATTTTCCATCATTTGTTCACCCAAACATTTTCTGGTTTCACCGTCCATTACACTAACACAAGCATATTTTCGTTCTCAGTAAAGCTGCTTCGCTGTGCTTACACCCCACACTACTACATAGGCATTACAATCGTTACACGAAAATGATGGAGAAAAGTGAGTTCCGAGTGTATTATTGAACTCATATTAAAACCGGTTTTAAATTATGGACAAGTCTGCGAAGGGCCAATATTATTCAACGTCGTAGGTTCAAAATACGTACATTTAATTGGTACCTATGTATGAAGGATATTCAAAACAGCAGTCAGCAGATCTGTATTTAGACCGGTTTATAAATGAATTTCAAGAATTAAAGTTGAGCGGATTCACTTTCCAAACACAAAAATATGACATTGAAATAAGATCTTTTATTTGTGACGCACCAGCTCGATCTTTTATATTAAGTGTGAAAGGTCATACTGGGTATAATTCGTGCATTAAATGCACTGCAAAAGGAGAAATGTTTAAGAACCGTATGGTGTTCCGTCCTCAAGAGATTTATTCAAAGAGGACAAATGAGTCTTTCAGAAGGCGAACCTATCCAGAACATCACCATTCAGTAACTTCCATTGCATTGGAAAAATTAGATATTGATATAGTGCAGCAAATAGCATTAGATCATATGCACATAGTATGTTTGGGTGTAATGAGAACTCTCATTAATGCGTGGACAAGAGTCAAAGGTCACGATTATTCTCTCCCTGGTTTTAAAATAAAGGAATTGGATGTGGCACTTATAAATCTTGTGAATTGCATACCATCAGAATTTGTTAGAAAGCCAAGATCGACAAGAGATCTAGACAGATGGAAGGCAACGGAATTCCGTCAATTTCTTCTTTATACCGGCCCATTCATTTTACAAAATATATTGAGTGCAGAACGATACCAGCAATAGGACGGTGCTTTGGCATAGCGGTTTATTATGATCCTCCGGATTTCAAGTATTGCCAGCCAAATACTACACCTCCCTCCTTTTACAAAGTTGAATATAAATTATTTTAGTTCAACTTACAATATACAATTGTGATACTACATCTTATTAACTTATAACTTGTTTAATATAATTCAAGATACTTAATTTTAATTCAACTTACAGTCTACAACTGTACGACTACATGTTCTAAATATAAGTATAAAATCCAAATATAATTCAAAATACTTAACGTTAATTTACATTTCCAAAATTCAACATTGTTTATTACTCTATTTTAGTTGTATGCTTAGCCTACTATCAAACTAATTACTACTGTACCGACTACAAGTTTCAATTAAAGATTATCTACTTCATGCAAATATTTTTTTTTTTTTTTTTTTTTTTCTTGAGATGAGGCTCATGCAGGATGTAAAATTGAATATGAAGCAGGGTTATGCATGTTTTCTAAGTGTAGAAGTATTTCGTCGGATTATAGTGCCATCTGGAAGTCTTATCCAGTAGGACCGCGGGCTTTTGTCTTTGGATTCTACCTTAGCTTCAACCCATGTACTTCCATTTTTAAACCATACTGTCTCACCTATCTTAAAATTGAGGGTCCTAGCTTTGGCGTTACGGTTGTAGTATTTTTGAGATTGTATAGTTTTTTCCTCAAATGCAGTCTGTACGTCTGGGTGGTCTATGGAATTGTATAACGAAGTTTTTCCTGGCATTAAGGTTCTAGTTTGTCTTCCCATTATCAGTTGAGTAGGTGTCAAGCCGATGTGTTTAATAGGGGTATTTCTATACTCGAGTAACGCAAGCCAGGGCTCGGAATGGCTTTCACTGCATTTCTGCATTAATTTCTTGGACATTTGTACCATTCGTTCTGCAAACCCATTGGATTGAGGATATCTTGGGCTACTAGTTACCAGTTCGATGTCATAATGTCTACAGAATTGAGTGAAGCAGTGTGAATTAAATGGCATGTTATCCGCCATTATGGATCTGGGCAACCCGTGACATGCGAACATGGGCTTAAGTTTCTCAATTATCTCTGAGGCCGTCTTATTTCTAAGCGGTAACACCTCCAAAAATTTGGAAAAATAGTCCCCTACGACTAGGTACGCTTTCCCACCAAACTCCATTATGTCCATGCCTATCTTATGGAAAGGTAGCATTGGGAATTCATGCGCTTGTAGTGGTTCTTTGGTATTCGCATTTCTAAATTTCTGGCATATTGCACATGATGCTATTTGGTTCTCAATATCTGTATTTATTCCAGGCCAGTATACTAGGCTTCTTGCACGAACTTTGGTTTTTTCTATGCCTAAATGGGGCTGGTGAAGTATGCTAAGAACGTGATTTCTCAAGCTTTCTGGGATAACTATTCGATCATTAAGAAATATTAACCCACCCTCAGTGGTAAGCTCATTACGGAGCTTCCAAAATTGTTTTAGGGAATTCGGTAATTGTTTCTTGTTTTCCGGCCATCCATTGAGTAAAGTATCGCGCAACTCTTTTAGAATAACATCCTCTGAGGTGTTGTTTATAAAGAGTTTTTTCTTGTGGTCACTAATATTTATAGTGTGGATCACCTCTTTGAGTTCAGGGATTTCAACTTCTTTATTTTTAATATAGTCTCTAGAAAGGTAATCTGCAATGTGCATGTTTTTCCCGGGCATATATTCAAGAGTAAGCTTGTATTTAAGAAGCCGTAGCTTCATACGTTGAAGCTTTGCTGATGGTACTTTGCATATTTCTTTCTTTATTATACCTAATAAGGGCTTATGGTCCGTTATGACTTTAACCTCTCGCCCGTAAATATATGCATGGAACTTATGGCACCCAAACACAATCGCTAGAAGCTCTTTTTCGATTTGAGAATAATTTACTTCTGCATCTGAAAGACTTCGCGACGCAAAGCAAATGGGTTTGTCTTCTTGCATTAAACATGCACCAAGGCCGTACTGCGAAGCATCTGCTTGCAGAACTAAGTTTTGATTTGTATCGAAAGCCTTGAGGACAGGTGCGTTGATGATTTTGTTTTTGATTGCTTCAAGACAATGTGTATGTTGGGGCAACCATTCAAAAATTATGTTTTTCTTAAGTAAGTCTCGCATTGGCTTAGCGACACTTGAAAGATTGGGAATGAAATTTCGCATATAATTTATAACTCCGAAGAGTTTTTGAAGTTGTTTTTTATTCTTAGGGATACCTAAGGCTTCAATTGCCTTTGTGCGCTCTTTGTCGACCTCAACTCCTTCCCCTGATATTATGTGACCCATATATTTAACTTTCTGAACGCAAAACTGTACTTTGTTCTCATTGAATTTTATATTCTTTAAACGTGCGCGATCTAACACTTCCTGGAGTATTTGGTCGTGCTCTTCTTTAGTTTCGGCCGCAATAAGAATGTCGTCAATATAAATTATTACATTGCGAATTCCTGAAAAGTTAGCTTCGTTCAGTTTTTGGAAAATTTCAGGCGCGACTTTTATACCGAAGGGCAATCTTTTGAACCGATAACACCCAAATGGTGTTGAAAATGTGCACAGCTTGCTAGTGTCAGGGTGAAGACCTACTTGATAGTACCCTTCTTTTAAGTCTAGTACAGTAAACAGCTTTTTGTTTGCTAACCTAGCTGTCAATTCTTCGAAAGTTGGTATGTAATGTATTTGGTCTTTTATAGATAGGTTGAGGTCACGCGGATCTAGACAAATGCGTAATTTTTTATTTGGTTTTTCAACCACTACTAAATTGGAAACCCATTCTGTAGGCTCATGTACTGGCTCTATTATACCCCGATCAGACAAATTATCTAATTCCTGCTTTAATACTTTTTGAAGAGCGTACGGAACCCTTCTTGCCGGTCTTACTACTGGTGTGTAAGAATTCTTTAATTCTATTTTAAGATTATCACTGAAACAACCCATACCGTCGAAAAGATCACGATTGTTGCTAATCAAGTCTTCTTTAGTTTTCTCTATAGTATCTACTCTTTGAACTAACTTTAGGTCAATGCATCCTTGGAGCCCTAGTAAAGGTACGTTCTTGTTCGTTACTACTATTAATGTTTGCAAAGATCTAACTTTATTTGTTTCACAGACTACCCTAACTAAGCCTACTACATTAATCGGTCCTCCATCGTACCCCTCTAATCTAATTGAGGTTTTTTCTAAAGTCACGTTTTTTAATAATTTAAGATATTTATATGGAAGCACATTGGTCTCAGCTCCTGTATCCAATTTAAATTTAATTTCAGTAGTACCAATTTTTATACGTTCATGCCATGCACTAGTTAACTTACTTGAAATACTCCTAACACGTTTAATAATAACGGTGTCAAGATATAAATTATCAATACTGCTTGCTAGTTCTTCTTTAATTTTTATTTCACGCACCTGTTTCGAGCGACACACCTTTGCAAAATGATTCCACTTATTGCACTTAATGCATATTTTTCCTTTAGCTGGGCATCCTGTACTGCCATGAGCCTGACCGCAAGAATTACATATTTTCGTTTTTTGCCTAAAATTATTGTAATTTTGTTTAATTTTTTGTTTTATGTTTCTATTAGATACAGAGTTACCGTTGTTATTATTATAATTCCCGTGCTGCTGCTGCTGCTGACTCCTAGTTGCCATGTGATCCACCGTTTTTACGGTACTTGTCCTCTGCATTTCTCTGGTTTGTTTCCCCGTTACCTCTGCCGCGCGTGCCATTTCTATTGCCTTTTCTAGTGTTAACGTTTCTGCTTCCAAAAGCCTTTTTTGTACATTTTTGTCGTAAATTCCCATAACTATGCGGTCGCGTAACATTCGCGCCTCTAATTCTCCATAATTGCACTTCTTCACTAACTTTTTGACATCCATTAAAAAACTGTCGAATGGTTCCATTTCTGCTTGATTACGACAATGGAACATGTATGATTCGTACACTTCGTTCGACTTTCCTTTACAAAATTCTTCAAACGATTTCACCACTTCTATATACATTTTCTTTTTATCTTCGGCTAGAGCAAAAGAATTGTACACTTCTATTGCGTCTGGCCCTAACGCATTTAGAAACACTGCTATGCGTACCGGTTCTGGTTTTTTATCCAGCTCGATAGCCACACTGAAAATCTCAAAATTTTGTCGAAATTTTCTCCAATTTTCTGTGAGATTTCCTTCCAACTCCAGTTTTTCTACTGGCTTTACATGCTCCATCGTTTTCACAAAAATGTATTTTACTTGCTTAGGAGGTCTTCCACGTGGTTTTTTAATTAATATTTTTACTGTGTCCTTCACACGTCCCATCAATTTGTTTGGAGAATCACATCACTATCACTTTTTTATTTAATTCCGATTTTGTTTAGCACGGCTGCGCCATGTTATATACTGTTTGTATTAAAAAGGAAAGACGAAACTCTCTGTTAACTCGTTTATTAACTTGTCTCTACAATGTGTACCGACGGAATGCCGACGATGAATCGCCAGCAATAGGACGGTGCTTTGGCATAGCGGTTTATTATGATCCTCCGGATTTCAAGTATTGCCAGCCAAATACTACACTTTCTACAATTGTCACTGGCAATGCGAATTTTGTGCGATGAAGTAAACTGCCTTGTATATAATGGCAGAGCAGAAGAATATTTGCAAGATTTTGTTAATAAAATACCTGACCTTTATGATTTGTCGATGCTCACATGCAATTTTCATTATCTGATTCATCTCTCAGATAACGTGAAATATTTTAGAAGTACTTTAGAAAGTACGAGTGCTTTTAGGTTAGAAAATCACTTAAGGAAAATAAAAAGAATTGTAAAAAAACCTAACTATGTTGCTGCCCAAGTGTACAATAGACTTGTTGAAAGAAGTGTCCATTTGAATAATAAAGAAAACAATGCTGAAATTTTGTTTGGAAAAATTAAAGGCAACGAATTGGCCAGCGTCGCGTTTAAGGGATTATTTTTTTCCAAAAAAAAACCAAACAATTACTGCATGAGGATTAACGTAATAATAAAAATTAAGAATATTTTTCAAAAGAATGATATCCCTTACATAGAGGGCATTGCTATTGAAAATATAGAACCATTCTTTACTGATCCAATAGACTCTTCTTTTTTCAACATGTTCATTACCGGGAACGTTAATGAAGGACGCTCCGAGCAATTTATATATAAAGAAATTTCGAATAAAGTTATTTGCTTAGTTGATGAAGATGTTAATAAATATTTTTTAGTTCCTATAATTCATATAAAATGAATGAAGCCGAGGTGCAGCAAGAAGAACAGCACGGGGAAGACATTTTCAGCCAAATTAACGAATACCTTCCAACGTTCCAACCCGCAAGCGAAACTTTCAACTACCAAGAATTCCTGCGGATAAATTCAGGTTTGTATGGATCCTTATTTCTAGAAACACATTTCCATAACTTTGTTTTCACAATAGGTAATAAACCAGTGACCTCAACACAGGCTCTCCAAAACACCGATGCCAGTGTGGGCTTAGACAAAATTGTCCTGATTGTTGACCAGCACAGAATAATCAACACCAACAAGTGCCTACCACCACTAACTTTATGCAGGAAGTACTGCAAGAACTGCACCACCTCACGAAGAAGTTCGATCAAAATTCACAGTTGTTAGATCAAAATAAAAATATGGTTTTGCGATTAACGCAAGAGATAGCTTCACTAACTGAAGAGGTGAAGGAATTAAAAAAAAATTGCACCAAAAATACAAGCGAAGAAGAAACTTTACGAAACTTTACTGCCACAGCTTCCGTTAAATGAACCCTCTCTACTGAGGGAATTCGACCGAGTGCTCTTGGACAACCCGAAGGCCCGATCTCAACTTGTAAGTACCAAATATATAACATTTTAATTTAAAGCAATGTCATTAACAATACTTCATTATTACAGAAAACCTTATTTACGCGCTCGGGCAGGGAGACCGCAGCCGGATTTCTCAGCTACAACCTGAGGAAATTTATCACTGATGAATTGTCTAAACAATATACGTGGAATGGCACGAAGGAAAAGGATACCATTAAGATATTCTATTTCATCAAAGTATTGAAAGGTAAGAAACCCAATAATATTGTTAATGAATAATTGTCCCAATTTTTTTTTTAAATTTTCCGTATTTTACTTTCGAACTTTCTTTAATAATTTTTCTTTAAGTAATTTTTTATTTCACAACTAATCACTTCGTTTAGTTGTTCTTAATGAAATGGTTTTGTAATCATTAATTTAATTATTTCAGATTTTATGCAGTATTTGAACACCATGTATGTACTGAGAAAAATTATTTAGAAGTACATCATAATTGTAAAAAAAAGTACATAATTAACTGAAATATTTTCGATTGAAACTGGTCTAAAAATCGTGAGGTTCCTTATGTCGTGGTTCTTTTGTCAATATTGGGTCTGTTTAGACCCTTCGCTTCCAAGAACGTTCTTCATGAACTTTGTGGATGAAGGGAGAAGTGGGGTGGTACCTCTCAGCATCCCCACTTTCCCCTTCATCCACAAAGTTCGAACCTAGTATCTGATGAAAAAATAATATTGAAATCGCCACTCGTTGAAGTTTTGACCTAGTAAAATTGAACCTTCAGAAGTGAAGATTGTCATGTATGAATTCCGGCAGAATGAAATCGGCAGAAGAGTACTTTCGGAAATCAATTTACATACCTTTATTAGATTCCGTTATTAATGATTTAGGGCAGAGATTGTCTCCGGAAGTATAGATGTTTTCAAAAGAAGAAAAGAGATTGTCGACAGTACAAAGGGCTTTCCCTCTAATCTTCCACATAAAAAAAAACTCCGTGACACAAAAAATTTGAACAGTTCTGCGCACCTCGTTGCCAAGTTTTATAAATTTTGTTCTATCATTTCCCCTCTTTTCATTTAAAAAGACTACAAATGCAGCAAAAACTCAACAAAATAATTTGGGAAGGGATGTGCCATAACCTTCTATATTTACAAGCCATTAACAAGGAAATATTGAGAGCGAATTTCCGCTCAATCGGACTACAGCTCGGTGCAGTCACGTTATGTTGTTAGTGTAATTTGGAGAATTTGGGAGAATTTGGTAGTCCGATTCTCTCAATATCTATTCTTGTTTATGGCTTGTAAATATAGAAGGTTATGGATGCGCGCATGCCGAATGAATAAAGTTAAGTTATCTTTATATGTATTGAGCAGAGCTCAACAAAGTAAATCTATTCATCATAATAAGTATAATTTTACTATAATTATGCGAAATATTTCTGATCTCTAAATTTAAAATAATTTAAAAACAATCCTGAATAATTTTTTTTTAAATATACATGAGCGTTTTCATTCATAAGATGAAAGTTCTCCGCAGCCGCAAGCAACACAATCTCCCCAGGCAGAAGCGCG
Source organism: Thereva nobilitata (assembly GCA_963855945.1). Taxonomy (NCBI): domain Eukaryota; kingdom Metazoa; phylum Arthropoda; class Insecta; order Diptera; family Therevidae; genus Thereva; species Thereva nobilitata. The sequence goes on from OY979694.1 coordinate 137,747,709, forward strand.
CATGCGACTGACGAAAAACGTCACAATCCTAGTATCAAAGTATTAAAAACACAAATTTCGTATTTTTTAATTGAAATTGCTACAAATTATTTCTGTAGCAAATTTGTAAAATACAAAGAAGAAAATTTATCTCAAGCTTTTAAACATTTTTAAGAGCTTTTTACCCCAACATGCGCTAAATGTCACGGAGTTTGAAAAGATGGGGCAAGTCAATAATGCAAGTTGCGCGAGCAAATGACTTCTTCAGCAATTGGAAGTCTGTAGCTGAATAAGTCATTTGCTCGCGCAACGTGCATTATTGACTTGGCCCGATCTATACTCGACCTGTTTCAGTTTGGAGTTTTTCTACCTAAACCAAATGTTAGTGTCAGCGACTGGAATATCGATATCGAAACAGTTAAAAAAGTTTTCCAGATGTACCTACCGGCTATTCATTAACGATAATGAATCAACTGTTATAAATGAATACCGACTCTGGATGGCCAAATGGAAAAGAGAATGTGAAAACAATTTCGCTATACCAGAGTTGGTAGCTTATCTCATTGAAGCGACCAAGATTTGTACCCTAACATAAAAAATTTCTTATAAATACTGGCAACTTTCCCGGTCAGCGTAGCTACCGCAGAGAGATCGTTTTCTACTCTGTGAAGCGTAAAATCTTGGTTTCGTGCCTCAATGGCACAGGAAAGATTGTCCGGGCTCTCCTAAATATACACAAAGAACCTGAATATCGATGAAATTACCAACGCTTCCGCGAAAAAGAAACGTAAGCTTGAATTTGTAATTTAAGTAAGCACCTAAATAAAATTATTTAATGTAAAATGTATACTAGCGTTTAATTTAATTTGATATCCATTAAAGCTGTAAAAATTTCATCAAAATCGGTTCAGTAGTTTAGAGTCTAAATGTGACATTGTGATGTGTAAACAAACACTCATTTACTTTTGTAATTTTCGTGAGCGAACAAACTAACATTTTACAGGGTAATTAATTTACCTACTAGTGTTTGCCCACGTGGAATTATACACTGTACAAAATCTTGGTCAGGGCGTCATATATTTTGTAAACATCTCCTTTGTAGGAATGAACTATATTGATCATGAGGGAGTTCATACTCCGACTCGCACTTGTCCGATTTTCGGGTGGCTGTGCCCACAACCTTTTTTGAGGGCTGGATCCGCCCCTGCGCAGACCGCATCAATAAACGTTCGCGGCAATCGACATCTGCGACTGCATCATTGCCTGGGACTCCAACCTCTGCAGGACCATCTCCACCACCGATTGCCACTTAATGTTAATCAATATAAATGTATTGTAATGTCAATATAAAATGTACTTTATTAAATTTTAATTTAATGTTAAATATGTTAACGTTAAGTCTCTTTAATTTTCATAAAATTAACTTATAACTGAAATTAAAAATTTCATTTAATATTATTATAACTTTATAAAAATTTAATGTAATACTATATTGAATAATGAATATATTTTATTTTTATAAAATTTAAATAACATAACATTTTCTATTTATTTTTCAATCCTTATTTCTCTATTTCAGACTTTTTTCAGGAGACCCTATTTAAGATGTTGGGTTCTGTTTTTATTTTAAATTCAATCGTCATCTATTTATAATTGTGTCGTGTGTTGGTGTTGTGTGGGATAGCAAATTTGTTGGATTTTATATTTAATGAAAATCTTTATGTTTCCAAATTGGGGTAATGAAATTAGCACCTAAAACAAAGACAAGTCCTGTAGGATAGAAAAATTTTATGTAAATCATTCAGGTTTTTCAATTTTTTTCCTATCACGTCCACTTGTCACTTTGATTTCGTTGTTGTGTTCAAAGACGGAGCGCGCCGCCGACACCGCAACATCATGTCAGTGAAAAGTCGCCACATACCGCGAAGCCAATGTCCGCACCGCCTTTGCGCCTGTTTCTGACAGTAGCTTTATGCTCCACGCGATACGAAAACAATTCCCTTCGGCGATAGTTCCTCAATTCGCTTTCTTCTCTCTCCTCAATTCGCATTATTATTGCCTTGTTGTTACGCATGGATCTCTTCTGGGGGTATCGCATTGGCGGACCATTTTCTCCCAACGAAACTATCTTCCGGTGCAGTCAAGACGATATCCCAGAAGATAGAGATATCTTCCATGGCGAATCGCTTTCTGTATTCCGGAAGATAAAAATTGTTTGCTGGGACCGAAATTTCTGCCTCTTTTCCGTGTAACATGGTAAATGTATATGTAGTTGTGTATAACAGTGGGTGCCTTCCATTTAGACACAGAAAGACAATTGTGTCCGACACAGCGTGTCGCTCTGTGTCGTTCTGTGTAAGCCCAAATGGAACACATAAGTTCATGAAAAATCCGCCATGGCGCACTTTCCTCGTTTTTATTTTTGTTTGGCAAGTAAATCGTAAATTTTATGTTGATAATTTCTTTAAATTAATTACCCGACATCTTATAAATGCTGGGAATCTTAAAAATGAAACAATATTGTTGTAATTATAAATTAACGATCACATTTCAATTGGCGAGGGTTGGTAGCATTGTCTTAGTTGTGCCCGGCTGTGTCTAGCTGTGTCGTTGATGGAACACTTCTGTGTCGGACACAGTGTAACACTGTGTCTCTCTGTGTCTAAATGGAAGGCACCCAGTGTCATTCCATGTCATAAACTCGAAGCGAAAAGAAGTTGGCAAACTCCGATAGTTTCTGTGCAATTTTAAGAATTTAAAAACGTAATTAATTTATTATATAAAAAGGTAGTAAAAAAGGTGAGATTATTATCTTTTTTTTAAATAATTTTTTGTTCAACAACATTTAATTTCTTTTTTATTAGGTTTGGAAAACACGACGTACAATTATTGCATTTACATGATGAATGATTTGGATTCAGCGATTGTTTTGCTATCAGCAACGGCAGCGGCATGCATGTTTACAGCTAGTGCAGCTGAAGAAAAAAAGAAAAACAAAAAAAAGGCGCTGGGTGAAGGAATGGCGGTTTTCTAGAGCACGCACAGGAAATTATCAAGCGTTCATAAAAGAATTAAAATTGTCTGATAATAAGGATTACAAAAATTTCTTACGGATGGATGAAATATGCTTTAATCGCATATTGGGTTTTATAATCCATGATATAGAAAAGCAAGATACAAATATGCGAGCCGCAATTCCAGCGAGCGAAAAACTTGCCGTCACCTTGAGATATCTAGCAACAGAAGAAAATTTTCAAAACTTGGACTATAATACAAAATTGTCGTCTACATTTCTGCAGAAGGCGATTATAGATGTGTGTGAAGCCATTTATAAGAATACGAGAAAAGAATATTTAAAAGTAAGTTATTTTATTCATAAAATTTAATACATAAATTCACAGCTGTTTTCGATAGCACGGCATATACTTATATTAGTAAAATTAAAACATTTCATATCATGATGGCACATAAAATATTATATAACATAATAAACAAGAATTTAGTAACAAAATAACTTAGTAACTTTTAACAAAATTAAAAGTTGTAATTCACATTTATATAACATAACAAAAAAAAAGAATTCATAAATTAACTAAAATATAACGTAAAATAAATAATAAAAAAAATAATTTAGTAGTTGTCATCATAGAGAATACCATCTAGCGCAAGGCTTAATATATCTAACCCCTGGCTATTATTTTGATTCTCATCAGTTTCTAGTGGAGTTTCTCGATTCTTAATTATTTCGCCACTCTGAATAAGTTGTACATCAAGGATATTTATTTTATTGCCTCCTAATTCGGATGGTGATGGGTCTTGCGGCGACGATGACAAAGAAGAGGTCGAAGAACCCGACGCGCTTGGGATCCTCCATTGATAATTTTCCCCAGAAGGTCCTGGGATGTTATTATGAATTGGTTGAGCATTGTGCGCCCTCAGCCGTTTTACATCTTCTCCATCTTTTTTCAGAGTTTCACGTTCTTGACTCAAAAAATTCCATTTTAATTCTTCGAAGTTTTCTTCGATTTTAATTTTTTTTAATTCTGAGCATAAAAATCGACAGAATTGCTCCTCTCTTCCTTCCTTGGCGGACTGTTGCTCTGCATATTTCCTCGCAAATGTAAGGGCTTCTACAGCTTGTCTTTGCAGTGTTTTGCTATTTTGTGCCTAAAATAAATTATAAAATTAATTTAATATAACAATCTGAAAAATTTAATTTTAATCTTTTATATTTATTTTTGGTTCCCTAATAAAAAAGAAGAATGGCTGGAAATTGCTTATGATTTCGAAAAACGATGGCAATATCCTTTGTGTCTTGGTGCTCTGGATGGAAAGCACATCGCGTTTACACCATCTAAGCAGAATGCACCTTTATATTATAATTATAAAGGATTCCATAGTATTGTGTTGCTGGCCATGGCAGATGCAAATGCTAAATTCATTTTTGTAGATATAGGATGCAATGACAGGGTTAGTGATGGTGGTGTTTTAAACAGATCCGATTTAATGGATGTATTAAACAATGAAGAAAATTTTCCACCTAAGAAAATAATTGGAAACGGAAGATTGCTGCCGTACGTCATAGTAGCGGATGAGGCATTCCCATTACTAGACAGGATTATGAAACCCTATCCATACACTTCTAAAGAGGATTGGAAGCAAAATTTCAATACAAGATTGTAGCCCTAGACAAAATGTTGAACGTAGTTTTGGAATTCTAGCAAATAGATTTCAAATCTTACAAAAAACAATTAAGCTTAGAGGAGCCAAAACTAAGAAAATCGTTCAATGTTGTTGCGTCCTGCATAATTTTTTAATTACGCATAGTAATTGGTATATCCAACATATCGACAACTGTGAACCAGTTGGTATAAACAACCAACCGAATCCATCAGCACGAACATGGAACCAAAGTGCAACCACAGTAAGGGATGAATTCGCTGAATTTTTTTTAACGAAGGCAAACTGTAAGTGAAATACACTTATTTAAATGCATATATACACATTATTAGTAAGAAGAATGTATATAAAAAAATGATGAATAATGTATATTAAAAAAACCTATGAACTATGTATATAAAAATAAACTATGAACTATGAAAATAAATCTTTAAATTTAGGAAATTATTACCTGTTTTGCTATTACTGATTCCTGTCTTGTTGTGTCTTGTTCATTTTCCTCCTGGAAAAACAAAAAAATATTTCTCAATTCAGTAAAATAAAAAGATTTGTGTGTACTAAAATAGTAATATTTTTGCAAGTATACTCACATCAGCAGACACGTTCGAAGTCCCTTTATCTTCACAGTTGTATTTTTCTAAAAATTTTAATTCGTTGTAACACCACAGCTTCGGCTTATATACATCTGTGATTCCTGAGCCACTTCTTTTAGAATTTCTTTCCCGTGCTCTTTCCCTGGACATTTGCTTGTATAAAGTTTTCATTTTGATTTTGATTTCGTTACAGGTAACTTCTCTTCCAAAGGAAAGTTCTGCTTTGATTTGCTCTAGTTTTTTATTTTTTTCACTTTATTTAAATAATCAATGTCCGTAGGGTCATAGAGACACGGAAAATTCTGATATAGTGATATCAGCATACTTGTTTGCTCCCTGGTCCACTTTCCCGGGTCTTCTTTAGCTGCTGCCATTACATATACCTGAAATTAAAATCAAAAACGAAAAAAATATATTATAATTATTGTATCTAGTCCGCCCAAATTAGTAAAAAAATCGCTGTTTTTTAGAAATTTTTCCCAGAGCTATGAGACCGATGCGAATTAAAGTATTTGGGTTGTCTAAACATGATTTTCAAAACCCGCAGTTCCAAAAAAGGGTGGTTTTTGATGTGATATGTAAGAATTTTAGCGTTTTTTTCGCCTTTCTCTCTATTTTGAGGAGAAACTATGCATTTTGATGAAAATATTAACAAAGCGAAGTTGTAGGGCTTAAATTTTTTTACATATTTTGTCTTCACTGTTTTTTCGAAATCCGTATTGTTTCGCGGTTAAAGGCCGTTTTACGCCTTTTTTAGACTTTGAGCCAAAATTATGCATCTGTATAAAAAATTAAATGAGATCAAAGTAGTAGTTGCAGTTTTTCAACGACGTTTCTTTGGACGCTTTGATTATGAACAGAATCAGAAAAAGGCGCAAAAGACCCTCGGGCGGCGAAACAATCCGGAATTCGAAAGAACAGTGAAGACAAAATATGTAGAAAATTTTAAGCCCTACAACTTCGCTTTCTTAATATTTTCACCAAAATGCATAGTTTCTCCTCAAAATAGAGAGAAAGGCGAAAAAACGCTAAAATTCTTACATATATTACTCACGAACCAGTGGCGTGGCGTCTTTGGAAGCAAGGGATGCATTGCATCCCTTACAATTTCTTAAGAAATAAAAATAAAAATTCAAATTTTGTCAATAATTATTCTTTTCTTTTACAGAACTTTTTCTTTTTTATTTTATCATTCTGAGATTACCTTTATATTATTGCTGCTTTTTCTAGCCTCCACTGTTAAGATATAAATTCTCTATTTTAGTTATGTCCATGAGCGAAAGCTCTCTCTTCCTTCTCTCTGAATTCGCAAACGAAACCTATTCTCTATACGCAAAGAAACACGCCAACGAGCTTCGAGAAGCAGGATTTGAATTGCTTCCCTTGACTGTCCGTTGGGACGCACTTCGGTGCGAACTTGTTGATGAAGAGGGAAGCGGAGATGGGGAGTCACAACGAAAGTTTGTTCCTGTGACCAGGGCCAAGGGAAGCAATTCAGATTTTGCATCCATACGAAGCTTTGTGAGTAATTTTTTGTTGGGTGAGAGCGGAGAGAAGTTTTCTAATAAGATTTGAGGAAATTCATTTCTATGAGCAATCTAATTGGAAATGAATTTGTACAATGTGGTTTGAAATTAATGACTTTATTGTAGAAAATAGTAAAAAGCAGTATTTTTGGAGTAATTAATTATTAATTAATTAAAATAAATTTGTTTTGCCAGCAATTTAGTTGGTGCGATTTGTTTTGTGAGTTAAAAATAGTGCAAGTAGTTTTAAAAAGTAAGTTTGAAAAGAAAATTGGAGATATTGAAAAATTTTTATATATTATTTGTTATTTTTTTTTAGTTTGTTTTTGCTCTATTAAATATAATGGGTGATGTTGATGGTAAGCCTTTTTGCATAATGGATGATTTTTTGCAGCAATCCTTTGGCTCATGTTCATTTACGGAAAATAAATTTATAATTAAAAATGGTAGACCGAAACCAATATTACATATTTTAAGTGAAAATAAAACTTGCATTAGGTATTTTTCTATTAAAATATTATAACTGGCTTTTACCGGTTGTCAAGATTAACAAAATTTTTTTTTTTGGCCTTGCATTTTATTTTCAACTGAAAAGAACGTTTGTGGTTTGATTTAATGCTTTAAATAATTTTCATAACTCCGTTGATAGGCATGGTCAAAAATCCTCCGAGCATTTAAAATCGGTTTTGGCTCTTTCTAAATTCGGTACAGGCCAAAGGATTGAAAATCTAGTAGACACTCATTATAAATCCTTAATTATGAGAAAAATGAGTTAGTTCAAAAGAACCGGAAAATTATTAAAATTTTTACAGACGTTCTTTGCCACTTGGCATGTTAGGAGCAAGCCTTTCGCGGACAGGGCGAGGGTCAAGATTCTATTAATTGGAAAAATTATGTTGAATTAATTTCACTTTTGGCCAAACATAATCCTGAAATTAAAAATCAGCTTCAGTATTTTCTGGATTATCAAACAATATTTAAAATGATTTAATAGTGGCTATTTCCTGCACTCTTACTAAAAATTAAAGTTACTTCTGAAACCCACAATTCTGAGTTTGTCGCAATTATTTGTGATAAAACCACGGATATTTCCTGTCGATCTATGTTGCCAACCACTCTGAGATACATTTCTTCTTTTGGCCACACGAAAGGAACATTCATTAGTTTTAAAAATATTTCCGATGATAGAAGAGTAGTTCGTTCGCATGAACATATAGTTCATGTTATGGAGAATTTCGCATGTGGTTCCAAGTTACAATTGCTATGACGGAGCTTCAGTTATGGCGGGTAAAGTTAGCTGTCTTCAAACCCGTGTTAAAGAAATTTCCAAATGCCCTTTTTGTATACTGCTTTGCTCATCGTTTAAATATTGTTTTATCGAAATCATGTGACAAGATTCGTGAGTGCCGAATCTTCTTTCAGTCAATCACAGGTTTCTCAAATTTCTTTAGTCACTCAACTAAACGATCCGATGTCATCGACTTGTTGATAAAGCGAAAACTTCCAAAAGTAGCTCACACTCGCTGGAATATCAATGGAAGACTTTATCTTTCATTACAATATAGATAATCTTAATACTCCATTTGAATATATAACGTGCATCCGCGGAACGGAGTTTTTCCACACAAATTTTGCCAGATTGCATCCCCTACAATTCAAAGCACGCCACGCCACTGTCACGAACCACCCTTTTTTGGAACTGCGGGTTTTGAAAATCATGTTTAAACAACCCAAATACTTTAATTCGCATCGGTCTCATAGCTCTGGGAAAAATTTCCTTTATTTTTCCTAATTTGAGCGGAAATTCTACTAAAATTGGATTATCACTTCGCACATTGTTCACCGGTAATTTAACGCACAGACGATCGAGTCAATCAAGTTGAGACGCCAGCTATCACTTTTGAAATCACTATAATTTATTTAATTATTTTATTTTACAATATATTTTTTAATATTAAAGTTATCCTGATTAAATACAATGAAAAAAGATATATTATTATACATTATTCTGCCTTTCAAAAATTTAAGCAACTACATAATTCAAGCCAGTTCACAATGTGTTAATAATGGTATGTTAATTGGATATTTATACTCACCTCACAATTAATAATCGATTTTAAACTGTTTTTTATCTTCACCTCACAATTGTCAGTTTCTTATAATTTCTTTGCGCCGCTTTTTTCCCTTTCAATGCAAAAACACGAATGAGGAGCAAAATTCACAAAAATTTTCGTGAACCCCCAAGAACAAAGTTATGCTTGTGTTAGTGTAATTTGCCGTGAGACCGAAAACATTTTTGGATTTACAAGTGAGGCTCAACACATACCCTTCCCTGCGCCCCCTTGTCTAAAAAACCGGTTTATTGGAAATATTGGAAAGTGAGTCTGGGAAAAGGCCGTATCAGAACCTATGCAGCGCTGCAACCACAAATGTTTCTATTGGCTGAGGAGGGTAAAATGACAAACAAAGCAGCACCAGACCAGCGTGCTGCATTTTCATCTCAAATCCTAATTTTGCTGCATATACATATATGCAGCTTTTTTGACACTTCGTAATGCGGAAAGTGATTTTAAACAAGGAGACGTGGGATTTTTTTTTAATTTATTTAAAAGGACATGGAGGAATAATTGATAGAACTAGTGCGATTTTTAAATTTTTAATTTGAGATTTAGCTGTCAAATAAAAAGTGCGCTGCACAGCGGAAACAACTAGGATCTGATACCGACTGCAGCATGTTGCTCTGGTGCTGCTGCTGCACGCTGCATATTTTTAGTTTCTGATACGGCCTAAAGTGATAGGCCGTGTAATTTGGCTCATTCCATTTCATACAAGAAAAGTGTGCACGTTCCTGTTCAGAGAGCTTTCCTATTTCCTCCATTTAAAACTTCCTCCAAGCGAAAGCAGCCCCCGCTAAATCTTTATTTTCGGTGGCACTGTTAAGATATTTGAGTAAATCTAATCTGAAGAGAGTAAATGGAAAGGAAAGCGTTAGCGATGCATGGGAGCATGGTTCTTGTAGAGCTATTCGCGTTTGCGCTTCTTTTTTTACAGGTTTTCTCATTTATGAAATATCGGCATGCACGAATGTGTATATTGTATTCTAGGTAAATTTTATTAATGGGATTTGTTGGTGGAAATATACTATTATAATAGTGCAGCCAATACAAGAATTCTATCTTAGACACTAGGAAAAAAATCCAAATAACTTGAATTTTTCTTATCTTTATTATGATGTTCTACTGACATCCTGGAAAGTATCCTAGTGCAGCGGTCACGGTAAATTTTAACTTGACGCAATTAATATCGACAACCATTTTATTCGTAAAACGTGCGGGAAAGTTTCGGTGTCTCTCTAATACTTGTATTTTGTTGAAAATAAATACTCCTTTCCACACCATCTAATCCACAAAAAAAATTCGGCGTTACATCCCTTACAGGCATTTATTTAGTCTTCGTTGAGTAAATCCGACATAAAATTGTATTTTTTAAAAGCAATTCTCCAATTTGCTATTCACGCTTCTACTCCTAAGAATTTGAGGTAACAATTTTCCCTTTTAGAATTGTATAATTTTTTGCTTGGAATAGTTTTTAAATAAGCTCTTATCTTTAAATTGAAGTGAATGCCACAAACAAAACAATTGACTCGATTATATTGCTAACTTCGTGACCGTCATTAGTGACATCACCAATCGTCCAATCCTCTTCATTAAAAATACAATGATCGTCATTATTATTTATGGTTTTGCCATCACTAAATGAGTCAATAGCTATAAATTGCTGACTATCTTCGTCACAATTCTTCCTACGGGAAGATATAGATAAAATTTTGTTCGATATAATTTTGCAAATGATACTATAGAAATTATATAAATATGGGTTGTTACTGAAACCCCTCTTGATCGTACTAAGGAAAGTAGGTTTTCAATTGGGTCTTGTTTAAATTTCGATGTCAGAACGAACTGTTTATTGGGAAACTTGTTTAATATTTCATAAGTTAAAAGAATAATGGATCTTAAATGTTTTGTTTTTGTTCTCAAATGAAATTGATTGGATGTAATGAAGCATTTTAGAAAGATATTTCCTTGGAGTATTTGTTTGAGTTAATCCACACCTATACCAATTTCTACTAAAATGTTCTTTACTATTGAGACCTTAGAATAGAGAACTACAGGAAAGGCCCTCGGGTATAAAATCCGTGTATGGGAGCGTAGTGAAATCGCTATCAGACAACTGTCAAATTGGTACAATTTCTTGTTAGTTAACTGTCAAATTTTCCCGCGGCACTTTCTTTAAAACGAGTTTTTCTATAAAATTTATTTACAGTTTTTCGCAAAACTAATTAAAAAGAAGAAAGAAAGTTTAAAGAATTTGTTTTTGTCAATTAGAAGTTGTTACGAGTGAATTTTCAGTGAAAAAAAGAGCAATGAAGTGTGCAGTTTGAATTTCACTACGCTAAAATTCCCCGAGGGCCCTTCCTGTAGTTTTGTATTCTAAGATTGAGACAATCGAACAATTTATTGAGAACGTAAGTAGAAAGTGTAACTGATGAAACATTACGGCTAAGCAAATTTAATTCCAAATCAGTTTTAAGGGCAGCACAAACTGTGTTACTTAAACTTTGAAGAGCATAACAAACCTTAATTTTTGCCAAGTATTTGGCCATACATGTTTTGAAGTTAACTTCGGCACCATTTTATTTTTTTTACACAGTTCCAACTTACTGTTCCATCTTCACAGTGAATATCTTTTACTAATAAAGTATTGATTTGAACAAATGCGGAACATCATTGCAAAAAAATTTCGATTATTATAATAAAAAAAAGGGTCGTTTTCCGATACTCCGAGAGAACTAATTCAACTGCGATTGTTAGAAGCCTGATCTGAGGTTATACTTCGGATTTTAAGCCCAAGTTCACAACAGTAGTCGAAATTCAACTTCACTTTTTCGGCTAATACTTTACTGTTAATTGGTTTATCGGTGGCAAAAAAAACTAATAATAAATTTCCAATTAGAAAATAAACCTCGGACCATAAAAACAGAAACATACTTTGCTTGTTCGTTATTTCTAAAATCACCTATATCTACAAAACCAACTATTTCATCTGTTACCTCATCATGTGCAAGGGAGTCTTCTGGAGGCGATAGCCCAGTTGGGACAAAGCTCAGAGCAGCCGAGGTTCCTAGGTGTCGCTGCGCGCCCCGGGTGGCTAGCCATCACCTGCGCCGACTCGGCCACGGCCACGTGGCTGAGAGGAGTGATGGTCAGTCTTAAGCCCTGGGAAGGAGCTAGTCTCGTCGCTGTGGACGAAGACAAGCTGCCGCGCAGCCATGTTGTGGTCGGGTATTTCCCGGCTGCAACTGAAGACCCTACTGACCTAATGTTAAAATGGATAGGGGTCCAAAACAGGGCTCTAAGGGTGCAGGAGTGGAGAGTACTCCACAAAGTGCACCGTCCACCATTCACAGAGATGACGTTCTCTGTGGACCAAAGGTCAATTGACGAGCTGAGGCGGACGGGCGGCCAAATCGGCTACAAGTTTGGTTGGGCACATCTTAGGATCAAGGCGGCAGAAAAGCCTATGCCCAAGGCTGCCCCCAGCCAAACTTGCAATGTCCCCTCAGCGACCGCCAGCACTTCGCGAGCAACCGCGACCATTTCCGCTCCTATCACCAAGGAAGCAGACACCCCGAGGCTACCATCTGAAGCCTCGCAGGAGCCTGCTCCGGAAATGGGAGAGGTAAGCTCCAATGTGAGGATGGTGACCACTGCACTCTCCGGGCTGGTGGTTGGGGGGGCCTCTAACGAGGTGATGAATCCCTCCACCATCTCAAGACTGCAGGAGGCTGGGGCAATGACTAATGCCCCTCCATCCGACACAAACAACCATATAGCCTCCAGAGAGGCTGGTACTGCTGGCGGAATCGCCGAGGAAGCAACTCTGGGAAAAAATGCTTCCTCTATTGCCGCTACAGGCGGGGCTGGACCCCTAAAACCACCACTCCAATCCTCTAGGGAGAAACCTCCCCAGCCCAGAAAGGCTTTCAAAAAGGGGAGGGGAAAAAATCCCTTCAGGAAATGAGTATTGCTTCCAATATGAAGCTTGTCCAGATAAACCTTCATCACGCCAAGGCTGCCTCTGCAATACTTGAAAAAAGGTTTATCTCGGGCAATTTAGATGTGGCCCTAATCCAAGAGCCATGGGTGTACCGAGGAAGAATATGTGGCCTCGGTACTAATGTTGGCAGACTGATCTACTCCACCGAGCATGACTGCCCTAGAGCAGCACTGCTCATAGGAAAGAGATTAACCTGCCTTCCTCTTTCGCAGTTCGTATCCAGAGATCTTGTAGCGGCGGAGGTAGTGCTGCCAGGAGACGTAGGAATGCCCAGGCTTGTCATAGCCTCGGCCTATCTCCCTGGAGAAGAGCCTGCCCCACCGCCGTCAGATGTTAAGAGACTTGTGGAGGACTGCGCTAGGAGGAATATTCAGTTAGTGATCGGTTGCGACGCCAACGCGCACCACCTTGCGTGGGGAAGCACCAACACTAATTCTAGGGGCGAATACCTCCTTGATTTCATTACTACCTACAATTTACAGGTTATGAACAAGGGGCACGAACCTACCTTTTCTAATGTGACTAGGCAAGAGGTGATTGACTTGACTCTCGCTAGCACATTTGTCAGTTCCAGAATACTTAACTGGCACGTCTCAAGTGAGCCATCAATGTCTGATCATAGACATATAAGGTTTAACTTGAGAGCTTCTACAATATCTTCGGAAGCATTTAGGGTTCCACGGCAGACTGACTGGGAGGCCTATCGCACAGCCCTCAGGTTAGGAGTCAGCCATGTTGATAATAACCCCATCACTGAGGCCGATCTCGACCTTGTCTCTACCAACCTGCAGGAGACCATCATCGCAGCCTTCGAAAGTAGCTGCCCTGCGAAACCTCGAAGTACCAACCGAAAGGTTTCATGGTGGAACAATGATCTCTGCAGGCAAAGGAGAGAAGTCAGAAAACTGTTTAATAGGGCTAAGGTCTCGGGCAACTGGGACCTCTACAAGAAAGCCCTCACCAATTATAACAAAGATTTGAGAAGATCCAAACGAAGGTCTTGGAAAGCCTTCTGCGAAGAAATAGACAAGCTTCCAGCCTCTACGAGGTTACACAAAGTTCTGTCTAAGGATCACTCCAATGGCATTGTCTCTCTCAAGACTGCTGAAGGGTCCTTTACGGAGAACACCAGGGATACCATGAAGCTATTAATGAGCACTCATTTCCCGGGCTCTCAGGTAACTGATCCTGGATTGGCCTTAGAACCTTATATTGAATCGGAGGTAGTACTTGCCCACCGGTCCTATAACAGGAACAAAGGCCTGGCAAACAGGATTTTCACTACGGGTAAGATTGAGTGGGCCATTGGCACCTTCAAGCCCTTCAAGGCTGCTGGAAAGGACCACATCTTCCCGGCTCTCCTTCAGAGAGGCTTGGAAGAGATCTTACCAATCCTGCTGCCACTATTTCGGGGTAGCTTTGCGCTGGCCCATATTCCGAGGTGTTGGAGAGAGGCTAGGGTAGTCTTTATCCCTAAGTCGGGGAGAAGATCATATAGGGAAGCAAAATCCTATCGACCCATCAGCCTCTCCTCCTTTCTCCTGAAAACGATGGAGAAAGTTCTAGACAGGCATATTAGAGAGGGTCTTACAGCGAACCCACTTCACTGCCTGCAATTTGCCTACCGGGCGGGCAGATCTACAGAGACTGCCATTCATGTTTTAGTGAGAGATATTGAGAAGTCCCTTCGGGCCAAGGAAATCTCTCTCTGCGCCTTTGCAGACATTGAGGGTGCGTTTGACAACGTTACCTTCGGCGTGATCAATGAAGCAGCAGTAAAAAAAGGCATTCATCCCTCCACTGCGAGATGGATTACGTCGCTTCTCAGCAGCAGATTGATAACTGCTGAGATGAATGGTGAATCGATTACGGTAATGGCCGCCAAAGGCTGTCCTCAAGGGGGCGTTCTATCACCCCTCTTATGGTCAATCGTGATCGACGAACTTCTTGCCGACCTGAATAGCCGGGGCTTTAAAGCACAGGCCTATGCAGACGACATCGTCATAACGATTAGCGGCGGTCATGATGGCACCGTTTCAGACCTCATGCAAGCCGCTCTGTCATATGTACATAGCTGGTGCCGTAGTAAGAACCTGGGTATTAACCCACAAAAAACTGTCATCGTACCATTTACTAATAGAAGGAAGCTAAATTTAAAAGCTCCCTCTTTGGATGGCAAAGAAATGGTTTTCTCAAAAGAGGCTAAATATCTAGGCATAATCCTGGATCAAAAGCTCTCCTGGAAACCTCAGATTGAGAGAGTAACTGCTAAGGCAATTACATCTCTCCATATTTGTCGTCAATTTGTAGGTAAAACCTGGGGCCTCAAACCGAGGTTATTGTGTTGGCTATATACGACGGTCGTAAGGCCCATGGTCACGTATGCATCCATCGTATGGTGGGTCAGGACCAAGCAAAAGGGTGCTGTGAATAAGCTGGCCAGGGTGCAAAGACTGGCCTGTCTTGGTATCACAGGGGCTAAAAGCACCTGTCCGACTGCGGCTATGGAGGTCCTACTGAACCTTCCTCCGCTCCACCTAGTGGTGAAAAAGGAGGCTCTGGCGGGGGCGTTGCGTCTACGAGAGCTATTCTCCTTTAAGCCAGGAGACCTTCTGGATCATTTATCGATCCTCAAGGAGCTAAACCTGGAGCCAATGATATCATTGTCCGATACCATCCCTGCCACTCTTGACTTTGACAAACCGTTTACGACGATTATTCGAAGTAGGTCAGAGTGGCAATATGGCAGGCCCCTCTTTAGAGGAAGCACGGCCTTTTGGTATACGGACGGTTCCAAAACCGATAAAGGGGTAGGGCTGGGCGTATATGGCCCAAAAAGTAAAATATCCATGGCTCTGGGCACTACCCCCACTGTTTTCCAGGCTGAGGTACTCGCCATCCAGGTGTGTGCTCAGACTTGTATTAATAGAGCTCCAAATAGCTCTAACATTGTTATTTTCTCGGACAGCCAAGCTGCCCTGTTGGCCATTAGATCTTACAGGGTGTCATCAAAGACTGTCCTGGATTGTCTCCTATCTCTGAAATCCCTCAGCAGGAACAACAGTGTCACGCTGATGTGGATTCCGGGCCACGAAGGTCACATTGGTAATGAAATTGCCGATAGCCTGGCTAGAGTAGGGGCAAACTCATCACCTATTGGTCCGGAACCTTTCTGCAGCTTAGCAAGCTGCCACGTAAGAACGGCCATCAAAAATTGGGTCGACCAGCTGTTTCTTCATAGTTGGACAAGGACCCAGGGTGCTCGTCAAGCTAAAAGATTCATCCAAATCGATAAAGCTAAAGCGGGCAAACTTTTAAATTTCAGAAGATGGGAGCTTAAAATAATAACAGAACTCATGACGGGCCACTGTTCGCTTAACTACCATCTAAACAAAATAGGACTGGCAGCCGACTGTAGCTGTCGGTTCTGCGGGGCAGCTCCCGAAACTGCGGAGCACCTGCTGTGCGACTGCGAGGCTACAGCGAGGAAGAGATTGAGCCTCCTCCATCGCGACTTCCCCACTCCCAGGGAGATTTGGGATATGAACCCTAAATCAGTTTTAGGCTATATTGGAAGCCTTAACCTAGATGGTTTTTAAAGACGGGGATGGCACAATAGACCAAATAAATAGGTCGCAGTGCCCGCCAAGGCGCCCCTCAACAAGAATAGAAATACCTCATCATATGTTAACTCACTTCTAATATTAATTTCATCGAATATTAACACAGCGTGCCTCATTTCTTCATCCCAATATGAAACAATCTTCTTAAGGCTTTCTGTAACCATGTTAAAACCAAGTTGAATATTTTTAATTAGTTGCCAACGATGCAGAGGTCAGAGATGGTAAATTTATGTTGAAATTATCTTTAAAATACCTGTAAGTTGTAGGAGATTTGTAATGGAAATTCAAAGCTAACGATCTTTCTTCATAACTCCATCTTTTTTTATTTTTCTTGTTAGAAAGTATCCTAGTGCAAAAAGTTTTTGAATTTTTAGTCACATATCGCTGTTTTGCATTGATGTGCACAACTCAAAAAATTTCTAATTTCGTTTTGTTGTATAGAATACATATATGCATTATCTGTCTACTTTCATCCTGTAAAGTGACGTATTTTTAATTCTGCAAGTTTTTGTCAGATAGCGCCTTGATGTTTGAATGAAATTTTCTGACATAACGGCACAACTCAAAAAAGGGTAGTGAAATCTAGGGGGTGACTGCGGTTTTTTGGTGTAATTTTTTTAATTTACCGAAAAGCACCATAATTAATTAATAATTGCATATCATAATAACTAATAACTCATAATAACTAACTAATAAAAATAAATAAAGTTTCTATTAATCAGCATTTTTCGCTTTAAAAAGTCTCTCCAGTAAAATTGCAGTTTTTTGAGTTATATGTAGCGGAGGCAATTAAAGAAGTTAGCGGTCTTTAGACTATTCTACTGAGATAGTTATTTCGACATATCCTTCCTTCTAGGTTCACCTTCTTAGTTCTATTTTCTTTGCTGCTGCTCTTCAACTTTTCTATAAGTTTTTTATATTTACTTAATAAATTTTTTTATTTTGAGCGGAAGAAATTTACCGATTTCGCCGATTTTAGACAAAATGAAAAGGACAATTGGATTTCGACAGAAAGTTGTTACCTCAAATTCTTAGGAGTAGAAGCGTGAATAGCAAATTGGTGAATTGCTTTTAAAAAATACAATTTTATGTCGGATTTACTCAACGAAGACTAAATAAATGCCTGTAAGGGATGTAACGCCGAATTTTTTTTTGTGGATTAGGCTTTACTGGGGAAACCACTTTAAAAAAATATGAGTGTGCTTAAGACCACACTTTGGAAGTAAAACTTGGTTGCCCAATAACTGCCGGAATTATTAAAATAAAGAAATATGAAGAAATATGCAATAGAAGTACAATAAAGTTTTTTTTACGAGGGAGTGGTGAGAATCTTACATCTGTCTAGCAGCAAGAAATGCCGGCGACCGCCTGTCTACGACAGCAGACACCGCTGGGGGTCCGCACCGAGACGGTAGTGTCAGATTCCTACTGACTAAACTCACTAACCCTATTGCCTGACGTCACCAATGTGGGGTCCTCAAAAGTTTTCACCAGAGCCGCGGCAGGTGGGCTTACGGATCAGCGACCTACCGCCTATGCTTTCTTTGCGGGAAACGTGACTTCTGCGAAGCTTGCTACCCAATTCACCAGCTACGTTAGTGCCCGTAGGTGCTTCGGAAGGTTGATAGCCACGGTATACAGAAACAAGGTAATGTAAAAGACTGAATATCGTAGAATATCGTATTAGTGCGACGTCACTCGGCAAGTCTTCCCCATACAAAATCGAAATTCTTGTTGTTGTTTTCTGTATTAACCTTGGTGGTTGACGTCGTCTTTTTCTACGATATTCGCACTTACGATACGATATTTCGTCTTTTACATTACCTTGTTTCTGTATACCGTGGTTGATAGCATTCTACCGAGAAGCTCCTGCCTAGAAAAGAACCACTTCCTACTTAAATCTTATTCCCCTCGCTTAGTCGGCTTACGTCATTGCGTCAGGGGCTGGATCAGCTATCTAGCAATATTTATTAATTTCTATTTACATTAAAACCTAAAAACGAAACAATCGGTTTATGATAACTGAAATATGTAATATATATTTTAGATTGAAACTGATCTAAATATCGGGTAAAAACTGCACCAAGTGACGTTCCATATGTCGTGGTGCTTTCATCAACATAATATCGTTATCATATCGTTAAATTAAATTTCCCATGCAGATAACATAGTAAGGGACGCGCCGTTTCTGATGAAAAATTGATATTAAAATCGCCACTCAAAATCATGGGGATTTCGTTGAAGTTTCGACCTAATAAAGTTGAACCTTCCGAAGTGTATATGAGGAGATTGTCATGAATGAATTTCATTATTTCGCCTACAGTTTTGTGTGGTGATACATATCTTCGTGAACGCTCTCTTGCTAATTCTCTGTTTCGTTTAAGTTTTGCATTCGCAAGGGTCTTCAGTTTGTATCTTTGATTCAACATGAAGACTTATTTTTGATGGTACTGAAATTTGTCGAGGGAGCGAATTTTGTATTTGTATAACAGTATCTTAATGTACTACAGGATAAAGATTATCCTGTTGCGTGTACCTTTCATTTATTTTTTCGCGATATCTTTGTGAATGCTCTCTTGCTAATTCTCTCGAGTCAACATAAAGATTTCCTCATTCCCTTTTTCTTTTGAGAAAATACCATTGGCGCTCTCTGGCCAATTAATTTTGCCGTTCATCATAGTTATTATTTTGGTTATTAGCATTCATCCTTAAATAACTAATATACCTTAAATAATACTGGTCACGACCAACGACTACTAATCTAAAATAAATTTCCGATTTACTTTTTATTAGAATATACAAAATGTAAAAATTAAAATTAATGATAACTTTTTTTTTGTTGTGTGAATTACAAAAGACACGAGACACATTATAATTGTTACGTTAAACTACAATTACTAGATTGACACCTGACACTACATGCATAAGCAATAACAATAACAACAACAATAATAGCCACAGCACAATAATAAAACAGCGGCAACATTAATAAATAATTTTCACTAAACAAACGGTTAAAAATTTGCCTCCAATTCACCAAAAAGCACAAAAAACTAGAATAATTATTTTTTCACAACATGCACAACCAATAGAAAATCATAACAACAACAATAATAACCAACAACAAGGGAACAACAGAAACAATAGATATTAAAATTAGGTATTTTTTATAAATAAGACTAAATTTTTTTTTCAAAAAATCACCAAAAACCAAATATATTTGGAAGTCACTTTCACTGTCACCGATTTATCAATCTAAATAAAAATAGGTGCGTTTCACTTTCATTGGAGTACGTACGCCGGCGTAGTTGGGCGCACATCGGCGTAGATGCTGGCTATTGGCATGAAAATGAAACGCACCTATTAATGTCTATGCAACCCACACAAGACTAAAGTTTCTACGCCTCTTGTGCCCCGTCCTCCAAAATTCCCATCGTTATACGGACTCGAGTTTCTTCGCCTCTTGTGCCCCGTCCTCCCCATTTCCCAGCGTTATACGAAAGCTCTGACGATTTTTCAATGTGTGAGAGCGTGATGCGAATGAAACCTATTCGCTCTCAAGGAAATTTTTAAGCAAGAAAGTTTTACTTCAAAAACGCGCTTAATACTCCACCCCTGTGGTGGTGTGGAAAGGAGTATTTAATTTCAACAAAATACAAGTATTAGAGAGACACCGAAACTTTCCCGCACGTTTTACGAATAAAATGGTTGTCGATATTAATTGCGTCAAGTTAAAGTTTACCCCAAAAAAAGAAAACGTGACCGCTGCAACTAGGATGCTTTCCAGGATGTCAGTAGAACATCATAATAAAGATAAGAAAAATTCAAGTTATTTGGATTTTTTTCCTAGTGCCTAAGATAGAATTCTTGTATTGGCTACACTAGAGAATGGCCACAAATACCCATAAAGCAATAATTTCCACTTTTCATATTTCTAAATTTGTTCATGATATGATATTTTACATCTTAAAGTCCTTGTAAAGCGCAATAATTTGCTTGTGATCAAAATAAAACTTTCGCAAATCTGCAAAATAAACACATCGCGGAAAACATTGTTATTAATCAAAACAAACCCAAAATTCGCACAAAACTCACGGTTTTACTAACTTTTGCAAAGTAGTAGAAGCCGAAAAGTCAGACCTGAAAAAACAAAATCTTCAAACTTCTAAAAATATGAAATTAATTTTTGTCATTTCAACAAAAAATCCAACAATTCATTTAATAGCTTCTTTCTTATTTACATTTATTTCCACCAACAAATCCCTTTAATGAAATTTACCTAGAATATACACATTCGTGCATGCCGATATTTCATAAATGAGATAACCTGTAAAAAAAGAAGCGCAAACGCGAATAGCTCTACAAGAACCATGCTCCCTTGCATCGCTACGCTTTCCTCTCCATTTACTCTCTTCAGATTAGATTTACTCAAATATCTTGACAGTGCCACCGAAAATCACGGTATACAGAAACAAGGTAGTGTAAAAGAGACTGACAGCTCGAATATCGTACGAATATCGTAGAAAAAGCCGACGTCACCCGGCAAGTTAATACAGAAAACAACAACAACAATTTCGATTTTGTATGGGGAAGACTTGCCGAGTGACGTCAGCATTCAAATGACATTTCTCTTTTACATTACCTTGTTTCTGTATACCGTGACCGAAAATAATGTTAGTTACATCCACTGACATATATATTCTATATGTCAGTGGTTACATCGGATTCTATACGAAATGGACATTTTCTACCTCTAGCAACCGCCGCTACGCAAGTAATCGGCCATTTTGTGAAAAAACGACCAAAACGCCGTTCTTTCTAAATGTAGATGAGTTTTTCACTGGTTCACTGCTTTGATCTAAAGCAGACAGAACAAGTTTTATTTTTTGATTGCATGGAAAACTAAATTAATTTAACGGTTGGGTAAAAAATAGTATTACTGTTAGTAAAAAAATGGTAAATACATAAAGAAGCTTGTAGATCCATTTGGTAGTTTTTTTTTTTTTTTTTTTTTATGTGGAAGACTAGAGCTCAGGGAAAGCCCTTTGTACTGTCGACAATCTATTTTCTTCGTATAGAGTGCAATGTCAAACAGCAAGCTCTAGTCGATAGATAGTGAAGGGGAAGAGAGAAGTAGGAAGGAACTGCCACAACCATCTAACCCCAACTATTTCTATCGCGACTCTGGCATCGGGGCAATGAGAAACAACTCGCTGGAGTGTTATGCCTCCTGAAACGAGTTGAATCCCATCAGCCAACCGATGACATGCGCTGATGGTGGGAAAGGCGAAGGACCGTGGGGCTCTGCCGGGATTCGAACCCGGGACCTCTGGAATAGTAGCCAGGCGCCTTACTCCCTAGACTACCGAGGCCCTCCAGTTATTAAGAATGGGGTTCTGCTAGCTTGACATAATGCTGGCAGAACCATGCATTTTTTTAAAAGTAAGGGAGAAAAATAATTTATTTTTGGGTAATTAAATAGTAAAAAAAAGTTAAAAATTATCATATAACTTTCATTTGGTTCCGCTGAAATAGGTTCGCCAGCTTGATAGACCTTTAAGAATGATATTTTGAAATGCGTGGATATATCTGAAATAATCAACGATTTTTGTACAAATAAGTGTTCTTGCAGACGCGCCACCATCTACTTTGCTTCGCTTTCATTGATGTACTGTCCCAACTTTCGTGCGCCCAACTCAATCTGGATGCAAGCGTCCTGTACAACTGTGGATTTTCTACCAATGATGCCATTAGCTGCGTTCCATTGGGTGATATTTTCTACTCCCGAGTACTCCGGAGTTCTCCCAACTACCCCTGCACTTTTTCGTTTTACTCGTATTTACTTCTGACATCAAAAATCGCGTTCCATTGGACATGTACTCCGGAGTACTCCGGATCGCCCAATGGACGCAGCTAATGTTGTCTGCATAAGCCAGTAATTGGGTAGAATGGTGAAGCAAGTTTCTCCAATGCCAGTTTGAAAAGGAGGCAGGCCATTATCGGAGTCCATTATAGATTTTGATCAGTGGCGGTTCGTAAGGTTCAGGATAAGGGAAGCAATGCGTAGGGCGTCAAAGCTAATGTACCCCGCGAACGATAAAAGTAAAGGTATCGGCGGCTTTAATTAGAAAAACTGAAAAATAAATTTGAAAACGAATTAAGTAATTAACCCCATGCAAAAAGTAGAAACCCGTACTACCAATCTATATTCTTTTTATTTTAATATAATAAAAAATAATATAGTAAGATATACATACAGTGGCGAACAGAAGTCAACGTACACCATACAAAATAGCGAAAATTCGAATTTTTAT
Source organism: Thereva nobilitata (assembly GCA_963855945.1). Lineage (NCBI taxonomy): Eukaryota > Metazoa > Arthropoda > Insecta > Diptera > Therevidae > Thereva > Thereva nobilitata. The sequence goes on from OY979694.1 coordinate 137,770,541, forward strand.
TTTATTTTTAAAAATTGAAAAAAATTGTGATATCACAATATACGTATCAAAACATTTTATTGAAATTCCATAATAAATTATTTCTACAAAAAAAATAACAAAAAAGTGAAATATACAGAATTCACAAATAACAAAAGTCTACGTACACTTAAAAATTTTTATTATTATTTTTTGTAGAAACAATTTCATTATGCAATTTCAATATAATGTTTTTTTACAGAGGATTGTACTTATTTATTTTGTAATATCCAAAGCCTTCTGTATTTACAAGCCATGCACTAGAAAATTTGGCTCTCAAAATTTCCTCTCAATAGGACTTCAATTCTCTGAAGTCACGTTTTGTTGTTAGTGTAATTTGGAGATTTGAAGTCCTATTCAGGGGAAATTGGCTCTCAATATTTTTCTAGTGCATATGGCTTGTAAATACAGAAGGCTTTGGTATCAACCAAAGCCTTCTGTATTTACAAGCCATGCACTAGAAAATTTGGCTCTCAAAATTTCCTCTCAATAGGACTTCAATTCTCTGAAGTCACGTTATGTTGTTAGTGTAATTTGGAGATTTGAAGTCCTATTCAGCGGAAATTGGCTCTCAATATTTTTCTAGTGCATGGCTTGTAAATACAGAAGGCTTTGGTTGATACCAAAGCCTTCTGTATTTACAAGCCATGCACTAGAAAAATATTGAGAGCCAATTTCCGCTGAATAGGACTTCAAATCTCCAAATTACACTAACAACATAACGTGACTTCAGAGAATTGAAGTCCTATTGAGAGGAAATTTTGAGAGCCAAATTTTCTAGTGCATGGCTTGTAAATACAGAAGGCTTTGGTATCAACGCAAACCTTTGCGTGAGGGTGAGTGCAATTGAATTGAATGTGTTGGACTTTTCACGTTGATTTTCGGTGCCAAAGAAGCTGGAGATATTACAGCTTCCCTACGTTATGTTAAGCCTCGGCCACGATAAGAGCGGCGAGCGGCACCAGAAAAATTTAATGTCTCGGATTAGGGGTGAGCGGCACTTTAGTATTGCCGCTCTACCGCTCTCCGCTCGTATCGTGGCCGAAGCTTTATTCTATGTATACAGTAGTATGAATTGTACATTTTATATAAAAAAATCTGTACATTGCTTGCTTAGTGTTTCCAGATGAAGAAATATATTAAGATTTTGTTTTTGATTAATCTTAATATATTTAAATTAATTTTTTATGAAGTTGCCTATTTGGTCAAGGGAAGCAGTGCTTCCTTTGCTTCCAAAGAGGAACCGCCACTGATTTTGATTGGTCTGGACAGTGTTCCGGATATCTCTACTTGGCTTGTCTGGCTTTGTAGAGTTCTACACTTAGTCCAATCAATCTACAATAGCTCCTTGTAATTTTAGCGTTAATTGCCAACAGGAAACAAAAAATATGGTTAAACGGTTTTTTGCGAATAACAAAAAAACTTGAGAAATCAAATTATAGGTATTCAAATAATCTTTCGATTGATATATTAAGTTATAGATTAGGGCACAAAGCATAGAGAAAAATGTAAAAAACTTAAAAATCACGTTTTTTTAATTTGTTAATAACTTTTGTTTATAGTTTTAGTTAGAGTTAGAGGTCAAAACCCCTAATAACTATTAGGGGTTTTAACCTCTAACTCTAACTAAATGTTAACTCACTAATTTTTTTTTAAAAAATAGTTCTAATTAAGTTTCGGAAAATTTGTTGTACGCTACCCCTAGAAACCACCCCCTAAAAACAAAAAAATCAGTTTTTAGCTAATATTTCTTAAACGGTAAGTCTTATCATAAAATAGTGTTGACAAAGTTTGTAGATTATGCGATTATCTACAAAAAAAGATATTATACATTTTCCCGTACGTATTGTCATTCATGAGATATCGCCGTTTTAAAAAAACTCATATCCCCTCATTCGCAGCTTATACAGGGTGTATCCGTTAAATTTACAAAGCGGCCGGCGGTTGATAGGTTTTGGTTGGACGAACAGAAAACCGTATGGGAGGGAGGGGGAAATCGTAGAGGTTTAGCCGCTAGCGTGTTTTCAAGTTTTTTTTTAGAGCTTTACATCGCAATATGGTAGAGGAGGTGGGACGAGTGTACTAAGGACCGATGGACCCATAGACTAATACCAAATGTGGAGAATTGGGTGATAAGGGAAAATGGGGAAGTGAGTTATTGGCTCACACAGTTCCTGAGTGAACATGGAGGTTATAGGGCATACCTTCACCGCTTCAGGTTGGACGATTCACCGTTCTGCGGAGGACGCGGTGCACGATGCTGAAGTGCATCTAACTCCTCAAAACATCTTGGACCATATGATAAGGTCCGAGGTTATGTGGAAAAGGATGGAAGCTTCAGCAATACGAAGGGCGCCAAAGTGAATGCGAAAAACAATTTCCAGCGAAAAATGAAATTTTGATAGCACTTTTGAGGGGCGAGCAGGCGGTGAAGCGCACTTGCGTTGTTTGCAGGCAGCCAAGTGTACAGTGCTCATTAATATGACTCGACCACGCACAAGCAGATAGCGCTAACTCCAAGACCGACCGTACATGGCCTTAGGCCAGATCCTACCCGAGGTGCCCCTGCGTGTCCATCGAGTAGACTGAATTCGGCGGATCTAGAGAGAACAAACTCGACACAGCCCGCAATCGAGGGTGGAGCACCTCTCAACGCTCCAAACAGGGCTTCCATAGCCCCAACAGGACGCCGTACAAGGCCAGTTGGATATTTCTGAACCCATGCTGAAGGGTGCCGAATACGACACCAGCGAATGGGAATTTTCAGGATCCCTCTTCAATGATGACAGTCCGAGCCCGAAAAGCGCGGTGGAGTACGCTCAGACCACTTCTTCATTAGAAAAAGATCTCCTTAGAGGTCCACCTGCGAAAGCGCGGGCATGTTCCAGTGGCGTGGCGTCTTTGGAAGCAAGGGATGCATTGCATCCCTTCCAATTTCTTAGGAAATAAAAATAAATATTCAAATTTTATCAATAAATTATTCTTTTCTTTTACAAAACTTTCGTTTTTTATTTTATCATTCTGAGATTAACTTTGTATTATTGCAGCTTTTTCTAGCCTCCACTGTTAGATATAAATTCATTGCCTCCAAATGACCAATTAAATGGAAGCATAAAATATGTCCATGAGCGAAAGTTCTCTCCTCCTTCTCTCTGAATTCGTATACGAAAACACAAAGAAACTTGCCAGCGGACTTCGAGAATCAGAATTTGAATTGCTTCCCTTGACTGTCCGTTGGAACGCACTTCGGTGGGAGCTTGTGGATGAAGAGGGAAGTGGAGATGGGAAGACACAACGAACGTTTGTTCCTGTGACCAGAGCCAAGGGAAGCAATTCAGATTTTGCATCCATACGAAGTTTTGAGTATATTTTTTGTTGGGTGAGAGTGGAAAGAAGTTTTCTAATAAGATTGGAGGGAATTCATTTCTATGAGCAATCTAATTGGAAATGATTTTGTACAATGTGGTTTGAAATTAATGACTTAATTGTAGAAAATAGTAAAAAGCAGTATTTTTAGAGTAATTAATTAATTAATTAACATAAATAAAAAATTGTTTTGCTTGCAATTTAGTTGGTGCGATTTGTTTTGTGAGTTAAAAATAGTGCAAGTAGTTTTAAAAAGTAAGTTTGAAAATAAAATTGGATAAATTGAAAAGTATTTATATATTATTTATGTTAGTTTTTTTAGTTTGTTTTTACTTTATTAAATATCATGGGTGATGTTTATGTTTATGGTTAGCATTTTTACATAATGGATTATTTTTTGCAGCAATCCTGTGGCTCGCGTTCATTTATGAAAAAGAAATCCATAATTGAAAATGGTAGACCGAAACCAATATTACATATTTTAAGTGAAAATAAAACATGCATGCAACAGGCATTTTTCTATTAAATTATACAATAGCGCGAAATGGCTTACCTGTTGTCCAAAAAAACAAAAAATTTTTTGTTGGCCTTGCAATTTATTTTCAAATGAAAAGAACGTTTGACGGTCTTCGGGATTTAATGATTTAAATAATTTTCATAAAGCCGTTCGAGCATTTAAAATCGGTTTAGGTCTTTCTAAATTCGGTAGAGGCCAAAGGATTGAAAATCTAGTAGACACTCATTATAAATCCTCAATTATGAGAACAATGAGTTAGTTAAAAAGATCCGGAAAATTATTAAAATTTGTATAGATGTTGTTTGCCACTTGGCATGTCAGAAGCAAGCCTTTCGCGGACACCGCCAGGGGCAAGATTCTATTAATCGGGAAAATTATGTTGAATTAATTTCACTTTTGGCCAAACATAATCCAGAACTTAAAAATCAGCTTCAGTATTTTCTGGATTATCAAACAATATTCAAAATGATTTAAGGCTATTTCCTGCACTCTTACTAAAAATTAAAATTACTTCTAAAATCCAAAATTTTGAGTTTGTTGCAATTATTTGTGATGAAACCACGGATATTTCCTGTCGATCTATGTTGTCAACCACTCTGAGATACATTTCTTCCTCTGGTGACACGAAAGAAACATTCATTAGTTTTAAAAATATTTCCGATAATAGAAGAGCAGCTCGTTTGCATGAACATGTAGCTCATATTATGCAGAATTTCGCATGTGGTTCCCAGTTACAATTGCTATGACGGAGCTTCAGTTAAGGCGGGTGAAGTTGGAGTTAAAGAAACTTCCAAATGCTCTTTTTGTACACTGCTTTGCCCATCGCTTAAATATTGTTTTATCGAAATCATGTGGCAAGATTCGTGAGTGCCCAATCTTCTTTCAGTCAATCACAGGTGGTTCAAATTTCTTTAGTCACTCAACTAAACAAACCGCTATTCTCGACTTTTTTTTAAAGCAAAAACTTCCATAAGTAGCTCACACTCGCTGCATGGAAGACTTATTTTTTCTATTCATGATAATATAGATAATCTTAATACTCCTTTTGAATATATAACGTGCATCCGCGGAACGGAGTTTTTCCACACAAATTTTGCCAGATTGCATCCCCTACAATTCAAAGCACGCCACGCCACTGGCATGTTCGTCTCCAACGTCCGCTTTGAGAAGACGGGTGGCACAGCCCGAAAACGTTTTATACGATTTTTGGAAGCTGGCTACTCCCGACTCTACGTGGCCCCTGAAGAGAAGAGGGATATCAATCTTCTTAATAAGAAAAGAGTTAGATTATCGCCAGGCCACAATAACCCGCTGAAAAAGGGTCAGGACTCGAGCCATACGGTTTGAAAAGCCTGCTAAAAAGCCTTCATAAAAGTATCCCGACGCAACCATAATGAAGCTTAGAACGGCTTAGTGTCAGAATGAGCCTGCTTGTGACTGACTATCAGGAGACTCTCCTGACCACAAAGCAACTAGTTACCGTGCAAGGGAGTCTTCTGGAGGCGGTTGCTGAGTTGAGATAGGGCTCAGAACAGCCCAGGTTCCTAGAGGTTGCTACACGCCCGGGGTAGCTGGCCATCACGTGCACCGACTCGGCTACGGTCACGTGTCAAGAAGAAGGCCTCAGAAGAAGCAAGCCTCGTCGCTGTAGACGAGGACAAGATGCCGCGCAGCTATGTTGTGGTCGGGTACTTCCCGGCGGCAACAGAAGACCCCACTGGGATTATGTTGAAAACAGCACCGTAAGGGTGCAGAAGTGAAGAGTACTCCACAAACCGCAGCGCCCACCATTCACAGAGATGACGATCTCTTTGGACCAAAGGTCTATTGACAAGCTGAGGCCAAATTGGCTACAAGTGTGGTTTGACACAGCTTAGGATTAGGGCGGTTGAAAAGCCCGTGACCAAAGCTGCCCTCAGCCAAACTTGCCATGTCGTGAGCAACCACAACCATTTACGCTCCGAACACAAAGGAAGCAGAAACCCGGAGGTTATCAACTGAAGCCTCGCAGGAGTTTGGTCAGGGAATGGAAGACGTAAGTTGCTCAAATGTCAAGATGGTGACCACTGCATTTTGTGGGCTGGTAGTAACGAAAAGGTGACTCTATCCAACACCTAAGTCCTAAAACAACCTCTAAAACCACCACCTAAATCCTGGGGGGGACAACCCCCCGTCCAAAAAGTCCCGCAAAAGGGGCTGGGGTGAGACATAATCCCCTAAGGAAATAAAAACTTCTTCCAATATGAAGCTTATCCAGATAAACCTCTATCACACTCCAAAAGGTTTATCTTGGACAACAGGCCATTTCACTGCGTAGTGCAGGTGCGTTGGTGCAAGCCTGATTAACAGATAGAAAGATTTTTTGAGTTGTAATGCGCTCTCAGAGCACGATACCAACAAGATATTGAACCGAGTCAGGCCTAGATATTGTGCAGCTAAAGTTCTGTACAGAGTTTGAACGTTCCATGAGAAAATTCTTAAATCGTTTTGCCTTTTTGTTGCATGTTGTTTATTCCGTAGCCGAGTTTTTTCCAGTTGAGGTTATTAGCGTCACGCCAACCTTACTTGGAAGGGATTAGGGGGCATCCATAAATTACGTGAGGTGATTTTGGCGATTTTTCGACCCCCCTCCCCCCCTCAATCTCACGTGAGATTTTTCAAATTTTAAAAAGTTTCTAGGATTTACACTATTATGCGTATTTTTAGTGTAAGTACGTTAATCTGTGCTTGATTGCGTTGGATTTATTTAAAAAAACATAATTTGTGTTGAAGAACAGTACCACAAAATCATAACAGCACCAACTCGGCATGCACCCAATATAAACTACAATACCTGTGGAATACCATTTAGCAGGTGATTCTGCCTATCCTTTGGAAACCAACCTCATGGTGCCTTACAGGGATAATGATTTCTTAACAAGAGAACAGAAAAATTTCAATTCTAGTTTGAGCTCAGCTCGTGTATTTGTAAAGCAAGTATATGGAATATAAAAAAAATTTAGAATTTTACAATATATTGACATACGAAGGTTGACTTTGGCATCCACTGATTCGTCAAAATGTTAATTAAGTTAATAAATGAAGTTGGTTGGCTGAAAATAATTTCTTTTCGAAGATTTATCAGGCATCGCTACTAGCTTCCGTTTGCTTCCTACTTTCGTATCGCCTTAGAAAAGCGGATTCTGAAGTCACAGCCAGCTTCTCAAATTGACGTTTGAGCCGCCTGTACATCGGGATACAGATTCAAGAAGTGCGGATCTGTTAGACTTCCATTCTTCACAACTCTCGATAATGAGAACAAAAGGTTTTCAAAATCTATCTTGGCCTCTAGTATATCAGAGCAGATGGTTGTCGATTCGAAATCCTGTAAGTTGCTTAGATGACTAATTATGCCGCCTGGTGCAAATGTCTGCTTTTTGTAGTGACAATGCACCGCAGATAACATGTGTTCTGACTTATGTGAAAAGAGCCGATTCTTAATATAATCTCTATGATTGCAGTAGGATAGGGTACATTATGCACTTGAGATACTTAGGAGGGCATTAGGTTTCAGGTTTTTCAATTGGGCTTCTAGGCCTTTTTGTTTTGTTTAAGCTTAGACCCCCACACTAGTTCATCGTAGGGTCGCAATCTGTCCAAAAATGGTATAAGTCAATGGCATACATTACTTTCGCAGTTTTTCCCAGACCATTGTTAAGAATTTTTCATCACGTCATACACTCTTCATTCCCAGATATTTGAATTATGTTCTTTGCTCTTTTTTGGATGTTCCAGTTGGATGGTATTTAAAACAGTGAACAAATACAGTGTAATCGGCAGTGCAAAATTTTTATACCCAATTGCTATTGAGTCGAAATATAGTAATAGTATCACGTATACTTTTTATGTAATGTATTCATTATTCCTTCTCTATTTTCAATATGTATTGATAAAACCTTTCACCATGTTCATCTGTTACTGCACCAAGATTTTCGTGAATGAAAACTAAGTGCGAGTCCAAAAAGACGATTTTAAAGATTTTCTCATTTACAGATATTGTACTTAAAATTGAAAAAAACAAAAAGATATTAAGAAATATTGCAAAAAAAATTACAGAAAAATCGAAAAATACCCATTTTGAGGGCTAAAACCCCCTAAAAAGTGGGCTTCTCGGGGTAGAAAATCGGTAGACTTTATATTAGGAAGCCTGAAGGTCAGTCATCAGCGGAATAGGGGGAATAACATGTAGCATAACATGCACGTGCCGTAACTATTCCGGACTGGTGGAAGTGCGATCATAACCTCCTAGCGGTGGCCACTGGTAACTATCCTATGAGAGAGGATAGGCTAACATGATCGGGCTAGTCCCTTCCAAGTAAGGTTGGCGTGAGGCTAATAACCTCACCCGTAAAAAACAAACATTACGGAACGAGCAACATGCCTCGGATACTGGAAAAAACGACGACGACCACGGCAACGAAAAAGGCAAAATGATTTAAGAATTTTCTCATGGAACGTACGAACTCTGTACAGAACTCGAGCTACACAACACCTGGCCGATACCCTGTCAACATATAAAGCTGACATTACCGCCATTCAGGAGATGCGATGGACAGGGAATGGTGTTTTGCAAAAACCTGATTATGACGTATATTACAGCTGTCATACGAAACACCATGTGCTCGGGGTAGGTTTTATGGTCAGCAAAAGGATGAAGCCTACCATTATCGGCTTTAAAGCAATAAACGAAAGGCTATGTACCCTTCGTGTGCGAGGCAAATTTAAGAACATCAGCCCCATAAACGTTCACGCACCTACAGAAGAGTCCCCGGACGATTAAAAAGAAGAATTCTTCGAAGTAGTTGAACGGGAACTTAATGCCTGCCCCAGATATGATGTAAAAATCATATTGGGAGACCTGAACGCCAGAGTAGGCCGGGAGCCCGTATACAGGCAATATGTCGGCATCCACAGCTTGCATGAGAACACTAATGACAATGGGCAGCGAGTTATAGAGATGGCAGCAAGTAAGAACTTGGTCGTTGCAAGTACCAGATTTGCGCGTAAAGATATCCATAAAGCCACCTGGATATCTCCTGATGGGGCAACTCGCAATCAAATAGACCATGTGTTGATAGACCGCCGCCACCTTTCGGGTCTGATGACGGTACGAACGTACCGAGGTGCCAACTTCGACTCAGATCACTATCTTGTTGGTATGGTGCTCCGAGAGCGCATTACAACGCTGAAAAGCTTTGTATCCGCTGATCAGGCTCGAATCAACACAGCTGCACTCCGCAACGAAATGGCCAGAAACAGCTACGGTCAGGCGTTAGAACTCGCACTCAGAAGAGCAAGTCCTGGGGATGAGATGCCGGGCGTCGACGAGAGCTGGACCCGCCTTAAAAATACTGTCATTAGTACTGCTGATTCCATCTTAGGCAGAAGTCGTAGAGATCGGAACGACTGGTTCGATAATGAATGCAAGCTGGCAACTGAACGTAAGAATGCTGCGCATCGAGCAATGCAGCAGTCTCAGAGAACACGAGCACGCGAAGAGAAATATAAAGAGCTCAGAAAAGAAAAAAAGAGAATTCACAAAAGAAAAAAGGAAGCCTGGGAGAAAAATCTCGTTTGTGAACTAGAACGGTACAGAGAGCGACGGCCGCACCAGGCGCGGGAGTTCTACCGAAGAGTACGCGGTATGACGCAATTCACACCTCGTTGCACATACTGCAAGGACAAAGAAGGGAATCTGATCACCGATTCTCAATGCATCTTGGAGCGATGGGAAGAGCACTTTCATGAATTGCTAAATATATTGTTCAACGTTCGAGTTAATCTTCTAGCTCAGAAGTACACTTCTCAGCTGGGCTGAGAAACGGGCCACGCTTATGTGCAGGGACCGAATCCGGCCGAAAGCACCAAAAAAGGTATAAGAAGAAAAAACACCGCAAAAACGAGCATGCGACCGAAAATGCGGGTTCCTTCTCAACCCTCCCCAGCACTCCTGTACCGAGCCGGTCCGGTCCCTGCACACAAACGCGGTCACATTTACCACTGCACAGTGGCTCGGCTAAGACATGCAAACACAAAACAGAAAACAATGCAACATTTAAAAGCACAAAACATCAAACAGAGAAGCGTGCAAAAACAATGAAAAAGTGGGACACACAGGGAGTCACGCCACATTAAAAAGAGTCCTTTTAAGGACATCTTCGCTAACTTGCATGCTAAAAGCACTCGCATTTTTGTTAACATTTATAAGCATGCGGTTAACTGGTTCGTACATCCCATAATTGGTATTAGAGGAATTAATGTACAGGAGAGGTGGACCTCTCAGGTTGTAGTTGTTCACTCTAAATGAAGTACGGGTTCGTAGGAAGCCTGAGTCAACTTTGTCATTCAACAAACGATGAACGAATATAACGTCAGCGACCTCGCGACGCTTATGGAGAGAGCTCAAGTTGAGCAATTTAAGTCTGTTCACATAAGGCGGAAGAATAAGTGGGTCATCCCACGGGAGGTGACTGAGTGCAAAACGGACGAACTTCCTTTGAACCGATTCGATTTTATCGACATGGGAGGAGTAGTAAGGAGACCATACCTGGGAGGCGTATTCAAGTAAAGGCCTAACTAAAGATATGTACAAGTGCTTTGTGATAAGGGGGTTGTTGAATTCCTTGGACCATCTTTTTATAAATCCCAGGACTGAATTGCCCTTGGAAGAGATATAATTGATGTGGGTGGAGAAATCCAACTTACTTTCTAACCTAACCCCAAGATCGATAACAGAGTTAGTGCGGGAGATCTTGTTATCAAGAAAAGTATAGTCGTAAGTTATAACGCCACGTTTTCTACAAAAAGTCATGACCTCACATTTACTAATGTTAAGGACCAGGTTGTTGTTGGAACACCAAGAATAGAAGGTGTTTAGGTCTGCTTGCAGAAGTTTGCAATCCTCGATACTCCTTATGTGGCGGTACAATTTGATGTCATCGGCATAAATAAGGATTTTACAGTGCCTCAGCAGGGTAACAATGTCATCGATTGATAAAATAAAAAGAAGAGGACCAAGATGACTTCCTTGTGGGACACCAGAGGACGCCTCGATGTTTTTAGATTTGGCTCCGCGGAATAGAACCTGGTAGGTTCTGTCGGCTAAGTACGACTGGAACCACATAACCAGGGCATGCGGAAAGCCTAATTTTTTTAGTTTTAGAACTATAATAGAGTGAGAGAGCATGTCGAAAGCTTTACTGAAGTCTGTATAAACACAGTCAGTTTGATAGCCAGTGACAAAGCCTCGAACAGTGTAAGAAGAGAACTCTAGTAAATTAGTAGTAGTGGAACGAGCTGCAAGAAAGCCATGTTGGTTAGTTGAGATAAGTCTCTTGCAGATAGGGGCAATAGCAGAATAAATAATGGATTCGAAAAGTTTTGGTATACATGATAACTTCGCAATCGGTCTATAATTAGATATTTCGTTCTTACAACCCTTTTTATGAACAGGGATTATAAAAGAGTTCTTCCATAAGGTTGGGAAGCGCCCTGTATTGAGGGATTTCTGAAATAAACATAGGATAGGAGACAGTAGGGCCCCTGCACAGGATTTTAGAACAGCAGGAGGGACACCATCAGGGCCGGACGAAAAATCTTGTGGAAGATCATTTATATGTTTCGAGATATCTTCCCTGGTTATAGACAGAGATAAATTTTGAGCCGTTTGTATTGCGTTGATATGTCGAAAATTGTCTTCATGAGGTTGGAAGACAGGAGACGAGAAAGATTTGAGGAAGAACGATGCGAACTTGTCACAAATCTCGGATGAATTAGAACTAACAGAGTTCTCGTATTGCATGGTGTTAGGGTAAATGGCGAGCTAACGGAGGATTTGGAGGCTCCACCCATAGGTTTGTTCCCGTACTTTCTGTATTCTGCCACTTACTGCAAGTTGCTTATTGAGAGGTCGGGATGAAGTACAGAAAGTACAGGAACATCTTTCTGCAGGTTTCTGCAGTTTTAATACGGGAATGACAGTTCTGACATTGCCATATTTCAAATATCTAAGCTGCAGCAGGTTGCATCAGCTCGTAGCTACTGCAGGTTTCTGCTTCTTACTGCAGGGTGGGGAAATGAGTATGGCGGCTGCAGTAAAAGTACGGGAACAGAATTCTGTTAAGTAATTCGAAGCAACTGACAGATTCTGTACTTTCTGCAGGTACGGGAACAGACCTAATATCTGACGATAATGCTATGCTGTCACCACCAAGCTTAGCAGAAGTTAGCAGTGCCATCACCAGGCTCAAAAACAACAATGCCTCGGGTGCAGACGGCATCCCTGCGGAGCTGGTTAAATATGGAGGGCCTACATTACACCAAGCGATTCATGAATTAATTGTGCAAGTATGGGAGCAGGAAGCGATGCCAGAAGAGTGGAGAAAAGGCATCCTTTGCCCGGTACATAAACAAGGAGATATCACAACGTGCAGCAATTATCGTGGTATAACGTTGTTGAGTACCGCGTATAAGATATTCTCCGCCATCCTACAAAACAGGATGGCCCCATACGCTAGAAACATCATAGGCCAATACCAGTGTGGCTTCAGCCCAGGCAAATCAACAACCGATCAGATTTTCACTTTGAGGCAGGCTATGGAAAAATGTCTAGAGTTTCAAAACTCAATCCAACACCTCTTCATAGACTTTAAAGCCGCCTATGATAGCATAGCCAGAGTAGAACTCTACAAAGCCATGAGAGAATTCGGCATTCCCAATAAGCTGACAAGACTATGTAGGTTGACCATGACCAATGTGACAAGCCAAGTAAAGGTATCCGGAATACTGTCCAGCCCAATCAACATCTATAATGGACTCCGACAAGGGGACGGTCTGGCCTGCCTCCTTTTCAACCTGGCGTTGGAGAAAGTGATCCGAGATTCGGGCGTGACATCAAGGGGCACAATCCTCCACAAGTCCACCCAATTACTGGCTTACGCAGACGACATTGACATCATTGGAAGAACATCAACAAGAAGCTTTCATCCAGATTGAGCGGGCGGCAGGAAATCTAGGACTGCACATCAACGAAAGCAAAACAAAGTACATGGTGGCCTCGTCTGCAAGAACACCTAACATTGGTCCCACAATCAAGGCAGAGGAACACGAGTTTGATGTGGTAAAATCATTTACCTACCTTGGGTCAATAGCAGCTGCCGACAATAGCATGGAACCTGAAATACGCGCACGACTGCTAAAAGCCAACAAAGCCTACTATAGCCTGTCAAGGCTCTTCAAATCCAAGCATCTAACCATAACGTCTAAACTTTTACTATATAAGACGATGGTCTTGCCGGTCCTCACATATGCATCCGAAACGTGGGTGCTTAGCAAAAAGCACTCTAACCTCTTGGCGGTGTTCGAGAGGAAAATACTTCGGAGGATTGTTGGCCCCGTATGTGAGGAAGGACGATTCCGGAGACTCTACAATGACGAGATCTACGAGCGCTATCGCGACATAGATGTTGTGAGGAAAATAAAGCTCGGTAGTCTCCGGTGGGCAGGACATCTAGCTCGTATGAGTGAATATGAACCTGCTCGGAAAGTTCTCTGCGGTAAGACTTATGGGGTGCGACAGCGAGGGAGACCCAACCTCCGCTGGAAGGATGGCGTAGACCAGGACGCTCAGAGCATAGGGATGCCAAATTGGATGACATCGGCTCAGAATCGGGACCGGTGGAGAGAACAGTTGCGAGAGGCCAGGACCGGATCCCGGTTGTAGAGCCGTTAAAGAAGAAGAAGAAGGAAGCCTGAAAAGAAGCTCTCTGCCAATTTTCAGCCTGTACCTAATTATTTCCGCTATATCGCTTTTTTCGGCTTAATTTACCTGTACTATTAATTTAACCCAGTTTTCTCGCGATTTTACACTGTTTCTTGCGGAAAAAAAATCACGTGATATTTGCGGTGACCCTCCCCCTCCCCCACGTGAGATTTGGTGAGATTCGGCTCGACCCCTCCCCCCCCCCCTAAACACCTCACGTAATTTATGGACGCTCCCTTAGCCCTATCCTCTCTTATAGGATAAAAATGAGACATTGGTATCAAACGATACTTATTGAAAGCAGGTATCTCTTAGCATTAAAAATTTAAGCAGAAATAGATAGGAGTAATTTTAAAAGAAAGGTGTAATTGTCTATGCAAAACTAAACGTGATTATATCAAACCTAAACAAATTTTTGGACTAAAATATATGTACAGATATTACTAGCAAACCGAAACAAAATATGGCAATTGTCCTCTTTTTGAAAAAACGCCATTTTTTCATTGCGATTATTTTGAATTAAATAAAGTTTAGTTATAAAAAATCCAACTGCTAGTTAAAAAGTAATTTAAAAAAAAACTTCCGCCTGAACATTTTACTTTTTTGAGTTGTTGAGTTTTGAAAAAACGGTCCTCAATTGCACTTCCAATTTGCGGCACGTGCAAACTTTCATATAGTACATGCTATTCCGTTGATGACTGACTAACACAGTCAAGAGTTTCGCAAAAATACCACAGCTCTGATCCAGCCAATGCATGAAGGTGAAATAGTCACTATTAAGGCTTATTATTTACGCATAACTTTTCGTAAACTTACTCACGAAACCTATGGTGAATTTGCAGTTTTGGAAAATCAGAGAATCAGAGATGCCGTAGACAACATCGAATCTTGGAAGGAATGAAAATCAACCACAATGAACATGGCCAGAATGGTTAAAAACTAACGAGCTTAAAGTTAATTCTCTTCCTGGAATTCGACGACATACTAAACTTAGCAAACAACCTTGGTTTTGAGGATTTAGGAGGTGATTTGATTCGAGATGCTGACAGAGAACCTTTTTCAAATGAGGAACAGCTCCACTTAGGAACAGAAAAAGCACTGTGGGGCTAGCCTGGAATGCGACCCGAAAGTAAGAAGCAAACGGCAGCCAGTTGCGATGTGATTTAAATTTTGTATCGCCGAATGCGATCGCATCGTATTGAAATTACTGCCTGATAAATATTCGAAAATAAATTATTTTCAGCCAACCAACTTCATCTATCAACTTAATTTGACATTTTAACTGTTCGAATATTTAAAGAGTTTTCAGAATATTTTAAAACAAACAAATAAATTCAGCGGATCCGTCAATGGTTTTACTCACGGACTGAAATCCGATGACAGACGGACACATTTAATTCGATTTCGCATTGCGGATACCATTTTCTTATTTCCGAATTTCAAGGCTTTCTAATCACATTCCAGAATAAACCCCCTGGAATAGGAGCCAGGGCCGTATTTGGTTTCTCGAGTCGATATCGACTTCTGTCGATAAATAAAAATTGGCATTTAGCAACACGATATCGACAACATTATCGTCTCTACGTGTCGATAAAGACGCTTGACGTTTTTTAAAACCCTCAATTTATGCACACAATAAACTTTTAACAACTTGTTTTTTTAATTATATATACGTGGTTTTCCAGAGACTTGGAGTAATACACACAATTTGATGGTTTCGTATGGCAGGGATTATCTGTCGATTTGGTCGTAATGCCAAATATGAAACTTAGAGAAAATCGAGAAGCTTTTTTTGCCGAGTCGATCATCGACTCGAGAAACCAAATACGGCCCCGAGCTAGAGCCCACTACATGCCAACAGCTAGCAAAGCACGGTATACCGTCATAGCAAAAAACTTGTCAAATACGCTTTCTTATTTCGAGCGGGAGTGTGAATGGAAAATGATACCCACTGGTATCATTAACGAGCGCTTTCTCGAGGAATAAACGTACCCATCACGGTATACAGAAACAAGGTAATGTAAAAGAGAAATGTCATTTGAATGCTGACGTCACTCGGCAAGTCTTCCCCATACAAAATCGAAATTGTTGTTGTTGTTTTCTGTATTAACTTGGCGGGTGACGTCGGCTTTTTCTACGATATTCGTACGATATTCGAGCTGTCAGTCTCTTTTACACTACCTTGTTTCTGTATACCGTGCGTACCCATCACCTGTTACAAAACACTGCAAAAAGAAACCGAAAGCAAAGCAAAGCAGACAAGCTGCTGACAGAAACAGGCGCAAACGCCGTGCGGGCAATGACAGAGAGAATAGAAGTAGTGTATTCAAATGCGCACTAACGAAATGCTGATTTACGCTACGCACACACCGCGCAAGTTGCTTTACTTTCTACTCTTTCCGCGTTGCCGCCGCGTAGTGTCAAGAGATGTTTGCGTTTTAAGTCGTGTTTTGATGGTGGTGGGCATATGTTTGGAGTTGTGCAAGACCTCTCAACTACAGGCAGAGACCGCGGAAGTGGGGTTGCAAGGATTGCGGCCGCAACCCCTGATAATTTCGCGGGGTGGCGCCGCAACCCCTGTGTTTTTGAAATCAAAAAAAACAAAAATTTCAGTTCTTTTTTAAAAATTGTAAGAAAATTATGTGCATTTTTAACAGTGGCGTGGCGTCTTTGGAAGCAAGGGATGCATTGCATCCCTTACAATTTCTTAAGAAATAAAAATAAAAATTCAAATTTTGTCAATAATTATTCTTTTCTTTTACAAAACTTTTTCTTTTTTTATTTTATCATTCTGAGATTACCTTTATATTATTGCTGCTTTTTCTAGCCTCCACTGTTAAGATATAAATTCTCTATTTTAGTTATGTCCATGAGCGAAAGCTCTCTCTTCCTTCTCTCTGAATTCGCAAACGAAACCTATTCTCTATACGCAAAGAAACACGCCAACGAGCTTCGAGAAGCAGGATTTGAATTGCTTCCCTTGACTGTCCGTTGGGACGCACTTCGGTGCGAACTTGTTGATGAAGAGGGAAGCGGAGATGGGGAGTCACAACGAAAGTTTGTTCCTGTGACCAGTGCCAAGGGAAGCAATTCAGATTTTGCATCCATACGAAGCTTTGTGAGTAATTTTTTGTTGGGTGAGAGCGGAGAGAAGTTTTCTAATAAGATTTGAGGAAATTCATTTCTATGAGCAATCTAATTGGAAATGAATGTGTATAATGTGGTTTGAAATTAATGACGTAATTGTAGAAAGTAGTAAAAAGCAGTATTTTTGGAGTAATTAATTATTAATTAATTAAAATAAATTTGTTTTGCCAGCAATTTAGTTGGTGCGATTTGTTTTGTGAGTTAAAAATAGTGCAAGTAGTTTTAAAAAGTAAGTTTGAAAAGAAAATTGGAGATATTGAAAAATTTTTATATATATTATTTGTTAGTTTTTTTTAGTTTGTTTTTGCTCTATTAAATATAATGGGTGATGTTAATGGTAAGCCTTTTTGCATAATGGATGATTTTTGCAGCAATCCTTTGGCTCATGTTCATTTACGGAAAATAAATTCATAATTAAAAATGGTAGACCGAAACCAATATTACATATTTTAAGTGAAAATAAAACTTGCATTAGGTATTTTTCTATTAAAATATTATTACTGGCTTTTACCGGTTGTCAAGATTAACAAAATTTTTTTTGTTGGCCTTGCATTTTATTTTCAACTGAAAAGAACGTTTGTGGTTTGATTTAATGCTTTAAATAATTTTCATAACGCCGTTGATAGGCATGGCCAAAAATCCTCCGAGCATTTAAAATCGGTTTTGGCTCTTTCTAAATTCGATAAAGGCCAAAGGATTGAAAATCTAGTAGACACTCATTATAAATCCTCAATTATGAGAAAAATGAGTTAGTTCAAAAGAACCGGAAAATTATTAAAATTTTTACAGACGTTCATTGCCACTTGGCTTGTTAGGAGCAAGCCTTTCGCGGACAGGGCGAGGGTCAAGATTCTATTAACCGGGAAAATTATGTTGAATTAATTTCACTTTGGGCCAAACAATCCTGAAATTAAAAATCAGCTTCAGTATTTTCTGGATTATCAAACAATATTCAAAATGATTTAATAGTGGCTATTTCCTGCACTCTTACTAAAAATTAAAGTTACTTCTGAAACCCACAATTCTGAGTTTGTCGCAATTATTTGTGATAAAACCACGGATATTTCCTGTCGATCTATGTTGCCAACCACTCTGAGATACATTTCTTCTTTTGGCCACACGAAAGGAACATTCATTAGTTTTAAAAATATTTCCGATGATAGAAGAGTAGTTCGTTTGCATGAACATATAGTTCATGTTATGGAGAATTTTGCATGTGGTTCCAAGTTACAATTGCTATGACGGAGCTTCAGTTATGGCGGGTAAAGTTAGCTGTCTTCAAATCCGAGTTAAAGAAATTTCCAAATGCCCTTTTTGTATACTGCTTTGCTCATCGTTTAAATATTGTTTTATCGAAATCATGTGACAAGATTCGTGAGTGCCGAATCTTCTTTCAGTCAATCACAGGTTTCTCAAATTTCTTTAGTCACTCAACTAAACGATCCGCTGTCATCGACTTGTTGATAAAGCGAAAACTTCCAAAAGTAGCTCACACTCGCTGGAATATCAATGGAAGACTTTATCTTTCATTACAATATAGATAATCTTAATACTCCATTTGAATATATAACGTGCATCCGCGGAACGGAGTTTTTCCACACAAATTTTGCCAGATTGCATCCCCTACAATTCAAAGCACGCCACGCCACTGATTTTTAAAGTCGATAGTTGTAAACAACAAACACAGGAAATTCATTTTACATTTATTCTTATGCAGAATTAAAAATTTTGCTATAAGGATGATTTGACACTTTCTTTTAAATCAAGATATTTAAGGGGTTGCGTTTTAACATGTATGAAAATATTGATGCCAACTTACGAGAAGATTACTTCTATCGAACAAAATCTCAGTAGTTCTCAATATTTAATTGCAATTTTTTTTTAAATGAAGAGATATCGTTAAATTGTAAGCAATGTTATCATTAACTTGATTTTAAAAGAAAGTGACTTATGCCACTTTCAAAACATAGGGCTCATATTTGAAAGAGATTTAAAAAATGGTTCAAATTTTATGCGGAATTTATGCTGTTCGTTTTTATTTTGGTTTACGTCTGGAACGTGTAGCATGATCTGCCTTTAATGTGTCATATTTTACGGTGCGGACAATCATGCACTGAAACTTGAAAGAATTCGCGATATTGTTCTTCAATAATTGAAAATATGTAGATTCAACAACGCATTAGGGCCAAAAAGCAAATCCAACAAACTGTCAAATGAATGATTGGCTAATATTTCCCTACAATTCAAAAATTTCCTTACAATTCCAAAGACACAAACCTCCGAAAATTGAATTGCACAAATTGACATTTGAATTGTAACTTGGCACAGGCCCTTAATTACAAATAAATAATATTTCACAACCATTTTATCAAAGATGACACATGTCAGCAAAAGTAAATTTTTTTTGAGTCTCTATTTTAATGATGACTTTCTAAGCTAAAAAATAACTAAAACCATCGTTGACTCTTGAAAAACTCTGCTTTTGTACCGTTAACAATGATCAATACATATTTAAGCTTTTGTAGAGCAAATAACTATGTATTGTTAAGCTCCTTATATGAGGAATTACGATTTGTGACTCTACAACGGCGAGATCTACCAGTGCTGTTAGTATAGCTATGTCGGTTCTGGCATAGTAAAGTCATCGGTTTTAGTCTCGGGTGTGAATGTGGGCTTAGCTTGAAACTAGGGGTTTGGTTTATTCTTGGCTTGAAGCTTGGGCAACAACCTTTGTGGTGAGTTTTGGGTGGACTTAAAAGTTTTCGTTGAGCTTTAATATTCTACAGATATCGCCAATATTTTTGATATGCTGGACTACAATCGATAATGTCACAACGTCAGAACTGACATAGCTATACAACTGGAAGCAATTCGTTAAAGCTTTCCGTCAAGATTCTGTAGCTTTTCAATATTATTTAAAAAATGGCTATCCTAATTTATCGGAAGCCAAAGTAAAAGCTGGTATGTAATTTAGTGGAATCACAAATAAAGAAAATAAAGGCCAGCATTGGATGTTGACAGATATTCAACACTCACGAAAGTCAAGCATGGGGCAGCTTCAAAGCAGTGGTTCAGGTTTTTCTCGAAAACAACAGAGCTGACAATTACAAACACACACACATATGTTGCCAGTGTACCGGAGCATGCCTGATCGATTTTGAGAAGGCATTCGATACAGTATGGATCGAAGGTCTTCTCTACAAACTGGTTAGGCTCGGCATGACCGGACCTCAGCTATACACGATCTATAATATGATTTCCAAGAAGAAGTTCGTCGTCAAAAGTGGCAACTTCACATCAAGTAGGGGCTTTGACATTAAAAACGGTCTGCAACAAGGTGCGGTAAACTCGCCGCTCTTATTTAATATCTTTACGAGTGACCTAATCAGTTCACTCCGCTTCGCATTAGCGTACGCGGATGACCTGATTGTGTACAGGACGGGGCCGAAGATTGGAGTGATCCAGACGCTCCTGCAACGTGAGTTCGAAACAATCGAACGCTATAGTGATGATTGGAAGTTGAAGATCAATTTTAGCAAATGCGAATCGGGTGAAGGTGATCTGCTATCAAGCCTTGGTCAGACCGATTTTAACTTATGGTTGCCCAGTGTGGTTCAACATATCCCCTTTTTATATGGAAAAGCTTCGGGTTTTCGAAAGACAATGCTTAAGGGCGTGCTTAAGGTTGTATCGGACACCCGAATCTGGCTTCACGAAGTTTCACGCCAACAATATTCTTTACGATAA
Source organism: Thereva nobilitata (assembly GCA_963855945.1). NCBI lineage: Eukaryota > Metazoa > Arthropoda > Insecta > Diptera > Therevidae > Thereva > Thereva nobilitata. The sequence continues at coordinate 137,791,135 of OY979694.1, forward strand.
GGCATTTGTTAATAGGATCGACAACTTCATAATCAAGTTGATTCGAGGCCATATTGTCAGAGCGACGGAGAGCGACAATCCTCTCATTCGGGGAGCGTTCTACCCGAATGCGAGATACCACAAAACAGCTTGTGAACGCGGCTTTATTCCTCCAGAGGCATTTGTCTATTTGGATTCAAAAAGATTGGTCCAAGATAGATCGGGGGTGTCTCTCTTATACCACTTGCATCGCAGGGCGTGTCACAAGCGATATGCTTTTAGCGAAGAGGATGGGAATGTTCAGGATCTCTTGAGGTTCAGTACAAGAATCTCAGAAAGGGACAAAAAAGAAGCCGCCAACGCCAGCACTTTGTACTGGTGGTTGGAGGACGACTAATTATTGCGTATTCGCAGTAAAGAATAATATAGATTAGTATTACTTAGATATAGATTGGTTTTTTAAGCATTAGCTTAGACTTAGATAGGATCTAGTTCTAGTCTTTACGATAGTAATAAATATAGGTTAAGTAAGCTAGGTTAACGGTGCGGACTTTCATGAACCCTTGTTGTTCTCACAAACTCGGATCCATGAAAGCCCGTCGCCTGCACGGGGGTCACCTGAGGCAGTAACACCTCCGCTGTCCCCCGTCCAGATAGTCTCTTTTAGTATTAGGATGCCTTATGACCTGTGCTGTTTATTATGGGATTAGATAGTGCGGGCTTCCATGAACTCTTGATGATTTGTGTATCTCGAGTCTGTGGAAGCCCGTCGCCTGGACGGGGGTTAGCCGAATCAGCACTGCTTCTGCTATCCCCTGCCCAGATAGCTAGGCTAGTTAGGTTTAGTAAGTTAAGTTAGTTTAAGTTTTATTTTATAAAAAAAATATATATAGTTTCTAAGTGTTTTTCTTTATTAATTTTTCTTAGAAGTAAGCCAAAAATAAAGATCCTTTTTTATAATGTAAAAATATATAAGTTTTAGCTGATGTAACGGTCGGTTATTGGTCGACAAATTCACTTTAATAATTGCTCCTCCCATCTCGCGGAAATTTATCAAACTAGTAAGCAATTCACTGTCCGGAAAAAATTGGATTACAAAATGTTCGAATAAATAAAGTAGGTGAGAAAAAAAAATAAAATTTTTTTGGCAGGGATCGAATTTTTTTAAAAGGAGTCTGGATTAATTCTTCAGGAAGGAAGTCAGTCTTGCATAATTAGAGGAAGTCTTGCATAATCGGGAGAATTGAATCTCTAATAATAACACTGGTCAACAGTGTTTTTGTCACAAGAACTTTGCAATGATATTTGTTTGTTTTGGTGTACCCTCATTGCAAAAAAAATATTATTTTCTTCCAGTCACATCCAGTTTTTTCGTGGCAGTTATTTATTCATTTCTGATCATTTACTTGTTTTTTGTTTGAATAACTTAATTTAGGCGGCTGTATTACTATCGTGATCGACTAACTTACATTCTGTTGACGTGTATTACATTATAAATATGCCACGAAAGTGCTCAAATCACCCGAACAGTTTTTTTATGAGTGTGGAGAATTAACTTTTGTACCTCAGCGCCGAAATTTTATACCATTAATTGAAAAGTGTAGTTAGCCTATTTTGGTTTTCCAGTGCACCGTCAAGATAAATCCTGGGCTCCACATATATGTTGTGTTACGTGTGTGAGACTCCTATTAGGTTGGGCTAAAGCAGAATCTAGACATTTGCCATTTGTTAAACCAATGATTTGGACGGAACCTAAAGATCACTTAAGAACTGTTGAACTGCTTAACTCAAACAAAAGGCATTACAACAAGAAGCGTTATCAAGGGAAATGGAGTCCAGGTATGCTAGCAGATTACTGTTGGAGACTTATTACAAGACAAACACTCACGAAAATCATAACTGTATATTGTACATTAAGTAACAAGTGTAGGATTTTTGTACTTTTCATGAAAATATAATGTTTTGATGTCACAAAGAAACCTGACGTGACAATTTTTTTTCATTGATGTATTATTGTTTGGTGATCACAGTACATTTAAAATTTGATATAAGTTTTCGTGTGACAAAAAAACGTTTAAATTTTGTAGACCAGTGTAATTAAAGGAAGCCAATCTCTAATAACAATTAGAGGAAGTCTTGCATAATCGGAGGAATTCCTAGAATCCGGACGTGGATTCAGGTTGTTTTGGAGCCGGACGAGCGAGGCTGGAATTTATTGGACTTTGAAGAGGTGGTACTCAGTCTGTAGGGAGTTCCACTCACGAGAAAGTTCACCGGATCGAGCGTACAAAAGAAAATTCTTGCTGGAAGATCTCTTGGGAACGCGGACGTTTCGCCGTGGAACAACTTTCCTGTGGGAAGAATAGACAACGGGAAACACAAGAAGAGAAGCAGCCTATGAGAAAACTCTTTAAGGTATTTCTGTATACGTATATTTCTATTGTGTGTGGCGAGAAAAAGAACACGAATAAGGCGGGTGTATATACGTTCCGTATATATATATATATATATATATATATATATATATATATATATATATATATATATATATATATATATATATATATATATATATATATATATATATATTTACACTTATCGTTGCATAAGCACCCGATTGGCCATTCATTTTGGGGCGAAGGAAGACTTTTTGAAACAGTGAGCGACCAGAGAAGAACATTGGTATTAATATTAATCAGATACCATAATTTTTGCGTTCGGTGGGAGATCCATCTTGCCGTATGGTATGTCGGACGTTGGTGCTACCCAATAGAGCGAGCGGGTGGAGAGAGCTTTGACTGCCTGGCATATTTAGAAGCTCTTCCTCCATATCTTGTGCTCTGGGTGCAATTCGCCGTGCGACAGTTTTAGATTTTGCCAGTTGTGAAGCGAGAGGTGCTTCATCCTCTACTGAACCGGAGCCTGTGACACGAGTAGACGGTTTAAGGAGGATAAAAGAAAAACTTAAACTGATTGGTAAAACTGCTAAGAAGATTGTTTTAATGTTGTCGTCACCCCACGAAGAAACTGTTCCGTCTTCACATTTAATTTACTATATTTTACCTATATTCACATTTGATTAATTATATTGAAAATTTTATTTACCTATATATATTCACATTCAATTATCTTAATCAATTATATACAATTTACATATATATATATACAATTTTGGGAGGATATAATATAGTCCTCTTCTATTCTCTTACTGTTCTACATTATCTATAGGTATTTACAATTTAGACGGTATCTGAATTAACCCCTTTTGCCCTGTAACAATATCTTTACACGGAGTTTGATTTTTATGGTGGATACAAACAAACCCTCGACTGGTCTACTTAAACAAATTGCCTTCTGTTCTTCTGAGTGTTTTTAGTTGCCGGGAGCGTTCTGCTCTTGTGCCCGCTGAGGAATTGGTTGTCTGTTAATACTAAGACAAAGTCATATTGTCCCGAAACATCGTTTGGCCAAATCGACGTTGTCACTTCCTTTTTGTTTTTGTTGTCCAAGTTTAACGTTGACTCAGAGGTTTTTTTTGTATCCCTCTATACCACCACACACACAATACATGACACCATTGTTTTGCCAGACTATTGTAGTTATATACCCTTAAGGTGGTCGTGTTAGAAATTTAATCTAATTAAAAAAAAAACGAAATTATATGTTGAAACAAACTTAATTACCCTGTGTGTTTTTTTTCTAGCATGCATTGCTAGATTGGTTTCGATGAGTTACTAGGATGGTAGGGAGGGGAGATCTTTCACTAGGGGCTCACGTAGTTGAGCTAACTTTATTACAGGTTCCCCGAAGCGTATGGTTGGACCAAGACACCCTTAAGAACGATTGAAGACCAAGACCGATATGAAGAGTCCTTTCTTTGAGTAGCATCGAGGTAAGTGGTGAACCAAATAGGTAACCTCCGGTCACACACCCCACGACCCCTTCCGGCGAGCTAGCGTGAACCGTGTGACCGGCTTAACATCCCCTAGAAATGGTTCGGAATAATAGGGAGGATGTGTGTCTCTAAATTTTTATGTCTACCCAAGCATCATGGAGGCTATACAAGGAGACAAAACTACGTGTTGTCAATTTTCGTTTGATTATTGGTGGCGCTGTAGTCAAATGTACCCCAAAAAACATGGCCGATTGTATTTATCCGGTTCATGGCAAAGTTCGTTTATTACTAATATATTTTAGGTTTACCAGCTTACAGCTGTTTACCAGCTTCTAAATTCAATTTATATCAATGCGATTATTCGTAATTAATCAATTATTGATGTTTCCAATGAATTTTTATTAATTTCATGTGGGGTACATCGGACAAAGGTGACATCTGTGGCCAAAAATGAAGTAGAAGTTTAGTTTCTTCTACCCATCCATTTCCTGTCATTTTCCCCATAAGAGTTTTTCCTCCTTATATATTCTCCATGCCAAGCATGATGGTAGTATCCTTGCTGTCACCAGCAAGGAGCTCCATTATGCCGGTACACTGAAAGGCATAATTTAGATAAGATATAGATTAATTTAGAGTGCCTGCTGAGGGCCAGTAAGTCAGACAGATTAGAATAGGCTAGAATAATTAACTTTAAGCATTAGTTAAATTTATATTAAGATAGATGGAAAGTGAAATAAATGCTTTTATAAACTAAACTAAACTAACACATGTGTTGCAGAATTTTCCTTAAAGAAAACATTGGTGGTAAACGTGTTCATCAAGACTTTCATTCTGTCATCTACAAGAGCAAACTTTTTCAGGAAAAGCTATTTTTACTTTAATTATTAATGTGTGAGAAATACAAAACAGATGCGCAGAACTAAGACTCAAAATTGGTGTTGGCCGGTGTTATGTGCGATCGCACCATCGTCGAATATTTTTAAGTGTTTACACATCAGCGGGAGATTGGGTCAAACGTCTAGAAGGGTAGTTATTAAAACAAGAGCCAACAAATGAATATATATTTCTATAATTCAGTTTCGCTGTAATATTACACTTCGAACGAGCACTTGAAAAATATATGGTTTCAACGATTTTCTTCATGAGGGTCTCAGTTCTGTGCGTATATTGTGTATCTTTGTTTGTGTATCATAAAAAAAGCAGAATTTGCAATTATCTTCAATATATATCAGCTTTACCCCAAATGCATAAAAGGTAATTTTTTTCTCTTGAGCAAAAGGAAGAAAGTCTGGAATAAAACGATTTTTTGCTATCAAAGATTGAAGCCTCAAATTTAATTGTAAAATATGTTTCACTCATATCATAAAAAATTTATAGTTTTCTCACCCCCCCCCCCCCGAAGAAGAAGAAGAATACTCGCAACCCCAGTTAAAATAAGGTTCCGCGGTCTCTGACTACAGGCCGTGCTGTAAATTTTTGCATATGTGTAACGTAGTCTGAAAGTTTGCTGGAGAACTGTCAGATTTATATGAAAGGTGCGCGAATCGGGGCGGTTTTCATGTGTCGGAAAGTAAATAAATCGATATTTTGCAATTAATAAAGTAAAATAAAAGTGAAATTATAAAGATAAATAGTGGTAAGGTATTATAATAAAGTTATATAGAGAAAGTGCTACCGAAATACCTTTTTTTATGTGAAAATTTGAAATATTTGTTCAGTTTAGTAAAAATGGTTTTTATATAAGAGATGTTTGTGTTTTAAGTCGTGTTTTGATGGTGGTGGGCATATGTTTGGAGTTGTGCAAGACCCTCTCAACTACAGGCCGTGCTGTAAATTTTTGCATATGTGTAACGTAGTCTGAAAGTTTGCTGGAGAACTGTCAGATTTATATGAAAGGTGCGCGAATCGGGGCGGTTTTCATGTGTCGGAAAGTAAATAAATCGATATTTTGAAATTAATAAAGTAAAATAAAAGTGAAATTATAAAGATAAATAGTGGTAAGGTATTATAATAAAGTTATATAGTGAAAGTGCTACCGAAATACCTTTTTTTATGTGGAAATTTGAAATATTTGTTCAGTTTAGTAAAAATGGTTTTTATATTTTTTGTTTATTTATAATATGAATATTCTTATTTTAAAAATAAATAGGGAAGTGGTTAGTTAAAGTGGTTAAATTGTGCATTTACGGTGAAACGTCTTTACCATAAGTCAGAATTATTTTTTAAAGAATATAATCGAAAATTTTGAGGTTATGGTGAAGGCGCTAAATTGATTAAAATGGAATTTCGTCGGTTTCCATATACAAAATTTTGAATTTTATAAAAATGTAGTAATAATTAATTGCATCGTGAATAATTTATTTAAATGTGGAAGTACGTAAGTGAAACTAACAAGCTTTTTTTATATACCCTAAGCAGTTCTAGTTTTACCATTTTTATAAATAGTTGATTTTGATTTATTTGAAAAATATTTATTTTGTTAAATTTTATTGCTAGTATTTCATTTATTTGAAACATTTGTTAAATTCTAGTGAGTTAAAGAAATGCTAACAATAATGTGGCTCCTAAAATCCAACCCCTCGTCCTCGCCGTAGGAGCTGGAAACGCAGTAAGCGGCTAACGGGGCGCTGGTGAAAACTGTATAGAATTTTACGTTCCGGATAAATTAGTTTGAGGATAGATAACACCGGTATCTATAACGTCTGTGGTTTCAAATATGAGAACAAGTTTACACCATTTGGAAATCTAGGATCAATTATTCCTAATGTCTTTTCTCCTATCAAAGGTGACACTAAAAAAAGTTGTTTTAGATTTTTCGCAAAAGCATCTATGAATCCTTTTCTTGTGATCCCAAAAGTTAGTTAATTCAGTATTACACTATTCATAACACAACACTTCCGTACTAAAATTTTAAAATGCATTTATGTACATGTTTTATAATGAATTTGCATATTTATTATGTCTTTCTAAATTATTATGTAAGAAATTATTTGATTACTGAACATTTTATAATTAATTTCAGTATAATTTATTTATCTAAAAGCAAAAATACTGAAAAAAATTGTTGTCATGGAAATAATTCCATTCATAATGTCAAAAATCCCATCACTTGCCTACCTTGCTCAACAAAAATTCAGACTAAGTTTGCGCTTAGTTGTGTTAGTGCGAAGATTTTATGCAAGGCCAGTAGTTGAGAGGCTCTTGAGTTGTGTGTTGGTGTTGGGTGGGATAGCAAATTTGTTGGATTTTATATTTAATGAAAATCTTTATTTTTCCCAATTGGTGTAATTAAATTAGCACCTAAAACAAAGACAAGTCCTGTAGGATAGAAAAATTTTATGTAAATCATTCAGGTTTTTCAATTTTTTTCCTATCACGTCCACTTGTCACTTTGATTTCGTTGTTGTGTTCAAAGTCGGAGCGCGCCGCCGACACCGCAACATCATGTCAGTGAAAAGTCGCCACATACCGCGAAGCCAATGTCCGCACCGCCTTTGCGCCTGTTTCTGTCAGTAGCTACAATGCGCCAAGCCAATAATGCACGTTGCGCGAGCAAATGACTTCTTCAGCAATTGGAAGTCTGCGCAACGTGCATTATTGACTTGGCCCAATGTAAAGGGCCCCATCCACTGTCGAGCATGCATGCCATTCTCGGCTGACTGACACGCATGCCGTACAGTGGATGGGCTTGCAGCATGGATGGATGGGCATGCATGACGAATATCAAAAAAGTTTGAAATCCTGTGGGCGGAGCGAAGTGAATGACAGCATGAAGGACAGTTGCTGTCGATCATTTTGTCATTCTGGTTGTGAATTTCGCAGTGAGAAGGTGAAATCAGAGGAAAATTAGTGTGCAAAAGAAAATTAGAAATAGCGAGTATTGTATTTATTACATGGCAAGTCTCTATTATTATTCTTCCCAATGCTTGTGGAGAAATTGTTGAATGAAATTTCATATCTTCAAAGGAATTCCCGGTAGCTAAAAAACGAAGGGTTGCAGAAAGACGGTCGTTGGCAGGAATTGCATCCCTCATCGTTGTATTTTGCCTTTGTATAGAAGGGGTAACTTTACTAAGCAAATCTTCGAATGTCGCACAATCCATTCTAAGAAACTTTTTATAGTCTTCGGGAGCAGTATCACAGAGTCTTCGCAGAAGCCTTTCATGGCTGAAAGTTGGCCGTTCATTTAACCAAGGTTTCACCCAATATCTATGCCTCCTTTTCTTTTTTTTTCTTTTTGATTTAATAATAGTCCAATTATTGATAACGCCAAAACTGTATCACTCATATTTCCTACACCAACTTTTCACTACAGCTTCTTGCTTAAAAATGAGAATTAGGGTAGAACGAAAAAAACACTTTTTGATTTTTAATTTTGTAATAGCGCGGGAAAATTGCCATTTTGTGTAGAAAAGATAAAAAAAACAATGGCCTCGATTCCCGAAACCGGCGGCGTGGACACTCCCGTCGCGATTGAGACTCCCTTCACAGTTGTTGAGCGATTCTTATATCCGCCGAGAGCATTGCCATATTAAACTGCGAATTTAAAAACTCCGAAATTAATCAGCTGATTCTTTGACAAATGAGAAATGTCAAAGTCGGTATTTAAAGTTTTGAAAGAAATAGAAGTGGAATTAGAAGTTAGAAGTGGAATTAAATGTGCGATGTAATTAGCAATGTTAGCGTGCATCCATTATTTAATAAGTTTCGCCAACATGATGCCTCGGTGGCGGCTCTTCTATTAAAAAGCAAAATGTGCAAGAAATCCTGGCCAATAGCCACCAATAGATGCGCACTCAGAAATCTGTATTAGCATGAGACTAGAGAACATGGAGAATATACAAGGAGACAAAACTCTTATGGGGAAAATGACAGGAAATGGATGGGTAGAAGAAACTAAACTTCTAGTTCATTTTTGGCCACAGATGTCGCCTTTGTCCGATGTACCCCACATGAAATTAATAAATATTCATTGGAAACATAAAAAATTGATTAATTACGAATAATCGCATTGATATAAATTGAATTTAGAAGCTGGTAAACAGCTGTAAGCTGGTAAACGTAAAATATATTAGTAATAAACGAACTTTGCCATGAACCGGATAAATACAATCGGCCATGTTTTTTGGGGTACATTTGACTGCAGCGCCACCAATAATCAAACGAAAATTGACAACACGTAGTTTTGTCTCCTTGTATAGCCTCCATGCCAGAGAAGTTCCTAAGGACAAAGGTGTTCGAGTGTTAAAGTTGTGTTTATCGTAACCTAAAAACAATTTGAAACGAATAATCCTTAATCTAGGTTGCATCAATTTGGACTTGGCGAAAACACATATCCGCTGATATCGTTAAATGCTGTCGTAAACTCTACACAAACAAAAGATATAAGTGTTGCTGATAACGCCAAGGTGTACGAAAAAACATCCCTGAATTGTAGCATTATTGGGGCATGTTCTGTAATTGATCCGAAAGTTATTAGTTGTAATCATGGATCACGCTGTAATTGAAGGAGGGTAAATTTGTATTTTTCTTGTTTTTTTTTTGTTAAAAGCTCAATACCGAAATTTTTTTTAGGTGTAATATGAGAATTCAATAATTTGTAACCGTGCGGTTGCAAATAAAGGATCTACAATCAAGAATTGTCTAATTGGGCCTAATTATGTTGTTGAAGAGAGTTCTAAAAAGCAGATGGTATATTTAACTATTGTCGATGGCTTTATGGAAATAGAAATACAACATTTTCTGCTGTATTTGCTATACTATTATTCAGTAAAAGTTAGGTGGGGGCTGCCTCTAGTGCGACCGGACGTCCAATTAGGATTTTCACAAGTGTGATTCGTAACAATTTCCCAGCGAATTTGAAACGTCCAATTTGCCCAAGCAAATCCGACATCGCGAATTGCATAATCGCATGAGTATTCACTCCGAATTTTTTCAGGAATCAAATTCGCATTCAATTCGCGATGGCGAATTCGGGAGTCGCAAAGTTTCAAATTTGCACTCACTTTCGCGCCGCCGGTTTCGGGAATCGAGGCCAATATGAAAAATATTACAGCACGTCTTCAGGTGCCGCAAGCAGGGGCGTTTCCAGCCAACTGGCTTAGGGGGGGTAATTTAAAAAAAGAAAAAACTTAAATATTTTTATTATTCCCTTCCCAAGCCACCCCTAGCTCAACTTACCATTTTAACCTCCACCCCAGCAAATGGTCAAAAATTTCTGCCACTTGTATTTAACGGTTATTTAGTCCTAATAGAACCTACATACGCCGCGGCAGAATTTTTTTAAATTTTCAGGGGTTGAGAGAACGGCAACAGTAGGGGCAACAGGGGCCATGAGGTCATGCCCCACGAAGCTGCCGACGTTCTCTTGCACCTACCCCCCCCCCGACCATCACGTCAAACATCTAGCCTCTTGCAGTGCCCTCAGACTAACAATATTTTGAATCTGCTACAGGAGGGTATGCTCGCTACAACCACAGACTACCTTCCCCCTAGATTGACCTTTAGGAAGGATTTCTCCGTCGAACTACCCTCAAGAAGAGAGTGGGGAAACAGAGTCGTCCTATGAAAGTTCAATGTACCGACGGCTCCAAGACGTCACAGGGCGTCGGAGCAGGGGTTTATCTAGAGATCACTAACAGATCACTGTCCTGGCACCTGCCGGTGTACGCTAGTGTCTTTCAAGCTGAAGTGCTGGCGATCCTGAAGGCCTGCCAGACAATGAACTCAGAACCTACACAAGGATGTAGTATTGGAATTTTCATAGACAGCCAAGACTCTATAAAAGCTTTGCATTCAGTAAGAATGCGCTCCAAGCTAGTGGAGCGATGCAGAGCTGAGCTAGATAGGCTAGGTAGAAAGCCCAACGTCGCTCTCGTCTGGGTTCCCGGTCATAGGAACATAAAGGGAACGAGAAAGCCGACTACCTAACCAAGCAGGTAGTCTGTCTCCGTCGCTCGGAGACCGAGATGGTCGGCAGCCCAACAGGTGGAGTCAAAAACGCTATTAGCCAGCCAAAAGTGGAGAGCACTGGAGAGACTATCTCTAGGGCGACTTGGTCGACTTATAACAAACAAAAAACAATGGGCCTCTTAAACAGACCCCGACGTGATATTGCCAGAATCACGGCAATCATCACGGGACATTGGCCCATAGGAGACCACGCTGCCAAGTTGGGCATCCCGTTCAAAGTCTGTTGTCGTAGCTGCGGGGAGACGAACCTCCTCTGCTCCTCCTCTCCTCTGTAAGTGCCCGGCTTTAGCTAAAGCCAGGCAGCGCACACTATACAGTTACGTTTTGGAAGACTTAAAAGAGATTTCCAGACTGGAGATATGATCACTGTTAAGCTTCCTAAATTCCACAGGATGGCTTTAGGCATCCGTCACACCCGACCAAACAACCACTCAACATAAGGTACACGAGTTGTGGCAACAAACCGGCGCGCCAAGCGCTAATTTGACCTCCGGTCGCACTGGAGGCAGCCCTTCACCTACCTACCTTGTTGTGTCGTGGGTACGCTCGTGTGGAATCAGCCAAAGCGTGCCATATTATCGGGAGTCTCGGGTATCGGTCCCTTTCACGACTCTCCAGCAGTTTTGGAAAAATTCACCGTCATAGATCGCCGAATAGATTCACCATAACTTAACTTGTTTGCTTTAAATATTGGTAATTTTTAAGAATAAAAGTAAATAGTAGGGGGGGTAATTACCCAATTACCCCCCTCTGAAACCGCCCCTGGCCGCAAGGACGATCAAGTTTCATAAAATTGCAATTTTCCATACATTTTTAAGTTATTTTGAAAAGTTGCCAAATATTTTTTAAATTTCCAATACTGTCAAAAAAGCATTTTATATCAAAAAAGGCATTTTTTTTTACTTTTTGGATTATGTCTTGGGGTGCCTCAAGAGCGGTCAAGGTTTTTTTTAAATTATAAAAATTGGTTTTATTATTTTTATATTTTGTAATTAATAATTTTTTTCAATTCTAAATGATTATATATGTATTTACAACTGTCTTTTGTAACATTATATGTACGAGACAACCATAAAAAATAATTTATCAAAGTTTATAATTTTTCAATTTTTAATACTTTTTTACAAACTTAAGCACTTTGAGGCACCTCAATATGTTGTAGTATACCAAACAATTGTTTTTTCTTTTTTTTGAACCTAAAAGGCAACTTTTCCCACTATTACAAAACAAAACACAAAAAAATTAAAGCAAAGCCATTTTCATTCCACTGATATTTACTACACCAACTTTTCACTACGGCTGCTTCCTTAAAAATGAGGATTGACAGCATGCGTGACAATGGATGGGAAAATAACCTTCCTGCATGACATTCTTGCGTGACACGCAAAACTAATCGTGGATAGACCCCTTTAGCAATCTTATACCTAAGCCTGGTCAATCCACAACGACGTAAGGTGATGATAGCAGCATGTTATAGCTTACTGATTCTTCATATTAATGGTCGTCATCAGATTAAAACATAGAGGTCAGATTACTTCAAACATTTTATTTTGTTTTTTTATTATTATGTACACATAAATGCTCATCCGATTTTTTTTTTGTTTTAATTTATGTTTATTTTTGTAATTTCTGTTTATTATTACAATGTTACACTTTAATTTTTATGTAAGCCTTATTATAAGAAATAAAAGGAATAAAATGCTTTTTGAACTAAAAACTATATTTTATAAAAAAAAATGCTTTATGGAAATAGAAATAAAACATTTTCTGCTGTATTTGCTATACTATTATTCAGTAAAAGTTAGGTGTGGGCTGCCTCTAGTGCGACCGGACGTCCAATTAGGATTTTCACAAGTGTGATTCGTAACAATTT